>CM061263.1:27792500-29042500 GCA_030848825.1 Tadarida brasiliensis
AAATACGTTCTATTAGGGCACATCCATAAGGAAATTGCAGAAAAGTCTACAATCTAAATCACTTTGCAGCCATGATGTTTCATAAGAACCCTAATTTTACAACAGTAAAATGTACAAAATGCTTTGAAGTTGCCACCCTCACCCCAAAGCCTACCTACCTTCACTTTGAGTTATGGGGAAAAAAAAAAATCTAAGTGTTGCCCGGCTGTGTGAGTGGTATTTACATTCTCTCACAGTGCAGGGCTCTCGGGTCCATTTTGCTAGTATTTGTTTTCCTTTGAGGTAGGAGTTAATTTAGTCACACGTTCTTCTCCCGACAATAACTGCATTTTTTTTTCCTGAGGTAGCTTTCCCTCCAACCGTTTCTTGTTGTTCTTACCCAAGACCCAGTATCTGCCAAAACAAATGTATGTGAGTGATAAACGCTGAGAGGAATGTCTGTTGGACCACAGGAAATTTCCTGTTCAGGAAGAGATCTTGGGAACTTCCTGTGGAGGAGTGCATTGTGGGACTTTTGGCTGCAGGCCCTTGACCACAGCTGCAGTTAACTAAAGGCAGCGGGGGAGGGGAGAGGAAGAAGAGGAGACAGCTACCCACAGGCATTTTTATCCATGTAGCCCGAGGACAGAGAATGGGCCAGTACAGGTTCCAAAATTTCCAAGTGCTCTTAAATGTCAAGTGTATATAACAAATCTCCTTTGTTGCCACCCATCTCTCACAGCATCCCAGATGCTTCCTTGGGTCCCGAAACACAAGCGCTGTCCCATTCTCTGGGTCCTCCTATGCCCGGTCACTGGTGAGCCTGCAGGCAGTGTCCACCTCCTCTCGAGCCCCACCAGCTGGTTGGCATCTCCTGATCAGCCTCAGAACCGCTCCTGGCTACTGGTGCCCAGGCCTTGGAGTTGGTGATCTTTTTCCATCCTGAGTTTGGTGTGGAAGAGAGAAGAAGAGAAACCTTGGCTTCCCTCTATTTGACTCAGAAAACATTAAAGAAATGTTACTGAATTATAATGATAGACTGGACTAATAAATCCAATGTTTGAGCACAATCAAAACCAACAGGAGAACCTTGCTGTCTTGCTCTACATTACCATTCAGGTGTGAGGTCCTGAGGAATGCCTCATAGCCCAACTTCTCGGCTCCCCGGGTGGGGTGCATGGCAGGCCCGGGTCCTACTCCACGGGGAGTTTCTGTGGCACTGTGGTTGGGCAGTGAGATGGCAGGACCTGGAGCTTCAACGCTGAGACTGATGACAGGGAGGTGACTAACAGTGTCACCCCTAGCTGTGTAAAGGGCAAGTCACTTTCTCTCTCTGCATTTCAGCTCTTTTGTCTGATGTGGGGAATAAGAAAGTTTTCCCTTTCCAGGCTTGGCGCGAGGGTTAAATCAGATAACGTATAGAAAAATGCCTAACCCAAGGTAGACGCTGAGAGTTTTAGATATATTTTCCTGAGAGTCTATCATCATTACAGATTGGAAATTACTTGGGTGTGGTTCAAGCTGGAAACAGCGGAAAGGCTTTTAGGGGCCTTTCACCCTCAGCATCTGTGATTTGTGTTTAAGGAAGTTTTTTCTAGAGCTTCTACTTTTCATCTGAGTGCCAGTCCTTTCTTTACAGCCTCCACTCGCCACTTTATGGAGTCCATCTCTGACGAGCAGGGCTTATGTTTGAGTTTCAGAATAAAAGTCGCATCTTCATGGCAGATTCTGCCTCACCCCAGCAGGGGTGCAGTGGCCATCTCAGGACCGAAAACCCACACCATTTCTGGGTCCTGTGAAAGTGTCCTGCCCTCTGTGCATCATCCTCCCCAGTGGCTGCCCCTCTCATTCTGCCCGAACACGCACAAGGCCCTATTCATGCGCAGGGCCGGTCACTAGACACACATTTATATTGTATTACACTTATTTGTGTGCCCACATCACCTGCTAGAAAGTGACTCCTTGAGGACAGGGGCTGTGTCTGCCACGTGATGTGTGCTTACCAAAGGCCGGTGAAGTTGAGTCCACTTGGTTTTAGGGGAAGAGTTTCAAGGAGGCCTTGAACATGGGACTTAAACACAAGACACTCATCATGTTGTTGCATGCTACCATGCTAGCCAGGCTGAATGCTCTTTATTATTGTTAAAAATATGTGTTCGTCTCCTCCGCTGACTGTACACGTGTGGTCTTCTCTTGTCATTTGGCCTACATGCTCCATGGTCCCATTTTTTAAAAATATGTTTTTATTGATTTCTTTTGGGTGGGGGGAGAGAGATAGAAGCACTGATGTGAGAGAGAAACATTGACTGGCTGCCTCCTGCACACCCCTTACTGGGGATCGAGCCCACAACCTGGGCATGTGCCCTAACGGGGACTCGAACTGGGACCTCTTAATCCATGGGACAACGCTCACTCTACTGAGCCACCTGGCAAGGTGATTGTCCCGTTTTTGAGTTTCTATGTTCATTTCTTCAGAAATTGTTTTCTTTTTCTTCTCTCTTTTCTTGGTTTGCCTCTTTCCTGCTCTAGAAGTTTGAAATACAGGCCTATTTTTTGCAACAGGTCTGTAAACAAAAGGCAATGATAATTGATCCTTGATAGAGTGGGCCCCCAGAATTTTTTTAAAACAATGGGGTTCAAATTTTTAAATATTCTCAAGAGTATGTGATCAGGTGTTCACCAGAAAGAATGAAGAAGCAAGGGTATTTTGCAGCAAACATGGAGTGTTTAGTTTACCGTCTGAAGTAGTACAATTACATCATGGTTCTCAAAGTAAAAGCAAAAATATGGGTGACACAATAAAAGGGAGCCGTAGCCACTGAAAAGTTGTCCCCACTCTTCCCGTGCGATCTTGTTTTACATGGAGACTCCCCAAGTCAGAATGGCAAATAGGAAACAGAGAAACATAAATTAACCGGAAGAGAACAAAATAGACCTCTTCACTAACCTTTCTTTTTAAAACTCTGACCTTGGCCTTTAGGGAAAAAAAAAGCAAAAAAAAATTTTTTTTAATTGAAGTTATCTGATTTCGTTCAAGAGGCAGCTCTCTGGTTATGGCTTAGAGTGATTAGTCCCATTTCCTACATTTTGAAAATGTGTCTTACAGTTGAGGGGGAAAAAGCTTATTTAACGAACGTGGGTGTAACCAAAAAAACTTAGGTGATCACAGTGCTTCATTTCCACGGCTGGTCTCTGTTTAGTTCAGACTGCCTGACACAGACTGGGAAACCGTGTGGGCCCCCAGGGCCAGACCCCACTCCCGCACGGAACACACTGTTATCCCGGCGTTTCTGCAGTGAAAATACTGCAGCGGTTAAGCTGGTACTGCCCTACGTATATTGGTATGATACTGCACAGTTTACTAGTATCGATATATGCATGTACCTGTCTCACTCAGTCATCACAGTGCCCCTTGTTGTACAGAGGGGCAATCAGACCCCAAGGTTAAGGGTGAAGGTCACCCAGCGGAACCTGCAGTCACATTACTACGGTCTTCTTTCTCCAAGTTTAGTTTGGCCTGGGGTGAAGCTGCTGGCCAGGAGGTAAAAGTTAGTAAGCGATTTTCTGACGAATCCAAGGCCAAGGGAAGTAAAAGAACTTCTTTGTTCCCTCCATTGCTTCCCGTGCTGTTCACCCCTCAAACCCCTGGCGACTTCCAGCCCTGCTCACACCGCCCCTTGCGCCCGCACTGCCTCCGCCACCCCTGCAGTTTCTGTGGGGGGCTGAGGGACTCTTTGTTTGTGCAGTTAAGAGCTTCCTCACAGGAAATTTCCTGTGATGGAAACTCTGGGGAAACTTCCTGTTGGTTAGGACACTGCAGGGGGCTGATAACATGAACCACTTAAACCTCCCAACCTCAGCTGCCAAGGAGGAGGGACAGTTCTTCCCCGTTTTCTCAGAGTCTAGGAGGGCAAGAAAGTGCAAGTAAGTGTGCAGAAGCCTCAAGAGTCTCACTTGGGTGGCATTTTCTAAAAGCTAAAAGCTGCAGCTGTGATCACCAAGCCCTTCTAGAAGATCAGCCCTCGTGGTTAAATGGACTGCTTAGATTTCTAATGGGACCGGTACCTGCCGGAACATTCTGTGTGGAAGCATGGAGGGCTCTGGAAACGTCTCGAGGGTCTAGATCTGATCCTTTCTATATCATTTTAAAACACACGGCTATTACTCTTCAATGCTAGGGGTTTGTGAGTACTGCAAACATTTATTTTCAGCCTGCACTTATGGGCTGGGAATTTTAATTAATCCTTGTCATTAACGGACAGTTGATTGTGTGTGCAAAGTGGTTTACTTAACACCAAGTGTAAATCGTCTGGAGTATGTACGCAGGATCACCAATCTTAAGCCATAGCACAAAATCTTCAATAGGCTTTATGTTCATTTGATCTGCTCTGGATCTCTGGTGGACTGTTTTGTTGTTTGCTAGCATTTGGGCAGCGTTAATTATTCCTAAATTCTCCCTTGGGTTGAACCTAGCTTTGAATATCTCCAGTGCTGGGAATTCTGTAGGTTCCCTTAGCAGCTCTCGTGGCCCAGCTCAGAGTTTAAAAGTTTGGTCTCCTAATTAGCCTGAATTTTCCCTGGTGACCTGTAGACCCATTATGACTTGCCCTGCCCTTGTTGTATAATAAAAATAATTGACTCCCCCCTTTTTTCTATTTCCATATGGCTAGACATTTACTTGAATGATGTCTCTTAATTACTTGATTTGCCCCAACCCATATCCATTTCTCTACATGTTTCTTAATAGATATTATATTATTTTCCTGGTTTGAGGGTTAATATCGCCTTTTTCCTTTTTTTTAACTTCCTACCTTCCCAAACATCTGCCCCAGGCTGATGTTCTTTCTTGCTTCATTTGTGGGAAATGATCATTGCAGCATCAGAAAAAAATCATTGAACTGGGTATATTTTTAGGTGGGGTTTTGTGGTTATATTCTTGGTCCACATTGCAAATAAGGGAAGCATGAAAGAAATTAACAATTAACCAGGAAGAAATTTGCTGGTTGATAAGACTGCTTGTTAGACTCCTAGAAGACAGAGACCCTTGTTCGTTATCGTAAACAGCGCATTTTATCATTTATTGGCATGTGGTCTCGATACGTGTTTGTTGAATGAACGAATCCTAAAAGTCAAAAGGGAGTATGTTCTTGGACTTAGTTTGTTTCAAGAATGTATAAAAGTTGTGAATTTTTTTCAACTTATTGTGTATTGATCTTCAAAATAGTGAGTTATCGATTTGATTTTATAAAAATGCCTTGGGATAAGCCTTAAATATGGAAATGAAAACAGTGATTTAGTTTGGGGCATTCAGAAGAAGCATAGGGCCTATTTCAATGTTTTTGCAATATGACTTGCTTTTGATTGTATGTTTGATTCTGTATTATAGAATAGGATTGACTGCAATATGTTATAGAGAGTTCTTGTCATTGTGGGTACTAATTAGCATCATTTGTCTACATAAGGATAATTGCCATTTTCAATGCATTCTTACTTTAAAATGGATCACAGTGATATAATATCTATAGACTGAACTAAGATGGTATTTTTATTATTATTATTATATCATGGTCTTCATCAAAATTGAATTAAAATACTACAGAACTCTGCTACATACTCTTATCTTTTTAGGAAATCTAGTTAGTGTATTAGAAGCACCATGGGCTTTGAATTCTCAGAACAAATTTTTAGTTCTACTCTTGGTCTATTCATTCTTTCAACAGGTAGTTTATTGGGAGACTACTGTATACTATGAGGTAGTAAGTGTATATCAGTGACCAAGACAAGTATGGCCCCTGCCTTCATGTTGCTTACAGTGTAGTAGGGGAGATAGATGCTTACCAAGGAATTAATCAACACTAGCCGTATAGTTCATTTCCCACACAGAAATCGGAGTAATTGTTGTAAAATATAAGTGAAATGTCATTTCACTGCTGTAGGACCTCCACTGGCTCCCAATTACATTTAGAAACATTCTGAGCTCTCAGTTTGAGCTGCAAGGCCTTATAAACACGGTAACCTCTCCAACCTCATTATCTATCACCTTTTGTTCTGCTCATTCCTCTTTAGCCATGTTGCTCTTATTGCTGGTCTTAGAACACTGCAACTACACTGCTTCCTCAGGGCCTTTGTACTTGCTGTCCTTTTCTGCCTACAAAGCTTTTCCTCTAGATTTCCCCATAGCCCAGTCTCTCACCTTATCCCAATCTCTGCTCATGTATCACCTCCTTAGAGAAGCTTCCCTGATACTTCTATACAAATGGTACCCTCTTACATTCCCCATCCCCTTTACCCTTCACTATTTTTCTTCATGGTACTTTTTGCCACCTGATTTATAATTTTTTAAATTGGATGGTGACCCTTAGGTGTTTATTTTTAAAGGTAATTGGTAGTTCTGTGTGCACGGGTGGGGCTTGATACCTGGTGGGTCCAACTATGTGGTCCAATTAGATGGGAATCTGACTGTTTCATGAAAGTCTTTTGGGTAAGTAAGTAAATGTGCACCAAAAGACATCCTCTAGTCTACTGCTTGAAAGGAGCCAAGCCAGGAAGGGGCTTGAGCTTTTATCATTCATAATGCAGATTTCCACTGAATTTCCCTATGTGCTTTCTGTCTTCGCTCTTTTCCGGACCTGTTGCCATCTGACTCAACCTGATCAAGCAAGCAGGTGTTCTGTCATGTACCAGGAAGAGCAGCTGCTGGGCTGGGGGAGAGGGGATCCAGACAGTGCACAGGTCCTTTTATTGGTAGCCTTCTCCGCTCCCACCTGCCTTCAGAGATACTTGGTACCTCTAGTTTCTGAGGTTTGTTCAGATCCGGTCAGGAAAACCAGATTGTTTCTTGTTGGCGTTTCCCTTGCCGGCAGGTAGGGCTCAGCTGTTCCACTCTGCTAAGTCGGATGTCAATTGTCCATCTGCTTTCCATCCTCCAAAATGTTGTGTACCTCTCTCAACTGCTATTGTTTTCTCTCCCATTCAATCTCTTTATGGGTTTGTACCTTTGATATTCCTGTGCTGTGGCTTAGCGGGTGCTCGGGCAGGAGCAGGGATAGACACAGATATGACTCATCTACTTACTGACACTTGAGGGTAAGTGCACTGACGCGGAGCTACACGATGCTTTGAAAGCACAGAGTGCGGGAACGTGGCCTCGTCTCGGGCATAGATTTAAGAGGAGACTTAAAAGCTTGGTGGAGTTCATTGGGTAAAGAAGAGGTAGGATTATTTCTGGGGAGGGGAATAAGATGTGGAAAAGCCCTGAGACTAGAAGAGGATTTGGTCTTCAAGGAATGGAAAGGTCAGCCAAATGACGCTTGGTGAATTTGTGGAAACCCAGAGTGACGCGGTATGGCACTGCAAGGGACGAAGACGGTGAGGCAGAGACAGTCGCATTTAGGATTTGGGGCTTTGTTCTAAAGACAACGAGCAGCCGTGACTATGTTAAGGGCGTGACCTCAGACCTCACAAAATCTGGTTCTGCTTTTGTAAACCAAGCACTGTAATCTCTACCCCACAGAGTTGTCAGCATTAAACGGCATCGTGTATATACTACACGGACTTAACGTTGTCACACTTGTTTGCTGAATTGGATCTTTTGGGGAAATGACAATTTACTGTAGCCCCTCAGAACAGAATTAAAACGTCAAGTTGAGGAATCTTTGAAGTCAATTAAGTAAAAGCTATAAAGAAATTATTTAGAAGCATTGTTCTGGGACCCAAAAGTCGAATCAAAGGGAAGTTTCCATTGTCTTCACCCCGGACTAAGGTAGACTTGCAAGGGTTCAGTGATAAGAATTTGGTAGTATTATAGCTACACTGCAGAAAGACTACTGCATGAAAATGAAAAAGTTTGTCAGTTGGTGTTGAGAACTATAGAGGAAACAGGAAAGAAGCCTAATTCTACACGCTGTGTCCTGGGCAGTGTAAGTTGGTAATGAAGCAGTCATCTTAGGTTTTTGTGTAAAAAAGTTCTCCAATGTGTGCCTGGCAGTGTGATAAACACTATAGACAAGAGACAAGAAAATATCAAAGAGGAGGCTCTTGTTCTCGAGGAACTTTTAAGCTTTAATCTATTTTTATTTGAATTGTAATACAGTTATTATTTTAGAGAATTGGCCAGGGAGTTGCACCCTCAGTGCAGAGATAAATGGGCCAGTTTCAGGCTTCTGTGATTTGTAACAAATGCACAAATGTGGTGTTCATCTTGCCTGTTGCCAGCCGGCCCTGAAGAAGCTGATGAGCTCAACTCTGTGAGCTCACCCTTTGAGCCTGGGAATTAGCCTCAACTCGTGATCTGACATTTCTGAATGTGCTGCACATTTCTCAAAGCAAAGCAGTGACTTTTAATAGTCCCTTGATGATGTCCCACCACCAGTTAAGTCAATAGATAGAGTGGTCACATTGACACATGTTCTTGGGTTTCTAGAATTTATTCCGGGTTCTGAAGATGCAGGCAGATTCTGAGGCCCACCCATTTCAGATCGCCAGGTAAATTTAGGCCGTAAAGTTATCTATAAAGAGGCAGTGTGATTCACAGGCCATTGATGTAATTGTATGGCTTTTCCAGCCCAGTAAAAATTATTTGCAGTTGTAAATTGTAGCAGCAGGCATCTTGTTCATTTTATTCTTAGAGAATTTCCAAGAAAATAAATGCACACTAGAGAGTAGGTGGGTTTTGATAGCATATTTCAAACATCACTTTTTATTAAGCACTTGCAGAAATGAGTAGTGGTAGAGAACGTTGGTAGAGTGAAGAGAAGTACAGACAGATCACGTGGGCTTCCCATGAACTCGGGCTTCTGATTAGGAGCCGTGGCTCCGGGCAGGGACCTCTGTTCCCAGGGCTCAGCAGGCACGAGCAGGTGAGGCTCAAGGCTATTAGGTTGACAGCTGTGCCATGAAACCTCCGAAATGAAAGCTGTGGGGTTTTTTTTTTATTTCTGAGCCTGTTGAAAGGTGGACAACAGGAAAAGGATAGTCTCATAATAAAATAATATGTAAAGACTAACCAAATAACACTTTAGGTCTTACTCCGTAGCAGGCAGGAACTCTAAATTATTTAAAGGGAGAGGCTTTACATAAATCTGTCTATGTCAACTAACTGCCTTCCCAGTGAGACAGATGCACCTGTCTAGAGGCGTCTTTGTTCCTAGAGCAAAGGGGTGTGATGGGACTGACAGATTTTATTTCTGTTTTGGAAAAATAAGTGTAAGTGGTATCAAATCACCTTTTCACTTGCCCCAAGAACTCTTGCAACAATAGGAATTACTTTTTGAATCTGAGAAACCAGTATTTGACCTACATTTTTGTACCTTAGCACATTTTTCTGGAGTAATAGCAGCATATATTTTTCTCTTTGATACCCTGCAGCTCCCTTCCCCAGTGACCATCAGCAGTATACTCACTCCTAAATCAATGAAGGGATCATGAAAGAGAAGCATGAACTTCACTTGAAAAAGAATACCTGTAAAGCATTCCTAAAATTTTCAATATAAATCATTTTATTTTGTCAACAAAGTTCATTGTTCTCAAACATTTGATAACAAGGATATTTTGATCCAAAATCTCTGCTATTTGACAGATGCAAGGGGAATAGAATTGGGCCCCACAGACCATTGTGCCATATGAGTAACTACAGCTTTAACCTAAATGGTATAATTTTCTCCACAATTCCAGCCACACCACCTCCACCCATTTCCCCCATAGGATATAATAAGAAAAAAGCACCTGGCAAGGTACACGAGAAAGCGACATAGAAGAGGATAGTAGGAAGCGCAATGTACTAAGAGAAAATAATAGAAGTGAGTAGGGTACCCAGGAAAAGTAAAGGCATGCTTGGAAGAGGAAGGATGAGTAGAGAAATGTGACTTCAGGGAATTCTTCGATAGTTGGATGACCTATTTAAACATGATAGGAATCGAGTGAAAGAAGCAATTGGTAAAGGGATGATGGAATGTGTCACAGTCAAGGAGGAAGGAAGGTGGGGGAGGGGATGTACCGTAGATTGAGAAGGAAAGACCCAAATGAATATAGGAAAGAAATGGAAGAGATGTGAAGGAAAAAGGAGAAAAGCTAAAAGAGGAGAGGAATGAAAATAAGTAAAACAGGAAATGAGTTTTATATTCGTTCAGCCATAGCTATAGAAGAAATATATAATCAATAATTTACTTTCTATTCTAATAAAGAAGAGAATGATGTGGGTGATCCAAAATAATGGCTCATCTCAAATCATTAGTTTTGACTTAGGGTACATTTTTATAATTATATTGAATTATATATTTGTCTCTGTGTGTGTGTATTGTTTTAAATTTTTTTAATTAAACAGAGGAAGCACAGAATACATAGTTGATTGAGTAGAACCAGCTCATTACCCCTAGTTTGGTCCTTCGCTGTAGCCTCCTTTAGACTGGGAGGGACCAATATATTTAGATGTCCATTCTTCTATAATAAGGCCATGTCCCCTACCCACCCTCTGTAAAACCCTAATCTCAGCAGTTGTTTGGAAACTGGGGAGGGAATAGAGCATTTTACTTACAGCCTTCTGTGAGCTGACCCTGAGCATGGGGAGTGAGCCCCAGGTCCCCATGTTGAAAATTCTTGAATGTAAATCCATGAGGAAGAACACTTCTTTACTTCAGAAAGAGCACAGAAGACCAGTAATTCACATGCATTTTCAAAGACCTGGAAAGAGCAGGGCATGGCTTATAAATGGAGGGTGCTTGTGTGAGTGTTTTTGTCTTTACCAGGGCTGTGCAGCTCAGAACCAAGCATCTGTGTGCCACGACCCACAGTTTCTGAATGTCGAGGAGGGGAAAGTGGAAGTATAGTATAAGAGAAGCCACATTAAAACAAAAACACCCGTTGCATCTTGAGTTTCCAGTTGGCAAGATCCAATCCAAAACCTGTGTGACTCTCACCATTGGCAAGATCCACACATCAGCTTTTCCTCTGTTTCTGATTAGGATTGCCCTGGAAAGCTGGATTGGGTTCATCTTTGATAATCACCTACCCCTTCTGGAAGGTTTGAAATTGTTATTTTCTTTTTTCTTTGCTGCTGCTTTTATAGATTTATACTAGGACTTTTGGGGTTAGACAGACATTCCAGGTCAACCAGGCCACCCCGACCTGTGCCAGCATTCCTCATCCCTGTGGCTTCGCTGAGTGATGGTCATCCACTCTCTGCTTGGACACTTCTGCGGATGGGACCTTACTGTTTCCTAGGCAGCCTTGCCATTTTTAAACAACATTAGTTGTCAGAAAGTTCTTTAAATGTTTAAATGCATGATGCATATTAAAACAAAGCCTCTTCCCGCTTTCATAGTGGTGATACAACAAATAATCCATCCTCTGAGTTTTTTCTTCTCTAACTCTGATCATTGCCTGGATATTGTTTATCACAGGATCTCAGTCTCAACTAACCTTTCTGTCCTTGCCTCAGGCTCGAGTGGCATCTAGAATATGGGACTTATTTAGAATCTAACTGCAAATGAGAAATCCTCTGTTTCCATAAATAGAGAGCTTGTCAATCAGTAGGAAAAGGAAAGGCGGGTTAGCAGAGGCTGGTGATTCTTCTAGGAAGCAGTGTCTTTTGGAGCATCCTTTGGTGACCCGCCCCTGAAGTTATCTGCTTATTTGCCTGGATTTAGTTTCCAGAAAAGACTTGCCTCCAGAATATGTCCTGGCCCTTCCTTTGGTGCCTGGATTTCTACCCATAGCAGTTCACTGCTTGAGCATGGATTTTGGTTTAGAAAAAACAACATACGCACAGAGACCAGGGAGATGGCTACTGAAGCTCTGGGAGGACATTTCACTTGAGCATTCATCATCTTCAGATCCCTTCCTGGAAGCGTGTTGTAATGGTGCCAGGGGAGGGGAGGATGCAGATGCCTAGATCACTAGGGCACAGGTTTCGGGGAAGGGTGGGTAGGGAGGGACAAAGAAAAGAAAGGTGACATTTCTGAGTGCCTACTAAGGATCCAGCACTTACCCACGTATAATTTTCACAACCCCTGTCAGTGGAGATCCACCTTTTATAGGTAAGTCGATGAAGATAGGAGACTAAGTATCCTGCCTGGGTCATACGCTAGTCGGGGATAGGGCTGTGATTTAAGCCAGAGCTGCCTAATCCAAGCTCTGGGCTCACTTGTTATTCCGTGATGCCATCATCGAAAGGAAAAGGACAAAGAACTGCAGAGCTGAGATGGACTCGGCCTACTTCGGAATTTTGCAGAAGGCTAACCTGCCTGAAGGCGTCACTCGGAGATCGTCTGCACGTGGCAGGAAAGGTGTCCTAATGCTAATGGCGTGGAAGCCTTGGCCTCATCTCACGTTTATGTACCACCGTAAAGTAGTTTACTTGTAATGAGGTATCTGTTTATAAGGAAACATTCTCCACTTGATCAGAATGCTTTTTGTCACTTTCTTATTTATCAGTATGGGTATTCCCCCCTTTTGGAGAAATGGACAGCGCTCACGCTCTTCATGGGAATCTTGCACAGATCGTGCGTCGTTACCATGAAGCTGGTGGTGATCAGCTCTGAGGGCCCTTCCACCTGTCATTTCATGCAGCAGACTGTCTGCTTTCTGCACAGGTGCCGTTGGGGAATGAACAGGACCAGTGCTCAGTACCCCCCGTGTGAGTCACAGCAACCAGTGCAGCAAAGCCCCTGTCCTATCACTGACACTCCCTCCCTCAGAGGCACTTAATGCTTGTCCAGGATTCTCTCCTGCCTCTCACTTTGGCACCTTTGGGAGAGCATCAGGCATACGTGGTCTTCGGGTGAATTTTCCTGTTTTCCTGAAACAGGCCGCCATCAAGTAGACTTGGAGAGAGGATCTCATGGGAGGGCGGTCTATTCTCCCCCACTCAGTATTCTTTCACAGCAACCACAAAACCACGCTTTCTCTATTAAGTACACATTCCTAGGACTCTAACAAAAGGCTTCTGTGAGCCTAAAAGCAGCAGGGGAGGGTTCAGCAGGAGGGACAGAAGATTTAAAGGGTTTCATTTCTTCCTTGCCGGGGACTGTGTCGTGTTTGAATGCAGTGTGGAATCTGCTTCCCCAGCACCAGAGGAAACAGCAGTCCGCCCTAAAGCTGCACAGGGACCCCGACAGGTCTTTATCCTCTCAGCTCAGTGACTTCCTGCCACCTGAGCAAGTGGCAGGGCTCTGCGACATTCAGGAGGCCCGGGAAGCCCCAGCCAGTGGGGACTGGGCTCGGTTCACCAGTGTGACCTGCTTCCCTTTGCTGAGTCGGCTCCTCAGCCAGGCCCACAGGCTCCAGCCGGAGCCCACAGCCACAGCTAACCTGCCCTCCGGGATGTAGGGTTCATTGCGTTAGAAGACATAACAGAAGTCAGAATTTTTCATCCTTCCCAACTGGGAAGAAGTGAATTCTAAAGAGAAAGTAAGCCTTGCAGAGCACCTCCCCTCTCCTCCGCTGTCCACCCCAAGGGCACGCCATCCTGCTGTCCTACATTTGATGGGAACCTACTTTCCTGCCTGGTGGTGCCAGGCACTGGGAAGCATGGGCTTGGCTGGGCTGCCAGGCTCTTGCTTTTTCAGTAGCAGAGTTAATGTGGCCATGACTCAGAATTAAGGGACCCCAGATGCTGAGGAAGTGAACTAACTTCTTTTCGGTTCACAGTGGACTCATAGTCAACAGAATAGGTTTCATGTTCTAATGAAACAGCACAGAAACACTGTCCTTGGAGGCTCAGTGGTGTGTGGTGTGCCTCTGCCACTACCCTCTCTGTTCCTCCGCCCCCCTCTCTCCTCCATTGCCTCTTTCTTCTTTTCTTCCTTGAGAACTGGAATTCTAGCCCAACTTCCTTTTATCCAATGGTCCTTTGGAACATGACCTTGAAAAGATTTCTTCTTGTGATATGCCCATCCAGAGTGGCATATTGTTAATTGGATGTAGGAAAGGCTGGAGAAAGCTTTCACTCCATCTAAGGAGAGCCCGTACAGTTAGTGCATAGGGCCCCGGGCACAGGATTGACAACAACAACAATGCAAAGAAACGCACCTGCAACATAAAAATGTAACAACTTATACAATCATATAGCATGTTTCTTCCAGGGAGTACCAGGCACTTCCTTGTAAATTCTGCCCTATTCTCGCAGAGCTTGAATTATTTCCTAGAAGTGATTTAGGCACTTGGAAAATACATTGATTTTTTTTTAACCATCATGATCCCAGTTACAGTAAAACGCCTGTTATCTGATTTTCTGTGAATTTGTAAAGCTGTTATTAACTGGCACATGCTATATTTTACCCGTTCAGTGACAGCTTATGTTTATAATGGTGACCCTGGACTTCTGTAAGATCCTGAATTACCCATTCAGGAATCAAAGAAAGATTGAATTGTATTCAGTAGAGGTTTTTAATGTTGTGTCTGTTTTATTGCATCCAAATCTCTGTTAGAGAAGTCCAAGTGTATGTCCACCATGACTTTTCAGGGTGGTACCAATTTAAAATATTTTTTTTCTTGATACTGTAAACCAAACCTTGTAAAAAAAATAATAATTTCAATAGAGTCCAAACAACAGATGATTAGTCTCAAACCTGACAGGGAAACAAAGTTTCTTTTTTGGACAGGTGTGGCAGATATGAAATATCCCAAATATGATCACCAAAGTGTGGGACACATCACCCCAAACATTCCCACTGTTACTCTTTCAGATCTTAGCCCAATTCTGGGTGCCAAGGTCTGACACCGTCATTCAGAGACAGACAGTAGTTTAGCATTCATGTCATGTGGCTCAGATCGATGGCCCTCCTTTCTGAGCTCTGCAGCTCTCTCTCAGGCTTTGTGAGATGTGCTTTGAATCATTTTCCTTGAAGGAAACCTTATATAGAAAACCAAATGCAATACACAATGAGGAGACTTTAACCAAGAAATTAGAATTCGACAAGCATCCCGGAAAGGGGCTAAGACAAAATGCACCCAAGGGAAGAGATTCGAGCAGAATGCCCCCTCCCCCACTGCCTCTGCCTTGCATCAAGCTCTTCCCTGGGAAGCGTGATGCAAACTGCCTTCCAGGGTAGCCAAGGTCCAGAGGCAGGGACCTCAGTGCTGCTTCTGTAGGTTAAGCCCAGGAAGCCAAGAGCTGGAACTCAACTAGAGCTAAAGGAGAAGGAAATAGGACCTAAAACAGAAAAGGATGTACCCCGCTCTTCTATGGTCAATCACCCACTAGGAAGGAGAAGTCAAAGCTTACCACAAATGGGACATCTGCTTATCAGTTAATGATGCCACATGGTCATATTGAAGACCCTTCCTGTCTATAGCCTCATTTGATCTCACAACAGCTCTGCGAGGTGGGTATGATAGAAATAGTCACTCCCACCTGACAGATGAGAAAACAGGCTCTCCACACAAGGCAGGTGACAAAGGCAGGACTTCTAATTCCTGATCCATGAGTCCCTGATGGAATCGGGTCACCCTTTAGGGCAGCTGGCCCCCACAGCCCCGTTGTAAACAGGTGGGTGAGTATGAAGAAGACCTTAAAGGACACTGACCCACAAGGCTGCCTCTGCTTTCAGAGTTCAGTGTATTCGATGAATCCTGGACCAAGAGCTGGAAGACCTCAGTTCCAATCCTGGCCCTGCCTCTAACTAGGTGAGCAACGCCAAGCAAGCCAGTTAGCCTCCTTCCCTTCCGGTTGCTCAGCTAGAAATAAGAACAGTAGGGTCTTCACCACTGGCCCATCTGGCCATTGTGAAGGCCAAATAAGATAAAATGTGTTGAAAGCCATGTGTTGGTAGATAGAAAGTCACACCTCCATTTCCCATGATTTGGCTCAGAGGAGAAGAACATCCAGGTGAAGGGCTTGGTAGATGTGATGACTTAGGTTTGGGGACACAGCAAGTAAATTCATTTCACGAGGTGGGGGTGGGGGGGCAGAGAACAGTATGCTGGGTAAAGTAGAAACACCTGAGACCTGCAATCTTCTTAGAGTCCGAAAGCCAAAACTGACGCAGAGGGCACTTCCATTACAGTCTCTGCTTTTTTTTTTTTTTTTTAAACTGATTACCACCTCTAAGGATGACATGCTCAGTCCTTCCTGGAGTGGTGGATTACCAACACAGACAAGGTGACCCTTGAGGAATCTTAGTATAATTTGAAGCGTGAATGGTTCACTAGGCAGAAAACAGAAGCAGCCCATCCCAGGCAGAGGGGGTGACCAGTGCAAAGGGCAGAGAACACAGTGCCTCTGGGAATTGCAAGCATGTCCGTGCGACTGTAGCCAGGTCAGCCAGAGGGCGACATGACCAGTTAAACAGGAACTTCGGAGGCCCTGGGAAGCTTCTGAAAGTGTTTAAGCAAAGCAGTAACGCATCAGCTTTATGTTTTAAAAAGATCACTGCCTCAAACTTGGTGCTCAGCTACCGGACCCTTTTAGTTTTTCTGGACCGAGGAGAGATCTCAGGGTGTGCCGAGCGTCAGCACCCGTCCTGGCCCCCACCCTCCACGTGTCTGCAGTCAGCCGTCTTTCTCCGGCTAAGCCAGAGCTGGTGGGGCGCACAGAGCCGGGAGCTGAGTTAGGAAGTGTGGGAGGGAGCTGGCTGAAGGGTCTACACTACTGTTGACAATTTGATAGCACTAAGTCACTCAAATTAAACTGTCTCTTGCTTTTCTTTTGATATTTCAATGTAGCAAATGGAATCTTTGACCAGACGCCAACCTCTTTCCATCCTTCCATTGGACTTGCAGCCCACTTAGAATTCAGATGTTCGAAGCCCTAAGCCAGCGACAGCATGTGCCATTGCCATCCGCAGGGTAGGCAGAGGGGCTGTACTCTCCAGCCTTAGAACCATCTGGCGATGAGCGGTGACACTGGGGGGCTAGGGCACCTGGACTTTGGAGTCAGACAGACTGGGCTGTGAGTGCTGGTTCCACCACTATGGACTCGGGATCTCAGTAGCCATTTAGCAACTCTGCCCATGTCTGCATTTTCTCATCTGGAAAATGAGAACAGCAATCTCCACTTGCCAGAGCTTTAGTGAGGATCAAACAGATAGTAGCCCCAGAGCAGCACGTATGCAGGGTGGGGCAGAAGTAGGGTTACAGTTGTGAGTACTAGAAACACAGGTTATTCTTGTATTATTACTTATTATTGTAATATTTTCCATAGAAACAACTGTAAACCTATTTTTGCCCCACCCTATATAGTAAAATCTGTATGTTTTTCCTTTAAATATCAGAAGTTAATTTTCTTTCAGTAATTATTCTCTTAGAAGCAAACAGAAGAGACCCTGTGTCTTATGGAAGCTGAAGAAATAGAAGTTGGCCCTGGCCGGTTTGGCTCAGCGGTTAGAGTGTCGGCCTGTGGACCAGAGAGGCCTGGGTTCGGTTCCCGCTAAGGGCACGTACCTCGGTTGCAGTTTGTCCCCGGCCCTGGTTGGGGTCGTGTGGGCAACCAGTTGATGTGTCTCTCTCACATCGATGTTTCTCTCTCTCTCTTCCCCCCTCTATTCCTCCTGCTTTATCTGAAGATAAATGCAAAAGTATCCTTGGGTGAGGATAAAAAATAAAATAAAATAAAAAGAAATAGGAGTTAATGATGAAGTATGTCAGAAAAGAAAATTGCCCTAAGATGCCAAGCAAGGAAAACTTAGGAAGGAAGAAGAGCCAATAAATCAATCAATTGATTGGAATTGAAGTGTCCTGTGTACTGGCCTAATATCATAACTCCAAGGACCGATTTCCACTGATGAGCTCACTGCCTAACCAACCAATTATATGCTTTTCAGACCAGAAGGACAACATTTACGGGGTCTATTCAATTTTAACACACAAGTCGTTATTCCTTGTTAAACATCTTCTTGCTCTTTCCATGGCGGCAAACAGCATCCCTCAGCCCGCCGCCACACCAACTCAAGTGCATGAACACTTACCAGAGTGGGTTCCGTGGGGGCACCAAGTCAAACACGAGGAGGCTTGCATTCAGAGCATGTTGCCTGGTGGGAAAATGGCCGAAGCACGGATAAACCTAATTGAATAGATTCTGGAAATTCTGTCTGTCTACAGCTTTAGGCTGGTTTGCAAGCAAAAAGACCAGAGGAAAGAAGGCTTTATGGAAAGAATGACTTTAGTTCCAAGCCTTAAAGGAGGGATGGGTTTCAGCAGAGAGGGAGGGAGGGTGTAGTCCAGTCAGAAGAAGCAAGCCTGTGAGCTAAGGCACTCTGAGGAGTGCCTGGTGCAGGACAGGTATTAGGGGGTGTCAGGTAGGAGGAGGTCTTGGGGCTGGGGTGGGGGACAGGTTAAAGTGTCACTTTCCAGGTGAGAAAATGCAGACACTGGCAGAGGGGTGAAATGAATGTTAATCACTCTTTAAAGAGAGTGACTTTATTCTGTACGGCTTTGCTGGGGGGCCTTGAAGGTTGTTAATCAAAGGAGCAATGGGAATGGTTGATTTCTCTGGGAACTCTGTATATTCTCACTGAGGAGCTTTTATGCTTTTGGTTTTATACCAGTTACAATGTGGAGCTTGGTATCTCTGAGCCTACAGTCTGCATTTTCAGAAGAGAACGGGTCAGTTCTTGCTTTGCTCACGATACGTCCCTCAGCTGGACGCTGCTCTTCAAGCCTTGAGTCCCTGGCCAGTGCTCTTCTATTCCCGGCAGCTGTTTCCGAACCTGCCGTCCCCTCCCACCCCCTCCTCCTCTGCAGCCCGCACTCCTCCTTTCTCCCCTCCTCACCCTCAGCTTATCTGCATTCTTGCCCAAGCCCAGTGCTCTCAGACACAGATCAAGAGGTCATCCCCGCACTGCATACAGGGCCCCTTCCCCGAGCTCAGGCTCCTCTGCCCCAGCCACCCAGTGGTTATCCTCTCCCTTCTCTACGCCCAGACTTTTTCTCATTTGCATTTAGTTCCTTTCATCTTAAAAGAAACCTGCCTGGATCCTCCATTTCTCTTCACTACCACCCCATCTGTTTTTTCTGTCACAGCCTAGTCTTTGAAAGGGTTATCCATACATTCTCCTCCCTTCCCTGCCATTGATGCCTCAGTCCACTGTGACCTGGTTCCCACCCTCGTCACACCTCTGCTCTGGGCAGTGTCACCAGGTGCTCAGTGCAGCGGGCCTGCCTTGCCCCTCCTCATCTTAACAACGGCATGTGGTATGTCCAACTACTTCCTGAGACTCACTCTGCCCTGGCCTGTCTCCTGCTGCCCCATCCTTCAAGGATACACTTTTTTTAAATGGCTCGCTCCATGAATGTTTTCCTTAAATCTCATCTGCTCCAGTGACCTCAACAATCACCAGTTGTTGACTGAGGACTCCCAAATATCTTTTATATCTAGCCTAGGTCTTTCTCTTCAGGACCAGATGCCTGTAGACAACTGCCTGTTGGGCCTCTTCACCTGGCTGTTCCACACTCACTTCATACAAACAAAGCTGAGTACGTCTTCTCTGCAGCAGTCCCCGTGGCTGGGGTGGATGGGCACCACCACCGACTTGCAAGGATCAGAAGCCTGGGTTGTGTCTTTGAATGCTTCCTCCACATTGCGTTTATCTCCAAGTTCCAGCCATTCTGCCTTCGTCATCTCTTGAACCTGTCCTTTCCCCATTCCTTCTGCTTTCGTTCAGGCTAGCAGTATCAGTCGTCTCCATCTCTGCTGGTCTCCTCGTACCAGTCCTACCCTGTTCTAATTATTCCTCCACTCTGCAGCTGGAACGGTCCTTCAAAAACAATATCTGATTATGTTACTCTCTTGTTTAAAATCCTTCAATGGCTACAAGTAGCCTTAGGATAAAGTCTGAGCACTCCTTAGTACAGCAGACAAGGCCCTTCCTGACAATGGCTGGCCTTTATCGAGCGCTTGATCTGTGCCAGGCCCTGTTCTGAGTGCTGACCCGGGTACCTCCTGTTACTACCCCAGTCTTACAGCTCAGGAAACCAAGACACAGAAGGGTAAGTCCCTTGCCTGAGATCACACAGCAAGTAAGTTGAGGAGTCAAGATTTAAACCCAGGAAGCCTGGCACTAGGGCCACACTATCCTAGCCATGGAGAACCTACAGTGTGCCAGAAACTGCCTGAAGCATCGGGGATGTAGCCATAATCAAAATAGTTCCTTCACTGTTATCTCAGATTCTTGTAACTAATTACAATAAAGATCAAGTATATTTAATCTGGGGTCTACCTGTGGGGCCATAACAAAGGATTTTTGAGAGGGTATTATTCAGAGACTGGATATCAAGATAAAATAACTTCAACAATAGTAATAGTTGCATCATGTAGTTTTCCAGAGAATAAAACTGCATTAGCCCTGGCCGGTTTGGCTCAGCGGTTAGAGCGTTGGCCTGCGGTCCAGAGAGACCCGGGTTCGGTTCCTGCTAAGGGCATGTACCTCGGTTGCAGTTTGTCCCTGGCCCTGGTTGGTTGTGCGGGTGGCAGCCACTCGATGTGTCCCTTTCGCGTCGATGTTTCTCTCTCTCTCTCCCTCCCACTCTATCTGAACAAAAAATGAAAAAATGTCCTTGGGTGAGGATTAAAAAAAAAAAAAAAAAAAAAAAACTGCATTACAATTTTTTAATGTGCCTATTTTTTGATCCAGTGAACACCAAATAAATAAAGCAGGCAAAAAAAAAATCTGTTTACATTTCTAGTGAAGAAAATGAATAATAAACAAGATAAGTAGTAAAACATATAGATTAGATAGTGATCAATACTAAGGGAAAACAAAGCAAGAAGGAGGACAAGGAAGAGTCAGAGAACAGAGATTTGTAGTTTTATATGGAATGTCTAGGGAAGACTTGAAGGAAACGAGAATATCTGGAAGGAGAATAAATACTCCAGGTAAAGGAATAGCAAGTACAAAGACCCTGAGGTAGGAATGTGCCTGGTATGTTTGAGGAACAGCAAAGAGGTCAGTGTGGCAGAATGAGGAAGAGGGAGGATGGAAGAGGTCAGGTTCAGACAGGTCTGATCACGTGGGGCTCAAAAGGTCAATTAAGGACCTTGACATTAGCTCTGAGTGAGACGGGAAGCCACTGGGGATCTTGAACAGGGAGTGACACCACGCACATTGTGAACAGAGGAGTGGTCAGCTTTAAATGGATCCCTCTGGCTGGCATGTTGAGAATAGACTGTAGGGAAACAAGGGTAGAAGCTGGGCGACCAGTTAGGGACCAGTAAGAATAATGTAGGTGAGAGAGAATGTTGGCGGGGACTAAAGTAGTGGCAACAGAGGGCGCAAAAATGGTTAGATTCTGGATACATTTAGAAGGCAGAGCCAGTCTCACCGGTGTGGCCCAACGGTTGAGCATCGACCCATGCACCAAGAGGTCGCCGGTTCGATTTCCAGTCAGGACACATGCCCAGGTTGTGGGCCCAATCCCCAGTGGGGGGCATGCAGGAGGTGGCCAATCAATGTTTTCTCTCGTCGATGTTTCTCTCTCTCTCTCTCTCTCTCTCTCTCTCTCTCTCTCTCTATCTCTATCTCTCTCTCTCTCTCTCTCTCTCTCTCCCTCTCCCTCTCCCTCCCTCTGCCTTCCTCTCTCTGTAAAATCAATAAAGGAAAAAAAAAACTTTAGAAGGCAGAGCCAGCATCACTAAGATGTGTGGCCTTGGCAACTGGGAGAATGGAGTTGGCGTTCCCTGAGATGGGAAAGACTGGGAATAGCAGATTGAAACCGGTGCTAGCAGGACTGTTTGGACATAAATTTAACATGCCTATTGAGAATGAGAATGGAGCTGCCTTACTGCTCCCTGCGTCATTTAAACACACGCTCACGTGCAGCTCATGTTTGTCCTCCTAAACTACTCAAAGTTTCCCAAACTGGTTTGCCCTTTCTTGTGTACAGGCCTTTGTATCTACTGTTCCCTCTGCCAAGAAGTCTCTCACCCCATCCTTCAGTTCAGAAAGCCTTCCCTGGTCCTGTATGAACGTACCCACCTGTCAATCCCTCTTTACGTCCCTTTCCTCTTTCCCACATTTTAAAATCTGCATGTCATTCACCTTGATGTACAGACAGGCACCTAATATGAGACTCAACGCACAGTGGTGCCTAACCAGTGGATGGATGGGTGAGTGGGCGAATGGATGGAGCGATGGGAAGATGAGCTCTGTTAGACCAAACTGTCGGTAATGATGGGAATTCCCCTGGAACGTTGCCAAGTGAGATGATCGCCCCGGACTGAAATGAAAGAAACAGCAGATGTCAGGAAATTTTCGTGTTAATCCTGCCGTTGAGTGTTTCAGAGCTCCGGTACAGCCCCCCTTTCCCACACAGGCTCCCCACTTTCCTGCCCCGCCTGGCTGCTGGTCTTGTTCATCTCTAGCATCAGTGAACATAGACTGTCTACACGGCCAGGTCTGTAGGGGAAATTTTGTTATAAAACCGGAAGAGTGTTTAACCCAATGACTTGCTGCAAGCTGGCTTTCCGAGGGCCTCCGGGTCTGCCAAAACGATCAGGCCTCGTTATTTAGGAAGCTGCCTCGGCCAGGCATTACTAATCTGGGCATTACTAATTCGGATGCCTCTTCAGGCAAATGAGCAATGAATGTAAAGTGCTTTTGTCAGTGGATTGAAAGCAAAGAGAAGAGGGGGGGTGGTAAAGGGAAGGTGATAGAATGTTTTGAGTTTTGCTTCATTTCCAGAAAGGACAATCATTGCTTCCTGGAAGCTACACTTGGCAGCAGTCACGGGGAATGGGAAGGATTTATTCCCCTTTGCCAAGGCTCAATAATTCAGCTTGAGTATTTTGAATCGATACATTTCTCGCAAAGTTTCCAAGGGCTGCATTAAAAGAGCCATTTTTTTAAATTACCATTAAGTGGCAGCATCCTCTGATGAGATGGCGTGTCAGGGGTGAGCTGGGTCTTCCCAATAGATAAAACTCGAACAAGAAAGGAGACTTTAAAAAGCAGGAAAGCGGAGTTCAAGCCAACAGCACAGCCGGTGGCGCCTGCGGACCCCTGGCGTGGCACACCTTGCCGCCGCCTGCCTGGGCCGCCTGGGAAAGCCGTGGCTCACACCGAACTCTTTGAGCTGCCATTTGTCACTCAGCAGGAGGACTCGCTTGGGGAGGTCTTCTCCCTGATCTGGCATTATTGAGATGTCTAGCTTACAGCCTGAGTCACTCAAAAATTTGTCAATTTTTTTTAAATGTTGTAGTTCTGACTTCTGACAGTCTTGGTCTTTTTGTGGTAGGAGGTGTGGAAAGAAAGGCCATGGTTGGGTGTCTGTATTGATTTATTGTTGTTGTTGCTATTGTCGTAATCCCCACTAGAAATCCCTATCATTTGGAAATTTTATCTTCACTGGAATTATTCCTTAGTCCTTTAAATTAGAGAAGCCAGGTGTTCCCTCCCCTAACGTCCTGTGCCCACTGAGGCTCACAGCCGTTTGATCACATGCCTTCCCTCTGGGTGCTGTCTTTGTGCTCCCTGCACTTTGGGCTGTAACCCCTTTGGTGTGGTCAGGACCCCTCGGATTCATTATTACACTTCTTTCACTCCCGCCAAACCCAGAAACAGTTCCTCCAGAGACACAAGAAGATGGGTGCTTTTTTTTTTTTGAGATACCAGAGGGATGCTGTCCTTGCAAATATGTAGCATTCTGGGACAGAGTCTGGGAAGACGGTGTGGGCAACAGTATCATTTTAATCTCTTAGAACCCCAGGTAAGAGCAGAGCAACCTGAGAGCAAAACCAAAGTCCAGGAAAATGACAAAACTAGGTGACAAGATATCCCCAAGATACAGTGGGGCTTTTGATAGACATTAGAACAGGAAAAGGCCCAAAGAGCCAAGAGGTTTTCACTGGGAAGCATGGAACATTGTTTTGAGAGGAGCAGCTGAAGGTGGGCTCCTTTTGCTGATTCCACAAGGGGCGAGTGCAAGTGGCCTGCAGCGAGGTCGGAAGGGCCCAGAGCTCTCAGTAGCCTTGAGCTCTGGAACTAACCAGCCAGGTCCTCCTTCCAGGACAGCCCTGCACGGAGGAGCTGCCAGGAGTGGAATCAAGTTGAACAGGACAAGAACAACAGACCTAGGAAAGAAGGTCTCCAAAGGGAACAAACAGAACCAGGAAATTTCGGCAAGCAAGCAGCCATGTATCTGAACCCTACCTAAACACACTGGAAGAACTTTGTAAAGTTAGAACCGTGCCATGTTTGAAAAGTTCACAAAACCCAATTTCACCTGGAAACGAGCAATGGAAAAGCTGTGAGGTCAATTCCGTGCAGAGTTTTTATAAGATAAAAGAAACCAAGGAGCAGAATAGGGTTCCCAAAGAGAGCATGCCAAAAAGGTGTGGTTTGGAGCCATTCAGAACTAAAACTAACCTCTGTCCAAATGAGCTAAAAGACATTAAGAAAATCATATGAAACATGAAAAAAAAAAACATAAATTAGAATTAGGAAAGCTTAGAAATGAGATGAAGGAAAGAATTAAAAATGAAAGAAATGAAGAGTATACTAATAAGAATACGAGATGAATATATACAAAAGGTAATTTTTAAGAGAAACAGAAGGTGAAAGCTGGAACATTTTAAAAATTAAAAAAGAGGTTAGGGTGGGGGAGGATGAAGAGGGTTCATGGGGTCAAATATAAGGTGACGGAAGGATGTTAGACTTTAGGTGGTGAGCACACAATACAGTATACAGATGTCATATATAAAGTTGTACACCTGAAATTTAGATTATGTTGTTTGTCAATGTTATCCCAATAAATTTAATTTAAAAAGAGATTAAAGGATTCAAGATGAAGCGACAAGTATGGAAGAAGAGGCCAAGAAATTTCAACATGTGGATAAGAGAACTCTGGAGAAGAAAGCCAGAGCACGCTCTGTCCGCATAACTCTGGTCTCTGCCTGTCTTCCTGTGACCTTCTCTTCTGTGGCTCTCTCTGTTCTCTCACAAGAACGTTTGCCATTAGATTTAGGGCCCACCCAAATAATCCAGGATGATCTCATCTCGAGGTCCTTAAGTAATTTCATCTGCAAAGATCTTTTTTCAAATAAGGTCACAGTCGCCCTGGCCAGTTTGGCTCAGCGTTAAAAGCGTCAGCCCGCGGACCAGAGACTCCCGGGTTTGGTTCCCACTGAGGGCACGTACCTCGGTTGTAGTTTGTCCCCAGCCCCGGTTGGGGTCATGTGGGTGGTGACCACTCCATGTGTCTCTCTCACATCGATGTTTCTCTCTCACTCTTCCCCCCTCTCTCCCTCCTGCTCTATCTGAAGATGAATGCAAAAATGTCCTCAGGTGAGGATTAAAAAAATAAATAAAGTCACAGTCACAGGTTCCAGGGATTATGACATGGACATATTGGGTGTGGGGGGGGCACCATTCAACCCTCACAGTCACTGAGCTAGTAGGTGACCGAAACAGGATTTGAATTTTATTTTATATTAAAGTAACTATAGGGAAATAAATTAATATTTCTAAAAAAATGAGCAAGCCTAGCCAAGAAATAAAAGTAGACAGCATGCTTTTATCAACAGCAGGACAGCTGGAGGCAAGCCTGCAGGCCACCTGGAGACCTCACCCTGGTTCACTCTCAACCAGGCTCAGAGAGGCGTTGGTGGCCTTCGTGAACAGATATTACGTGCGCCACCAGTAATGTGTCACTTACCCTGTTCGTCTTTTTTTCAGACTCAAATCAAAGTTAAAAAGCAGGCATAGGCCTCTCTGCAGAACACAGGACTGTCACCTCTGTATTGCAACCCTTACACCTTTTCTAATGCAGAACCAGAAGCTCCTTTGCAGAGTCGTAGCTTTAAACAGCCATAGGCCAAAATGACCAAAGTCGTCTTCCTTTTGGTGCCTCTACCACTCTGCGTCCGGGTGCACCGGACCCCAGGCATCCTTAAAACTTGAGGTCCTCTCACTCCATTCTTCTGACTCACCACCTGGCTGCCTCCCCTCTAAGGTGCGAACAGATTATGTGTTGATTTGGTGTGTTCCCCTTACCCGCCTCCGCTTCCTCTTCCGGGGAGGACGCCGTCATCCAAAGGAGTGAATGATACAGAACTTCAGACAGGTGACAGAGCCAAAGAGAAAGACACTGAGTGGCAAGGGAGGGTCAGCGGGTGGGGCCCAGCCACCCCATCTCCCAGCGTCTGGAGTGTCAGTCAGCCCAGCCCGGGCCAGTGGGAAACACAGGGCAGCTGCCTCCGGTTGCCTGTCTGCTGCCCTGGAAGGGGGCATGGGGGTGTGTGCTTTTCTTTTTATTTTCCTGATTCCGAGTGACCATCTTAAGCCCTGAAACCAGGGGGTTAGTAAACTTGACCACTCTGACACCAGGGAATATGACTGGTGAGAAAAACATGACCACCTTTTTGAATGGGTAAATCTACGAAACCCATTTCCCTGTGAATATACTCAGTAAAGAAGGAGCGAGGGAATGAGGAACAGAGAGAAGTCTGTGACACACACATGTACATGCACACGCACACACAGATGCGACACAATTATCTTTAAATAGAAGTCGCTTCTCCGAGTTTGATTTTTCTTCTCGTCTCACGAGGCATCCGCAGCGCCGCTGCTGTCAGCCTGCCCCTCGAACTGCTGAGTCAGCACCACTCAGGCCTCCCGGAGGAGCGAGGAGCGCTGATTCAGGACCCAGAGGCAACCGCGGGCCTTGAACACACTGGGAATCACTCTCCAGAGTCAGGGAAGAGAAGGAAGGGGGTGGAGGGTGGGACTCTCCTTAAATAAGACGTTTTCCAGAAGCCTGTTGTTTCACAAGTTAGGTTGCTTGAACCCCTGGCCAAATCTGCCTTTCAGCCCAGTCTGTCTTTTCTGAGGTGTGTGGACTAAGTGTTGTAAAAGGTAAACACTTACTTCGGTCTCCCTTTTCCTAGCTCCTCCCCACCCAGCACACACCCTCCTCCACCCCCAGCCTCTTGTTCCCCTTGCAGGATCTGGTGATGATGGGGACTGTCTCCATCCTGAGAGAAGGGACAGCTTTGCTTTTCAAAGTGTCCCTGGAATAAAGAGATCCCGGAAGGCAGGGACCAGGCACAGCTGAACCACAGGAAGGACAGCGTCTTCGGTGGGTGACTGGTTAGATCAGGCCCTGTCCCAATGAGAAGGAGTTCTACTCTTGTGACACTTTGCAAAGAAATGTTCTGTAGACTGTGGCAGGCATAAGAGACAGTCCTGTGTGGTTTAAAGGACAAAGGGGAAAGAAAGGATGTTCGTTCTTCTTCAGACACATAGTAGGTCATCTGTGTTTTGTGGATCATGCAAATCCAACAAAGTCTTTATGTTCTCAGTACCCTGTGGCAAATGTCCACGGGGGATTAAAAACCCTTGCAGCTTTCTGCCTGGTAGTTTCAGTTTGGTCACTAAATCTATGTGAAGAACACTTCAACTCTTACTATTTTCCTGCATCTTTTCTTTCTTAAAAATGGGCTTCTTTGTGTGTATAAATATCAGTAAATTTGAAAACAATTGTAGCTTTCTGCCTTGCAATATGAGAAATGTTGCCCTTAATTGCCTTTTTCCTTTAGAAATGCGTCTTCTAATAGTATCTTTCCTTGCACAGCCCAGTTGCCTCGCTGTTCATAAATTAAGATAATTGGCAGTGATTGACCTTCACTAGTATGAATAAAAATGTGCAGTATGTTAGCAGTGATTTCTAAAATACCTGAGGAAGGGGCATTCCATATTTAAGGTCAGGTGTGTGCATTTCCTAAGGAAATAATGCCCAGAGTTGGCTTTCGTCACTTCATTGTCCCCCCCTGCACCTCACCTCAGAGAGGAGGGTACCCTGCCTGTCTCTCTTCTCTTTCTCTCCCCATAATATCAGGAGAGATATGTGTGTGTGTTTCTCTTCTCAAAACTAATTTGCTTTTGGCATTATATTGCTAGTACATGTTATCAGACCCATTTGCATGCACGAGGCTAAAAAATTCTAAACTGATTCTCCGAGGGTCCAGAGAGAAACTTGAGCTAATTCATAAACTTTGAAATTGCAGGCCAATATTGGTGTCCATGTGCCTGTGAGTTTCGAAAGAGGGTCAGTAGCTCTCACTGAAGCCCCAGAGGGATCCGTTACCTCCCGAACTTAAGAAGCACTGCTCTGATCTGTCCTCTCTGTCATCACTACACCTTCCCTATCATCTCTCTTTTCAATAGGACTTTAGCTAAAATGTTGATGTTTTGTTCATCATGGATTTTTTTGCATTTATTTTGATTTTTAAATAATGCATTAGCCTATTATTATTTTTTGTGATTACTGAGTTTTTTGGCACAACCTTAAATTTTGCACCAAAGGCGAGTGTCTCCCTTGTGCCTCACCCTAGCACCAGACCTGAGTGGGCTCCTGCTCCAGCCTTCCCTCCTCCAGCCTCTCACCTGCTCCAGTCCTGTCTCTGCATCTCCTTCTGAGCCACTTTCCCCATCTGCACACGGATCATGCCAGCCCCTCCTTAGAGTCCTGTGCTAGGCTCTAGCTCCTGCAAGAGCCTTCACACAGCTTACAAGAACCCTTGTTCCTGTAAGTGAGCTGCAGAAAGTATTTCAGTCTCCTGGAGACATGTGGCAATGTACAATTAATCTGCTGTCAATCTCTGTCCTGTCCAACCCCCCAAGATGCACTGAGCACATCCTGTGTACCGGGCACAGGGCAAAGTCTTTATGTGGATTATCTCATTTCATACCTAAATTTGCTCTAGGAGCTAAGTACTCTTCTTGGCCCCATTTTACTGCTGGGGAAACTGAGGTTCAGAGATAGAACTTATCCAAGGCCACTGAGCTAGTGGGTGACAGGACCAGTATTTGAACTCAGGACTATCTGAATCCAAAACCCACGTTTTTATCTAAAATATTGCATGCCTCTCACCGTGTTGGGCTTCTGCTCAAAAGCAGAAATGAGAAGAAATCTGTCATGTTTGTGAGGGTGAGTGGCAGGCCCCAGGCAGTTTTACTGTTAACAGGTTTGCTGGTAAAAATCCCTTTGTGGATAAAACTGAGTAAAAGCCAAAACAAAAACAAAAACAAAAAAAACCCTACCAAATGAAGTTTATAAGAAAAAAAATTAATCGAGGAGAAGTGAATATGATGTTGGATCGAAACATGAGCATATAGTATTCTTGCCCTTGGGGTTTTGTCCAAAAGACATGAGTATGACCTTCCAGCCTCCACTTGGAGACTGAGTGCTGAGATACAGGGTAACCTTGGGGACAAAAATAGGAAATGTTTTGGAACTTCCAATTCCCTAGTAACCGAATTTGTAGGTTGAAAGCAGTTTTGATCAAATAGCACATCCAAAGTTAGAGGCAGACCCAGTGGAATGAGAATGTTGGAACTTGTCGGAGTACATCCAAGACCAGTATGGGAGCCTGGGGCACACGGCCCGGCCAGTGGGAAGGGAAAGGAGTCAGAAAAGACCCCTGGAAAGTGTTCTGATGATACATTGTTTTGTTGTGGAGGGTTTATTTATTCTAAGGTAAACCCTGCCTGCTACAACCCCTTTGCAGAAGTCAGAAGGGTCTCTCTGGACACTGCTCAGAGTTCTGAATCTACAGCTAAACCAGACCTGCCATGAAAAGTTGAGTTTCTGGTTTATTATTTCTTTTCTTTTTCACTGATTTTTGACAGAGAGGAGGGAGAGGGAGAGAGAGATGGAAACATCAGTCAGCTGCCTCCTGCACGCCCCCTGCTGGGGATCAAGCCCACAACCTGTGCCCTGTGCTCTGACCAGGAATCGAACCAGTGACCTCTTGGTGCAAGGGATGATGCTCAGTCCACTGAGCTACACCAGCCGGGATGGTTTATTATTTCTAAATCCCTTGCAATTTAACAGTGGATTTTATAATGCAAGGGGCCTTTATTTCCTTTGACCCAGAAGAAGTTCACTGGACTGCTACCGAAGACCTGGACCTGCAGTTCTGGTCTTATGTCCACTGTGACCTGGGAAAGTCCCTCAACCTGCCTTAGCTTTAGTC
The DNA here is from genome assembly GCA_030848825.1 of Tadarida brasiliensis. Classification (NCBI taxonomy): domain Eukaryota; kingdom Metazoa; phylum Chordata; class Mammalia; order Chiroptera; family Molossidae; genus Tadarida; species Tadarida brasiliensis. The sequence continues at coordinate 27,822,382 of CM061263.1, forward strand.
TCTCCTGCAGCTACGGTTGTGCCAGCCTTAGCTCAGTCACAGAATGGTTGCTGGGATGACATGGCTGTGGAAGCATCTGGTAACGGTAAAGAACCGCACGGATCTGAAGTGTCCTGCCTGCTGTATGGTGTCGGGTGGGATGGGGTGACAGTCGCAGGCTGCAGAGCTGGCCCACGGGTGGATTAGTACTGGGGATCTTTGGCTGCCAGTCTGTCATTACTGGGTATGCCAAGCACGACGTGAGGATCACTGAGCAATCCCCTTCCACTACATGCAAGCACATTTTCATTCTTAACATGTGCACCTAACAGTTAGCAGTTTTATTTCCCAGAAGGTAGGAGAAGCAATCAAAGGTGCTGCTAATTTGGACTCAAGTCTGACAAATAAGGAGGAATTAGTTGGCAAAGTAGAAATGATGGGAACTTTGGGTGAGAATGAAAACGTCATCTTAGAACTGGGGAAGGGAAATGAAAGGCACGATCAGATGTGTTTTCTTGACTTGAAGAAGGCCAATTTTAAAAATTAAGAGAAAAAAGTACCTATGGTTCCATGATTGGAAATGCTAAAACACAAGTCGAAAGAGTTAGGGTACTTTTGAAAATGAAAGGCAACCAAAGAATCTCATGAGGCTGTACTGGGGACATTCTCTGATGAGCTCAATTTTTAAATAGATGTTCTTAAATATACAAGTCACATATGTGTAATATAGAGAATTGGAAGATAAAAATGGAAAGGAAAGAACAACCAACTATAATTCTATTGAGTGCTAGTGGCTTTTAATATTAGTATGTTTCCCTATAATACTTTTCTGTGCATTATTTAAGGTTATAATGTATATGTGCGCATGCTACTTGGTGTTTTTCCGTTTGAATAGATGCTCTTTATAAATACTGTATTACAGCCTGCCTAATTTTCTATCAGAGATATTTTCCATAGTTTACTTAACCATTCCCTTATTGATGTTCCCACTTTCCCACTATTAAAAATAACACGGCAATGAACATCTTCGTGCATAAACGACTTCTCTGCTTCCTGCATTATTTCTTTAAGGCAGAGTCTCAGAAGCTAACATTTACAGAGCTCTTAAACCATCACCAAGTTGTGTGCCGGAAAGATCATGCCAACTTATCTTCCCACTGTTTTGCATACCAGTCTAATGAGCTCAGATTTTTAAAAGATGTATACAGTGGATGACAGAGCAACTTACTGAAAAGAAAATTATAAAAGAGATATTTTTAGATCTAGAATGTTAAACTACATGATCTGAAAACCATGGAAAATGCTTAATAAAAAGAAAACAATACGTATTGGGGACATCATAAGGATAAGCATGCTGTCAGAGTGCATTCGGGTTGAATGCAGTGATGCTGACAAATGGCAGAGGAAACAAAACTGTTCAGCGTCTTTCTTCCCTCTCTTCCATCAGGGAGGATGGTCATCAGACTGAAACAGGTAGTGCAAACATTGACAGAGGGGAATCAAAGCCCACGATGGGTGAATCGATTATAAAAGCGAATCTGAGTTGTTCTAAATAAATTCAAGGCCCTTGGCCCAGACAAATGACAGCCCAGAATACAGAACTTACAAGGGTGAAAGATAGGCCATTGACAGTGAGCCAAGGGTTATGGGAAATGGAAGAGGTGCTAAAAGGAAGAATGTGAGCCATTGTTTACCTGATATTTAGAATAGAAAAGGAAGAAAGAGTGTATGTACAGACTAAAAACAGCTACCGTGATCTAGCTTCCAGATGAAATTCAGGACAGATTTTTTTCAAACGTGTACGTGATGAGCACTTAGGAAAAGTGATCCCTTCGTAACCAACCTCTTGCTGCTTCTCTTTTTCTTCGATAAGGTTGCTGTAAATTTTACAGTTACTGTATTTCTGGACATCGGGAAAGTGGACCATTGAATTTCTGCTGGTGCTTTTATGGCGGACCTTGGAAATTTTAGTCCAAATACCAGAATATTTACATGGATTGGTAATTTGAACACCTGTACTCCAAAGGAACCAATAATTTGATCAGCACCCATCAGAAAGGAGGTGGCTGGTATGTCACCAGAGGGCTCCCCTCTTAGCCCTCACCTAATCAGCACTTGAAGTGACACATACTTATCAAAGCTGCCGATGACATGAAGCTACAAAGTATAGATGATACTAGAAATAGATCCAAATCTAGAGAGGTGGCAGCAGGCCGGAATGATAAATAACAAGATGAAATCTGATATTCATTCACATACATTCTTACAGTTGGGTTCCAAACACCAGCTATATATGTGAAAGGTAGGATGGTTGTAAAAATAATAATGGTAATAACAATAATAGGAAAACAATAGCTGGTGTTTATTAAACGCTTGTTCTATGACATACTGTCTGTGCTCTGTGTTTTATGTCATCATCATCTGTACAGTCTTACTGTATACTAACTTAATGTCACCTGCAGATTTGATAAACACATCATCTCTGATTCAGTGCTGCTTACTTCAGAGGTTGAAAGCTGCCCCCACTTGCCAGTGGAGGCAAGTGAGACACAGAGAGGTTAAGTAACTTGACTGAGGTCACACAGCTGGGAAATAGTTTCCATGCTGGTGCTCAGTGCCTGCATACTTAAGCACTGTCAAAGTTCACACCGTCACTGAAACTTTTCTCTCTCTTTTTTAATCACAAATTTAACTTGATGTCCTTCCAAAACACCAAATAAGCTTAGACCGAGAGATAGATGGTTAATAATACGGACTTTGGGCCAGACCAACTGGGTTCAAATATTGGCTCTTCCACCTCCTGGCTGTGTGACTTTGACCGAGTCACTTAACTTCCCTGTGCTCCAGTTTTCTCCTCTGTAAATGGGGGTAGTGATTGTTTATCATACAGGGTTGCTGTGGGGATTAAATAAAGTCTGTCCAGAAAGCATTTGGGACAGTGCCTCGCAAGTGTTTGCTGTTGTTGTTAGGGTGTGAAGAGTTGGGACTGGGGAGCCAGGCCACCTGGGATTTAATCCTAGCTCCACCATTTCCTTCTCTTGTGTGCTGTAGTTTTCTCATTTGTAAATGAGGATAATAATCCTTGTGGTGAAAATTCAGTGTGACAGCTCAATACTTGTTAGCTATTACTATCAACAGAACTGTATTGTGCAGATAAAGGAAGGTTCTAGTCCTGCTTCTGGTACTCTGTTTAGGGATGGGAGCCACATAGGATCTCTGGAGGAGGTAGGCAGGTTGGTGAGGGTGTAAAAACTGCAATACAGAACTTAACGTTTGGACCGATTAAGAGCATTTAATCTGAAGGCAAGATGACTAAGCAAGGGATAACTTTTCTCACTGTGTCAGGGGTTGTGGAATTGTTCTGTGTCATCGACTCGAGTTATGAGACAACATGAGATGTCGGAAAGTCGGAGCCTGGGGCAGCTTGATCGCGGTTCAATCTCTTCTCCTGGCTTCAGTTTCCTAGTGAGTAAGATGGGGTGGGGGTTGGACTAGATCACTGCTGAGGTGTCTTTTGTCTTTTATGATTCTGTTCTCTAAACCATAGAATCTGTAGCAAATTCCTGTTTATGCAGAGAGTTTGGCTTAAAGGGTATTTTTGATTAACAAATACTGTAGCTAAAGAGCTTGAACTGAGTATTTTTCTAACCAATAAAATCATTTGGTGACTCTGAGCCCCCTATTTCCTCATTTGATAAACTGAAATGAGAGTACAGCGGACCTCACAGGGCGTTTGTGAGAATTCCAAATGGGGTCACACATGTGAGAGCACCTTGTCAGAATGTTACGTTTATCATTGTCATTGCCGGGTTATACCTTTTCCAAGAATTACAATATAATGAAGCACTCTTAAGCACTAAATTCATTTAAAGTAACTTAATCTGTTTTCCGTGATTCAGGAGAGCCTTGGAGAAGTTACAGAATCTTAGGGTTATTGTCATGAGCATGGCGTAGTTCTGTAGGGAAAAGGTATGGGCTGCTTCTGGTCTTTGGTTTTTAAGTTTCAAATTAAGTGAGAGCATATTGACTGTATCAAATCCAGAAGGGAATAGAGCTCACACATGCTAAGCCTCTCATTTTACAGATGAAATCACTGAGCCAGAGAAACTAAGGGGCCTGCCCAGAGTCACATGTTAATTAATGGCAAATCTGGGAGTAAAATCCAGGCTCCTAACTCCCAGCATGCTTTTTATTATTAGTTATGTTCAAACTCAGAAAGTCTGAAATGACACTAAGAGCGTGCTGATGAACATAGCTGCACCTTTGAACATGGACTCAAAGAAATATTAGAAGAGAGTTGAGGGGCCTGGTTATGTCACTGACGAGTATAGCACCAGGAACTTGACCCATTTGGGGAAAAAGTACAGTGGAATTCTTAGTAATTTTCTTAATCATAGCTGTACAAAACTCATGTCATGTATTCTCTGAAATGAATTGGCGTTAAAAATCCAGGTTTAGTGTGGCTCTCACAGGCTTGTTATATGCCCAGGGAGTAGCATAACATGGGTGCAGAACAGTGGTAGCTCCCTTTTTCTCTTTACCAATGATCATGAAAAGCTGTGTCTTTCAACTTTGTTGAGTTAAAGTTGCAAGAGAGAACTGTCAGCCAGTTCAGTGTTATATGTGCCTCCCTCATCTTGCTCGTGTGGCCTCTGAGAGCCATGTGAAGTCTCAAGACTGGGGCCTGTGGGCAGGGAGTGCCCCTGGGCAAGGACCAGGAAGGCAGTGCTGTGTCCTGGATGTGTTCAAAGCAGCGTTCCACCTCCACCTTCTTCCTTCTCCCACCCGTAAATCTGTTTCTGCAGGGATCTACAGATTTTTTCTTTTTTTGCTCTCCTTTTAGTCTATTGATAATTTGAGAAAGCCTCCAAGGATCAAAGTCTTGGGGGAGGGGGGTTTAATCCACTCAGTCTTCTCTGAATTCCTAGTGGTGTTGAAAACCCATCTGAATCTGAATCTGGATGGGAAGTGCATGGGTAAGCGTAGTGTAATGGATATCAACACAGACTCTGAAACCAGATTGCCTGGGTTCGAATCTCAGCTCCTCTTGTTACTGTGGCCATATGACCTTGGGCCACAGTAATGCTCTGAAATGCTCTGGGCCTTGGTTCGCTAGTCTGAAACACTGTCTCGTAGGGTTGCTGTGGGCATGCAGTTAAATGAACTAATATTTATAAAGTCCTGAGAACAGTGATAGGAGCTCTAAATAAATTGAGGAAGTTAGACGGTCCTGATTAGACCCGAGTTGCCTCTGGGTCCGAGGCTGTGTTCCATTAGACGCGGTATAACACCCAGGCTTTGGGGCCCTAGGTGTGAGTAAAGGGGGCTTCGCTTTCCTCAGTTGAAATTGCAGAGCACATCCTACAGCCACAACCTTTTTATCCCATTGAACTAAAAAGGCAACAGCAGTGAAACTTGACTTTGAACACCAAAGTTTGTCAAGCGTCTCTCCAGTCAGTGGATGTGTCTGCCATCTCTATGCTGATGGCAGGGTGGTGGCACAGATAAACCTACTGAGTGGCCTCAAGCAGGTAGCCTGCTCTGGCAGGGTCCCCTTTGTAAAACTACTAGGATTGCCATGGCGTTCCCTGCACCGACTGTAACTCACAGGGGTCCTTTGGCACACAAGCCCGGAGCGGCCTCTGGTCCCTGGAGGGGGTTTCCCGCTCTGCTTGCGGCAGGGGCTGGGCTGTGGGAGAGACGAATGGGAAGTGAAAAGAGAAACTGCCGTTCTTAACCGGCAGGGCTGTTTGGAGTGTGTGCCTCTTCTTGTATTTAGGGAAAAGATTACTCATGACTATTTTCTTCCGTAGAATATAAAGAACCTCAAATTACTACTTGCGTCCCCCACCCCCTTCTCACCCGCCTCCCTCCGTTTCCGTGTATCCTCTGCAGAAACTTCAGCATTTTACTCTCATTTCCCTCCCGGGCGGGATTCAGTTCTGTATTTGCTTTGACATTTGTGCTTCCACTAAGCTCCCCGGTACTTTTTCCTGTTTCTGATCCAGCATCTTCTGCTCGGTGGCCTTCTCACCCAGGTGCTTTCTTGAGCCAAGCTTGACTTGGAACCTCCCAGCTGTCCGCTCATGGCTGGCTGTGCACAGGCTCCTTGTGTGATGGAGAGGAAGGGCAAAGTCCCCAATGACAAACCATTGTGCTGTTCTCGTTCCAAGAGGACTGGCACCACTGACAATAATAGGAAGTCAGCTTGAAAGTTTTTTACCAGTTCAAAAGTTGACATTTTGCTAAGAGAGAGATAGAAACATCGATGTGAGAGAGAAACATCAATTGGCTGCCTCCTGCATGTCCCCCACTGGTGATCAAGCCCACAGCCCAGACATGTACCCTGATCAGGAATCGAACTGGAACCTCTCAGTCCATGGGACAATGCTCAGTTCACTGAGCCACACCGGCTGGGCGAACTTTGAATTCTTTAGTGGCTGTTTTATTCTAAAGACTATAGAGCAGTGACATACTACACATTGTTATTTTATAATGCTACTTTTTTCCTATGTAAAAAAATTACAAAACTTAAAAACAAAACAAACAAAAAAACCCACCTAAAGGCCCTTCTCTATTATTCCAATACTTGTAGTTGTTTATTGATGCCTACACAATGGGCCAGTTTTGAAGATACTTCCACAGAGTTCAGGGAAGCCAGCTATCATTCTTCAAAACTAGACTTTGCGGAGGAGCCACCTGGAAGACAGGGCCAAAGCCATGCCTACGTCCCTGGGCCTTCTCCAGGGGATCTGAGCCATTCATTCCCCGGAGATGAGGAGCAGACCAGACAGTTCTTTGTCTTGCCTTATCTAGGGATGAAAGGCGATTATTTCCAGCATCAAACTGAAGGACACTTGTAGCACATCATGGAGTCTCCTTAGCAAGTTTAGGTAACGAACTAGAGAGACCGGGGCTCCTCTTACAAACGCTGATTCCATTGTATGTGAACTATTAATTCACACGGTTTTGGAGAAGGAAGCGCTGTTGAGCATCTAGCTGTTTCTAACCCATCCGTTCTCAAAGATTTTGATCTCTGGACCCCTTTCTAATCTTAAAAATCATCAAAGACCACAAAAAGCTTTGCTCCTATGAGTTTTAGCTATCTATAGTTACCAGATTGGAGATTAACACTGAGAATTTTAAAAATATTTGTTAACTTACTGAAAAATAAGCCGAGCATGTATCAGCATAAATGTATGTTTATAAATATATTTTCTAAAACAAGAACATTAGTGAGTAGAGTGGCGCTATTTCACATTTTCTCAAGCCTCTCTGATGTCTGGCTTCACAGGAGACGGCCGGAGTTTCATCTGGGCTGCAGTACCATGTTTTGTAGCCTCTAGAAAATTCTACTGTATACTCATGAACGAATGAGAGTGGGAAAAGGCAAATAACCTTTTACTGTTGTTCTGAAAAGAGTTCCAACTTCACAGACCCCTGAAAAGATTTGGGGAACCCTGAGAGGTCCCCAGATCACACTTTGAGAACCACTATTCTAAACCACTTAAACGATGTCAAAAATTTCTCACGACAGCAAAATAAAATAAAAAGGTAGACTCTCAGCCATGCTTCCAGAGGGATCTGGCCTGAGCTGCAGCCTCCCTTTGACCCACTTCTGGTCCTACTTGGAGTCCAAGTAGCACCTCTCCCCCCCCCCCCACCTCCCCAGGAAGATGTAACATCAGCAAGTAGAATAAAAAGGCCAAAGACCTTTCTCCTTACCTTTCCCTCTCCTCCCCAGAGGCAGGCCTGATAGTTTCCCAGAGGCAGAGCAAATGGCTGTTCCTGGAAGAAGGTTCAGGGAACACTTCATTGTTTGGCAGCCCTGGAAGGTCAAGCCCCCCTCTGGAACATTCTCTCTTCCAAAGGACGCTGGGCTGCTATCAGAGCAGCTCTGAGGTTAAGGTCCCCTTCCAAGTACGTTAACGTGTGTCATGACTCTCAGCCCCATGGATGTGTCAGGCTACCACAGAGCGCACCTCTAGGGCAAACCCGGAATCAGGACAGTCCCTGGAGTGGGGCAAGGAAGGGCAGGGCTCTGAGACCTAAAAAGGGATATTTGCTCATTTTGCCTCTACATATAAAGTTCATTTGATATCACACTTTGGCGTTTATGAAGCTTGAGTTTTAACCTGGGATTCGGAGTTGAACATGAGGGCTCTCCCGAGATGGAGATTCAATGTCGTTAACCATTCAGAAATCTCTCCCCTTTATTCCAGCTGTCTAACTGACAAGTTTTTCTCTCTCTCTCTCTTTCTGCCTTGCTCTCTCCCCAACAGGCTTGCAGCCAATTTATTGGAGCAGGGATGACGTAGCCCAGTGGCTCAAGTGGGCTGAAAATGAGTTTTCTTTAAGGCCAATTGACAGCAACACGTTTGAAATGAATGGCAAAGCTCTCCTGCTGCTGACCAAAGAGGACTTTCGCTATCGATCTCCTCATTCAGGTGAGAGTCTGGACTCTGGACACGTGCTCAGCTTAGCACATCTGTTAGTCAGTGGTTGGTCTTTGCCACTGCTCATGCTGCCCCAAAAATCTCCGCTGTAGGTCACCCTGGGCACAAGGACAGCAGCCCAGCTTAGTAGAGGAAAGGTCCTGCTGACACATGCCAGTTTGAGCGGAGAAGAGGAAGAGCTTTCAGATCAAGGGGAAATGTTTAGGGTTCAGAGAAGTAACCCAGTGAGGACCCACAGTCACTGGGACCTAAGGGATCTAGTCGTTCTACCACAAAGGGAAGAAAATGCATCCCAGCCCTTTCTCTCTACCTTGCTCCTGAGTCTGAAGACTTAAAAGAGATGCTTGAGAAGAGATGCTTGTGAACGGCTCAGTTAACAACAAATACAGGCGAGAAGGGGAATGAGCCCTGCTGAGGTAGCTAGTCTAGAAAGTAAAGAAAAAATGAGGAAACAGGAGATAAGGACTGAGCAAGGTGGAGATCCCAGCAACCAAGGCAAGTTTAGAAATACACTCAAAGGGCCTCAGATGATGTCCTTTGGATGAAATGAGTTTTTTGAAATAATGCATCTTGTAGAAATCCTGAACAATACGAATGGAAGTTTCCTAGTTAGGGTCATCTAACCAGGAAGATTTATCAAAATGAGGGCTCCTAAGACCACAGGGGAAGATTTAGTTCAGTGAGGAGTGTCTGTGCCCACAAAGTATGTTAATGATGCAGATAAGCCTTCAGATGTATTTCACAATTTCATACCTTAAATTAGAAGGATATTTAGAAGGTGGCTGTTTGGGAACTCCATAGGTCAAAGGGGATCTTTGGTCTTGGGTTTATACTTCTTGAGGGGCTTGTTATTCAAGTACCAACAGGCCCCTCCTTCCATAGAGTCTCATTGATTTAACTTGTCTGGCAGAGACCCTTTTTTTCTGACCAAGGGCAAAGATCCTGCGTAAGGTCTTGGCATAGTCTCCAACTCCGTTCAACCCTTATGTGCTCCTGGAGACCTGCCAGCAGTTAATACACTAACTGTCACGAGGAAATGCCCCCGTCACAGGGGGTGAGATAAGGACGGAGAACAGGACCTACCCTGCTTTTCCCAGTTTCAGCAGGCCGTTTATATGAGGAAATGTCAAAGGGGAAGTTTCCCTCAGAAGTGGAGATGTTATTGAAACTCGAAGGCTTATGTCTCTGAAATACAGCTCGTTTTTTTAAGGTTTTATAAAGGGCACAAACATACCTGAAATATTTTGTCCCGAATCATTGATTTTTGTGATTGATTTTTAGTCGAAGAATGAGAAAACTATAAAACAACCATATAAATAAAACGAATGTAAAAGGAACCTAGACACTTCATTTAATACAAAATCCTTTTCATTGAAGACAAAAAATACTTCCCTTCTCTGTTCCAGTGGAAACTCAAAGGTATTATGCTCGATGAAACAAAGTTACCTATCTGGAGGGAAAGAACTCTAACTCCTTCATGTTCCAGAGAAACCTTTTATGTAAGACAAACAAAGGGTGTGTTTTGACTTGATTTGACTTAGAACTTGGATAAGCTTTCCTCCCTAAGCCTTTGCAAATTTCCCCCCATCATAGCTCAGGTGCTCCTCTTTGTTGCTGGTTTGTTTTTCTCTGCAGTGACCTCCCAACTTTACTTATGAAACTAGGTTTTCGCTGCTCAAAGCTGGAAGCAGAGATATGCAAAGGCCTCTCAGTAGTTCCTTGATACGTTGTCAGATCTTTGCTGACGTGGGCCATGTTAAGACTGGACAGGACCCTGCTGTCCAGGTAGATAGGCAGGACTGCATTGAACCTAAAGGTAAACGAAGCTGGAGAAGGAAGAGCACAGAGTAGGACGGGTCTCCTGAAAGAATGAATGGAGTTGGTTCACAACATGAAGGGTGAGTGGAACTGAGTGGGTGGAGGGAAGAAGGATGACATTCTGGGTAATTGGAGAATCACTAGCCTAGTGTATTTGATGATGAGAAAGCCCACCTAATGAGTGGAAAAGGCAGGAGGCCGGAAGGCTAGCCAAGGCTGATTCACTAGTCCAGACATGAGATGCTGTAGACCAGTTAGATGGGGGCAGTAGACATTTAGTCCCTGAAAGTTCCCCAAATAGCCCCATGCCATTGGTGTGGGAGTACAGGCTAAGGGAGTTGAAGGTTAGGAGAGGTGATTTCTAGCTGGGTTGTCAAATGAAGCTCAAGGGTATGGTAATGGAGACGGACTCTGAAAGGTAAGGAAAGGAGGAGTTGTGGGCCAGTTTGTGTGGAGAAGTTCAAGGATCAGGCCACATAAGCTGGGTCCTCTGTTTGAATCACTGTTCATCACCAGCCATCACCTCTCCCTCCCTCGTCTCGTTGCCTCTTCATGTTTCAAGTTCTGCTACTTTCTCTAGGAAAGCTTTCCCTGCCTTCCATCCTGGCTTCCCTGATTCCAACCTGCTTTGCTTTCCTCCCCCTCTCCATCTCAGTCTGGGTTAGGCATTGTGCCTTTTTCATGCCAGAGCTTTCCCTGATTCTGTCATGGTGCCACACACTCACATTCACACTCACACACTCACTCACACACACACACACACACACACACATACGCTCACACACTCACACTCATGCTCACTCATACACACACATGCTCACACACACACACACACACATGCTCACACACACACACACATATGCTCACACACACACATACACTCACACACTCATTCATACACACACATATGCTCACACACTCATACACACACATGCTCACACACACACACATATGCTCACACACACATATGCTCACACACACATACACTCACACACTCATTCATACACATATGCTCACACACTCATACACACACATACACCCACACTCACACACATGCTCACACATACACTCACACACTCATACACACACATACACTCACACACACATATGCTCACACACACTCACACACTTCACTCACACATATGCTCACACACACACACATATGCTCACACACACATACACACACACACATATGCTCACACACACTCACACTCACACACACATATGCTCACACACACACATACGCTCACACACTCAAACACACTCCGGGTTCATTGAGCCCGGAAAGCAGGAAAGCTAGTCAGAATGCTACTGCTCTAGTCTTAATGCGAGCCATTGAAATCCAGAACTGGATCAGTGAGACCACAGCACTAGTGCTTCGGGCGCAGAGTAGTTGCTGAGAGGAGCGGGTCTGGAAGCAGTGGTGTGCCCGTTCTGGCCGAGCGATGCCAGGGCATCCAGGAAGACGTGCCCTGTTCTGCAGTTGGAAATGTGAGATAAGGGCCAGGCCAGAGCTGGGAATAATAGATATGAGCAGCATCCCCATTACGTTGAGCTGGGAATAAAGATAAATATATACTACAGCTAATTTAATGAAGTAATCAACCAGAAAGCCATGGACGAAATTTCAAAGTGATACCTGCCAGTAGGAGCTACAAGAAAATTTACCACAAAAGAGAGGAGTAGTCCTGGCCGGTTTGGCTCAGCAGTTTGAGCATTAACTCGTGGACCAAAGAGTCTCGGGTTCAATTCCGGTCAAGGGCACAGACCTCGGTTGCGATTCGGTCCCCGGCCCTGGTAGGGGTCGTGCGGGAGGCAACCAGTCAATGTGTCTCTCTCACATCAATGTTTCTCTCTCTCTCTCCCCCTCCCACTCTATCTGAAGATAAATGGAAAAATATCCTTGGGTGAGGATGAAAAAAAAAGAGAGAAGTGTTGTCAGAGGTTTGGAAAACAGAACTAAGGAGCTGAGAAGGCCCTTCTGTGAAGTGGCCCCCCAGCAGGGTCATGAAGGCACCGTATACCTACTTGCGTTTTCCCGAGGTAGAGACAGGGTATAGGTAAAAAATCTTTTTTGTCTCTCAGGTGTGACATTTGCCACAGCTTCTTCTGACATGGGCGTTCTGCTTTCTCGCTTGGTGTTGTGGGTGTCCTGAGGTCAGGTTCCACACGTGGCTCTAACACAGACCACATCACTTCATTCGCCCGTATTTCTCTCACCCATAAAGTGGAATTTTCACCCTGTGGCTCCTAAGCTCCTTCAGCTCCTAATAGTTCAGTCCAGCTTCAGCCCCTGGAACAGCGTTAAGCTTCTAGTCAACAGCACGACTGCCCACTCTACAAGGCAGTGAGTGAATACTCTGGTCTCCAGCTTGTGTACCTTGTAAAACTCGTACTTCATTCAATTTTGTCCTTTCTTTCCTTGAATCTCTTTTGCTACCTGAGAAGACTCAGCAGCATTGTCCCACTGATCATGGGGCTGCTGGACAGCGGGGTGTCTGGTAGCCCTGTCACCAGGAAAGGATGTTTATGGCTTCCTCTCGGGCACATTTCCTGCCTGGCCTCACCCAGCATTATGTTCTCTGAATATGGAAATCATGTCCTTTAACATAACTCTTGTCCAATGTAGAGAGGAGAGAACAGAACTCAGTGAATTATAATTACCTGAAATATTAATATACCTTAGATCCAAATATGGTAGCCTCTCTGAACTCTACGTTCTGTGACCAACTGAACAAATTACCCTTATCTCGCCAATTCGGGACAAGGGTCCTCCATTTTCCACCATTGGACTAAAGCAGGGAACTGTTTCATCTCTAAACAAGAGATTTCAAAAGCTGAAGATAAATGGGATATTTTCTTTGGGATATTCTCCCAATTAGAAGATATAACAAAATGATACATTTATAATATTTTCAGAGCTGAAGAATAAATGAAGAGGAATCTCTAGTTCATAAAACCTCACATGGACAGGATAACTGTACCCAGTCCTTGAGCGACTAGGTAGTTACCATGTGATGTGGTCTGGGATGATTTACATTGAAAGGACCATTTGCTTATTTGACCACTTTGAGACTCTGAGAAAACACATTAATAAGAAGGAACAGACAGTTAACATTGATTTAACTCTTTTTTTTTTTTTTTAATCCTCACCCGAGGACATTTTTTCATTTTTTGTTCAGATAGAGTGGGAGGGAGAGAGAGAGAGAGAAACATCGATGTGAAAGGGACACATCGAGTGGCTGCCACCCGCACGACCAACCAGGGCCGGGGACAAACTGCAACCGAAGTACATGCCCTTAGCGGGAACCGAACCCGGGTCTCTCTGGACCACAGGTCGACGCTCTAACCGCTGAGCCAAACCGGCCAGGGCTGATTTAACTCTTATTTAGAGTTATCTATTGCAAGACATTCAGGTGGAGTGGATTTGGGTATATTATTTATATGAAAAAAACACAGATTATTGTCAATTTATGTTAAACTTTCTATCAATGCTAAAAAAAGAAAAGGAACTAAAAAAATATTTTCAAAGTGTCTTCGATTCAAATCAGCAATAAATTTACTAAGTAAATCGGTTCTTTAGTAGAGTGTGATACTATAAGCGATTTCTTTCCCACCCAATAGAACTTTTGTCTTTGGAAACATGCTTTGCTTGTGACCTTCAAACTCAGTTAAATTTCCTTTCAAGGTTAAACTGAAAATACTGGTCTTGTCTACATATGGTTCCTTGGACCGCCTTGCCTATTAATTTCCATTAAGCAGTGGCAAGTGGCTTGCTGGACAATGACTGTGTCCACTGGCTGTCTTAGAACCAAGTCACAGAGTCGCAGAGTGGACTAGTGGCCCTGGGGTGTGGGAGTTACAGCAGACATGACCCTTGACTGAAGGCACCAGAGTTGGCTCTTTCTTCTCTTACCATGTCTTTGAGCAAAGAAGAAAAAAAGTGTATCACATATCAGAAAAATGCTTAGATAAGCCAGTTACAGGAGAGTCATTTAATTTCTTAGCACTTCACTTGCCCATTTTCGAAACGGGGGTGATCTCTGATCCTCATGCAGAGTGAAACCAGAACGTGTAAAACTAGAGGCTTTTTAAACAAAGCACATGTTTCTTTCACCGTGTATTTTTCTCCCGAGCTCATCCTTTTGTTTATCTTACCTTATCTTTTTTATCCAGCTCAGGGCAGTTGTCTCACTAGGTCTCTTTTCTAACCGATTGATTCTTGTCTTAAACACAATATTCAAATTTTTCCACAACCTGCTCCCTTTTCCTCAGGATCTCTGTGTCTAAGACATAGATTTCCAGCTAAATTTAAAATGTGTTCCTAAGTAAAAGACTAGTTTATGTTTATGGTCACTGAAGGCACTTTGTATTAAATAGAAAGGTTTGTAATTCAATCAGCCTCCCAAAATGGATTGGATGGCATGCTGGGAGAACGAGGGTGAGCGGAGTCAGAAAGCCACGCAGTCCCGCGAAGGACCAGCCTGCGGCGGCCGCCAGGGGATCCCTGGCCTGTGGCTGCGCGGGTGTTTTCCCCGCTGAGCTTGTGGTGGAACCGAGGGGACTGAGACCTGCGACTTCATCCGAACCTGCCGCAGGCAGAAAGGACCCAGCAGAGAGAGTTCTCTGCCCAATCTGAAGGATACCCCCCACGCCATGCATGCTTTTATTATTTTAAAGACAGTCAGAAGGAAGCTAAAATCTGAATAAAAACAGGAGAAAGAGAAACGAGAACAGTTTGCAAATGTAAGAATGTGTTACTTCAGATAACCTTCGTATGAGGGTATGTACATAGTCAATCATCACCTGAAAATTGCACACTTTAACAATGTTAAGATTCCACTTTAAATCTACTAAACTTGAGAAGTTAAATATTGGGAAACCCCAGGGGAAAAGCTCTGGGTGGCCTTGTCGATGACACTGTGCACTGGTCCTAGCCTTGGAGAACGGGCAGTGTATAACAAGAACTTGAAAACAAATCATACCCTTTCACTGCTAATGCCATTTTAAGGTGGGGGGAAATCCGAAGAAAACAATCCAGTAGGCGTTAAAAAAGAAATGTTCTTAGCAGTTCTATTTATAATTGTAAGAAACTGGAAGTCCCCCGGCCACCCCTCAATATGAAATTTGCTCAGTGAACACGGAGAAAGTGAATATGAAGGATACACTGTAGCTTTCGGACCACTCATGGAGTACTTATTATTTCTTCAGCGGATTGTACAGGGCCTTGCAGGTCATGTTCAGGACTGTCAGTGTTATTTTAAAGACGGGTAGGAGCCATTCAGGGTTTTAAGCAGAGATTGGCATGACGGGGCAGATGGAAAGTGGATGTGGGCAGTCGTGTGGCTGGCATCTGAGAGCGGAGGTGGTGACTTGAACTAAGACAGGGCCAGCAGGGGGAAGGGGATGACTCAAGGAATATTTAGAAGACAGAGTCTGTAAAGTGACTGATTAGACATTAAGTAAGAGGGACAGAGGTGTTCAGAATGACTCCCGGGTTTCTGGCCCAATCAACTGGGCATGTACTGACCAACAGTATACCATGTGGGTTGTCAGGACTCAACGGGTGGTGCCCGTATGACAAGCCAGCGGAAGTGTGGGGAGATTGCTGAAGTTCCTGGAGGTGAGAAGAAATACCTGGCAGGAGTAGATCCGGCACAGACACACTGGTGGAAGCCATGGGAGTAGATGAGAGTACCCAGAAAGAGAGACTCCTGGGTCCTGGCGAGGCTGTGTGGAAGGGTTGGAGAAGGAGGAAGAGCAGAGAGGCGGGATGGAAAGCAGAAGGAATCAGAATCTGAAACCATGCAGTGTTCTGAGGGGCAGGTAGTGTTCCTGGTGATGAATCCTGCTGAGAGGGCAGGCACGTCCCCCGCACTGACCACTGCTCTTTGGGTTTGGCAACAGGTAGGTGGCCTGAGCACGAGCAGTTTGGAGAAGGATTGGAGACCAGAATGAGGGGCCCTGAGGAGTGGAAGGGGAGGAAAGTAACAATGACGGAGTTGGACAGCTCCTCAGAGACTTCTGCTACCAGGAGAGGAGAGAAGCAGGAATGCCTGAAGGGGAAGACGAGACAGTGTGTGTGTGTGTGTGTGTGTGTGTGTGTGTGTGTGTGTGTGTGTGTGTGTAGAAGACAGGGAAAACTTGGAGCTGCTTAAATACTAAAGGGAAGAAACCCATCAAAAGAGGTTGAAGATAAAACTGAACTAGAGAGAGAGAGACTGTGAACTAGAAATGTCTGTATGAAATGATGTCAACTGGAAAAAAAATTCATACATATGAATGTGACTATTAAACTTTTGTATGTGCTTTAAGTACAAAAGTACTGAAGGAAAGCAAATCATTTCCAGATTTTCTGAGACGTGTCTGCTAATAATTTTCATCCTCACAAGGGTCCCTCTGTCGAGCACACATGATAGCAGACACGGGCCGCTGCTTGTTCACATCATCTCGTTCCGTCGTCATCGCAGCCCGCCACGTCTGTGGCATTACTTTTATTTGAGACAAAGAGTACTTAACTAAGCCTTGAACTGAGGCTCAAAAATAGTCTGCCTAAGTGCATGCAGCTGACAAATAGAGGAACCAAGAGTCAAACTGGGGACTTCCTTGCTCCAGAGCCCGAGCTCTATCCTCTAAAAGTAAAGAAACTTAGATGAAGTCTGACCCCTAAACAGCATCTGTATGTTCTTGGTCTCCAGACACTAGTCAGGTTGATAAGAAACTTGCAACAGTTTTGTTCCCTGTCACCACTATCCATTTGAAACAAATCGCAAATAAAATAATAGAATTTAGAATTCTCCAAGTAGACGCCTGGCTTTTCACATCCAGATCACCAATGCAAAATTGTATGTGTGTTTAGTTTGTGGGTTTCTATGTGTGTGTATGTGTGTGTGTGCACACACGGGTATGCACGCATGCAAGTTCTTCATCTGTCACGTTTGTGCACGCACCCAGAAGTATATCTAGGTTTTAGTTTACAATTTGGGGGACGCAAATAGTTCTAGGGCTCCTCCCAGGGGACTATGTCAGTGTCACCCCTGAAACTCCCTAGCTTCGAGGCAAACCCGCCTGTGCACCGGCATGTGCATACATGAACTATGCATGTATGCATGCAGCTACATGGAGGAGCCAACAAAAGCCAGAAGCACCTTTTACGGTTAGTACTAGTTGTTTCTTTTCTGGGAAGACAGGGAAGATTTATCAAGAATCGAATGGGCCAAGAATTTCCCGAAAAGTGCCTTTTGAATTCAAGCCAATGATCATTAGCTACGTTAGATATACAGCGTTTTGGCTCGTGCTCTTTATTCTCAACAAGCAAATAAATATAACATTTTAAAATATCTTCTTTATTCCAGAGATCTTGTTGCTACTACTGCTTTTCAGATTTGATCTCCTGCCTATATGAGTATTTTAAGAGTGTACCAAGAGAACAGGCGGGTGTTGGCGGACTTAGGGGACCATAGAGATGGAAGAAGAGGGGAGGCCGTCTTTATTTATTTAGAAAACAGTTGCAGACAGGACACATGCTCGTGCTGCTCCTGGAGCCAGCACTAAGAACCGAAGTGCCTGAGATTGCAGGGGAGGCCAGGTTCCAACTCAACAGGAGAACTTTCTATCACCTAGAGCTGTCCAAAGTGGTTGGCTTATCTAGTGGCCAGCTGCCCATCACTGAAAATATTTTGCCAAAGCTGCTTCTTGCAAGGGGAAGGGGAGGTGGGGGGCTTTTACTGGACACAAGTCGAGTCACTGTAGGAACCCTCTGGAATCCTCTGTCGGTCTAAGAGTCCAAGCTGTCATCAGGCACACACGGGGCATGCACAGTTGGTCGGGTTTCCCCCATAGTTGTGCCACGTTTGTGACACGTTCCCCAACCGAGCCCCTGGCTGCTGAGGAAACACGTGGCGAATGGATGGATCGAGCTGTGGCCACACTTCACGGCCTTAGGAGTTTTTCCTGGCCTGGAACCTGGGACCTTGGACCCTTGCTCCCACCCATTAGCCAGCTGCCACAGGTGGTGCTTTTGAATGTTATCTCGCTAGTTCTCACGATAGGCTTACAGTTTAGGTAAGGAACTGGCCAAGTTCTGCTTGACTTGCTCCTCCCCCTGCTTTCTCCTGCCCACTCAGAGGCAAACCTTGGCTGCCAGACTGCCTCTGCCAGCTTGGGAATGAGAGACTGGAGTTAAGACGTAGGAAGGAATGGGGCAGAGCACATGTGAGCCCCACTGTGGGCTTCACCCACCAGGCAGGGAGAGGTGCTGGAGAGGCCAAGAAGGGGTGAATGGCCTCGGTTAACCTTTGCCCTTTCTGGAGGGGAAACAGCACTCCTGACCATGACCCAGACACTCCTCCTTTGTTCAATCTGTGAGACCTCCACGGGGGCCACAGGTCTGTCCAAAACCACTTTTAACGACACCCATGTTAATGGTGGTGGTGGTGGTGGCGGCGGCAGTGGTCATGGCCACAGCTGGTGTTTGCTGAGTCTCACTGTTGGCCGGCTGCTGTGATGAGGTCATTACCTGGTTACCTCCTGCACTCCTCTGTGGTCCTGGGAGGTAGATGCTGGTAACAGGCCATGTGTAGAGGAGGGAACGGAGTGGGGAGGGACGTGCCTGAGGCACCAGCGGACTCCACAGCGGAGATTCCGCCCGGCCCACTTTGTTGCCCTGCCAGCCCTCCAGGCCCATCTTTACCACCACAGCTCGGAGCTTCTCCAGCCCCTGGAGTGACCCCAGGAAGAGGTTAGGGTGTAAGAGTGCACCAGCCCCTGCTCTGGGTGCTTCGAGACATTCCTCTCATTCAGTCCTCACAGCAGACTTCTGGGGTGGATGTTGCTTGCGTTTTGCAGCGAAGTTCGGGGACTCGCTCAGTCACCTGGGGGACCAGCTGGCCCTCCAGCCCAGCAGCGAGCCTGCAGTCTGCCCCTCCCCAGTACGTCAGCATGCTCTCCAAACGAACAAAGCTGAGCACCCTCACAGACACTGAGTTCATGTTTCCTGGCCTCCCCTTCCCAAATGGATACTAAATACTGAGCATTTTTTTGAAGTAATAGTAGTGATCAGGAATACATTCTTCAGTGTTCTCGTTTTCTCTTCTGCATACTCCCGAAATAACGCATCTCTCAAAGCCACAGGGCGAAACTCGGCGAGTGTGAGGCCATGGAAATTAAGAAAGTTTAGGAAGACAGGACACGAAACCAAAAGAAACAAAGTATTGATCAGGGACTTATTTTTATAAGCAATTAAAATATGAATCATTACAATAGGACTGTATTTCAGGCTCTGTATCCTCGTCTCATCGGAGACAGCATTACCATCACTACTGCAACTACAAGGTTGGGTTTAGATGAGCTCCGAAGCCTTCCCAGCTCCAGAACACAGTCACACGTGCCTCGGTCTGCCTTCTGAAGAGCTGTGAAAAGTCTGATTCAGAATGCCTCTGCGCCTTCGTGCCCGTTTCACTAAAAGGAAATACCCAAGTGACTTGGTGTCCTCAGCTCTTCAAAGCCTTTGCTTTGTTGAGTCATAATAGTAAATAGTGGCAGTAAGTTATGTTAATAACAACCAAAATTCAAAGGTAGAGGGAGGCAGAAAGCCAGAGTGAAGACACAAGGGACCTCAGAAATCCTCTAGAATAGAATGTTATGAGCTTTAATTGGTTTAAGTGGAAAAGGGGTAGAGGTTTGCACAGAGAAAGAATTTAACAGAGCATTTCTCAGGTTCAGGCTGCGTTGAAAAGGGAAAAAATGATTTAGCAATATGTACAGCCCAAAATATGCAGTTAAATTAAATTGCTAATGAAAGAATCTGTTTAAAATGGTGAAAATTAGAGATAAAAGCCCTTTTTCTGCTACCGTTGTTGACTGCATATCTGTCTGTGGAAGGGCATGGGGGACAGTCTGAAGACTGTGGTATTTTAAAGATTAATCACCCTCCTCTAAGGGGTTTTGAAGCACCCACCTGCATTTTGAACTTGGATATAAGCCAAAGGGGTGGAACCCAACCATGACAGTGTTTTTTTCTCTAATTAACTGCTCAGTGGACACTTCAAACACCAAATATATCAGAACAGAGGCCCCAGCTCAGAACAGTCCCCACCATCCTCGGCAAGGGGCTGGCACCTAAGGACAGATTTGTGCAACTCGTGGGGCCTTGGAGCAGCGCTGTGTTGTACGATAAAGGCGGGCAGCATCCCAGATGTGCCTGTTGCCTCTATGGTCGCCTCAGTACTTCGCACCTCTGCCCCGACCTGTGAACTGTTTTTCCGTTTATTCTCTTCCTGCCTGGGATCGGGGTGGGTAGAACAGCATGGTGTTTGTTTTTCCGGAGGGCAGGGATGATTTCTATGAAGAATCTATGAGTTGTCATTGGACCATTAAAACTTTTCATATACTCAATGATTTTGTAATTCTTTGGATTATCTGAAATGCAAGCAAAGATAGATGTGGAAAGGATGTTTTCACAAAAGCAAATAGCAATAAATTAGGACAATTTGAATTTCAAATCGAGTGCACTCCCTCGCGGGCCACACTGCCGGCAGGCAGCTGCTGGAGCCGTTCAGTGACGGGGAGGAGAGGAGGGGCACTGGACTCAGCTAAGCGTGATTCTGACTTATAACCAAATGGGACAAACAGGGCTTTCCTCTTAGTGGCAGAATTATAGGCGACTTTGGTGTTCTTTCTGGTTTTCAACATTTTACAATACTTTTCTTGTATATTTCATAATCAAAAAGTTCTATTAAAAAATCACATGGCTCACCCGGCCGGGTGTGGCTCAGTAGTTGAGTGTCGACCCATGTACCAAGAGGTCGCTGGTTCAATTCCCGGTCAGGGCACATGCCCAGGTTGTGTGCCCAATCCCCACTGAGGAGCATGCAGGAGGTGGCCAGTTGATGTTTTCTCTCATCGATGTTTTTATCTCTCTCTCCATCTCCCTTCCTCTCTCTCTAAAATCAATAAAGAAAAAAAAGAAAAAAGAAAAATCACATGGCTCTGACCTTCCGCGTTCCAAGCAGCGCATCCTGTGTGTGCCCCATGAGCTCCGTGAGAGCGGGAAGCAGGCCCACCTTACCCACGTGTTCGTCCAGTGCCACGTGTACAGTGAAGCTCAGTAAACAGTGGGATAAATTATCCCCATTTCTTTATTCCTCTTTCCTTTTTCTTTCCAGGTGATGTGCTCTATGAACTCCTTCAGCATATTCTGAAGCAGAGGAAACCTCGGATTCTTTTCTCACCGTTCTTCCACCCCGGAAACTCAATCCACACCCAGCCGGAAGTCATACTGCATCAGAACCACGAAGAAGGTACCCGAGGAGGCTTCTCTTTCCTTGCCTGACACTCAGACAAATCCCAGAGGCCTCACTGTTAATTGGATAAGTTGTGATTCATTTCTCATTCAACAAACAAATTACTGAGTGCTCACTTTGTGTAAGACCCAGGGGGAAAGGCCAAGACGATCGAGATCACTCTCTTGGTTCTGTGCAGCTCGCAGTCTAGGTGAAGACAGGTGCAGGATGTGCACACGGCCTCGTGGGAGGTGGTGGGAGGGGACACGCGTCAGGTGTAAGCAGCAGGGTCACCTTCGTGCACAAGGCGGCTCTGGCCGATTCCTTGATGGTCCCGCAGGATTCTGATAAGCAGGGAGGAAGTGGAGACCATTCCAAGCAGAGACAATGACGTAGGATGGAGTAAATCCTTGGAATGCAAAGCAGTCAGGGGACTTGAGTTGTAGAGCTTGTCACACACACACCCACAACCTTTTGTTATGAGAAATTTCAAATACCCCAAATAGAATGAACTACATACACCCTGTGCGCCATCACCTGCGCCGGCGCTGTCAGCACTGCCTTTGCAGAGCTGCTCCAAGGAGGTTAGATGGGAAACAGGGTGTGGGGGACTTGGATGGAGGAAGGTAAGGGGGAGTCACTGAAGATTTGTGCGCAGAGGGTAATGAAAGCTGGAGGAAGGAAAAACACCCAAACCCTATGAAGTCCGTGGGGGTCCAGGGGTCCCTCTTCGAGCACCCAAGGTGGTGTCTTACAGCGTGCTCGGTGACGTGCTTAGCTCACTCGCTGTCCAGGTGCTGCTGTCCTGTGCGGCACGCCAATAGCAAACCACGGGGAGACAACAGCAACAGCCAGACTCGCACGGTGGCCCCACACAGTTCCAAAGCAGGCCTGTGGGAATAGGGTGCAAAGGCTTACTTCGCACACCATTGCTGTGGACAGGATGCTCGGTGCCTCAGGGAGCCTTAGGTCCATGTGTTCCTGCCCCGATAGGTTAGACAGCAGCTGGGGGGACTCAGCAGTACTTTTAAACTTGGACATTTTCTTAGGACCAGATTGCTATGAGACTAAAACCCCGGCCCCTTGGGGTATTTCCTTAAATTGATAGATCACCCCTAGGAGCAGGGCTAATATTTTTGTCTTGTTGTTGGCAAATTAAACAAGTGAGAAGGTGTTTTCTTAATTAACACTTCACAAAAGAGAGCCTGACCGGGCAGTGGCACGACGTCTGTGCCAAGGGTCTCACAGCAGGTCCCGGCGCTTCCCTGGTGTTTCATGCCTGCTCCCTGCCCGGTGTCTCTCCTCCTTTCTGCCTCTCCTTTTTACCCTTGCTAAATTTAGCAGCCGGCCCCACCCCCAGCTGGGTTTCCTCCTTCCTCTGCTCTTCCTGCACTTCCGCTTGCCTGATAGCCAGCGGCTATTCCGGACAAGGGGAGGCGGGTTCACTGAAGCCTGACATTGAGGCGAGAATCATGTTACCTTGCCTGCCTCTTCAGATACAAAGGGTGTATGATGGTTTGTTTTTTCCTTTCTCTCTCTTTTTCTCATGACTTAAAAAAAAAAAATCCTATTTGGAATTCTATTCCCCTTTTTATTCCCAAATGTGATTGGAGACGGGTGGTCTCACCTCATCACAAAACCTTCCTCCTTCCCCTCCTGACTGGAGTCATAAGGAAGTGTGTGTCGTTGTTCTCATTTGCAGGAGCTAATCAATAGAGAAAGCTGGCTTGTTCTCAGAGCTACTCTCAAACCCACTAAATACAGATGTGCCGCGACCCAGGCTTTAACGAGCTGTGCTCTGAGTGTTACGATGGTGGTGGGGATGAGCTCAGCAGGTAAAAGAATGGAGCTAATGAGGCCAAGGTCAAGGGCCTCGTCGGCCTGTGAACCAGTTAGCTCTGCTTCAGACCCGGCTCTTCAGAGTACCGTTGTTCTCAGAGACCACTGCTTAGAGCTGTCAGCCAGGAAACAAGATCTGAGAGCGGCACATGCCCTCTCCTTCACCCGTTCAGACCGGGGCGTGCTCGCACACGAACAGGTGGACGTGTCAGGAGGGAAGTGTGCGTCTTTATCAGGTGGTAGCAAACGAGAAGAGCCACACAAGGCACAGAGGTGACGTGAGGAGGCTGCCTGTCCACAGACTTGCAGGAGTGTTGGTGCCTTTGGTGACACGGACACCAGCGAGAGAGGCGAATGGACCAGTGCAGGCTCCTCACCCTCAGCCCACTCCCGCCTCCTTTCCTGTCTGCTCCGCCAACAGGAAGCATCCAGCTCAACATGAGCTGTCTCTGGAATCGATACTGTGATATTTACTGGTGACTGGTTGCACATTCATATGGGCATATGTTAACATGCCGAGAGATCTGGTCCTGAAACAGAGTTCTGTGAAGTGAAACTCTGCCTATCAAATAGTATATCCCCAGTGGTTTATTTTACGTCTTTGGGGATACAGTCCCATGTCAAAGTACGTTGCTCTTGACTTGGCCCTGAGAGAGATGACCGCGTGGAAGGATGTCAGAGGCTTTTCCGACAGGGCCCGACTCGGCCCTCAGGAGGCTGGCGCGGCGCGGCGTGAGCGTGGACACAGCTCCATTCAGGCCCCGAGAGCTTCACCTCATCACTGCCGTCCACTCAGCCAGTGCGGACACTCCTGTCACACGGGGACTCTGTCTCACAATACAAAGGTGTCTTGTTTCATATCACAACAGCCCCCTGCAGACAGCCCACCTGAGTGCATGACGTTGGAACCCCTCCTTCTTGCTGGCAGCCCCCCAAGCTGGGGTGCTGGTGTTAGCTCAGAGCCCCTCCAGGCTGACAGGAGAGGAAGGTGATCGCACCAATTCAAACCCTTTTGTTGTGAACACTCACCCTCTCCATGTGTGTTCTGAAATTGTCCTGCCTTGGGCAAAGCAGTCTTCAGATCACCACCGAGGTCTGGGAGAACCAGCATTTCCACTCTTTTTCCTTGTTTACTTACGGGAAGAGAGTGCAGTATTGTATCACTAAGTAACCTTATACTTTTTCATGCATACCGAGGCATTTATGACAATGAAACGGGACTCTGGTAAGTAAGGTAGAGCAGTAGGCATAAACCAGAACCATCTCAGACAAACCGAGACACATGGTCAGCTTAGGTAAAAGTGTTTGAAGTCGGAAGTCAGGAAACCAGGTTCTAACCCTTTATTCTTCCAGGACAATCATAAGGGCTAAGTTTCTCATTTCTCTGGCCCTCAGCTGTAAGATAGGGGATTAGACTAAATGATCTCAGATGTTACAGCTCTCAAATGCTCACTTTCTGTCCACGGTCTGAGCCCCCCTGGGGGAGGTGAAGATGAATAGACACATTCTCTACCTTTAGGATCATGGGCAACTAAAAGCTAGAAAATCCTGACAGTGTCCTGCTGGTGTTACTTGGAAACTGCTGAACATCCTTCTAGATTCCTTTTCTTTGATTGTTGTGACTCATTTTATCTGCATAATGTGACTTGGTTAGATAGTTAAGTAGAAAGAAGACAAAATATACAATGAAACTACTTCTTTCACCAAAACCCGGAGGCAAAACATCTAAAGAAATGTCAGACCAGCAAATGATTATAAAATAAATTTATTTCGTCACACACAGTTGTAATATCAACTTCTTTTGATACCTTAGGTTCCAACGTCACTTGCTTTGAGCTCCCATGGAATATTTTTAAAAAGGCGTTTGTCCCAAAGTATGTATAAGATGGCCACTGGTCTTTTGGTGTTAGAACTACTTAAATAGCGATTCCCTGGAAGCGGTTTAAAATATGCTGTCAGTCTAGCCTAGTCTCGGAGTGGCAGAGTCACCCCTGTCGGCCCAGACAGGCACAAGTCTCCAGGGAGAAGGAGTGACATCTATGTTTCTTAAATGTCCTTATCCCACCACCCCTTTGGGGACCCTCCTGTAACTTCAGCTCTTCAGTCCCACCCTCTCCTCTGTCCTATCTGCGAGACCGGGAGGCGATTGTGAGACACTTTGATTTGGAAATACTTACACATGCTGTGACGGTCTCTGCCACGGTGGACAGCTTTAAGGTGAGGATTCTGCTCGGGGGAGCTTTTGTCACCAGGTGGACAAGAAAGCGGAAGTGAAGATGAGAATTTCAAGTGTCAAAATACTGTTTCCTCAATTCTCCTTACAGCCAGCACAGGGTGAGAGCGTAGAGAGAAATCATGTCTTTGATGGGGGGCAGGGTCGGTGGCCTGCATTCTGGGATGGCCCACAGAAGTTTTATTTATATGATTCCTTTATTAAGGGAAATAGTACCCCTCCCTTCCCCACCCACCAGATGTAAGTGCCCGAAGACTGTTTTGGAGGAAGGAAATCTTACACAAGTTTAATGACATAATTAAAGAAGATGCAGTATATGAATCTGCTTTATAATAACAAAATGAGAGCTAACATTTATTGGGGCCTTTTTGCATGTCAGGTCCTGCTCTAAGCTCTTACATGTTTCAATAGTTTAATCTTCACAACCAGCCCTTTAAGAAGGTCACGTTTCCTGCCCTGGCCGGTTTGGCTCAGTGGTTGGAGCGTCGGCCTGCGCACCGGAGAGTCCCGGGTTCAGTTCCCACTAAGGGCACGTACCTTGGTTGCAGTTTGTCCCCGGCCCCGGTTGGGGTCGTGTGGGTGGCAACCAGTCGATGTGTCTCTCTCACGTCGATGTTTCTCTCTCTCTCTTCCCCCCTCTCTCCCTCCCGTTCTATCTGAAGATAAATGCAAAAAAAAAAATGTCCTGGGGTGAAGATAAAAAAAAAAAAAAAAAAAAGGTCACGTTCCTGCTTTATAGATGAGGAAACTAGGGGGAGAGCAGTTTGCAGTTTGGAGCAGACATGCCTCAAACCAGACAGCTGCAAAGGAGCAAAGTAAGACTTACCCCCAGACCCCAGGCTCCAATGCCTGCATTCATCCCGCAGCATGAATGAGCCAACAGAAATAACATTTTCATTCGTTTCTTTTTCCTGCAAGCACCTTGAACATGGAACCAATAAATGGACCATGAGCAGAACTGTAGAGATTAGGATGCCAAGTCAGGTCTCCTGACTGGGTGCACTGTGGTAGGTCCCAGCATGCCCGTTTATAATTCTTCTGCTTCAGAGTACTTGAAACAGCCAAATCTAAATAAAAAGAAAAAGTCAAAGATAACTTTTGAGACACCAGTATATGTCAATTCCTGATATGAAAATCTCCTATTGCCCTGGCTGGTTTGGCTCAGCGGTTAGAGTGTCGGCCCACGGACCAATGAGTCACGAGTTCGATTCCGGCCAAGGGCACGTACCTCGGCTGCGGTTCGTCCCTGGCCCTGGTCGGGGTCATGTGGGAGGCAACCAGTCGATGTGTCCCTCTCACATCGATGTTTCTTTCTCTCTCCCACTCTCTCTCTCAAATAAATAACATATTTTTTAAAAATCTCCTACTAACTTAGACTGCATTAACCCATATATAGATCCCTGACTGCCTCAGGATGGATGGGCTGAGCATGAGGACACCCCGGCCTGTGAGAAACGTGGGCCCCGAGCCAGGCGCTGGCTTCCGGGAGCTGCCGGAGCCCTTGGGAGCCAGCCCTCAGGATAGCTGCTGAGTGGGCGGCCGGACAGATGCAGCCTTAGCTGCTCGGGCCTATTACTGGTTGTTGTGGAAAACATCCGCGATGCTCTCGTCTCGCTGGAAACGTGTTGACGACTGAGGCCGTTGGCCGGGGTGTGACACCTTTGTAGTCCACGTTAACTCTGTGATGCGTGACCGAACCAGAGAGCATGATGGTGTGTCTGCTGTCCGGATCCAGACCACCGTTCACATCCTAGCTCCCCGGTCTGCCCGCTGTGCGACTTTAGGCAAGTCACCCAGCTTTCTTCTGTCTCAGTTTCTGTCTGTAAAATAAGGAAAGGAAACCTATCAAATACGATCGATACAAGAAAGGATCAAGGTAACATGGAAAATGCCCTTAGAACAGTACCTATCACATAGCAAGCATGCAATAAATGCCATTCACTATCATGATTTGATATTTTTTGCCACTATTTGATTGGGTTTTTCTTTTTTTTTTTTAACTTAAAAAATGTAATTATGATAAAATATACATGACATTTGCCATCTTAACCGTGTTTAAGTGTTCATTAATGTTAAGTATATTCACATTGTTGTGCGATGCTTGGTTGCTTTATTTCTTACCTTCAATTCCAATTTTCTTAACCAATCCCATTACTGCAGCTGTGTGCACTTTGTTTCAGCACCGTATCTGTGCGTTCCAGACATAGGAAGAGCCCTGTGCTCACCCATGCCACCATCCTGGAATTCCTTCACTGATTAACTGGGTACCATATGTAGCATTATTTCTACGGTAAAATACATTTGACGTCCCAGCCTTAATTGCTTTCAGGACACAGCCTGTTTTGAAAATGAGTACTGCGTGTACTTCGTAACCTCACAGTACCTGGCACGTGGTAGGTCCTCCGTGACCCCTTTGGAACCTATTAATTTTCTGGGTGTCTCCTCTGACATTCAAGAACTATAAGATTAACCTGTCTGTGCCCCTTTCAGTTCTGTGATTCTTGGATCTGACAGGAGGTCACGAGGTTACAGCAGAGGAAGAACAGGTCCAGATCTTGGCTTCCTGTCATCCCCTGGGCAACCAGCTAACATCTTTTCCCCTTACCAGGCCTCACTCCACTCTTTCCTAACTCCTTTCCTCTGCTTTGCTTCCTATATTTCAGGGTCCAGGGCAGCATGACCTTTTACCCTCTGACCTCTGTCCCCTGATGCAGCATTTGATTGTGATGGGAAAGTGTGGAGCCACGGATGGGGCACCGAGCCTCTTTTCAATGGTCTAGACTCAGTCCACTTCAGGGAGGACCACTCGCCCTCCCTCCGTGCTCTGGCTTCCTCCAATGGTAGAGGCTGCTCTTAGCCCAAGAGCTAACTGGCTCTGTTAAGCCAGAAGTTTTAGGGCCAAGCAATCGCTGATATACATGAATAACTCTCCCAAGGTAGCCTGGAAATCTTCAAGAAACTTCCTCTTACCACTAAGGAAGCGTCATCTGATTTTTTTGAGATAAGGGCGCCGGGAGCCATATGGGATTGGATCCCAGAGAAGCAGGCCCTCGGTTGACGTTATCTCGCTCTTTCCCCTTTCCAGCCCTCCTCTGCCTTATCTTTGTGCCACCCTGACCCCATTCCAGTCAATGATTTACGAGGCTTACACCCACAGATCTAGTAGGCTCACTTGAAATCTGATCCCTTGATTTCTTCATCTACGTCTTGTGTGCTGCTTTATTGAGACTGAGGGAGACTCCTCGACACCAGCTACCTGCAAAGGGCAGACAGCTTACAGCCGGAGCGCCGCTGCGGCGTGCAGACCTGCTCCCGCTCTCTGGACGGAGCCCCTGGCAGAGGTAGCCTGTTGGAGGCTCTGCCCGCAGTCATGAGGGTGAAACCCGAGTCCTGCAAGTTTCCTGTGTTGCTTCTTTCAGGTCCTTTCACCAAATGCTTATAAAATTCGAGGAGCTTACTTAGGATGTATTGTGTATGACCTCAAACATCTGTGCATCATACCCTGCAAACTTGGGCAGTTTTATTCTCAGTCCCTACAAGCGAATTCAGTAGCATTGGCAACTTGTTGAGATGAATAGACTGAAATGGGCAGGCAAAGGGTCAGTGGAAATCTCGGCTGAAACTCTTAGAAAGGGAGTAGGCGATGATGAGGGGTGTATTCATTTTCTAGGGCTACCATAACAACGTACCAGACATGTATTGTCTCACAGTTCTGGAGTCTGGAAGTCCAAGATTGAGGTAAGGGCAGGATCCATCCCTTCTAAGGACTGTGAGGGAGGCTCCGTTCTGCGCCCTCTCCTGGCGTCTGCTGGTTTGCTGGAAGTCCTTGGCTCCTTCGCATGGCATGCTCCCGTGTGCACTGACTCTTCATTCAGCGCTTACAGTCTTTTGATGTGTGTTTATTTATCGTGTCTTTTAAACTATGATATTCTTGAAAACAAGGACCACATTTCCATACTCTTTGCATATTCTACATCCAAGACACTACTTGAAATAGATTTGACATCCCTCAAGGTTTTGTGATTCAACTCATATTTTATAATCACTATGGAGCAAAACATCCCCCCTTCAGTCATGCAATGTGTGTGTATGTGTGTGTGTGTGTGTCCAAATTCCCCTTTTCATAAGGACACCAGTCATATTGGATGAGGGGCCCACCCTCCTCTCCCGAGACCTTCTTACCTAATTACATCTGCAACAATCCTGTTTCCAATAAGGTCACATTCTGAGGTACGGGGGTTGGGACTTCGAAGAACTTAAGTATATATATGAAATCTGTTTTGAATCCCACCTCAAGACCTAGACCCTTTAACCTCCATGGTTCCCACAATCTTTTAGAGAACTGAGCTGGAAAATATTTCTTCCAGGAAGAATGTGGAACAGGGTGGACTGAGGCTAGAGAAGGAGGTTTACCTGCTGGGCCTGTTGCTTTTTTGCATGTCCCTAACTTGACTTCTCTCATCATCCCTGGCTTTAGGGAAGGCATGCTGGCGGACTGTGTGGTTCTGGTGTGTGAGGTATAAACTTGATCTTAGCCTTTGTTCTACCCCAGAAATTTTCTAATCAAAACCCATGACTTTAACCAAAGGCAGTTCGTTTTGGGGTTGTTGTTTTTTTTGGTGTACTAGTATTCATTATTTATAACATGATTAAATGGGGTCAAATTTTGGTGAATTTTAAATAGGGAACCTTTTCTAATAAGTGTAAAGAAAGAGGATGAGAAAAGAAATTAGACCTTTTTTTTTTGTAATCATCACATTTAATTACCTAATTTATGTTGGGCTGTTTGGTAGTGAGAAGGCATTATTTCTGTCCAAAAGAGACCTACAAAGAGAAAGGTTTGGGATTGGAAAACACTTTCAACCAGAATAGGTTCCCTACCAGTCCTTGGTCTTTTTCCCCTTTTCCCGCTTCCTTCCACGCCCACACTAATTATGTGTGGCTTTCCCTCCCTCTTCCTTATGCATTTCCCTCCCGTATCAAGACCTTCAGACCGAGGGCAATGTGGATAATTTCCCAGTTTTCCAGCTGGGCAGTTCACCAAGAACAAACCCAGACATCAAGGCCAGACCAAAAAAATCTTCTTGTTTTAGACAGAAGACTCCTACATCTGGGGGATTTAATGCACCCACTGTCCGCTCGGTGCATTTCCTGTGTCCGGAGCTTCTCTGCCTGCCGGCTCTGGTCTCATAAGTTTCCATACCCTGCTGCCAACTTATAATAACAGAGGCAACAGGCAGCAGGGTAGGAACGTCATAGCCCTCTCCATCCGTGGGCGCAAGCTTTGCAGACTGAAACAAAAGCTTGGAAGACCTCATTGCAGGCCTTTCGGCCTTGACAGTGGTTGTCCCAGACCACCAGTTGCCTGGAATTAAAACCCTCAGATCCAGTTCTCTACGATTAATGTTATCAATTTCATCAAGTACTTCCTCTTTGAGTGGTGTCTGCAGAGAAAGAAATAAATCATGCTCCTCCAAGGCCTGTTCCTGCCCAGATCCTGAGTCAAAAGTAAAATCTGAGTTGATTATCCAGAGCACTGTCTCCTCCTTTATTGTTCCCAGTGATCTGGGCAGGAACAGAGAGTGAAATCTCTCCAGGACATTACATCAGTTCCTCTTTTACCCTTGGCATGAAAGTTCTTCCTCTCATAGTCCTCCCAGACTTCCTAAGGCTTGCCCTGAGTGCACACCCATGCGCAGCCTTGAAGCCCAGGACATCAAAGGCAGCCTGCAGGTAACCAGACTACTGGCCAACGCCTGTGTCCATTTTGAAATTTGTAAGACGGGAAATGAACTCAGGAAATAGGATTTTTCAACACATGGTCTTCATCATCCTTAAGTATTTTTAAACCTTAATAAACAGTTAAGGAAAGGGAGACATTCTGTTAATGACATTTAGAAGAAAATATATGAAACTTCAAAATGCAGCTACCTTAAATACTTGCTTACGATGGCCATATTATGTGACAGATGAAAAGTGAACCGTGGACAAAAGATGAATTCATTTTCATGGATAGCAACATTGAGATCCATATTAGCTATGAAAAGATCGCCTCATCCCCAAAAGATTGCAGGTCATTTCTATCATTTTAATAATCTCAGCCAATAAAGTTCATTCCATGGGCCTAACCAGTACGCTGTAAGCATGTATTTGGATTTGGATTCAAGGGAGGAAGTTAGAACTTCTTATCCCAACCTATATCATCACAAGATCAATTCTGCACCTAAAAAAAAATTTATAGTGGGAAATATCACACTGATACAAAAATAGAGAGAATTATATAATGAACCAACATGTACCCATCACCAGCTTTGATCACCAATTATGGCCAGTTTTGTTTCCTCTGTGCCCCACCTGCTCTCTGATTTACCATCCAGATTATTGTAAAGCAAATCCCAGGTATATAATTTTATCTGTATATATCAGTACAAGTCTGAAAAGATAAGGACCCTTTATAAAATCATAATCACAGAGCTTTCACATCACCTGAAAACTAACAGTTCCTCAATATCACCAAATATCCTGTTAATATTCACATTTCCTCAACTATCTCGTCAACGTTTCTACAGTTTAAATCAGAATTCAAGCAAGGGTCTATATGTTGCAAATGGTTGATGTGTCTTTTAAGTCTCTTTCAATCTATAGGTCTCCGTGTCTTTCTTTCTTACATGTGCACTTGTGTTCTCTCTCTCTCTCGCTCTCGCTCGCTCTCTCGCTCTCTTGTTTTTTCACTGTCTCGCTCTTTTTGGGTGTTTACAAAAGAATTTAGCCAAAAGTAGCATAACTTTTCCCCTGTACATAAGGTGTCTTTTTTTTCTTAGGTTACTTTCAAGATTCTCTATCTTTGGTTTTCAGCAGTTTGACTATGGTGTACCTCATGTAGCTTTTGTTGCATTTATTTTGCTTGGGACTTGGTGAGCTTCTTGGACCTTTAAGTTTGACATTGTTACCAAATTTGGGGGCAGTTTGACCATTATTTCTTCAAATTATTTTGCCCCATTCTTTCTATTCTCACCTTCTTAGACTCCAATTACATGTCTGTTAGACCACTTAATATTGTTTCACAGGTCACTAAGGATCTGTTTATTTTTAATTTTAATTAATCTGTCTCCAAGTTTACTAACCCTATCTTCTGTCATCTCCAACCTGCTATTAAGTCCATGCAGTCCAGTTTTTCATTCCAGATATTGTATTTTTTTTCAGTCCCAGAACCTTTTTTTTTTTTAACAGTGCTCATTTCTCCTCTGAGAGTCTCCATCTGTTGTCATTAATTATGGCCATCATTTTTTTTTTTTTTTTTTATCGTCACTCGACATTTTTCCATTTTTTGTTCAGATAGAATGGGAGGGAGAGAGAGGAAGAGAGAGAGAGAGAGAAACATCAACGTGAAAGAGACACATCGAGTGGCTGCCTCCCGCACAACCAATCAGGGCCAGGGACAAATCGCAACCGAGGTACATGCTCTTAGCGGGAACCGAACCCGGGTCTCTCTGGACCGCAGGTCGACGCTCTAACCACTGAGCCAAACCGGCCAGGGCAGCCATCATTTCTTTTAAGTGCTTGAACTCATAGCTATTTTAAAGTTCTTTTTTGCTAATTTCAACATCTAGTTTATCTCAGTCTGTTTTTGTTGATTGCATTTCCTCTTGGTTATAGGTCACATTTTTCTGTTTCTTCATATGTCTAGAAAACCTTTATTGGATACTGGATATCCAGTAAAGATAGGGAACACATTGTAGAGACTCTGTATTATGTTATATTCCTCTGAAGGGTGTTGCTTTTTTTTATTCTAGCAGGCAGTTAAATGACTGGCCAGTCACTTTGAATTTGTGGAGGCTTGGTCTTACATTTAGTCAGGATAGATCTATTTTAGTTTTGCCTTTAGCCCTCATGTAAATCCCTTTGTCCTAGAGCATTATCTTTACTCTTAAGGTGTGGCCATTCTGGGTTAATCAACAGCCTGAGGTGTTGACAGAGCTTGGTTGATAGGATTTAAACTCCAAACTCTATCGAATACAGTGGCCAGTAGCTGAGATTTCTGCTCATATCTTTCACTGAGCTCCTTAGAGTGTCCCCTGTACATGTGCTGTTCAGAGCATATGTTAAGGATTTACAGAAACTTTATGTGCCAGTTTAGTAGTACTCCCTCTGAGGCTTTCTTCTTCATGAGACTTGCTCTCTTGATTTTTTTTTTTTTTTTGCCATTCTGGCAGCTTCATACTCTAATCCCTGATACCTCAAGCAGCTTTCTATTTATTTTCTAGCTGTGTCACATTACATGGACCGAGGAGGATCCTCAGCGCAGAAGCTGTATAAATTTGGATCTCACTCTTACGTTTCCTTCTTTTAAAATCCCCTTCAGCCCTGGCCGGTTTGGCTCAGCGGTTAGAGCATCGGCCTGCGGTACAGAGAGACCTGGGTTCGGTTCCCGCTAAGGGCATGTACCTCGGTTGCAGTTTGTCCCTGGCCCTGGTTGGTCGTGCAGGTGGCAGCCACTCGATGTGTCCCTTTCACGTCAATGTTTCTCTCTCTCTCTCTCTTCCTCTCTCTCCCTCCCACTCTATCTGAACAAAAAAAAAAAAAAAAAAGAAAGAAAGAAAGAAAGAAAAGAAAATCCCCTTCAGTTTTCTTTATTACCTTCAAATCACTTGTATAAATGTATTCTATCCAAACGCTAATATTTCTGTATATGGAAAGGTTAGTCCAATATAGGCCACTCTGCTATTATTGGAACTGGAACCCCCTTCTTCTTTATTAGAAAAATAGTAGTATACCATAACTACTTTATCTTGCCCTGGCCAGTGTGGTTCAGTGGGTTAAGTGTCATCCTGTGCACCGAAAGGTCGCTAGTTTGATTCCTGGTCAGGGCACATACCCATGTTACGGGCTCAATCCCCTGTTAGGGGTGCACGCAGGAGGCAACTGATTAATGTTTCTCTCTCTCTCCCTCTCCCTTCCTCTCTCTCTAAAATCAATAAAAACATATTTAAAAAAGTAAATACTTTATCTTGCTTTGCTTATCTAACCATAGAGCCTAGAGACCAGGCTCAGCAGAATATTGAGATACTCCTCATTCCATTTTCTAGCTTCACAGTCCTCCATTGTTTGGAGATACACTCTAATTATGAAACCACTCTCCTATTGGTAGCCATGCCAATGATTAAGCACTTTTAAATTCATGGCAGCAGGTTATACAGTAGTTACAAAATTAACCCTTTGCCTCCAAGCACATGATCTTTTAGTGATCATGAACAGTATTTATCTTGTTCACTGTCTCACCTAATAGGTGAGATCTGGAGGCGTCCTCATTTTCCTGTTAACCCTGTGTAAAACTTTCTGAGAAACCACCACCTCTATCTGTCAGATTCCCAGATCCCCTTTATATGTTCTTCAGATAGATATTGCTTTGCTTAGAACCATGGACAAGTCTTTGATCAGAACAGGTATCTTTTGGTGAGACAGCTCTGGGAACAGATATGGCCAGAAAAATGTCATTGAGATGGTGTGGGGCCCCGTTTTCATGGGCAGAGCGCTCTCCTTCCTCTCTTTAGCGGGGCCTCTTAAAGCCAAGTGTGAGCTGGTTCCTCCCTCAACCTGCCTACATACAGAACTACTTCTGTTGCTGGGCTATGTATACTTCTCACACTGTCCTTGCTCAAACGTCACCAGCTTGAAGGTTCAAGTGGGATAGGGTGGAGGTATGTCAGGAGTTGTCCATCCCTCCTCCTCCTTCACGTACCTCTACCTGTCTCTAAGCACTTGTTGATAGGGTCTGAGCACGCAGAGACAAGGTGATTCTAAACGTTCTTTCAAGTACAATTAGATTATCGTTCTGTACATTGGGCCCACTGTTCATGCTTAGAGCAGGTTTGGATGTTACTTCCCCCCAGTTTGTACATAGCAAAGTGGTAGGTCTTGTAATAGGTACATAGGGTCTAGACTCTGATTGGAGTCTGGTACTAATCCCCAACTGGCTGTGTGACCTTGGGTAGGTTAACTCCTGTATGCCTCCACTTTCCCACCTGTGAAATGGGATTACTGTAGTTAGTCTCTCCTACTTAGGAGTGTTGTAAGTTTTAAACAGTGCAGTGTAGTACCTAGGATATAGTAATTGCTTCATTATTATTAATATTATCATCATCATCATCATCATCATTATTAAATACTAACAACTCCTGGAGGTAGAGAATATGAAAATTTGCCTGTGAAAATGTAAGCCAGTAAAAGCATCTAGAGAGAAACCCTTGAGGAGGACCCTGCAAGCCACATAGAAGCATCAAAGAGTGAAAGTTTGGCTTCCTTGTGTTTGTAAGCCACTAGTAGGTGATTCATGGAATGTTCGTAGACGTTCTTAGCTTGTCTAACAGCAGGAAAAGAATGTACGTGCCCTTTAATTTTTCTAAGCGGTGAAAACGACTGCAGCCTGGGAAGAAAGTCGCTGCACTGCACACACCCCACTGCTTACTGCTCTAGACCCCCAGGGAGGTCCCTCTCCTGACAGTTCCTTGCGGGCTGTGATTGTCTCTCCCTGTGCTCCACAGATAACTGTGTCCAGAGGACCCCGAGGCCGTCCGTGGAGAATGTGCACCACAACCCTCCCACCATTGAACTCTTGCACCGCTCTAGGTCCCCCATCACGACAAATCACCGGCCGTCTCCCGACCCAGAGCAGCGGCCCCTCCGGTCCCCCTTGGACAACATGATCCGCCGCCTCTCCCCGGCCGAGAGGGCCCAGGGACCAAGGCTCCACCACGAAAACAACCACCAGGAGTCCTACCCGCTGTCAGTGTCTCCCATAGAGAACAATCACTGCCCACCGTCCTCCGAGTCCCACCAGAAGCCATCCAGCCCCCGGCAGGAGAGCACGCGCGTGATCCAGCTGATGCCCAGCCCCATCATGCACCCTTTGATCTTGAACCCCCGGCACTCCGTGGATTTCAAACAGTCCAGGCTCTCCGAGGACGGGCTGCATAGGGAAGGGAAACCCATCAACCTGTCGCATCGGGAAGACCTGTACATGAACCACATCATGGTCTCCGTCTCCCCGCCCGAGGAGCACGCCATGCCCATTGGGAGGATAGCAGGTAAGTGGGTGTCCCCTCTGCCTCCACTTCAGCCTCTGGGGGGACCTAGCAGAGCCCCACTCTCTCCCTAGAGCCTTGCAGCGAGCCTCACACCATCCCCAATTAGGTGCCCTCCAAGGCTCTGTGAAGGCCAGCGGGGGCTTCTGCCTGGATGAGGCGAAATCCCTAATGGGCTAGTTAATGAGCCGCTGGGACAAAGTAGTTAATGGGCCTCAGAAATGTTAAAAAACAAATGTCCTACATCCAGCTTATAAGGAGAGTCACATCAGAATCATGGCAAAGTGAAAACATTTAAAATAAAAGGTTTATGAGCATGTTAATGGCCCTGTCCAGCCACTAATTAATAACCAGACACAGCACAAAGAATCCTTGTCTCAGATTCAGGCCTGTAATTCCAACCTATGGGCTGTAGCTCAGTGCAGCCATCACCTTGGGAGGGGGTAGGAGAGGAACATGGGGTGGTGGTGTGGAGGTAGGTGCTGTTGGGTCGTTCGGACCGAGGAAATCACTCTCGATTTCTTTTTTTTATTTTTAATTTTTTTTTCTTTATTGATTTTATTTATTTTTTATCCTTGCTGGAGGACATTTTTCCACTTTTTTGTTCAGATAGAGTGGGAGGTAGAGAGAGGAAGAGAGAGAGAGAAACATCGATGTGAAAGGGACACATCGAGTGGCTGCCTCCCGCACGACCAACCAGGGCCAGGGACTAATTGCAACCGAGGTACGTGCCCTTAGCGGGAACCCAACCCGGGTCTCTCTGGACCGCAGGCCGACACTCTAACCGCTGAGCCAAACCGCCCAGGGCTCTTTATTGATTTGAGAGAGAGAGGAAGGGAGAGAGAGAGAGACAGAAACATCGATGAGAGAGAACATTGATTGGCTGCCTCCTGCATGCCCCCCACCGGGGATCGGACCCACAACCTGGGCGTGTGTCCTGACCGGGAATTAAACCGGCGACATCTTGGTCAATGCTCAACCACTGAGCCACACTGGCCGGGCACCACTCAGATTCTTTTACTTTTATGATAACAAGCCCAAATTCGCTTCCCTAAGACAAGAAACCAGTGGAAATCTACACATTGTATCTTCGCTAGTCTTCCATAATTTAGGTGAAGTCATTCCCCAGAAGCTTAACCCTCCGACCACGTGGCAAGATGAGCTCTTTTCCTAGAGCGTTGCTCCATTCGTGAGACATTTGTTGAGCACCGACTATGTGCAGACAAACACATTAGGAAGCAGGGGACACGGAGCTGATTTAACACGACTATTTCCTCGAGGAATTTAAAATTTACTGGGAGAGACAGATGGGAAAACCACTAACTAAGATATAAGGCAGAAGGAAACACGTCCTGTGTCCCATTCATTCAGAGCACAAGCATTTACTCACTTATTTATTACTCACTCACTGTGTGCCAGGATAATTAAGTACTGTGGAAGCAAAGCAGACAGCAGGCACGCTTTGACTGGAGGAACTGGGGTAGCTCGATGCTGGAGGTGATTTGTGTTCAGTAGTGGAGAGTATATGCGGGAAGGGAGGGCCAGGCCTGTTCTGGGAAAGGTGAGAACTCCTCTTCCTCTGCCAGCCGCTGCCCCAGGACAGAGCGCCCGCTGAGCCCCAGGCTGAGTGCTGCCTCTGCCTTGACTCATAGTCCCTTTCTTATTGAAGTCGTGTGTTTCCATAGTGTTCTCTGGCGCCGGTGCACCTGCAATGTTGCTTCAATTTTATTGTTATAAATAATTTACATCAGGAATGTTGAATCAAGAAAATGAGATAGCAAAGAAATAGGACTTAATGTTTTAAAACTATGAAAAATGAAATGATCTATGCCTGGGATTTGATTCAGAACGATCCCGCAGGGTCAGGCATGAGGAATGGATGGGGTCTACATAAAATAAGGTTAGCCCTGAGCTGACGGCTGTATGGCTGGGCGACCCATGCACAGGGGGTCACATTATTGTTCTTTCCGCCTATGCATGTATATATATATATACTTTTTAATAATAAAAAGAAAAATTGTGAAAAGAAGAGCAGGGAAGAAGCGGAGCTTAGACAAAGCATGTGAATTTCCCCAGTCAGCTGGAGAAAGAGCATAGGTCGGAGCATCACCATGAATACACGGGACCCACCTCAGGCCTTCCAGCCAGATCCTTCTCGCGTGGTTTCTCGCGTGGTTTGCGCAGCAGTACTGGACGTTTTGCAGATCCTCCCTGCTTGTGTGTAATTTTCAGGACAGCTCTTTGAGGCAGCTTATTACTGCTCAGTTTGGTTTGTATGGGTCATTTGGACAGGGGAAACCACAGAGGAAACTGAGCCCCAGAGAAGCCGAGGTCAGATGGGCTGTGTGACTGCAGGACGGCCCTCCTGTCCGCGGCCGCCGCAGTGCTGCCCTCGCGGGGCCGCCGGCCTCTGGCGTCTGTTTTGTCTGCCTCCTCTGTGACTGTCTGCACAGGCTTCTTAGGAATCTAAGATAATCCTGTACATAAAGAAAGTTACGTTTTTTAGACTTACGGAGTTATTTTTGTCTTGTTTAGCAGTTTGAAATTTTTTAAATATTAGTCCCTTAAAAATTGTGCTATTTTTTTTTAAATCTTTTTCCCAAATTTCAGAATTGTTGGACGATGGATGTAGTCTCATCAGTTAAAAGCTCCATGGACTATTGTACCAACCAAGTGATGAACCTTGGTGCCTGTGGATGCCCCCTCTCTCTCAGGAACACAGAAAAGGGGAATCTGTGCTTTTGTTGATGACTCTAGGAAATCAGAATATTCATGTTCAGTAATCCTAGGGCCCAGATCCTTTGGAGGAATGTGTTAACTCCTGCAGTATGATAGAATCCCCTAAAATTATTTATTATTAATGCCCTAATGGTGTATTCAAAAGTTTAAACATCTCCAGGTGTCTGTGCTGACTAATATAACCAAATCCAGGATTAGCTAATTTAATTGAAAGGCACTGTTTTCCTCATGGGTGAAATGAGAGGGCTGGAAGAGCTGATGGTGTGGGTAACAATCTAACTCCAACTCCAGAAGTCTGTGATCTAACACTTAGTCTTGATTCTGTAACCCTCCAAAGAGAACGCATCACGATCCTAGGCCTCTTTGTTTCACTTGGAAGATCCCTGTCTCTCCACCTCAATCCTTCTGGTGTCTTTTTGGATTACTCCGATCCTTGTAAAATTGATTCTGTTTATTGAAGGTCAAATTCATTGAGTGATTTCTAGGTACAGCGTAAAGTTTTGTCATTACTAAAGAGCCGCAATAATCTTTCAATTCTCTATAAAGCAGCTGTTAGATGAGAAAACTTCGTTCCTTAAGCTTTTTGAATGAGCACAGAGCAGAAGGAAATGAAGGTGCTGTTGAATGTCGCTTGATGAATACCATAGCTGGAGGGTACGGATAGACACACTAGTTATGAATGTTGATCCAATAGTAGAGTCAAATTCTTATCCGTTCAGATATAATTTGCTCAGGTACCCTAGGATTTATGCATTTGAACACCTGCATTTAAGGTGGGTGTTCGAGGAGGGGTAGATACCTTAGCTGTAGGTGCAGTATGTGGATCTTCAAAGGACTCCTATTAAGTACTACAGGAGGTTGGAGCAGGCCTATCAGGGAAGGCTTCATGGAGGGGCTGGCTTACATGTGAATGCTTCGAATATGAACAAGTGGAGATTAGGGGGAAACGGTCATTCCTGATGGAGAAAACACCAAGCAAGATGTGGCCCAGTATATGTTTTTCTGCTTCAGGTAAAAATGTAGATCCAAGAATCCAGGTCCATTAAAAACCCATCATACTTCATCAATTCTTTATTTTTTCACTGTTTATTATTGAGATGCATCATACAATTAAGAGATTACACGCCAAGTTACAATAGTTTACCTAGGTATTTATCTCGTGGCAAAACTAAAATAATCAATAAAGGAAATGCTAGAGGTAGTTGACAATTTAAATACAAACCGCAAATGAGATCTATTTAAATATAACATGCAGCTCATTTTTAAAAGTGTCATATATTTTTCAAAGCATAAGATGGACCGTTACTGAGTTTAACAAGTTGGAATGGCTGGCGTTTCTGGGAGAGTTAACACAGGCCAGAGTTTTTTATTGAATAGCTAATGGTGTGTGTAACAATGAGCAAATTGCTTCTTTTTGTGCTTATTTTCTATTTATTATCCTTAGGCAGGGGAGGAGGGGCAGCATCTGTCAGCCTTCTAACACTTTATCAGCCCACAAAAGTTTTACTGCCCTGTGTCTCACCAGCGTGTTTTGTAAGCAAAGAGTGCGTTGGCAGTGAGCTCCACAGTTGATGAGGTGTAGCTCCGGTGATGCCATGAGTCATGTTTTCAGTGTGTATTGAAATTCATTCTTAGAACTCGACGGTTCCCAAGCCAGAGGGTCTTTTACAGACGAACAAATGGAGATGCGCACACATCAGGAGCCTCACGCTTCTGTCCAGTGTCCTTTCCCACACACGTTTCCTTCTGAGCTGGGACTCCAGAGCGGGGACTGGAAACTCTGGCCCGTGGGCCAAAGCAGCCGCCGCCTGTTTTTGTGAAGTGAGTTTTATTGGCACACAGCCACTCCCAGTCACTTAGTACTGTCTGTGGCTGCGTCTGCCCAGCGAGGCAGAGTTGAGTAGCTGAAGCAGAGATGGTGTGGCCCGTGAAGCCTGAGCTACTTACTGACAGGCCTTTCACAGAGACATTTGCTGCCCCCTGTTCTGCAGCCTCTGGTCGCTGTGCTTGGAACCCTGGGCAGAAGGCAGCGTGCGGAAGTAGAGGCACTGTCCCTCCTCTCCAGGAATTACTTGCGCTTTAGAGGATGAGGCATGCCTAAGACGTGGGAGGAACGAGGCCAGTGAAGTTAGGAAGGAGACAAGTTCTAGGCTGTTGGCAAACCGGTCCCGAGTGGTAACAGTGACATCATCAACACAAATAAAGTGCAGCTGAGTAAAAGAAATTATTTCTTTGCATACTTGAATTGTATAGTTAAATCGTTCATTCATTAATTCAAAAAGTATCATGTATCTCTATGTCCCAGACATTTTTCTAGGTGATGGGTAGAGCATCTCAAAGCATCAAATTTTGCGTCTTTCCTGGCCTAGGCTCTACCCTACCCCTCTTGCATTATGCCATTAGATAAACTAACCTGCTTTGTTTTTAACTACAGACAGCTAAGTCTTAAAGGAAAATTTTTAAGTCATTTTGGCTTTCTCTTAAAGTTCTTCAATTCCATTAAAACCTTGCCCTGGCCGGTTTGGCTCAGTGGTTGGAGTGTCGGCCCACGGACCAAAGAGTCATAGGTTCGATTCCGGTCGAGGGCACGTACCTCGGTTGTGGTTCAGTCCCCAGCCCTGGTCGGGGTTGTGCAGGGGAGCAACCAGTCGATGTGTCTCTCTCACATTGATGTTTCTCTCTCCTCCCCTCCCACTCTATCTGAAGATAAAAAAAATTTTTTAGTTTAAAAAAAAACCTGAGTGATCAGCCTTCCTGTTGGCTTGTCCCTTCCTTGGCCTTAATCCAAAAATCTGCTAAGGAAGCAAGATTCATTGGCAAACTGCTTTAGAATTCATCCGTAGCCCCTCGGTGGCTACACAGAAGTAGGGACTTTGGAGGTCTGTACAGATCTGGTTGTTCCAAGTCCATGGCCCACCCAAATGGAAACTATCTCTTGTCTTGTGCTTATCTCGTAGCTTTTGTTTAAGTCTCAGGATTTGCTTTGCAAACACAAACTTCTTCATGGTTTGTGAGGATTTCATTGGTTCGTTGATCCTACAACAGATAAGACACGAATTCCACCCCCCAGGCCATGTTCTCTCCATCCCCAGCCCTCATATAACACTTGTCCTGGCCGTCTTTCAGATCCCTAAAAGGACTTTTAAAAATATGTTGATTATCTCTCAAGCTTACATTTTTAGCAGAGACAAAATTCTAATCTGGGAGACATCAGTCTTCTGTATCGCTGTTTGTCACCAGGCTAGGGCAGTGCACTGTCTTGGTTTGTATCAACTGGATGAGTTTTATATGCACAGAAAGTCAGTCTTGGAAGCCTCCAGTCCTTTTTGTTTTTTAATGTTTTTATTGATTTTTAGAGAGAGTAGAAGGGAGAGGGAGAGAGAGAAATATCGATGAGAGACAAACATCGATTGGCTGCCTCCTGCATGCCCCCCACTGGGGATCAGGCTCACAACCTGGGCATGTGCCCTGACCGGGAATCGAACCAGTGACCTCTTGGTGCATGGGTCGACGCTCAACCACTGAGCCACACCGGCCAGGCATGGTGAAATTGTTTCAAATGAGGCTTGTGGACTTTTCTTTTATAAGTGAGCCTCAGGAGCAGCCTTGAAGGGGAAAACAGCATCATAAAAGAGAAGTCTGCAGGGATAAGGATGAAAGGAGTGACAGGCCTTTGCGGTCAGGAATGGGGTATACAGGCATGTGTATACCTTTGCACGCACCCTTACATGTGTAAATGTGTTGAGAAAAGAAAGGACAGGCCTGTGGTATGTCTCCGTAAGTCAGAGGGGCTCAGAATTTTAGTAGCAGCTGAAAGAACCACGGCCCCCCACACTATTTCAGGCAGATAACCCTCAGCAGACCCCTGCAGCGCAGAACCCTCGAGGACTCCTGGCCTAGGTCCTGATCCACAGCCAGCTGCAGTGTGGGGCAGCAGAGCAGGCCTGTGGGACAGCGTGGATTCTGGAGTCAGTGGATTCTGGAGTCAGCAGGACCGAATTCTAGTCCTTATCTCCCAAGCAAAGGTGTTTAATGTCCCTGAGGCCTAGTTGCCTTTTCCGTAAAGATAACGATGTGAATAGTCATTTCTGGGCACTTTAAAATACTAATGAGACAGTAGGTAAATATATAGCACAAGTAGGTTGATCACTAAGTGTTAATGGCGGTCCTCCAGGGCCGCGAGAACAAAGAGAGAGCAATGGGTACAGCCAGCACCACTGCCCAACCGAGCTGGCACGGGGCATTGACCTCTGTCTGGGGCATTTGTTTGGAGTGATGCTGGCCTTCAAAGTGTGCCCTTCAGGCCTCTGGTTTCCTTATTTCCTTGGAGATGAACCTCTGCACTCCCTGTCGCCTCCTCTGGCTTTGCCCTCTGTCCATGTTTGGAGGAGATGGATGAGAGCCCTGGGGAGGGGAAGGTCCTTCACCCCAGCAGGACTATCCATCCAAGTGGCTCTGACCCCTCACACTCTGGCTGAGTCACCGCACTTTATTGTCATTGTGAAACACGGAGAGATCAAAGCGCCCTGAAAGAGAAGGCAGTTTCAGGACAACGTTTTAAAAAGATAAACAGTAAGGGCACTGTGGCTGTGTGGAAAATGATAGAAAGGGCTGGAGGAGACTGGAAACTCCAGTTTGTTTCAGGGTACACGTTTCTGTAAGCCCGCTTCCCTACCTCCTGGCAGTGCCTGGGTGGGAGTCCCCAGGCTGTCCCATACCTGAGCAAAGCAGGGCCTGGGCAGTGCTAGCCTCTAGCTGTGGCTCAGGCTCAGCTGTGAGGCCGGAGGTGCGGATACCAGTTTCCCAGCCTAGCCCACACCTTCAGCACCCAGAGGTGTAAAGGTCCAGGCCGGTTGGTAGCTGTGGCCCCTCTGCCCTGTGAAGCCAGGAAGCACCGATCTGCCGCCTCTGCCTCAGCTCCTCGCTCCCCCAGCTCGCCACTGTTTTCCTGAGCCACGGCGAAGCACGAGCAGTTACCCGTTGTAAGCACACCTGTGCGTATCAGCACAGGGTTGGCTGCACTGGATTGACCAACTTTCTGCTTCTAGGTGATGGCTTATCCAGATTAGAGGAGAGGTGGGAAAACAGGGCAGATCGCCCCTTGCATGTTGGAGACTGTGGGTGTCTGTGAGCGGGGTTTCTCAAGTTCGGCACTCTTGATAATTTGGGCCAAATAATTCTTTCATTTGGGGGGTCGTCCTGCACATTGTAAGATATTTAGCAGCATCCCTGGCTTCTACCCACTAGATGCCAGTAGCGTCCTCCACCCCAGTTGTGACATCCAAAACTGCCCCCACATATTGCCAAACACCCCACAGGGAACAAGAGTTTGGAAACCAGTTACTTTTATAATGCTGAGTAGCAAATTTTTTTTTTTTTTTTTGCATGTTACTTGCCTATTCTGTTGCTGAATCTGAAATAAATTTATAATTTTTTCATAATAAATTTAAAGAAATTAAACAGGGACACTCAATCTCTTCTTGCTGGAGATTATAC
Organism: Tadarida brasiliensis; assembly: GCA_030848825.1. NCBI lineage: Eukaryota > Metazoa > Chordata > Mammalia > Chiroptera > Molossidae > Tadarida > Tadarida brasiliensis. The sequence continues at coordinate 27,867,305 of CM061263.1, forward strand.
CCACGGAACTCCAGTTTTCAGACCTTCATTTAAAATTCCATCTAGGCAATAAAAACTACATAAAATTGCTCTCTTAGAAGCTTTCCCAAAATTTAAATTAACCACCATCATTTAACATGCCCTTTGTCAATAACCTGACATCCCACTCAGATTTTATAAACGCCAGCTCTGTCTGGCATGGTCTTCTCTTTGGAAGCCATGTTGGTTATGCCTGAATTGCCCATCTTTTTTACAGTCTCTGCTCAATGAACTTACACAATGAGTTTCTGGTAAGAGACAGGCGTGGGAGTGAAAATATTTCTTCCTGACCACAGGAAGGGATTTTTTTCACAGCGTCTTTTAGCTGCAGACGCCCAGGGTACCTCATGCAGCAGGGAAGAGCAGGCATTCTCCTTCCGCAGTTAGAAAATGGTGCTTCATGATGACATTTTACTTGCGCTAAATCCTTTCATAAACTTCGTCTCGTGGAAGAGACGATCCAAATAATGGACAGTTGTTTAAAGCATCCACATATCCACATACCTTCATGTAGAAGGCCCTTTAGCTTAGAAGAAGTGCCCTTAAAATTAATGAATACCCTGTGATATAACTTTTTTTTTTTACATGCGTGTTCAAGTGTTTTATCATGGGAAGAACTTTGGTTTATAGAGTTTGATGCGTTTTATTACATAGTATTAAGCATTTCCTTGATGATCAAAGAACATTGTATCTCAAAGAACGCAATGATGGTTACCAGAGGAAGTGGGGATTTGGAAACGGGCAAAATGAGTGAAGGGAGTGAAAAGGTACAAACTTCCAGCCCCGGATGGTGTGCTCAGTGGTTAGAGCATCAGCCAGCAGCCCGAAGGGTCGCAGGTTCGATTCCCGGTCAAGGGCACGTACCTGGGTTGCAGGTTCAATCCCCAGCCCCAGTTGGGGGCGTGCAGGAGACAACCAATCGATGTGTCTCTCACATCAATGTTTCTCTCTCTCTCTCTTCCTCCCTCCCTCTCTCCTCCTTCCTCCCTTCCTTCTACTCTCTCTAAAATCAATGGGAAAAAATATCCTTGGGTGAGGATTAACAACAACAAAAAGTACAGACCTCCAGTTATAGCATAAATAAGTCACGGGGATCTCATGCACAGCATGGTGATGCTAGTCAGTAACATTGTAGTGCCTATTCGAAAGTTGCCAAGAGAATAAATCTTAAAAGTTCTCATCACAAGAAAAAAAATTTATAACTATCTGGTGACAGATGGTAACTGGACATATTGGGATGATCATTTCCCAGTAGATAAAAATGTCCAATCATTATGTAATGTTGTACACCTGAAACTAATACTATACTGTTACATGTCAGTTATACCTCAATTTAAAAAAGAAAAAGAATATTGCGTCTGTGCAGACATGGATTTTCACGAAGCTGAGAAATTGAGGGGGCCGTGGTGACAGTCTCCAGAGAATCCAGGGAAGGAAGAAAGATCTGCCTTTTATTTAATTGAAATCTTAAAAACAAAAATAACTCAGATGGCTTGAACTTCAGTTTAAAAAGAAAAAGAAAAAACGTATGTGGCCAGGCAGTTATTTTTATCACCTGGCATAATTTTTAAATAAAGAAACAAAACAATCAATAGTGTTATAAAAGCCACGTATACTCTGAGCTTGAAACAACTGCTTTATGCCACAAAATTCCTGTTGCTACCTCCATTAGTGACTGAGTAATTCAATATGTCTTGAATGTCAACATATTTTTATTACTCAGCTAAAGTTGGCTTTGCTGGATTAAATGCCATTTAAAATGATTAAGTGGCAGCTTGTTTGGGGTTATTTTCACATTTATGAAAGAGAAAAGTTTGCAAGATACAAGTGTTCCTGAATCTTACAGGAAAGTCTGTTCTCTGGTAAGCCCACCCTTCATTTACCAACCGAAGAGCAGATGACCTTCTAGCTCTTTTGTAGCAAATGCTTTGCATGAAGGTCCCAGTTTGGTGGAAAGCCAGCGTGGTACCCAGTGCTGGGTAAGCCCTTACTTGAAGAAGTGGCCTGGGTCACGTTTTACTGTTTCACGAGAAATAGATGGTACCAAGACCGTGAAAGAGAAGCAGCAGAAACAATAAAAGTGAAAATCCTGTGCAGACGGGATGAGAGGGGAACCGGCCACACGAAGTTTTAGCTGCAGTGAGCCTCCAGCCGGGAGGGCTGCAACACATCCCTCACCTGCCCGAGGGCAAGATTTCTCGAGATCGAACTACATAGGACAACCAGATCGTTTTTATTATTGAATTTTATTAATATGAACACTCCAGAGAATCACATTCCCCCATCTAGGTGAATCCAAACGTGTCATCAAGCCTCTTTGTGGTAAAAATAATCGTCACGCTGTAGGAAACAGCATAGTTTTACACAACCCCTCCCCCACACCACCACCAGCTTGCTCCTCCCGTTCACCAGCATTTTCTATGATAAGAGTTGGTTTTGTCAGAGACAAGATGGTGGGAAATTAAAATGTATCTGCCATTTGATGGCAGGACAAAAGCTGGACAGTTAAACCACAGCTCACTTCTGTTTTCCACTCGCAGTAAAACTGTTGTGAGACGAGGAGGTGGCAGGGGAGGCAGAGGGGTAAGCCTTTGTGCCTGTCGCTGCTTTGCCCGCAGACTAGAGTAGTCCTCATACAAGAGCTAAGTTTTCCTCAGTCTGCAGTAGCTGGACGCTGACTTCTCAAGGTACTGTATGACGCTCGGCTTTGTCCCCCTGCCCTCCCCACTGCAGACCACCCTCTGGCAGCAAGAATGCAGCTGCAGGTCGGGTGGTGATGGAGGGGCTGGCTAGCTCGGGGGTTCAGGCTCCAGGAGCCCAGTGCCACTGTTTGAAGAACACCACTTGTCCCTTTCCACGCCACAAGAAGTTACACATCACATTAATTTTTAGATGCAGATAATCATGGGGGGAGGGATACAGTAAGAGATACTAAAGATTTATGGTCATTTTTTAAATACTTTTTTAGTTACTTTTTATTTGTTTATTTTAGAGAGGGAGAAAGGGGGAGAGAGAGGGAGACATCAAACTGAGAGAGACATATTTTATGCCAGTTTCTTCTATTCAGAGAAAACGCTGGATTTCATAAAGAGGGCACTAAACAGAATTTTTGGACTTCCTCTCTGTAGGAAGTCCAAAAATTCTACAAATATCTGCCTGTCCTCCAGCTTCTCTGAGAACAGAGATGGCGTTGGGCAGTGCGGTGCAGCACAGCCTCAGAGTCACAGGGAGCCCAGAATTCTGTGTCTCCCTCATGCGCTGGACCCTCTGGCCAGTTACCAAACCCTCTGAGCCCAGCGCCCTCGTCCGTAAAACAGCCACAGCACCTGCCTCATCGGGCAGCGCCAGGGCCAGAGGCAGCCGTGCCCACAGAGGACACTGCACGGCAGAGGACACTGCACAGTGCCTGCAGACGGCTCGGAGGAACACGTCATTTCATTACTTTCTCTCCACTCGCATTATCACTCATCCAGCAATCCCGTAAAGCAGGGCTGTGCGACCAGTGTGTCCCAAGAAGTTTCAAAACATGCAGTACCTGACTCTTCAGTCAGGGGCACTGACCTCTTTTCCCTTAGGCTGTCAAATAAAAAAATGATAGCAGCCAACACAACAATAGCCGTTCCGTGTGGATGATTCAAAATTATACTTTTTTTTTTTTATCAGATCAGCAAAAAGTGTATCTTTCGGTGTGCCGCAGAACTTTAGTAATTGGTTTATGTGTGCCCCGAGATGAAAAAGGTTGAAAATCACTGCTGTAAAGTGAGTGTTGTTAGTCGAGTTTCATAAATGAGGAAACAGAACCCCAGGGAGATTCGAGAAAGTCGCCCAAGGTGACCGGACACAAGTCCTCTTGTAAATACACTCCAGAGAGGGTGTGTTTATTTCCCTGGGAGGCGGACGTGCTGGCTGAGACACTCCGGTCTGACCCAGACACCCCCTCCGGGTCTCCCAGCCTCGCCCAGCAGGACGTCAGCACACTGTAGTGCAGGAGCCTCGGAGCGCAAATCCAGGACCTCGGGGGGAGGGTTAGAAACAAGCACATGCCCGGCATCCTGGAGTGAGTCTTCTGCTAGCAGTCCTTCTGGCTCGTGCCTAGCAAAGCTCCCAGTCAGCAGTGAACACCTGGAGCCTGGGTCTCTTATTCTCATCAAGAGGCCAGTCCAACATCAACTAGACCTAGAAAGTACCTGTTCGTCCCCACCCACCTGTCCAGGCTCTGCTGGAAGGCAAACCGCATACCCTGTGGCACAAACCCAAAGAGCTCTACAACAAAGGAAGGGCGTGCCATCCGCGTCTTCTCCTCGACGTTGCCAGCCCACAGCGTAGAGGCGAAGCCGCCTGGCCTGTGCTAACTCACTCGATAAATATTGGCTGCCTCACCCACTGACCGAGCATCAGGTGTCCAAGTGGAGAGAGGCATGTTCTGTACTGGGTTTCTTTCTATCCTGCTTCCATGATAATGAGACAGTTTTAAAGACCTCCAAAGTATGCGATAGTGAGAATATCTGTATTCTTTTTAAAAAACAAACATGCTGGTCACAGTTCCCACGGTCACAGTCGCTGTCACATAGTGTTTCCCTTTCCCCACACCTGTCACTCTTCTGCCCTGTCACCCTGCCAGCCTACTTGCAGAGCCAACGCATGTGCAGTTGGAGCTGGTTCTCTCCCTCTCTCCCCCTGTCCTAGGGGCTCTGCTCACATTCAGGTCATTGGTCATGACCCAGGACAGGTCGCTGTGTGCCCTGCTGTGGAAGGGGGCAGTTGGCTCGGACAGTCTCTGGGCCCGCACAGGACAAAGGTCACCCTCCCCGGCACCATCCCACCTGCCTCTCTGGGCGCAGATCTCTCCGCCAGGCAGGGACGTTAGGCAGTCCATCCAAAGCAGGCAAAAGCAGTTACTCAACTACTTTCTGATTCTTGTTCATAGTCTCAACAAGAAACATTTTCAACAGTGTTTTCTTGCCCTTTTCCTCTGTAGACTGTAGACTGCTCTGGGATTACGTCTATCAGCTGCTTTCTGACAGCCGGTACGAAAACTTCATCCGATGGGAGGACAAAGAATCCAAAATATTCCGGATAGTGGATCCGAACGGACTGGCTCGCCTGTGGGGAAACCATAAGGTAAAAGGGCACCAGATATCTGCTCTGTAAACACGCCAGAATGAAGCCTGTGTCCTGGCGGTGGAGGACCATTGTCTGTCTTCTGCTTCCTAAGTCTGCCCGTAATTATTTGGTTTCTTCCTTACTGGGCAAACAATCAGACAGCTGCAAAGGGAAGGAGATAATTAAAGATGCCCCTCTGTTTGCTGCGAGGCCAGGTGCCAGTTAACTCGGCACATCCTGGCCGGGTAGGGCTGAGGTCTGAGAAACACTCACCCTGTCCCCTTGACCTGGCCCTGTGACCCGCGCTGTCATAGCAGCCGGTGACAGGGAGGTGCGTGGGGCCCTCTGACGCACACGGGGGCCCGCAGTGTGGCTTCTGTTCTGCTCAGCGAGACACTCCCATGTTCCCGAAAGCCCGTTTCCCACGGAACGTACTTACCTTCTGACTCCGAAACATCCCCCTTGAAAAGCAAGCAGTGCAAGAAGTAGGATTGCCCCACAGGTCTCCACACTGGGAAGAGGGAGTGGAATTTAAAAGATAAAGCTTTTTAGAGTTAGGAAAACTCTTCAAGTGTGTTGAAGTGAAAAGTAGGTAAAACAACCAAAATGTCCATCCATAAACCGGTGGATAAAGAAACTGGTCAGTACATACAATAGGACATCATTCAGCCTCAAGAAAGAAGGACATTGTTCAGTCTGCGACGATGTGGCTGGGCCTTGAGGACATAATGCTAAGTGTAATAAGCCAGTCACAGAAAGACAAATACTGCCCGGTTCCACTTGCGGGAAGTGTCTAAAATAAGCAAATTCATTGACTCAAGGCATGGAATGGCACTGCCAGGGGTTGGGGGAGGGGGAAATGAGTTACTGGTCAATGGGCAGGAAGTTCCCTTTAAGCAAACTGAGAAGTTCTGGAGACTTGCTGTATAACATTGTATCTAGAGTTAACACTAGTGTATTGTGCACTAAAAGTTAGTTAAGAGGGTAGATCTCATGTTAAGGGTTCTTGCCACAACAAAATAAAATAAATAGAGCAAAGAGCACCCCCCCCCAAAAAAAACTAAATAAATAAATCTGTATTTATTTATTTAAAAAAAACAAAAACAAGTAGCCAAGATCCAGGCCCGACCACAGACAGGTGGACGTGGGGCAAAGCCCTGAAGGGGGCCTGGTGGCACAGCGCCAGGTCAGCCAGACGGGAGGGGACAGGGGGCCACAGCCGGCCAGCTCTGCCCCGGCTGCAGCCTTGGAGGACCATGCAGGCCCATGCCGGACCCTTCCCTGTGTGAGTCGCTGAGAAAAATCGCTCTGCCACTCCCACAGTGTGCCACAGGGCTCGGAACCACTGTGTTCTCGCTCCCACAGCAGGAATTTAACCAACAAAAACATCTCTTCCTTAAAATGGCAAACCAGAAACACAGTTTGAGAAAGGTCCCTGCAAAGAAAAAGAAGAAAGAAATCCTGTGGGTCAGGAGGTGAAGGATGACCCACAGATAGTGGGGACCTGCAGGAAATTCCGCGGGCAGAACAGAGCACAGTCTTGGGAAAGGAAGTCAGGGGGGCTGCTGTGGGATCTGCCTTGTTAGCGAGCGCTCCGGGACTTCTGACAAAGGGTGATTCACGAGGAGAAACCTTGGCGGCTACCGGTGTCCGAGCAAAGGGGTGGGAACCAGGGGGCCTGCAAGGCGCAGGTTGGCAGGTAGCTTTCCCAAACCAGCAGGGCCACAGGAGCAGCTGAAGAGCTTTTATTTTAACAGCTCCCCCAGCGCCTTTTCTGAGGTTCGTTTCATTGTGTCTTTGTGCTTTTTTTCTCTCTTCCTCCTTTGAACAAACAGAACAGAACAAACATGACCTATGAGAAAATGTCCAGAGCCCTGCGCCACTACTACAAACTAAACATTATCAGGAAGGAGCCAGGACAAAGGCTTTTGTTCAGGTAGCACTTCCTTTTTCTCCTTTCCTTCTTCTGGGAGGATATTGTTTTCTTTCAATAAGAGGGAGGAGGGAAGACTGTTAACATCTCTACCTGCCTATCGGATACTCAAAGCCATCGTGGTGGCAAACTGGATACCGGTGCTGGTGTGCTAGAATTTAAGAAAAGCTTGTTTTTTTTTAACTTATGTGTGTCCTATGGTAAAACCAAAGCTAAGTAAACACAGTCTGACTCACCTTTAAAGTAATTCAGTGATCAAAAAGGATTCTCTGCCATTCACATCCCGTGGAAAGGGAGCAACCAGAGTAGGCGGTCCACGGCAAAGCCAGGGATTCAGCCTGCACTTTCCAGGGTGCCGACCCTGTCAGCTAGTTTCTGAACCAGTGTTTGTCGAACTGTAGTCATGACCTGTGAGTGAATCATGAAATACATCTAATGAGTCCGTCACAACTTTTTTTTTTTTAATGAAATGGAACAGAGTAAATGAGAATAAGATAGAGTTGAAAATATCGGACTGTATCACATGACATTAAGAGGGACTGTTGATTCATGAACATTTTGTTTCAGGGCTGTGTGTGTGGTGAGTCATGATGTAAAATGTGTTTGTTACAATGCACTGTGATCAGAAATCAGAAGTCTGAGCTGTTGCTGTAGACGTTCTCTTCCCAGAATTCCTCACAGCTGAGTTCCAACCATTTAAACCACCACGTAGGTTGTGATTCGCAGCACAGTGTAAGAAAGGAGGAAGAATTAGAAGAGGAAGAGGAAGGGATCTGAAGGACCAGTCAGGGGAAGCAGAACACTGGTGGTCATTGACATGGCGAGACCAAGTGAAAGTTGGGAGAAAAAGGGATCAACAGACAACCTGAGGTCATGGATTTTGGCGGGTGGGACAGAAGAGACTTATAGATGGGGCCAGAGATGTGGGTTTGGAATTATCTATGTACTGGTAGAAAGCGAAACTATCTATGAGCAGATGCGCTCACTGGGGAGAGCAAAGAACCTGGACTTTAGTGTTGGGAAAGGGTAGTAAAAACAGTTGAGATCTTGAAAACAAATGGAAAAGGCTATTCAAGAGATGGAAACAAGGGAATGAAGTAAAAAAGAACCCACCTTTTTCCGGCTCTGCTGATGCCTTCCCTTCGTTCTTTTCCCCAAACTTAGTCCTTGGCTTCTGTTCTTCCCACTCTACATTCTCCTGAGTTGATCCCATTACACAGCTTGAATGATCACCTCAATGGTTAGATTCTTAAGTTTCTATTGATATCAAGCTCTAAAAATCTCCCTGAAACTTCAAATCTGAATTTCCAAGAGCCTCTTATAGGACATATGTCCATTTAAATTTAATGTTAGTATATCACACATGAAACATTCAAGACAGACCGTCACATATTAGAAACCAGCCTTGACACTCCCGTTGCCGCTGACTCTTCCCATATCCCAGTCAGCCACTGTGCTGAACTGTCCATGGGCTCTGCTCTGTGTTGCAGGAACCACATGTCCCAAGATTTCCTAGCAGCAGATTCCAGACTGGACATTTGCACACCCTTGAAAAGCACTTTCTTGAGATTTGGTAGATTAAAGAAAGGCAAAATGATCATTATTGCTTTCCGAGCAATGGAGACTGACATCTAGACTTCAGATTCACACCCAGATTAATTCAACATTCTCTTTCTACCTCTAGTCCACTCTCCTGCCCCCCGAATTCATAATGCACACTGCCAGCTGCCCTACAACACCAATACAACTCCCTGTGCCAGGAACGTATATGCCTTTAGCTTTTACGTTTTTAATATACAGACCCTCTAGGTCCACCTCAAGTCTGCTGCCTTTTTGAGGCCTTCTTCAATGCTCAAACACACAGAGAGATCTTCTCCTGGGCTCCCTGGTTCCTAAACCACACCATGATCTTCATTTAGAGTAGTGAGGTCCTTCTCCCCACATAGGTCATAAGCTCCTGGAAGGCAGAGGATATTTCGTATTATTCTGTTTTACACCTTATGGAGGCTTTCAATAAATAGCTCTTGACAAGCATAGCATGGAATATCCGAAGTTGAATATGGAAAAGTCGTGAAAAGAAGAAAGGGATAGTTTGAAGGCCAGATACCGGAGGAAATCACTAGTGACTTGGGATGTTGAGGGAGAAGCTTTCGCTGGGGGAGGAAAGGTAGAAGACAGACTTCGGAGGCCGCCGATGGCACTGCCTGAGGAGGTCGGTAATGTGGGCAGAAAAGACGCGCAGCGTAGTCGGAAGGTTCATAGGTTTCCAGTAGTGATTTTCCAACAAGATAAAAAGGAAAGAATAGTGCTGTTCCTGAGGGAGATCAGTCGTTTTTGAGAAAATGAGTGTTACCAGCCAGACTTGCCACAAAAGGAAGGCTTCTGGGTTGTGAACCCAGGGTGCGATCCAGTGAAGTGTTGGATTGTGGGCGCTGTGTGCGTGCGCGTGGGCGTGCAGGGCGGGCGGTGTCGGTGCAGACTGGTGCGGACTGGTGCGGACTGGTGCGGACTGGTGCAGACTGGTGCAGACTGGTGCGGACTCGGGCCACCCGCAGTTCTTCCAGGAGGGCGGAGCGAGGAACGAGCGGGGCTCGGACCTGAGCTGAGGAGAGAGGGTTGCGAATAGGGCAGAGCCGGAGCTTTGGAGGCTGGCGTGAGCCATGGTTACATGAGGAGGAAGACCGGCTGGAACGGAGGATCCCTGCGCGTAGACAGTGGGAATCACGAGTTTCCTGGGAGAGAGGACAAGGGGCCCAGCGGGCACGTGTCCTCGACTTGATACGTGGTCATCATGGGCTTTAGAACATGGACGAGGGAAAGTGTGTGTGTGAAGACGGTTCGCCTGGGCAGGGCCGAGTGTGGGAAGGGAAAGGCGTGTCAGCACGGGGGCTGTGGGAAGGGCGCTCCCGCGGACCGCGGAACGTGTGCATCTCGGCTGCCTCCTGAACCGTGGAAATCATGGTCAAAACCCCTCACCCAGGTCACTTCCCAGTGAACCCCGTGACCAGGAACAGGCTTGCTGTATGCACCTGGCCGCAGAGGGAGATAGAATAAAGGGGAGTCATTGCTAACGTTTGGGTGCGTCAGTGATAACATGGGAAAGATTTTCTCTTTGCCTTTCTGATTTCCCAAAGCACCACCGCTAACTGGCCCCATTATCAGAATTTTCCATGCAGCGTTTCATTGTGTCCTTTGAGTTAAAACCAAGTTTCGAACGCCATTCCCTGGACTCACAGTTGGGGATGGAAGTGCATCTGCAGCTCTCGTGGGTCCTTGTGAAATGTAACTCCCTGAAAACGAGAAACACAGATAAGTGAGCTGTGCCAGGGTTCCCTCGCATGGTCACGCGGGAAGCACCGCACAGCACCCATGGGTGCTCTCGACCCTGCTGTCGTCCTAGCCTTTTTTTATAGTTATTTCACCACTTTTCAGGCAGTCATGGGAAGGAGCGCCTTTTTCTAATTGGCTCTAAGTCAGCGTCAGTAGCTGGGTTCCGTAGCTCTCCAGCTCAATGAGCTGATAGGGCCTTTCTTTTTAGTTTCGACTTCAGGGTGAAGACAAATTTAGGAAAGTGTAATCTCTTTACTCCTCCATTTCCTCTTCCAAAGGTTTATGAAAACCCCAGATGAAATCATGAGTGGCCGAACAGACCGTCTGGAGCACCTTGAGTCCCAGGAGCTGGATGAACAAATATACCAAGAAGATGAATGCTGAGGGCAGCGACCCCCCATCTCAGGGGCCGCAACCAGGGCCCGCTCGCTGCCCAGCGGGACTGCTGGGGACGGGACAGAGCAGGCGGGCTGAGGGCGGGAAGGAGAGACCCAGGAATGGGAGTGACACTTCCCTTGCATACCCGAGGGACCCCGAGCACCTTAGACAAACCACCTGGCAGAGGCGGGGCTGAACGCTGGCGAGGGCAGAGCCCGGGATGCGCTGCGGGTCCCGCTCCCTCCGAATCGGTCCATTTGTGATTCCTCACCTCACCCTTCCCCCTGGTGTTAGTGTCGTGGTGTTTTTGTTCCTGTTTTTTTAAGACCATGCAGTTTGACTTTTCATCATTCATCTAGGGGAAGACATCCGAGGTTGTTTTCCTATGGAAATATGTATCTATTTATATATATATAAATAGATACATATCTAAATATATATATATATATTTTTTTTTTTTGCAAATCTCACGAAGTGCGGCAAACCCAGCTGGTCAGGAAAGAGAACCCTTGCGAAGGGTTCAGGCCCCTCTTTCTCCTGCCACGGGGATCAGGTCTGTTCCTGTTGCTGTTGGATCTTGGCTGGAAAAAAAAAAGAAAGAAAAGATGCTTTTAAAAAAGATAAAGTGAAAAGGAGAGAGCTCTCTTTTTCTCTCTCCTGCTCTCTCTCCTTCCCTGCTCCCCCCACCCACCCACCTCCCCCTTGTTCAGCCTCTTGGAGAGTCTGGAGAGCAGTTGGCACCTAAACAGAATCGGTGGCGATGGTGCTTTGGGGCCAGCACTGCTAAATCAAACCCACATCCCTGCATTTGGCCGCCCGCCCGTCCGAGGGAGGCCCAAAACATCCGAGATGCTGTTGTCCTCCAGGGAGCCGAGTGCGAGTGCTGCAGGCAGGGCTGAGTCTCCAAGCTCCATGGCTCTGCAGAGCCTCCGGCCAGGGTGGACGCTGTCCAGGTTGTTTGGAAAGCCCGGCCCCTGGGGATCAGCTTGCACGTGCTACAAAGTGGAAAATCTGAGAAGACCATATAGGCCTGATAGTCCAGAAACTGAGAGAAAACTGTGCGTGGGACTCCGTTGTCCCAACGCGGGTTATGGAGGCCAGTGAGGGAGGCAGGAAGGGTCTTCTGTGGTCCCTCCCAAGGCCATCATGTGGTCGGTTCCATGCCCTCACTTAACTTTTTTTTTTTCCAATTCCTAGGCTTTTTTTTTAAAGTTTCCTGGTCCCCATAGGACACAGGGCATTCAAGAGGGGAGGACCCCGGAGTGTGCAGTGTCAGTTGCTACCTGTGTTTGCCCAGCCTGGGCAGACGGGAAACTCCTCAGATACATTACCGTTTCCTGCTTTCCTTCTTGCACAGCTGTGTTTCAGAATGGACCCATTTGTGGCTCTTTTTCACCTCACAATAAGGTCGATAGTGTCTTGGAGAGTGAGGGAAGCGCCACCGTGCAGTACTTTCGATGATGCCATTCTTAGAGAGCTGTCTAGGTTTGCTTTCCTTTTCTAACCGTCCACACGGACTCTTCCAATACAGGTTCCAAATCCAATGTCAGGAGTACGGTGTCTTTTTAATTCAAAGATCAGACCTGCCTTACAAAGCACCCCTTCCTGTGTCTGTTTCCTCGGCTCCGGGTGGGCGTGCCGCAGCTCCCCAGGGTACGCGTGGGACTGCGAGCAGCGGGCGGGTGAAGCTGCCAACCCCGGCCTCTTCTCCAGCCACTTCTGAGTCGGAGCAGACACAAAGAATTCTCCCCCAGCCTACCGACAAGGGCGCCAGCCTAGGGGGAGGGGGGCACAATCGATTGACTGTGGTTTAAGGACACTGGAATCGAGGAGCTAGCTGGTCAGGGCCCTTCAGTCTTGCTCTGTTCCTGCCTCATCAGACCACATGTGGACACATGGAGGTGGCCTGCCCGCTCCCACCGTCACACACTCCCCCCAGTGTCCAGAATATCGGGCCTGCAGTGAGGCCAGGGCTCCTCTGTGAGGCTAGAGGCTCCCTTTGTGAGAGGTTTGGCCTGACTCGGCCTGAATGGTGAGGCACAGCTGGATGCCAGCAGGCCACAGACGCCCCTGTGGAGTGTCCAGCAGCACGCCGTGGCCCTCCAGCCTCTGAGACGACTGCTGTCGTATCTCACAGGGAGACATGAAGCCAGATACCTGGTGTGCTGCAAAGGCCACTGAGGTGAAGGGCTGGAGAGAAAGGGTAGGTTTTCCTGGGGCCCTTTGTGTGACTGTGAAATCAGACACCAGGGCATGATGCTCCCCCACCAAGATTAGGTCATCTCATTCCGTTCACTTCACCCAGGTATGAGGACTCGGGTTCTTTCCATTCCAAAATCTTACGGTTGAATTATGGAGGAAAATTCCCCTTTGCCCCAAGGATTTCTGCATTTAAAGCAATACTCCATAAAAATATGTAAGACTTAGGATGACACCTTCAACCACTTAAAAAAGAAATAGAAGGTGCTAATTCCAGTATAGGCTTGATTTCCCATCCAGGTGTTACCAATAATGATTTTCTATTGATTCCCTTAACAGCAAAAGACTTTTCCATTTGTTCTTTGAGAGGCTACCTGGGCAGTGCTGACACCAGGCTTACAGCACTCACATACTGCGCCCCCCATAGATGTCAGGTTGAATTCCGCACACCTTGATGAAGCATCTGTTAGACACCGTGAGGGATTCGAAAGTGAATCGGGCACAAGCCCGCCCTCCGAGAGCTTGCCTTCTACCTGCAGAACCCACCCAGCATGACATTTCGCACTTCAACACTACTAGGGGTGATAAAAATTTCACCTGGGACCAAGTTGAAAACACATCTGTGATCTAAATAGTGGGCCTTTCCCTGCAGCCGTCATGGGGATTCTTGGCTTGCGAGGTCAGAATTTGGGAAAGGGAAATGCCGAAGGAGAGCACCTCCGGGGAGGGCAGCTTTCTCCAGCTGTGTCCGGAACGGACGTGCTCACTTGTACCTTGACATTCTCTAGCATCTTCTCCCTGCACCTTGAGTTAGCCGGGTTGCCTCCTCCCGATCGGAAGGTAGCAATGGCCATTGGCTGGACTGGCTCTGTGGAAGTGACATCTCTAAGATCTTTTTGTCCCAAGGCAACTTGGTCGGGCCTGAAGCAGCATCACCGATGTTCCAGATGTTGGGGGTGGGAGGAGTCCTCACTGGAAAAGAGGAATAACAGACTGATGGGTTTGCTCCGTTCAGCAATCTCTGAAACCCTCTGAGCCATTGTCTTTTTACACTGAGAATGTAGGTTTAGCTAAGACTTAAAGGCTATGGCAGGATCTGTCTAAATGACCAAGTAACCACCATCTCCATCATTCCCTGCCTCGGCTCCAACTCTCAGTCCATCTTTGAAATATTAACTCCCTTTTGCAGAAGGAACCTGAGTATCAGAGAGATACTATGACTTGCCCTGGAGCAGACAGCATGCCAGGGGCAGAGTTAAGTTTGGGATCCAGCCCAATCATACCCCATTTGACCCATTCCCACCCAGGAAGCTGAAGGTAAAAGGTCTGGGAAAATACACAAAGAACAAAGGGCAGTTTTCTTTGCCCAGGCATTCGGTGCTAGTTAGTTTTCACTCGCCCAGCCTGCTCCTCTTCTGGGCAGAAACCTGGAGTGAAGGGAGTGACACAAGGAAGCTGTGCAGGGAGGAGGGGACAAAACAACCCTGCCTGTCTGAAGCCACCAAGACGAACCCGATACTCTTGGCCCCACCTGCATCAACACTAAACAACTCCGAACTCCCTGAATCCTTCACACACGCCAAGGGAACATTCTTGAAGGTTCCTCTTTGTGACTGCAATCACCTGCAAACCAGAACGAATCTAGAATTTCTTTTTTCTTTTTTTTTGTTTGTTTAATTTCTAATCTCTCGTCGTTTATGAGGTGTGGGGTTTATAAGGGACTGAATCAAATGAATGTAACAAAAAGAAAACAAAACAAAAAAAAAATGCCTTTTCTCAGGGCCAGTGAGTTGCAAATAATTTTTAAAGAAAAGCCTATAATTGCATCATCTCAATAAATTTTTTATTAAAAAACAAAGATCCCAGTCTCTGTTTTAATAAGATGAAATGGAGTCAGGCAAGGTGCTCCAATGAGGTAAATCCTGTCTCCACTCAATTATGGTATAAAGTGCAGTCATGGTTTTTCCCTGGCAGGAAGCCTCTGTCACATGGCCATCTGCAGACAATCTCTAGACAGGCAGCCCCAGAAAGGTCAGAGCAAACCGTTCAAATCTGAGCAGCTGCCACAGGTGGGGGAAATTGCCAGAAGGAACCCTGATCAGAGATGCTCATGTCCTAGGCTGTGCCAAAGACTTACCAGAACACTGAGGACTGAGGCGATTCCAAGAGTTAAAGGACCTCAGGTCTTTTCACGATATAACTGCTCCTTAATTCTACTGAAGTCGTGGGTGTGAGCCTGTAGGTGATGAGGGCATAGATGGTTCGAGCACATGTCAGCACGCAGCTCAGAGCCGGCCCCTGCTCAGAATGTGGCAGCAACACCGGCCAGTGAGCCACCTGCCAACCAGTAGACGCTAATGATTTCAGCATCAAACAACCAGGACTATATTTGCCATCATTGGTGGGTGGAGACTAAGAGGAGGATGGAAAATGAAGCAAATTACATTTTGTTAGCAACCCAGATATAGGTGTGGGAAGCAGAAGTTTGAAGTCAGTGGTCTCAGAGAATGTTGTCAGGTTATTTCTGTATTTAAAGTTGTACTCTGACTCCCATGACCTCGGATTGATAGCTGAAATTTGGCCCTGTATGCTATATCGTCAGAGCACAGCATCAAATAATAAGGATCTCGGTGTTTCCTCTGGTGCTAAGAATGCATCTGAAGCTACCTTTTCTATAACCCAGCATGAACATCACCTGGGAATTGCTAGAAATGCAAAATATCAGTTCCCACCCCATAAACTGAACCAAAAACTTAGGCGGTGGGGCTTAGCAATCTGTTTTAACAAGCTCTCTGGGTGAGTCTGATACACACTCAAGTTTGGAAACCACTGCCAGCATCAATTTGTTCCCCTCAGTATGAAAAGCAAGATGAGGCCATTTAAACAGTGCACAGAATAATGGACAACTGATTTGCATCAGTGCACACAATAATGCTGCATTCTCCCGATACTGGACACGCTGCGGAACGAGGCTGCAGGGACACGGAAGCACATGCCGCAGTCCCCTTCTGGCTTCCTTCAAACCTTTAAGCCGTGCATTTGCTGTAAAAACGAGCTGTTTTAAAGGGCAACTCTCACAGCTGACCTGCCCTAGCAAATTAGAGCATAGCAATTGACTCACTTATGTCCATTTATCTGCCTAGCCAGCCTAATCTAAAAAGAAAAGTAACGGGACCGTCCTCATCTGCTGACTGACCTTGACTCTCAGTTCCTGGAATTACTAAGCTGAGCCCAGGTGACCACTTAGCCAGGGTATTTGCAGAGGACTCCAGAAGCACTGGACTAGACCAAAGATCACTTGGGGATCTTGATTTTTAAAAAGCAGATGTTGCCCTGGCTGGTTTGGCTCAGCAGTTAGAGCATCGGCCCTCAGACCAAAGAGTCACAGGTTCGATTCTGGTCAAGGGCACGTACCTCGGTTGCGGTTCAGTCCCCGGCCCCGGTCGGGGTCATGCAGGAGGCAACCACTTGATGTGTCTCTCTCACATCAATGTTTCTCTCTCTCTGTCTCTCTCCCTCCCACTCTATCTGAAGATAAGTGGAAAAATATCCTCGGGTGAGGATTTAAAAGAGAAAAAAAGCAGACGTTGCCAATAATAACATGCTGGGAAATACGGGCAGAAGATCTGCTCTGCTACCCTGCTCAGAGTGAAGCTTCAGAGTCAGCGTTTCTAGCACGTTCCCCGGAGAGTCCATGCTGCTGGTCCTCAGACCACACTGTGGGGAGCAGGAGACCAATGCTCTCCCTTCGAGCTCTGAGAGCCTGACCTAATGAAAAACGGAGCTAGCCTCTCTCTTTGCTGTATTTCTTTGCCAGTTTCTCCTAGAATGGTCCCTGGGGCCTGCTCTGCGAGAAGTTTGCTGGTGCTCCTTTTAGGGCAGCAACCAGAATGCACATCCTGAGCGAAAGCCTGTTCCCCGAGGGAAAGAGCAGCTGTCCGTGAACTAGACCTGAATTCCTGTGCTCATACCCAGATGCCTCACAGTCACCATCCTTCTGGGGGAAGTGAAAATCACGGCGTCACTACCTCCCCTTCAGACTCGAGAAAGACCAACTTGATCACCATGAGGCCGTGGAAAGCTGACGATGCCATTCTTGTCTTTCCACAAGACAACAGGATAGATGAGCAGCTCTTCCATCCAAATTGCCTGAGATGTTGGCATTAAATGGGAACATACTTGGGGCAGTATCCTCACTGTCAGTACTTACAGATTTCATCTTTTTTGTGTGTGTGTAAATTAAGGACCTCAGCCCTGCTAGATTGGAGAGGTAGATCTCCTCTAGTAAAAATCAGATAAATTCTGCCTGATGTCATTTGAGGCAGGAGAAGACTTCTCTCTTCCTCCCCAAACCCTCTCAGCAACGCTCTTCCGCAGTCCTCTGAGGGTCTCTGTGACTTCCTTCCACCAGAGTTCTGGTCAGGAGACCCCATATCAGACCAGCTGGGCCGCCTTTGCTTCCCTCGAGGGCTTGGCAGCACTGTGCCCTCCTCCTCGGCATCCCGACTGCACGTGCTTCTGTAAACGCAGCCGAGGGGCTGCCCACGATGGACGGCCGGGGCCTCGGCGCCCTGCTGCCCGCTCAGGGCCGGGGAGGAGAGTGCTTTATGCTCTTTGCTACGACCAGCCCCTTGCTGGTCTGGCACAAGCGTATCTTAATAAGTGTTCCGAGTGAGGAAATGACGTCAAAGAAAATCTTTGTGACCTTAGATATGATACCAAAAACACAACCCATAACAAAGAAAAAACATTGACAAATTGGACTTCATCAAAATTAAAAATTGCTCTTCAAATGATACCATTAAGAAAATGAAAAGACAAGCCACAGACTGGGAGAAAATGCAGCTCTTTTATGGACCAAATAAGCAATTTATTACGTGCGCCAAACATATCTCCACATTTTTACTCTATCTGAAACTATCGTGAAAGACAGTGATCTTTCCATTCATAACTGGGTGGTGTTACTCACACAGAAAAGATGAAGATATATGTCTACTATAATAAAACCATCTTTAAAAATGTGTTTTAGAAGTATTTCTTCTGTCTGTCGTGTGGGAAAAACACTTTTCACTGTTCTGTAGTTCATTTCCCCTTTCCTTTTGTTAATTTCTGAAGTAGACAGCCTCTTGGGAGGTGTATTAAAGGGTTTTACAATTAGATAATAAAATAAATCACTCATTTCGGATAAACAGCGTTACACGCTGAATCGATTGGCCTCAGAACTTCAGCCCATTGCAACGAAGGGCAAAGCAACGTTGTTAGACAGGGCTTCAGGGCGGGGGCAAGAGCCTGCAACAGCAAGGTGTGACCTGCTGCGTCAGGAGCAAAACCGTCCTCGGAGACAGGGCAGCACTAGCAAGGATGTTGGTTTTGTCCACCTGAGGGTTCTGCCTACTTGGGCTTCAGTGCCCACCTTTCATTTTGCCAGTCCCATCAGGAATCCCCGAGTTCACTGGTACCAAGTTTCTCACTTACTCCTTTCTGATTTTGTGGCTCTTACATGGACTGGGGCCGGACACACCTGGCCAGCCGGCCTAAGAGCAACGGAGCAGAGTGGTTCAACCGGGGGGCTCCTGGTCAGAATGCCTGGATCCCAGTCCCACACTTCCTCTCACTGGCTGTAGGACCTCAGGCAACGTACTTAACCTCTCTGTGCCTCAGTTTCCTCACATGTAAAATTAGGATAATGATAACAGTAGTTCTTACTTCAGAAGGATGGTTGTGAGGATTAGCGAGTTATTACAGAGAAAGGGCTCGGAGAAGTACACAGCACAGTAACTATTTCCCTTGATTATTTTTACACTTTGGATCTCCTGAGCCATGAACAGTTGCTTCACCCAGAACTGCCTTCTGAAAAAGCTCCCATTGCTTCTGTTTTATTTTGTTGTAGTTCAAGCACTGTGGAAAGAGTGGAACCCCATCATGAACCCCATCGTGAGGAGCCGGAGGCCAGGCCCGGTGAGGCTACCCCCCCACACCTCTGGGCTGCCAGAGCAGGGCCCCCAGCCTGGTGTCCTCCGTGGGCCAAGTCTCAGCCTCACGGAGCACCTGAGCGCTCGGTGACATTTACCTGTGGCGATGGACTCACCCCAAGGGAAATACTGGCTTGATTCGGGTTCACTGAGAATATTTTAACCGGGCTTTCCTCCAGTTCAATGGCTTTAGGAAATGTGTAGGTTTGGTTCCATTTAAAATTGGTTTGCAAGTTTCCTCGATTTTTGTTTTCGCCTTTTTATTGAGGAAGTCCTGGCTCAGCTTACATGTGCACAAAACAATGTGATTTGGGTTCAATTTGGGGACTGGGAAAATAGAATGTCAGCTCTGAGGGAGCCACCTCAGGAAGCCTGCAAGTGTGGCCGTTTGGGACACCCAGAGGTCCAGCCGTGGCACTCTGACAGTCTTGCTCACGCTGGCCTCCTGCTGCCTTTAGACAAGGGAAGAGTACACGTGACCAGGTTGAGAGTCTCCTCTTTCCGGTGGAGATGAATCTCCGCACAGAACAATAGGAGGAACAGCAGCCAATCGGGGTTCTCGTCCTATCTAGTCCACTGTAGGTTTGGGCCTCGGGTTCTTGGAGAATTGCTTTCCTCAAAGCACAGTTGAAATGATTCAATAAAGAAAACATGTAACAATCCCAGTACATAAATGTCAGTCCCCTTCCTCTTTCCTGCCTGCCGAACCCTCCCCACAACCCACATACACACTGCCCTGCCAGCACTCGATTTCTCTCACTCTGATGCCGTAGAAGTCCAAGTGGGAAAATCACCCGTGACCACTGCTGAGGGGAAACAGGCTTTTGGACAGGGGCAGAGATGACCTAAAATCTAGTATCTCAGTCAAGAAAGAGCGGAACAAACAATTCCTCTGGGCTGAGGAGACGGTGGAGCAAACTGCCCTAGGCAATGGTGCAATGAACACTCCATAGGCAATCATTTTTAGGAAGAGCCTCCCTCTAGATTAGAAGTCTGCAAGCTCCTCCCCTTCCCCAGCCTCTTCCTCCTAGTAAAAGCCTGCATGTCATTTGCGTCAGCTTGGAGCTGATTAGTCAAATCAGTAGATGAATGCAAATTCCCCCAAGGAATTTGAAATCTGCGTAGGGCAATTCCATTTGGAGTTCTTTCCTTACCTTTCCATTACAGCCCCCAATACCTGTTCCTGCCTGAGGAAAACCCAGGAGAACATGGAAAATTCTAGACACGGCTTTATTCCCAAACCAAAGATTTTCTATTGGAACAGAAAGTTGGGTATTGGTTTAGTCTGCTCAAGTATAATCAGGGTTTTAGACTCAAATAAAGCTCCCTCGCTAGTGCACACTTGGTTTTCTCCCTCTGCTCCCAGCGTTCAGCACCAGTCATCTTCAAATGCTGCCCTGGGCCAGGGATGGGGTGGTCCCCGGCCACACGCGAGGGAAAGCACCCTTGAGGACCTTTCCCATGGAGGTGTGGACTTAGACTTAAATTCAACGTGAGCAGAGGAAGAGGTGGTGGCCTCAGGGACTCCTGGACCAGGTCACGCAGCTGAGACACTGCCGCGAAGAATACCCCTTTCAGGTCTACGATTACCTACAAAGGCTCCTTCCATTGCAGACATGTAATGTGGGTTAACCAGCAGTTAAGCAGGAATTACACCAATGTAAAATAATTACACAGTGTCACGATGTAGCTGCTCCTTTTATCTTAGGTGCCAACCTTTGGATGGGCTCAGACTTGACAAAGCACATTCCCCAGTGGGTGCTCCATGGAGTAGCCTGTGCTGGGGAGACTGCCCCGGCTACAACACAGTTCTAACAGGTCTAGCCCAGTCAACTTCCACTTATTTTGAAATATGCCTGCTCTTTGATTTTGAACATATTTTGAAGAACATCCAGGTGCTGTATGGTTTCTGAGATGGATCAGTGAGCTTCCTCAAGGAAGTAAGATCAGGGGGGTCTGGTGAAAAGAGCATAGGCTTTGGGGTCAGACAGAGCTGAGTTTGGAACCTGCCTCTACCTTCTGCAGCATCCTGAGAGAAGAGAGCTGTGTGTGTGTGTGTGTGTGTGTGTGTGTGTGTGTGTGTGTGTGTACTGGTGTGTGCCTTGGTGTGTGTGCGCAAAAGTGGTAATCTTTCCATAGCAGCTCCAACCCTACCCCCTGCTGGGCAGTGTTTGTGTGTCACTACAAGTGCAGTTCAAGTCAAAGAATCATAGAATATCAGCACCAGAAGGAACCTTAGATCACTTCGTGTGCGCTGGAGCTCAGGGGAACTGAGTGACTGACCCAAAGTCACACAACTACTCCGTGGCACAGCGAGAACCCTTCCGTGGGGTTCTCTGGCTTGGTGCAGAGTCAGGAAAACACCTCAGGAAGGAATCAGAGTCAAAGAATGAAAACAGTCCTCAAAAGCTACCATCTAACAGCATAAACATGAAGGAAAGAGAGGAAACTATTTAGGAAAGCACAGGTTCAGATGTGAAAAGCACCACACATGAGAAGACAGTTTAACCTTAGGAAAAACAGATCCTGAAAGCAGAAAAGGCATAAGATACAGTCTCAGAACTAAATGCAAAAAAATAAAAATAAACCACACACACACATACACACAAAAGATTAATTTTAATTTTATGGGCAGCTTGATGCCAAAATGTTATAATAAAGTGCATGCCACAAATATTTGATTTTGCATGAAGAAATACAAGGAACTGGTTTGTGTGAGAGGAAGGAGGCTTGGATGCTCACTGCAATTTAAATTTTAAAAGAGGATGAATAAACCTAGTTTATTAAGTGAAAGCCTGCAATTGGGTGTTCCAATAAAGTGTCTTCCTGTAGGCTTCCAAGCGACTTATAAATACACATGGACAGTTTCAGAAACAAGGAATCCACTGAGGCTATAAACTAGGCTTTGGTTTTCACTCTTGTCCCAGAAACTATTAGGCACACTAGTACCTAAAATCACAAAACTTTAAAAGCAATGAGATTACAGCAAAAGTGACAGCATTGTAGTGTGGAGAGTTTAACACACAGAAGGGTAACACTGTGACAACTAAGGCAGAAATGGACCTGTATGGCTTCCAGGTTCTGCTTACATTTTTACATGAAGTGGTGCAATATTAACTCCAAGACTCTGAAGAGTTAGGCATCGATATATTGTAATGTCTAAGTAATCACTTTAAAATGCAGAAAGGCTAATAGATCAATTTAAATGGAATTGTGAAAAATATTCAATGAACCCAAAAGAAACCAGGAAAGGAGTAACAGAGGAAAAAAAAAAAACATTTGGGGCAAATAGAAAACAAAAAATGAAATGTAGACCTAAATGCAATCAAATTAATAATTTTATATTAAATGTAGAAGGACTGAAGACTCCAAATAAAAGACAGAAATGGTCAGAATGGATAAAATAGCAAGACCCAGGCATATGCTGTATATAAGAGACACTCTTTAAATATAAGGACAAAGATAGGTTTAAAATGAATGGATTAAAAATATGCCATGCAAACAGCAAGGATAAGAAGGCTGGAGCGCCTACTAGACAAAGTAGACTGCAAGGCAGAAAGTATTTCTGAGATAAGCAAAATGGGAATCTCTGGCAATAGGCATTAGTTTGCTGTATAGAATCGAAAGAGTCAACAAAGACAGAGACCAAGATGTGGTTTGAAATTCTTTTTTTTTTATCCTCACCAGAGGACATTTTGCATTTATCTTCAGATAGAGCGAGAGGGAGAGAGGGAGGGAGAGAGAGAAACTTCGATATGAGAGAGACACACCGAGTGGCTGCCACCCACACAACCCCAACCGGGGCCGGGGACAAACTGCAACCAAGGTACGTGCCCTTAGCAGGAACCGAACCCGGGACTCTCTGGTCTGCGGGCCGACGGTCTAACCGCTGAGCCAAACCGGCCAGGGCCCAAGATGTAGTTTTAAAGCCACTTCTCAAATTCCCTCTAGTTTATCTTGAAGATAATTTAAGATGACTTGGTTCAAGCACACTTAATTTCCTGAGTTCTTACTAAGAAACATAAAAGGTAAATTTAAAAAAGAGAATAGACTCTTCAACTGGGAGAGGCTATGCAGCCTCTCTAGCTTTGTGTTTAACTTAAATGAATGGGGAGTGTGTTTAACAAATATGTAATGAGTTTTCACTGTGTGCCAGGCACTAGGCTAAGCTTCGGGTGAATAATGTAAACATAGCCCCTCCCCTCATAGATAAAACAAATCAATAAGCCAACAAGTCACCAAACCCGCTATAGAGCATGGTAATTATTATCAAGAAAACAGTCATGATGCTAAGATTTAAAAAAAAAAAATGAGAGGGGAAACCTGCCTGAGAAGAGAGTGATCAGAGGCAGTGATTTCCAGGAAAAGCCTGCACAGGGCACTGGTGAGGTCAGGGCGATAGTACGTCCGAAGGCACTCGAGGAGAAAGCTCCAGAGTTTCTAAGTCAGAGTGGCTGGAGCCCAGAGAAAGAGAGGGACGAAATCTTATGAGACAGTTGTACCAAAGCTTCAAGGAACATAAAATCCAATCTTATATAAAATTGTCCATAAAGTTAAAAAAAGAAAAAAAGAAATTTCCTAACTTGAAGTCTAATATTACCTTCATACCAAAATCATATAAGGACAAGACAAAAGTGGAAATTATGGCACAATCTCACTTATCAAGTAGATATAGAAATTCTAAATTCAGCAAGTAAGAGAATAATAACACTGTATGTAGGCCTTGGGAGGTATTCCTCGTATTACAAAATAGCCCAAAGCATCACATTTTGAAAACTGGCAAAAACAATTTATTGTTGCTTTTCATAATACTGGAAAATTTGCACCTGACTCAGATGTAAACAAATTTATAGTGGGTAGCACTAGAGACACTCAGCCTTCAGAGTTGTATTGCAGGAGAGAACCGGCCCCACGCAAATTTGTAAATAGGTAAAATTTGCCTTTGAAACTTAGTCTGCTTCTTTCTCTACCCTCTGCCCACAATCTCGCCTTGAATGGCCTACTACACTCCCTTTGGAGAAAGGCTTTGGGTTGGGGTTGGCCATTTTATTTTCTGTGTAACCTCTCTATAAAGCAGTGGTAACCCTTAATTTTTTTAGTTGTTGTGTAATGACTGAATGAAATACTGTATAGTTGTCTACTGCAACACTTGGAAAATAGCAGGAATTCAATCATTTTTTTTCCTGCTCGCAGAACGAAAGGTTTTGCTCTGTGTTGTAGAGTAGTTGGTGCTTCAGGAGTGATTCAGAAGAGAGAGATGTTGGGAAACAGAGCCCCTCATACGAAATCTCGATGAGTTACGCATAGAGCAACAGGCCAACCAGGTTCTCAAGTGTACTTTGAGGGAGAGTATCAATCCAGAACTTAATTTTATTTGTTCCCAAATAAATTTTAAATTGCATTTGGTCAGTCCTTTTATTTTTCTATCCTATAAACAATCTCTCTCTTTTTTTTTTTTTAAATCTTAGCTATTCATATCTAACAAAGGATCTCATTAAACCCCAGACCTTCTCTTAATGACTTTATAAATATTTATTAGATTGGATGAATCAAATGTAAACATAATGCTTTTAAAGGACATCTTTGTCATTTGCAGGTCCAACTAAGTAAGTATCATTAAGTCCATATCAAAGCCATCTAACACTTGCTATCTTGGGAGTTCAAAATTCAGTCATACAAGTAACATCCAAAAGTAGAACCACATTTCTCCACTCAAGAGATGAGTTCTGTTTGTTTCACAACTAAATAAAACACACTGATGTTTTGTGAACTCTCCATGCCTTGCTCCCCGATGTTCAATTCTATAGCAGAGAGAGAAGTAATAGGTTGACTTGGAATCATCTGACATAGTTAAAGGCATTCATCACTGCAATAAGGTCTAGATCACCTCACCAAAAGCTGTTACTCTACCTTTTCTTACAGTTTTTCCACTATGTTGGGCACTCCAGGAAAGTGTATCAACCAGCCCAGGTTGTGGGCTCCATCCCCAATAGGGGGCGTGCAGGAAGCAGCCAATCTCTCTCTCTCTCTCTCTCTCTCTCTCTCTCTCTCTCCCTCTCCCTCTCCCTCTCCTTCTTCCTCTCTCTCTAAAAAAAATCAGTAAAAACATATTTTTAAAAAAGAAGAAAAGTGTATCAACCAGAAAGACAGAAGACTATCTTTTTAAAACATACCCAGAAACTAAATTCTAAACCACAACTGGGAAATTAGCTTTGATAAATAGTGATTGATTGACTTATTTTGATAAATATACTGGTTCTCAATGATGATTATTTGGATTCTGACTTGTCTAATTATTTATGTATTTCTTTGCTGCTCCCCATTCCACCCCAAATTTTTTAAGCTCCAGGAAGGCAGAACCATGAATGACTCATATTATCTGTGCTTTATTGCCCCTGAATCTGGGGAACACTCTCGGGGAAGAGGAATCAAAACCTAGCTGTTGCCCAAGTGCCCATGAGTAGATGAGTGGATGAAAAAGCTGTGGTACATTTACACAATAGAATACTATGAGGCCATAAAAAAGAAGGAAATATTACCCTTTTTGATAGCATGAATGGACCTGGCAATTATTATGCTAAGCTAAATAAGCCAGTCAGAGAAAGACAAATAGCATATAATCTCACTAATATGTGGAATCTAATGAACAAAATAAACTGACCAACAAAATAGAGCCAGAGGCATGGATACATGGAACAGACAGACAAATGTCAGATGGGAGGGGGTTGGGGGAACTGGATAAAGGAAAGTAAAGGGATTAATTAAAGAACATATATGCATAGCCCATGGACACAGACAACAGTGTGGGGAGGACAAAGGGAGGGAGGAGCGGGGGATGGATTGAGGTGGGCAAAGGGGGAAAAGAATGAAGGACATCTTTAATAGTGTCCACAATCAAAAATTTACATAAAAATAAAACAACAACTCAGCTGTCCCTGTGGGAGCTCTGGAGGAATGAACTGGGGCAAAAAGGTTGATCTTATCATCCAAATAACAAAGTCCAGAGGGTGGTACAAGCTGGGATCTGAGCCATGCATGAATCAACAGCCAGTATCTCACATGGGGGCAGCAGAGGGGGTAATGTGGGAAGAATGGGGGTGTCAGCAGGGAAAGGGGCTGAATCCTGCAAGGTGGAAATGTCAGATGGGGTTCTCAAAAGGTTTAGTCTCCTCCACATCATCACAAGATGACTGCTGAGGTCCTATTTCTAAGGCAGTCCTATCTGGTTGAAGGAACAGAACAGCCAGTAGCTTCAGGAAATGGAAAACCAAAATCAGCCCCAGTAAAGTGAAGAGATCCCATTAGACCCAAGATCTTTCCTTAATGAATCAATAAATATTCAATAGATTGAATAGATCAAATGTAAACACGTTGCTTTTATTTTTTTAAATTCATCTTTATTGTTGAATGTATTACAGATGTCCCCCCTCTTTTTCTCCATTGCCCCCCTCCTCCTCAATCCCTCCCCACTCCTGCTTTCCCCACACTATTGTCAGTGTCCATTGGTTATGCATATATGCATATAAGTTCTTTGGTTTACCTCTTCCCACCCTCCCTCCCCCCTCCCCTTTGAGGTTCATCAGTCTAACAACCAATTTGTACTTCTTAATTCCTTCACCTTTTTCACCCATCCTTCCAGCCCCTCCCATCTGGCAAGCAACAAAAAGTTCTCTGTATCTATGAGTCTATTTCTGTTCTGCTTGCTCATTGTGTTTGTAGATTCAGTTGTTGATAGATATGTATTAATTGCCATTTTATTGTTCATATTTTTGTTCTTCTTCTCCTTCAAGAAGATTCTTCAACATTTCATATAATACTGGTTTGGTGGTGATGAACTCTAGCTTTTTCTTGTCTGGGAATCTCTTGATATGTCCATCAATTCTAAATAATAGCTTTGCAGGATAGAGTAATCTTGGTTGTAGGTCATTGCTTTTCATCAACTTGAATATCTCTTGCCACTCCTTTCTGGCCTACAAAGTTTCTTTTGAGAAATCAGCTGACAGTCTTATGGGAGCTCCTTGTATATAACAAACTGCTTTTCTCTTACTGCTTTTCAGATTCTTTCTTTGTCTTTAACCTTTGGCATTTTGATGATGATGTGTCTTGGTGTAGACCTCTTTGAGTTCATCTTGTTTGGGACTCTCTGTGCTTCCTGGACTTGTATGTCAGTTTCCTTCACCAAGTTAAGGAAGTTTTCTGTCACTATTTTTTCAAATAGGTTTTCAATGTCTTGTTCTCTCTCTTCTCCTTCTGGCACTCCCATGATGCGAATGTTGGAATGCTTGAAGTTGTCCCAGAGGCTCCTTACACTATCCTCCCTTTTTTGGATTTTTTTTTTTTTTCTGTTCTGATTGGGTGTCTTTTGCTTCCTTATATTCCAAATTGATGGCTTCACCTACTCTACTATTGATTCCCTGTAAATTGTTCTTTATTTAGTGCATCTTTCATTTCTGACTGGTCCTTTTTTATGTTGTTGATGTTCTCAAGACTCCAGGAAAAGAACCAAACAAAATGGAGATAAACAATCAATCAGATGCAGAGTTCAAAACACTGGTTTATAAGGTTGCTCAAGGAACTTAGTGATACATTCAAGGAACTTAGTGAGACCTTCAAGGAACTTAAGGAGACCTCCAAGGAACTTAGTGAGAACAACACGTTGCTTTTAAAGTGCACTTTTGTCATTCCTTGATCCATCTAAGAGTTTCTCGGGCCTTCCATTGACATGATTCACCTGCATGATACCTGAGAAAAGGCAGAGTTGGCAAAGCATTCTAAATGATTTTGACCTCTTCCTGGTTGTATCCCATCAAGTCAAGTTGTCCAACTACTGGTTAGACTGATTCAACAATGACTACAGTCAATCCTACTGTGTAGGTAGACCCTATATCTCCATGGTCATCTTTGTTTGTCCCTGTCATATTCTTCCCCTCCCCCATCCCTTTTGAAACAGAGCTGGAGTAACAGGAGCAAATGCCATGACCCAATCCAGCTCAAGTGACAACAATCTGTCCAGTTTTGCAGAAGCAATATCCGTGCATGGTAAGGCCAGTCTCTGTCTCTGAAACCCACCTATGGCTTTTAATATGGGTCACCTGCTGGAATTTTCTTTCAAACTCCACATTGCTTTTCTATTTGCTCCTGGGGTCTGACTCCTTATGACCAATCTTCCTTTGGTGTAATGTCCAACCTCTGCCAAGCTCAACCCTTGCCAATGAGTCAACATTCCTAGCCCCAACTACACATAGATTCAACCCAGATTCCACCCAAACCCTCAGTTGAGACACTCTCCAGGCAATAAAGAAGGCAGAATATATCTAAATGCAGCCCCTATGGAATTTCTTACAGTAACTTCTTTATCTTCCAATAGTCATAAAAAGACTTAGCTTCTTCACACCAATCACCAATTAAAGCATAGCTTCCAGGGTGACCAGCCCATTCTCATTTTTACCTAAATATAAATCTGTAACATGGGAGAACCTAGGAAGTAGACAGTCAGAGAATGTGCTTCTTTCTTCTAAAAAGGAAGACATATTCCATAGGTCAAATAGGGAAATAAGGAGAACATTCTTCTCTTCTCTAACTCATATTTGTAAGATTCTCTACTGAATTCTCTGTAGCCCTAGTGAAACCCAAAACTAGAATATGTAGCAAAATCTCCTAATTTATTGTATTTTGAATATTTTTAGAATTTAAAATTCTGTTTAATGAAGAAATGATGTTTCACTTATTATGCATATTGATGATATAAAATGTGAATAAAAATTTCAGGACACTGAAATTAATATTTTAAGTCCTGAATGAGTTTATCGTTTTTTTTTTTTCACTATACTTTTTTTTTAAAGAGAAATTTTAGTTTTGCAGTAAAATTAAGCAGAAGATGCAGAGATTTCCCACATCCCCCCTGCCCTCACACATGCACAGCCTCCCTCATTAACACCAGAGTGGTACATTTGTTGCAGCTGATGAATCTCCATGGATACTTCTTTATCACCCAAAGTCCATCGTTTACATTAGGGTTCACTCTTGCTGTTGTATATCCTATGGGTTGGGGCAAATATATAATGGCATGTATCCACCATTCTAGAATTACACAGAGTAACTTCACTGCCCTCAAAATCTCTGTGCTCAGCCATCCCTAGACCCTGGCAACTACTGATCTTTTCACTGTCTCCATAGTTTTGCCTTTTCCAGAATGTCATGTAGTTGCAATCATACAATATGTAATCTTTTCAGATTGGCCTCTTTCATTTAGTAATATGCATTTAAGGTTTGTCCACGTCTTTTCACAGTTTAATAGATCATTTATTTTCAGTGCTGAATAAAATTTGGTTGTCTGGATATACCACAGTTTGTTTATCCATTCATCTACTGAAGAACATCTTGACTGCTTGCAAGTTTGGGCAAATAAATAAGATGCTATAAACATGTGTATGCAGGTTTTGTGTAGACATTAAGTTTTCAATTCCTTCAGGTAAACACCTGAAGTACAATTGCTCGATCATATGGTAAGATTGTGTTTAGTTCTGTAAGAAACTGACAAGTTGTTATACAAAGTGCCATTTTGCATTCCCTTCAACAATGAATGATAGTTCCTGTTACTCCGTATCCTCACCAGCCACTGGTGGTGTTAGTGTTCCGGATTTTGGCCATTCTAACAGTGAGTGATATCTCACTATTGTTTTAATTTGCATTTCCCTCATGAAGTATTTTTTGAAGCATTTTTTCATATGCTTATTTGTCATTTGTATATCTTCTTTGGTGATGTGTGTCTGTGAAGGTCGTTGGCTAATTTTTAAATTGAGTTGTTTGTTTTCTTACTGTTGAGTTTTAAGAGTTCTTTGTATATTTTGGAGAACAAGCCTCTTTATCAGCTGTATTTTTTTTTTCTTCTAGTGTGTGGCTTGTCTCTTTTTCTGTTGACAGTGTCTTTCACCAAGCAGAAATTTTTTATTTTAATGAAGTCGAGCTTATCAATTCTTCCTTCATGGATTGTGCCTTCGGTGTTGTATCCAAACCAAGGGTCATCCTGTGTTAGATTTCCTCCTGTGTTATCTTCTAAAAGTATTATAGTTTTGCATTTTACACTTAGGTCTATGATCCATTTTGAGTTCTTGTGAAGCTTGTTAGGTCTGTGTCTAGATACTTCTTTTTTTTTGCATATGGATGTCCACTTGCTCCAACACTATTTGTTAAAAAGATTATCTTTGCTTTGTTACATTGCCTTTTCTCCTTTGTGAAGGTCAGTTGACTATATCATGTGGGTCTATTTCTGGGCTCTATTCTGTTCCATTGATCTATTTGTTTATTCTTTCAGCAATACCACACTGCCTTGATTATTGTAGCTTTATAATAAGTCTTGAAGTTGGATGGTGTCAGTGTTTTGACTTTACTCTTCTCTAATATTGTGCTGACCGAATGACTTTTTAAAATTTATTAAATTCCTTTTAAATAGCAACTTTACCACCATTGCAATTCCTTGGCTTATTAAACATATAATATTTATATATTTCAATTTTTGCTGACTCAGAAACATACATTATGGTTTACCTCTGTACAAGACAACCCCAGAATGCATTGCGCTTCGGTGATTCTGCGGCAACCTCTTCTCTCTCCCTCATCCCTTTAGTCCCTTCCAGCCTTTTTCCTTCACACCCAATACCTCCTAATTAAGTGGGAATAAATGAAGGTTTCCAGAGGAACTATGTTTTACACTATATTTTAAGATAAGTCTAAGAGTTCCTGAGAAGGACTTTATGTGTTTCTTCTGTGGAGCGAATGACTGCCTGTCAGAAGCTCAGAGGCATGATCTGGGCACCCACGCTACACAAAATTCCATCTCAAGATGTGAGGCACTGTTCTGATACAGCTATAATAATAACTGTAATTAGCAAGTAAATACTGTGTCATTCTTCAAAAACTCAGTTCCTGGGAATTTTTCCTCTTCCTTTTCCCCTTCACTCACTTCATTTTTAGAAAAATAAGCAACTTGAGCTCTTCCAGAACTCTTAAAACGATATAATAAATTTCACTCTTAGTAGTCACCAAACCTGCATCTATCAGTGACACATTCCTCCCCAAATTCCTCATTCAGACACCTGCAGGTAACTTTTCAATGTTTCTGTGCATCTAGAGATATGGGAAGGACTGCAGCTCAGGAAGAATTACACAGCTCAGGGATTAGAATTGATCTAATGAAAGTTGATAAGACTTGTTTGCCTGGGGTCATTGATTTGCAGCCAAGCCAGCTCAATGGATCCAGTTTCTAACTTATCACTTTTCACCCTTCATCAAGAGCAGGCTGGAGAGACAGCCGAACCCACAAAGCCAGTATTGTCGATTGTGATTACAAGGAGTGTGGGATTCACTTTCTCTAACACAAGGGGGAAACTAAAGCTGACTCAACTAAGGGGAGGGCAAGAGGAGTCCTGGCCAGTGTCCCCTCACCTGGAGAGGGGACGCAGAGAAGACTGGGCATTCCATTGTACAGTGTCTGGGGAATGCTAAAAGAACAGGGCTCTCATTGTTCCTCGTCCAGCAATCAACTAGCACGGATGAGAGCTTCCTTTCTACTCATTACCTATGGTCCAGAGTTGCTGGGAGAGGTAATCAGACCATACTGTAACATCCTTTGAACTCCCCGGAGAGCTTGAGTGACAGTAAAGCATGTGGGATCCTTATCAACACTAACTCTCTTGGGTTCTCCTCTCCCATCTTTGTCACCTGCACATAGTCACTCCACCTGGTTCAGTCATTCTTCCTTCTTTGCTGCTGCTGTCTGTTTCAAGTCCATTAAAAGTTCACTCCAGGAAGTAGAAATTAACATAAAAACCTGCATCTTGTTCTTCTGAGCCTCAAAGCACAATGTGGGGGGGTTTAAAATGAATTCAGCCTCTTCGCAAATACCAAAGTAATGACAGTACACACTGATTGTGCAAACTCAAAACCATCAGAAGAGGCCTTGGTCATTATTGTGCCTACATTAACCTTCCATGGAAGGAAAAACACTAACTTTTTTCTCTATATTCTTCTCCTTCTTTAACTCTAAATCAAGAGTTTCATTATTTTTCGCAAAAAAAGTAGATTTAACAAAATGTTCTACAGATTTTAAGGATGTTAATAAAAATTTTAAAAAAAGAGCAAACGTGAATGGAAACACTTTTTAAAGATGTATTTCTTTCCAAGAAAATCTGAGCAGTGCAGGTATGTGAAAGAACATCAGGTCATTTCAAAATATACTGTGTTGGGTTTAACCTTCAATTATGAGCAGCAATTCAGTCTGACGATTCAGTATCTGGGCAATGCAGAAATGGACCCTATTTGCCAGTAAATAAAACTGTGTTTTACTGCAATATGCTCCATTCTGAAAACTTTCCCCTGACCCTCTTATAAACTTAATCATCGCACTGCTGTCGGGATAAGATATCTTTTTCTCACTAACCTCTCCTCCGTACTTCCTGGAATGCCTCCTATCTGGTCAACAAATCTTATTTTCCAAATAAGGTTTCTAAGAAAGCATCAGTCCAAAACCCTTATAATGGGCATAGATGGATATTTTCTTAAGAACATTACATATGAATATATACGCACATATAAAGATATATATGTGTGTGTGTATATATAGATAGATAGATAGTCTGCCAAAGCATAAATAAGACAAGACTGTCAACTATCACCACTTCTATTTAGGTAGATTATTTAATAAATAGTGTGAAGACAGCAGAATTATCATCTCAGAAACATATTATATCTGTATTCCAAAATTAATAATAATATAAAACCCAAGTGAATCAAAGATTGAAATGTCAAAAATTAAACCATTAAAGTATCAGAGAAAAACACAGGGAAACTGTTTTTATAATCTTATAGTGGGGAATCCCTTTTAATGTGCCAAACATTGTGGGTTGTCTGTCCATTCTATCCATTTGCCTCTTCCCAACTTTTTCCCAGCTGAATAAAACCCAATTCTGTTCAGGGTGGCAACAGGCCAAACCCCAAAACAACAGTCATGATGGCAATCTTGTTCTCCACTTTCTCAGCCTCCCTTGCAGCTATGGTTGCTATATGACTTGGTTTTGGTCAATGAGACTTAAGTGGAAATCTGCTGGGGAAATTTCTTGGTTTCCCAGAAAAATGTACAAACACATTGGCACTCTATTCCCTTTGAAAAACTAACCCTGTAGAAATCATCTTGAGACCAAAAGGGAAAGGCCAGGAGAGTAGACTAAGAAACAGTCCTAACATTGTTGAATAGCTGAATCAATGCTGGCAACCACCTATCCTTAGACTTCCCACTGAGACAAAATAATCCTGTTTACTTGAGCCACTGTGTTTAGACGTTTGGTTTCTTACAGTTGTATGAATGTAATCTAAATGTTCATCAATATAGAGCTAGTTAATTAAGTTATGAAATATTTATACAGCTATACCACATGAAGTTGTTTTGATCAATGACAGACCACCTATGCAAAGGTGGTCCCCTAAGATGAGAATGCAGCCAGGAATTTCCTGTTACCCAGTGATGGTGTAGACATCGTAGCAACACAGAACTCACGTGTCTGGGGTGAGGCTGGTGCGAACTAAACTACTCTGCTGCCAGTCATATAACAGCATAGCACACACAATTACCCACAGTACATAATAGTTGATAATGATAATAAACTACTCTGTTTGTGGTTTATGTCTTTCCTATCCTACACATTTTATTGTTATTTTAGAGCGTTCTATTTCTACTTACTAAAAAATTTGCGGTAAAACACTGTGCCATGTTATGCTGGCCGCAGCCTCGTACATCTCCTGTTTACTGTGTCTCCTGATTTTATCATTTTCTCTTGTGCTTGATTGAATATTGTATTGTTTTATAAGTTTACTGTAGTTTAGGTGTACAGTGTTTATAAAGTCCACAGCAGGGTACTGTAATGTCCTAGGGCTTCATTCACTCTCCATGCACTCAGTGACTCCAATCCCACGAGCTCCATTCATGGCAAGTGCCCTGTACAGGTGGACCTTCCATTTACCTTAATACTGTATTTTTGCTGTACCTTCCTCTGTTTGGATACACAAATACTTACCATCGTGTTGCATTGCCTACAGTATTCAGTACAGTAACATGCTGCACAGGCTTGTAGCCTCGGAGCAATAGGCTAGACCACATGGCCTGCATGTGCAGTGGGCTATCCCATCTAAGTTTCTGTAAGTGCACTCTGTGATGTTTGCAAGACGACAAAATCGCCTAACGATGCATTTCTCAGAATGTATCCCTGTCATGAAGCTGAGCATGACTGTATAGTAAAATTTTATGCATCCATAAAAGAGAATTAAAAGGCTCTATATGTGTGATTGAAGAATCTTCAAAATATGTTGTTAAGTGAAAAAAAATCAAAGTGCAGAACAATGTGCATGGTATGCAACCGTTTGTTTTAAAAATACAGTAAAAGGAAAAATATATGATTTTGTGTTCATAAAATATCTTAGATAGAACACACAAGAAACGAGCAATAGTGATTACCTCTGAGAAGGGGAGCTGAAGAGCTGGGTGTCCCAGCTATCTACAACTGCTTAAGGAACCACCCCAAAGCTTAGTGACGTAAAACCACATCTATTTTATCATCTCACAGATCCTGCGGGTCAGAAATTTGACCAGGGCACCGGGCGGGATGACTTATCTCTGCACATTGGTGTCTGGAACTTCAGTGTGAAGAATGGATTGGCAGCATGTGACTCAAGTGGCTGCAGCTAGAAACATCTGAAGGCTGGCACCCAGGCTGCGGTGACTCACTGGCATCGTTAACCAGGGTGCCTACAAGTGCCCTTTCCATGAGACTGGGTCTTCCTCCCAGCATGGCAACCTCCGAGCAGTCAGCTCTCCTGGGTGGCCACGCAGGACTCCAAGAGCAAGTGTGTCAAGGAGCGAGGCCGCTGGCAGGGCCGTGGGGACCAGCCTCGGAAGTGGCCGGTGGCGCTCTCCCGCCCTCTGCGGGCCGAAGCGGAGGAGCCGCTGGCGTGCAAGGGGCAGGGACACAGAGGTCACCGCGCGTCCACTTGATCACAGTAGTTATCTCTGGGGCGTGGAATTGGGGGAAGTTTTCATTTTCCTCTCTTAACTTCCCTTTATTTTCTAATTTCTCTAAACAAGCAAGTACCACCGGTGCTACAAAACAAGTGTTCTAGAAAAATCATGGCTCTCTGTCAAGACTGTCTTCTGTGGAGTACAGCAACATCACGTATCCTGTGCATTCACTTTGAGAGTGTGAAGTAGTTCAGAGAGAGATCCGTCTGTACTCTTCAGAAAGTCTCTCTGCACACAACACATCCTGTGGGAAGAAAAGACGCCTTCTTGCCCTGGGTAGTTTGGCTGAGCGGTTAGAGCATCGGCCAGCGGACCAATGAGTCGTGGGTTCAATTCCAGTCAAGGGCATGGACCTCAATTGCCGGACAGTCCCTGTCCCTGGCCGGGTTGTGCGGGAGGCGACCAGTCGATGTGTCTCTCTCCATCAATGTTTCTCTCTCTCTCTCTCTCTCTCTCTCTCCTTTTCTCACTCTCCCTCCCACCCAAGATAAAATGGGAAAAGATATCCTCGGGTGAGGATAGAAAAGAAAAGACGCCTCTTCACTTGTAGCGCGTTCACTCGGCAGGAGCAGGGTCTGCAGGCCGGGAGATGCTGCTTTGACGGACTTACCCGGACCTTGTCCCGCTGTGCGGCCTAGCTCTGTGGGACCTACACCTGCGTCCTTGTCCTATGGCTGTGAAGCAAGCCCAAGGCAGTGAGGAGCTGGCCTGCCTTTGTCCTCTGGCTTGGCTGTCACACCTTTAGAAGAAGCGTTTCCCCTCTGTCTCTTTGATCCTTCTTCAACCGTTATCCTTTCTTCACCCTCCCCCGGTCTGTTCTTGAACTTCCTTCCTCTCCAGCTCTCTCTGCTCTCTCCCTGTCTCCCACACCACACCCACCTCCGTAAGGACTAGACAGAAGCACCATACCAGGGAGGGCAAAAGGGGAACCAGCCCAAATCAACGGGGCTGTTACCTTTTCTCAGCTACCAGTTTGGGGTTTTGTTGTTTTGTTTCCACCAGTGGTCTTAGCATTAGCTGACACTTTCTAATTTCCTTCTTTTTTATTGTGGCAAAATATACATAACATGAAATTTACCACTGTAACCATTTTGAAGTGTTCAATTGAGTGGCACATTAAATATATTCACCTTGTTAGGCAACTGTCACCACCATTTACCTCTAGGACTTTTTCTTTTTAAGCCTCACCCGGGGATGTTTTTATTGATGCTTTAGCGATAGAGGAAGGGAGAGAGAGAGAGAGAGAGAGAGAGAGAGAGAGAGAAATATCATGTGAGAGAGAAACATCAACCAGTTGCCTTCCATACACACCCGACCGGAAATTGAACCTGCATCTAGATATGTGCCCTGACCTGGAATCGAACCCACAGCCTTTAGGGGTATGGGATGACGTTCCAACCAACTAAGCCACCTGGCCAGGACCCTTGAGGACTTTTTCATCTCCCCCAAACGCCACTCTGTGCCCATTAAACACCAACTCTGTGTTTCCCTCCCCCAGCCCCTGGCAATTCCCATTTCTACTTTTAAACTCTATGAATTTGACTACCTAGGTGTTTTGTCCGAGTGGTTTTTTTTGGTGTCTGATTATTTCACTTAGCATAATATCTTCAAGCTCATCTAGGTTGTAGCATATGTCAGAATTTCTCCTTCAAAGCTGAGAAATATTTCATTGTTTGTACATACCACGTTTGGTTTATCCATTCATTTGTCAGTGAACACTTGGGTCCTCAGCTGCCAGTTTCTTTCAAACAGTGTGAGGTAGGCCTTCTCCCTCTGCCCCCTCAGAGAAAGGATACCCTCCCCTCCCCCAACACCTCCCTTCCTGGCCTGCGGGCTCCCCGCTCTCCAGCTGGAGCTCCCGAGGACTGTGCCCTGTGCCCTGATCTCACCTCTTTCCCTAAGATAGTATTTATTTATTTCCAGGCCTTAAAGACCCCCCAGTGCTGAGGACTTCAGGCGTATCTCTCCAAATAAGAATTCTCCTCAGAGTCCCAACCTTACACCCACTGCATACTTCACAGCTCTACTAATGAGCACCTCACAGTAGGTTCAAAACCAGATTTCTTGGTTTTCCCCACCCTTCTGCCCTCAGGATAGAAGTGACTAGCATCCTTCCCAGAACAGGAGACCAGAGGTTTAGTGTTCAGAGAAACTGAGGCTCCCTGCTCCTCCTCTGGGCACCAGCCGCAGGGCCAGTGTGAGATGCAGCTGAACGTGAAGCGATTCATAGAAAGTTGAAATGTGTCTTCTATGTAAAAAGCAGACCCAGCCCCCTTCCCCTGCCCGGCTCCCAGAACATCAGGAGTCAAAGGCAAGGCCCCAGGCAAGAGACGGGAGTTTTCTTCCCTGGAGGAATTGAGTGGCCCCACAGAAACGACCTTCAGACACTGACACTGACACTAGGCCAGTTCACCACCTGGTGCCTTTCTGGACGGGCCTCCTAGTCACCAAGAACAAGGCCAGCCACGCACACGAAGCTTTAAGCCATGCACTAGGGTCTCTGTTAAATGTAAACAAACAACCAAGGAATCACAGGCATTTAAGGAACATAGAAACGTACCCATATTATCTGGAAACTTAAAGATGACTACCAAGAAAATAGCTAAAGAAATGGTTGCCTCTAGGGAGCAAAACTGTGGGATAAGAAGAAACTGATATTTTTAGTTATATATTCTTTTAGTACTGTTTGATTTTTTTAAATTAACTTTTTTGAGATAACATTGTTTACCCACATTATATAAATTTCAGATGTACACATTATAATTCAATATCTGTATACTCTATAGAGTGCTCACCACCCAAAAGATAATTTCATTCCATTACCATAGTATATTTGACCCCTTCACCCAATTTGACCCCTCCGCCATCCCCTCTGGTAACCACCATTCATTCTGTTGTTGTCTGTATCTATGAGTTTGTTTTTGTTGGGTTGTTTTTACTTTTTTGATTTATGTTCCACATATGAGTGAAATCACATGGTTTTTGTCCTTTTCCATCTGACATTCATTTAGCGTAATACCCTCAAGATCCATCCATGTTGCCACATGGCAATATTTTATCTTCTTATGGCTGAGTAGTATTCCAGTGTGTGTGTGTATGTGTGAGTGTGTGAGTGTGTGTGTGACATCTTTATCTAATCATCTGTCGATGGACACTTGGACTGTTTTCATGTCTTGACTATTGTAAATAATACTGCAATGAACATAGTGGTACATATATCTTTATGAATTAGTGTTTTCAGATTTTTTGAGTAAATACCCAGAAAAGCAAGTTGCTGGATCATGTGATAGTTCTACTCTTAATTTCTTATATTAATAAAAGTAATTCAAAAAGGGATGAGTACCACCATCTACCTAGCTGTTCAAGACTGGAGAAATCTATAAATTATCTCTGATTCCTCCCTTTTTTCATCCCACAATATCTAATCTACCACTAGGACACATCAGCTTCACATCCAAAATAGTTCTTGATCCATCCATTTCTTTCCATCTCTGCCACTACCATCCTCAAACAAACCACTAACACCTCTTCCCAGATACACACAGCTCCTTACTGGTCTCCTTCCCAACCCTCCAACGGATTCTCCTCCGGGCACTAAAAGTGATCTTAAAAGGTCAGTCGTGTCATGTAAAGCCCTACGGTGTCTTCCCATTACCCTCAGAATGGAACACAAACTTCCACAGCAACCCCAAGGCCCTGCGTGATCGGACCCCTGCCTGCCTCTTCAACCACATCTCGCTTTGCTCCACTCTCCCCTTGCTCGTTAAGCTCCAGCCTCAGTGTCTTCCTTTCCTTCAATTCCTTTTAAAAAGCCAACATCTTAGCTACGTCAGGCCTTTACCTATGCTCATCCACATCCATGGAAGGTTTTGTCCTGCTCTTCACCTGGCTGGTCCCTTCTCGTCCTTCAAGTCTCGGCATAAGTATCACCGTCTCCAACCAACCTATTAAAAAG
Organism: Tadarida brasiliensis; assembly: GCA_030848825.1. Taxonomy (NCBI): domain Eukaryota; kingdom Metazoa; phylum Chordata; class Mammalia; order Chiroptera; family Molossidae; genus Tadarida; species Tadarida brasiliensis. Next base: position 27,906,259 of record CM061263.1, read on the forward strand.
TAAGTCACCTTATTATTCTCTAATGTATCCTTTTACTTGCTTCCTTTATGACATGTTTAAACTGTTTTGTTTTTTTTATTCATTTGCTTTCTTTTTGCTCCCTCAATAAAAAAATTAGGTCCATGAAGGCAAGGACCATCCCCTGTCTCTAGTATCCAGCACAATACAGGTTTGAATAAATTGTATCCTAAATTGAATAAAAATATCAATTTGCACCTCTCTGGGCAGTTTTCCAGGTTGTGCTATTCTTCAGGGTAAGCTCAACCAACTTGGTTAAAGATGGAAGCTGTATGACAACCGATGCCCCCTAATGGATGACACAGCATCAACCCCATTCCAGACTGCTAAGACATCGCCCTTACGGGGCTTCTTTTCTATTTATATTGGAGGGAGCCAAGAACAGGAAAAATATACATACACATTGATTGGGGAAGGGGGAGTGTTATTTTTTAATGGCTCAGTAGATCTTCCTTAGATAATATGAATGAACCCCTATCTTGGTGGACTTTGGGAAGCGGGAGTCAAATGCCAATTTTCATTTGAATCACATTAGTATGTGATGTAACAGCTTAATACTTAATAGCTATGATTAAAACAGTAACAATACAAGAGGGCAGGAAATCAGATGATGAAAAGGAATAGGCAGGTAAAATATCCTCAACTGTGTTCTCCAGACATTTTAGTTATATATAAACAATACCTTCATCAAAAAGATCTACAGGTAATTAGGATAGTGCTGGTGATAAGATGTTTGCTGTTTGACCTGGAAAAAATATCTACTTTGTTACCATAAAGTTTAATCCATGTCACTCCTATCACCCATCCTGTCCAAAATCATGAGGACTTATTTCAAGTACTATTGGACACATATTTTAAAGGAGAGGTATGCACTCTGCAGACGTTAAAATCTGCAATTACACAGTCTTCTGTCCTAATTACCATGGAGCAGAAGCTGAAGCCCTGCCTTGAGGAAAAGGAAGGATCAAATGATTCCTCAACATCCCTTCCAGCTCTAAGATTGAATAATTGGATGACTCAGCATTTGCTGAAGGAAATTAGATTAGAAGATTGGGTGGTGGTAAGCTGTGAAATTTCTCATAAACTTGGTCATACCACTGAGCTGCTAAATCTATACATTAACATCCTAGAAAAAGAAAAACCTAGAGGAGAGAGAGAAAATATCGAATTTCTTATCAGCAGAAACCAGGAGGGATGAGATCCTACTCATCAGTTATTTGCTCATTACGCAAACATTCATTTATATAGCACTCACTCTGAACTATTTAAACAAAGTGTTTGAAATGGGAGGTGGCTGCATAACATAAATCCTTCTGCTCAAAGAGTAGTGGAGATAAACTGAAAAATAAACAATTATAGCACGATCTGATTGATTCTGTTGTAGGGGTCGGTACTGCAAAATTTTATAGGAACACAGAGAAATGAGTAGCTGTGTTGAGGGAGTTAAAAAAGACTTTATCAAGGAGATGGTAGTTGAACTGGGCTTTGAAGGATACGCAGGAGTTTTCTGGTGAAGATGGGGAAGGGGATTCCAAGAAGGAGGAATGGAAAGTATAAAGGCTTAGAGACATGAAAGAGCATAGCAGGAAAAGAAAAAAGAAATGTTTGGAATGTATGGAGCAGGGGTACAGAGGGATGAGAGACTAGAATCAAGGCAGATAGGGAACTGATCATGAAGGATTTCACATGCCATGCTAAAAGCTTAAGTGTTTCCTACAAACAATTACATGATTGAATGACTTTTACCAAGAGTGCTTCATGATCAGATTGCTTTTGTTAGAAAGAATTTTCTAGTGGGATTTTAGAAAATTAAAAGAGAACAAAGTCAAAGGAACGTCAGAAGGCCACTGCAATAGTCTAGTCAAGAAATAAGGTCCTGCCTTAGCACATGAAAATATGCTCAACTTTATTATGAAGTGAGAAATTCAAACTAAACTCACACTGAGTACCACTTTTCACCTATCAAGATGGCAAAAATTCAAATTCTTAGAGCACATTCAGTTGGTGAGGCCACGTGAAAATAGGCTTTCACATATTTGCTGGTAGGAGTGAAAAATAATACAGCCCACGTGGAGGGAGTTTGGCAGTTTCCAATAAAACAATATATACCTTTATTCTTTGACCTAACATCTCACATTTAGGAATTTACCCTGAAGATATACTTCTACAATTACAAAACAATATATATGTATAAGGTTCTTCAACTGCAGCATTATTCATAATAACAAAATACTAGAAAGAGCCCAAATGCTTTTAGGAGGCATCTGGTTCAATATAGTATGGTGGTCACACAATAGAATATTATGCAGCAATGAAAAAGAATGTGAAAGATCTCTATGACATGATAGCAATGATTTTCAGAATATATTGTGAAGTGAATAAAGCCAGGTTCAGAAGAGTATATACAGTATGTCACCTTTGGCTTAAGAATTAAGGGAGTATACATATTTGCTTATGGGGGGGGGGGATGATCACAGAAAGTATACATCAGAAGTAAATGCAAATAGAAATATCAAGAAAGAATGGATGAGAATGGGGTAAAAGGGAAAAGGATAAGAATGATAGGCGTAAATACTTTTTAAGTGAAGCCTAAAATGGAATGCAAATATCAAAAATCAATCTTTCAACATCATACTGGAAATTCTAACTAATGCAGTAAGACAAAAAATATAATAATAATAAAAGAAATTAAAAGTAAATATATTTGAAAGGAAGAAATAAAACTGTCTTTGTTTGCAAATGACATGATCATCTATGTAGAAAATCCAAAAGAATCAACAAAAAACTTCTGAAACTAATTAGTGATTATAGCAAGGTTGTGGGATACAAGCTTAACATTAAAAAGTCAATTGCTTTTCTATATAAAAACAATAAATAAGTGGAGTTTGAAATAAAAAACATATTACTATTTATATTGGCACTCCCAAAAATGAAATTCTTGGGTAAATCAATAGAACAGAATAGAGAGCCCAGAAAGAGACCAACATAATATAGTCAACTGATCTTCACAAAAGAGCAAAGGCAATACAATAGAGTAACAATAATCTTTGCAAATGATGCTGGAACAACAAGACATTCACATGAAAAAACAACGAAGCTAGACATAACCTTATGCTCTTCATAAAAATTAACTCACAATTGCCCTGGCTGGTTTGGCTCAGCAGTTAGATCACTGGCCCGCAGACCAATGAGACCTGGGTTCAATTCCAGCCAAGGGCACGCACCTCGGTTGTGGTTCGTCCCCGGCCCTGGTTGGGGTTGCATGGGAAACAACCAGTCGATGTGTCTCTCTCCCTCTCTCTTAATCTGTCTAAAGATAAATGGAAAAATATCCTCGGGTGAAGATAAAAAAAAAAAAATTAACTCAAAATGCGAAACTATAAAAGTCTTAGAAGATAACACAGGAGAAAACCTGGATAACCTTGGGAATGGCGATGACTTTTTAGATACATCACTACCAAAGGTATGATGCATAAAAGAAATAATTGATAGGCTGGACTTCATTAAAATTTTTAAATTCTGCTCTGCAAAAGATACTGTCAAGAGAATGAGGAGACAGTCATAGACTAGGAAAAAATATTTGCAAAAGACACATCTAATAAAAGACTGTTATCCAAAATATACAAAGAACTTAAAATTCAACAATAAGAAAATCACTTGAACCCTGGCCAGTCTGACTCAGCCATTAGAGTGTCGGCCCGCGGACCAATGAGTCACAGATTCAATTCCAGTCAAGGGCACGTACCTCAGTTGCGGTTCGTCCACGGCCCTGGTCGAGGTCATGAGGGAGGCAACCAGCCCATGTGTTTCTCTCACGTCGATGTTTCTCTCCCTCTCTCTCCTCCTCCCATTCTATCTGATGATAAATAGAAAAATATCCTCAGGTGAGGATTAAAAAACAAAACAAAAACAACTTGATTTTAAAATGAGCAACAGATAAATTCTAGATTTATCAGGGCAATCACTTTGAAGGGTATATAAATGTCTAATCACTATGTTGTACACCTGAAGCTAATATAATATTGTATGTCAACTATAATTTAAAAATAAGTATAGCCCCGGCCAGTGTGGTTCAGTTGATTGTAGCATCATCTTGTGCACCAAAAGGTCATGGGCTCAATTCCTGGTGAGGGCACATACCTAGGTTACTGGTTCAATCCCTGGTCAGGGCGAGTGCAGGAGGCAACAGGCCAATGTGTCTCTCTCCTGTCAATGTTTCTCTCTTTCTTTCTTTCTTTCTTTCTTTCTTTCTTTCTTTCTTTCTTTCTTTCTTTCTTTCTTTCTTTCTTTCTTTCTTTTCTCCCTCTCTAAAAATCAATTTAATAAATAAATAAATTTAAAATAAATAAAATGGGCAAGAAACTTGAATAGACACCTCACCAAAAAAGATATACAGATGGCAAGTAAGCATAGGAAAAGATGTTCAACATCATATATCATGAGGAAATTGGAAGTTAAAACAACAAGGAAATATTACTACACACTTATTAAAATAGCCAAAATCCACAAAACGGACAGCACCAAATGTTGTCAAGGATGGGGAGTAACAGAAAGTTTCATTCATTGATAGTGGAAATGCAAAACGGTATAGCCACTTTGAAAGACAGTTTTGGGGTTTCTTACAAAACTAAACATAGTCCTAAGGTATAGCAGTAGCACTCCTTGGCATTTATCCAAATGAACTGAAAACATGTCCGCACATGGATGTTTATTGCTATAAACATTTGAAATTCAAAATTAAATTTGAAATTGCTTAATATATAATTGCCAAAACTTGGAAGCAACAAGATGTTCTTCAGTAGGTGAGTGGATAAATAAACTCTGGTACATCCAGGCAATGAAATATTATTCAGCACTAGAAAAAAGTGAGCTATCAAGCCATGAAAAGACATACAGGAACCTTGAATGCATATTACGAAGTGAAATAAGCCAATCTGAAAAAGCCACCTACTATATGATTCTAGTTGTATGACAGTCTAAAACAGACAAAACTATGTAGATGGTTGATCTCCATATGGCGAATACATGTCACCCATACATTTGTCCGAATCCGTAGAATGGACACCACCAAGAGTGGAGCCTGTGTGAACCACGGGCTTTGCGTGATGATGTGTCCGTCTGTGCGGGTTCATCGATTGTGACGTATGTAGCCCTGTGATGCAGAATGTCGATGGCGGGAGAGTGTGTGCAGGTACGGGGCGAGGGGGTACTTTCTGCCCAATTTAAAACTGCTCTGAAAGATAAATTTTGTTAATTTATAAAACCTAACCTGACTTTATATAAATCCAACAACATAACCACACAAAAAATTAAGGTGAGTAGTTTTTAAAGACTGTATTCTCCATTCTCTATATCCTTAGTGGAATATATATTCCAAAGACAAAAGAAATGAAAAAATTCTTAAATTTTACTTAGTGGATTTATTGGTAGTAGTAATAATGGTATTGTGTACCCACAGTATGTTATGTATATAATAAGATGAAACAAGTATATTAATGTTAGTAGGAACCAAAATTTTCATTGTGAGAGAAAAGAGATAAAAATCTAAAATAAAAAAACGTGAGAATAAATTTGAATTGTAAATATCAGTGAACTCAAGATTTTTTAAAATATTTTTTCTGTCGCTCCCATCGAAAGGGCCTAGGTGCAATAGCATGTCAATGACAATGAGCACACCTAGAAACCAGATCTTGGTTCCTCCACTGAAAGGACCAGGGTTCCTCGGAGAAACTATCTGTTCCCGGGTCTGGGGCCAGAAAAATACAAGTTGAGCCTTGGATCTCTTGTGCCCAAGAAAACAAGAAAGTACGCAAAGATCAAGAGTCATGTTAAAAGGTTTCAGGGCCTGGCCCAAAGGGATTCCACTGACAGTAAACATTGATTCAGACAGGGATCATCAACAGATACTGAGACCCCTCGGTCAACTTTGTTGGGCATCAGGATATTCATACCACCTCCAAGTATTACCCACAGATTGTTCACGAATTACAAAGGGAGGAAGTTACTTTTATAATTGAGAAATATGATGAATATTGTCTCTTTTTCTTGCTTAAGATTTTCTTTTTCTAGGATGCCAACCAAGCTTACTGTCTGTGATGGGTTTGTACTGTATCAGCTTAGCTAGGCTGGAACCACATTTTCTAGAATTCCCTTCCTTAATGTCCTGGAGTAGGGCTGGTCACACGAGAACTTTTGAGTGATTTAGAAAGTGGGCATAAAGCAGTGGAGTCCGTCTCCATTTCTGCAATGTGAGGCCAGTGAGCTGGTTTCAGTGGTAGCGCAGAATTAGTGTGTTTGCTTATTTCCCTTCTTAACTTCTCTCATCCTACCATACCCGCAGGTGGGGTCAGGGGATCACATAACGTCCCTGTGTATTTGGGCATGAAGAAAGTAGCTCACTTAAATATCTGTGACATCAATGGAACAGACAGTAATTAGACAGATGGACAGTGATATTTTTAGTATCTATGTGCTATAAGCCTTCTGAAAAATCACTCAGCCCACCATGATGTTAGTGACTCATGGGTGTTAATAGTGACAGTTCATAACTCTACTGAGATACAGCCAATCTCTGCTTATCCACAAATAGATTATTACTTTGCCAAGTACTTGCACAGCAATCTGTTCCAGCAGAGTCCAGCACAGATGCCCTTCCAGTAAGCCCTAGCTCGGGTGGGGTCAGGGCTGTTTAAGGCAATGTGGGTAGAATATAGGCTGAAGGGTAAGGGAGGGTTTTCACCCCAACATATGTCTAATTACATTCTAAGGTAAAATTATTTTCATCCATGTCACCAAATTTACTGAACATCTATTGGGGCACTATGCAAGCCAGTAGGGATTCAAAGCTGAAAAGTAGGATCCATAGTTCAGGAACCTTACACTAGTGTTTATGGCACAAACCATAAACATATACATCATTCATCAGCAGTGACAAATGCCCAGTGAGTGATGCATGCAGTGGAGAGTAGAGAAGAGGAATTATCCACTAGGTAGATGCGATAGATGAATTACAGGACTGAGTGGATTCTCCAGGGGGAAAGGAGAAGCAACAGGAGCAAGAAATATTTATTAATAATCTACTAATGATACTGCTAACAGCTACCATTTGGGGCATTTAATAAATACTATGCTTTATCTGTGCATCCTCATTTCATTTTTGCAAACACCATGTGATAAAGTACATGATGATTCCTGTATTATAGTTAACCAAGTGCAGTCTCAGGCAAGTAATTACCCCAAGGTCACATGACCTGTGAACAACTGAGCAGAACTCACACACAGGTTTGTCCAACTCAGAGTTCATCCTCTTTCTGTTTCATGGTCTAAACTCGCTCTTCAGTATCTTTCCACACTGGAAACATGGCATATATATCATGGCCTCTGCCTTCAAGGAGAAAGTTACTTGCACAAGGTAGTGGGGGACAAGAAAATATCAAACCAAACAGGGATTGAGTGCCCACATGTGTGGCAGAGATAATTTGTGCTGGAGAGGAAAACTTGGGGGGAGAGAAAAAAGAGGGGTGCCATGGGGAGAGGATGCCCTTCTTAAAACATCAGATCCCTCTAGCCGCTTCCAGACAAATTCAGGTACAAAAAATTGACAACAGGAGCCCCTCAAGGGGGTCTCTTTATCTAATGTTGCACAATGGGGTACTCTGATTATGCTTCAATAGCAGACAAATGATCCATGGGTGGCCTGACCAGGCCAGTTATCTGTAGACATAGTTAGCTGCCACTTTCAAGGCCCAGCCACCCATCTGAGTGATGGCAGTTCTCCAGGGGCAGAGAATACTTCTCATGCCTACAATAGACCTAATTCGTGTCAATATTTACGGAGGAACTCAAGGGAAAACAGATGGATGGAATGAAGCAAAAGGTGCCACTTCCCAGTCTTCGTTTTGAGGTCTCTGCTGCAGGAAAGGAGGCGTGATTGGGGGAAAGTGGTGATCTGCTCTCACCTTAGCAAACCTGACCGCCTCCCCTTAACATCTGAGAAACTCCCCAGTGAAAGGTGGGTCATAAATGGCAAGACTTCAGGGAAGTGTTAGCATTTCTGTATTAGGATAAAACAAATTCTTCTCCTTCCTCCAACTGTAATTTTCTTCTGTATAATTTTCTAGCAGTCCTTGGCAGGTTTGGGAGTCACCAGCACACAGTCATTAGCTGTAAAAACATGACAGCAGATGATACATAGAGTCCAGAGGGAAGGAACTGACCAAGAAAAACCCTGGGGAGTACCAACATCTACGGCTGTGATGTGAAGAAGAGCTCATAAACTCTAGGTGATCATGGGTGGACATCAAGAACCAGGACTGAAAGGTGTCCTGGGAATCCCAAAGGGTCAGAGACAGAAGGAAAATCCAGGAAGTAGACAACTGAAAACTGTCCCTGGGTTTGGTATATAGGTCATGAATGAGTTTTGGTAGAGTGGTGCGGGTTGGAAGACCAACCCATCATGGAATAAGGAGCAAAAGGAAGAGAGGAAGCAGAGAAGAGGAGAGGTGGGTTTTGAGAGTAGTTTGAATACGCTCACAGGGGAAGATCAAGGAAGAACAAATTTTTCAAGATGGGAATTATTTGAGCGTGAAGAGGGATTCAGGGGAAAGATCCAGTAGGGAGTGAGAAGTCCTAACAGGGGTGGGGAGCTGATGGAAGGACACGACATTGTTTACACTGATTTCCCTTTCTGACCTATTCAAGGACAGGAGGCCCAGGCTGGCCATCTTTGCTGGCTGCCAGCTAATCAGTTTACCCTCAAAAAAAGTGCAGACAATACTTACTGTGTCCAGACCACCCGCAGAGTTTCCTCATCCCAACTCTTACGCAGAAATCCTTACCTCAGCTAAAGAATAGACTCCCTCACATATAAGGAAACAATTTTCATACAAGATAATTAGCATGAAGACGAATAATGTTTTTGAATTATTTTCTAAGACTAGAAAGAAAGGAAGAAGCAGGAGTAAGCAAGGTCCAAAGAAGGTGGGAGGAGATAGGGTCTGAGGTACCACAATGAGATTGCCTTCAAGTAGGAAATGTAAAAACAAGGTGCATGAGATTGGCCGGGAAGGGGGTGGTGTGAAGTGGGGGGGGGGGGTTGAGAGGTACGTAGAACAAGGAGTTAAAGGGCTATCTGCTAAGAATAAAGAAGCCCTGTGTGTAAGGAATGGGTAAAGTTTTAAATTGTTGAAGAGAATGGGAGATGAGCAGGACAAGAGAAAAGAAGAATGGCTGGGTATCCATAATGACCCAATGAAGGCTGAGACACAATGGTGACCATCTGCATTGGCTGTGATTCCTCCCACAAACAGCTCAGCTGCTTAGGTGTAATAGGAAAGGAGAGCAGGTAGATGTTTTGTTGGTGGGTGCAGAGGAAGGACGAGTGTCCAGATGGTCACAGGACTTAGGCTGGGACAGGAAGGGAGAAAGGCAAGGAGGGTGCTGATGGTGGCCAGTGTTCCAGTTAAAACAGAATCCACTCCAGCCAGCTCAAGCAGAAAGAGGTCTAGGTAGCTCAAGAAATCACTGAGAGGTTTGTAAAGAAACAGCCTCTGATATTAAGGGAAACACTTTTAGTTCTGCCCCATTGAGTATGATGTTGGCTGTGGGTTTGTCATATACAGTGGAACTTTGGTTTTCGAACTTAATTTATTCCAGAAGGCTGTTTGAAAACCAACTCATTATTTCCCACTAGAAATAATGTAAATTGAATTAATCGATTCCAGACCCCCAAATGATTCCCTGTTTTAACCTTTCTCATATACAGTACATGTCTAGTGTACTGTTTAATCTATAAATAAACACTTTAAAAACAAAAAGGACATGAAATTTAATAAAAAGTAAATGAAATATACTGTGAAAAATTAAAATTTAATAATGATTAGCAGCAACAAAAGCAAAAAAAAAAAAAAAAGAAAACCACGAAGATATTCACAGCACAATTTCCTGAGATGTTAACGTGAAGTTTAGCAGTAAACTGACTCATACTTGTGCATTCTCTCCTTTGTTTGTCACCTGAGAGGTGAGTGACTGATTATACAGGTGCCAGCATGAAAGAGTTGTCAGGTTGAAAAGCAAATTGTTTACGATGGGAGATGTTCGAGAACCAAGTTATGGCCCTATTATGTTGAGATATGTTCCCTCTATTTTCACTTTGCTGAAAGTTTTTATCATAAATCAGTGCTGAATTTTGTCAAATGCTTTCTCTGCATCTATTGATATAATCACATGGTTTTTTATCCTTCATTTTGTTTATGTGGTGTATCACGTTAATTGATTTGTGGATATTGTACCAACCCAGGAATAAATCCCACTTGATCATGGTGTATGTATGGCCCAGCAATTGCACTTCTGAGTATATAATAATATTAGAAGAAACCCAAAACACTAATTTGAAAGAATATATGCACCTTTATGTTCATTGCAGCATTATGTACAATAACCAAGATATGGAAGCAACTCAAGGGCCCATCAATAGACGAGTGGATAAAAAAAAGCTGTGGTACATATATACAATGGAATGCTATTTGGCCATTAAAAAGAATGAAATGTTACCATTTGTGACAGCATGGATGGACCTAGAGGGTATTATGCTAAGTGAAATAATTCAGTCCGAGAAAGACAAATACCATATGATTTCATTTATATGTGGAATCTAAAGAACAACATAAACAAACAAACAAAACAGAAACAGACTCATAGATACAGAGAACAGATTGATGGTTGCCAGGTGGTTGGGGGACTGGGTGAAAAAGGTGAAGGGGTTGAGAAGTTCAGATGGGTAGATACAAAACAGTTGTGGGGATGTAAAGTACAGCATGGGGAATATAGTCAATAACATTGTAATAGCTATGTATGGTGCCAGGTGGGTACTGGAACTATCAGGAGGAACACTTTGTAAAGTATATGGTTGTTGAACCACTATATTGTACACCTGAAACTAACACAAAATAATATTAAATACAAACTGTAATTGAAAAAAATGTAAACTAAATTTTTTTAAAAGACTCTGGCTGACTGTCCAGGAATGACTCCCTCCCCACTCCCACCCCCTACACACACACACACACACACACACACACTGTGGGACTGGCTCATCAGAGGAGCTAGGCCTCTGCCATAATCACGAAGCTTTAGCTCAGAGACCAGTCCACCACTGTCAGCTTCAGAACCAAACCCCCTCGGCCACCCTGCTCCCAGGAAAACAGATGCCCCTGCTCTGCCTTCTCTATATAACTCAGTTTTGAGTCTCAGTCTCCTGTAGGTGCATCAGGTTGGTGGAATCTAAATCACATATCTGCTCCTGGAAGCAGGGGAGCAACCGAAGCTGAGAACGTAACTGTGTGGGTGTTTTGTCTCCCTTCCCCTCTTCACCCCTGGTAGGGAGGTTGGTATTTGCACCTTGAAGAACATGTGTAAGAAAGTGCAGAAAGAGTTCCAGAGTTTTGGGCAGCCATCCACCATAGGGTATATCAACGCTGGTGCAGCTACATGCCGCCTCTGTGAACATTTTTTACTTATTGATTGATTTTATTGATTTGTAGAGAGAGAAACATGGATTTTTTTTCTTCCACTTATTTATGAATTCATTGGTTGCTTCTTGTATGTGCCCTGACCTGGGATCAAACCCACAACCTTGGCATATTGGGACAATGCTAACCAACTGAGTTACCTGGCCAGGGCTGGACATTTTAAAATGACCTACTGGGCACATGCAGTCCTGTGGGTCCATGGCTGGATACGGTCTGTCCTTTACAAGAAGAAAAAGGTGCTCCTTATTCCAGTTCACCACCCTGCCTGGTGCACGGCTTACCACGCAAAGTGCTAGTTGGGTTTCAGCCCCCACCTGCCTCCTCGGGTGGCAGAATCTGTGCCATACGCAAAGGGCACAACCGATTGTGACAATTTGGAGCTTACTGAATGGAAAGAAATGGAGGGATCAAAGGCCAAAAAAATCTCCATAAAGTCAAAGAGTTTGTGTGGTGGGAAGGAGACCATGGACAGCCAGAGGGACAGGCTTTATAGTCACCGCGTGAAACACGGGTACCTGAGAGTTCCGGGGAAGAACGTGTGCGTGTGGGAGGGAGAAGTGCAGGGGAGCGAAGGACCTGGAAACTGAGGAAGCCGTTTGAGAGACAACTCAGCTACGTGGGCGATACAAACGGAGTTGGAGGAAGAGGAAGAAGGGAACCGGATTCCGTGAGTTACAGGGAGACAGTGGCTGACAGCCACCAGTGGGAGAACGAGGAGGCCATAACCTCAAAACAGGAAGCACTTGATGCCAACGGGAGGTAGCAGCTGGGAGTAAATAACCACAAAATCCAAGTTTTTCTCTCCTGGCCCCTTGCTATGTGGGACATTGATGTGTACGTTTAAGCAAATTGTTAGTGAACCTCCGTGTCTTAGTCAGCCTGGACAGCCATAACAGAATACCACAAGCTGCAGGTTACCAACTGAAATTTACTTCTCTCAGTTCTGGAGGCCGGAAGTCCAAGGTCACGGAGAGGTTGAAGGTGGCCTCCTTCTCCCTGTGTCCTCACACGGCAGAGAGAGAGGGGCCAGCTCTCTGGTGTCTGTTCTTACAGGGGCACTAACTGCATCATGATGGCCTCACACGCATGACCTCATCAAACCCGAATCACCTCCCAAAGACCCCACCTCCAAATGCCATCATATTGGGGTTAGGGTTTCAATATATGACTTTGTGGGGAAACACAGCTCAGTCCTCAACACTCCACTATTTGTGAACAAAACAAAATCATTATTCTCATGGAGCTTGTATTCTGATGGAAGGAGACAGACAATAAACAACAAAGAAGTATAAAATATATTAGGGCAATAAGTGCTATAAAAATGTTACGTTGGTGGGGTGAGGGAGATTCAGGGCATTACTGTGTATAGAATGGATATGGAAGAAAAGGGAACCAAGACATCAAATATCTGGAGGAATTGTGTTATAGCCTGAGAGAGCAGCAAGTGCAAAGGCACTGAGGCAGAATCGGGTTTGACCTGAGAAACCAGAGAGGAGAGAGGGAAAAGGAGAACAGTGGTAGGCTTTGTTGTCGTTGGAGTATAATAGGGCAGATCACACAGGGACACTGGAAAGACTGCAGCTTTTGCTTTGAGTGAGGTGGAAAGCCACTACAGGTTAATGGAGAAAGGAGTGACATGATCTAGAAATGGGGGAACAGAAAATCTACAGTGAAGGAAGTCACACATGTGGTGTTCCTTAGAGGAAACGCAGATTGTGGGGAGGACAGGGTGGAGGAAGAATGTTTGAGGAGGCCAAACACCAAGAGGTGAGAGTTCACAGGGCACAGTGGAATGAGTTGGGTGGGGAGGGCCAGGGTGAGGAAGGCAGAGCAGCAAGGGCATGCTAGGGCCAGATAAAGGCCAGTAGGTGGAGAGGATGCCCTGGAGACCCAAGATTAAAGGCGTGAGAGGCAGCACTGGGCCTAGATGCTTTGAGGCAGGAGGGAGTCAGGGGTTTGAGCATAAGGAGAGCTACCAGGCTCTGCAGAGGTGGTATAGTGGAGGGCAGGGGAAGTCCTCATTGATTTCAGAATATTGGGGAGAGAAGGGCATGGGGAAGCTGGGACATGTCCCAACTGTGCAGAGTGGCACCCTGGACACCAGGCAGAGCGCAAGAGGCTTTCTGGCCAAGATCTGTCCTGTGGTAAATTTTGAGGGTAAAAGTTAAAAAGGGAAAGAAAGGAAACCTGGAAAGTCGTCCAGCCCAGGAAAAGCCCCCATCTCGTGGGACCTGGGGAAAAGGAGGAAGTGAAAGGGCTGCAGCCTGGGCCACTTCCTCCTTCCTGGCTTCGCCCTCCGGGTGACCTGGGCCAGCAGGGGATGTGCACGGAGGAGGCCACGGAGTATGAAGGAGAATAAGCCACAAAATAGATCTAATCAAGAACCACTCTCCATTCTGCAATTTGCATTTGCAGTTCATTTGCTCCGTTGGCAGAAGGCCCCGTGCAGCTGTTGGGCCCAGGGAGCCTTTGCCAGGTGAAACAGGGGGCCATGCCAGATGCCTCACAGCTGCCAGCCTCGTGGCTGCAGGCTTCGCAGGCTCCTCTCTCCGTTTCCCTGACTCCAGGCTTTCAGGCCCGAGCTGCCCTGGGGGCAGGTGAGGGAGGAAACCGGGCACAAGCAGGGCGTGCTCGCTTTCCCTCCCTTCCGGGTTAAAGCAAGACACAGAGTGCTCTTTGATCTGAGCCCTGTGCCAGTTCTGGAAGGACTGTGTTTGTCACAGCTCCAAAAAAAGAGCAGGAGGTTGCTTAGCTATGGATGAATAATAATTGGGCATTTGTCTAACAGCAACTGTACTAATGAATAATTAAAATTTGTATTACAATTGAGAAAAGCAGTCCACCCACATGGATGGTCTGTCAGCTGTGCCCGGGGAATGCAGGTAACAAAGATCACCTCCCCGGTTCTGAAATAATCGGCCTTATCGTGGCGACGATGGCTGGGCAGAAAGCTGGGGAGCCGTGGAGAAGTTATAGGGGAAGCAGACCCAAACACCGAGGTCCTTTCCTTTACACTCCTTTTCGGGGTGTAATAAGATAAATCAGCAGGAACAGGACTTGGGCATGCAAATGGTCGAAAGAGCTAAAGAAAACTCGAAGTGAAAACCAGGAGGCAACAGTAAAGAGAAAAGGTAATAACTCGCCTGCGCAAACACCCTTATACAAGTGGAACCTCGGTTCTCGAACTTAATTCTTTCTGGAAAGCTGTTCCAGAAGTGATTTGTTTGAAAATCGAATCTTTTTTTCCCATGAGCAATAATGTGAATTGAATTAATCTGTTCCAGAACTCCAAATGATCCTGTTTTAACCTTTCTCAATTGCCCGTGATTGTTGTTTTGTGAGCACTTTCACACCCTTAGCAATATCAGCACACTTTTTTTTTTTAAATCCTCACCGGAGAATATTTTTCCATTTATCTTCAGATAGAGTGTTAGGGAAACAGAGAGAGAGAAAAAAACATCGATTGGTTCCCTCCCACACAACCCCAACCAGGGCCAGGGACTGAACCACAACCAAGGGATGTGCCCTTGACTGGAATCGAACCCGTGACTCTTTGGTCCATGAGCTGACGCTCCAACCACTGAGACAAATCGGCCAGGTGAACATCAGCACTCTTGATGGCCTCTTTATATCTTAAAAGTGTGCTCATTGTTGATTTCACCATGCCATACTCGGTAGCTAGATCAGACACACAAACACCTCTATCATCCTTTGTAATTCTTTCTTTTTTAAGCTCTATTATTGTTCTCAAACTTTCCTTTTCACTTTGCTGCTATCACTAACATTCTTAGGACCCATGATGACTTACTGTACATATTTAATAATAATAAACAGCAACAAAAGTTTTAAAAAATGAAAATATTTAGAGCACAATTTCCTGAGATGTTAACAACACGAGGTTTAGTGGTAAATTGACTCATACTCACACATTCTCTCCTTTGTTTGTCTCCTTTGTTTATCAGCATGAAAGGGTTGTCAGGTTGAGAACCGAAGTTTTGTTCAACAATCGAAACACTTTTTCCATGAACAGGTTGGTCAAGAACCGAATTGTTCAAGATGGGAGACATTCGAATACCAAGGTTTGACTTTTACCATAGCCAATGATGATGACTTGGATGACGATGGAGAGGGCACAGCTGAAGTATAATGGGGAAAGTGCTCACCTCGGGAGTCTGGACATCCCTAGTTCAATGGCTTGGCTACTTCTTGGCTGTGACCTCCAGCTAACTCACTAAACCTCCACAAAGCTCCCTTTCAGCGTCTGTAAATTGGGGATAAAGCTACTTAATCATGGGTTGTCCTAAGGATTAGACAAGATGTGGTGTTAGTGAGAGTAGCTGGTAATTATAAAGACAAACAGCAAATGCAAGTAATTACAACTCAAAAATCAGAATGAAGGGTAACTGGGTCTAAACAGCATAAGCCTTGGGATAGGGTGAGTAAATTAGGATTCAGAAACAGTGGAAAAGAAAATTGGTGGTATTTGGTTTGGATATGAAATCACCAATGGAATTTTATTGGGTTCAACTTAAATACATTGTATGAGGTAAATGAATATCCCTTTAGTTATTAAATAGAGCTTTATCTTTCTCTGGTTTTTCAGTAGGACAGTCCGCTTAAAAGTGGACCCCTAATTGCCTACAGAACTTATTCATCCACCAGTAAATACTGACACAGTGGGAAGTGCCTATGGGCAGAAGGGACTATTTTTGAGAGCACGTGAGGTGCAATAAAACCTTGACCTACCTGAGGCATAAACGCCAGGATTGCCCTGACTCCCCAAATATGGAAAGGTAATATTGAGTAGAGGCAATGACCAGCCTTGAATTTGAGTCAAGTTCCTGATGAGAACCAAGAACATTAAGTGTGTAAAGGTTGAGCATCCATCATACATTATCTCCTTAATCTTCACAGCACCCCTGTGTTCCCCACTTTACTTAGCATGGAACTTAGGGTGTGAGGGACTTAAAAACTAACCTAAATTCTCAAGGCTACTAATGCACGAAGCCAGAAGTTGAAGCTTATTTATCTCTCAAAAGCCATCAAAACATTCACTATACTATTCCCTTCATAGTTTATATGGGGATCTCACATTGACTATAACAAGATCCCATTCCCTTATAATCTACTGAGATGATACTATAACAAATTAATTCAGTATTTGTTGAGCACCTTTGTTCAAGGTGCTGGGGAGCCACAGAAAAATGAGAGGGATGAAGCCCTGTTCTTGGCAACAACTGTGCAGTGAACACCATGTGTCTGGTGTACACCCTGTGCTGGAGGCCTTGCGGGACCCCTCACTAGCTCCTGGTGGTGAATCCCCTTGTTCTTGCCATTGGAAGTCCATGGAGGCAGCTACCACCCAAGCATCCCCCACCACACTTGGGCATATAGAACCTGAGGATGGCGGGCAGGCTGGCGTGGAAATGCACAGAACAAGGGTTTAAAGGAGCGATCCTAGGTCCAGTTCTGGCTTCGCCGTTCCTAGACCTGTGGCCAAATAGTGAACCTCCTTCAACCGTCAAGTCAGTTTCTTCATTTATAAATGGGGATATTGTTGAGTAGAGAGGTGCTGGTGAGACCTTGTCTAAAAGTGTCTTGAAAATAATATTAAATTAAGTTAGCTTTTATTATCACTTTATGTTTCTGCTAATCAAGCTTGGGATGGTCTGTGCTTCCATCACTTTGTGAGGCTCCATCAACCGTGACGACCTCTGAATATTTCAAACTGTTCCTCTGGTGCACGAAGATTCTGGCTTTGATGGGGAGCGGTGTGGCAGAAGGGGAAGGGCCACAGAGGAAATCAAGTGCCAGGCGTCTTTCCAGGTCCTGCTTTCCGTTTCTCTTGGGCATAGATCTATGCAGTACATGCTGGAAGTGTGGGGAGTTCCCATGAACAAAGAGCCAGGTGGGAAGAAGAGGAATTTCTAGAACTTTTGCTAGAAATGCTGGCATACTTAGCTGCACTGCAGCTCCCCTGACACCGCAGTTGCTGCCGTCCTTCCTGTGACTCTGCCCTGGCTCAGCGTCTGAGTGATTGTGCCCTGACCACGGAGCTCCACGGGTTGGAGCGCTGCCTCATTTCAGAACAACAAAGCAGCTGCTGTCCCACCATCTGAATGTGCCTGGACATCTGGCTGGTGTCCTTCCAAAGGGCTCCATCCTGAGCAATCCTCAAGCGAAGTACTCCAACCTTCCACTGTGGACTCGGGCCAGGACTGTGTACTTGACTGTTAGCAGCCAGCTGCTGGGCTCCTGATGAGGCAAGTCATGAATAGTTGGCTGGTAACTCAGTCCTTCCAACAGCCAGATCGAATGTGACAGATGAGTAGTCAAATTCATTTGCCCAGCTCCAAGCTTTTGTACCTATCAGAAAGAAACAGAACTAGACCCTCAAAGGTCAGCTTGGGTGCTGTTTATACAACATTGTCTTCACTGTGACTTGGTCTTTACCTCTTAGCTATATCCAGTTGTTTATAGGAGGCTATAGGCTATTTGCCCACTGGTATCCAGGGGGTGAATATCCAATAACATTTCACTGAATCTGCTGCCTTCTCCTAAAATTAAAGAACATTTGTGGTTGACTCATCTGCAGATGCACAGTGTCCTTACCATGTCACGCTGGGGAGACTGTAGTATTCATGTCCTCCCCCTCCCACCCTGGTGCCAATGGGATGGCAGAGAGATGAGACAGTTCTGTGAGAACAAGGGATTGAGAGAGGCCCTACCTTTTAGAGAATCAGCCCACCCTTGGAGCTGGACCTCATCACACAACCTTCCTCCTAAGGGTCAACCTGAAACCACCCAGGACCACACCAACAGGTGCCTCCCAGCTTGATCTGCCTAAACCTCCTCGGAGTCCACTGTCTGAGGCAGCCCTGTGCCTTGATTTGCACTCAATTATTTGAAAAAAAATCCTTACATTGAAATGAAACCAGCTTCTCTAGAACATTCTTCCACTGGTCTGTTAGTATGCCACATTTGTATCACACCTTCAGAAACTGAGTGGCCAAAAGAGGGACAGGTGCCCCTGCTCTCCCTTCCAGATGCTCCTCCTAATCCATCCCCACAGAGGTATTTTAGCTTGTTTTCTGACCCTTTTTTAAAAGGCAGGTACTCAGACTCATACCTTGGTCAATTATAAAAGGCTTTCTCTAGTGTACCCCCGTTCCTGCACCCCCTCATCTGTCCTAGATATCACTGAACCCTCCAATCATCTCAGTATCCAGCACACGCACACTACAGAAATTCAAGGCAAATTCAACATAAGTAATTGTGAACATCAAGAAAAAAGACAGTGTGTGGCTGCTTCTCAATGCATATTAGGGACAAAATAAAACCCACAGTGATAAAGTTGATATTTTCCAGGGGTGTCTCAACCCAGGCATTGGCCCATAGCTTTAACTTCTCTCCAAAATTATTTGTGCAAACATGTCCACATTGCTCTAAATAAAAGGTACAGGTGTACTGTACCTCCATGAACCATCATCAGATAATCACCCCATCATCTTCTCACCGTCACCCCAGCACACTCCCCTGCCGTGGGAAGGGAGCCGGTGGAGAGCAGAGCATTAACTAGTCAATACATCCTTTCACGCAACACAAATGCATTGAGTAACCTTTTTGTTTTCACAGCATTAAGGGGCTAGGGAAAAAATAGACCTTAAGAAATCATAATCATACCCCATACATTCCAGTAAATCTATATTTGAAATCTTCCAAGTGGGAGAGCATCCTTTATTGTTGTTGATGATTAAGGAGGAGAAGGATATTTTTGTGTGTTTGCTTGTTTTTTGTTTGTTTGTTTTCTGTTAATCCTCACCCGAGGATATTTTCCATTGATTTTTTAGATAGAGTGGAAGGGAGGGAGGGAGAAAGAGAGAAACATCAATGTGAGGGAGACATACCGACTGGTTGCCTGCCGCACGACCCCGACCTTGATGGGCAATCAAACCCACGACCCTTCAGTCTGCAGGCCAACACTCGAACCCCTGAGCCAAACCGTCCAGGGCTGTTTGCTTGTTTTACATTATAAAGTACCTCAATGTAAAGAGAGAAGTATAGATAATAATAAAAACAAATATTTCTGTGTCTACCATCTATCTAGCTTTAACACTATTAACAGTTTACCATATTTTGTTACATTTTTTATTTAAAAAGATAATAAAGCAGTTAGATACACGTAATGCTGTGAGTGTTCCTCCCTGATCCCGTTCTCTTTCCTCCATTCCCACAGGTGACCACTGCCCTGAGGATGATGGTGTCAGTCCCGTGAAGTCTTTTAAAAAATATTTACTACATATATGCTCATAAAGAAAGAATGAGATTTCTCTGTATTTTACATGTTTAATAAAATTCAGTCACGCAGAATGTGTGTTCTGCACTTGTTTTTTGGACTCCACGTTATACTTCTGAGATGTATCCATAATGAGACATGCACCCCTGAGTCATCCCTCCCAACTGTTATTATTTCTCCAATCGTAAAAATAAAACTTCCGTTGACTGTGCCAGCCACTTACTGCCTCTCCTTTGCTCTCTTCACCCTTTTTGGCAATAAAATTCCCTGAAAGTGTTGTCTGTACTCACCATCTGTAAGTTTCTCCCAAACTCTCTCAGCCCACTCGTTGGGGCCCCGACTCCTCCCGCAGGAGATGGTGTGGGAGCGAAAAGGCTGCCTCCCCAGGACCCCGCCTCGCCTCACGTCGAGTTCTCCGAGGGGGTTCTCTGGGGCCCCCACCACTCAGAGCACCTCCCTCAGCTTATCCGTCCTGAACTTCAGGACCTGGGGCCGAGCACCTCGCAGGCTGACCCCCTCAAGAAGCGATGGCGATTCTGCTGCCTCTGCTACCACGTGGTCGTCTTCAGAGCACATGTGGAGATGCCTGCTCCAGGAGTCCTTCCCGACGGCTTCTAAGGAGACGCGTCAACACCGGTGAGCTGCTGCTTCCCTTGTGAACGCTGCCGTAGGGGAGAAGGGCAGAGAGGCGCTCTCCAGGACCCCGACCCTCGATGGCTCTCGGCTCCCACCAGCTCACACGCAGCTGGTAGGGGAGAGGCACCACCGCGTGGGCCAAGAGTAGCTTCTCAGCCCCCCCGCCCCCCACCACCACCACTCCTGAAAACACACATTGTTGGCATTTGCAGTCAGGGCTCATGAGCGAGTGCTCAGATCCCCATTAGGGAGAGGACGCAGAGCTCACGAAGGAGCAAGAGTACACTGTCCTCAGACCTGTGAAAGGACACCTGTGTCGCCCACGCGTATGCTACCACGGCCTTCCCTTCCCACCGCACTCATGGAGGAAGAGGGACTCAGACCCTCAGAGCCCAAGGACACGGATAACCCTCACAAGTCAGACTCGTGCTGGTGACAGGCATTTCATTCTCTTTTCTTTTTTTTTACTCCTTTGCACCTCAGTTTGTACTGAGATATGGGTGGACACGCACAAGGCCCAGTGTCCTGCTCGGGAAACGTGGAAAAACAGAACAGACAGGGACTCTCCTCTCTGAACCCCGGCAGCCAGAAACAAATGACCTGTGCAGAGAAAAGACACGAATAGATGCTGCTTACCCTGTCAATATAGTCCATAGACTCATTTTTACTCTACATTATGCTTTTCATACAACTGCATTCCAAACAGGTTTTCACAATGACCTGTGTAAATGTAGTAATGATTGCAAAGAGGGAATTAATTAAAGGTATAGGCAAAGAGAAACATTTTACCAAAGATTTTGGAAAGAAGAGTCATCCAGGACAATTTTTAAAAATTTAATGGGTGCTGTATAATTAAATAGAAATGACTACTAAATCAGGAGGCTTTGTTCGCCTTTCCCTACATTTGAGTTACTTCTCTCCAGGATACCACAGCCGGTGTTTGAATCTCGTCTCTCTCTCTTACTATCTGTGACTTGGGGAATTTACTTGACCTCCACAGGCCTCAGCTTTATTATCTGTAAGATAAAAGATAATCACAACACCCATTTCTTTGGATGGCTGTGAGCATTTAATGTGAATGAAGCACCTAGCACATTGCCTGGCACATAGATGTATTCAGTACACGTTAGCTGATGATATTATTAAAATTCCTTTCACAAATTTCTCAGTATTTATTTTCTCCCATTGAACCCCCCTTGGCCCCTCGTTCGCTCCAGCCTCCCACCTCTTCACTGCCTCCATTCCCACCTCTTTGAACCAGGTTGACAAGTCCCTTCGTAAGCTGCCCCCATCTCTCTTTCCAGCCCCACTACTTCCCTGGCTCTGTAGACTCACCCTCCGCGCTGGCCACAGTGAGCTCGTCTCGGGCCTCGGTGATGGCAGCTCTTTGCATTTCTCTGTCCTCGTCTACTTTGTGCTCTTTTCCTGGAATTCCTCGCTCCTCTTGTCCGACTCAAGACAATCAGTCCTTCACTCCATAGCTCTCTGAGCCCACCTCTGATATGGCACATGTCTCATTGTATTGCCAAGTTGTGCCTAAGGAATACATTGCTTAGCCATATTGTGAGCCATATACCTGTACACAGATCTAGAGATTGGTAGGGAAATAGATAGACTATATATAGATAACTATATGTATTGATCTATGTCTTCCCACCTAGAAGGTACTCAAGGCATGCTTGTGGGATGAATGATTGAATGAGCAGACTATTTCTTCTGAGCTGCTCCAGTCTCTCTAGGCCCCTTGGAAGGACTTTCAGGGACACCAGACCAGTGCTGCCTTCTCTTACCACCTGCAAAACACAAAGTGTACGAGACACTCAGACACATTCTCCACATTGAAAACTCCAAGCCTGAAAAATGGCGGCAGAGTGAATGGAAGCTACACAGACCATCACCCAGGACCAAACTGAAATTACAACTAAAATAAAGACAAATCGTCAGGAAAAAGCAACAGAAAAGCAGCTTGCGAGGACCATACAACCAGGGACACTGAATCGATCCTGGTAGGATTGCGGAGGCACGAGAGGGGGGCTGGGAGCACACGGAGAGCAGCGGCCTTAGCCGTGAGCAGCGCTCCACCCTCGGGGTTAAAGCCCAAGCCGGCTCCACAGCGCAGAGCCAGGACAGAGCACTGAAATAGCCGCAGCCACTCACCTGGGCTCCGGCAGAGGGAGGGCGGACTGGACTGGAACTGTGTGGGGACACTCGGGATTTGGAGGGCGCTCAGAGCTTTTGCTGAGTTGCAGCCACGCAGGACTGTGGCCTGGACGTCTTACTCCATCCAAGGGCTCTGGGGAGAGGCGGCAGCCCCTCCCTCAGAGATCCAGCCTCACCCTGGTGGGCCATGCAAACTGAGGCTCATTAACTACTAGCATCTGCCCTACCCTCTGGAAATCCTCTCAGGCTGAACACCTGAGGGAGGTTTTCATTCAACTGAAAACCCAAGGCTCTTCAAGCAACCACAACTAATAGCCTCTAGGCAAAAAGCTAGAGGATAACTTAACCTTTGCTGGGCTTGCAAATATACCCTGGAAAGTAAGACTCCATGGTGGTTTTTAACGTGGGTCCTCCCACGCTCATCCAAACCCAGTAGAGGGAGCCACAAACAACAGAACACCAACATTCACAGGAAAATTTGGAAGGCTCCAAAAACCACTGAGATAGCCAAAATGGTGAAACAAAGAAACAGATCCCAAATGAAAGAACAAGAGACCTCTACCGAAGATGAGATAAATGAAACGGAGTTAAGCAAGTTAACAGAGCTAGAATTCAGAGCCATGATCTTGAGGAAGCTCAACAGCATGAGTAAGGACATCAACACCTTGAGTAAAGACATCAACACCATGAGCAAAGACATCAATACCATGTGCAAAGACATAGAAATACTGAAAACCAACCAAGTGGAAATTAAGAAGCAGCAAGAAGAAATGAAGAATGACATAGCAGAAATGAAGAACACATTGGAAGGACTAACCAGCAGAGTAGAGGAAGCTGAGGACCAGATCAGTGAATTAGAAGACAGGGTAGAAAAAATCAACCAATCAGAAAACCAAAAGGAAAAAAACAATGAAAAAACAGGAAGACAGCTTAAGAGAACTGTGGGACAACTGGAAACGTAATAGTATTCGCATCATTGGAGTCCCTGAAGAAGAAGAAAATGAGCAAGGGTTAGAGAATATATTTGAAAAAATAGTGACAGAAAACTTCCCTAATTTGGTGAAGAAAGAAGGCATTCAAGTTCAAGAAGCACAGAGAGTCCCAAGTAAGAAGAACCCAAACAGGCCCACACCAAGACACATAGTAATTAAAATGCCAAAAATTAAAGACAAAGAGAGAATCCTAAAGGCAGCAAGAGATACGCAACAGGTTACCTACAAAGGAACCCCCATAAGGCTATCAGCTGACTTCTCAACAGAAACACTACAGACCAGAAGGGAATGGCATGAAGTAATCAAGGTCATGAAAAACAAGGATCTGAATCCAAGACTACTCTACCCAGCAAGGCTGTCATTCAAAATAGAAGGTCAAATAAAGAGCTTCTCAGACAAAAAAAAAAAAGGCTAAGGGAATACATTAGCACCAAACCAGCACTGCAAGAAAAGTTAAAAGGACTGCTGTAATTAGTAGAAGAAATAGGAAGGAAAGTAGAACCACACTAAACAAAAATGGCAATAAATAAGTACATATCAATAATCACCTTAAATGTAAATGGATTGAATGCTCCAATAAAAAGACACAGAGTAGCGGATTGGATAAGAAAGCCTGACCCATATATATGTTGTTTACAAGAGACCCACCTCACAACAAAAGACTCACATAGGCTGAAAGTGAAGGGATGGAAAAAAATCTTCCAAGCAAATGGAAGGGGAAAAAAAAGCTGGGGTAGCAATACTCATATCTGATAAAATAGATTTCAAAATGAAAGCCATAACTAGAGATAAAGAAGGTCACTACATAATATTGAAAGCATCTGTCCAACAGGAAGATATAACCTTGGTAAACATATATGTACCCAATATAAGAGCACCAAACTATATTAAAAATCTTCTGGAGGACTTCAAAGGAGAAATTGACAGCAATACAATCATAGCAGGGGACTTCAACACTCCGCTGACATCACTGAATAGATCCTCTAGACAAAAAATTAACAAGGAAACAGAGACTCTAAACGAAGCACTAGACCAAATGGATTTAATAGATATTTACAGAGAATTACACCCCAAAACTACAGAATTCACATTCTTCTCAAGTGCACATGGGACATTCTCAAAGATAGACCACATGTTAGGACACAAACTAAGTCTCTACAAGTTCAAGAGGATTGAAATCATATCAAGCATCTTCTCAGATCACAATGGCATGAAACTAGAAATCAATTGCAACAAGAACATGCAAAGACATATGAACACATGGAGGCTAAATAGCATGTTATTAAACAATGAATGGGTTACCAAGGAGATCAAGGAAGAAATTAAAAACTTCCTGGAAACCAATGAAAATGAACACAAAATCTATGGGATGCAGCAAAAGCAGTTCTGAGACGGAAGTTCATAGCACTCCAGGCCTACCTCAAGAAACAAGAAAAATTTCTAATGGACTATCTAACCTCACAACTTAAAGAACTAGAAAGCAAACAAAAAGAAAACCCCAGAGCAAGTAGAAGGAAGGAAATAGTAAAGATCAGAGCAGAAATAAATGACATGGAGACCAGAAAAACAATTCAAAGGATCAATGAAACAAAGAGCTGGTTTTTTGAAAAGATAAACAAGATTGATGGACCCTTAGCTAGACTCACCAAGAAACAAAGAGAGAGAACCCAAATACACAAAATCAGAAATGAAAGAGGAGAAGTAACACTGACACCACAGAAATACAAAGGATCGTTTGCAAACACTATGAACATTTATATGGCAACAAATTCGACAATCTAAGTGAAATGGACAAATTTCTAGAAACACATAGTCTCCCAAAACTGGACCGGGAAGAGATAGAAAACTTGAACAGGCCAATAACAACGAAGGAAATTGAAGATGTAATCAATGTCATTTATTTCTCATTCATGTCATTTATTTCTCCCAGCAAACAAAAGCCCAGGCCCGGATGGCTTCACGGGGGAGTTTTACCGAACATTCAAAGAAGAACTAACACCCATTCTCCTCAAACTATTTCTAAAAATTCAAGAAGAAGGAAGACTTCCAAACTCGTTTTATGAGGCCAGCATAATCCTAATTCCAAAACCAGAAAAAGACACTACAAAGAAAGAAAACTACAGGCCAATATCCCTGATGAACGTAGATGCCAAAATCCTGAACAAAATACTAGCAAATCAGATCCAGCAATACATCAAAAAAATTATTCACCATGACCAAGTGGGATTCATCCCAGGGATGCAAGGCTGGTTCAATATTCGCAAATCAATAAATGTGATACACCACATAAACAAAATGAAAGATAAAAACCACATGATCGTATCAATAGACGCTGAAAAAGCATTCGACAAAGTCCAGCACCCATTTCTGATAAAAACGCTCAGCAATTTGGGAATAGAGGGATCATATCTTGATATAATAAAGGCCATATATGAAAGACCTACAGCCAACATCATACTCAATGGGCAAAAACTAAAAACATTTCCTTTAAGAACAGGAACAAGACAGGGATGCCCACTTTCGCCACTCTTATTTAACATAGTACTGGAAGTCTTAGCCACAGCAATCAGACGTGAAGAAAAAATAAAAGGAATCCAAATTGGAAAGGAGGAAGTGAAACTGTCATTATTCGCAGATGACATGATATTATATATAGAAAACCCTAAAGACTCCATCAAAAATCTACTAGACTTAATAAATGAATTTGGCAAAGTAGCAGGATACAAAATTAACGTCAAGAAATCAACGGCATTCTTATACACCAATGATGAACTCACAGAAAGAGAAACTAAAAAAAACAATCCCATTTACCATCGCGGCAAAAAAATTAAGATACCTAGGAATAAACTTAACCAAAGAAGTAAAGGACCTATTTACAGAAAACTACAGGACATTGAAAAAAGAAATAGAGAAAGATATAAAAAAAGTGGAAGCACATACCTTGTTCATGGATTGGAAGAATTGACATCATTAAAATGTCCATATTGCCCAAAGCAATCTATAGATTCAATGCAATCCCCATCAAAATACCAGTGACATATTTCACAGAACTAGAACAAATATTTCAAAAGTTCATATGGAACCAAAAAAGACTCAGAATAGCCACAGCAATCTTGAAAAAGAAGGACAAAGTAGGTGGGATCACAATACTGGATATCAGGTTATACTACAAAGCTACTCTAATCAAAACAGCCTGGTACTGGCACAAGAACAGGCATATAGACCAGTGGAACAGAACAGAGAATCCGGAAATTGACCCAAGACATTATGCTCAATTAATATTTGACAAAGGCGGCAAGAGCATACAATGGAGTAAAGACAGCCTCTTTAATAAATGGTGTTGGGAAAATTGGACAGCTACATGCAAAACAATGAAACTAGACCGTCAACTTACACCATACACAAGAATAAACTCAAAATGGATAAAAGACTTAAATGTGACTCATGAATCCATAAAAATCCTAGAAGAAAATGTAGGCAACAAAATTTCGGACATCATACGCAGCAGAATCTTCACTGATACATCACCTAAGGCAACAGAAACAGAGGGAAAAATGAACACATGGGACTACATCAAACTCAAAAGCTTCTGCACAGCAAATGAAAACTCCAAGCCTGAGAGCACTTGCCTCTCATGTGGAGGTGAGTGTCTTCTGCAGATGACATGGAGATGAGGGTGAGGTTCCTCTGGTGGCCCAATTTCTCCGTGACATCCTCTCGTGATTTACAAGGCACCCTGGAAAGAACTACGCCTCGCCCATCCTGGACTCTGATGAGATAAAGCTCTCAGTAATCCATGTGGCTCCATGCCAGGAGCCCCTCCTCTACCCACTGGTTTGGGAGGGGAGAACATTAGAGCAGATTTCCTGGGAGACCCTGAGGATTCCTCGTCATCTCACTGTAGTGGGAGGGAACCCAGAAATGATTCACAGCTGAAGCCACTGTCCCACATCAATATGTCATGTGGCCATTTAAACTGGAAACCAGACAGCCATCTGGACACAATCTATCCGTATTTTTGTGAAGTTGTAAATACACAGTAAGAGGAGTCCAATAAAACCCTGTTATAATGCTGGTGCTGGGAGGCATGAAGAACAGAAATTCTCTGATCCTGTGAAAGACACACTCCTACAGAGGCTACAGCCCCCAGCCCACCCCAGGGGAGAGAGTCCACCTGCTGGAAAAGTAAATCCGAGGGGGAGAGGCACTTCCCAGTAAGTTGTTTGCTTTTTTATTGTTGTTGTTTACTTTGCTTTATTTTGTTTCAGTGTAGCCCAGCTTTGCAGAATGCAACTCCTACGTGATGTGGCATAATTTCCCTGAGTTTTAGTAAATGACATGTAGTAAAAACAAACAAACAAACAAAAAACCATGGCCTCCATGGCAGACTCAGAAATAATGAATAAACATGTAAAAAAACAGAAAAGGTGAGTGATGCTCCCAAGGTCACCTGGTTAGTGGCAGAGTAGGGACCAGAGTCCAGGTGTCCTGATCACTCAGCACCAGTCCCCCTTTCCCTGGATGAGATCCCTTCCAGGTCAGAGCTGGGAACCAAGGAGGTGGCATTGTGTGGTCGGGGAGGCAGAAAGGGCAGGGAGTGCACCGAGAGGGCCAGTGCCAGCCCCAACTCCAACAGTCTGGGTACAAAATCCAGCCCTGCTTCTCAGCAGCCATGAGATGCTGGGCCCCTTCTTTAATTTCCCTGTGCATCTATTTCCCCATCTGGAAAATGGAGTTGATGAGAATATGGTCACTCTAATAACTCAATGATACACTCAAGCTTTGGGATCGGGCCCGGTACATATTAAGGACTGCGTTGATTGTTGCTCTCATCCTGGCTTCTCTACAAGCCAGCTCTGGTGGAGAGCACTTACGCCTTTCACTGCGGCTGTGAATCGGCTCTGACACTCCCACTCTCAAAGCAGAGTCCTCTGGTAACTTCCCCGAGCCCATGCCCCATCTCTGCTTGGACACCTTTCAGTGGCTGCTTGCTTCCTAGTTTTTCCCAGGGTCCCTTCCACTGCTGGACAACTGCAACTCTTGGAAGGGTCGTTCTTGCACGGGGATCAAATCCGATCTGCCTCCATAACTTCTTGCTATTGGTCTTAACATGACTGCTTTATTTCTTGTGCTAAGATAAATGTTCCCCCTGGGAGATTTGTTGTTGTGTTGGGAGTGTGTAAGCCCGTAAAATACAATACAGCATTTCCTGATGAGCCAAATTGAAAAGAAGATTGATCAGGTGAAGGGTGGAATTTAAGCTTTGGTGGAATTGAAAGCCTTTGCTTTTTAAAAGATTTTTCTAACTTAAAAGACTTTTAATTAAAACAAGTATATTTTCCACCTGGCCGGTATGGCTCAGTGGATTGAGTGTCGTCCCATGGACTGAGAGGTCCTGGTTCAATTCCTGGTCAGGGCACAGGCCTGGGTTGTGGGCTCGATCCTCAGTGGAGGGTGTGCAGAAGGCAGCCGATCCATGAATCTCTCACATCAACGTTTCTCTCCCTTTCTCTCTCTCTAAAAAATCAATAAAAAACATATCTTTAAAAAAAGTATATTTTCCATGTATAATATAAAGTTCAAATAATTTATTTTTCAGGTTTGACACAAAATTGTGCTTCCAGCAGCTCTGCCCCAGACTTCCCAAGAGAATCCATTCACTTGCCTTTGACCCTGGGGAGCTCCAGATGGAAAAGCCTGAGAAATGCTCCTCCATTGAACAGAGTTACAAAGAACAACTTTAATTCCTTTCCCACAGGAC
The DNA here is from genome assembly GCA_030848825.1 of Tadarida brasiliensis. NCBI lineage: Eukaryota > Metazoa > Chordata > Mammalia > Chiroptera > Molossidae > Tadarida > Tadarida brasiliensis. Next base: position 27,935,650 of record CM061263.1, read on the forward strand.
TGCCTGTCGAGTTTCCATAAGACCTAACAGTTGGAAAGAGACTCAGAAGTTGTCTAAATCGATCTCCCTTCTGCAGCCGTCCTAACAGATGGTCACCCAGCCTCTCCGGGATCAGGTCAGAGCAGAGGCCGCGTGGGATCCTTGCCAGTCCATCCCTGGCCAGCCCTGCTGGTTAGAATAATCATTTCTTAACCTCAGCAACACGCACATAGGCCCTGGAATGAGGCAGACCTGAGCTGAACTCGAGGACCAGCTTTCTTAGTTGTAAAATGGGATGAGTGGTGTTAGCTACGTCACAGGGATATGTAGAAGAGAAAATGCATGTAAATCACTTAACATTCTGCCCAGCACATTGAAGGACTTGGTAAATGTTCACCGTCGTTATCATCATCATTTTCCTACATAGCTTCCATGAGCTCCAGAGACTGTAATGCCTGTGCTCCAAAATCACCTTCTAGATATTTGGCCCCAGCTAATAGACTCTTCCCACTGTGCCTAAAAAGCATTTTTCCCTAAGTTAAATATGCCCGACCTTCCTCAGTAGAATAACATTCAGGCCCTTCAGTGAATATCTTTTTTTCAGAAAGCCATTTGAAAGTGTGTTGAAAGACTCTTACAGATGAACTGGAGAAAGGTTAGAAGATCAAATGTGCCGCGGAGAAGAGAAAAGGAGCAAACTAAAGGAGACGGAAAGGGCTCGGATGGGTGGGGGCTGGGGTGCGATTTAAAATAAAGTGGCTAAGGAGCTCAAAAGCTCAAAGGACTGGGATTTCTCATAGAGTCTGATTGGGGAATGTGGCTTGGACCAAAGTTATGGGGCATTTCCCTCCTTCTTGGAGTTACAGACAGACGGATCTGCAGTCAGCACGGGTCTGACTTACCCACCCAACGGCAGGCTGAAAAGCAGGAAAAGACCGAGCAGAGGTCTGGCTGGGGCAGCCTCAGTCCGTCTGCTCACTGTCGGGCTCACTGCACGTGGCCCAGAAGCACAGGGAGGGGCCAGGGAAGCAGGAGACAGGGCACATGGAGCCCCCAGCTTACATCATGGCCCAGCCCCTAAAAATCAGCTGAGTGGGCATTTCAGGCTCTCAGCCATTCAACCAACTCCTCCTCTTACAGAGAGAAGCAACCGAGGTGTTATAGACTGAACTGTGGGCCCCTACAGTTCATATGTTGAAGCTCCAACCCCCCATGTGATTGTATTTGGAGATAAGGCCTTTAGTTAAACGGGGTCGTAAGAGTAGGGCCCTAATCTAATAGAAACGGGGTCCTTATAAGAAGAGGAAGAGACACCAGCACTCCCTGGCCATGCACTGCGGAGGAAAGGCCACAACAAGAAGGCGGCCTTCTGCAAGCCAGGAAGAGAGTCCTCACAGGAACCAAACCTGAGGGCACCTTGGTCAAGGACTACCAGCCTCCAGAACTGTGAGAAAATAATCTCTGTTGTTTAAGGCCCCCAGTCTGTGGTATTTTGTCATGGCTGAGCCTGAGCTGACATACACAAGGCATCACAGTTCCCAGGACAGTGAGTGGGCGTTCTTTCCTCTTCCGATATGGGTTGAGGCAGAGGATGGGCAGAGAAGAGTTCCCAGCTATAGTTGGAGTCCTAAAATAATTTAATGCTGCAATTAAATAAAATATAAGAATGTAGAATAAAGCAAAACTTAAATAGAAAGTTATTGATTATGCCTCAATACCGGGTGGAACAAAAGTAGGTTTACAGTTTGTCGTATGGAAAATAACACAATAATTAATAGATAAAATATGAGAATAAACTGTGTTTCACGTACTCACAACCCTAAACCTACTTTTGCCCCACTCTGTATATTAATATATTCTTGGGGGAGAAAGAAGTGAAATAAAGTCCTGAACCAGTGAAAGAGTAACGAGAAAAAAACATTCACAGAGGAAAAGGAGGAAACGAAAAGAAGTTAGAAGTTGTTAAGTACTCTTTAAACCCAAATTCAGATGATGCAAATCCTAAGTGAAAGCAGGAAAAGTTTACTTGTAAAGTATTCACTGAATGCCTGATATGTTCAGGGTGCTGAGCTAAGGGTGGAAGATAGACTTAAAGGGTAGGACATTGATCCTGCCTTCCAGAAACTTGCATTTTAAGATGCAAATCCTTCCTCCCTCCCCCCTTTCTTCCTTCCTTCCTTCTCTCCCTCTTTCCTTCCTTCCCTCCTTCCTTCCTTCCCTCCTTCCCTCCTTCCCACCTTCCCTCCTTCCCTCCTTCCCTCCTTCCCTCCTTTCCTCCCTCCTTCCTTCCTTCCCTCCTTCCTTCTTTCCTTCCTTCCCTCCTTCCCTCCTTCCCACCTTCCCTCTTTCCCTCCTTCCCACCTTCCCACCTTCCCTCCTTCCCACCTTCCCTCCCTCCTTCCTTCTTTCCTTCCTTCCCTCCTTCCTTCCTTCCTTCCTTCCTTCCTTCCTTCCTTCCTTCCCTCCTTCCGTCTTTCCTTCCTTTCCTCCTTCCCTCCTTCCCACCTTCCCTTCTTCCTTCCTTCCCTCCTTCCCATTTTCCCTCCTTCCCTCCTTCCCACTTTCCCTTCTTCCTTCCTTCCCTCCTTCCCATTTTCCCTCCTTCCCTCCTTCCTCCATAGTTTACCAAACATTTATTGCCCCAGTCCTTTGCTAGAGAACACAAAACGTACATAAAAATAAGTTACAGGTCATGCTTTCAAAGTGCTCACAGTCTCAAAAAACAAAAACAAACAAAAAAAAGGAGATAAGTTAAAAATGAAATCAGCCTATGAGGGACCACCAGCTTCACAGATACAAAGAACCTTAAAGGATGATGACAAGTTCCACAGACGGGGCCAGAGGAGAAGACTGTTCTGAGCAGAGGAGACAGCCTGAGCCCTGGCTCAGAGACCTGGAGGCACAGTGTTCATCTGAGGCCAAATGCAATCCTGGGAGCTCTGGGTGGGAGGGGCCACACCTCCGTGGAGGTTTTCTCTCTGCCCTCAAAATACTTCTGAGATGTGGTTTTTGCCTTGAGTTACGAAGCTGAAAAACCAGCCAGGAATACCTATTATATTTTACTAAAAACAGCCAAGACCCCTCCCTTACACCCGGATCTCCAACGCTGCCTTTGGTGCCCCTGCCCCCATGCCAACTCCCACCCCTCCCCCATTAGTGCCAATAGCTTAAGCAAGGAGGAGCCAAAAAGGAAACAGCTCACCTCTCTGCCCTGCTTCTCAGTGCTCTTTTTAATTCCAGTTTTTCCAGATCTTTGAGCCTCCTACTCCTGCTAAGTCCCTAACATCTATTCATCAATAATTCCTTCCTTATGTGCTAGGCGCTTTTCATATGTTTTATTTTTAACTGATATTCAAAACCAGTTCAAGTGGTAGTATCATTCTGTTTACAAATGGAAAAACTGTAGCTCACAGAGGTTGTACACTTGCCTAACTTTAGAAAAGTAGTTAGTGATGGAAATGTAAAGCCAAGTTCATCTGACTCTGTAGCTGTGGTTCCCAAAGTGTGGTCCCTGGGAGTTCAGAACCTACTGAATCAGAACCCGGGGGAGGGGTGGGGTAGGTGAATCTGTGTTCTAGCAAGCTGCTGAGGCGATCCTACTGGACACTAAAGAATTAAAGCGTGTACTCTAAACCTCTGTGATACTTTGCATCTCCACATTCTATGCAAAAAAAAAAAAAAAATCACAGTGGGAGGGAGTCGTCCAGAAAAATAGATTGTTTTTACTTCTCCACTTACATGCGTCCAAGGAATTAAAGATGACTCTTCACTCCAGACTCTAAACTTGACCCCCATTTCAGTTGGCTACCCCACATCAATCAGTCAATTGTTGATAGTGGAAATCTGCTTCCCATCTTGTGAGGGATTCCAGGACACTAGCTACCCATGAAGAAGGAAATCATAGCTTAGCTATTGAATCCAACTCGGTATTAAGTTCTCATGTCAGCACAGCCCTCCCTTCTTGCAGACTAACAGCTCGTTCTCGCTCTACCCCTAGAGATGCCACTCTGACTCCTGCCACGGTCGGCGCTCACTGACTGAGGGTCCTGTCTGTCAGATCCTCCGCTTTGACCAGACACTTGGTCCAACTTCAAACATTGTCGCCTGTTGTCTGGCTGCCGAGCGAGGAACTCTTGGCCCATTTTGAAGCCAGCTCTCACATTCAGCATCCTTAAATAGACTGTGTCTACCAAAGGGGAGGGAACACTGAGGAGATAGCTGAGAATCAGGGAGGAGGCTTCTTTGCTTGTGATTTCTAGCCCGGTGGTGGAACTGATGCTGAGTCTGTGTCAGAAGCTGAAAATGCAAACATGAGACGGCAGGGAGAGGAGCGAATGCAGCTTCCCAGGCGTGGCTAATCGGAGCTCATTGTAAGGCATCTCTAACACAAGCTGGGGGGAGGCCTCCTGGAGGGTCCTTTCCTCCAGAACGACTGAGGGACAGGCCAGCTCCATCTTACAGGCAAACAGGAAACTCTGCCCACAGAAAGGAAAAGGAAGCTCCCAGATTCCTGTTCCAAGTAGCCTTCTGAGAAGGACTTTATCTTTGGGGAAAAATTTGCTAAAGGAAATTTGAACTGAAATTGCAAGTTTCCTTTGTTAAGAAAAGCACATAACATGAAAAGGGAGAGAAGCAGTGAGACAAAAGATTGGTCATCACAGACACAGATCTAATCTCTGGGATAAAATACATTGGAAAGAACACAGACTTAAAAGCGGCCCAGAGAGGGGTGGCAGGAGTGACAGGCAGGGGCGGCAGGGGCAGACTCCAGGCAAGATGAGCCTGAGCTTCCTGAGGACCTTCCTGAGGTCCTGGCCAGAGAGAGCACTACAAAATAGGGCTGGCGGGGCACAGCACAGCCCTGCGGCATCGGGGTGTGCTGTTCACCAATCCCACGGGCCAGAGAGAGGTCTGTGCTCTAAGCATTCAGGAAATAAGATGCTTGACGCATATTAATAATAACACTCAACACTTTCAAACATGTACTAGAATCTTTGTAAGCTTTTTGCATGTATTAACTAATTTAAATTTCACAACACCCAGATGAAATAAATATCATTATCGCTCCCCTTTCTAAGGCACAGAAAGGTTGACTATCTTTCCCACGGTCACATAGCTAATAAGGCTTAGAGGCAGAATTTGGATACAGGCCATCTGTTGCCAAGGTCCCTACTCTTCACCACCACACTCAACTGCAAAGCAGTCCACAGAATTAATAAAGTGTATCTTCTCTCTGTTCTTTAAGATGAATTTTAGCAACTTCCTGAATGGTGACAAGGAGAGCAGAAAGAAATCTGGGCTGGAGTTCTAACTCTGTAACTGAAGAGTGGGTCCTTGGACCTTATACCTTATAAGGTTGTTTTAAGTATTGAGTGAGATAATGCATTTATTTACAATACCCATGATATGGAGGCAACCTAAGTGTCCATCGATAAATGAATGGATAAAGATGTGGTACATATATGTACAGTGAGATATCACTCGGCCATAAAGAAGAATGAAATCTTACCATTTGCAACAATTTGGATGGACCTAGAAGGTATTATGCTAAGTGAAATAAATCAGACAGAGAAAAACAAATACCATATGATTTCACTTTATATGTGAAATCTAAAAAGCAAAATAAATGAATAAACAGGAAGAAACTCATAGATATAGAAAACAATTTGATCATTGCCAAATAGGACAGGGATTGGGAGGATGGATGAAACAGGGAAAGAGATTAAGATGTGCAAATTGCCAGTTTAAAAACAGGCATAGGGCTGTAAATTACAGCACAGGGAATATAGTGAATAGTATTGTAATAACTATCTAGGGTGCCACATGGGTACTAGACTTTGTAAGTTATATAAATGTCTAATCACTATGCTGTACACCTGAAACTAATATATTGTATGTCAACTTTAATTGAATTTTTTTTAATTTAAAAAACAGAAGCGAGACCATGCACGCCTTGGCACAGGGTGGATGCTCAGTGAATCATCACGTGAGCTCATACTCATGGATGCTTCTCCGGTGCTAGGCAGCTGATTCAGGGGTCAATCAGTTTTACACTCCTGCTACATTCCACAAGGCACGGTATGTCCAGCATCTTGGAGAACGTCTCAAAGTCTCACACTAGATTTGGGTAATAGTCGCTCAAGCAGAAGATAGTTGGGGTTCTCATGTCCTCTTTTAGTCACAATTTTAATGAACGAAATGGATTCAATAGGTTGCAATCATAAAGCAACTTTATCTTCCAATCTGTTCTGTAAGCAAGTTCTTTCTCTGGCGCTAGTTGAGATTTCAGACGGGTCTAGTAGCTTGTCTGGCAATTCCTAGGCACATGGGTCATTCTAGTCACAAACCAGCCTCATTTCGGCAGTTTTGGTGTCCAGGCCATGGTAATCATCAAAGTTCTGAACTTTTATCTAAATTAGAGTCTACTCTTCTGGCGGGGCAGTACTGCCGACTATGACTGTTCGCCCATAATCAGGGAGGGTGGCGTGGCCATCTTTCTCCCTGTCTTCCTCACTGAGCCCTCCTACACTCACCAGCTGCTTCATCTGACCCCTTCCCGGGCAGATTCAGGGATAGTGGGGATTAAAGGACAAGAGCAGCTGTGTCATATGGCTGGGACCACCGCGACCTGTGTTGGTGTCTGTGGACCTGGCACACGTGCAAGGCTGACCTTTTCGTGGGAGGCAGTTGCAGGTGGCTGTGGTCAGTTACCTTCACACGGGGGTGACCATAAGTCCTGTTGGCAGCGACAGGTCCAGTTTAAGTCTGTTGCTGCAACATATTTGTTAATAGCATTTCTTTCTTTCTCAAACATGTCCTCATTTAGATGATACCTTATGTAGTCATCCTACTGAACACAGAGGAGACCTCTTCTGGGTGGCTGAGTTTCCATTTCCCCCAGACCTGCAGGCTCCCAGTAATCCACTTCTGCTGGTCACTTCACCTCTCCTGGGAGTCCTTGCAGACGGTGTTCTTTTTAGAAAGCTCCAGGCTGGCTCGTCTCCCACGTGGCTCACATGTGGTGTCCATGGAAATGGACCCCTGTCTTCACCCTTGTCTGAGTGGACAAGCACTCTAACAGCTGCCTCCAAAGGAATCCCCACCCCCTGGCTCTTCATTCCAACTCTTTTTGGAGGCTGAAGGTGGTGATGATAATGCTAGTAGATCTCGTTTTACCATTTCTTAGCATGTGTTGAACAGTGGTCCAGCTTTATATTTTTTTATAATGTGGCAATAAAAAGGAGTTACTTAGCACCTATTGTAATATTCTCAGACTTTAGGGACTGTGCCCATCTCCTAAGCAACAAGAAGAGCTGAATTTAACATCTAGTTATGCATAATTTAATAAGGAAGAAGGAAAAATAACCAACTCCTACTAAAAGGTAATTCTTGTCGCTGTGAGCCAAGGCGGTGGGGGGTAGGGTGGGGGGGACAGGGTGCTGAACAAGCGCTGCTTGAGCCAGGATTGCCCCACCCTCACCAGGAAGCGGTGACACAGTCCGTCAGGGCTGCCTCAGCCACGTTCCTCGAATCCAGTCTTGAGGATAACAATGCATGTAGAGTCTGAAAATCTGCAACATGTCCATGGCATTTCGTATCCCAGAAAATAAGGTCTGTGCAAACTTTATCGCAGCTTTGAACAAGTGGACAGAAAATCCACCCCAGAATTACCCTTCTAACTAGGGACACCTGGTCACTCTAACTGAGGCATGCATGCAAGAGGGTCAGCCTTGCTGCTCCCAGTTCTCAGTTCTTTATCCAATCCAAAGAGCAGGGAATGGGGGAGAGGAAAGACCCCTCTTCTGTGTCTCCGGGGTGGGGGGTGGTATCCTTGGAAGCTGACAGGTAGAAATCCAAGAGTGTGTCCTTTCAGAGGAATAAATCACTGTGCTCATCTCCATTTCTCCTGGGTAATTTAAGAAGACTTCTGGTTATGCCTGCGCCACAGGCTGCATGCGTAGCTTAGCTATGATCATCAATCTGCCGGGCCTGCCTTTTAGCCCGAGTACTGCTCGCTGCACAACTCCAGCTCTGTAGAGTAGGGTGTCCACAGAAACAAAGAAAAGCTTTTAAGAGTAATCCCACCTTTTCCCACAAGCCGTGTTTTATAGGAGGTTTTTGTTTTTTTTCCCAGCAGCGAGGTAAAGCAAGCAATTGAACTAACTTGTTCCCAGATCAATGAATCCATTGTGTGTTTCAGGGAGCAAAAGGGCTTTTGTTGTTGTTGCTTTTTTTTTTCTCTTTCAATGTTGGTTTGGAGCAGGAATTAAGCTTGGCCATGGGCTATGAGGAAAAAGAACTAGATAGACAAAGCTTTTCTTTCTTTGGTTGAGATTTAGATTTTTGCAAAAATCTAGAGGTTTATAACTAAAATTGTTACTAAATATGTATTCACTTAGACAAATGAACTCCTCTGATCCTCCCTCCTGTTTTCCTCTGCTCACGCCTCACAGTAGCCCCAGCTGAGCTCCAGAATACTGGAACAGCCTTTATAACGGTGCCGAAGTCTTACGTACCTGACGTTGCTCCATCGTCTTGCCAATAGAAACAGATGCAAAGTTACTATCAAATGCTGGCAAAGAAGGGGAGATTCAGAAGTTTATGCTTAGCATGGACAAAGCTTCAGATCAACATTCTAGAGTGTCCTGATTTACATACGAATTGAGGCCTAGAATGCCATTCTTTATTTCACTGTTTCCCCTCTGCTCACAGATGATTTGGATAGATTCTGGTCTCAGTCCCAAGCTAATTTAAGAGTACCTGTAACCAAGACAATCAATGTGGAAGAATCGTCCTTTCACCAACTGGCACTGGGACAACTAGATATCCACATGCAAAAGAATGAATCTGGACCCCATATCAGTCAGCTCAGGCCACCATAACACAATGCCAGGGTAGATGGCTTAAACGACAGGAATCTATTTTCCGTTCTAGAGGCTGGAAGTTCAAGATCAGGGTGCTAGCATGCAGATTCTGGTAAGCTCTCTCTTTCTGATTGGCAGATGGCTGCCTTCTCACTGTGTCCTCACATGATGAAGGGAGACGTCTCTCTCATCCTCTTCTAACAAGGCCACAGTTCTTTCAGACGAGAGTGCCACCCTTATGACCTCATTTAGCCTTAACTACCTCCTACACAGCCTATCTCCAGATACAGTCACACTGGGGGTTAGGGCTTCAACATAGGAATTTTGGTTCACAGTTCAGTTGATAACAACCCTTCCTCTCACCACACACAAAAATTACCTCAAAATGGATCAGAGACCTAACTATATGAGCAAAACCATAAACCTTTCAGAAGAAAATATAGGAGTAAGTTTTCATGACCTTGGGTTTGGTAAAACCTTCTTGGAGATGACACTGTGAACACGAGTGACAAAAAGAAAAAAACAGATAAATTAAGACGTCATCAAAATTAAAAACTTTGGTGCCGTGGACACCATTAAGAAAATGAAAAGACACCCCACCGAATGATAGAGGATATTTTTAAATCATATACTTGACAAAGGATTTGTATCTAGAAATATAAAGAACGCTTACAACTCAAAAGTAAAAAGACAAATAATCCAATTAAGGCATAGGCAAAGGCTGTTAATAATCATCTTTCCACAGAATATATGAAAGTGGCCAATAAGCACATGAAAAAATGTTCATCATTCTTGATTTGCATTAGAAAAATGCAACTCAAAATCACGATGAGATACCATTGCACACCCGCTAGGATGGTCCTAATAAAAAAGGTAGATGATAAGTATCGGCAACAATGTGGAGAAATCAGAACCTTCATACATTACTGGTAGGAATATAAAACGGTGCAGCTACTTTGGAAAACTGTCCAGCAGTTCTTCCAAAATGCAAACACAGAGTTGTCATATGAACCAGCAATTTCATTCCTAGGAGCAGACTCAACAGAAATGAAAACATATGTTCACATAAAAACTAGTACACAATGTTCACAACAGCATTGCTTATAACAGCCACACAAAAAAGGAAACGGCGGAAATGTTTGTCGACTGATGAATAGGTGATTAAAATTATACAATAAAATATTACTTGTCAATAAAAAAGAACAAAGTACTGCTACATGCTACAACATAGATGCACCTTGAAAACATACTGAGTCAAAGAAGCCAGTCATAAAAGCTGCATATCGGATGATTTAATTTGTGTGTAATGTCTAGAATGAGCATATACAAGGAGTTACCTAGGGTGGGGTGGGGTGAGTGCGGAAAAGGGGGGGTGACTGCTAAAGGGTGCAGGGCTCCTTCCTGAGGTGATGAAAATGCTCTCAAGTTCAATGTCACGAGGTTGCACAGCTCTGAGAATATACTGAGAAAACACTGACTTGTGTGTTTTTAATGGATGAATTGTACGATGTGTAAATTATATCTTAACAAAGTTGATATGTGTGTATATATAAATATATACACCCAAACTGAAAAATTACTTTACCTGAGATTTGAAACCAAAACAAAACTGAGAGAAAAATCGGGGGTGGTTGGAGTGGTTAGACCCAACATATGGGCTTTTATTCATTCTGAAGAAAGCATCGAAATGTCTAAGAGCTAGAAAAGTTAAATTCGGAAAAAATATACTCAGGAAAACCAAACCAGAGGTCAGATGATGTGAGGCCAAGCAAAATAAGGCATTTATCTTGTTTAAAGAGGTAAGAGCACCGGGGCATGACTGTGAGCAGGCTCTCAGTGTTTCTGGTTAGGAAGGAAACGGAACCCACACAGACCAGTCATACCTTCCTTCCCTGGAAGTGACCTCATGTCTAATATGTGAATAAAAAGAACAACAACACACTCTTTTTCCCGATTATAAAAGAAATATATATATTTAAGTTAATATAAAAAGTATAAAGAAGGGGGGAAAATCACTCCATGCTGCACTGATATTTGGTAGAGTGCACTTTTATTCCTTGGTTCACATTTGCAATCAACATTTCTTGTTATAATTTAAAACTCTTATAAGTATTGTTTTCCCAGAAGAACATACCATCATCTATTTAACTAATTTCCTGATACAGGGAATTTCTCTTTTCAATCTTCTGCTAGTGTTAAAAATAAAATGTTACAAAGAAAATTTTGAGCATAGGTTTGTGGTGATATTTCAGATTATTTCCTTGGGATTTAAATAATTTCACAGTCAAGTGGTGTAAACTATTTAATCATCATAGTGCTTATCAAAAATTTCATGTGAATTTATCTGCTAACAGCACTGTCTGATATCTCACTGTCAATAGGAGGACTTTTCAAAGTAACTCCCAATTCCCAACTCTAAGAAAAAATTCCCATCACAGCAATACTATGACAGCAAAAATTGGAGGAAAAACAATCACCCATCAGTAATGGAAAAGTTAAATAGATCACAATGAAGTCATTTTCAGTAATTAAATGTAAGTGTTTTCAAATATGAAATAACAAAGAAAAATAATTTCTACAAAATTTTTTTCTTTTTTAAGTCCTCACCCGAGGATATTTTTCCATTAATTTTTTATATAGAGCAGAAGGGAGGAAGGGAAAAGAGAGAGAGAAACATTGATGTGAGAGAGACACACTGACTGGTTGCCTCCTGAACGACCCCAACCGGGGCCAGGGATGGAACCTGCAACCCAGGTATGTGCCATTGACCAGAAATCGAACCTGTGACCCATTGGTCCATGGGCCGACGCTCTAACCGCTGAGCCAAACCAGCCAGGGCAATTTCTACAAAATTATTAAATGAAATGACCTGTTACGCCAAACACCAAATTGCTTGTGAGGTCAGGTAAAGAAAACACACCAGTAGTGACGACGTCTGGGTTATGGAGTCACAGGTGATTCTGTTTTCTTGTTTGTCCCTTTCTGTATTTTTCAAACTGCTTACACTGACAACTTATTACTTTTATGATTTTTAAAAGAGCATTGATTTTTTGCCCTGGCCGGTTTGGCTCAGCGGTTAGAGCGTCGGCCTGCGGTACAGAGAGACCTGGGTTCGGTTCCCGCTAAGGGCATGTACCTCAGTTGCAGTTTGTCCCTGGCCCTGGTTGATCGTGCAGGAGGCAGCCACTTGATGTGTCCCTTTCACGTCGATGTTTCTCTCTCTCTCTCTCTCTTCCCCTCTCACCCTCCCACTCTATCTGAACAAAAAAAAATGGAAAAATGTCCTCAGGTGAGGACAAAAAAAAAAAAAGAGCATTGATTTTTAAAATTAGTCCCATGAGTAAATTCCCTCTCAGTGAGTATGCTGCATTGAAAGGCTAGGAAAGGTGGAAATTGACAGGTACCACTGCAAGCCAGGGGGAGGGATATCTTGCTGCTGGGCTTCCAGGTGCGCTCTGTGTTGAGAACCTTGTTCCTCCTCGTCACAGGAAGCTGCCAGACGACCTCTCTGCACTGATGTCGTTGAGTCTGTTCCTCGAGAGCACCACCCGGGACTGTGCTGCAGCCATCTAATGAGCATTAGCAATTGATTGCACATGAGGCAAGCATCCAAGGGTTCTACAGTTCTTGCCAAACACAGAAGGAGAAGGTGAATCTGGATATGCTTGTCCTTGGGAATCTGAACACAATCCTGGCTTCAAAGAAATCCCCCCCGATCATAAAGTTCCTGGACAGAAAGCAAAATACATCCAATATCTGTGCCAGCCTGTCTGAGTTTGCCACTACCGTTCTCCACCAAGACCTCGGACTTGTGCGGCAGCCTGCTAGCTTTCCTACTAAGAGCAAAGTTAAAATGGAAGGACCCCAGCCGGTGCGGCTCAGTGGTTGAGCGTGGACCCATGCACCAGGAGGTCGCCGGTTTCGATTCCCAGTCAGGGCACATGCCCAGGTTACAGGCCAAATCCCCAGTGGGGGGCATGCAGGAGGTGGCCAATCAATGTTCTCTCTCATCGATGTTTCTATCTCTCTCTCTCTAAAATCAATAAAGAAAAAATATATAAAATAAAATGAAAGGAAAGAGGTTTTATGTAAAACAATGAGGTGGACAGAAAACCCAGAGTCAGTGGTTTCCTGGCTTATAAACTGTTCATAATGACTCACTGATGGTCAGGTATTGACAGCAAACTGAATTATTGTGGACCTACAGCTAGAATGTTAGCCATGTAATCCTTCATTGAAAGAGCTCAAATGATGCTGGAATGAATTTATAAGCAGGTAGGGAAAGCTACATTTGCTCTGAATGAAAAATTAATGGCAGTTGGTTAGTAAAGATGGGAATTCAGGTTGACCATATTCTTTTCCTTCCCAGGTTATCATCAAAACGTCCCTGGAGAGTTTTTGCCTACCTATCATGCAGCCAGAAATCCCTTTTTATCTAGGAGGGGCTGTTTAGCAGACTTAGACCAGTGTATCAGTCAGCTATTGCCTCAGTAAGGCTACATAATAAACCACCCCAAGACTCTGTGTCTTAAAACAAGGATTTAGTCTCAGACTCATGAGTCTGCAAGATGGACTGTGGTTTGGCTGGCTAGGCAGGCTAGGCTGGAGCGCTCTGGTTCGGGCTGCAGGTCAGCTGTACTTGGCCCCAAACTGTAGACTGGGCTGTAGGCAGGTATGTTTATTCTGAGGCTCAGGCTGAATGGGCAACAGCTGCCTGGAGAAAGTTCTCCCCACGGATCACTGAATGACAGGCTTTTTTCAAGCCTCTGTCGTGTCCCACCCACTAATATTATCTTTAAGCCAAACCCAAAGATAAGGGGCAAGAAGTATATTTGACCCACCATGAGGCCATAGCAAGGGTGTTGATGAATAATTCTCTTTGAATGCTGTGAAGAATTGAGAACAGCAATTCTATTTTCCACACTAATGATTAAATCTCTACATATCAACCAATTCTTCCTTCTCTGGAGACTTCTGGTTTTCTCCTCTGGCTTCCCAGAACATGTTTGCTCCACTACAGGTGAGCCAACCCGCCTAGAGGTCAGTATTACCACCCAAAAGGAGAAGGAACCACTTTTCTTTTGGAAGGTTTTGCTCAGCTTACCACATGTCAAGACCTCTCCATTGTTTGGAAATGGACACAATTATGCAAAATAATGGAGTATAAGGAACTTAGGGCCAAAAAAGAACGTAGGTGAGGAAGTAGATAAGAGCAGTTTGAACTAGAAATAAAGTTCAAATTAGTTTCAGCCAAAACATCCCAAGCAAAGAACATTCTCCTGAATTTCTTTTCTTTCCTTCTTTCTTTCTCTCTTTCTCTTTCTTTCTTTCTTTCTTTCTTTCTTTCTTTCTTTCTTTCTTTCTTTCTTTCTTTCTTTCTCTCTCTCTGTCTTTCTATCCTTCTTTCTTTCTTTCTGCTATTTTATCACAGAGGCAAAAAAAAAATGTTCATTGCTGTAAAAACTCAGTCTTGTGAGTGGAATACAATTATCCATAATCCCATGACCCATAGCCACTGTTCAAAAGTTTATGCATGGGCAATTATAAAGCCTCAGAAATCAAGGTGGCAATATTTAAACAATGCAGTAAAAATGTTAAAGTCTGGGTCCAGGTGACTTGGACACCAGAAATTCTTTTTCTCCTCCCTCAGCTACAGGTGCCTATGTAAGTCCTCTCATGTAGACATTTTTCAGGGCTTATAGTATTTGAATATGTTTTTGCAAAAATGGGATAACCTATTACATTTGGTTTTAACCTACTTGTTTCTCATACTAGAATAATTTTCCTTATCAACAAATATATATATATATATATATACATATATATTCATTTTAAATGCTGTCTTGTACTTCATTTATAAATTACCATAAATTATTAACCAGTGCTACATTGATGGAAGTTTAGGTTATTTCCAATTTTTCAGAATTACTGTCTATGAGCATAATAACCCATGTCACTTCATATACAAACTAAGGCATTTGTTTTCATTTTCAGATCTAAGAAATCTAAGAAGGACCATTATTGGCAACAAATAGAACCACCCTTGCGGTGTTAGAATGTGGGCTGCAAGAAAGGAAATAGTGTGGTTGGGTAGAGATTAGTCATTTTTGAAAGAGCACATATGCACATCTTACATATTGACTGCAATCAGCTCAAAAGTTGATAGATCCAGAATGCAGCTTAAGTTTTGAATCAGCATTAAGCATTCCTAAATTCAGATGTTCATCTCAGCCTCTCGGGTCTGCCAACCAGTCTGGAGACAAAATAAGGCCAGACTCCCTGGCAGCCTCTTGGCAATCCTGCCCTCAGAGTCATTTCTGGAAGGGCAAAGGAGTCCCAAAGACTCTTGTGCCACTAGAACAGAAATGTCACCCAGATCCTCAGCCCATCTCCATCACCATAGCGAGGGAGAGTAGCCAATCATTATTACGTTGGTCAGGAATAACTCAAAGCCAGTATCAAGCTGGGTGATTATAAATGAAGCCAGGTATTCAAGGGAAGGCTTTGAAGGATATAAACACACACACACACACACACACACACACACACACACACACACACACACACACAGCACCAGAAACTGAGGGACCAGTTCTTGCCCAATTCCACTCTCCAAGAGATATCAAGGTGACTCAGCCTAAAGTAGGTGTTGAAATTATTCGTGCGATGACACGAAGTCATTTTGGCACCAAAGAATTTATTCTCTTCCCTCAATCCTGCTTTCCCCCAGGTTAATTTTAACTCCTTTACATGGCAAACCAAGATTGTCCAGTATGTTTACATAGATAAATGTGCTTATCCAAAAGACTGCAGTGCCATTCAGAAACAAGAAAGTTCATCTCTCTCGTTAGTCCATTTTATAAACTTAGATTAATCCTTTGACCTTCTTACTTTGAAATGTGGGGTCAGGATGATAGATTCATGGAATGTTAGAGCCTACGGGGATCATGGAGATTTGTCCAATACTCTCACCCTTCAGTGAGAAAAGGGAGGTCAGAGAAGGCAGGTGACCTGCCCGTGGTTTCACAGAATTTTTGGTGGCAGACCCAAGACTCTTCTCCAAACACTCTGTCCAGACTCCAAGCTGATCCTCTTGCCAATGTCCCACAGTGTTACAGCCTTTTTGCCTGAATGCCTCCCGGGGATGTCATGAAGACAAATTACTCTCTAGCTGTATGGTTCTTGAGTCCTTTGGATAAACTTGCTGCATATCAGTGTGCCTGGCAGGCCACCATTGAAACTAAAGCTGGGAAGAAATGAAGCAGCTCACCTTGGCTGAAACCATTGACAGAACACTCATCCCCAAGCCTTAGCTCTCCAGACACCCAAGCAGATAAATGTGAGGCATTACATAAAGTTAAGCCTTATAAATCAGTAAGGCTAAAAGAACAGTTGATGTCATACCCATAAACTTAGTAGGAATAGAACACAAGCTAAAAGGCAGTGGGAACAAAGGAACAGACTAGATACATAGATTTTTCAGAAATTTTAAGCTACAGAAGAACAAAAAAAATTTTTTTTCTAAGAAAATTTGGGGGCAGGGGACTGAAATACATGCAAAGTTTATTTTTAGTGCCCTTTACAGATATAAAGTCATGCTGTTCGTTTAGTAACATAAGAATGCATTATGTATAACTTATTTCACTCATAAAATTACCATGTTTTGTATATTGATATATTTAGACATTGGAAGAACTGAAAAGAGAGTTTTTATTATTTCTTTTCTGGTGGTTTTCTTGGACCAAAGGAAGTTTCTGTGTGTGTGTGTGTTTAAATCCTCAGTGAGAAAACTTTTCAGAATTTTCAGAAACTTTTCAGAATATGTACAGATTTTAGAGGGTCTTTACTTCTCCCAAACCAATTATTTCAAGTCTTCAAATTCTCAATTCTATGAATTCACATGAGTTCAACCAACCTCCTCTATCCAGGCAAGAGATTAACACAACCTGGTTAGCTATGGTGACCTGTTGTGGGACTTTAGAAAGTCCATTTTAGAAGCCCCACAATGTTGGAATTCACTTTGTCCTCCAAGGCAAATCTCTTCTATTCTTCTCACTACAGCATGACCTAAAACTCATTTCTAGCAATGAACCAGGAAAGACCATAGTCATTTAGTTGAGATCCTGTATGAGCACCTTCCTCTCTCTATGAGGTGTACAAATAGTTCACTGTCCCCTGCTTCTTCTCCCACAGTTGACAGTCTAAGAGCTACTTGCTATATTTTATGATTTCCTTTTTTTTAAAAAATTTTTTTCTTTATTGATGTTAGAGAGAAGAAGGGAGAGGGAGAGAGAGGTAGAAGCATCAGCCAGGCTGATTTGCATTTATACGTGTGTGATTATCTATCTGATCGATTTCTGTCTTCCTCACTAGATTGTAGGTGCCATCAGGGCAGGACCCACACCTTCTTTGCTATTTTGTCATAGGCACTTATCAGTGATAAGAAGATAGAAATAAATGCATGCCCACTACTTTCTGAGACAGTTCTTATTATTAGAATTTCCCTCTGTATAGTGAACTCATAGTACTCTCCCTACAACTTCTACCCACTGGATTTTGCCCTTCTGGTTCACCCAGACCTTTCACTACATGGCCCTTCAAATATGTAAAAATGTTGTGTCATCACCAACTTATCTTTCCTCTAAAGATCCTCAGTTTCTTCAGTTATTTCATATGAGGTATGGTTTTTTAGTTTCTTTGTTGTCTTAGATGCTATTCTCTGAACACATCACTGCTCTGGTTCTACAGACCCACACAGCAGTTATTGGAATGGATGTTATTGGCATATTCAAGGCTCTCTCCCCCAAAATGTTTTCAAGGTTCAGGACTACACTCGAACTCTCTAAAGTTCTTCCCTATAAAGCTGATTAGTGACCAAGACTGCTAGTTGCCCCCCACAATACATTCTCTTCTTCCTCTATGGCAAGAGAACCCTGATTTTCAGCTGGACAAAAGCTGCCTACAATAAAGGCTGTGTTTCTCAGCCTCTCATGCAGCTAAATGTTGCTGTGTGAAAAAGTCCTTGTTAATGGAATGAGTAGGAGTGCCTAGGACAGACTTTGTGAACCTTCTTTAAACAAGATGCTTGCACCCTTTGCTCAGCTTCTTCACATTTTTTCTACTCTTTTTCCTAGAATATGAGTGCCACCATCTTAGACCATGAGCCCAAAGTCATACATGGCTGAATAATAAGGTAAAGAGGTTTGGGGTCCCTGACATCAAGGAGTGTCCTGGACTAACACTGTTAGGTCTGAAAGAGAAATAAACTTTTATCATGTTTAAACCACTGTTACTCTGTATTTTTTTTCTGACACACAGCCAAAGCTAATCCTAGCTGATAGTTCATTGCTCTGTCTTCAACCTCAGGAGGCATTTCTTCCAGCTCTCCAGCCCCACCTGCAACCTTAGGAGACTCGCTGCCCTCAGAGCACTTGGTAAAGTCTGAGGGTGCCTTGGATACATTCTCTCAGCTGTCCAGTCATGCTCCCAACTTTTGGCAGGCTGCTGACTTGCACTTGAAAAAGACTGTGCATCTAGCTGTGAAGAAGCAAGAAAATGTGGGTCCATGATCAAGGGAAGAAATAGTAATAGAAACAGATCCAGAGATGGCCCAGATGTTGGAAATGTCAGATATGGACCTCAAAAAGTTATATTATAAATCATATTATAATATGACAATTAAATAAGTATTAAATAATAATTCTATTATAATATAATATATTATAAACATATTAAAAGATATTGCAGAAAATTTGGAAAAGAAGAGTAAATAGTTGGGAAGATAAAAATATTTTAAAAGGAAAGAAGTGAAAATGCTGGAAATAAATATATCCTATCTGAAATTAAAATTTTATTCTGTGGGCTTAAAAACAATCCCAGGATCATGTGAATGGAAAGAATATGAAGCTAAGGCAACACTGCACAAAACTAACTTGGATTTACCAGGAAGAAAGTGTTTCTAAATGCTTTGCCTCCATTCTTTTTTCTGTCCAATTGAAGCTAAGAAAAGTACTAAGTCCTAACTCAGTCTGCCACTTTAGGAAAATTTGTCCTGGCAAATTCCTGATGAAACCATAAAAAAACAAGAGTCTTAATAAGAAATTAGAGGCAGAAATTAAAATAAGAGAGGACAGAAACTATTTTCACATGAGGATACTCCTGCTCATGTCCTGTTTTTCTTAAGGAAAGGTCAAAGTCCCATTAGATGGCCATGAGCTGTGCTGTTAGCTGCCAAGTTAGGTTACAAAGGGTGATTGCTCATGCTGATTCCTTATTCTATCTTCCTACTACCAAACCACCCCTATCCAACCTGGGCAGCTTTGACCATCTTTGGTTGAATTGAAGAGCAAGCAAAGCAACAGAATTCCACTCACAAAAGCTAGTGACTGACCCAAACCCCCAGGAGAATGGTTACTATCATCTCTTAGCCCAGGATTGCTTTCTCGCTGCCATGCTGACAGGCAGGACAGATGGAGCAACATGAATTTACGGATTATTGATGCTACTTCATCCCCATTAACAGGAGAAATAACCACATACACTATGTCCAGGAAGCTCTTGAGTTCACAAGATTAATGCAACATCTCCTCTTATCCATAACCTAAACACTTGACCACGTAATCTATGTCATTGACTTCAACAGAAAACTCCTCCCAAAGTCCATGTAGTGCTTGCCTTTCTCTCGGGTCACAGCATGTCAAAACTATGCAGTCTTTTCCTTTTTTATCACCTCTGCCTCTCCAAGCATCTTGTTGGATGTTGTTATTGATCAGGTCATGCTTGTCTAATTTTACTCATTATATCTTACTTGTTTGAAAAACGTAATGTATGAAATATTCTTAACTAAGCATAGCCACATTGTAGAACCTCTTAATAAACACATTTCTCATATATATTACTTAACCAAACAATTGACTACTATGTACATTAAATATAAGACACTATCAATTAAAAGTTGCACCATTATTTTAGTACCACTA
Source organism: Tadarida brasiliensis (assembly GCA_030848825.1). Taxonomy (NCBI): domain Eukaryota; kingdom Metazoa; phylum Chordata; class Mammalia; order Chiroptera; family Molossidae; genus Tadarida; species Tadarida brasiliensis. The sequence goes on from CM061263.1 coordinate 27,955,472, forward strand.
CACACAGATAACGTATGAAGGATAGTCATGTGCAAAACATAAATTAGTGACACAAGCCTCTTGTTATCTTGAAATCTTGGACTTGCCTATTACTCCTGCCTTCAGTTGTGTTGTTTAGTGCATAATAATGTAATCATAGCTATCCTTCTGAAGACATTTCAAACAGCAATTACATTCAACATTTGTACTACGAACATGGAGCCTAACTCAAGTGAAGTGTAGACATTGTGAAAAGCTATGAAAAGTTCACACATGTGCAGACAGCAATGACTGCATTCTGACTGTAGCCTGGCCAACAATATCTGTGAGACACCACTGCTTATAAGCTACTTCCTGATTTCAGAGACATTAAGATGGGGGGGTGGGAATGTGCCTTTTAGAATTGTTACAATATGAGCAATCAGTTCCCCTCCTTCTCAGACCTACCCATCATTCACCATCTGTTATCTGTATCTTTCTAATGCCTTAGACAGCTATGAAAAGGATCCCGTATTTGCATTTCCCATTCTCTTCTGGTCAGTATACGCATTTACAGGTCTCTCCTTCAGTGGTGATATTTCTTGTCTTTTTTTTCATTATTCAACAGTGGAGAGGAGTAAAATGTGTGAAGAAGGCAGACAGTATATCCATCAAAATGTAAACAGTTATCTGTGGGTAGTTATCTACGAGTGGTAGGTATATTAATGGGTGATTTTTATTTTCTTCTTTTGTTTATTATGTTTAATGATTGTGTATAAAAAACTAATATTACTTGAGTAATTTTTAAGTATTTACAAGAGATAAACCTAGTACATAATTTTAAAAATATTTTTTGACCAGTCCTGGCTGGTTTGACTCAGCGGTAGAGCATCTGCCCACAGACCAATGAGTCAAGGGTTCGATTTCGGTTGCGGATCGTCCCCGGCCCTGGTCAGGGTAGGGCCGTGCAGGAGGCAACCAGTCGATGTGTCCCTTTCACGTCGATGTTTCTCTCTCCCTCTCTCTTCCCCCCACTCTATCTGAAGATAAATAGAAAAATATCCTTAGGTAAGGATTAAAGAAAAAAAATATATATATTTTTTGACCAAAGAAAAAGACTAACAAAGTCAAAATCAAATGATAACTGGGAAAAAATATCTGCAACACATAATGAATAATATCCAACTCAATACAATAGAATAGTCAATTCATACAAAAGGACATCCAAATGGCCATTAAACACATGAAAAATGCTCATCTTCACTGGTAGGCAGGGGAATGCGAACTAAGTAATAATCAAGCGACGCCATTTTTCCTGCTCCTTGGGTTGATGAAAAAATTTTAAACCTTTTTTAAAAAATTAAAAACTTATATCACTAGTTACGTATAACATATTCCAGGAACCTTTCATTCCTTCTCTTAAAGGATGGCCAAGTCTTAGCGTGTGTCACCCGAGACTCCAAATGGACACACACAAAAAACTATAGCATTCAGAGCTAGCAAGCATCCTCACACATTGCTATTGAAATGGAAATTGCTTTACTTTTTTGGAAAGCAAGTTGGCCATAGCTGCTAAAAATTCTAATACACATAAACTTTGACCCAGCGATCCCACCCCTAGGAATGGGTCCTATAGAGGAAAAAAGTACTAGTTAATAATGATCTATTTAAAAAAATAGTTATTGCCCTGCCAGTTTGGCTCAGCGGTTAGAGCATCGGCCCTCGGACCGAAAGGCCGAGGGTTTAATTCCAGTCAAGGGCACGTACATGGGTTGCAGGTCTCCCGGTCCCGACCAGGGCTGTGCAGGAGGCAACCAACATCCCGCAACATCGATGTTTCTCTCTACCTCCCTCCCTTCCACTCCCTAAAAAATAAAAAAATCAGTGGAATAAAAAATAAAAGACTCTTTTATTGCAGCATTATATCCAAAGGTGAAAACCTGGAAACTTCCTGAATATCCACTGAATGGAGACTAAATAAATGTTGGTACATCTATACCATGGACTGCTGAAAGCTATTAAAAAGAATGACTAAGCCATCTTCATCTGAAGGAATATTCATCGCAAATCATTGTGTAAAAAAAAAAAAAAAAACAATTTGCATAAAACTGTACACAGTGTGATCCCAATTTTAAAAAGTCAAAATAATATATATTTGTATTAACCTGGGAAAGGTGTGAAAAGATACATAATAGATCATTATCACTGGTTACTTTAGAGGAGCAGAGGTAGAAAGGCAAAGGCGGTGAGAAGGATGTTTCATTTTCTTCTTTCTTCAGTTATTTTACTAGTTATACAGAACCCCTGTGAATTCCATAATTTTACATGGAATTTAATGGATTTTTTAAATGCAAGACTATGCACCTGCATTCTTTTCTCCCTGGAATGACATAGACTCAAGATGGGGCCTCCCTCCAGATGATAGAATGAATCCGTCCTCTGCTGGGATGATTTACAGCTATTGAGTGTCCTCAGATAGCCTGATTCTCTTGCTGATCTTTTGATATATGAATAGTTTTGCACTTTTATTTCTTGTAAAAGGGTTCAGTGTAGTCGTCCCATCATGAGACTAACTGGACATAGTATCTCTGCCTAAACCTTGCCACACTGTCGCATGCATCCCAGTCATCCCAGGAAGGGTGTGTTGTGGTTTCATGAGAGGGAACTGTCAATCCTTGGCAAGAAGTGGGGATGTTCCGAATAGCAGACATAGGATGAAGATTTGAGAACCATTCCAATCAATTTTGGCTCCTCCCATTCTAGCACCATTCCCCTTGTCTGCATCAGCCACCACTGTAATTCAGTTTGGTCAAATAACTGTACAATTGATAAGGATTAAAGTGTATTAGTGTTTACTGTGCTTCCCCATAGCTCTTCTGAAGATGCCAATAGCTGCCATATGTCCATTAATGAGAAAGGCCCTTACAGCTGCCATAACCATCCAGTGGAACTTGGCATCAAGAACCTAATTAAGAGACCATCAATAATCAAGAGAAACTCTAGTTGTCAAATTAATGCCATGATCATGTAAAAGCTGCAACTGAGTCATTAATGTTTTGGGGTGTTTTTTGTGCAATTTTTATTAATTTATTTTTGTTACAGATGTTTCTCCTTTTTTCCCCCTAGACACTCTCCTCCCGATCCCGCCCCCTCCCCCAGCATTGTTGTCTATGTCCACTCGTTACGCCTACATGCATATAAGTTCTTTGGTTTATCTCCTCCATCCTCCCTCCCCCTTCTAATGTTTTCATTTTAGTTCTGATCTCTACCTTAGAGAAAAATGTTAGAGTGGTTAATAATTGGTATATAAAATATTTGAATTATTACCAACGATGTACATAAATTATGTCTTCAAAGGCCAAATATATTTTTCACAAAATATTATAAACCATTGTACTGCAAAACACTCCATATCTGTACTCAAAGCAAAGAAATAAAATACAAACTAAAAATATGGTGTGAGATGAAGGTCGAGTAGAGCAATCGCTACAGGCTATGCACTTCTAAAACAAGTGACCGATTACAGGTGCTTCCTGCGAGTCCCTCTTTCCCCAGCTGGAAAACTTCAGTAATATCTAGCTTCATCATAGATCTTTTCTGAATCACAGAGATGAGGAGAGAGAGAGAGAGAGAGGGTAGGGGAGAGAGAGACTCCAGTTGAAGTAAGCTCAGTCTTTATATGAAAAAACTGATGGGCCTACCTGTGGTCAAACCTCTCTGTAAACTATGGAATCCCGGAAAAAAACAGTGAGAGTTATTATGTATTCCTTTCCCAGGAATAAAGAGCAAAAATCACTTTTCTCTGCTTTTCAGTAATTATCAAATCAAATGGCCTGAGCTTTCTTATTAGCCAACCAGGCAGTGGAACCATTACCAAATTCATTCACCAGTCATTCACCAGGTACCACATGTCCTTTATCTGGGTGCAGAGATTGGAAGGAGAGGAAAGGCACAGCCCTTCACTGGCCTGGGAATTGTCAGATGCTAAGACGGGGCCTCTGATGGGCTCTAAGCACCTGCCGGGACGCAAAGACCATTTGAACACTAATTTTTCCTATATTCCTGGTAGTTGAGGACAATCATTGGGCCTGTGTTTCTCCCCATGTTTTAGTAGCACATATAAAATCACTTTTTGTACCAAACTTCTCCTCCACGCAGTGTCTACTAAAGACAGGAGCAGAGTTTGGAGTTAGCCCAGCTGCCAACCAGCCTTCAGGAAAGAGCCCTGTGTGTCCTCTTCTACCCCGTGTCTTCTGAACTTATCCCAGACAAGAAAGTCGGAGGATCCCAGAAAACGAGGGCCTAGAACTGGTGGCCACTGGGTTCATCTATAGAGTGGACAATTGTCATTTGCCTCCTTAGCATTCATTCCCCCTTCTTTTTGCCAACAGCCCCAAATTTTTCTTTAGGGAGCCACCTCCCTTCACGTTTGCAAGCACTGCGTTCTCTGACCACAATAGCACCGATGAGATGAAGTGGCACTTTGGCTGAGACTTCTGGAAAAGTGACCTGATGGATTTCCCCCTTAGATGTGAAGGTGAGAAAAGGCGAGGCCTGAGGCTGTGCAGCCATTATAACCCAGAAAGGAGCGCCTCTGAGAGTGAGGTACAGTGAAGGTGAGCAGAGTCAGGTGCATGAGCACAGAGAGAAAGGGTGTCTGATGACAGCACTGTGACAAGTAGCCCCTACAGCCTGGGACAATCATTAATTATTAATAATAAGTTCTCTTTTTGCTTAAGCCCTTTGGGGTAGGATTGTTTTTGTCACCTGCAATAGAAGCATCCTGGCTGATAAGACATGAGATGGCAAAAAGCCACGAGTCCATATGAGGACAACCATGTGTTCCCCTTTTTCCACTTGAAATTTCCATGCTTTGTGCTTACTAGTCACATGCCTGCGGAAGGGGTTGCATTCTCACCTGGTGAGGTGCTCGTTCCAGTCTGGTTAGGCCTTCTATAGGAGATCTATTTTTATGAATGAGAAATTCTGATGGGAAGTCAAACGTGCTGTTTACTGTCATTTTAATTTTATTATTATGAATAGTAATTATAATGCATCTATCAATATTCAGAGATTATTCAGTTGATCTAACAATGGCGGGTTTCTTCTCTCTGGTCGTACAGAGAGTTTTGCTATGAGTCATCCACATTCTCATACGGTGACAATGGCATATTCTCGCACGGTAGCTTATCCAAATCCTCCCTAGTCCTTCTGTGTGGTTTAATTAAATTGGCCACTCACCACTAGCCACTTTAAAAAGACAGGGTGTTGCGCTGGCCAGTTTGGCTCAGTGGTTAGAGTGTCAGCCCTCTGACCAAAGGGTCACAGGTTTGATTCCTGGTAAAGGGCAGGTTCAATCCCCAGCCCTGGTGGTCGGGGTCATGCGGGAGGCAACCAATCGATGTTTCTCTCCGTCTCTTCCCCTCCCTCCCTTCCACTCTATCTAAAAAAATAAAAATAAAAATAAATCAATGGCAAGATATCCTCAGGTGAGGATTAACAACAACAACAACAAATAGGGTGTTGAGGACTGTAAATAAAAAAGGAGAATCTAGAAAGGGGGTTGCCGCCCTGGCCCGTTTGGCTCAGCGGTTAGAGCACCCGCCTGCGGTCCAGAGAGACCCGGGTTCGGTTCCCGCTAGGGGCACATACCTCAGTTGCAATTTGTCCCCGGCCCTGGTTGGTCGTATGGGAGGCAGCCGCTCCATGTGTCCCTTTCATGTCGATGTTTCTCTCTCTCTCTCTCTTCTTCTCTCTCCCTCCCACTCTATCTGAACAAAAAATGGAAAAATGTCCTCGGGTAAGGATAAAAAAAAAAAAAAAAAGGAAAGGAAAGAAAGGTATTCTTCCACTCCAGGTCCCAGTGAAAGATATTTTTCCAATCTTGTATTCTTCACTGAGGATAAAGGTGGAATGAAGATGTTCATGATACCTGTCAAATTATGACTTGGCCATTGACAGGCCTCTATTTTTATTTCTTTTTTTGTTTGTGTTCTTTTTTTTTTTTAATTTTTTTTCTTTATTGATTTTAGAGAGAGGAAGAGAGAGGGAGAGAGAGATAGAAACATTGATAAGAGAGAACATCAATTGGCCGCCTCCTGCATGCCCTTCACTGGAGATTTGGCCCACAACCTGGGCATGAGCCCTGACCGGGAATTGAACTGGCGACCTCTTGGTGCAGGGGTCGACGCTCAACCACTGAGTCACACCGGCCTGGCTGTTTGCCTTCTTTTTATGGAGAAAGTTATAAATATCACATTGGATCTTACACTGTCTTCCAACCAAGCAAGGTATGCACCAAAGCATTCGCCCTGACCAGGGCTCACAACTTCCAAGGTGCTCCCACCCCATCCGTCTTGCTGTGAGGAGGTGGCTGGCTTTGGAGAGTCCCTCTCTCCAGTACCGTGATATCAGAACCCAGGCTGGCCTTTCACTGGCTGGTTTCTTCTTAAGATCCCATCAGAGGAATTGAGAACTAATTGTTACTGGCTGTACTAACTTCTTGTACTGAGGCCCTGTACTTTCAGGAAGAAATTTTTGGAGAAGCTAGGTCTCAGTGAGTGGGACAAAATAACTTCTCAGTAAGTTGTCATTAATTTCAAAACTAACTCATACTTCATATTGACACCAAATATGATCACGGTGGCTTTTGCCTTCACCTTTCTCCAAGGGCAAAAGTGTAATCACAATATTCTGTGGAAAATTCCTGCTCTAGCATAACTAAAACAGATTCTTTTCCAAAATCAGGAATCTTATATCAGTAAAATATATCTACTTGTTACAAAACAAAAGTTGAGAGAATCAGAACTCAGATATGTTTTTAAACTCCAGAATTTGTTCTAGGACTCTGGCTATATTTCTGGATGATGTCCATTAAAGTATGTGTGTGTGTGTGTCTGTGTGTGTCTGTGTCTGTCTGTGGTGTGTGTGATACACCAAGCATTCATTGACAGTTCAAGTAAAAAAGCCAAGGCAGAAATTGAGAATTCTGAGACGTGTCTGAGATAGGTCAATCTAATGTCATATTCTTCATTATAAAAATAATTAGCCCTGGCCGGTTTGGCTCAGTGGTTGGAGCATCAACGGGCCCAGGGACCGAAGAGTCACGGGTTCGATTCCAGTCAAGGGCACATACCTTGGTTTCGGTTTGGTCCCCTGCACCAGCTGGGGTTGTGCGGGAGGCAACCAATCGATGTGGCTCTCTCACACAGATGTTTCTCTCTCTCTCTCCCCCTCCCACTCTATCTGAAGATAAGTGGAAAGTTATCCTCGAGTGAGGATTAAAATATAATAATAATAATAATAATAATAATAAATTAATAAAAATATAGCAAAAGTATAAAAATATATCTGGTATTTTTTTAAACCATGACATTTTTAACAACTACATCTACTCTGAATTATACTATGTATATATTATATATACTATTATACTATGGAATTAACTATACTCTTCATCACATTGTTTTATAAGATGTATGTTTTATCTACCCAAAAGATGTATACTGCTATCTTCACTTTTGCAAAGGGGGAGATGAGATGATAAGAAGTTGCATGGCTAGGATTCAAACCCAGCTCTTTCTGACTCCAAAATTCATGGTCTATCATACAACATTGCCTTTTTCAAAATATTTCAGTCTGCCTAGAAAAACCCAGCCCACTAGGGCCTGAGGAGAGAATCTAGGACTCCCCGTTATTCATGGTCTCTTGAAGAAGGAAAGAGTCCTCTCCCACCTGGGGCTGCCCAAGAACCACCTCACCAGCCATCAATAAGGCCACACTGACTGCAATGCTTTGAGCCCCGCTTACAACTGCTGCCAGAATCCTGATCCTATTCCCCCCCCCCGCCGGAAGACGCCGGCCGAAGCATCCCCTTGTGGCCTCTAGGATTCCTCCACGACTTGCTGGCCACCAGGCCTTTTCCATAGTATCTGCCTCTTCTCCAAATCATCCGTTACTCTCCAAGGAGAATCGACCTTGCTCCTGTTCTGGCTTGGTCATTCTGATCTGTGTTTCCTGTCCTGATACTCCCTTTCCTGGGGTTGGCTTGACAAGGTATCAGTAGTTCCCACCCAGATGAACTGCTCCCACCTCCATCAAGTCTTCACATTCACATGCAACACCCTCCAAACCCTGGCTCAATCCGGGTGCTAAATTAAGGTCACAACCCAACTTGTTTTCTCCCTCCCTCAATATACAAAGATTCGGAACGTTTTCATAAAACAAATGAGAAATTGCAGCCTTCTGATTAAAGTTGAATAAATTTATTTGTTAAAGAACTGAGGAAATTCAGATTAAAACAATAATAAAATGTAAAATAAAGATGAGTAATAAAACCAATAAATATTATCCTAACATTAAAAAGAAAAACTGTAATAAAAAAATAAATAAAATGAGATCATACTAATGGCAGTAATTCATTAAGAGGAATAGAAGAGATACGTGTGCAATAGAAATAATAATAAGCAATAAGTTTTTGGATGGTTTTATAATCCAATTAGTGAGGGGTGTGACTCACAGGAATACACTGAGAAAAGATTGACATTTCTTGGTGATTTGACACAAAATACTGCCATGGATAAAGACAACGTAAAATTCATAATATACCAGGAAAATGAGGGCATGGACGTCAATTCAAAGAACAAGTACCATATGATTTCACTCATATGTGGAATTTAATGAACAAAATGAACCAACAAATAAAATAGAGACAGACTCACAGACAGAGAGCAGGCAGACAGCTTGGGGTGGGGAGGGGGCTGGGCAGGGTGGAGGGATTGAGCAAAAGAAAAAAAAAGAAAAAGAATTCATGGACAGGGACAACAGTGTGGTGATTGAGTGGGGAGGGAACGGGTGGAGGTGCAGGAAGATAACAGGGGGATAAATGGTGATGGGAAAAAAAATAAAAGAAATAAAGGAAAAATTTTTAAAAAGAACATTCAAGATATAAACTCACAAGAAAATCTCAAATGCCCGGAAATCTTACAGCTCCTATATGAAAGACGTTCATATAGTTTGCCCAAATTTGACAGTTCTAAATATTTTCTTGGCATTGCCAATCCCTACTTGTGAATCTGGAAGAAATTCTTCTAAGGTATCCACAATAAAAAATAAATAATTTTTCATCAACTATGCTAGATGAAAGACTGAATAACCTTTCTATATTCTCTATAGAAATTACCACAAAATTGCTGTCATATGAAAACACAAAAAGTATATAGCTAAAATAACTTTTTTTTAATCCTCACTGAGGACATTTTTTTTTTTAATTGATTTTAAGGGGGGGAGAGAAAGAGAAACATTGATCGGTTACCTCCCTAATGTGCCTCGACAGGGGATCGAACCAGCAACCTAGGTACGTGCCCTGACTGGGAATCAAACCCGCAACGTTTTAGAGTACAAGATGATGCTCCAACTGAGCCACCAGCTAAAGTAACTTTTAAAATAATATTATAAATGAGTATCCAGTAGTAGTTCATAAAAATATTATTGCTATGACTTCTGTTTTCATTATAAATAAATATTCACTTTTCATACCTAAATTTGCATTTTTCTACTCAGAGAGAGATCCAAACATTGTCCAGTTCCGGCCCTACAAAGCCTGGATCCATCCTCACAATGGGCTTGGGTCTGACCCTCCCTCCCTCCCTCCCTCCTTACTCTAACTCGGGCTGACCCTCTTTCAGAGAGACAGACAGTGGCCAGGACAATCCCAGGGCAGGATGAATAGAAAGTCTGCCCACCACAGAACTCATTCCCGGGTTCACATCCTAACAAGTATAAAGCCCTGTGAAAATGCAGAGCCCTCGGAGATACCAGGAACTATTGTTTTCACCAGATCACCTACAAACTCCACTCAGCTATAACAGCTAGATAGAACACGTTCGACTTCTTTTTTATTATTATTTAGTTTTTTCTAAATTAAATATACTGCTGGCATCAGTGAGCCGAGTAAACACAGGGTTTCCTTCCCTGCCTGATGAAAACACAGGTGACTGAATGGAAATAAATACTTGAGGAAGGTCTGGCAATCTTCTTACTCTAATTTGGAGGATGCTGTTTATTTGGACTGTGGTCTCCTTTCTAAGAAAAAGCTCTTTGTGTCTTGAATAAGCATTTGTTGGTACATTAGGTAAACTAAAACAACCTAAAACTAAAGCTGACGCTATAGAAAGTTAGCTTTTTATTTCATTATTTTCTTGATTCTCATTTGCCCGTGTTTAGGTCTCAGGAATTGTGTTATATTTCATTAAATTTAAAATGCAAAGCTTTACCAAAGAAGTAATTCTGTCATTATTTCATTGATGTATTTTTCACATCAATTCAATTCAGCAAGCATTGGTTGGGAGCCTTCAAGGGGGCAGGCACTGCGCTGGGCACTGGGAAATACCCAGATGGAGATTGCTGGTGCTCTCTGCAAACGTGTCAAGTGATCAATGCTGCTCTCGCGATAAGATCAAACTGTTGAGAGAACAGAGAGGAACCAACAGTTCATTCTGCCGGGGCCATGGGGAAAAGAAAAGCAGATTCCAAGTGTGGTCTGTGGCTCCCAAGGGCTCCAGGGACAAGTCTCTGGGTGTCTGCTGGGACAGGGGGAGCTGAGGGCCAGGGCTCCAGGGCTCCCATTATTGTGTCAAACAGTTTAGCTCCGTCTGTTTCATTGGTTGCAAGTTTGCATTATTATTCTTTGACAAAAAGCTTCTGCTTTTGAAAAATATATTTTTTTTAACTACCAAACAAGATGACCTTTGATCTGAGCTTTGAAGGTTATAGAGATCAACCCAGTGGTTTGGGCTCCCTTCAGACGTTCAAACTCCGCAGCCTACATGTTTAACCCTAATCTTCCAGCTTTAGTATTCTCTTTCTCTAATTCATACCACATTTTAGAACCTTTCATGGCTCCTCATTGCCTACTAGATAAAATCCAGTCTCCTTGACATAGCCTCCAAAGTCCTCCCTAATCAGGTTCCAAATGCCTTTCACTTTTCATTTCCCTCCACTTACCCACAGACATGGTTGGAAGACAGTTTTCCTTGAGTCTCTTATATTTCTGAACTTCCTGCACACAGAGGCATTGACCATTTTTGTTCCAAAGTATCTTTTCAAGAATGTTTGTGTAGTGAGAAGCTTTGGAAAGGAGAGATAATGACTCCCTCCAGAGTGTAGGGAAAGTTTGTTTGCTTTCCAACATAATAAAGACTATATTCCCTCCAGGACAAAGAGGACAGGTTGACTTGCAGTCCATTATAAAAAGTTGGGGTTTCCTAATCTTGCGGTTCCTCAGCTGTGTCACAAACCCACTGGGCACAGCATTGATTTGGGCCACTCTGCATTGTCACAGTGGGACTTGGCAGGACAAGGAAAACCAATAACAATAAAGCTCATGATTTTTGCTGTGCTGTGAGGAATAAAATCCTTGATCTCTGACTCAGGTATCTCATGTCTTCTACCAGCATCCATGCAACTGGCAATTTAGCTCTTAGCTTCCATGCAATATAAAATCTCAGTTTTATGTTCTTCACAGTTCTTGACAGACCCCTGTATCAGCCACGATCAACTAAGTTATGTTGCAGGAGCAGGTGACCCCCGATCCCTGTGGCTTACAACAGAGTTCTGTTTCCTTCTCATCCCTGTGTCCTTTGTAAGTCAGCTGGTGGCTCTGCTTCCATTATCATTGGCCTCATTATAGGACAAAAGAAAAAGAGAATAAGGCAAAGCAAGCACCAGATTTTAAATCTTCCACCTGGAAGTAACAGACATCCTCTCTGCTTACTTTCACTGGCCACATCGAAACCCAAGCCTGGTAAAAACTTCAAAGCTACCATATGCTCAGAAGAAAATAGAGTTGAGATATTGCTAAATATACCTAATGGGTTCCAGAGCACTCTAGGCTCTATCCACACCTTTGGGGGGTGATTTGATCATGAGGGTGGAGCTAATAATGGAATTAGTACCCTTATAGAAGGGACCCAGGCAGCTCTCTTGCCCTCTTTTTGCCATGTGAGAACACAGTAAAAAAGTCTGCAGGCAGTCTGTAACCTGGAAGAGCGCCTTCACCAGAACCTGACCGTGCTGGCACCCAGATCTTGGACTTCCAGCCTCCAGACCATGAGAAATAAATTTTCATTGTTTCAACCACCCTTCTATGGTAATTTGTTAGAGTAGCCAGAACTGACTAAGACAGACCACAAAGCAGGAAAGAGAGGACAGTGATCTTTGAAGTTGGCATCAATGGTTACAGAGAGTGGAGACATCACTATGTGGGAGAAGAAACCAATGGGAGAGTCTTTAGAGGGGGCAAGTGCCTGCTGCAGGGAAGACAGAGTCTATAGGAAGCCTACAGGGACCTGAACTTGTCAGCAGGAACTTAAATTATATTTTTAGGTATCATGAAAAGATTTCATATAAAAGTAGATGGGGGTTAAAAGGTTTTACTTAGAAACCTTGTGATGAACACACAACACAATAGAATTGTATATATAATAAAAAATGAAGGAAGGAAGGAAGGGTTTTACTTAGAGGAGTAAAATGGAGCTTAGGCATTAGGTCACAGAAAATGCAAGTTCATTATTATTGCTCATGTTTGAGATTCCATCAGTATCTGGGGGTTGGTCTGATTGGGGAAATGAGCATCTTGAATGTGTGTGGGAGGGAGGGCAGAAGGGAAGAGGGGACAAAAGAATCTGAATAGGCTGGCAAGCTGCAAATAACCAAATAAATGCCCTAATCATGTCCCTGGTGCTCCCAGGAGCTCTGAGCCACCCCTGGTGGGAGACAAGAGCTGTCAGCAGAGGCGCAGCCAGTCTCCCAGCCCCTAGCACTCTGCCTGAGCAGCTGGTAGGCCATCCTCCTCACCTGCAGAGAGCCTCCTGCGTGGCCAGCCCAGGGGACACTGCCAGCCACCCTGTTGCCCATGACAGAAACCTGAAGTTATCCTCGACTTTTCCCTCCCTTTACTCCCCACAGTGAATTGACTCTATGTTCTAATATCATTCACATCCACACACCTGTTGCTATCCCTATAACCACTAAATAGTTCAGGAAACCATCGCTGAAGCGTGTTCTAACTTCCTCCGACCTCTGTCTGGCTCCCTTCCTATCTGGTTCTCATACTGTAGCACAACTGATCACAGTCCCTCCTCTGACTGTCACTCTTTATTAGCTCCCCATCACCCTCAGGATTAAAGTCCAAAATTCCAAGTATTGCCTTTAATGTTCTTTGTGAGACAGTTCCTGGTCACTTCCTCAGCTTTATCATTGGGGTTCCCATCCAGCTTTTTCCAGCTATAGTCCTGGACCCAGAAAACGCTTCTTGCTTTCCCTGAAATTTCTCTGAACCTCCCCTCCCCTCATCCCCAGCCCCTTCAGTCCTGACTCATCTGGCTAATTCCTGCTTTTGAAATCTCAGCTGTGATGTTACCTACCTAAATCTCCCTAACTCTTTCTAGGCTGGATAAGTGGTCCTAACTGTGTTCCCATAGCAACTTGTATTTGCCAAAGTCAGAGCATATAATAATCTGTGTTATAGTTTTGGTGTTTGTTTGCCTTTTTATCTTATCTATATCTCCATCTAGATCACTAGTTCTCTACTCTGACAGCACTCCTAAGGACCTTATAAAAAAATATAAATGCCAATTCAAGAAGAAGCTCTCAAGGTGGGTCTGGACATGGGTGTTTTGTATGTTCCCCAAATAACTCTAGTGGGTGGCCAGAGATGGGCGTCACTCAGTAGACTGCAATTTCTTGAGCTCAGAGAACCTGCTGGATTGGTCTATGCACAGGAAACAATGCTCACTATTTGTCACTGTGGACAGATCTCTGATCATGTTGGTCTTCTGGGTGAAAGGTCTGCAGACGTGGCACAGAGAAGGATATGTCTTGGAGAAGAACGTTGTCCTGAGGAGGACTCGCCTCTCACCCCTCAGTGAGCATGGGTGGAAATCAGTCTCTTCAGCTCATTCTGGAACAAAATCACACAGCTGAAGTGTGGGCACAGCCCTTTGGGGTGCAACAGCCATCCACAACAACTCTGCCCTTTTAGGAAGGCTTTGATGTTAAACAGCAACTTATTTCTCTGCAAGGAGAGGGGTGTAAATTTGGAAGGACAAATTTACTTTTCAGAGCTCTTTCGATTTCATACCTCTTCAGAGCAAGTACACAGATGGATAAACCAAGGCTCCAAGAGGCTGTGAGTGGCTGTCAACTCAATCATCTCCGGAACAATGCAGAGCAGAAATCAGTAGGTGACTCTGGAAGAGCAGTCAGCTTCACCGGAGGTGACATGGCCCCACCTGGACCCTAAGCTGGCCCACTCCACCACCCTGCCTCCTAGTGTTGATGGAGAGGCATTGCAGGGGAGGAATCAAAGCAGGAAGTGACTAGAGCCTGGAGAAGGACAATTCGGCACCTGGGTGACTCTTCTCATAAAAATGGGATCAATTAGTTCCTACTAAAATAAGGGAGGCACCTGGGGAATTTTATCAGAGAATCTGGGCCCTAATTAATATGGGAAGACAAACATCTTTGCCAACAATGCAATGACTGATCTTGCCCACCCACTCCACCAGGGTGCCCACTGTTAGGATCCTCCGGCCCCTGATTCCCACCCCAGTGGGTGTGACAGAGGCTGAGCACAGAGGTGGGGTCAGGGCTGTGCTTACTGTTAGATGTCTATAAGAAAGGATGACTTTGGCAACAGATAGACCTGGGTTCAAATCCTGGTTGGCTATGGCCCTGACCAGCTCTGGACCTTGAGCGTGTAAAGATCATGAATCTAGATTATTTACCACTCAACCATGTTCGTGTTTATTATTGTTATTGTTGCTGCTGTTATTGTTGTTTTTATACAGAATTCACTTCACAGTTGCACCGAAAACACTTCACCCCAAAAAGGCAACAATAACAAAAGATGCAGAAGAAGCCAGCAGCCAAGGGCAACTGCAAGTGAAACCGAATGTGATTTCTCTCACGTGGTTTGTGGGGTTCAACACTCTTGCCTTGTTGATTGTCTCAGTGCGGTTAATGGCCCTCTGTGGACTGTCCTCCACTCAGGACGGAAGCTCTCTTCAACGTCTCACCCCAAATAGGTGGCCCTGGGCTCAGCTGCTGGGAGCGGGTGCTGTGATTCCAAGGGCTTGGGACCACGGGCATCCATACTCACTTCTGCCTGCCCGACCCCCACATGCAGCGGCTGCTGAGAAAGGGGAACAAGTGTTGTCCAGAAACCTTTCAGCGGCTGATGACATCTGGATTCCCACTCTGAGCAGCAAGGCTGGGGATGTTTCCCCGCCATTCCTACTTCATCGATGTCAGCAGAGCAAGCAGGCCAGGGGAAGTGAGCCACCAACACCCGAAACAGAAATCAGAAAAAGAGGTGGTGTGCCTTTAAGACGAAGGTGGTGGGCAACCATCCATCTTCCCTAAACACAGACTTGCCTTGTTCTTCCATTTCTGGCTGAGTGATAAAAACGTTAAATGTCATTTCCTGTATCAGTGGTTAACCACTAGATGCTGGATCAGAGATTTACCAGAAGTGCTGAAGTTAAGGAAAAAAAAAAAAAAACCTGCTGTTTTCAATAACCCTTTCTAGCACCCTGTGGGAACTATTTAACCTTTGGGGTGGGGGTGGAGGGTACTGGAAGGGGTTGCTGGATTTGGCCTCGGCAATAAATTTAGGATTCGATTTGCCAAAGATTTTCTTCTGCTCTGTGGGGCGGCGAAGAGGCGGACCTGGCCCGCGTGCGCCCTCCCTGTGGGCGCTTGTGCAGGGAGGCAGAAGGCAGAAGCAAAACAGCTTCCACCCGCCTCCTTTGCCCACTGCTCTCCCAGGATATCCACGGTCGTTTGGTTTTATTGACGCACCGTTTTCATAGAGGACAGAGGCTCTGGTTACTTTGTTCTCCCAGCTTCCTGCAGCGGGAACCGCCCCGCAGTGACCAGGCGCATCTGGGGAAAGCAGTTCTCCCAGAACCGGCCGCGGTCTGAGCGATGGACAGCCCAGCCTGGTTCTTTGTTGTGTCTTCTGGAATGTCTCCATTCAACTATTTAAATGCTCAGGAAAGTACATGAAGGGAGGCCTGGCTCAGCCCTACCGAGAGATGGCTGGACCCACTGCAACCCACCCACAGCTTTGCTCCAAGCCCTCTGCTCCGCTGCGCTCTTTCTGGGGTGACCTCCAGGGGCCAACCACCCACAAAGCCATCTGGCCCCCACCCTGCTACCGCCCAGGCCCCTGCACCTCTCTCAGTCCGGGTAGATAAGACTTCGAGATATATTTTGTTTCACCAATTGCGTTTCCTAGCCAAGGCCGTCTGAGGTGCGCTGTGCGCGCCACCTCCTAGGGTGACCAACAGTCCCTGGTTGCCTGGGACGAAAGGGATTTATCTGTAGGAGGCAGGACTTTCAATATTAAAACTAGGAAAGTCCCAGGCAAATCGGAATGAGTTGGTTACCCTAACAGACGAGCATGTGACAGGCAAATACAGGTTCTGCTTCAAAACTGAAGCTACACTATAGGTGCAACGAGGTCATACTAAAGAGGGCATGTCACGGTGCAAGCGCTGCTGGGAGGGAATGGAAATGCTCGCGGCTCCCAGCACGCACCTGGAAGTCGTCCTCTCCTAATTCCACAGTTATCGGTGGAAATCCGAAATCAAAGTCAGGACTGATAGGGAAAAGATTGTGCGGAAGACAATATATTCCACCACATTTCTGATATGTCTATGAAACACACCTGTTTTCCTCCTTGCAATCCTGGTTAATAGCACTGTCAGCACTACTCCCCAGGTGCCCAGGGTGCAAAACGTAGAGGGCTGAATAACTCCTCTACCTCGGGCCCACAGAAATTTTTCAACAATTTCTGATTTCCCTGCCACCCACTGTCTCTCCTGTGCACTCCCACCGTGCTGCCCGAGCTCAACTTCCTACGCATCTCAGCCAATGCCTCCATCCTCTCTGACCAAGATTTCATCTGCTTCCTGACCTTTGAGATGCTTCCCCTCTTTTTAAATTAAATTCAAGAAACATTTATTGAGTACCTACATCAAAGGAATGCCATCGATGTCACTTATCTAGATTTCACATGATTTTTGGATATTTCTCATGGTACCTTTTTGACTAAAATGATCTGCCATGTCTTCTTGACTGAGAAAATCTCCTTGACATTTCCAGGCAAAGCAGAGCACTTCCTGCCAGTGTCCTGGTTCATCTCTCTTTTTAGCCCCTCATCATGTTGCTGTGATTATTGGTTTATATTTCCACCTTGCCTATCAGCTGTGAATCCTTGTCTTATTTATCTTGTTTCCCCGGAGTTTATCCTAGACCTTGATAGGTAGTAGCCATTAAATAAGTATAGAAAATGAGATGGTATGGTAAGAAGGGGAATTACTGCCTGGGTGCTATTAAACTAGATGAGTCTATAGCCAATGAAACACATAAAATTCAAAGGCTATTGATGCTGGCTGGAACCACCTGTTAGTCTTTGCTGAAGAACTGAAGATCTCTGCCCTGGTCTCCATCCTAACCAACATTTTTATAAACATTCTGGATGAAGCTATAAAAAGCACATAAAACAGATTTGCAGAAAGACCAAGGCTGGGAGGTATCACTAATATGTAGGATGTTAGAATTCATGTTGTAGCATTGTCTTGGCCTACTAGATCAATAGACCAAACAAACTAAGAAGATAAAAATTCACACTGATGAATGTAAACGCTACACTCATAGTTGCACTACGCAGTAGTCTGGCTTAGCAGCAGTTCCCATGAAAAAATTCTAGCAGTTCTCACAGTCTTTAAGCTAGAAGAAACCCCAGAGACTATCCAATATAGAAAATCTCAAGCTTTTAAAAACCAATAGGACACTTTCATCAATTAGAATTTCACACAGAGGCCTAGTTAAAAAAAAAATTTAGGGTATTGCTCTGTATAGTAGAGACAAAGGAGCTGGCAAGTCAGCCCCCCTGCAATTTTCCTCTCACCCCCACCTTATGAAGACCCCCAAAGGCACCTTCCCAGACTCCTGGGGCTCTTCTGAGCATTGTTTGAAAACAACTGATCAGAATCAATCTCTTTGCTCCACCAAATCTATACAGCTAGTTAGTGTCAGAACTTCAATCCCTTAGAAAGCTTTATTTTTGTTTGGTTTGTTTTTATTTATTATTTGTGTCCCTCCTTGGCATTGTATTATACATTTGACTATTCACAAATCGCCTGCTTCCTCACTGGGGTGCTGCTGTCTGTTTTGCTCAGCAGTGTACCCCGATGCCTGGTATGTGGTAGGGCTCAATAAACACTTGTTGAGAAAATGAATTAAAGAACTGGAAAATAAGCCAGATGTCTCGACTCCCAACCTACCAGTGCCCTTCCAACAGTGTGCTTGTCCCAACAACAACACGAGCTGATATTCGGCTGTATTAAAGAAGATTATTGTCCATCAGTAGATGAATGGATAAAGATGTGGTATATACACACTATAGAGTATTATACAACAATAAAAAAAAATGAAATAGTACCATTTACGACAACATGGATGGACCTACAGGTGCTAAGTGAAATAAGTCAGAGAAGGACAAATACCGTGTGGTTTCACTTATATGTGGAATCTTTAAAAAAAGTCATGAAAATGTTATTCTTTTTATTTTTTCAATCATTTAAAAATGCAGAAGCATTCTTAATTCATTGGCTGTACAAAAACAGGCAGCAGGCTGGATTTAGCCGTTGGGCCATAGTTGGTCAGTCCCTGGTCTTGTCCAAGCCCTTCCCAAGACATGACTGGCAAGGCAGCGTAGGGTGAGAATCCACACATTTGAGTCTCCTGTTGTGCTCCTCCCCCTGCAAAATGATGTTTCAGCTGCCCCCATTCCCTTGAGCACCAAGTACCCCTACTGCAAGGGCAGCAGCTGGTCCAAACCCTGCTGACTGTCACATCTGGTGTAGAACTTTGGGACACGATGCTCTATCTTTGTCCCATTTCCATACTCATTCATGGGATGACTTGGGCCAGGTCAATGGCCCTCTCTGGACCCTAAAAGAAAGTTCAAACACAAGAACTCAACTTGGTCACTTCTGAGAGTGTCCTCTGTCCGTTGTCCTTCCTTCCCACATCCCAAGTCATCTCTCAGCCTTTCCCTCTCTTGGGACATTTCAGTACTGGCCCGTCCTGGCACCCTACCAGTTGGCACTGCCTGCTGCCCTCACCAGAAACCATCCATTATAGCAACGAGTTTTAATGTCACCAAAAGATAATGACTTCTGGGCAGGAAAACTAGAAATGGAAGCAGATAAATTGTCTATTTTCGTGCAGATGAAGTCGTGGGAGGATACATGATTCATACTTTCTGGATAGTGTGTTTCTATCATTTTGTGGAAGGCAGCAAGTTAGCTTCCCCCTGGGGTGATGGGTGAGGATGATGTTCGAAGTTTCTTCTTTTAAAGGGGGTTTGGTTTAGTTTTTGTTGATCTTTGGTTGGTGTTATCATTTTTTGCTTTGTTGTGATTTGTTTCAATGAGGAGTTGGAGATGGAGAATCGGGAGAGAGTTTTTTTGGGGGGTGGAGGGGAGCAGAACCCATGTACAGTGCCTCCTCCAGGGTCTAATCATACAAAGGTCAAGGTAACTCAAAGCCATAGAGTCAGATGCTTGGGGACCTGCCAAACACCATGCCTTGGTTAGGAAATAGTGACAGTTTGACGTCTTGTGTGATTGCCATTCAAAGATAAGGAAGGGAAAGGGGAGAATCCTGGCATGGAGTTCTAAGTAGGCTTGGAGCCCTGGGCCTGTCCCCGCTGTCACATTAAAGAATGTGACCACTCTGCCCCAGGGCAGTTCCCTCTAGTCACACCAGGGCAATGGTGGCAAGGATCCTGGCGGAAAAATCTAGTCAGTGACCAGCCCAGAGTATTTCTCAGTATTAGTTCCCTCTGCTACTCTCTCCCCGGGTATTCAGTACCCAAAGGGGATGGACGCCTTGACTTGGGGTGTTGGGTCACTGGATCTTCTCAGGGTGCTCTAGGGCACTCTGGCGACTTGAACAGAAGCTGCTCCTAAGGATAATACTGAACTCTGCATTTCCCTTAGATATCAGTGTGCCAGTAAAAGTCTGACAACCAGCTGCCCAGGACAAAAGGCCCCGATTTATAATACTTGCCAACTCCCATGGTATAAACACTCCCAACTTGGACAGTTTCAAGTTGCCAGTGTGATTATTCACTGGCTCACAAACATCCTCAACATTGACATTCGGCTCTTGCAAGTCGGAATGTTCTAGGTCCAGTACATCGCTGCCCTGAGCCCTTCGGAACCCAAAGAGAGAGCGGAAACCAGAGCAGTCGATCCAAGTAACAGAATGAACCATGAAACACATCACAGTTGAGGCCCCTAGTGGGGGCAGAAAGGAGGAGAGGGGCTGGCTAACTACGGGTCCTAAAATGCCCACAGGTTGGAGGGAATGAGGGAGCAGGGATAAACGCTAGAAACTGTAGAAGAACCAAACCTCTGTGTGGTCCTCAAAATATATATATATAACTGTAAGGGATTGAGCCATCTCTGCTTTCTGTTTCCTGAGAGTGTTCCTGTCTCAGTCCATCATTTTGCAGGGAAAGTCTTACTACAGGATGTTAAGAAACAGGATTCCTATAGCCCCGAAGAGAGACACGCTGCCTCTAGAACATGCTGAAGAAGAAATGGTGGCTGACACCAAGGTGTCTGTCCCGTGAACACAGAGAGCTGCTCTGTCCACCTGGCCAGGCCCAGGTGGCACCAAGGCTGGAATTGTGCTGTCCCTACTGCCACAGCTCCCCTCTCCCTGCTCCCCAGCCCTCTCCTTGTAAGTCCCACTGAACACACTCCTTCTGGGTTAGGGGAGGAAAACTTCACCTCCTCCAACTCCGTAGATTCCCCGAGAGCCCACACGCACTCATTTGTTAAAAGAGAGTCTAAGGATGTGTGGATGGACGAAGGTCCTTTTCGTTGGTAAGTTCGGCTTAGCGGGCGCTCTGGGAGTAGGGCCAAGCAGTAACTTACTCATGAAAGACTTCATTCTGTGTTCTGCTCTCCTCATCCAACGTCTGACATGCATGAAAACCCCTACTGCCCACTTTACCGCCCTTGTCTTTCAGAATCGACTCACCTGGCCAGTCACTCACACAATCCACCAAGCTCCCTTCACTCCCATCTTAGGAGACAGGAGCCAGCCCTGGCTTCCATTTTCACCTCTGCCACTGATTGTCTTAAGGCTCATGTAACCTCTTTAAACTATTGTTTCCTTATCCGTTACATAAATATTGTTGGACTTTAAAATAATAAAGTTCCATACAAATTGGAAAAATATGGGAATCTTAAAAATGACCAAGTACCTTTCACTTAATCACCACAAAAAACATGACATAAGTAGTAATATTAGATAATATTAGGAAAGTGAGACTCAGAGAGAAGCTGGGAAACATATCCAAGGTTATGGGCAAGAAGTAACCCAACCAGATTTGAGCTCATTCCTCTGATACCCAACCCTTCACACCGACCCCTAAGAGTGGGGACTACACTACGATATCACATCAGAGCCCCACAGCTCTTGCTCTGGGTAGGACACCTCCTTGGTTAACATTCATGTCCTTGTGGCTCACCAGTTTAACCCATCAAACTGATTCCCGTTTCCAAGCTGGGTGACTAATGTGAAGATGTTCAACATCTAGGAGAAAACTAGGGTCTGTCCTAAGCAAGGTTGGTGAGTGGGCACAGTTTACCTTTGGTGAGCCCTCCAGGCTTCTGTCCACTCTTCCATGCCTGTTCTTTTGGAATCTCACAGTCTTCATTGCCCTAATGCTGTCCTGGCCCCTCCAAAAGAAAACACACGGATCAAAAATCTGTAAATTATATTCCTTCCTCATCTCCTGCAAGTGTTAATGAGTGCTGACACCCACCATCCACAAAAGGGTAAAAAAAAATAGAAGGACCCCTCTCATTTGACATATATATTTTCTTCACTTCTGTACACACAGTTCTCACCATTCTGTTCTGTGCTGCCTTCTCTACTTCGGGGTAGACTTGTTTCACTTGCCTTGAGTCTTTTATTTCTATAACCATTCTTTACCATTGTCAATTGTATGTCCTGGGTACCAGTTATGCCCTCCCCCCAAGTAGGTTAAGGCAAGAGGAAGGAGCAAAAAGAAGCATAAATTACTTCTATTTACACAGCACTTTGTAATAACAATAACCTTCCAATGCCCTCATTAAATTGTGAGAACAATCTAATGAAGTGGGTATTCTTATACCCATTTTTACAGATGAGAGTGCAAAGACTTTGTGCATTCTTCAGCTATTAATTAGAAAAGCCAGAATGGGAATCCATGATGTTCATCAGACGCCAAGAGCAATAGCATGACAAGGGCCCTCTCTAAGAAATTATCTGATAAGATTCTTCAGGAATATTTGCTTTTTAACAGCAGTGTTAAAACCAGAACCTAACAACCTAGCCAACAGTGCTCTAAGGGGCCATAACCAACAGTGGTTGATACAATCGTGGGAAGTGTGGGAGTCTCTTCCTGTACCAAATAGACAGTCACTAGTTTTGCTGACCTTAAAACCAACCATAAATGTAAAAAAGAATCTCAGCCCATGTGTCTAGAGACTGAAAAAGTTGAAGTCCCCAAACTTATAGGAATTCTAAAGCAAGAAGTGGGGGCATATAACTATATGCCAAAGTCTTGGCTTTCATCCAAATACTATGCAGAACTGGACACAGGAAGAGGTTGCCCAATGACAGACTGTGGAACTAGCAACCACGCAGTGCCTTCTGAAGTCCCCTGCAGTCTGACACCTGTGATAGAGAACCTCATTTTCAATTCATTGTGGATGAACCCAAAGCACAGAGTTGCAGACCTTCCTAGAAATGAATAGTGAGATGTGTGAAGTAAGTTCAGACCACCAGAGAAATTTTATTTATTTTAGAGACTTTATCTGTAAAAAGTGGTCAGGATACTATAGGAACTTTCTGGTGATTCCACTGGGCAGGACCAATCTAAAGACCTTGTTCATAAATACATTACCACTCTGTTAATGACACTTGGTTAGGCATTAACCATCTTGGTAGAGCCAATAATGGTTGACCACTGTGTGGTTTAGACTGAGGAAATGTGAAATTGAACTGTTACCAGAAAGGTTTGAGATATTTCCCTAGGTTCTTTGTGCAGGATAAAGACCTGTGAAAGATGAAACCCAAGAAATCACTTGAGTGTTAATGCAAAGTCAAACAGTCAGCTGTTGAGAAGAAAACCAAAACTACCTAGTGTGAGGCCTCTGTTGGAAAAAGGATGAGCAGACTTGGCCAAGAGCAGATCATAAAAACACGGAGGCTGGACCAGCGGGGCTGGCTTCAAAGGTGCAGAATGAAAGGTGAGCGGGCAACACTTGCTCAAAGGGACTCAAGGAAGCTACCTGGGCCTGACAGCGAAGGGAAAGGGAGTTTGTAGAGCTCCAGGGCGAAAGAGGGGAAATAAAGACTGATTCCAGCTGGTGGTGTGAAAAAGCAAAAGGAAAACAAAGAAGCCAGAGTGAGGTGATAAGTGCCCTGAGAAGAGCACTTAGCTTCTCATGAGAAAATGCACCTAGGTGGATAAGCCTAACTCCAGAGGGAACACTCTGTGAAGTGCATGGAGGGAAACGAAGAGAAGAAGGAATCATTCTTGAAAGTGACAGAGAGAGAGAGGCTTGGCCAACTGATTGTGGATAGATCCCAAGTCCTAAAATAATGGGCAGAAAAAAGGAGACAAAGAAAAAAAATTTTTTTAAGAAGCCTTCAAAGACTAATTAAATTCACAAAAAGACTAAAGATAATTCCACACAGAAGCATGAATTTATGACAAAGAAAACAAGAGATACCACTTAAAGGACTCCAGGGAAAGATAAACTGGAATAAGATGGTCTAGGAAGTAGTCTGGATATTACCTGTGTGGAGCAGATTATTTACCAAGAACACAGAGAAGAACTGGATCCATAGGTTTCCTTACCAGAAAATTATAAAAGAGTGAGATTTCTATTTGCAGTTTACAGTGGGAACTTTCCGAAGACTTATGGGATCTGGATCTGATGATGCAAAATGATGCTTGTGAATTGAAGAAGCAACAAAATCCACTTCATGGATATGCATATCCCCCACCCTCCAAAGTTCTTATAACCCCCCCAAAAATTTGAAAAACAAAAGCCATATTTTAAAATATGACTCATTTCCTAAACACCAAAAAAAAAAAAAAAAAAAAATGGGTGGGGGAGGAAAGGAAGCTTCCCACTGATTCTTCAGAAAAGAATGAAATGAGAGATTTAAGTGCTCCCAGCAAACCAAATAACCCAGGTTGTAAGAGCATGGAGTTGAAAGATGATTGTTTAAACACACAAGCCAGTGGCTGGTGACATGGTTACCAAAAGGGAGGCATGACATTATTTATGCACAAAAAAGAATACAAGTTGTGACATGTAACATGAATGATGCTCTCATTCTTATTTATGGAGGAAACAGCTAAAATTTGCTCCTCAGAAACTAGAAGTTTGGCAGAGGTATAAAGAAGGGGTGAACTCCTGATGGAACAAGATGAGATTAAAAGTAAAGCAGGAGAGATCAAGGGGAGGGCAAGCCTCTGATCTTCCCAGGCTGGCAGTGATGGGCATGTTAGAAAATGATATGAGGAAATACTCAAGGAAAATAGCCCTGAAATCAAAGGTTTTGAAGAGACAACCAGAGTCCCTCAAGTAGAAGCAATAATCAGAGAGACCAGGATAAAGAAATTGGAATAGAAATGATGAAATTTAAAGTAACAAGGAGAGGTTTCTAGAGGAGTTTGCGCAGAGAAGGAAATGAGGGGAAAAAGAGAAAGATACAGCAAAAATAAAGAAATTGCCTACAAAATTCTAGAGTGTGCTCAAAATGTAAGGACAAAAGAGCAATGGTAAAATGAAGTGGATGGATTTTAGTGGCATGATTGAAATGGTTAATAAAGAGAATTTTATGAAGTTGTTTTCAGGAGAAGAAAGGTATAGACAGAGAGAAAAATCAGTGGACTTATTTCAGTATGCCAAGAATAGTAATACATGGCCCTGGCCGGTTTGGCTCAGCGGTTAGAGCATCAGCCTGTGGTCCAGAGAGACCTGGGTTCGGTTCCCGCTAAGGGCATGTACCTCGGTTGCAGTTTGTCCCCGGCCCTGGTTGGGTCGTGCGGGTGGCAGCCACTCGATGTGTCCCTTTCACGTCGATGTTTCTCTCTCTCTCTCTTCCTCTCTCTCCTTCCCACTCTATCCGAACAAAAAATGAAAAAATGTCCTCGGGTGAGAATAAAAAAAAGAAAGAAATACATGAATCATCAGCCAGCAACCTATATCCAAAGAGAAGCATGTTCAAGCTGTGTATGGAGAAGAAGCCGTATTCTGGGGCCTCCTTCTGTCTCCTAAGGACTTCCACTCCTCCCCTGGGCCTCCTTCAACACCTGTTTTCAATAGCACATGGGGAAAAGGGTAAAAAGATGAATTAAATAAATCCCATTTCTTCTTTGGTTCGGTCAACATTTATAAAAATATGGTCTATGGGCCAAGCACAGTGCTTGATACTGAGAAAATACAAGAATAAATAAGAAACATGGCTGGACATTGTGACATAAATAGAAGCAGAAAGAAAAGAGTGAGAATTTAAAATATGGAATTTGCCAGATAAAGTGAAGCAAAGTTCACAATCTATAAAATGAGAGATGATATGAAATATGATAGAACTGAAGATATGAAGGTGGACAAGCAATTGCTGTATAGTCTTTTTAAAAAATATATATTTTATATGTTTTTATTGATTTTTTAGAGAGAGGGGAAGGGAGAGAGAGACAGAAACATCAGTGAGAGAGAAACATCAATCGGCTGCCTCCTGCACGCCCCCTAATGGGGTTTCAAACCCACAACCCTGGGCATGTGCCCTGACCGGGAATTGAGCCAGTACTCTCAGTCCATGGGACGATGCTCAATCCACTGAGCCACACCAGCCATACATAGTCTTTTTGAAGAGAAACAAAATGGAAAGGGAAAGTGGGAAGCAAAAGGGGGAAGTGATGTTGAAAGCCCTGCTCTAGGGCCAGAAAGACCTGGGCTCTAATCTGTGTCCTTGCCCTGACCCAGCTGGTTCTAATGTGATCTTGAGCAAGGAGGTGCTTATGAACTGTGAGCCTCAGGTCCCTCAACTATAAAATAGATGAATAGACTAACCACCAGAGCAAGTTGTGACAGAGTAAGGGATATCAGACTTACCCTCTCACCATAAACAACAATAAAACTGGACAAAATATATAAAACGACTCTTTTCAGATAGTCGACTACAGATGGTGCAGAGATGGGAACCTTGAGAGAAGTTAAACAGAAGAGGTGAAATCCATGTTTACTCTGGCCTCCTGCCTGGGGCTTTCCAAAACCACAGCATGGGGAAGTAGAATCCAAACTAAGGCAGGAGGAAAAGCAGACCAAATGTGAAGGTTGACCAAGGTGGTGAAGTTAGCAGGGCAGGGCACCAGACAGTAAGGAGCTGCATAGAGAAGAAAGCTACACAAGGACCACCTGAGTCTGGCTGCAAATGAAGCTGCATGCGTGCAGGGTGCCAGAGAGCTGTGTCCTAAACAGGGATTCCAGAGGTCACACAGTGGGGGATACATGGGTATTCTCAGTGGCCATAGTGGAGAGAGTTTGATGAACACTCTGGAAATGCAACTGAGATGCAGGAAAGGCCACACTTTAGGAGTTGGGCCACCTGGCCCTAGAGATGCAGTGGACCCACCATAACAAAAACAAAGGCTGACACTCAGCAGTATCAAGCTGACCCATGAATAACCAGCTATCTACCAAAAAAAACAAAAAAAATACAACTCTCTTGAAAGGAAGACAATAAAATCCATAAGGTATGGCATACAATAAAAAAATGATGACAGGGGTTCGGTTCCCGATAAGGGCACGTACCTTGGTTGCAGTTTGTCCCTGGCCCTGGTTGGGTCGTGCGGGTGACAGCCACTCAATGTGTCCCTTTCATGTCGATGTTTCTCTCTCTCTCTCTCTCCCTCCCACTCTATCTGAACAAAAAATGGGAAAATGTTCTCAGATGAGGATAAAAAAAAAAATTATGACAAGGAGGAAACAAAGTGGTCAATAGAAAGAGTCCCAGAGGTGATGCAGGAGGAATTAACAGACAAGGACTTTAAAAAGACAAAATAAATATGTCCAAGAATTTAAAGGGAGCCCTGGCCAGTTTAGTTTGGCTCAGTGATTAGAGCATCGGCCCTCGAACCAAAGAGTTTCAGGTTCAATTCCAGTCAAGGGCATGTATGTACCACGGTTATGGTTCAATCCCCAGCCCTGGTTGGAGTCTTGCAGGAGGCAGCCAATCAATGTGTCTCTCTCACCTCTTCCTCTCTCCCTTTCTCTCTTTCTCTCTCTCTCTCTCTCTCCCTCCCTGTCTGAAAATAGATGGAAAAAATAAAGGGAAAGAGTGGACTCAAGGAATGAATAGATGGATAATCTTATCAAAGAATAGAAACTACAAAATAGAACCAAATGAAAACTATAAAACTCAAAAATACACTATAACTTGAATTATTCACAGGATGGGCTTAACAGCAGATTATACACTGCAAAAGAAAAGATCAGTAAACTTGAAGACAGAATAATATAAAGAATTCAAATTGAAGTACATGGAGAAAAAAAGGACTAAAAAAAAACCCAGAGTTTAAGTTACATGTGGGACAATATTAATCAGTTGAACACATGTATACCTAAAAACTCAAAAGGAAAGGAAAAAGAAATTGGAACAGAAATATTTCAAAAGAGTAAGACTTCCATATGTTATAAAAAAAAATATCAATCCACAGATCCAATACTCCATGTATCTCAAGCAAAACAAACTACATCTAAGTATATCATAGTCAAATTGCTGAAAAAAACAAAGATAAAGAGATCTTAAAAGCATCCTGAGGACAAAAAAACAAAACATTTTTCTACGGGAGAACATTAATAAGAATTATCACTGATTTCTCATCAGAATCAGTGCAATCCAGGAGACAGTGGAATGAAATCTTTGACACTCTAAGAGAAAAAACTTTTAACCTAGAATTCTATATCCAGCAGAAATATCTTCCAAAAATGAAGGCAAAATAAAGACATGTCAGATAAACAAAAGCTAAAAGAATTTACCACCAGCAGAACTGCACAATATACAATGTTAAAGAAAGTTCTTCAGACCAAAGGAAAATACCAGATAAAAATATGTCTACAATACACAAAGAAAAGTGCCCGAAATGGTAAATATACGGGGGAAATAGAAAACACTTTTTTTTAATTTTTTTTATTTCTTTACATTGACTGTTGAAGGCAAAAATAATGGCAATGTGTTCCTGGGCTTATAATACATGTAGAAGTAAAACATGTAATAACAATCTCACAGAGGACAGCTGGGGAGCCAATGGAAACATATTGTTGTAAGGTTCTTATATTTCACATGAAGTCTTATTCATTCAACTCAGACTGTGATAAGCTCAAGATGCATATTTCCAGCAACCACTTAAATAAACAAAACAAAGAGCTGAAGACAACAGAGGAGATGAAATGGAACACTAACAAAGACTTCGTTCATCCAAAAGGACACAGGAGAGAGGGGAAAGGGACAAAGGATGGATGGTTCCGGTCAAATCAAGAACAAATGGCCAGATGATACAATTAGACCACCCTAACCTACAGATCTGTTGTGAAAATAAAATGAAATAGCGAAAGTGGAACTGATAAAGCTGTCCTCATAACAGACGTGAGGTTGTGGCCGTGGGTTCCAGGATGGAGGGGAGGATGGTGATAATAAGGGAAGTGGAAAAGTAAACCTGGGGGATATGAAAACTAACAGACTAGGTTCGAAGTAGCCAGGCTACTTCCCACCCTGCTTCTTCTGGGCACACAGAGCCATGGGCCACTCTCACCAATGGGGCGTGGAGCTCAAGCTCATGAGCACCATTTTTATGTTGTTGTGGGGCAACCACATGAACTTGGCTTGGGATCTACACCCACAGAAGGGACAGTGGAGCTGGTGTGTCGTGCTGTTGTCTGAGCTACATGGAAGGCAGGAGGCAAGCTTTCCAATCTATCCACTCAACGCAAACACTTGGCAGGAAGAGAGCACCCTACTGAAGAAAAAAACAGAACATGTTCTGTCCATTGCAAGCATGGCGTAGAAAACTGGCAGAAAAGAACAAAGACAGCAGATCTAGAAAGTAAAATTATAACCAAACATACGATGTAGGAAGTAGGTAACTGTACAATTAGAATTTGATAAGGTTTTTAATAATTTAAATAGGCTTTCATGCCATATGTGTAATTGAGTTCATTTCAGCTCTCATTTACTGAGTACCTGTGACACCAGGCTCTGTGTCAGGTGCTGGGGGTACAAATATTACTAAGATCATGTCCCTGCCTTCAAGAAACACCCAGTTCTAGTGGGGGAAAGGCTTAGAATCAAATCAAAATGTAGTGTGGCTTTGGTCCTTGTATCCCTCTGCTACTTACCAGCTCTGTGGCTTTAGGCAAATCACTTGCCCTCAGTTTTCTCATCCATATTATGGGGATAATAATAACAACTGCCGGACAAATTGCTGTGAAGATTATTGTGCTCGTGGTTTAAAAAGCACCTACCACACTTCCTGGCCTATAGTAATTCAACAACTCTGGACCTGAGAACAGGAGACCAGTCACACGTTAGAATCCTCCAGGAGAATGAACCCATGTGAACTGTGCATACGCAGAATAAAGGTTGAGAATCCCTGTGTGAGCACTGATTCAATTCAATACTTACGAAGAATGTACTGTGTGCCAGGTTCATAAAGAAACAGTATTGTTTCAACATAATGATAGAGGTATGCATAAAATACTAAGAGAGTACAAAGAGAAGGCACTGAGCCTGGGGTCAGGGAAGGAAGACCCATAGGCATGGCTGTTAGCCAAGCAAACAGGGGTGGGAAGGGCATCTCAAGGAACAGAAAGGTATGAGCTGGCAATAGCCCAGTGTGTTCAGGGAACTGCAGTCCAAGCATAAAACTGTGGGGGGACTGTATGTCTGCAGAGGTAGACAAGGGCAAGTTCATGAGAGACCTGCCAAGAAACTCACGCCATCCTGTGGATGGTGGTGCCATGGAGGGTCTGATAGGGAGGCCCAGCGTTGGCTCTGTGCGCCAGGTGGTCTCTCTGGAAGCTCTGGATTTGATGTGAGCACAACTAACTTCAGAGGGCCCAGCTTGAGGAGAAATTCCTCCAAGGCAGGGTCCATGGCTCATTCAGCTTTGCTTCCCAAGTACCCACCAGAGTTGAACCCATAGAAGGCACTCAGTTTGCTGAACAAAATAGAAATTAATAAAATTTCTTATCTAGAACCTTTGGCATATTAAACCTTGTCTACAACTATGGGATGTATTCAATCAGTTTTATGAAGCCCCCTGAGGGGTACATCATCAAGTGAGGAGGGAAGATATGAACACAAATGATTACAATACAGTGAAATAAAGATTACAATTCAAGTGTGTGTAAAGTACATTAGGACATAGAGAAAGAAGCAGTTAACTGTCAGGGGAAGCCAGGACTGTCTCCACCATGAAAGAAATATTTGAATCGGGTTTTGAAGGATACATAGGAGTTCACTAGTGGAGAGATACAAGAGTATTCCAGCCTGAGGGTGGACGGAGGTAGGGAGGTGTAACAAAGAGCTGGGAGTGTCTGAGGGTGGATGATAAGTACTTTCCCTCACTAGGGGTTGGATCTAAGAATGCACTGAGAGGAGAGCCTAGAACACTGGTTTTTCAACCTTGGCTGCACGTCAGAAATTCCTGGGGAGCTTTTAAACTGTCCAATGCCCAGCCTGACCGTTGTGGCTCAGTAGATTGAGCGACCTCCCATGGACTGAAAGGTCCTGGTTCTATTCCAGGTCAGGGCACATGCCAAGGTTGTGGGCTGGATCCCCAGTAGGGGGCGTGCAGGAGGCAGCCAATCAATGTATCTCTCTCACATCCATGTTTCTTTCTCTCCCTTCCTCTCTCTCTCTAAAATCAATTTTTAAAAAAACATATTTTAAAAAACATAAACTGTCCGATGCCCAAACCACCTTTCAACCCAATTAAATCCAGGTCTCTGGGGCTGGGAGCCAGTCGGTGGGATTTTTTTAAACTCCCACAGTGACTCCAATGTGCTGAACCACAAGTTTCAGAGCCACCAGTCTAGGAAGAAGCAGCAAGGATTTGCAGCGTCCCCAGAGGTCAGGCGCTCTGGGTGCCCCCGCACGCTGCACACACACCCCAGGGAGGAGAACGGCAGGCCACCGCCACGCCTCCTGCTGCTGCCCCTTCCCCACCTGCTGTTTGCTCTGAAGCAGCCCTTCTTGAGTGTGGTCTGCTGCCCCTTCCCCACCTGCTGTTTGCTCTGAAGCAGCCCTTCGTGAGTGTGGTCCCCAGACCAGTAACATCAGCTTCACAGGGCAATTTGTTAAAAACAAAACAAATTTCCAGCTTTACCCCAAACCAGAAACTCTAGGAGAGGGGCCCAGCCATCTGCGTCCCACAAGCCCCCCAGGCGATTCTGAAGCCTGCTAGAGTGAGAACCGCTGTCTGGACCCCGGTTCCTCCAGACCGCAGCCAAGCAAGGTCCCCGGGGGGATACCCCAGGACCTGGGGCGCCGCTGCTTAATCAGCAGAGACACCGGGAGCTGGCCTGGGTGCCATCACGTTGCCCTGGACTGGAAGGTGCCAGAGGGCAGAAAGCCTGGGTGCTTCTTTGGGGTGCCAGGAAAAGGCTTTGGGGTAGGAGGTATGGAGTGCTTGTTTTCTCCCTTTAATACACAGTGGCCCTTGAAAGGAAACTTTTAAGATACTTTAAATCAGGACCCGTGAGAAAATTCATGATTGTCCATGGGCATGGATATACCACCGCATTTTTCGTTTGGAGGCAAGGGGTAGGGTAGGGCGCGGAAGGGTCTTCCTCAGGGGAGTGGGAAGGCAGAAAAGGCGCTCTGCCGGTTCACTGCTCTGCCCACCCCTCCAGGCCCCAGCTGGGCTGGGAATTCACAATTCCTGGGAGGAAAATAAAATAAAGGAAGCAGCAAAGGAAATGAGATCCCCGTATAGAAATGAAAATTGCCTTTCCCCTGAAGGTCAGCAGGTCAGACATAAGGGAGGAGTGCGCGCAGGGACGGCCCCTCTGGGCCCTGATGCTGGACTCATTTGTCCTCAGAAACTCGGGCTTTCTTGGTGCTGGAGCGGGTCGCTCCCTGCGTGTCCTGCGTGTCCACTCACTGTGAAGTTGGCCAGCTCCTCCTTGACTCAGTGAATCCCGAAACACTCGTGGATTCTCAGCCACACAATTAAAGAGGGCAAGTTCTTTGGGGCTTTTACCACCTTCTTTCAGCAGCACCGTTCCAAGCTCACGTACTGGTCCTACCTGTATTATTATAGATATAGATATAGATATAGATATAGATATAGATATAGATATAGATACAGATACAGATACAGATACAGATATAGATATAGATATAGATATAGATATAGATATAGATATAGATATAGATATAGATATAGATATATGTGTTGTTGTTTTTTTCTCTCTCTCTTTCTTTCTTTTTTTTTTCCTGCTTCAGTAAATCCGGAAAAATGCCCCAGGTTTGAAAAACTGTTGTACAGTATTTGACAGCGTGTGTGTAGCGCCACCTGGTGACCACAGCTTATCAAAACAGTTTTCTTCCTGGTTCTCTCCGTGTATCAAAGGCTCCAGTTTCCAGACAGGTACAAATTCAGTTCTCATGCCTGGCCTGCTTTCTCATGGGAATGTCAGCCTTGGCTGAAAATCTCCTGTCTTTTCACAGACACCAAACACAATATAAACAAGCAACAGAGTTTTCCCTTTCTCGCAAGTAACGAAGCATTTAAAATCTTCTCAAG
This sequence comes from Tadarida brasiliensis, assembly GCA_030848825.1. Lineage (NCBI taxonomy): Eukaryota > Metazoa > Chordata > Mammalia > Chiroptera > Molossidae > Tadarida > Tadarida brasiliensis. The sequence goes on from CM061263.1 coordinate 27,988,395, forward strand.
TACCGATTTCTCTAATTGAGAAAAGAAGCGAGAGAGATCTTTCTGGCTGTACCTATAAATCATGACAAATTGTCAAGGCTACTTTCTCCTTTACCATGATTCCTGGGGTCCTGGCATATAAGAGAGCTGAGGTACCCTTGACACTACAATATCCTGGGTTTCAAGTTTCTGCAGCAGTGTTTTATAGACTTGAAGGACACCAGTCGGGGGAAGAAAAGATGATCTGGAGAGCCACTGTGGGTAGTGGAACATATTGCCTACTAGAGAGATCGGGGTGACCTTGGGCAGGTTACTTAATCTTTGTGGACTTTAATTTATGCCCCAGACTTGTTACCCTCTTCACTATTTTCCCCATAATTTCCATGATTTTAAATGATGTTGCCTATGAAAATGCATCTCTAAAAAAGTAACTAATAACTTTTCTATCTTTAGTAATCAGATGTACGAATATCATCCAGAGCTTCTGATCATCATGAAGCCACCAGAGTTACCCCAATGAGTTTACATCCCAGGCAAAAGCAAAGACACCTGATCCCTCCTCATTCTGATCCCCAATACCTGTATGATTTCTGTAGGCTTTGAGAATGTTGAAACCAACTCACAGACCCTAGTTACAACTTTCCCAGGCCCTAGGGGCTGGAGAATCCCAGGTTAAGAACCAATAAACTGGCTAATCTTGAGGGTAACTCAAGCTCTTATGAATTTAAACAAGGAAAGAATGGAAGGCAGGTAGAATCTCAATTTAAGAAACATCATTACAGGGAATTAACACTTAAGAAGTGCCAGCTCCTGCCCTGGCTGGTTTGGCTCAGCTGTTAGAGTGTCGGCCCATGGACCAAAGAGTCCTGGGTTCAGTTCCCGCTAAAGGCATGTACCTCGGTTGCAGTTTGTCCCTGCCCTGGTTGGGGTTGTGTGGGTGGCAACCACTCGATGTGTCTCTCTCACATTGATGTTTCTCTCTCTCTCTTCCTCCTTCTCTCCCTCCTGCTCTATCTGAAGATAAATGCAGAAAGGTCCTCGGGTGAGGATAAAAAAAAAAAAATAAGTGCCAGCTCTTGCCCGGCCAGTATGGCTCAGTGGTTGAGTGTCATCCCATGCACCAAGAGGTCACCAGTTCGATTCCCAGTCAGGGCACATGCCCAGGTTGTGGGCCCGATCCCCAGTGGGGGACATGCAGGAGGCAGCCAGTCAATGTTCTCTCTTATCGATGTTTCTCTCTCTCCCTCTCCCTTCCTCTCTAAAATCAATAAAGAAAAAAATATTAAAAAAAGAAGAAGAAGTGCCAGCTCTGTGCCAGGGGTTTTAGAAACAGAATCCCAGTAGTCCCCACAATAACTGCTGAAGCAGCCAGGAAACAGGAACAGAGAAGTTAAGGAAGTTGCCTGCACCATACCACTGGATCAGAACCAGGTCTGTGATTTCAGAGCACAAACTCCTTCAAAATAACCGATTTTTAACATTAAACATGGCAATTTCCAGGTACAAACCAACAGCCCAAACCTAAACCACTGTGTTCGAGGGATACCCTAGGAACAACTATATTTTCACAAGTTCTCATCTTCTTAAAATGTAACATTTGGGGGGTAGTCTTTATTGACAAACCTTTTGTATATCTACGCAATGTTCATTCTTTTCGCTATATATTCTTTTACTGTGGTGAAGCCAATTTCCTGACCTCTGGTCCATTTATCTGAAAGCAAACTGTGAAATACTTCCATTCTACATCCTGGCGATTTTTAGTGACCTGGGCTAATGTGCTGTTTCAAGATATGAAGCTCAGTTCTGGGATATTTTCTACTATTGTTCCTTTGATAATCTTCTTTCACCCATTATCTCTGTTCTCTCTTTCTGAAACATCTAATAGTTGAATGTTGGACCACTTGAATAGAGATATTCTAGTTTCCTAACCTTTCTCTCTATATTAGGGAATATGATTCATCTAGGAGTAAAAGAATATCCAATTAAATAGTAGCTTAGATAAATTAGGGGTTTATTTATTTATTTTTTTCCTGGCACAAGAAGTCCGGTGGTAGTTGGACTGGTATTATTTTAGAGGCTCAAGAATGTCAGGGCAAAGCTCTCTGGGACTCTCTGAGCCTCCAACCCGTGGCCACAAGATAACTGTTGCAGTTCCCCCATCACATCCACATCCAAGGCAGGAATAAAGAGAAGGAGACGAAAGCAGGAAGGGTTGCATCTGTATCAGGAAAGTAAACGCTTCCCACAAATCCCCTGCAGACTTCAGCTTATAACTCAATGGCCAGAAATGTGTCAAAAGGCAAATCTAATTACAGGAGAGTCTGGGAAAGAAAGTTTTAGTATCCCACCCCCAATGAGGAGAGATAAGAGAAAAGGAGGGTTGTGAGGGAGGAATGAACCAACCCAGCATCCTAGTTAACTACTCTATGCAAGAATTCCTTGATTTTATCTTCCAAAATTTCTGTTGAATGTTTTATTTCTGCTCTAATCATTTCAATTTCTAAGAGTTCTTTCTTGTTTTCTGATATTTCCTCTTTTGTTTTAATGGCATCTATTCTTGTTTCATGACTATAATATCTTCTCATCTCTCTAAGGATACTTACAACTTTTAAGGATTTTTGCCTCTTTCTTACAATATTTCTTTTTTCTTCAAATTGACAACCCCCCCTACCACCACCACCACCACCACCACCATCACCACCACACACACACACAGAGTTTTCATTTCAGCGGTGTCTCTCAAAAATCTGGTCATCCTGGGTTGTTGCTTTATGCTTTAAAATGGCACCAAGAAGTTATTTGGAAATTCTGTGTGATTAGATCTGAATTGTCACCTGTTGGCCTGCAGAGAGATGAGATGTTGAGCCACTCTGTCACTGGGAGACACCCTCCCACCCCCTCCCCCAATTGTTGTATGTGGGTATTTTCTCTGGGGAAATTAGATTTTTCCATTAATTTTCACTCTGGTCTTCTCCAACATGATGGAGTTGGGGATCTGGGTCTGAGTAAAAAGTCTGGTGCAATAGCGGGAGCAGGAAGATGATGGGAACCCCCAGCTGGCACGCCCCGGAGCCAGAGACTCTGGTCAGTTTCTCCCGAGAAGGAACTCCGTGTTCTGCAGGGCTAGGGAGCAGGCATTGCTTAACAGTGTCGGTCAGAGGTATAACAGATCCTTAGGGAAACTTTCCAACCATCTCCCTGTCCTAGCCCCCTGACTCACCCTTGCCCTTTCCAATGTACTGGCGTCTCCAACTCCAGAAGGAGCTCCAGTGAGCACATCTCTTGCTGCTCATCAGCCTTCCTTCCTACGGGAACTTGAGTTCCAGCCACCTCTGCTCTGCTGTCAGTTACCGTCCTTCAGACACGTTCCCCTCCCTAATGGGACCTTCTCTCTACTCTGGTCTCCCCGCCCGTCCAGTTCTCTTTGTCCTTATGGGCTTATGCTTTTTACTCCTTCCCTGTAGTTTTGGATGAGGAATGGAGGGTGAAGATGGAGCTCAGATATGTGTGTGTTTAATCTGCTTAACTGGAAGTCCAAGTATGGTACTGTGTATTTAATATAACCAGAATAGCTTTAAGTTTGAAAAAGAAGAAAAACATGGAAGGAATTTGTTTACGTAATCAAGATTATATGGTATTGATGGAAGAATAGACATGTAGATCAATGGAACAGAGTAGAGAGCCCAAAAATAGACCCACACAAATATGCCCAGCTGATTTTTGGCAAGGTGCAAGGACAGTCCAATGAAGGTGAGAGAGAGAGCCGGAGCAGCTCCAGATCCATGACCAGAAAAGGAACCTCAGCTTAAATCTCACATGTCATACAAAAATTGGTTCAAAAAGGATCACAGACTTAAATATAAAATGTGAAACCATAAAACATTTAGGGAAAAAACAGGAGAAAATATTCACCCTCTAGAGCTAGGAAAGGGGTTCTCAGTCTTGACACCAAAAACACAATCCGTAAAAGAAAAAATTATAAATTGGACTTGACGAAAATTTAAGACTTTGGTCTGTGGAAGACCTGTTTAAAAAGATGAAAAAACAAGCTACAGTGAGGCAGAAAAATATTTGCAAACCACATACCTGACAAAGAGCAAGTGTCTAGAATACATAAAGAATTCTCAAAATTCAGCGGGGAAAAAGCCAATAATCCAGTTAGAACATGGACAAAGCACATGAAGAGAGGTTTCCCCAGTGAAGAGACACAGATGACGAGCACATGAGAAGAGATCCTACATTATTAGCCGTTAGTGATACACAAAGGAAAACCACTCTGAGAAATCACTACATACCGACCAGAATGTCTCAAATAAAAACAAGTGACACCAGCAACTTCTGACAAAGATGCAGACAAACTGGATAGCTCATCTATTGCTGGTAGGGATGGAAAATAGCAGACTTTGGTCATTTCTTTCTAAACTAAACATGCAACTGCCATATGACCTACAAGCAAGCTCCTGGGCATTATTCTCACGAATGTGAAGACTTGTATCGGCACAAAACCTGTACACAAATGTTTGTAGCAACTGTATTCACAGTAGCCCCAATCTGGAAACAATCCGGCTGTCCTTTCACAGGTGAGTGGTTAAACAAAGTGTGGTACATCCCTACCTTGGAATACCATTCAGCAATAAAAAGGAACAAACTATTGATAGACTCGTAACTTAGTTGAATCTATAGAGAGTTATGCTAAGTGAGAAAAAATCCAGTCCCTAAAGGTGTGATTTTATTTATATACCATTCCTGAAATGACAAAATCATAGAAACAGAGAACAGATTAGTAGTTGCCAGGGTTGTAAGAGAAGACAGGAGCAGGAGGGAAGGGGTTGTGGCTATAAAACGGTAACATGAAGGATCCTTATGGTGATGAAAATACTCTGGATAGTGGCTCTGTCAATGTCAATACCCTGGCGGTTGTACTATAGATTTGCATGATGTCACCATTGAGGAAAACTGGATATTGGGTAAACAGGATCTCTCTTTATTATTTCTTACAGGTATAATGAATCTACAATTATCTCAAAGTAAGTTTAACTTTTTAAAAAACTCGGGGTATACAAAAATAAACTTATTTTTTTATAAGGCGGCAAGCTTCAGCTGATATGGTGTTGATCTTGACGGGCCTCACTCCTGTGCATGGGGTTCAGCGGTCAGCGGGCGCCTGAGTCAGTGGGGACTTGACTTTGCTCCATGCACCTGTTATCTGCAGCAGGTAGGCTGGACGTGTGTTCGTGCCGCAGCAGAGGCCCATCAGAAACCTGCTCCAGCGGACAAACCCCTCTGGAGCCTGGGCTTCAGTCATGGCTTTTACCTGGGGACAGCTGAAGCGAGTCACGTGACCAAACTCGGCATTGGGGGACAAGGCAGATCATTCTGCTCATGAGCGGAGGGCATAGGGCGTGGTGAAAAGCTGGGCGGTGGTGGACTCCGCCACTCGGTCCTCAGTCATCTCCGGGACTGAACCCACCGGTTGCCACGCTTCCTTCTCACAGGCAGACGGTGGCATTTCTCCACTGTTTCAGACTGTACAACAGGATCTAAGTATCCCTTTGCCAAAGTCGAGTCCCAGGGAAGAGAATGGTATACAATGTCTAAAAATTTCCTGCACTGAGCCAAGCTGGCGTCCCCCGGCAACGGGTCTCCATCTTCCCCAGCCTCGACCCAATCTTCATTCCATCTGCTGCCCCTTCTCACCTCTCAATCTTCTACAATCCCCGTTCCTTTCCTAGCACTCACCAACTTAATTTTATTATGAGCCCTGTCCAAAGTCACCGAGAGCAGTTCTTGTGGCCTCCATTCGCTCGTCTGTAAAAGGGGCGTGACACCAGCACCCACACTGCTCCAGCCACAGTGTTGATGTGAGGACGAAGCAAGCGATGGAACTCCCACAATGCGCTTACACTGCCTGGTGCGCAGTCATTCCTTCATAAATTGTAGTGGGTTTTTTTTTTCTTTTAATATGGAGGTGGGGGCAGTTTAACTGCTGACATTGCAGGAACCCCAACATTCCCAGTTGGAACTCTGGAAAGAGTTCTCCATGGGAACACTGCTCTGCACTGTGATCGTGCCCTATGTCACTATCATCACTCCGGAAGGTTCTGTGGTGCCGCTGCTCACTTAATCCTGCAGGTTAAATGGGCTCTCCTGGGCTGGGCTGGCCGGACTGACCACCATGGAGAACGCTATTGCAAGGGGAAAATGTGAGTTCCAAACAAGGCTCTTACAAAGGAACTTTTGAAATAGAACCCCTAGGTTTGGTATCACCTAGAATTTAATGTTGTGAGAGAAGTTGCTTTGGAGACTAAATTTATGGTGAATAATAGATATTCTACTCATCTGACCTCTTTGAGTAAAAGCCTTAGAAGTAAAGTCAGGTGACAGAGGTGCTCAAAGCCAAGGAGGGGAAGCAAAACTGTGCTGTGAACAAAACCAGGTAGACCTTGAGGGGTGGAAGTTGTTCATGGAAGGTCACAGTCAATACCTGGGCTTGCAGGGGTTGGGAAGTCTTGGAAAGAAGCCTCAAAAACAGGGAAAACAGGGTGCTAAGAGCAATGCCAGAGGGGTGGGTACCTACTTGGTGAGGAGGCTGTGAAAACAGAAAGGCTTTAACCAAAAGCTTATAGGAATATATATCCGGGATCCAAACAGAAAAGAAATAGGTAGACCCAACATTTGAAAATGAAATGGAGTGGCCAGAAGAAATGCAAAAAATATAGCTCTAAGGCTGAGAGCCTAGAAGAGATGGATACAGAGCACTTGTGGGGAAATGCTTGATAAGGCTTAAATATCACTCTAACCTGAAGCTAAGCTGAGAGGTCTCAGGGTATAACTGAGACACTCGGGACTTTTCACTGTAGTCAAGTTCAGCATGAAGTTGACCTGGGTGCACAGAGCAGCAATGAGCAGGGTGAGAAAGAGTGAGGGAAGGTGTTGTAACGTGTTAACGAGATAACCAGAGATGCACAGCCGAATTGTAAAGGAGCACTTTATTACACCAGCGGGCTGGGGGGGTACAGCTTCCCCAGATCCTCAGCCCCGATTGTTCTTGCTCGTCCGCTTTTAAAGACAGAAGCCACATTCTCTTTGGCTCCCCCTCAGGGGACCAGTATAATAGTGGGTGTGACAGTGATTACAAAAGTCAAAATAAGCATTAGTCACTGGGCTCATGATTTCAATTCCCGATACTCAGAAACTGCAAAATGCATCCCAACACTAGGGGTGATTAACCTATTACTGGAAAAATACCGAGGAAGGTCCACTGCCAATAAAAATGGAATCTTTCAGTCCCCGAGGGACCTAGATAAGGATGGAATTGCCTACTCACCAGGGGGCCTCGATAAGAAGGGAATCTAGTCGCCTTAGCCTCGGGGCCCAGGTCAAAGGGATTTTGCAAGAAAGAGGAAATGGAGAAAGGGGCTGGCTTTGTGTGGAAGCACAGTCTCTTTTGCACACTGGACTAGTGAGAGCCAAGAATGAACCTGAGTGAGGCCCAGGTCTACTTAGGCAGTGCTGGGCCTGAGCTTAGGCAACAGGCATCCTGGGCACATGCTGTGTCTGTGACGACCTGTGGACCCACAAATGGCACCAAGATCTTTAGTGATGTTGAAACACAGGTAGCAAACAGGGAGTCACATTGCTCACCTATATCGGTGGAACCTGACTTCTCAAGAGGCATCCATCTCCTTATTAAATAACTGCCATTGTGAAGGATTTTCTCCATATAGCTAGATCAGATCTGTCCCCTGGTGACTTCTAGCCCCTTTCATCCTCATTCTGTTCTCTGGAACCAAGTGGCCAAATGGAATCCTTCCTCCCTATGAGAGTCAGTTCCATTCCCCCTAAATCTTCTTTCTTCTGAGGTAAATAGTCCACATTGCACAACCTTAATAACCAAGTCAACAACCATTGTATGATGGCCTAATGTATGCAAAGCCCCATGCATGTGCTCAGTGAGATCCTAAAGTGAATAAACGATCTCCTTGCTCTTCAGGCAAACAGGGTGAAGACAGAAGCGTGGACAATGGACTCTAAATCAAAGAAGACTGATAAGTACTGTGATAAATGTTCAAAACTTTCTATGATGTAGCTATAGGGAAAGGGTAGACCAATTCAACCTGGGGAGCCAAACAGGCTTCTAAAAAGAGGTGGGGTTTGAGTCAGAGTGTGAAAGACTTCACCGAGCAGATACAGGAAGGAGGCAGGTGGTGAGTGAAAACAGCACAAGAAATAGACGCAAGGACCTCAGTTCTTCACTTCCTGTTTGGCCTGGAGCATCCAGTATTTTATTAAATTTTTTTTCTTCATTGATTTTTAGAGAGAGAGGAAGGGAGAGGGAGAGAGAGATAGAAACATTGATGAGAGAGAACATCGATTGGCCGCCTCCTGCATGCCCCCCACTGGGGATTTGGCCCACAACCTGGGCATGTGCCCTAACCGGGAATCAAACCAGCGACCTCTCAGTTCATTGGTCGACGCTCAACCACTGAGCCACACTGGCCGGGCAAGCACCCAGTATTTTAAATGCGGGTCCTGAACTCAGTGATCTCTAAAATCTCATGATGGAGACCACAAAGGGTATAAGTGTAAGCATTTCAACTTAGAAAAGAGTCCAAAAGTTTGAAACCCTGCCCCTATCAAGGGTGTGGTGTGTGAGTTTGGCACAGGATAGGAGGAGGATAATTTATGCACTATTCTGCCTGTCGTACTCAGGCAGCACCACCACCATTCTGATGATGTCATTTATCTTCCTTAGAATGTGATGTTGGTACCACCATCACCACCCCACCAACAACAACATTTCTTGAGCAATTACTCTGAGCCAGACACCTTTGGAAGCACTTTAGGGATTTACATTTACATCTCATTGAGTCCTTACACTAGCCCTGTGACATAAGGACAAGTTTCATTATTCCCATTTTACAGCTGAAACAGCAGAGGCACAGAGAGATTAAATAACTTGCCCAAGTTCACAGAGCTAGTCTGGTGGCAGAGCTGGGATTTGAACTCAGGCAGTCTGGCTTCCTGCTTTACTTCTTTGATAGAATGTGCAAGGGCAGAAGGGAACACAGGTGTGTAGGCATGCTCTGCTTCACGAGGGTGAGAGTGCAGAGGCACTAGACCTTTCCCATTAATGCAGCCTAACACAGCATTGGCCTTCTTGGAAGCCACCCCCATTGGGGATTCAAACTGAGCTGGCTGTCTCCTAAACCCCTAAAATGCTTTTGACATGAGCCACTCTTAAAACCAGGTCAGCCCCATTCTGTTCACATGCAGTTCATTAGTTAATCCTAAATGTTGGGCTTTTCATTGAACCCTAAGCCATCCTAGGTTTTAGCTCATAGGTTCATCCTACAATAATGTTAAAACATGTTATCAGTGCTATCTCTACCAGCTTAGTAATAATATAACACTAACAGCTAACTGTTATTGGAGCATTAATTTTGTGCAGGGCACCCAGCTGAATGTTTTTCATGTCGTATCTTATATAGCAGTTTAGTCTTTATATGAAATCTATTATTATTATTATTATTATTATTATTATTATCATTATTATGATTATGATTCACGTTTAAGAGAATAGGACATCAAAGCCAGTGAAGTTATGATACTTGCTGAAGATCCAATTAGGAAATCAAGACCCAAGGTTATCTCCAGGATTGTCTAACTCTGGGTCCTCAGCTCATATGCTCTCTCACCTCTTTGCATCATTTATAAACTTGTCGTTATCTAAGTCAATCATAAAAAATATTAAACAGAAGCAAAGACAGAACTCAAAGGTGAATGTTATGCCTCTCGGCATACATGAAACAATTACTCACATAGTCATAAACAATTAGAGATTAAGGCTTTTTTTTTTTGCATAATATTGAGGGCCACAGAAGTTGAGCAGTTTTCCCAGGCTCACCTACCTAGGGAAGAAAGGAGATGGAAAAGTAAACAATGCAGGACTTGAAAAAAATGGTGGCAGAGTGAATGGGAGTTACACAGATGATCTCCCAGGACAAAACTGAAATTACAACTAAAATAAAGACAAATCATCAGAAAAAAGCAACAGAAAAGTAGCTGGAGAGGACCATATAACCAGGGACACTGGTAGGTCTGTGGAGGTGCGAGAGTGTGGTGGGCTGGGAGCCCACGGACAGCAGTGGTCTTAGCTGTGAGCAGTGCCCTCAGGGTTAAAATCCCAAGCCGGCTCCACAGTGCAGAGGGCCAGGAGAGAGCATTAAATTAGCCACAGCCACTCACCTTCAGCTCTGTCAGAGGGAGGGCAGGCTGGACTGAAACTCTGTGGGGACATCTGGGATCTGGAGGGCGCTCAGAGTTTCTGCCAAGACACGGCCACACAGAACAGTGGCCAGCTTGCTCCTTCCCAGAGCTGTGGGGAGAAGCAGCAGCCCCTCCCTCAGAGATTCAACCCCACCCAGGTGAGCCAAAGAAATGCAAATTGAGGCTCATTAACAACCAGCATCTGCCCCACCCTCTGGAAATCCTCTTAAGCTGAACACCTGAGGGAGTTTTTCATTCAACTGAGAACCCAAGGCTCTTCAAGCAACTGAGACTGATAGCTTCCAGACAAAAAGCTAGAGGAAAACTGAACCTTCCCTGGGCTTGCAAATCTACCCAGGAAAGTAAGACTTGACAGTGGTGTTTAACGTGGTCCTCCCACACTCATCCAAACCCAGTGGAGGGAGCCAAAAACAGCAGAACAACAACACCCACAGGGAAAATTTGGCAGGCTCCAAAACCCACTGAGATAGCCAAAATGGTGAAACAAAGAAACAAATCCCAAATGAAAGAACAAGAGAACTCTACCAAAGATGAGATACATGAAATGCAGTGAAGCAAGTTATCAGAGGTAGAGTTCAGAGCCATGATCTTCAGGAAGCTCAACAGCATGAGCAAGGACATCAACACCATGAGTAAAGATATAGAAACACTGAAAACCAACCAATTGGAAATGAAGAATGACATAGCAGAAATAAAGAACACATTGGAAGGACTAACCAGCAGAGTAGAGGAAGCTGAGGACCTGATCAGTGAATTAGAAGACAGGGTAGAAAAAATCAACCAATCAGAAAACCAAAAGGAAAAAATAATTAAAAAAACAGGAAGACAGCTTAAGAGAACTGTGGGACAACTGGAAACATAATAATATTTGCATCATAGGAGTCCCTGAAGAAAAAGAAAATGAGCAAGGGTTAGAGAATATATTTGAAGAAATAGTGACAGAAAACTTTCCTAACTTGGTGAAGGAAGAAGGCATTCAAGTTCAAGAAGCACAAAGAGCCCCAAGTAAGAACCCAAACAGGCCCACACCAAGACACATAGTAATTAAAATGCCAAAAATTAAATACAAAGAGAGAATCCTAAAGGCAGCAAAAGATAAACAACAGGTTACCTACAAAGGAAGCCCCATAAGGCTATCTAACTCTGGGTTAGATAGCCTTATGCTGACTTCTCAACAGAAGCACTACAGACCAGAAGGAAATAGCATAAAGTAATCAAGGTCATAAAAAACAAGAATCTGAATCCAAGACTACTCTATCCAGCAAGGCTGTCATTCAAAATAGAAGGTCAACTAAAGAGCTTTCCAGACAAAAAAAAAAGGCTAAGGGAATATATTAGCACCAAACCAGCAGTGCAAGAAATGTTAAAAGGACTGCTGTAATTAGTAGAAGAAATAGGAAGGAAAGTAGAATCACACTAAACAAAAATGGCAATAAATAAGTACATATCAATAATCACCTTAAATGTAAATGGATTGAATGCTCTGATAAAAAGACTCAGAGTAGCTGACTGGATAAGAAAGCATGACTCACATATATGTGGCTTACAAGAGACCCATCTCACAACAAAAGACTCACATAGGTTGAAAGTAAAGGAATGGAAAAAAAATCTTCCAAGCAAATGGAAAGGAAAAAAAAGCTGGGGTAGCAATACTCATATCTGATTAATTAGATTTCAAAATGAAGGCCATAACTAGAGACAAAGAAGGCCACTGCATAATATTGAAAGGACTTATCCACCAGGAAGATATAACCTTGGTAAACATATATGCACCCAATATAGGAGCACCAAAATATATTTTAAAATCTTCTGGAGGACTTCAAAGGAGAAATCGACAGCAATACAATCATAGCAGGGGACTTCAACACCCCACTGACATCACTAGATAGATCATCTAGACAAAAAATTAACAAGGAAACAGAGACTCTAAATGATACACTATATCAAATGGATTTAATAGATATCTACAGAGAATTATACCCCAAAACTGCAGAATTCACATTCTTAAGTGCACATGGGACATTCTCAAAGATAGACCACATGTTAGGACACAAACTAAGTCTCTACAAGTTCAAGAAGATTGAAATCATATCAAGCATCTTCTCAGATCACAATGGCTTGAAACTAGAAATTAATTGCAACAAGAACATGCAAAGACATTTGAAAACATGGAGGCTAAATAGCATGTTATTGAACAATGAATGTGTTACCATGGAGATCAAGGAAGAAATTAAAAACTTCCTGGAAACCAATGAAAATGAACACACAACAACATAAAATCTATGGGATGCAGCGAAAGCAGTTCTGAGAGGGAAGTTCATAGCACTCCAGGCCTACCTCAAGAAACAAGAAAAATTTCTAATTGACTATCTAACCTCACAACTTAAAGAACTAGAAAGCAAACAAAAAGAAAACCCCAGAGCAAGTAGAAGGAAGGAAATAGTAAAGATCAGAGCAGAAATAAACGACGTGGAGACCAAAAAAACAATCAAAGGATCAATGAAACAAAGAGCTGGTTTTTTGAAAAGATAAACAAGATTGATGGACCCTTAGCTAGACTCACCAAGAAACAAAGAGAGAAAACCCAAATACACAAAATCAGAAATGAAAGAGGAGAAGTAATAACTGGCACCACAGAAATACAAAGGATCGTTAACAAATACTATGAACAATTATACGGCAACAAATTAGACAATCTAAGCAAAATGGACAAATTTCTAGAAACACATAGTCTCCTAAAACTGAACCGGGAAGAGATAGAAAACTTGAACAGACCAATAACAATGAAGGAAATTGAAGATGTAATCAAGACTCTCCCAGCAAACAAAAGCCCAGGCCCAGATGGCTTCACGGGGGAGTTTTACCAAACATTCAAAGAAGAACTAACACCCATTCTCCTCAAACTGTTCCTAAAAATTCAAGAAGAAGGAAGACTTCCAAACTCGTTTCATGAGGCCAGTATAATTCTAATTCCAAAACCAGAAAAAGACACTACAAAGAAAGAAAACTACAGGCCAATATCCCTGATGAACATAGATACCAAAATCCTGAACAAAATACTAGCAAATCGGATCCAGCAATACATCAAAAAAATGATTCACCATGAACAAGTGGGATTCATCCCAGGGATGCAAGGCTGGTACAATATTCGCAAATCAATAAATGTGATACACCACATAAACAAAATGAAAGATAAAAACCACATGATCATATCAATAGACTTTGAAAAAGCATTCAACAAAATCCAGCACCCATTTCTGATAAAAATGCTCAGCAATGTGGGAATAGAAGGATCATATCTTGACATAATAAAGGCCATATATGAAAGACCTACAGCCAGCATCATACTCAATGGGCAAAAACTACAAGCATTTCCCTTAAAAACAGGAACAAGACAGGGAAGCCCACTTTCGCCACTCTTATTTAACATAGTACTGGAAGTCTTAGCCACAGCAATCAGACATGAAGAAAAAATAAAAGGGATCCAAATTGGAAAGGAGGAAGTGAAACTGTCATTATTCGCAGATGACATGATAATATACATAGAAAACCCTAAAGACTCCATCAAAAATCTACTAGACTTAATAAATGAATTTGGCAAAGTGGCAGGATACAAAATTAACATCAAGAAATTGACAGCATTCTTATACACCAATGATGAACTCACAGAAAGAGAAACTAAAAAAACAATCACATTTACCATCACAGCAAAAAAATTAAGATACTTAGGAATAAACTTAACCAAAGAAGTAAAGGACCTATTTGCAGAAAACTACAGGACATTGAAAAAAGAAATAGAGGAAGATATAAAAAGTGGAAGCACATACCTTGTTCATGGATTGGAAGAATTAACATCATTAAAATGTCCATACTACCCAAAGCAATCTATAGATTCAATGCAACCCCATCAAAATACCAATGACATATTTCACGGAACTAGAACAAATACTTCAAAAGTTCATATGGAACCAAAAAAGACCCCGAATAGCCACAGCAATCTTGAAAAAGAAGAACAAAGTAGTGGGATCACAATACCAGATAGCAGGTTATACTACAAAGCTACTGTAATCAAAACAGCCTCGTACTGGCACAAGAACAGGTATATAGATCAATGGAATAGAACAGAGAACCCAAAAATTGACCCAAAACATTATGCTCAACTAATATTCAACAAAGGTGGCAAGAGCATACAATGGAGTCAAGACAGCCTCTTTAATAAATGGTGTTGGGAAAATTGGACAGCTACATGCAAAAAAATGAAACTAGACCATCAGCTTACACCATACACAAGAATAAACTCAAAATGGATAAAAGACTTAAATGTGACTTGTGAATCCATAAAAATCCTACAAGAAAATGTAGGCAACAAAATTTCAGACATCATACACAGCAGAATTTCCACTGATACATCACCTAAGGCAACAGAAACAAAGGAAAAAATGAACACACGGGACTACATCAAACTCAAAAGCTTCTGCACAGCAAAAGAAACAACCATCAAAATGGAAAGGCAACCCACTGTATGGGAGAGCATAATTGCCAATGGTACATCAGATAAGGGGTTAATTTCCAAAATATATAGAGTGCTCATACAACTCAACAAAATGAAGACAAAGAACCTAATTAAAAAATGAGCAGAGGACCTAAAGAGACACCTTTCCAAACAGGACATACAAATAGCCAAGAGACCTGTGAAGAAATGTTCAACATCACTAATCATCAGAGAGATGCAAATTAAAACAACAATGAGGTATCACCTCACACCTGTCAGAGTGGCCGCCATCAACAAAGCATCAAACAACAAGTATTGGCGAGGGTGTGGAGAAAAGGGGACTCTAGTATGCTGCTGGTGGGAATGCAGACTGGTGCAGCCACTGTGGAAAACAGTATGGTGTTTCCTCAAAAAATTAAAAATTGAATTGCCATTTGACCCAGTGATCCCAGTCCTAGGAATATACCCTAAGAAGCCTGAAACACGAATCAGAAAGAATATATGTACCCCTATGTTCATAGCAGCACTATTTACAATAGCTAAGATCTGGAAACAGCTCAAGTGTCCATCAGTAGATGAATGGATAAAAAAGCTGTGGTACATATACACAATGGAGTACTATGCAGATGTAAGAAAGAAAGATCTCTTATCCTTTGAGACGACATGGAGGGACCTGGAAAGTATTATCCTAAGCGAAACAAGCCAAGCAGAGAAAGACAAATATCACATGATCTCACTTATTTGTGTAATATAATGAACATAACAGTCTGAGGAACAGGGTAGTCCCAGAGACGTGGAAGTAGGGTACAGACTGCAACCCTCAGAGGGGGTCGGGGGGAGATAAACCACAGAACTTGTATGCGTGTACGCATAACCAATGGACATGGACAACAAAGCTGGGGACGGGGCGGGGAGGGATGGGGAGGAGGGTGTCAGTGGGGGGAAAAGGAGAAACATCTGTAACAATAAATAAATAAATAAATAAATAAATAAATAAATAAATAAATAAATAAATATCAAAAAAGAATTTTAAAAGAAAAGAGAAAAAAAAGAAAAGTAAACAATGCAGAGGGGTCAAGCCCTCCATTCCATCAACACACATCCAAAAAGTTTTGCAATTCCAGTGTCAGATAGACTGCAATTCTCCCACTTGTTTGCATGCCTCTCATGAGGTCTTTGTCAAATGTCTTGCTTCAGTGACCATGCACTTCATCAAAGACTTGCCCCGATGGGTGAGAGACGGGAGCACATGGAACTCCCTGTTCCAACGGTTCATAAGTCAACTGTGTAATAATCCAATGAAGGGTTCTTTTCAAGCAATTCACATCAGTGTGAGGTGTTTTGAGGCCTGCAAACCCCCTGAAAACTGTGCAAGTCATCTCCAGTCATCAGACATCACCAAAGGGTGGCCCTGGGTCACCCTAAACCAGGCCTGCTAAACACACCTCTGCCACCTACTCTCTATCTAAAGCCTCAACTCCTAGCCATGACCTTGGTAGAGAAGTGAGAAAGTCAATGGAATCAAGTGGTCTTGTTTTCTTTCTACCTCCTGTTGTTGTAAATGCATCTGGAAAATCCCTGCTTTTGTCAGGAACATTTTAGAGAACCTCAGCTCAATCTGACACTTCCTCTAGGCCTCTCCACTGTTGTATTTGCTTTTTGTCATAGCCACTGACAAGGTCTCTCTCCTTGACCAAACTTTATTCAGGTTCCTCTGGACCCAACTTAGCCCCTTCCTTGGGCATGTTCTCTAAGAGCCCAGTTTTAGCAAGAATCCTGCTAAGTCAGTTTATCCAGAATCTCCCACCCTTGATATCTGACCAAATTCTTCATCTCCACCAACCCCCAGGTATGCCTGGTCACCGTGGCCTGCCCTTAGCAAGAATCCTATCAGGTCAGTTTAGCCAGAACCCCGCCCCCCTTATCCCTGAGGCTTCCTCTTACTAATTTTCCATCTACTGATCCTCCACCCTGCTCCTTGGCTATGAATTCCCAGTTTTCCTTGTTGTGTTCAGAGCTAAGCCAAGTCTCTTTCCCCTACTGCAAAGCCTCATTGCAGTAAAAGTAGTTCCTAACCCTATCACAGCAGTCCTGCGTATAGTCACCTTAGTGTTTCAACAAGCGACAGAATAATTTTTTCCTTAACACCTCCTTTGGACATTTTTTCTATATGTACTTTAAAAGCGAGAGCTCATCCAAGCACCTCCTTTGTGCTTCAAAACCAAGTGTCTTTCCTTAGCTTCCTTGTCCAGATCTCTGTTCTCTAGTAAGAGGCAGAATCAGAGTTCAACTCTAAACTGTCCATGGATCCTGAGCCTTTAACGACGATGCTACGTTATACCTGTCTTGTCTACGCATGTGTCAATAACTACGCCATTGATTTAAATATAACCAATAACAGAACCTTGAGATCTCCATCCAACTGCCTCTCAGTCAATTAAGCAGACAATCGAAGACCCTGAAGGGGACATGAGGTCCAGAGAATTTAAGTCACTTAACCAATGTGAGGAGATACTGTTTTTAAAGGTACAGTCATGACTGTCACATAAACAAAGCCGGACCCCAGTTGAAGCCGTAAGGGCAGATTTGAATTAGTCATATAATACTGCAATAGGCAAAAGAGTCCAGCCCTGACCTGTGTGGCTGAGCGGTTGGAGCGTCAGCCCGCGGTCCAGAGAGACCTGGTTGGGTCCCTGCTAAGGGCACGTACCTCAGGTGCAGTTTGTCGCCGGCCCAGTTGGGGTCGTGTGGGTGGCAACCACTCCGATGTGTCTCTTTCATGTTGATGTTTCTCTCTCTCTCTCTTCCTCCTTCTCTCCCTCCTGCTCTATCTGAAGATGAATGCAAAAAAAAAAAAAAAAGAGTCCAGCGGAGGAAGTGAGGCGGGGGTGGGGGGAGCAGTTCAGTAGAGTCAGGGGAGTGATAAGGTACAAAAGCAGGAAGGTGAGGTTGGTCTGTGTGAAACTATCTGGATTTGTTAGGCTCCTGCCTTCCCAGAGACAGGGAGACGGACCCCAAGTTCAGGTGTTGGCTGGAGCAAACAGTAAATTCTTTTGGCAGCTTTTCTCGGGCAGGCACTTTAAGGGAGGCCAGGTGCTCGGAGCGATGTAGCCCTGAACTGCTGGCGTTCTGTTCACGTCTCCGCAGGACAAGGTCGAGGCCCAGTTGAAAGGGCTCAGAGGAGCCTGGCGACCAATTGGTCAAGGAGAGATATTTTGTCAACTCCCACGTAACATAAAAGAATATGTTTCAAATACTCATTAATTAGTGGTGGAACCAGTCAAATGTTACAACCGGTTCAAAGGAGAACTCAAACTACTGCAGTGTTCCAGTTACATAAGAAATGTTGAAAGGATTTTACAAATACAGGCAGAACTGGAAAAGCTGGTCACTACTCACAGGCTGATGAACAGTTTGCACTCCCTGAGAGACCATCTGCATTTTAATGGACAGAATTATTTACATTACTATCAGCTTCCTGTAAGTCAACTTCTGTCTCTACAGACTTGTAACATAGTCCAAAGGTGGACGTGTCTAAAAAATCAAATAATCCCCAAAGTTTCCAGCAGTACATTGAAATGATATCCAGTCATCTCTTGATTTCAAAATCTTCCAGTCGTTTCCTGTACCAAGGTCAAACAGCAGTAAAAGTGAGTCCAGAAAGTAAAAAAAGGTAAAAAGCAGCAGTAACCAGGGGTACATTTATACAGAATTAGGATGGTCAAGTTGAGCGTTTAGACTCTCAAACTCGGAAGACTAATTGCCTGGGCTCCCCCAGATCCCAGTTTTGCCACATAAGGTTTTGTTAACCTTGGGCAATTTTATTTAACCTCCCTGTGCCTCAATTTCCTCATCTATAAGATGGGCATAACAATAAGTACCTACTGCATTAATGAATTAATAATTGGTGAAGGCTCAGTAAAACAATAGCTATTATTGTGACGCCTCTTTGGAGTCTGTGACCAGGAAAGCGTGCCTATCTTTACTCTGTACGGTAAAGCCTGGCCAGCCCCAGAATTCTATCTCAATGATCACAAATTCCAATATGATGTACATTCATTCTTTCTCCCAAGGTTCCCATCGCTCCTAGCAGACTAATAAGTTCCTCTTTGCCAAGTGAAAGATTCAAGTGTAGAAAACATTTATCAACACCACTTTCTTTTACTGAAGAGCTGACACTACTACCATCAAGTATGAGATTCCCTTTGTTCATCAGGAATGTTTAACAGAGTCAAGGTAGTTAAAATCTCCTGTCACAATTATATCTTGGCTCTGTGCCAGGGCGATCTCTGTACCAAAAGCACCATCCACCTTCCCACTACTGGACCAGTTAGAGAAATTCCAACACCATCACTTCAATTTCCTTTATTATTTTGTCTTCACCCAAACACTCTAACCACAAGTTACAGAGATTACAAGGGTGGTCAGCAGGGGTTGGGGCATGGGGGAAGCAGGAAGAGGCGGGTAAAGGGTACCAACTTCCCGTTACAAGACGAATAAGGTCTGAGGATCTAATGTGTAACATGGCGACTAGACTTGATAATACTATACAATCAATACTGTACTATATAATACTGTATAATCAAAACTTGCTAAGAGAGTTGAGCCTGTGTTCTTCCCCCTCCCCCCCAAAAAAGGTAAATATGTGAGGTGATGGATAGTTTAACTAAGTCGATGGTGAAATCCTTTCCTAATGCATATGTATAACAAATCATCGTGTTGTACACTTTAAATATATTACAATTTTATTTGTCACTTATATCTCGATAAAGCTGGGAGATGGGGGAGAACAATATATTTGTAGAGAAGTGACAAGACAGAGGAAAGGGCTTCCGGCTTTAGGGGAGACAAACTGTGGGAAGGTACATATGTGGGGGGAAGTGAATGGACGTTCAGGTTGGATTCGTGAGGTCTGGCGTGAAGACCCCTCTGCTGCCAGCTCTAGGCCGGTAGGAGTCCAGAGTTGTCTCCAGGAGTTAAGAGTCCTCCTTCCCTTCCTGGTAGAGGCAGAAGGAAGACAGCTGTGCTTGTGTATGCTTCTGCTTAATTGCCTTCAGCTCAGAATAGTCCTTACGCCAAAGTGGCATGTTTGGGATCGCATCCTCTGAACCAGTCACCAGTGTACTTGGTAACAAATAGGGCGCCTCCTCTGCTCCTGTTTTCAGATGTCTCATTTGAACTAGTCACACTCTGTCGTTGCTCCATTTCATCTCTGATCCCATTTCATCGAGTTTCATCATTGAGTTTGATAGAAGGAGGAGAGTCACAGCCCCAAAGTAACGTGGTGTCCACTCTAAAATGTGCTCACCTGGCCTTTTAGGTTTTATTTGGTTACTCACTTATAAAGATAGACCCCCCCAAAAAAAACAAATTTTCTTGAAGATGAGGTTTTTATCCATACATTCAAACACTTGGGGATTTTCCCCTGAGACATATTCCCAGTAATAATTTAAATTAACTCCAGAATCCAAGATTAAGGCAAGATGAAAATCAATATAACAGTTTAAAAAATATCCATACTCAGTAATTCAACTCCTGGGTATAATTCCTCAGGACATATAAAATATGGGCAAAGGTGACAAAATTATACTCCGCAGCGTTATATATAATGGTGAGCACCTGAAAACTACAAAGCATTGGAAGAGAGTTGTCTGGGAGAATAATTGTAGTGCTTCTATTCACTGGACCTACGCAGCCATTAGAAATTTCATTTACAAAATATTTGTTGGTATGGAGATCTATTTCTGATAGATATTAAATGGAAAAAGCAAGTCACAAAACTATAATAGCATCTTGACTATGGAAAACCATGTACATCACATTTATTGAGGGATCCATCTGGTTGAAACATTCAGATCAGCTTAAGAAAAAAAAAAAGGGCACGGCCCAAGGGGTCTCCTGTGCCAAGGAGAGCTCTCAGGAACCAGGACAATACTCTCCTGCCGCCAGGGCTCCATGTTCTCCAATTCTAGTTCCTTCATTTCTCTCTCTGCCCACTGCCTTTTTCTGCTACACGGAACCCAAACACGACCTCCCAGTTGAAATACCCAGCAGAGGCTGGCTAGATTCTGTGTAACACAATTCCAAATTTCTGGCATATAGAACTGAATTGGCCCAGCTTGGATAGGCAAGTCCACTTCTTGTCCAATTGGATATGATTAGGGGTCATTTTGTCCACCTGGCTGCGGGGGTTCATCTCAGTAGGTACATTATTGGGGCAGCATGAAGGGAAAAGGCAGTGGGCCAGGCAGACACCTGAAAGGTAGCTAGCCGTTCTTATCCCAGAAGGAAGGAAATACACCAAATGTTTACAATATTATCACAGAATGACTGGATCATGGTCTTTATTTTACGTGTGCGCATTTATGTGTTGCAAGTTTTCCACAATGTATATTTTTAGAATCAGAGGAAAAGTGGGTTTGGTTTTGTGTTTTAATATATAACACGTATTGGGTCCTATTTCTATGATGTGCCAGCTTGTTGGGTGTGGGAGATGAGACGTTCAATGATTGACGGACATTCTCTGTCCTCAATGAATCTGCCTCCTTGAGCTGGCTGCCCCTTCCTGTGTACTCACCTTGCCAAGAGCTGGTGAGATTCTAAATGGTTACTGCAACCAGTGTGGTTAAGTTACACAACTCTAAACTCCAATAACAAGGGAAGTCCATACTGTGTGACTTAGTTATTGATTTTGTGCATTTGTTGATTCTTGAATTGTTTCAAATGAATAGACTTCCCGGAAAAAAAAAAAGACTTTTTAAAAAAAGGAAAGAAAGAAAAATCATTCTTAATATTTCTTTAATACCCCTTAAGTTGACTAGACTGATGTGCAATAAATGTTAGTTTGCTGGTTAAAATTCACTTTGAGTCACCAAAGAACTGACTTTTTTGTTGTTGTTGTAGTTTTAAATTTTTTTCTTTATTGATTTTAGAGAGAGGAAGGAAGAAGGAGAGAGAGAGAGATAGAAACATCGATTGGCCGCCTCCTGCATGCCCACCCCCCTCCCCCCCCCCAGGGATTTGGCCCACAACCTGGGCATGTGCCCTGACCAGGAATCAAACCAGCAACCTCTTAGTGCATGGATCGACACTCAACCACTGAGCCACACCGGCTGGGCAAGAACTGACTTTTTCACAACTACTCTTCATTTGCCTCCCAGGGATCCTTTTGCCTAATATTCTCATGGTTTCATGATCATAAGTATGACCATAAATATCTATTTCAGTTGAGAATTTGGAGTGTAAAATCATATTTAATGGTTTCTTCTTTCATATACATAGAGAATTCTATCCCTAAAATTGTGGCATAATTTAAATGAGTTTTTGTGGATTTTACTCTGGCTAGGGTTCGATTCGATTTTTACAGCTTTTCTAGTGGTTCCATTTGACTACAACCTTTGATTCCCCTAGGAGAGGTAACATGATGTAGTGCGAAGCCGGAAAGACCAGAGCTTGGATCTCAGCTCAACTGATGAGAACCACTCGCAAATTTGACCTCTGAGCCTCGGTTTGCTCATCTGTAAAATGAGAATCATAACACCTGCCTCTCAATGAAGTTAAGATTAAGTATTTGCACAATACCTGCCACATGTTAGGTGGTCAGTAAACATTTGCTGAACAGATGAAATGGAAACCAAGTTAAAAAAAAAAAAAACTTAGGAAAACACCTACATAATTGTCCTGAAGGAGAGCAAGAATCCTTAATAATCAATAAATTCAATAAAATTTTAAAAAATAAAGAACCAGGACTTGCCAACTCCAAAAAAAAAAAAAAATTGCAGAACTGTTTTTAGAGTCAAATTACATGGGCGAAGTTCAGCCACTCCTTCAGTTAAGAAGCTGGGGGCAGGGCTTAACCAGGAAGTGGCAAACCTTCCCTAAGCCTTACTTCAGCCTGAGTCCTAGCACTCAACAGGCTACACCAGATGAAGCCTTAGACCACACGAACCTTCCCACATGAGGAGCCGAGAAGACGTGGTGAACGTTTCCTCTTAAATTTCGTGGAGAGAGATTCAGGTATAGAAGTATCCTTACTGCCACCTACCTGAAGCAGGAGAAACCACTCACAGCTTCAAGACCAGGTAACCCCAGGAGGCACCAGTCTTCATTCCAGCCTTCCCGGGAAGACAGAGTTGGGTCTTCAATCCTGGTTTTACTAATGAGGCAATCTAGCTAGGGGAGACACTTACTGACTTTATTAAAAAGTTTTTATCATGTAAGTCTCAGCAAATAAAATAAAAAAGAAAGGGAAAGAAGATATTTAGGTTTCTCTTTCATTTCTCCTTTACCACAGAAAGTTGGGGATATTATAGTTCAGTTAAGATTCTCTAACGGGCTGATTCGTTTCCAGCAAATGCAGTTCTCTCTCATTGAGTATGACAAGGTATGTGATGGCATGACAGCTGGTCAGCACCCATGGAGATGCTGACTTGCTCCCTAGAGCAGGGGTGGGGCTGAGGACAGGAATCCTGGGTTTGAGCCTAGAGTCCTGAGCATCTTGTGGGAACTTGGGCACTAAAAGTTCTGAGCCAGTGGGAGATCACATCCACAATGCAAGGCCAGTGTAGAGCAAAATGGCTTTATTGCATATGCCTGGGTGTAGGCAGGCTGAATGGTAAATTTCGAGCTCAGCATCGAAATTTCTTTGTTGTCTGGCTTTTATCGTTGCAAACTACAGAAACTAAAAAAACTACATTAAAAAAAAACCCACATTCTCTTGGCACTGCTTAATTGGTGCCGGGGCTGATACAAGTTATCTCAGAGGTAAGGAGGAGTCTGCTTCAGCACAGGTCAGGGCCATCATTAATCTCTTTCTTTTTTATGATCCCTCCAAGTTTTCCAAGGCCACCATTAACCCCTTATCTTCATGGTTCCTCTGAGCGGTTATCTATTACCATGCAGGCAAGAGAGTGGATTTGGAAAGAAGCTTGAAATTTTCACCTGTATCTTTACCTATATTTGCCATGGTGGCGGTTATGTTTTTTGCTGTTATGGCATTATAAGTAATTCCTCCCACGAGGCCTGCATGGTAATTGTAGCTATGACTCCTGCTATGAGGAGTCCGACTTCTCTTTTTGTCCTATGATGGCTTCTGGGCTCAGGGCTTGATGAGGTTAAATTAGGGATGAGGGAATGAATTAAGGTATTGGCTGGGGTGACATATCCTATTGCCCATAAGCCACCCTGTTTTTCTGGGTTTAGGCGTTGAATAGCAATTCCTCTCCTGGGGGCTGAAATGTCTAGTGCACATAAAAACATCATTCCCGCTGGTAGGCAAAGCAGCCCAGTCATATTTGGGCCTAGGGAGGTGTTTGATAAACCCATAGTAAGGCTCGAATGATTAAACCATGATAGAGGGAGGTGAGGGCTATTGCCACTGGCAGAACTACACCCTGGATAATGACTAATTTTTTTTTTTGGTATGATTTTTTTGGTATTGTACCAAGTCCTTCTGAGTTTGCACATATAAATTTTCATTGCAGGGGCTAGGCCTATTATGAATAGTTAGTTTACAGACACCCCTCGTAAGGTTATAGTGAGAGATATTATATGTGGTGTTCACTTTTATGGCCTGTATTTGTACTGAGAATCAAGATCAAGTGAGCTTTTGTCTTTCTGCTCTGCAGGTTTCTGTCCTCTCTGAGATTGCCTTAGGACATCTGTGTTATCCATTGACAGATGTACCGTCCCAGTTAAATTACCCACCTAGCATTGTCCCCAGAGCAGGTGACACCAAGCCTGGTGCAGCCAAGTGTTTGGAGCCAGAAGCGAGAGCCTTCCCCCCCACCCCCCTCTCAGGTCAGTGAAAAAACCAATAAGAGTAATGGTATTTCACTGAAGGCCGGCAAGGCCAGTGGACCCTGCCCTGCCCCCTCGAGGGGAAGGAGGGACACTGGGGGTTTATGTTAGGAGAGGAAGCAGATTCTTGGAGGAGACAAAGTAAAGAATGAGAGTGGTTGGTGGGGAGAGGAGTAAAGGTTAAAGTAGCATGGAGTTTAGAAAGAATGTCCCATCTTAACAAGGGAGTGGGGCAGGCTGGTAATGCAAGAAAAGAGTGGAGAAAGATATAAGGGCCTAAAGAACAAGTGAGTGTCTGGGTTGCCCTGGGTGGTAATATTTGGCCGTCAGTTCCCACAACTGAAACCCCAGCGTGCTGAAGAGGTCCCCTGAACTCAGGGAGGGCAGAGTAGGTTGCCCTGGTGTTAATTTAAAAATGAAATTGGCCTACCTGCTACCATCAGAGTTACCCGAGGTTCAGAGTTCGAGATGACAGTCAGGTTGTCCGTTCCTGGGCACCTTCAGTCTTCAGCCGCGAGGCCAATCAGATCAAGGCCTGGATTGCCCGATCCGCCAGCCCGAGGAAGGGATGAGGACCAACTGCACAGTCTGTCCGCAGTCCGACTGCCAGTGGGGCCCTCTACACTGAGGACATGGCTTAGGCAGTGGTCGGGGGTTGGGGCACTGCCTCACCCAATGGCCAGTCTGATTACATTTAAAGCAGGAACCTGGGGGTCCGCTCTGCTGATCCTGGTGGGTGCCCTTCTTCTGTCCCCTGAAGGGAATTTGCCAACCCCTTTGATTAGTGGGGGCTCTGATGGCAGAGGCAAGCATTTGGAATTCTGTTCTTTTTTGCTGTTTAGCCTCTTCATCACGATTATTGAACACCTTAAAGGCTAGATTTAGAAGTTTCTGTTGAGGGGTTTGAGGGCCATTTTTAAGTTTTTGTCCGGGAACGACTGAGAGATAAATCTCAAGTTTAAAATGACAGTCCCTTCTGAGCTAGTGGGATATTATATCTTCTCATAGCTTGTGTAAGGCAGGATAGAAAGGTTGTAGGGTTTTCATTCTTTTTCTGGATTATTTCAGAGTAAAGGATTCTAGTCTTTTATTTATTTGGGACAAATCAGAGAGAGAGAAGGGGACATAAACTCTGACAGTCCCTTCAGTTCCCACTGCTTCCCCCGGGGGGCATTCTAAAACGGGGGCTGAGGTAGGGGACTGATAGGGACCAGAGTTGGTTCCCGATTGTGTGTGTGAGGGAGTTGGAGCTGGAGTAGGAGGTTCAGGGTAGGGTGAGGGCCCACAGAAGGGGCTGGAGGAGGAGGCCCTGCCGGAGGGACTGAGAGAGGAGGTGGTGGAGTGAGATCCGCTGGGTCAAAGGAGGAAACAGGAGAAGTTAGCACGCTGTCTTCAGAGGGAGGTCTGGGAGGATTAGAGTGCAGCAGGAAGATTTGGGAGGGGGAGTAAGAGTCGCATAAAGAGGGTTGTGATGTGAGTGCAAAGGGGCCTGGATGTAAGGAACCTCAGACCATTTTCCTTGCCTTCGACAGAAATTGTCTATGTTGGTAGAATGTGGAAAGTGCCGTCTCAGGCTATTGTGACCCATTGTCTAATTTGCACTGAGGCCACACAGTGTTGCAGTAAAAAATGAGTCGCTTGGGACGTAAGTCCTGAGCGCACCCTAGGGTCTGTAGATTTTTTAGGAGACATCCTAGGGGTGTTGTTCCATGTTGCAGTGTGAGATGTCGTGGCCCAGCGGTCCGACGGATACACTAGTGACTAGAGGAAGAAGAAGGCATCCCCGCTTCTCCCTTAGAGTAGAGAGACGTTCAATTCACCTATACCAGGCGTCCCTAGATATATGGTGAGCTGAGGGAACCTGGTTCCTAAGGAGTGTGTCCCGACCAGCGCTGGATTTCAGAGGGACGATCACACAGACGTGACCAAGAGCCCGGCTCTCATGTCCTGGACAGGGAATAACAAGCCAGCCCAGAGAATCAGACCGGTAGGCAAATAAACACTCACCAGTGAATTAGTAGCTGGTATTGATGCTGGATCGGCAGGAAAGGTTGGAGGTCCGGTATCTGGCTGAGGATGTGATCGATCCCGGTCTGACAGGAGGCCCAGAGGACTCCGGGGGCCCGCAGTTGCCCCCAATGTGGGATCCTCACAGACCTCCCAGGTTTCAGCACCAAATAAAAGGTCTGAGCTGGCAGGAGATCACATCCATAACGCAAGGCCAGTGTAGAACAAAATGGCTTTATTGCATATGCCTGGGTGCAGGCAGGCTGAGTGGTAAATTTCGAGCTCAGCATCGAAATTTCTTTGTCCTCTGGCTTTTATCGTTGCAAACTACAGAAACTAAAAAAACTACATTTAAAAAAAACCCGCATTCTCTTGGCACCGCTTAACTGGTGCCGGGGCTGATACAAGCTGTCTCAGAGGTAAGGAGGGGTCTGCTCCAGCACAGGTCAGGGCCATCATTAATCTCTTTCTTTGTTATGGTCCCTCCAAGTTTCCCAAGGCCACCATTAACCCCTTATCTTCATGGTTCCTCTGAGTGTCAGTCCCAGGGTTTTTTGAAAACTGCTCGGGTGTTTACGTGCAGGAATAACTGGTCAGAATGGAGCTAAACATTATTAACCCTTCTAGTCCTAGAAGACCTCCTAGGGGACTTCCTTGAGTAGCAGGCCCAGAAAACTTGGGGAAATCCCTCTCCCTACCCTCTAGAAAGCTCCCTCCTCTCTGGTATCCTGCCGCCTCTGTCCTACTATCAGAGCCTTGGTCCTTTTCTTTGATTAATATGACCCAAGGCTCTGTCTCTCGGTTTAGTTTCTATTGTAGAAAGTTAAGGCATTTTACCACATTCTTCATGTGCCCCTTAGAATTAAAGAACGTGTCTACTCAGGAATGACAAAGGAGAAGGAATGAAGACACTCAGTCTGATTGGAGAAGGAAGGAAAAGGGAAGACTGTCTCTGAAGGACTTTAGGGGACACAGGGTGCTCAAGGGGAGGCTCAAGGCACCCAGACCAAGTTGAGCTCAGCATTTGGTCTGGGAACCTCCCTTAGGGATGAGTGTCTGCACCGTGAGTGACCTCAGGCCTCTTCTGTGTGCATAGCAATGGAAGTCAGCTCTTTTGCTGAGCCTGTGGCCCAGGGGGCCTGCACACCCCTCACACCTGGGGCAGGCATGCAGAGTGAAGTGAGTGTAAATTCTGTCCAGCTTGCCTGTGCGCTCACTGGGCCAGCCTGCTTCCTCACACACCTATTATCTCCCACAGCGAAGTGAAATCTAACCTTAACAAACAAATTCACGGCTAGAAAAATCCCCAAAGTGTGTCTGGCTATCACAGGGGTTTAGGTGCTTCCCCTGCAGCCTCGGGCTCCCCAGCTGTACCCTCCAGCAGTGCCTTTGAGGGCCTTCTAAAGAACAAGCCAGAGGAGACCCTGAGGACTTTGATCTTTTAGGGTGTTGGGGGAAAGGAACTCTCTGGGAGGGAATAAAGGTCAACAGAAGAAGGTGTGTAACCTTGCTTTTGAGAGTAGGTTTGTGTTGTTTGCTATAGATAAGGAGAGAGTATGTAAGTACAGCGTGATAAGAGTTCAGTCGGTCCCCTGAGTCAGTCATTGAATGAGAACGAGCCTCACAGGTCTTATTAGGGAGCTAGTTCTTCTCTCCCCGCTCTGAATCAGGGCTCAGGGGGCCCCACCCAGGACTTCATTTCCAACATAAGTTTTTACTTTGGTGTAAGTTTTTACTTTCAACAGGAATAGCTGAGAGCAGAAGCGATCCAACATATGATAACCTAGCTTCCTGCTGCTTTAAAATAAGATTTAGCTGTGTATTTAACAATAGCTCTCCCTTAATTCACAATGAGGATTAGTAAGGGAAAAAAACCTACACTTGTCAAATGCATTTACAGTGTCTTAAGTAATACTTTTATGTCTCACCCATTGTCTTTCAGCCAAGTGCTTTCCTGGTCACAGCACCCACCCCCTGGGTAGAGTTGCCCATTCACTGGGAGGCCACTGCCTCAGTGCTGCTGTGCTCTCTGCTTCTCTCATCCTTGACTTTGCCTGTTGTTTGGGCCAAGTACGCCCTTCCTTTCTAGCCTATAGCACAGCAAAAATGTATTCCACAGAACGGAAGGACTGTGTGGTCCTCTTGACCTCAGTGGTTTTCCCTCCTTTCTGACATTGCTCCTGAATCAACATTTAGCAAATTTATTTCTTAAATAAGTTTGAAAAGTTTGACCCTTCCTCTCTCTAACAATGCACACACACACACACACACACACACACACACACACACACACACTTACACACACTCTTAAAGTCCTCCCACTACATTAGAAAGCTTTAGGGTGGGTTTTTTTTTAAAACTTATATGGAGGTTTCTTCAGAAACATAGTATTATGGCTTAAGGAGAGGGCTCACTTTCTACCCTATACATAGTACCTGTAGGATCCAAATGTACTTCCTGCCTACAGTGTCCTGAGCTGCCTAATTCAAAAGGAAGCTTCAAATTAAAAACCTCATCAATCCTCTCCTGACACATTCCAGCTCTGGGTTCTTGCCGGGGCTCAACCCCTCCCACACCAGGAAGCTGCCCAGAGTTCTGACCAACCCCCACCCCCCCCCACCCCCCGTTCTCTCCCCATCCTTTCAGGCTCATCACCTGCCTGTCTCAGGTTGCTCAGTCTTGGCCCTTGGTCCACTTTTCATACTCACACCTTCCTCAGGTCAGGTCTCGATATTTCTTTTTCTTTCTTTTTTTTTTCATCCTCACCCGAGGACATTTTTCCATTTTTTGTTCAGATAGAGTGGGAGGGAGAGAGAGGGAGAGAGAGGAAGAGAGAGAGAGAGAAACATCAATGTGAAAGGTACACATCGAGTGCCTGCCTCCCACACAACCCAACCAGGGCCGGGGACAAACTGCAACTGAGATACTTGCCCTTAGCGGGAACCGAACCCTGGTCTCTCTGGACCCCAGGCCGCCGCTGTAACCGCTGAGCCAAACCGGCCAGGGCCAGGTCTTGATATTTATAAGCAACATCTTTCACTCATAGGGTTGCCAGATTTGCACAAAAATACAAGATGCCCAGTTATGTTTGTATTTCAGATAAACAACAAATACACTTTTTAAAATACAGATGGTGCCCTGGCCGGTTTGGCTCAGCGGTTAGAGCGTCGGCCTGCGGTCCAGAGAGACCCGGGTTCGGTTCCCGCTAAGGGCATGTACTTCGGTTGCAGTTTGTCCCCGGCCCTGGTTGGTCATGCGGGTGGCAGCCACTCGATGTGTCACTCTCGCATCAATGTTTCTCTCTCTCTCTCTTCCTCTCTCTCCCTCCCACTCTATCTGAACAAAAAATGAAAAAATGTCCTCGGGTGAGGATAAAAAAAATAATAATAAAAAAATAAAATAAAATACAGATGGTCCCCAACTTAATGATGGTTTGACTTATGGTTTGTCGACTTCACAATGGTGTGAAGGCAGTATGCATAATACATTACATGAGATGGTCAAACACTCTATTATAAAATAGGCTCTGTGTTAGGAGATTTTGCCCACCTGCAGCCTAATGTAAGTGTTCTGAGCCACATATAAAGTAGGCTAAGCTATGATGCCCGGTAATTGGATGTAACTCCATCACAAGTCAAGAGGCATATGTATAAGCATGTCTCATACCATATTTGGGACATACTTATACTATACTATAAAAATTATGTTACCTGAAATTCAAATTTGACCAGACATCCCATATTTTATCTGGCAGGTCTATAATCATGTTTCATTCATTCATCAAATATTTATGGAGAGCTCACCATGTGTCAGGCATCATGCTAGGTGCTGGAAAGGCCAGTCAAGTCCTGGTTTTTGTATCTTAGAGTAGATATACTTCATATACACACAATATATAGATTATAGGAAACTATAAGAAGCGTTGATTTTGTGCTAACCTAATATTTGCATGTCATTAGTTTTCTGTTTTCTAAATTGATTTTAGAGAGAGGATGGGAGGGAGGGAGAGAAGAAGAGAGAGAGAGAGAGAGAGAGAGAGAAACATCACTGTGAGAGAGAAACATCAATCGGTTGCCTCCCTCACCCAGACCAAGGATCAAACCTTCAACCTGTCAACCTGGGTATGTGCCCTGCCCAGAAACTCAACCTTTTGGTGTATGAGATGATGTTCCAACCAATGAGCCACACCGGCCAGGGCTTCCTTTTTTTCTCAATGTTTTCTTTTCCTCACCCAAGGAATGTTTATTGATTTGAGAGAGAGAGGAAGAGGGAGAGAGAAAGAAAAACTTTGATGTGAGAAAGAAACATCGATTGGTTGCCTGCTGTACTTGCCCTGACCAGGGATCAAACCCGCAACCTTTCAGTGTATGGGACAATGCCCCAACCAACTGAGCCACCTGGCCAGGGCTGTCATTAGTTTTCTTAATTCCTACATTTAATGAGATTGCTTTTACAAACATATTAAAATTTACTTACAAAAAGGCAACCTATTAAAATAATATAATTGTAATGAATAATGACACTAATCTTTCTTGAACATTTATCATCTACCATGCACAAGTTTAAGTGCTTTATATGTACTAACTCTTTTTATTTACATTCCAACTTCATGATGAAAGACTTTTTAATCCCCATTTTACAGGTGGGAGAATGGAGGCACAAAAATGAAGACATGTATCCACTCACACAGCTAGTAAGCAGACAACCCAGGATTTGAACTAGGTTATCTGAATCAAGAAATCAATATGTTAACCACTACTCTATACAAACCCTATTGTTTTATAGGGTATAAAGGATTTTCAGTTTGTCGTGTAATCCTCCTCTATGATCAGTGATTTAGATAAGGTGAATTGCGTTTTATAAATAGAAAAAGTCATGCCTGGTTGGTGTGGCTCATTGGTTGAGCATCGACCCATGCACCAAGAGGTCGCCGGTTCAATTCCCAGTCACGGCATATGCCCGGGTTGTGGGCCAAATACCCTATGGGGGCGTGCAGGAGGCAGCCAATCGACGTTCTCTCTCATCAATGTTTCTGTCTCTCTCTCCCTCTCCCTTCTTCTCTCTCTAAAATCAATCAAAAGAAAATATATATATAGGTAGAAAAAGTCATTACTTTCGGGGACTGGCCAAGGAGCAGTTCCTCAGATGAACAGTTTCCATATCATCCAGTGCAAGGCTCTTCCAAATAAAGAGGAAGAAACAGTGGAAAGGGGAAGTGTCCAGCTGGCCTGCAGGGGAGACATTTCATCTCCTATAGACAGAAGAGGCAGAGAGAACAGGTAGAGAATGGAAACCGAGGACCAACGGGATTTAGTGATTTGCTCAAGGACTTTGCGAGTTAGAAGGGTCAGCCCTGACCCTCTGGCCTCCAGACACCCAATCCAATTTGAACCACGTCACACTGCCTCAAACCCTGTCTGCAGTCACTGTCCCATTTCTCTATAAGCTGGCTTTGGTATGAGAAGGTACAGTGGAAAGAAAAGGAGGGATATGCCAGTTGACCCTGTTACTATCACTACAGTTCATCTATTATCACACCAACTCACATGCCCAAAGACTGTCTTAAACTAGGACCATTAAGGGAAGAAGGGAACATGATTAAGGGCTCCCTCAAAGACAGACTCAGAGGGCCTGGGATGATGACAGTTGTACTAGAAAAAAAGAGTAGCTACCATTTTTGAGCCAGGTTCTGTGTTGGGACTTCTCATTCATTGTCTTGTACCCTCACAACACCCCTATTATTTTCAACTAATTATAGGAAACTCAGGTTCAGAGAGGTGAAGTAACCTGGCCAGGTCCAAGAACCTGTCAGTACTCTGGCCAGGATTTGAACTCAGGACTGTTGGTCTGAGGAGCCTGAGCTGTTTTTTCAGTACCTCCACTGCCTGTGGAAGTTTAATCCAAGGAGAGCTGGTAGCTCCAGGCTTTCTGGCATTGGGGACAACAAGGAAAATGTAGACCTTAACATACAACAGAAGAAAGCAAAGTAGACGATTGACAAAAAGAAATGCCTTCCCAGCAGGGAACCAGAAAAGGGATTATTTCATGAAAGCTTAAATTGAACAAAATCAGTGTATTTTATCTATCTGGTTATTCATGTGAAAACAAAGATGAAACCCTTCCATCCCGCTCATTCTCTTTTCTTGTCTCAGTCTTTCTAAAACACGTCTGTGATCATGTCACTCTCCCACTCAAAGCTGAAGAGCTCTCCATTGCCTCCATCTGTACTCTTAAAATTTGTAAAAATTGCAGGATTTTTCAGGTGAAATCTTTCATGGAATACCAAATATGGCAAGAAATAGAAGCAGATCGATGCAAGCTAAAGTAGAGGGTAAAGTAGAAGGGAGAGAAGGTGGGAAGGACCACGCAGCCGGACATCCCTCTCCTGAGCTGCCTTGCCCTCTGCCCACCTGCCCTCTCCCACGAAGACCTTTAACTGCCCTCCATAGTCTGGGGCTTCTTTTGAATTGTACTGATTGACTGACACGAGCCAATGCGAAGCTGTCAGCCTAACACGCGAAGGTCCCCATAACTTGGTCCCAACTGCCACTTCGTTTATTGTCCCTCCACGTCCCTGAGCCCCAGCTAACCACAACACATGCTCATGCCATACAGTTCTCTCACCACTCTTCAAACATCCTCAGTGCACCCACAGTCTCTCCTCTGCCCATCCTGTTCTTAGCCCCACTATCCGCCTGCCTGCCTACACCCTTTCTGTCTTTCAAAGAGCCTTCGCTCATCCTCTGTTTGCAGCTGCCTGTTCCTCCCCACCTTCCTCTCCTGGCTCTGCCTCTGCTCCAGTCCTAGCTCACCGTTTGGAGTTACCTATGTACGTGTCTCTCTTCCTCATCTCTATAAGCTGAACTTTCAAAAAGAACCCTGATTTTTCTACCTCCCGCCTCCCAGAACAAACAGTTGCTCCATAAGTGTTCACTGAGTTTCACGCGTGTGTCTCCTGACCGACAAGGAGTAGGCAGGTAGCACACGGGTAGAGGACGCATGTGGACTTTGTCGTTGCAGGCTCGCCATGTGCACCACCAGTGCGTGCGACCTGGAGGAGATCCCCCTGGAGGATGATGACCCAGACAGCATAGAATTCAAAATCCTGGAGTTCTATACCAAACACCATGTCTTCAAGAACACGTCTGCTGTCTTGTCACCAAAGCTGCTGAGAACAAGAAGTTTGTCCCAGAGAGGACTGGGGAACTGGTCAGCAAACGAGTCATGGACACAGCTGTCATGGCCTTGCAGAAGCTCCCGATCTAGTGAGAAGCCCATAAACCTTGCCAAGAAAAAGTCCTCTTGGAGAACACTCTTTGGAGTAGCAGAGAAGGATGAAGATTCACAGAGCTCGCCTTCAGAGGTCCAAGATCAGGGGCCAAGGAGAATGGAATGCCAGGGTGGTCTGCACCCTCAGCAATGGTCTAGGTCCCTTTCCAACATGGGACAGCACCTAGAGGCCGAAGGTAGGCTTTTGGGAGGGATTCTTTCTCCCGCAACCAAATCTTTCCCTTCTTTGTGTGCATGGTAGTTTGTCTCTTCCCAGCTGGTAATGTGGCCCTAGGCAAGGCATTCATTGTGCCTTAGTTTCCCAAGTTACTAATATTTAATAATAATTGCCCTACTTTTCTCAAGACTGAGCAGAGAGGAGGGGGGTGGCAGTGAAAGGTGACAGGACTGTTTTCTGGCTGCACTGTGACTAAGCTTACTGCCCAGATTCCTAACCCTCTGAGACCAGTGCAAGGGGAAGTCTCTCGGACAGGTGCTCGGGCTGCTGCTCTTCCTGAGGTAAGTCAACTCACCTCTCTGGGCCTCTGTGCTTCTATCTGTACATTGGGGTATCTCACCCTCCCTACCTCTTAAGAGAGATGGGAAGATTGGGTAGCTATAGTCAAAAATACTTTTCAAAGTCTAAACCTCTCTAACTTCGAAGCATTTTGACAAAATCTCCCCTCAACAGGACAAAATACATTGTATTGAATAAAACAACGTATTCAACAGAGAGTTGATCTTCATCCACAAATCTTGGCATAAACCTCTTCTTCTCCTTCAATAATGTCTAGTGTCTGATGCCCAGATTTTAAGAGAACCCCCCCTCCTGCTGGGCTGACTGGACTGTGTAACTTATCTCTAATTAGTCAACAGGTGGCAGTAATGTCTCAATTTTCAAATCTTGTGACTGTCCTGGCTTACTTGGAGAATCAGCTCACACATGGACAGCTTTATATCGCTCATCGCGATCAAGGAAAATTCCATTTCCCATTAGACATAGAATTTTAGAACAGAAGCGAGGGTCAGATTGTGTGGGCAGCCCCTCCCCCCAGGGGTAGGCAAGCTCTGCAGTGTGGTCGCGGAGCTCTGGAGCACAGAGCCCTTTGAAGGCATCTGAACAGACCGTCCTGCCTGGCCCGTCCTTTGGACTTTGCCAGGAGACAGAAGAATATTTTATAGACTAATTTTCTGGCTCTCCTGAGATGAATGACATTCTGTATTTCCATACTACTCAAGTGCCATTTGGCCTTTTTTTATTTCCTAAACGTTCAAGATTTCTGTATACATACATAGATAGCCCTAAAAAGTAGAAATGGTTACCTCCTAAGTAGGCTTTGCTTTCAACATTTTCACACAGCTCTCCTCTCTTCTCACCTTTCTGCCCCTCTTGCTTTCTAGTTCAGTTAATTGTGTGGGTGGTTAGTCGGTTTCACGTTGGGTGTGACCCAAGAGGGCCTCGGATTCCATCTCTCCTGTGCCATGTGTAAAGCAGAGCTCAGCATTTGGCATCTCCTAGGTTCTTCTAACTAAAGGTCACAGTTTGGCCTGGGCTGCCATCTCTAGGACTCAGACACCAGGCGTCATTGAGAACTATGAGGTGATGTCCCAAGACCAAAGTCTAGTAGCGAGAGGCCTTATGATGTAGAAAAATGGATGCCAAGGCCACTTTCAGAAACTACCAACCCAGGTTCTTTCACCTGTGAATTTTTCATTTCTCCACAGCTGTGATTCACTACATGTGAAATGTTACAGTTAAGAATAGGCTCAGCAACATATGTATAGTGAAAACCTCAGATAACTATGGCTTAAATAATGTAGAGTCTATTATTTTTTTGATTCACTTTTATTTATTTACTTTTCAGTAAGTTTACATCCTTGAGGGGTA
The DNA here is from genome assembly GCA_030848825.1 of Tadarida brasiliensis. Taxonomy (NCBI): domain Eukaryota; kingdom Metazoa; phylum Chordata; class Mammalia; order Chiroptera; family Molossidae; genus Tadarida; species Tadarida brasiliensis. The sequence goes on from CM061263.1 coordinate 28,024,118, forward strand.
CAGCATTACACAGATTCTATGTCCGGGGGCCTCAGCAGGAAGCTTGTTTCGGAATTTGGCGTGAACCATGCCACTGTTTCCGCGAGCACGAGTTATCTTTCTACCCAGATGACTCTGGTTTTGTGCGGTTTGCCACCAGGAGTCACCGTGGTGTTCTTTGCCTTGTACACGTAGCCCATCTCTTGCCTAGATAGAATTCCGTTTCATTTCAAGCATAAACATCTTCAATTTTAAGAAGAGCTGTGCGCTCCCTCCGGTTCCAGAGACCCCACTCATAGCCAGCAACAATGGCCTTGGACCACAGCCTTCCAGGCACAGTTGTCATTGTGGGAGTCCTGTTCCCAGCAGGCCTCCTCAGGCTCCAAGATGGCCTAGAGGTTATTTTTCTTTCCCATAAAAGAAGACCAACGTTTGGCAGCCCGGGCCTGATATGGTAGTTCCATAGTCATTAAGGATTCTTATTCTTTCACCCCTCAGCTAGTGGCTTCCAACCTCAAAGTGACCTTCTATTCCAAGGTGGCTGCTGGGACTCCAGCCATCATGTCTACATTTCAAGCAGGAAGAAAGAGGAAGCAAAGGAAGAACAAAAGGGTGTCTTCTTTCTAAATAATTCAGCTCCCCTTTAGAGAGCTTTCTTGAAACTGCACCCAAAATCTTCTTACATCACATTGGCCATTCTTAACTGCAAGGGAAGCTGGGAAACGTAGTTTTCCAGCTGCATCTGCTGCTGCCTCTGACATTTCAGGAGTCTGTTACAGAAGAAGAAAATGGATACTGGGTGGGAAATAGCATTCTCAACTATAAGGAAATCTGTCCCAAACTTTCTGCCCCTTCTCTTTGAAACAAATGCCTCAGGCCAAAGGCTGAATGGCACTTCCCAACCCTGCTCTCCTTAGCGCCATAATAACCCCCAAAATAGACTCCAAAGAATGGGCAGCCTTGCCCTGGCCGGTATGGCAAAGTGGTAAGAGCATGGCCCGCAGACCAAGGAGTCCCGGGTTCAATTCCGGCCAAGGGCACGTGCTTCAGTTGTGGTTCATCCCCGGCCCCGGTTGGGGCTGTGCAGGTGGCAGCCAGTTGATGTGTCTCTCTCACATCAATGTTTCTCTCTCTCTCTTCCTCCCTCTCTCCCTCCAGCTCTGTCTGAGGATTAATGTAAAAGTATCCTCAGGTGAGGATTTAAAAAAAAAAAGAATGGGCAGCTTTTCTGTTCTCCCCACCCCCATCCAATTTCCCCTTGCCTATCAGGTGGAACCTATTCTGACAAGAAGGCAATATTTTCTTTGTCAGTGTTTAAAATTAAGGTATTCAAAATGAACTAGAGTTAGTTCATATGAGTCAAAATGTGTTTGCTTATGATTTTTCCCCCATAGGGATCGATACACTGTACACAGGTAAGTCAGATTGGGTACTTCTTTTTTTTCCCCCCTTTATTAATTTTAGAGAGAGAGACATTGATGAGAGAGAACATCGATTGGCCACCTCCTGCATGCCCCCCACTGGGGATTGGGCCCACAACCTGGGCATGTGTCCTGACCGGGAATCGAACCAGCGACCTCTTGGTGCATGGGTCAACGCTCAACCACTGAGCCACACCGGCCGGACAGATTGGGTACTTCTGTACCTGCTGGGGGTCTTGTGATTGCCCTGCCACATGGCAAGAGGGTAGGGGGGATGAGGAGGGCCAACCTTTGGGACCTTTATCTGCCTTCTTTGGGTGCGAGATGGGCACAGTGTGACTTCTCGTGGGAGAATTCTGCACTGATCATCCTAGACAGGCTGCACAAAGTTGCAGGGTAGAAAACGTAAGCTTTTCTTTCCCGTGTCCTGTGGACCCTGGAAACGAAGGTCCCATTGGCTTTGGGTCCAGCCTCTTGCCATTTCCTTGCCAAGGGCCATGAGTGGCCAGAGTTTAAGAGGAGGCTGGTTGGGCTGCAATAAGGTGATTTAAAAGTGGAAAGTATGTTTGGTTTGGTTGTTAAAATGGGAAGGAAAGCATTGATCCTCTGTCCTTGACCACTCTATTCTCCTTTCTCTAATCCAGTCATCTTATTTTGAACCCTATGGATGGAGCATAAAAAATGACTTTTAAGGAAGCCATTATGCCTTTTTTTATCCTCACCTGAGGACATTTTTTTGCATTTATATTCAGATAGAGCGGGAGGGAGAGAGGAGTAAAGAGAGAGAGAGAAACATCGATGTGAGAGAGACACATCAACTGGTTGCCACCCACAGGACCCCAATCGGGGCCTGGGACAAATTGCAACCGAGGTACGTGCCCTTAATGGGATCTGAACCCGGGACTCTCTGGTCCATGGGCCAACGCTCTACCCGCTGAGCCAAACCGGCGAGGGCAATTTTGCCTTTTTTTTAAAGAAGGCACACAGACAGAGCAGCAGCCTCCGTGGCCTGTCAGTGATGCCCAGGGAGTGGAGGGAGGGCACCAGAGCTCTCAGACTGTGGAGGACTCCAGGGAGAGGCTCAGATGTCATCTTGGCAGCTCCCTCAGATGTCAGAACCTGCTTTTTATGTGACGCAATCTCTCCAGGCCTCGCCTCTCACCTGCCCTGACTTATAAAGGGATTTCCCGGGCACACCACCTTCCAGCCAAAACCCCACTCTGTTACTTCAAGCCTTCGAATTAAATAGTATTATTTTTCAAATATTACATGTTACAATTGCCTCAAAAGGCACCAAAGACAACGCCTTACAAGCTTCTCAAAGTTAAAAACTTAGTAATGAGTCAACAATGAATATTTTACTCCCGAACAACTCAGCAATACCTCCAGTCCATGCCACCGGCCCATTCCCCACGAGGGGCAAAGCTGACTGGTCTTTCACAGGCCGTGACATGCAGGGAGCCAATGTCTTTTAAACCTTCAGGTCCCAAAATGTTTTATTCGCCAGTCATGTGTGCAAATACATGACATGCTCTTTCCCTGGATTCTGAATTCTTGAAGGTCATGGGTTGCACTTTATGTTGTCCTTGCTTCCTGTCAGCATTAATTGGATGTTTCCCAGTAGACCTGGAGGAGAGAGGAGACACGTGACTTTATAAGCAGGGGGAGTTTGGTGTTTACTTGATAATGGACTTGAGTAATGAATATGACCTGAGAGCAGGGATATTTATCTTTCTTCAGTGACCAATCCCCAAAGGCTTGTCACACTATTGAATGCCCTCCTAGGCACATAAAGGCCAGCACTCCAAAATATAAAGCATCTGCACAAAATAAATATAAATAAAAGTAGAGTGAGCATTTCCTCAAGCAAAGAACTCCCTTTTGTGTTTCTTCCCTTGTAAAGGGGAAAAAGGGCCCTACTTTTGCAAGACTTCAAAAAGAGGGTGCAGAAGGACCGTCCCCCATCCCAGCCTCTGCCCGTGCTTTCTGAGGAATGGCCTGCCCCACACATGCTCCCAGCCTGGTCCCTCTCACTCTAAGCTACTCTTTTCATTTTGGGCAACTGTGCATACCAGTGAGCTCAACCAAGTTCTTCTGTGAAGGGCCTCTCAGCACCATTTTCTCTTGTTTCAGCTGCGGACCCCAAAGTTGCTTCCATTGCCAACCGAGTTGCTGAAATTGTTTATTCCTGGCCACCTCCAGAAGAGCACACCCAAGGAGGAAGCATCAAGTTCAAAGGGAATCTTGCACCACAGATCGCCTTCATCTCAGAGGGCCGGAGCTCCCAGCCTAGAGCTTTAAGTGCTAAGAAAGGTAAACTCCCTCTGAGTGAGCATTTCCAGCAGAGGTATACAAGTCTTCCTGTCCTGATTCAGCTTGGCGCTCTGCAGTTTAGCAATCTTCGCTGACCTGGACCAAGGGCAGGACAGCAACACGCTGGAGGCACTGACCTTCAGCTTGAGAGACCAGCTCTGGCTAACGGGAATGTGCCAGCAGAGTGAAGCCACATGCCAAGCTTACCGCTAAGTCCAAAGAAAAGTCTAGTGAGGGAGAAGAGGAAGTACAAAGCGTGCAATCAACTTTGTCCACAGGGGGATGCAGTGTTAGATTTCATCGCGTTAGCAATGGCCAGGGACCAGTTTGCTCATGGGAGTCCAGAGGGTAAGGATCGAACACCAGCCCAGGGATTTATAACATTGCCTTGGGCTCCCGTGAAAAAGCAGGGGGTTGTCAGACACCAGTCTGGGCAGAACGTGAAGCAGAACTGAGAAGTCGTAACCAGAACTGCAGCAACAGCCAGGACTGTAGCTCCATCCATCAGACTCGCAGGAATTCAGGAGCTGAGGGGAGCAGGACCAAGTGCCACAGGAAAGGACATTCAGTCCTGCACTCCCTCACTGATGACACCCTCTCTCCTGGTTGTCGTTCCCCAAACTCCAGTGGGGTACTGGGGCTGAAGTAGGTCCTGGGTCTGCAGCACAGTAAAGCACAAGGCAAAAGTGTCTCCCAAACAAGGAAACAGGGTGATGAGTTTGTCCATCCTGTGTTGTACTATTGGGCCCACCAACTCCCAAAGGGACTTAGCGTGAGGAACTGGAGGAGAGGACACCTCTTAACCCGCTAAGAAGAAAGTGTCTCCACTTTATTGCTATCTTGCATGTGTCTGGGAGATGTACAGCGATACCCCCAAACCTCCTCTGCACGTGGGAAATCTGGGCTGCGGTCACAGCTTTCCCCGAGAGAGGGGGCAGCTGTCAGACGAAAACTGCACGTAGGCGCTGGAGACACGCGTTCCTTCTTCTCCCAGGTGACTTGAATCTCAGACTTCCCACTTACCTTGCCCTTCACTTGACCTTCTTTAACGTGACATGCTAGATTAATTTCTTGGCCTCTCTTTCCCTTATATCTGGAGCAAACATGAGGACTCCGTGACTTCGGAGATTGTGCCATAAGTGAAAAATGCTGTGCTCTCCGTACCTGGCTTTTCTCTGTTTGGATTCTGGGCTATCGCAATGACCATTTTCCTCATGCATCATTGTTAGCACGTGTGAGACACGGACAGTCCTACTACTCCACCTCCCCCATTCCCACACCAGACACCGGCTGTAGCCGTCTCTCCATCCCTCTGCCACTTTAGCCTTCGGGGTGGGAGAACTTACTAATTTTATTTATTTACACCCCACCTTGTTGTAAAGACATGGCATATAAAGTATGCATTTTGGTCTGGTAAAATAAATTTCAAAAGCAATGTAAAAAGAAAACAACAGCAGGAAAATAAGGTGGGTTTAGAAGTGAGTTTAATTCTCAAAATGCCGGCCAGGAAGACTCTCCGCCTCTGAGATGGGGGCCGTGAGGCTGGCTCAGCTTGTCCAGCAGCCAGCACCAAGGAGGAATGGGATCAAACAGGAGATCGATGGTGTCCATGTGGGAAAAGCTCCATCTGCTCAGGAGACGCCCAAAGACCGGAGAGAAATGTCTCCTAAATATCTGTAGAGATGGGACCGTGTGTAGTGGAACTAACATCTTCAACAGCATTGTTACAGTAAACAGAGTGATGAATCTCACGGTCAGAATTGGGGCCAAAGGAAGAAAGAAGAAGAAGAAACGAAAAGAGAGGGTGTCTGGGATGGTGGGATGGTTTGTCCCTAGTCAGCAAAGGGGAGGCAAGATTTAATTTGCTGAGAATTACAAAGCACTTGTCTTCCTCAGTCCTTAACCAGGCTAAGCGTTGTCACTGGGAAAATTTAAGATTTTTTTTTTCTTGAAAGTAATAACTGGGATTTTCCCGACAGACGGAGATGACCAAATAATAGCCAAAATCGTTGAGCTGCTGAAATACTCAGGGGATCAGATGGAAAGAGAGGTATGGAGCTTCTTCAACTAACACGATTTCTTTCTGTGCCCATGCCCTGGGACATGAGAACGGACTTGTACTCCAGGTTATATTCCTTTTCAAATTTCTGGTTTCCACTTAGTCCTAAATTTTATTTCCCTTGGAGTCAAAATTCTTCATGCTGGCAGCATCTCAAAAATGAATCACTTTGGAAAACATAAGTAAACCTTCTGGAGCCTCCTTGGAATTTTTGGAAACGAGAAAAGTAACTTTGTTATTGTAAGAAAAGACACCAATAAATTACAATTTGCTGAATAGAATTCTGACTCTAGCTCCCCGTGTAACTGATCCTTGGGGAAGTGGAGACTCTTGCTGTTGGCCCCGCAGCCTGGATATCTGTGTCCCACAGCTGCGCGGAGGCCGGAGCCCCTCTGAAAGCTCCCCCAGCGCGGCTGGACTGCTCTCTGCTCAAGGTCTCTCTTAGCAGTTCGGCTGGGGAGGCCAGTTAGTGTTACTTGGAACGTTGGATTTCCTGCCGTTTAGAAGTGGAGACCCGTCATTCCAATGAGAAACATGTGAGGCGCCCTCAGATGCAGAGTTGGTGAGCAGGCCCCCACTGCTCTCAGAAGGACTTCTGAATGCCCCCTCCGCCAGTCCGTCACCCACTGACCGCCCCGAGGCCTCTGGGGTCTGTCAGTCGGGGGCTGGCCTGGGGACCCAATCCTTGTTTGGCCAGGATCCATGGGGGAAAAGTCCGGCCCAGGGGGCTTCTGCAGGAGGGAGAACAGCACTGAAGACCCTGTGCCCTGTGCTGCTCTCAGTGCCCTTGTCAGAGGTGTGCCAAGGATGGTGCCCAGGGTGCTGAAGGGCATGAGAGATGGTGCAGAATGAGAAACAGTGAGAAAACCAGGGATTGGAGACTAACAAGAAGGAGTGTGTGAACTTCGGGACCATTAGTTGGGGGTGGACAGGGGTGCAGAGGAAGCAGAAAATAGAACAGAGTGCATGATTTAAGGACACCCCTGTGTTTCTCCAGAACTATTCATGGATAGGAGTTACAGGGCACCAATTTCTCCCTGTTTTAAGAATGACCTTTTCAGGGCTAGCGGCTGCCCTTCAGAGCCCAGGCTGCCTCGTGAAGGGATCATCTTCCTGTCACTAGAAGAATTTCAAGTAGACGCCAATAAGCAGGCGCAGTTCAGTTCCTGAACTGGGAGGGTCTGTTCCATGTCCTCCAGGGTTCTCTCCAGCTTCTGTGGCTCTCAGGCAGCCCCCTTCCGGGCCACCTTAGCAGTGACTTGCAGTAGGTCAGGGAAGCCAGGGCCAGGAGGTGGGAGGAAGGCAACCCCTCCGACTATGAAGAGAGATGCATTTCCTTTTCACCCTACACATTACCACTTGAAAAAAACCTCACTTTGATACACACTCTCTTGATGATTGGGGGTGATCCTTTGCATTATTTATGTAGAGCAAGTGGTGGTTCTTTTTTTTCTTTTTTAAATGTGGTTCCCCAGTCAAGAACTCTGGCAGAAACACACGAAAGGTCTGACTTGTGCTGTGTGGGTGTGCGTTCCCAGAGCGGGACAGTGACTACGGGCAGGGCCCGCGCTGGCTGCAGTGTCTGCAAAGCCGCTCCTCCCAGAGCACAAGCAGCCTCCTCTCGGGCCTCCCTGTGATGCTGCCGAGCCAGCTGCACCCGAAAGGGGCAGGCGGCGGGCAGGGGCAGGGGCGGGGTGCTCTGCGGAGGTGCTTCTCTCCAGCATTCAATTCTTTCGCTGTTCTGGCAGAGTCCAGGCTTCCAGCCCGCTGAGGTTTGAGTCTAGCTTCTTCAACCGGGTCACGGATTAGGAGGAGTCCCTTCTTGGTGTGGGGGATGCTGGTCATTCCTGCTTCAGATTTATAATTCAGATGGGCCCCAGTGTCTCCTGGACGTTGGGGGTGGGCTGGGCTCAGATAAAGGACACTGCTCCACCAGAATCTTTCCGTAGCATCTGACGCATCCCCAGAATATCCCTCTTATAAACAATATTTGTTGAAACCTGCTCAGCTCATCATTCCTCAAGCACAGAACTAGAGGATGTTCAAATAAACATTTTGTCCCTGCTGAGACGGTTCTGTTTTCACACGACAACCGCCTTACTGATAGCCGCGCAGGGACGGCTGTCAGTCCGGTGCTGCCTTTACGCACACGCCCCCCCCCCCCCCGAGTTTTTCTAAAGGAGCAGAAGCAATGCTGTTCCTTTGTTAACGGTATTGAGGTCCAAAGCAGGTGGAGCAGAGAGAGGGGAGGGGAGGTAAGAGAATGAGTAGAAGGACGGAAAGGCATCCGTAGACTAGGTTTGGGTTTTTTATTTTCAGTGAACATATGGCCTTGGGGAGTCTTCCCTGGTGCCCCTGTGCTCTCAGAGCATCCCGAAAATTCACGACCGTCCCGAGAGCACTTCTCCGGGTGGGGCCCTCTGCTAAGCGTTTGACTCCATTACGCGATAGCAGAGTTACTGCCAGCATCCCGGTTCAGAGGTGGCAAAACTGAAGCCGAGAAGTTAAGTAATTTCCCCAAGATTGCACAGCTAGGAAGAGCTGGAGCAGGGGCTTGAGCCAAGACAGTGATTTCTAGGCGTGGAAGGAATGCACTGATTCGTCCCCTGAAATGAATTCACAGCAGGCACACGCCTGGTCCAGTTCTGTGGCACACTGTGCCGTGGTTGAGACTAGAATCCAGGGTCTCCCACTGGGTGTTTTAGTGGCCCACTGTTGAGCTAGGGAGTCTGTCTCATGGGTTCAAGGTGCTCTACTGAATGCTTATCCTCTTGTACGCAGTTGAAGAAAGACAAGGTGTTGATGAACAGCTTCCGGGACGGGCTGTCCTACTCCGTTTTCAAGACCATCACGGACCAGTTCCTAAGGGGTATAGATACCAGGGGAGAATCAGAGGTCAACGCTCGGGGTTTTAAGGCTGCTCTTGCAATAGACGTCACGGCCAAGCTCACTGCCATCGACAACCACCCCATGAACAAGGTGCTAGGCTTTGGAACCAAGTACCTGAGAGAGAACTTTTCACCTTGGGTCCAGCAGCACGGTGGATGGGTAAGTCCATACTATTTAAAAATGAATCTTCCCAGATCTCAGAGTAGATGGGATGAAATGCTGGAGGGTTTTTTTTTTTTTAAGTGAAGGGAACACATCCGTGAAGCAGTTCTCATGGGGTTAGGACAGTTGAGTGGCAAGAGATATATCCCATCGATGGGAACATATTTTTAGTGATTATCTTCATCGTCAATAAATATTTACTGAGCTCCCAAAGCGTACATGGGGTATGTGTGGCAGGGGAGAGGAACTGGTCAGATGTAACAGGAAATGAGGAGATGTTGAGAGATGAAATGTTTAGATGGATATCATGTCTGTGTTCACAAAGTGTGCAGGCAGTGGATGTCTGGCAGTGCGTCAAGAAGTTCCTCATGCTCTCAGATGCTGAAAGGGTATGGGGATAATCACGCAGAGACTCAGGTGATAATGACATTCTTGTCATTGATCCTCTGACCCAGAATTTTGATACAAACTAAAAAGCAAACAAATTTTCATTTGTTTTAAATTACCTGATATCAAACAAAACGAATATCTTCACCCCTATGCCTCAGCTTCAGTACCACCCCCTCCCCCCATCCTTTATCCCCGTTCCTTGACATTTCCTTCAAACTGTCATGTTGAAATGGCCTCCTAAGGTCAACCTGGTCGAAATGCTTTGCCCGGAGCTTTAACTCTCAGAGGATAGGCCTTTGCCCTACATTATCATTAGTCCTCTTTCCACTAGAAGGTTCCAGGGCCAGCAGCAGGGTTAAGTCTCTTTGAGACATGGCCAGCATGACCCTGAGGCCTCCAACCAGGCTAGTCCTCGGATCCAGAGAGAAAGTACAGCTGATCTTGCCTAAGGGACTGACGTGCCGCCATGGTCTTCAGTGGATGCCACTGAGCTGCTCAGTCTTCACTTTTTTCCTATTTCCCACTTTTGCACTGGATCTGATAGCGCTTAAGGGGCTGATCTGAACAACTAAGGCTCCTAAGTATTCTCAATTCAAGCTGCCTTAACTCGTGCTGAGAGGGCAGAGGCCTGGACGTTACTTAGCTTTAACTGTTCTTCCTTCCAGGACCCCCTCAAGTCCCTCCTCTGGCCCAGAGCCTTTCTCCACCCCTCCAGCTCAGATCCTCACCAGCCTCTGACCCTCTTACACTTCATGTTTGCCCTGTCATTATAGACAGGAAATCACCATCATTATTAGTCCTGTTAACATATTTTTTCTAGAGAGATTATAAGTATCAATTGGGCTCACAGGCCAGTTCTCAAAATCTGTTTAGTTAATTAATGTAGCTGAAGTGCCAAAAGTGTTCTCTAAACAATGGTGGTTCTACGCCAAACGCACAAGCAAGAAAAGAAAAAATACATTGGACTACACCAAAATGAGTAACGTTCCTGTTTCAAGGGACATCATCAAGAAAGTGAAAAGACAGTCCATATCATGGGAAAAAATATGTGCAAGTCGTATACCTGATAAGGGACTTGTGTTCAGAATGTGTAATGAACTCTTAAAACTCAACAATAAAAAGACAAATAATCCAATTTATAAAATGGATTTGAATAGACATTTCTCCAAAGAAGGTATCCAAGTGGCCAGTGAGCATATGCAAAGATGCTTGCTTGACACCTTCATTTCAGCATCAGGGAAATGCAAATCCAAGCCACACTGAGACACTATTTCACACCCACTAGCGTGGCTAAAATAAAAAAGGACAAGTGTTGATGAGGACGGGAGAAATCTGAACCCTCATACCTTGCCGGTTAGATTCTAAAATGATCCAGCCCCTTTGGAAAACAATTTGGCAGTTCCCCAAAATGTGCAACACAGAGTTACCAATTCCACTCTGGTACATACCCAAGAAAATTGGAAACAAATGTTCACATAAAAACTTATACATGAATGTTCACAGCAGCATTCATTATTCATAAGCCGAGAAGTGGAAAGAACCCACATGTTCATCAATAATGAATAATGAATAGAAAAACCCAATGTGGCACATTCGTACAATGGAATATTATTCAGCCACAAAAAGGAATGAAGTACCGACAGATGGGTGAACCTTGAAAACGTTATCCTAAGTGAAAGCAGTCAGACAAAAGGGCCATCTATTGTGTGATTCTATTGATATGAAATGTGCTGAATAGGCAAATTCATTGACAGATTAGTGGCTTCCTGGGGTTTGGGAGGAGGGGATGGGGAGTGACTGCTATGAATGGGAGCTTCTTTTTGGAGTGATGAAAAGGTTCTAAAATCAGACATGACCGTTGCATAGCTCTAAATATACTAAAAGCCAATGGATTATATACTTTAAAAGGATTAATTTTATGACATTTTAATAAATCTGTTATGAAAAATAGTGGTTCTAATTCTAATAAGCAAATAAAAAGAGAAAAAAATGCAAACATTTTTATTTACTTTTTAAATTTGGCTGCTGGTGCTAGAGAGATAAAACTTCTAATGAAAGAAAATAGATGGATTTTTCAAGAGAAACAATAAAAGGAATTGTCCAAGGCTTTAGAATTTCATGGCACTAGTTCTTTATCATTTGTAGTTTCCATTCAAAATTTATGAGTTTACTCTTCTAGGTCATCATAAATCGTGGTTTCAAGGCTTGGCCATAATTAGGTTTAATCTGGAGCATGAAGCTGGGGATTAGGAGAGGGAGGGAAAAAGAATGAGAGAGAAAAGAGTAATGTTTCCAAAGTGAGAGATAAAGAGTTGCAAAATATAAGGATTCTGGTTTTAAAAAATATCTATGAGTTGATAAGAGCTACAAAAGGATGGAAATGTGGACTGAGACCTGTGCTCAGTTTCCCTGAGCAGGAAAAAAAGATGACACTGGGCAGTGCGCCCCAGGGACTGCCTCGGCCCCAGGTGTTTTGGTGGCACTCTGGGATGTCCTTGCAGTGGTGTGGAAGGAAGAAATGATTCTCAGGCTTTCAGAAGCTCAGGGTTTGTTCCTAACTAGCTCGTTTCATACAAGTGCATCTAATCTTCCCAACCAAACTGCAAATCGCAAGGGCAGTATTGTGTATTTTATGCCTCTTTTTATCCCTCATGGCTTACATTATTTTTATATACATCATAGATGTTCAGCCAATACCCGTAGAAGAATGAATCAACCAATCAAGTGAATGAATGAGAGAGAGAGATTGATTTGTTGCTCCATTTATTTATGCATTCATTGGTTGATTCTCGTATGTGCCCTGATAGGGGATGAGGATTGAACTCGCAACCTTAGGATATCACAGGCGATGGTCTAACCAACTGAGCTACCCGGCCAGGGCTCTACCATAAGATTTTAATTTATTCCTTGGTCCTTTTTCCTCACTCTTCATGTAGTTACCCTGAGGTCCTGTAACCTCAGCCATTCTACAGCCCTCTGAAAGGAGAAGTTTGTAAAAGGAAAGGAAAGTCATCAACCTTTCCAGTATCTACTCTTTTGAATGCTCAGTAACAGCATCAAAGCCCTTCCCCATCTAGCCTGTTCGCCCTGGATGTGTAACCTAAGTCCTTAGCTGGTGTTTTCCTTTCAGGCATACCAAGGATGCCAGTCACCTTTCCAAACCCTCCCCCAACCCTAATATAGTCTGTGAGCCCTGGGTCATGCCTGGGATGAGAGAGCAGAGCTAACAGGCATATGTTTTCACTTCAACAGTGAATCGAACTTGGAATTTTAAGAATCTGTTTCTCTTTCCCCCCTCTAGGAAAAAGTACTTGGGATAACGCATGAAGAAGTAGACTGAAACATCAGAAGATGTGTAATCTGGAACACTCATTGGCCAACTGTGGTCCTGTGAACATCGGTCTCGGCATAGACTCCAGGAGAAAAGAAATGTGAACAAGGCAGATGGAGCGTTGAATTTTCAAAAACCATTATCCCTGTGACCCAAGAGCATCTGGGGAGGCCTCGTCCATGTCCAGTTCATAGATTGTAGTGGCATGACCTTGCCATCCATGTTTGTCGGGCCCTCCATGGAATGCATGAGGAAATCTAGAGAGACAAGTGGTACTTTTTCTCTCAAACGCTCAGAACCGAAACCGTCATCCTGCCTCTGGTGGCCACCTTAGTGAAAGTGTGTTACAGATATTTGCCGACCTCATGAGGGCAAAATGATAAACTGTGCATGTACCTACTCTTTGGTTTCCAGTACTATTTATTTTTTAAACTGCACTCGGGACAGCCTAATGACATTGTTTTGAGCCCACCTTTAGGAAGATTCTCTGTTCATGTTAGTAGACAGAGCTCAGAGAGACTCGAGTTTATTACTGCATCCACTGGTTTGGGGAAATACCACCATATCTGCCTTTTTGACTCACGTCTCTGGGAGAATTCTTTGGCAGTTGGAAAACCTTCCATTTGGCAGAAAGCAATGACTCCTACTGCCCTCAACTCTCAGTGACCCCGTCTCTGCCTCTCAAGGTCTTTGGGACTTTCTTTGTTATTTTTTGTGGGAGTGTAATGATTAGTAGCTGGTAAAATAAATATGTGGAAAGACAACTGTCATAAGAGTATCTTGTGGTTAAAATAAGCAATAAGTAATAGTCCTAAAATTTCTATCAGGATCAAATGAGTTAATTTACATAAACTGCTTAGAACAGGGCTCGGAACTCAGTGCCAAGTGTTCACTCATGTTCACTGCTATGTGCTGCCCGGAGCTAAGCTGAAAATTTTCTCTCCTCTCAAAGCAGTCACTGATTGTTTTTCTGAAACTGATACTGTTCAGAATGAGGTCTTCTAGTAAGTAAAATATGTTCCCTATTAAGTAATGAAGACACACAACGATGTTTAAAAACATGTTCGAATGATAGGGTCTTACAAATGTCTGGATCTCTAGCACCCAACATGTAGCCTGACATAAAATAGGTGTTTAAAAGCCCAGCAGGTGTGGCTCAGTGGACTGAGCGTTGTCCTGTGGACTGAGAGGTCCCAGTTCGATTCCGGATCAGGGCACATGCCTGGGTTTCAGGCTCTATCCCCAGCAGGGGACATGCAGGAGGCAGCTGATCAATGTTTTTCTCTCACATCGATGTTTCTCTCTCTCTCTCTCACTTCCTCTCTCTCTACAAAATCAATAAAAACATATATTTTTTAAAAATAGGTGTTTAATAAACCTTTGATGAACAAATAAGTGAACAAGTCATTCAGACATACTTTCAACTTCAAAAGAAAATTAGACCTATCTATTATCACATGCTTCACTGCCCAACCCATCTCAATTAAAATCAGTTATTTTCTTACTTTCTTCCCCACTCGGAAAGTCATAAACGTTAGGGATAAAGAAGTCTCCTTTTACAGATGGAAACACTGGAGACCATCTCTTCTCCCACTTTGATCCAACCATATCAAACTATTTGCAGTTCCCCAAGTATATTATGCAGTCTTGTGGCCCAGAGGCTTCATAACAATATTTTCTCCATTTGAGGTATTCTTTCCTGCTGGTCCTCCTTCCCCTATTTCCACTAACTCACCTAACTCTAGCCCATCTTTCCAAATTCATGCCTCCATTTCCTCCAAGAACCATTTGTAACCCTCCCTCGGCCACCAAGGGGCTACATTTGGATGCCTTTCCTCATAAGGATGCTCCATAACACCCTGTACGTGGACATTATACTTAATACATTGTCCCACGACAATCAGTCTTTCACACTGGATTGCAAACGCTTTCATAAACAAGTATAACGTCTAATTTAACTTTGTATACCTAATGTCTGGCATATTTTCAGTGCACAACTGCAGAATCATACCCTAGCCTTACGGCTATAACCTGCAAATCAGTAAGATTGGAGTATGGCCTAAGGTATGTGTGGTTTTAACGAGCTCTTCAAGTGTACCAATAGCATCTGCTTCCAGCTAAGATGAAGTAATAGTCACTGAATTTAATGTCCTGCTTAACACAACTGGAAAAAAAAAAGACAAAATATATGAAAGAATAGTTTTCGAGGCATTGTGTATCAGGTAATGAAGAAGTGGTCTCTGAGATATAAGAAACAAAGTGATCCCTATGCCTGCCCTAAAATACTGCAGGTAAAGAGTGTTCAGGCAGTTCTGGAGAGAGGGGAACCCAACAGTCTCCTGAATAGAGAAGATAGAGCCTAGGAGTCCAGGAAGGCCAAGCAGCTCAGGTTTGCAGGGCAAATAATGGAGAAAAGAGAATGGCACACGAAGCTTCAGAGATCTGCAGATAGGTCCCTCCGAGTTTTCAGATGAATACTGAACAACCCATGCATGTGAAGATGTTACCCAAGGCTACAAAAAGGAACTCTGGAAATACTAAGGGAACACTCTCCAAAGTCCACACAGGGTTGGTAGTAGTATCTATTTCTACTCTCCAGAATGGAAAAACCTCAACATTTGCATGGCAATGGGCAAAATATTCAGAAGAATTTTGCCTCAGTAATGGGAAAAAATTAGCCCTAGTCTAAACATACTTCTGGTTCTAACAAAGATGAAGAGCAAGAATCAAAAGGATTAAACTGTTATCAAGAAAATTAGCTATGTTCCAGAGCAAACCTCAAGGATCACAAAAATATCCCATATTCAACAAGGAAACATTGCCAATGTCTGGCATCCAATTGAAAAATTTCAAGGAAAAAAAATGAGACCAATAATGAGGAGAAAAATCAAGAAAAGCCACCCTGGAAATGATATAGTGATAAACTTATTAGACAAGGACATTAAAACTATTATAATTGTATTCCATATGCTCAATAAGCCAAAGGAAAGACTGAACCTCTGAAGTCCACATAGAAATTATAAACATAATTTAAATCAAACTTCTAGAGAAAAAAGTCTAACTCTGAGATGAAAAATAGACTGGACTAGATTAACAGCAGACTACACATTGTAGGAGAACAGATAAGTAAACTTGAAGACATAGCAATAGATTTCAAATAAAATACAGAGAAATAAGACTAGGGGAAAAAACAGCAATAGTGAACTGTGGGATGACTTCTATCGGCCAATATATGTGTAACTGGAGTGAAAAATGTCCAAATCTGATGAAAACTGTAAGGCCACAGAACCAAGAAACTCAATGAATGTCAACCACAAAAAACCATGTAGAAAACTACAGTAGGGTACATCATAAGTTGCTCAAAACCAGTGATTTTAAAAAATCTTGAAAGTAGCCAGAGAAAAAGGCACATTACATACTTAGAAACAACAACAACAAAATGATAGCAAACTTTTTTGTGAAACAGGACAGGATAAAATGGAGTATCATCTTTAAAGTATCAAGAGAAAAAAGATCGTTAACCCAGAATTCCATACCCAACAAAAAGATATTTTTAAAAAGGAAGGTGAAATAAAGACTTTTTGAGATATACAAAAGCTAAAAGAATTCCTTACCAGCAGAACTGAACTACAAAAAATGTTAAAGGAAGTCTTTCAGGCAGAAGGAATACTATACCAATTAGAAATCTGTATCTACAGAAAAAAAGCACTGAAATGATAAATATGTGACTAAATATAAAAAAAGCATCTTCTATCTAAATCTCTTTAAAAGATAACAGACCATTTCAAAGAAAATAACACTATTGTGGGGTTTATAACATATGTAGAATAAAATGTATGACAATAATTATACAGAGGCTGGGACAAGAGATGGAAGATAATTGTAAGGTTTCATGCTATATGTGAAGTGTATAATTTCACTTGAAAGTAGACTGTGGTAAGTTAAAAATGTATACAATAAATCTAAAAACCACTAAAACATATACACACATACACACTCACACAAGATACATAGCTAATAAACCAACAAAGATGATAAAATGGAATCATAATATTCAATCCAAAAATACAGCAGCAAAGCAACAAAAAGGGAACAAAGAGAGATGATAGAAAAAGAAAACAAATAGCAAGTTGGTAGATTAAACCAAACCATATCAATAGTCACAATAAAAATAAAATAGTTTAAACATCACAATTGAAAGGCAGCGATTATTGGATTAGATTTTAAAAAAAAAATCCAGGCCTAGCTATATGCAACCTGATAAAAAAAATACAACACTTTAAATATAAAGATATTATGTAAAAAGTAAAGGGTGGGAAAATAGCATAACACTAATCAAAAGAAAGATGGAGTGGCTATATTAATATCAAAGTAGATTTCAGAGCCAAGAATATTAATATTAGTGTTAATTGATATTAATGTCTTTTAATAATAATAAAGGAGTCAATTCATCAAGAGGACATAAAAATTCTAATGTTTACATCTTCTGGTGTGTGTGTGTGTGTGTGTGTGTGTTTTCCACAATTCACAATCTAATAGCAGCTTCAAAATACAGAAAGCAAAAACCGATAGAATCGCAAGGAGCAATAGACACATTCTCAATTATAGTTGGAGTTTCAATACCTCTCTCTCAATAACTGGTAGAACAAGTACACAGAAAAATCAGTAGGATACTGTAAACTTCAACGCCACCAATTCTCTTGACCTAATTGATATCATAGAGCATTATACCCAACAACAGTGGAAAACACATTCTTTTTGGGTGCACATGGAACATTTACAAAAATAAACTATATTCTGGGCCATAAAACAAATCTCAATAAATTGAAAAAGATTCAGATCATACACAGTATGTTTACTGATCACAGTGAAATTAAAGTATAAATCAGTAACAGAAAGATAGATAGAATATTCCTCAAATGTTAGGCAACGAAATCACTCATGTCTAAATCACCAATGGGTCAGAGAAGAAATCTGGACTTAAAAGAAAATGAAAGCACATCCAGGCCAGTGTGCTCAGTAGTTAGAGTGTTGGTCCACTGCACTGAAGAGGCATGTGCCTGGGTTGCAGGTTCAATCCCCTCCCTGGTTGGGGTCTGTGAGGGAGGAAATCAATCAATGTGTCTCTAAGTTTCTCTCTCTCTCTGTCTCTCTCCCTTCCTATCTCCCTCCCTCCCTCTCTCCCTTCCACTCTCTCTAAAAATTAATGGAAAAAATATCCTCCGGTGAGGATTAACAACAACAACAAAAGAAAATGAAAGCACAGCATGCCAGCATTTATGAGAGGCAGTAAAGTAGTAGTTAGGGGGAAATTTATAGCACTAAACACCTATATTAAAATGAATGGTCATTAATAGATGGCTTCAGCTTGTACCTTAAACTAGAAAAAGCAAATGCAGAGTAGGCATAAAAAAGGAAACAAAGGGAATCAAAGAAATAGAAAATAGATAAATAGCAAAAATATCAATATAACTAAACGATGGTTTTTTGAACAGATTAATAAAACTTCTAGCCAGAATGATCAGGGAGAAAATGCATAAATTACCAATATCAAGAATGAGACAGGTGACATCATTATAGGTTCTATAGATATTAAAAGAATAATAAAAGAATATGCCAAAAATTCAACAACTTAAATAAAATGGACAAATTTCTTGCAAGATAAAAACTACCAAAGCTTGCCCTGGCCGGTTTGGCTCAGCGGTCAGAGCGTCGGCCTGCGGTACAGAGAGACCCGGGTTCGGTTCCCGCTAAGGGCATGTACTTCGGTTGCGGTTTGTCCCCGGCCCTGGTTGGTCGTGTGGGTGGCAGCCACTCGATGTGTCACTTTCACATCGATGTTTCTCTCTCTCTCTCTCTCTTCCTCTCTCTCCCTCCCACTCTATCTGAACAAAAAATGAAAAAATGTCCTCGGGTGAGGATTAAAAAAAAAAAAAGAAAAACAGAATGTAAAATTTTACATTTCTAAGACAGAAAACATTTTGACAGATTCTTAAAAAATAAAATATCTACCAGATGACCCAATCATTTCTTTTTGAGGAATTCACTAAAAAAAAAAAAAAAAATTAAAAAATGAATTTTATGCCCTGGCCAGTTTGGCTCAGCAGTTAGAGCGTCGACCTGTGGACTGAAGGGTCATGGGTTCATTTCCAGTCAAGGGCACGTACCTCGGTTGCAGTTCGTCCCTGGCCCTGGTCAGGGTCATGCAGGAGGCATCAAGTCAGTGTGTGTCTCTCTCTCCCTCTTTCTTCTCTCTTCCTTCCTTCTACTCTATCTGAAGATAAATGGAAAAATATCCTCGGGTGAGGATTAAAATAAATAAATAAATAAAATTGAATTTTGTCTAAAACGTGTACCAAGTGTAGTAACTTTGTGAAAGCCCTAAAGGAAAAACAAAACAAATATCCATCAACAGCCAAATGGATAAACATATTGTGGTGTATCCATACAATGGAATACTATTCAATAAAAAAAGAAATAAACTATTAGTATATGTTGTAACATGGATGAATCTAGACAGCACCCCCCCCACACACACACACAGTATAATTTTATTTCTATAAAATTCTAGAAATGCAAACAAATTTATCATGACAGAAAACAGATCATTGCTTGCCTGAGGAGGAAGAGAGGCATGAGTGTTTTGGGATAATGAAACTTGTCATTACCTTGTCTTATTTTGTGAGTGTATACATCACAAGATTAATCACTGTATACTTTAAACATATGTAGTTTATTGTATGCCAATTATACCTCAATAAAGCTGTTTTATTATTTTTTTAATAAAGACAAAATCAAAACATTTTCAGGCAATCAAAAGTAGAATTTGTCATCAGCAGACCACCAGTATAAGATATACCAAAGAAAATTCTTCAGCCTGAAGAATTACACCAAACATAAAGTTAGATCTATACAAAGGAATGAAAAGCACCAAAAAACAATAAATGTATGGGTAAGTAAAAGTATTTTTCTCATCTTTAAATTTTTTAAAAAGATAATTGACAGTTTAAAGCAAAAATAACAATGTATCATGACATTTACAACATGCAGAAGCAAGATGTATGCCATTAAAAACACAAAGGACCGAGGGGGAAATAGACTGTTGTAAAGTTCTCATATTATGTGCAAAATGATGTATTATTTCAAGATAGACTACAGCAAATTAAAAATGCATACTGTCAATCATGCAGCAATGACTACATAAGCATAGCTAATAAGTCAATGGTGGAAATAAATGGAATATTGAAGATACTCAATTCAAAAGAAGGCCAGAGTAGAGAAAAAGGAAGAACAGTTGGCACAAAAAGAAAACAGCAGATAAACCCTATCATATCAATAGTTGCACTAAATGGAAATGGTTAAACACTTCAATTGAAAGGCAGGAATAGAATCAATAAAAATGAAGATCCAATTATACTTTATTTTTTAAGTCTATACATGAAAGAGAGATATGTTAAAAGTAAAAGAAGAGAAAAATATATGCAAAACTAATAAGAAAGCAGGAATAGGTATAATAATATCAGTCAAAGCAGACTTCAGATCACCCTAGCCAGTGGCTCAGTTGGCTGGAGTATTGTCGCATACACAGAAAGGTTGGAGAGGGTTCAATTCCCAGTCAGGGCACATACCTACATTTCAGGTTAGAAACGGGAGGACATCATTGTTTCTCTCTCTCTCTCTCTCTCTCTCTCTCTCTTTCTCTCTCTAAAAAAAATCAATAGAACATACCCTCAAGCAAGGATTTAAAAAATATATTTTAAAGAAAGAATAGACTTCGGGTCAAGGAATATGGGGACAAAGAGGGACATTACATACTGATTAAAGGGTGAATTATTAAGACATAATAATCCTAAATTATGCAGAGCTCAAAATAAAGCAAAAACTGATTTTTAAATGTGAAATAAACAAATCCATAATTTAGTTGGAGATTTGGACACTCTTCTCTTAGTAATTGTTGTAGAAAGAAAGTCAGAAAAGATACAGAAGACTAGAACAATATAAACCAAACTAACTTAATTGACTTTATAGAAAACTGCATCCAACAACTGCAGAATACTACTTAAGTGCCCATAAAACATTCATTATTAGAGCATAGTCTGGAACCATAAACGAGTCTCAATAAATTTCAAAGGATTAAAATTATATGGAGTATCAATGACCACTATAAAATTAAATAAAAAATTTAAAAAAAAAGTATACCTGGAAAATCTGCAAATATTTAGAAGTTAAACATACTTTTATGTAATCCATGGTTCAAAAAAAGAAATCACAAGTGGAACTGTAAAAATGCTTTGAATTGAATGATAATGAAAACATCAAAATTTGTGAGATGCAGCTAAAGCATGCTGAGAGGAAAATGTATAGTTTTAAATGCTTATAGAAGAAAAGAAAGGTCTAAAATCCATGATATAAGCTTCCATTTTAAGCAGGTAAGCAAATTTAACCTAAATAAGTAAAAGGAAGGAAATAATGAGTAGAAAACGAAATAGAAAATGGAGCTAACTTTTTTTAAAGATCTATAATATTGATACACCTTCAGTTTGACCAAGACAAAAATTACCAATGTCAGAAATGAGAACAGACATTAAAAGGATAAGAAACACATTTTTTTTTTAAATGAGACACTCTTTATGCCAATAAATTGACAACAGAGGTGAAATGGACAAATTCCTTGAAAAACATAAATGATGAAAACTGACATAATAGAAAATATAAATTGCCCTCAATCTAAATGGAGTTTACTTAAAAACCTTCTCATGATATACATCTGCACTAAGAAACACAGCACTGCATAGAACTTGAGGGCCCTAACCCTTTCCTTCCTTCCCATGAAATTCCCAAGAAAAACGGACTCTAATTACTGGACAAAACACAACACTCTTCAAGGCCATGACATTGGATAATGGTAGTGGGGGAGCTTTTGGTAGGATGATCAGATGTCAAAAATCTCTCAAGATAATCACTTTTGTCTGCTATAAAGCTGGTGCTGTATCATGGGCCTGGGGCTCTCACTCCTTTGAGAAGTATAAATTCCTTCAAAATGCAGAGCAAGACCAGAGAAGACACAAAGGAGCTGGAGGCTTGGAATAGGCATCTGGCCAGAACAGGATACTATGTAGGTGTTTGGCCCCCAGAAGACGTGTAATACTATTCATTGCCTAGAACGCTTTATGTACAAGTAGCTCTCTGGAACAGGTAGTGGAACTATCTGATCGATGAGTCAAGGTTCAGAAAACTCTAATAGAGACTTAATACTAACGACTGAATGAGTTCAGACATGCCTTGACAGTTAATTAAAATGGAACAGAGATCAGAATATAAGTGTCCTTTTCCCTCTGTTAGCAGCAGTGAGAACACCACCAGGTGGGATCAAACCAGACTTTGGTTCAGCAACCTCAGTACTTGAGTTCTGGCCAGGAAAGAATTCAGAGTCAAAACTCAAACTATAAGAGAAAGTTTATTTAGAAAGTCATAGAGGTAGAAGTGATCTGTAAAAGAAATGGGCTCAAGAAACAAGTTACAGAGGCAAAAGAAAGGCCGTTGGAGCTTAGGAGAGAGAAAGGTGAAGGTAAAGGTAAAGTACCTGCAGGGACTGGGAGGAGGAAAGGCCAGGAGGGAGGGAGATGTGTTGGGTCCTCTGTCCTAAGGGCTTTTAAGGGTGGAGATTTTAGGGGCAGTCCCAGGGGAAGATCTCAATGAAATATTCATCAGCTTTCCAGGTG
Source organism: Tadarida brasiliensis (assembly GCA_030848825.1). Taxonomy (NCBI): domain Eukaryota; kingdom Metazoa; phylum Chordata; class Mammalia; order Chiroptera; family Molossidae; genus Tadarida; species Tadarida brasiliensis. The sequence continues at coordinate 28,046,384 of CM061263.1, forward strand.
TGTTCTTTCAGGGTGGTGGTCTCCACTGATGGGTCACGGGGTCATTAATCAATGCAGCTGGTCTTGAGGTCAGCCGTGGCATCTTGTCTGGTTTTGCTGTTTTTCTGGGCCTGGAGCTAAAACACAACTGAGGCCTAGATGTATTTTATTAGTCAGAACCTCACTGCCCTGGGGGCTTAATGCTTAAGGGCTATTCTCTGGCCCCCTTGTTTGTTTCCCCTCTAATGGGGTCTAACCCACAAGACTAGCAACATGCCAGGGGAGGAAAGGTCAGGGGAGGGTCCAAGCCACATGACCAGTGATATGAAAGCTCAGAGGGTCTAGGCTGCATGACCTGCAATATGCTGGGGGAGGAAAGATTACCCTGGGGACAAAGTCATTGTTTCCCCAGTTTTGCCCATTGCTAGCCCCCTGCCCCCGGGGTGCTCTCTGCCTTGGTGACCTTCTGCTCCTGTCCCATCGTCCTTGCTCTGCTCATATCTAATTGCCTAGCACACCTTCACCCACTGCCAACTGTCTCTGATAAAAAAATTTTGCACTGTAGTTTTTCATATTCAAATTTGGCATTTCCTGCCAAGCTTGCTCATTGATTAGTTGACTATTTTGAGGGAAAAAATGGGATAGTTCACAGAGTACCTGGTGCACAGTAAATGCAAGTCGGATGTTAGCAAAACTATCTTTTATTTTTAGCCTCTTTATTGGAGAAGATTGGTTTTATATAGTGATTAAATCTGAATTTACAATGCAAATCTCAGGTAGAAAATTTTCAAGGTGGGTGCAAACAAAAATATCTTCTAAGTTCTCAACTGGGACCCCTATAACAAAAGAGATAAAACGCACAAATGTATTTAAGTTTTACATGACACAGGAGCCCTCATAAGGAAATGAAGACACAAAGACATGGTTAAACTTGAGTGCTTTTCTGCTAGGTTTGATGGGAGTGGAAAGTCATGGAAAGATATGATGGGATAAGAGTAGGAGCTACGTGTAGTAACCTGGGGGAAACCTAGCAAGGCCCCTTGTTCAGACTCCTGTGTCCCTTCCTCTTCTGTGTTCAGGATACTCCTTTCCTCTGGTACAGAGAAGATACCTCTCACGTGATGGTTTATGACCTGCTTCAGGGGAAGGTCAGAGACTCCTTCCTGCACATGCCATTTCTCAAATTCCTTCAGCTTAAAATGTTCAATATGCCAAGGTGCCATATTTGGGGGTAGTGTGCCCTGAACCCCATCAACGAGTTTAACCTCAAGTTTAAATCAACTATCCTTTGATTTAAATTTAAAAATCACTAAATTTAAATGCAACCATATACAAGGCAAAGAAGTAAACTTAAAAAGACTGTGTAGCCCTGGCTGGTGTAGCTCAGTTGGTTGGGCGTCGTCCTGTGCACCAAAAGGTTGCTGGTTGGAATCCTGGTCAGGGCACATACCCAGGTTTTGGGCTCCATCCCCAGTAGGGGGTGTGCAGGAGGCAGCCAATCAATGTTTCTCTCTCTCAAAAAAAAAAAAAAAAAAAAAGACTGTACTGTACAAACTTAGCTGAAAACTACCTGGGTGCAAGTTCACCCAAAACAAGTTGTTTTCCCCATTCTTGTGCCTGCCTTTAAACCAGGCAAACTACTATGTATGTTGTCAGGTGGGTACTAGGCTTGGGGGGTGGGGGGACACTTCATAAGTTACATAAATGTCTAACCACTAATGCTGTATACCTGAAACTAATATATTAAATGTCAACTATAATTGAAAAAATATTTTAATTAAATCAGGCAAACCACCCATAGTCTTGCCTTTCCTTACTTTGACTCAACTGTAAATGGCACAACTTTTGTAACTTTTGTTTTCCTTCCAGAATAAAGAATGGGAGGGGTCAGCAAAGAAGCCAAGGTAAGCTCTCTGATTCAAAAGCATCTGCCAAGGAACGACCTTTCTATTAAAACTTGGTTTCCATTAACCACCTGATGTTTGAGCTCAATCACTGCCTAATAAAAAGCCTTTCTTCCCAGGTTGTATTTTATTTGAAATAAAAATAAAGGTTGGTTTTGTTGTGTCTGAAACACAACAGTTGTATATCACGGCAAAGCACAAGCAGCTGGTTTTCATTTCTTGCTGAAAAGAAATGACACTTTTATTTTCCACTGTTTTATTATAAAAATCAACATTTCATTTGTTACAACTCAGCTTATTGTAATAATCAAAAGGGGATTTATACAAGGTATTTTTATACAGTTTACAATTAAAGCACTTATTTCACAAAAAGGGGGAAGTGAATAGTGGACAAGGGCTGACCAAATGTTGGCCATTAAAATATAAATACATCCTTGCAAAGCACCATCGTACCAAAGTCCATGAACAAGAAACACCAGCTGACTTTAAGACAAAACGAAGATTAAAGCTTAAGAAAAAAATTAAAAACACAAAAGATAAACATCTGAAAGCAGCACCAGATCCTTCACTTGCAAATAAGGCTACTCCAGCTTAAGCTTCTCAGTATCCTCTTTACTCTTTTAAATTTTCCTGCTAACCCCAGAGACTTAATTTCATGTAACATTACATTTAATCAGACTTTCTTTTATTTTCCTTTTAATATCTATACTAAAGGAATGTTCATATATATTCACATACATATATATGCATCCCTACCCTGATTATATTTTTAAAAGAACGGACAGTTAAGCAAAAGCAGTTGTCTATACTTTTTTGGTATTAACTTTTAGGCAAATCCTAAGTAATGGTGGAGAAAAAAGTTTTTGTTAGGTCTACAGTCCTCTTCTGAGTACAAGAAATTGCTTAGTTGATCATTCTATTTGTAAAGTCGTGAACACTTTTTTCAGCAGTAAACTCAATGTTTTAAGGATGCCTTAAGAACAAAAGCAGAGTCAAGTGTACCTGCACTGAAGCTGGGTGAGGACAGCAAGAGATTTCATTCTAGAATCTAGATCATCTAGATTACCCTAAACATATACCTCCCCCTCTACTCAGGTACAGGTTTTGTTTAATCATACGCAGAATCAAGACAAATATCCTGATTATATAGAGTTACAATACTCAATTAAAATACTTTAAAATTACAAATGTAAAATGGTGTGTTTTAGGTCTGAAGTCTTCTAAAACTTTGAGAATTTCGACAGCTAAATTTTGAGACTATTATGAAATGATGCCATCCCAGAAGTCAGAAACCACACATGCTACCATTACTTTCTAAAATCATCTGTTACTTCTCTTGGCTCATTTTAGGCTTTGGATAAGGAAAGCAATACCAAATAAAATTAAATGCCTTGAGTGTAAAAACTCTGAGAACATGTTTTAAACACTTGATAATAAATTTCTTTACGACTCAGTTCATGTCTACGACCTAGCGTATGGTCTCATTTGTAGATGTCCAAATATTTGCCAGTGAACTGATATTCACTACTCATTTCCACACTCTACACTATGTAACTTAATAAAGTATGACATATTTGGGTTTAAAAAGCTCAAGATTTCTGTGTCTGAACACTGTTAGATGTGAACTGGTAACCAATGTGCAGCTCTTATGCCATGCAAATTAATGGAGCGGCACGTTTCCTCCTGGAAGAGGTAAAACGATTTAAAATGACGTTTCTAAGCATCTGGTTTAGGCACAGGACTAGACAGGGAAACAGCAGCAGTACATCCATTGCAGAAAAGCTGACTTGCTTAAAGAAAGCCCCTCTGGTACCAGAATAACGTCTACCATGACTACTAGCATCAGGTCACATAAATACACAGTTCATTAGCAGGCTAGATAAGCTGCAGCTACTAACTGCACCTGAAGTATTCTTCACTTATGGACCTTTACAGCAAAACCAAACGATTTTACCCCAAAACTAATTGCTACCTAATACAAATGAAGGGTATTTTTATATCCTAATATTGAATCAGCTGGCCTTACACACATTATTTATTTTAAAATGAACAAATGTAATCCTCAAACATCTTAACATTTTACTGCTCAAACCACCTCCCTCTACTTTATCCTCCTATATTAGATTTCTAAATACATATCATCCGTTTACAATAGCTGTTCCCAAATTTATTAACGGTTCAGAGGAAAACTCCTTGGGCCACTGTTCAGAAGACTAGGGCTCTGCAGGAGCCAAGTTCAAAGTCAGAAAAGTTCAGGGTCATGGAAGACCACTTCAGTGTGGAATAGCTTACTGTAGTGCGCTGAATGTATGCTCTGCTGAAGTTACTTTCTCAGATAATTCTAATCACACCAATAAATGGGTATACTTTAAGACATGTTCAAAATAGACACTTATTTATTTAACGACTAATAAAATTTTATTCATTCCCCCCTCATCAATAATAAATCTAGCAATACAGCAAGTTCAAAACCCTTTTTTTCCCCTCCTAATTTGTGCTCTCATGTTTTTTTAATCCTTTGTTTTTCCAATTAAAACTTTTGTGTTTAATAATCAAGATAGTTTACTTAAGCCTGGCTAGTGTGGCTCAGTGGTTGAGCGTCACCCATGCACCAAGAGGTCGCCAGTTCGAGTCCTGGTCAGGGAACATGCCCAGGTTGTGGGCCAAATCCCCAGTGGGGGGCATGCAGGAGGCAGCCAATCAATGTTCATCAACGTTTCTCTCTCTCTCACTCTCCCTCCCTCTCTCTCTAAAATCAATAAAGAAAAAAATTTTTTTTAAAAAAAGATAGTTTACTTAAGCTTAACTGTCCATATAACCCAAGAGCCAATGACTTTTCCTGAATTCTGTCAATTCTCTCATTTTAAAGGTTCTCCCCAAAATACTAAAAATCCACCTCAACTACCCCAGAAAGAGGATTCTGAGACTAAGCTGAACTGCCTTCAAATAATTTCAAATTGGCACACAAATTAGCATTTTGCAAGAAGAGGCCATTGCCATCGCAGTACAAGCACTTGGACTGAGATACAACAAGGCAATATTCTTCTTAGGTCATTATAGTGCAAGTGTCCACATGGGAAGCCCACCAGATAAAGATGCACATTAAAAAAATGTAAACATATAGAATTCTCAAATTCTAATTGATACCCAGTTATTGCTAACCTTTCCATCTTCATTTAAGCATCAGGTGCCCATGTGTGTCACAGAATGCAACTTCGTGTCCATTCTATTAGGCAGTGAGCACTTTGTTCCATCAACAGGAAGTTACCGCTTGTCTGACTGAAATGCAAGACACTGCTGGATCACCATTTATTCACATGCAGAACCAAGTGCACTGGATTCTCGGTGTCCCCAACAATCTAAGCATTATTCTGAAACCACATTTCTTTCTCTCTAAAACATTTACATAGGTATTTTTTAATTGCTTAAAATATCACCCTTCCCGATATTTTGAATCCTTTCTTTCATTGTTCTTTCTTGGGCCTTGAAATCCAGAGAGGCCTCAGCAAGACAGAATTTTTTAAAAACCATTCAGTAAGTAACTGACCAACATCTGTTAAGGTAAAAAATATATTAGTTTAAAAACACATTCAATTTTAGCAGAGAAATGCTGGAAACACGTGAAAAGCAGGAAACTAACTCTGGCAAGGAGGCAGAGCAGTGCTAGAATCATTCCACAGGTCAGCCCGAATAGCTGAAGGCAGCAGCCCCAGTACCGCGCGGGTCAGGCAGATTACAAAGGAGCCTTCCATTATTCCCCTCCACCCCAGTTCTGACAGCTGAGAAGTTAAAAGTTTGCCTTCTCATTTAATCCGTATTGTTAAATTTGTTAAATCACCTTAATCCATAATGGGATAAGAGAGAACACACATAAATATATATATAAGAGGTGATTATAAGGATAATTTGTGGATAATTTGAAAAAAAAATCTAACATTCACATTAGGTAACAGAAAGATATTAAATTCATGTCACACATTAGAAGAGGTATGTATGTAGACATCACTCTGAGAAAAATTGGCCTAAAGAACATGAACATGTCACAAACAGTTACCAAAGGGAAAACCTAATGATGACAAAACATTCTCCTTTTACATAGATTGTCTCTAACCAGAACATATTTAAATATTTTAGTAGGAAAAATATATATATGAAAATGATTTTATACTGTGATATTACATGCTGAAAGTACTGCAAGGATATATGATCCATTTACAACAAAAACATAATGGTTAAATTTGTAATTCTTAAACATTGTCTATATGTGTTGTAAAAAGGCAGTTTAATGAGCATTAAAACAATCTTAGAAGTAAAGAGGAGCAATAATATGTCTAACCTTTGATCATTATGCAAAAACAGCAGTCAAATTGAAGAGTTACGCCTACAGGAGAATGGAGCTAGTATAAATATTAACATAAAACCTTAATTTAGAAAATTCCATTTAATCAATCCTCAGATAAAAAGCTTTGAATAAATCATGGTATCTTGGCAAAATGGCCTACAAAGCTGCTGGGGGAGCAAGCAAGGTGAAAACACCTAGAGAAGAAAGTTCTGAAGGAGGCGTGTGGATTCGAAGGGAGGGACAGAGACCTGCACACAAGTGGCCCCACAGCATCTTACCAGACAGCTGATCTTTCCTACACTGCAACACCCAGAATGGGTTTTTATAAATATCTATTTTCCTCACTAAAATTGATGGATTTCCAAAGCCCTATGTCCAAAGTTAGTATTAATTCCTTTTTCTCTTTCATGATTTCTTAAATTTGTTGGCCCTCAAATGTTAGTTAACATGAAGGCTATTTGGCTACTTCCAAGTATCTATGGTTTGCTGCTCTGAGATGGACTTAAATTTTTCTTCTCCTTCTTCTTTTGTTTTTGGTATCAATAAAGCCCAGACATTCCTGGTCACTGATGCCTTTATTTTTCCTGTTTCCTCTGTACTCAGTCACTTCACTGGGTTTAAGGCATGCTTTGTGTATTTCGTTTGCAAAAATAAAACTTTTAGTACAAATTTATTTTTATACAAATTTTTATGGCACAAGCAGCATATTTGCTGTTTTAAGAAAATATATAAATATCCTTTTCTTCTGTACAAATATCTCCAGTATTCCCTACCCCATTTATAATTTTTAACTGTACATGGTCTGCCTCATCCTTCTCTAGTATCTCCCTCCCCCCCTCCAGATCTCAACCAAATCTGTATGTACACGTTTGCGTTGGAGGCAGTCAGAGGAGGAGGGCCCCTCCTCAGGAGGAGTCTGTACAGGGAGAGGGTGGCGGAGGGTAGAGATGATGAGAGTAGCTCCTCTCTGTGTAAGGAGAAGGTGGGCAGCTTTCATAGTTCTCTTCCGCTGACAAGTATTGGCTTCGGGGTGTGGGAGGTGGGGGCACAGGCTCTGAGTCATAGTTCAAGTCACTAGTGTAGCCCTTGGCTGTTGCCACTGAGGTCATTCTCCGGCTGGGAGCATAGTCACTGTCACAAACATCTGTGCTGCAGGGTGTGGTGGGGGGTGCAAAGTGCCGGTAACTGTATGGCCTGTAGCTGGTATAAGGAGAAAAATGAAGGGAAGAAGAGTTAGTTTTATGGGAAAGTGGTCTGCCCTATCAAAATACAGAGGTATTCGATGTAAAACTTCACAAGAAGAGAATAAACTACTACAATTTAAACTTGCACAAACCAGGAGGCAATTTTCAATGGTAGACTGGAAGTGGAAGATAGCATTTTATATTTTATAGCATTATAGTATTTTATATTTGCAAATACAATGTGATTAGAAGCAATTAAAAATGGTTGGATGGAAATGCACAGGTGAACTCAATCTAGACCCTGGATGTGCTCTTTCAGCTTTAAGTTAAACTGTATCACAAAATAAAGAACTATTTAAAGCTGTACTTAATGGTTATCTTTGGAAAGCTGTCAGTTACACTGCATTTGGTCTATATATCGTGAACCTCACCAATTTCTGCCACTGCATGGTCTGTGGGAAGAACGGGTCTTCACACATTTATCTTACTCAAACGTGTTAACATTCCCTCAACATTCTTTAACTGCTCTATCGTTCACCCGATGAATAATTTAATGATGTCTGAAGACTTCATTCTTTCTTTAAAAATCAAATACTGTACATGCCAGACTGAATAGGCAGACAGCCTCAGGGGCAGATCTACTGTTACTATCAGCAAAGGGAAACTGCTGTGGCTTCAGAGACAGTTCTGACTGTCCTGTAAAGACAAGCATATTGTCATGAGAGCAGCTTTAACTCAATATCAAAATGATAAATTCTAAATATCCATAAAGGACCAGTGAACATTCTAATACGTATTTGACCTAACTTATTTCTTACATTTGTTTATCTACCTTTTCAAGTACTCTACAGCTGTTAATAAAGCTTCCAGCATGGCTAACTGAAAAAAGACACTGGAAAAAGGATCATACTAGTGAAAATAAAAGCTGACTTAACGTGCTAGTTTTTCTGTCATTCCTGCTTCTACCTGCAACTTCTTATACCCTATATATTCTAAATATGGTAAAGTTAATCTTACATGCCTCACGTCAAACAAAGTAACTGCAAGACAGGGGCAAGAGCAAGTGCAAAATGAAGTAACAATCCACAAAATACGTAGTGACAGACAGAAAATGCCACAGATGATATCCCAGGATACAGACCATTTGTTATCAGTAGGACTTGCCTCAAAAGAAGTGGCTGCCAAAAGACCAAGTGTTACATAACCTGCTGAGCAGGTTTTCTCAAGCGTGGTTTTTGGTTTTTTTTAACTACCAATATTAACATATCATAGTATTTTTTAGGTCTTATCTTTCTGTCCAATCAGATGTCATGTCTTGGTAAAAATTTCTTGGCTCAACATTTAAAAGGCCCAACACTGCCCAGGCTGGTTTGACTCAGCAGTTAGAGCGTCAGCCTGAGGACCAAAGGGCCTTGGGTTCGATTGCCGGTCAAGGGCATGTACCTACCTGGGTTGTAGGTCCTACCTGTGGCCCCAGCCGGGGTCCTGCGGGAGGTAACCAATCGATGTGTCTAATATCAATGTTTTATTTCCTCTCTTTCTCCCTCCCCCCACTTCCACTCTATCTAAAAATCAATGGAAAAATATCCTTCAGTAAGCATTAACAATAAATTAATTAATTAAAATAAATAAATAAATAAAAATAAAGACCCAACAGTTCCATTTTCATGGGAGAAAAAACAGAAAGAAGAAAAGAGAATTAACAAAATTCTTTTAAGTCCCAGTTTAGACAAAAATCTCAATAAGTTTCACTCAGAAGAAAAAAACTGGGCTTAATTTGAGATGTGGGAAATGATTAAAGAATTGTTTTTGGTCCGGCCAGTGTGGCTCAGTGGTTGAGTGTCGACTCATGCAAGAAGAGGTCACAGGTTCGATTCCCGGTCAGGACACATGCCCAGGTTGTGGGCCCAATCCCCAGTGGGGGGCATGCAGGAGGCGGCCAATCAATGTTCTCTCTCATCTATGTTTCTATCTCTCTCTCCCTTTCTCTTCCTCTCTCTCTAAAATCAATAAAGGAAAAAAAAAATTTTTTTTAAAGAATTGTTTTTGCCCTGGCCAGTGTGGCTCAGTTGGTTGAGCATCATCCCATGCATCAAAAGGTCATCGGTTCAATTCCTGGTCAGGGCACATGCCCAGGTTGCAGGTTTGATCACCAGTGGTGGGCCTGCAGGAGGCAGCCGATCAATGTTTCTCTCTCACATTGGTGTTTCTCTCCCTCTTCCTCTCTGATTCTCCTTCCCCCTCTCTCTAAAATCAACAAAAACGTATTTTTTAAAAAGAATTGTTTTTGATGTAATAATGTTCATTTTAATCAAACTGTTTTATTCAATTTAAAGAAATTACAATTTTTTAAATAAAATTTTAGGTCTTTCCTTTTTTTTTTCAATTTTCAGGTTTCTGCCTCTCTATTTTGGATTTTTAAAACAAACTGTGGCAGGGAAAGCAACATTTACAATAAAACAAAAAATCAGTTCAAAGTCAAACCTATCTCAAATAGTCGTATTTATGAAATAAGAATTCTGAATGAGGTACTCTAAACAATTTCCACTTGATTTCTTTCTTTCTTGAATTCTTTATTTTTATTTTGAGAGAGAGAGAGAGAAACACTGATGTGAGAGAGAAACATTGACCGGTTGTCTCCTCATGCCCCCTGCTGGGGATCGAGCCAGTAACCTGGGCATGTGCTCTGTCGAACCGGGACCCCTCAGTCCATGGGACGACGTTCAATCTACTGAGCCACACCAGCCAGCTCCACTTGATTTCTACACATCTATGCGGTTAAATCAGGGCAATCTGACTGGAATGCTAGGAAACACCTTATCTAGGAGATAACAGGCACTTGAGGAATGACAATAAATACTGGGCACTAAGTGCTTAGACAGAATATCAAGTTCTTGACAGCTGGCCTTTCAGGTAACAGGGAAGAGTAAGGGTAACACACCAGAACTAGTGCTTCACCTGCTCACTGCGCTCTGTAGGTGCACAGATCAGCACAAAGGCACATTCTCCCCTTAGTGAGTCGTGATCTAGTCCATGCAGCTATTTGAGAAATCTCTCATTTCAGGTCATAATAATGTATGCAAATAAGGGCTGAACTGAACCTTCTCTGAAATTCTGTGCTCCTATTACTAACCCTGCTGTTTTAGAGTGCTCACAACTCTCTGAACCATACACAGTCTTATCCCAATACTTCACCCTCAGACTATTAATAAAATCTAACCCGAGCAGTAACCTATGTTGAAATCAGTTATTTTGATACGTAACTTTTCCTTAGAATACTGCCAAAGCATTAAAGGCTATCCTATTCTTCTAAAAGCCAGCATTTGTGGCAGGCGCAGTGTCAGCGTTACCAAGGCAAGACGCCTCTTCTCTCTCAGTGACCATCTACTTCCTTGGGGCTACATCAAGCCCACAACTAAAATACTTCGTCCTTCTTTTTTTTTTTTTTTTTAATCTTCACCCAAGGATATTTTTCTATTTATCTTCAGACAGAGTGGGAGGGAGGGGGAGAGAGAGTGAGAGAGAGAAAAACATTGACGTGAGAGAGCCACATCGATTGGTTGCCTCCTGCACGACCCCAACCAGGGCCAGGGACGAACCACAACCGAGGTACGTGCCCTTGACCAGAATCGAACCCATGACTCTTTGGTCCGTGGACCGACACTTTTAACCCCTGAGCCAAACTGGCCAGGGTGAATACTTCGTCCTTCTAATAAGTACTTCGATTTACACTAAAGGAAGATGTGTAAGATGTGTATTACCTGTAGGACCTATGAGTGGAAGGACTGTTGGAAGAATAACCAAATTCCATAGTGTAATGTGATCGCTCCGTGGCTGGGGATGGCGGAGGGTTCAAAATCTAAAAGGAAAAGTAATGAAATGATTAAAACAATGGTCTATCCCAGACAGAGACTATCGGACTTCCTTTCCACTTCTCTTCTTCCATCTCCGCTCGTATTCTTTCCCATAACACTATTAGCACAATCCTTCCTCTCTAGAGTAGTGACTTCCGGCTTGCGGCTCTCTGCTCCTTAACCACAGTTTCATCGTGGCTAAACAGCACACGGTGATGAAATAAAATCTATAATCTCAAGTCACTAGTTTAAGTTCAGTATAGCTGGGTTCTGCTTTTTAAAAATTATAATTGTTTAAAGAAAAATTACTGACTTAGAAGAAATACCATGTGCTTCCTCTTTAGGGAGGTCATGGAATGAAGGTCCTAAGCCTCTCAGGAGGTACCTTTACCTAAACAGAAATTAATGTCCAGTGCTTTCAAATATGCTGGTTACTACACAAACATAGAGAGAGTTATAAGTACTCACATGGTGATGGTAAAGCCTTCTTTGAACCTTAAATGCCTGAATTCTATACTAAAAAACTTTTTACATTACCATCATGGAACACCCACATGTGAGTGAACTAACAATCTAAGATCCTACGCATCTCAGCATTCAAAGTGAAACAAAAGAAACCAGAGACTACTCACCGCAGGGAAATAAGTGCCTTTGGTGCTTGACGAACTACTTGATGATGCTCCTGTGACGTGAGCTCGGTCGTAAGGGGGTCCACTGCTTCCCCCCATGATGCTGAGGGAGCTGATCATGGATTTACCTCGAGACATTCCTAAAATGAAGGACAGATACTGAAGATAAGCAAGATCTATGAAACAGTCACCGAGTTTGACTTCTAAACAACTTATGCCCTCTTTTACTAATAGTCATTGAAAATATTTAATGGAGAATAAGAATGAATGCTCTCTAAAAGGGAACACTTCCATTGAGAGCTGGCCTACAACAAGTCCAAGAAAAACTCCCATCCCCCCTGCCCAGGATGGAAGCAGAGCTCTTCAAATTGAGATAAAATGAGAGGTTTTTTTTAACTCTTAGAGGATCTGAGGAAGAAAGGGCTATGGAGAGTGGAGGTTGTGGAACAGGGCAGACTAACAACAGATTTGCTGAAAAAGAAACTAAACCCATTTTTAAGGACAAAAATACAATGTATAAAAGATTCTTTCTTTTTTTCTTTACTGACTTTAGAGAGAGAGGAAGGGAGAGGGAGATAGAAATATTGATGAGAGAGAACATCAAATGGCCACCTCCTACATGCCCCCCCACTGGGGATTTGGCCCACAACTTGGGCATGTCCCCTGTCCAGGAAATCGAACCAGTGACCTCTTGGTGCATGGGTTGATGCTCTAACACTGAGCCACACCAGCCGGGCTGAAAGATTATTTCTCTCTCTTTTTTTTAAATCCTCACCTGAGGATATTTTTCCATTTATCTTCAGATAGAGTGGGAGGGAGGGAGAGAGAGAGAAACATTGACATGAGAAGGACACATCAACTGGTTGCCTCCTGCATGACCTTGACCAGGGACAGGGACAAACTGCAACCGAGGTATGTGCCCTTGACCAGAATTGAACTCACGACTCTTTGGTCTGCGGGCCGACGCTCTAACCGCTGAGCAAAACTAGCCAGGGCTGGAAGATTATTTCTTTAGCTACTGGATGCAAATATTGTAATCACAACCACCAATGCTGAAGAATTTCTATTTTTTCCAAGTGACTTCCTAAATTCCACTAATTACAAATAGGTATGGCAACACAGAATCATTAACAGTTTAAAAATCTTATCTGTTTACTTAGTTACATGCAGAATAAGTTCTTATTTTCAGAGGGCTTTTGCTTAGAACCTCCTTGTCCACATCCATTAAAACCAAGAGACTCCTTACACCACGGGCACCAGAAAGCACTAAGAAAGCAGTGTGCTCCTCTACATCCATCTGGTCTATCCAAGTCCAGAACTTCTGGCTGCTTGGCTCTGCCTGAATAAACCCTTGTCCCACTATCATCACGTAGCATTGGAGAAAATATAAGACACTATATCCCTTCCTGTGATCACCCAGCTATTTCCAAATCTTTGTTTCCTGAAAACAAATCTTGGTCTATTTTCTGGCCTCCTTTAATTCCTGGGCTCAGTAGGACTGAGGTCACCTGGCAGTAAACCTAAAGAACTGTGGTTTATGATTTTTCACTAACTGACTACTTGATTCACTTTCAGCACAGTGCATCCAGAAATGCAGTATATGTAAATGCTTGCATATGTATATTCTTTATATCTTTTAGTCGTTTCTACCAACCATATCTCAGGTCTTTTGTGTACAGAGAAGGTGCTGAAAGTGAAATAGAACATTTGTCCTTATAGTTTTTAAAATCCAAAGTGGTCTAGTTTGAATGAGACTCTGGACAGTACCCTGTTTCAATGATGGAAACCTGAGTTTCTTGCTAGGACCCAAGACTTGGTTCTCAATGGATCAGTCTTAACTCACCTGGAAGAGATCCTGACAAAGAGCTTGGGTGTGGCACATAACCAAGGGGCACAGAAGCTGGTCCATGAACTACATAGTCATTAGTCATGGTTTCTCCATCTCCCTTCATACGTGGACACAACATCCTCTGGCAAATAAAGTATATGGTTCCAGACACGAAAATAGTGACAATTACTCCAATAACTGAACCAACTGTATTGGTGGCCTGTGGTGCTGGCTCCTCAGTTGGATCTGAAATGGGAAGGCAGTACAGGTATATAATGAAAACAACTGCAGAGTCAAAGTAGTAATCAAGAAAAGGGCTTGTGAGCAGAGTGTAAAGCTAATGAAGACAACTTATAAACATTTTTCTTTTTTATGAATACATATACACGACGCCCCATAGATTATGGGTAAATGTTATCATTAGGAGTCAAAGGAACTATCCTTAAGTGAAAACAGAAATAATACATTGGGAAACACTGTAAATGGCTTAAAAAAAATGTTAAGTGAATTATAATTAAACTCCATCAAGAAGTTTTAAATATATATATATAAAATCTATCCTACTTCATTCTATATATCATAAAAATCAACAAACTTATTTTGGAATCTCAGAATAAATTTTAGAGTCAGAAGGGATGAACCCAGAAAAGTCATTACATGTTTTACTTGGAATGGGGAAGCCAAAGCAACCCTGAGCTTGATTTTAGATTTGAGAAGTGACATTTAGGCCTGGCGAAAGGAAATCAGAGGCTGAAGATGGGCATTAGCTCTCAGGCCCGATACGCTGCTGCCTTTAGGGTGAGTCCAGCTGCCTGAGAGCAAGGAACAGGCCTGATACTCGAGGACTCGAGGACTCAGAAAGAAAGCCAGAGCATGTAGGGAGATCCCGCCCATGGCACCCACCTTCATGGGATCCCTGAGGTATCTGAGGCTTCAGGAGCACAGGGCATCAGTGTTAGAGGTAGAGGAAAAGAACAAAAGGGCTTATCCAATTTAGAGCATTACTCTTTAATTTAGAAGGAAAATTCATCCCTTCTGAATAGTCAGATTATAACTGCAGCTCCTTTAAAAACCTTTGGTCTGCCCGGCCAGGGTGGCTCAGTGGATTGAGCGTCGTCCCATGGACTAAGAGGTCCTGGTTCGATTCCCGGTCAGGGCACATGCCCGGGTTGCAGGCTCAATCCACAGTGAGGGGCGTGCAGGAGGCAGCCTATCGATGTTTCTCTCTCACATCAATGTTTCTCTCTCTCTCTCCCTTCCTCTCTAAAAAAAAAAAAAAAAAAAAAAAATCAATGAAAACACATTTAAAATTTTTTCTAAAATCCTTCGTTCTGCTTCATCTTACCTCAAATTTCTCATCCATATAACTAAACTCAACCTCTGACAGATAAATGAGAGAAAATAACATCACTAAGTTACACAATACGTAGGGGCTGCCAGTTACATATTTCATCTATGGTCTCTGAGGCACAGATTCTCCTCAGTCCTGTGAGCAACCACCTCATCTTTCTTATCCCTTTAGTGCCCACACATTCCTTTCTAATGTCACGCTTCAAGAAGAAAAGTTTACACTCACTATCTCCAATTCTTATTCTCCGGGTCACATCCTGACTCACTGAAAGTGGGCTTCTATCCTCACCAGCACACTGAAAGTAGTCTGCCAAAGGTCAACACTCTCCTATTTGCCATATTCAATGAACCTTTCATCTCACTGGCCTCTCTATACTTTCAATACTGCTGGCTCTTGTTTTCCTCAAAAATGTCTGATCAATAGCCTTCCAAGATACCACTCTCTTAGTTTCCCTATCTCTGACTATTCTGTTTCCTTTTGTTGGCTTCCTTCTCTTCTGTCTGCCTCCTAAGTACAGGTGGTTCCCAGAGTTCTGTCTACCCCCGGCTATTTTCCTCCTCTACTTAACTCTCATTGGGAGATTTCATCCACTGCCTCTGCTTTAATTATCATTAATAAACGGAAAGGCCCAAATCTCTCTTGAGCTACAGACCCATATGGTCAACAACTTTCAGAACAGTTTCAATGGGACAGCCCATGGGCGACTTCAATGCAACATGTTCAAATGGAACGCACTGTCACCAGCATTGGTAATGTTTCCTAGATGCCAGGGGTAAAGCAGACCATAAATAAATGAGGCACCCTTGGCAAATTAAAGGCATTTAAATTAAATTAAAAACAAAAATAAAGTAATAAATAAACCTACATCAATGGCACTTCAGTTTTCAGTCCTTGCTATATATTCAAGTTAGTGACTCCAGTCATTCAACGAAGTATCTGTGTGTCAACTTAAACTTATCAACTGTATCTAAATAGTTACCAAGCCCTTTTTATTTTATTTCCGAAATAACTCTGAAAGCTATGTTTCTACCACCGCTGCTCTTCATGATTTAGATCTTCATCATCTTCTGCCTGAACTACAATAGTCTCCTAAGCATTTAAAAAATTATAGGCAGTTGACTTTTGAGCATTGAGCATAGATGTTTAATGCCAGTGACCCATTTTTGGACACTCAAAATATGTTAAAAATAGCGTAAGTTACAAGTGTGCTCTGTTTTAAGGGAATTAATAACATTTAAATCCTAAAAAAAATTATAGGCTGTAAGTTATTAGATGGTGAAAACAATTTAGTGGGTTGAAACTAGCATTTTAAAACAGAAAATGTCTACCTAATATGGATAAATACTGCTGTATGACATATTTGTTTATGTGCACACCCGTGTCTTTGCATTCTCTTGATTTGGTCAAAAAAGTTTGAACGCAACCAGTCTAACAGATTTCCCTGCTTACCATCTTACCACCTCCACCCCGTCTGTTTTACAGCTTCCACAATTACGCAGCCATGCCAGTCCTTTACTTAAGTTGTTCAATGACTGCATTATTCTGGAATACTGCCTAGGCTCTTCAGAAGAAAAGTACTTTAAGGCTGTATTTTAAGGAAGCTCTTTTTTTTAAACTCTTTTTTCTAAAATAGTTTTTTATTGATTTTGAGAGAGGAGAGGAAGGGAGAGGGAGGGAGAGAGAGAGAGAGAGAGAGAGAGAGAGAGAGAGAGAGAGAGAAACATCGACGTGAAAGGGACACATGGAGTGGCTGCCTCCCACATGACCAACCAGGGCCAGGGACAAACTGCAACCAAGGTACGTGCCCCTAGCAGGAACCGAACCCGGGTCTCTCTGGACCACAGGCCAACGCTCTAACCGCTGAGCCAAACTGGCCAGGGCTCATTGGTTGATTCTTATATGTGCCCTGACCGGGGATCAAACCCACAACCTTGGTGTATCGGGACAACACTCTAACCAACTGAGCTGGGCAGGTCAAGGAAGCTCTTAAAGTCACTGAGAGACTGGTGGAATCATGTCAAGAAAAAAATGGGAGATATTAAACATGGACTAATGTTCAGAAACTCTTAAGTTTTGACTGCTATTGAGTTCCACTTATCTATAAGCATTATAGATAATGCTTATAGATAAGCATTCTTCACTTTATCGTGCTTCACAGATTTTATTTTTTTTACAAATTGAAGGTTTATAGCAACCCTGCTGCATAGTGTTCCATTGTGTAAATGTACCACAGCTTTTTTATCCACTCATCTATTGATGGACACTTGGGCTGTTTCCAGATCTTAGCAACTGTAAATAGTGCTGCTATGAACATAGGGGTATATATATTTTTTCTGACTGGTGTTTCAGGCTTCTTAGAATATATTCCTAGGAGTGGGATCACTGGATCAAATGGCAGTTCAAGCTTTAATTTTTTGAGGAAATACCATATTGCTTTCCACAGTGGCTGCACCCATCTGTATTCCCACCAGCAGTGTACTAGAGTCCCCTTTTCTCCACACCCTCGCCAGCACTTGTTGTTTGATTTGTTGATGGCAGCCATTCGAGCAGGTCTGAGGTGATACCTCATAGTCGTTTTAATTTGCATCTCTCTGTTAATTAGTGACGTTGAGCATTTTTTCATATGTCTCTTGGCCATTTGTATATCCCACCAATAAACCATTTTTTAAATTAAGGTATGTACATTGCTTTTAAAAACATAATGCTATTGCACACTTAACAGGCTACATTATAGTATAAACAAACTTTTATATGCATAGTAAACCAAAAAATTAGTTTGACTTGCTTTATTGCAATATTCGCTTTATTGCAGTGGCCTGGAACCGAACCCGCAATATCTCCATGGTATGCCTGTAAATTGTTTCAGAATTTCTTAACTTTATGATCACATTTCTTAACTTTATTTGTGGCAAAACAATATTTCTTCTTTTCTGATGCTTTACTAAAAGTTTCCGTGAAGATTTTTGTGCATAAGAAAACTGCTGTCTTTTAAGGAATTAAAAGCAGAACATAAACAATTCCTAGTTTACCATTAATACGTGTTTCTTAATAAGGAAATAGTTATTATAAGTGAACCTCATACATAAAAAAAGGAAAACGTCTTTTAAAAATTCTCCCTAAGAGAGATAGACAGACAGGTTTCAGTCCTACTTACAACAATCCAGTTCATCTGATTTGTCACTGCAGTCCACATTATGATCACATTTCTTATGTTTTCCAATGCACTGACCATTGGCACAGCGGAACTGATCAATTAAACAAAGCACTGGGAAAAAAGGCAAATAGTTTTCTTATTTTTACTATATTGTAGGCAAAATACTAAGCAAGTCAAAAAGTACTTTGTGGGTGCAAATGAAAACAAATTAGACTTCTAGATATAGCTTAAACATTATTCTCAGGAGATTTTCATTGGTAGAGGGGAAAGGCAATACAGCAGGAAATTTCCTCTTTTGTTCTTTATGCTAAATTTAATCATTAACTAATAATTTTGTTAAGAATTAAGTAATTCTACATGCATTTTTAGACACTATAAAATTCCAAAAATTTTGTTTTATATCATGTTAATGGTTAGTGGAGAAAAAAGAGTAATAAAATTATTTTATATTGAAAGAAATAAATTCACTAATTCAGAGTTCACTGGGAACAAGCACTATTTTTACATACTGAAGTTCTTTTGGCCTCATTCCTCTGGCTAAGCTTATTCATGTGTACAAACCTTATGCATATTAAGTGAATTACAACAACAATTTAGAACATGTTACTATGTTTAGACATTATAATAAAGTCTTGAAAACCCCAAATCTACCACTGAGCCAAAGCAACACTCCACTCTGAATTGCAAACAACTTAATGGAAAAAGGACTATATAACCGAGTCTTAAAATTTTTAGATACCTTCACAGTTCTTCTCATCTGATTTATCCTGGCAGTTTGCATCTCCATTGCATCTGAGGGCACCATCAATACACTGCCCACTGGCACACTGGAACTGGGACTCTGAGCATACAGGACAATTGAGCTCATCACTGTGGTCTTCACATTCAGTAAACCCATCGCACCGCCAAGCCACAGGGATACAGTCAATTTCTCCCGTGAAACAAGTAAACTGCTGAGGAGAACATGTTGGGGGTTCTTCAGTGAACAAGGGGGAGGGGAGTGACAAAAACAAAATAATTGTCACACAGAGGTAAACACACTTGAGTGAAGCTCATTTAATAATAAACATATACAAAACACTTTATAATAGATCAAATTTGTAATCTATCTCTTCCAATCAGAGAAGTAACAAAGAAAAATACTGATACACTCCACTATATAGCTGATCTTCAAATCTCTTGCAGTCTAGGTAGAATGCCTCACAGCTGCTACACAATATATATTATTGATTTTTTTAAAACTTAGGAAAGTTAGAATAAAATAATCTTATAATACCATCTTCTCAATGATTTCTTTTTTATTTTGAGTGTATAAGCCCTTTCAATCTTTGTTCACAGAAAATGTATTTTATATACCTTTTATAGTAGAAAACACTGATTTTTTTGGCTACATTTTTACATCAGCTTATAATCATAATGTTTCATAGCTATATAAACTCAGTTACCTAATAATTTTCCTATCATTAGAAATCAGATTATTTTTAAATTTCTGTCACTACAGAGAACAGTCTTTCTCCTTCAGTTGAATTAACTTAAGTTATGGAACACGTTAATTGTCATTTAGACCCACACAGGAAAACGGTAACATATTTACCTCCACATGACAGCTCATCTTGAAGCAGAACCAAGTGCATGGGGCAAGAGCACCTTGTAGTACCATCTCCTTTTACAAGACAAATATGCGAACAGCCACCATTATCCTGAGCACAAGGGTGCTGTCCTGCAAAAAAAGAAAAGGAAGGAAGAAAGGGAAGAAGAAAGGGAGGGAGGCAGGAGGGAGGACACAGCCCAGTCAAAAATCAATCATTTATGAATTCCCAAGAAAACCAAATGTAAAATCATCTTGGACTTTATTTCCACACACATATAATTCCTTGCTTCATCCCTACACAATCTACAAGAAAATGAGGACACTTTAAAAACACAAAACACTGTCTTTACATATTTATATAACAAATATTTTAAGCCCTTGCAAGTT
This sequence comes from Tadarida brasiliensis, assembly GCA_030848825.1. Classification (NCBI taxonomy): domain Eukaryota; kingdom Metazoa; phylum Chordata; class Mammalia; order Chiroptera; family Molossidae; genus Tadarida; species Tadarida brasiliensis. Next base: position 28,066,587 of record CM061263.1, read on the forward strand.
TGGCTTAGCAGTTAGAGCGTCGGCCTGCGGACCAGAGAGACCCGGGTTCGGTCCCCACTAAGGGCACGTACCTCGGTTGCAGTTTGTCCCCAGCCCCCGGTTGGGGTCGTGTGGGCGGCAACCACTTAATGTGTCTCTCTCGCATTGATGTTTCTCTCTCTCTACTCCTCCCTCTCTCCCTCCCGCTCTATCTGAAGATAAATGTAAAAATGTCCTTGGGTGAGGATTAAAAAAAAAAAAAATTTAAAGTATTTTAAGCAAGGTAATGATATAGTTCATGTTAATTTTGTGAATAAGAAAAGCTGATTATTGAAACTAAAAAAATTTACGAGGAGAATGCTGAGACCTGGATACTGTTCTATTTAATATACAAAAACTCTTCTAAACTAGAGATTTTAACTCAGAAATTCTGCCTTTCTAAAAGATAAGATGATTTTACTCAGAAAGTATATTTTAATAAAGAATTCACTGAAAATCAGAGGTGTTATAAGAAAAAGCTTAAGTTCACATGGATCAGAAACAATCAAAATTACTTGCTTGGTCAAATGCAAAAGATAACCTGCAATGCACCCTGGACAGTGTAGTTCAGTTGGTTGAGTGTCATCCCATGCACCAAAAGATGGGTTTGATTCCATCAGGGTACATACCAGGGATGCAGTTCAATTCCCAGTAGGGGGTGTACAGGAGGCGGCCGATCGATGTTACTCTCTCTCTCTTCCTCTCCCTTCCCTCTCTATAATCAATTAAAAAAAAATAACCTGCAATGTTAAAAATGTTTAATTTCCTCATATTTGGGTTAGATTAAATAAATACACCATCTGGCAACTATTCAAAGTCTGTCTCACGGGTTGTAGTTAATGAAATCAGTGCTATGAATTTTCTACTTAGCTTGTTGTTAAAGCAACTCAACATCCGTCACCACAGAATACCAACATCTGATGTAGACACCCATTTGTTACCTGACTCTTCACTAACACATCAGTCCTACTTTGGTGTGTGCTGATGAGATTGAGAGAGTCAGCTACTACTACCAATGAGCAGCTCTGTTATATGACATCAATGTCCCAAATCAGACATCAGTCATTCAATTAGGATACACAAACTATACGGTAATATTTCTCAACCTTTAATTCCATGACACCTTTTTTTTTTTTTGGTTAATCCTCACCCTAGGATATGTTTCCATTGATTCTTAGATAGAGTGGAAGGGACTAAGGGAGGGAGAGAGAGAAACACTAATGTGAGAGAGACACATCGATTGGTTGCCTCCTGCATGACCCTGACTGGGGCTGGGAATCTAACCTGCAACCCAGGTTCGTGCCCTTGACTAGGAATCAAACCTGAGACTCTTTGGTCCTCGGGCCAACTCTCTAACTGCTAAGCCAAACCGGCCAGGACTAATTCCATGATACTTTTGATAAGCAGAAATCTCATTCTCTTTAATGTTATTAGAAAAAATTTTTAAATGTTTTTCCAGATATAAAACTATATTTAAAGACACCCCCACCCCTCAGGAAATTCTGAAAACCTCAACTGAGATCTTATATCGACTGAATAAATAACTTAGGTACTGTGTCATTATTATTTATTCCTATTAAATGTTCAGCATGAGTTACACATCGTAACATAGAATGGCAACAATTCTAACTTTCTAATTCTTAAATACTTCTAAACTTCTAAGTTCATAAACAATGACAACATAATGAAGACTTGGACAAGAAATGATCTCATTCCTCTACTCTCCTTCCATATTCCGATTTGATTGAAAAGCATTGTGCTGAGAAGGGGTTTCAAGAATTCTCTCTTTAGTCTTCTATTTAACATTAGCATTCCTGGTACAACCATGTAAGACCTATAGTAGTTACTGCTATGAGGGTACTTCTGATTACAGACACCTATTAATAAGAAACTAGGCCAAGATGATCAGACATTTTCAAAGGTTTTCAATAAGATAAAAAGAATATTTATGGCTACTTTTCCAAGCTGAAAATTGAAAACTTTATTCAAGAGGGAAAAAAATACAAGCACTTATTAAAGCACAGTATTCTCTAATTTTTAGTTTGTTTTGCTTTTGCTCAAGAATAAAGTTATTCCATGATAACTATATTCATCATTACATAAATATAATTTTTGCTTTTGTTTGAACTATGGAGTGTACAGGGAACAAAAGAAATACATGCTTTATGTTAGCATTCTCATAGGGGCTGAAGGAGAGAAAGAAAAGGCATGACAAGCAGAGCCTTTGTTGTACCTGAGGACATTTCTGAAAATGAGCAAGACCATTGCTTTCCCTCATTCCCGTTTTATGAGGAAAAGATGTTTAATCTGAAAAAGCTCCCAGGTGAGTTTAATATAAAGGCTTTAAAAGCATGGAGTTAAAAAAATGGCAAAACTAAAAGTACATGAAAATCTTCAAGATAAAGCAGTAAGAAGACACAAAGGAAGATCTTAATTTTATCTTAACTTCTTACAACAAACACAAATCGTACAATTAGCAGTACACCATCAGCACTTACTATATTCCTGAAGGTTCAGCTCCTTTACAGCATGAATGTCACTAAGCTGGGCTATTCGAGCCTGGACTTTGGTTCTACCCTCTCGACCTGTCATATCAATTTTTTCAATCATTTGCTGCTGCTTATCAATCCAATAGAGCCAATTTTCAAACACAGTCAGTCCCACAGGCTGCAAGATATTCGAGTCTTCCAATACTATCCGGTTGGCACCTTGGAAAGAAGAACATTCGCCAGAAATAATTCACGTGGGTCAAGCCATACATTTAACACTTATTTATTGAAAAACATCAGATTCTAAAAGTTCTGAAAAGGAAAATATAAACTCTCTCCCACAAAACTTCAGAATCATTCTTTGAAGAAAAACCATATAGTACCAGAAAATAGGCAATACACTAGACATTTAAGTGCAATCAAGAGCAAGTACGTGCCCAATACCTAGTAAATATTCGAATTCACAGAAATGTAGAAAAGAACTCGGAGCAGTTGTCAATGTTTTTAAAAGCTGAGTCCATTTCTCAAATTAAATTTTATGAAAAGCTCTAACATATAAAAAACAGATCAAAACGGTACTTGTCTGGATGAGGCAGTGGCGGTGAGCCCAGAGCGCTTGGCCTCCACCTCTCACTGAGCACACCTGCGGCATCTGTGAAGCACTTCACCCTCACCCCACTCAGGACACAGAAAACACGACTGACTCAAGATCTGCCTGGTTCAAGCCTCAGCTCAAGGTAAGAATTCTTTCTACATTACAGACACAGAGTTATCCAGACACTGAAGAAGCAACCTAATAATCTGTTGCTGAACTGTGAGAAAGTTCTTTCACAGTGTGCTGAAATCTATGCCCCCACTCCCCGTCACTTTAAAAAGAAAAAATATATTCGTTCCTTTTCTCTTCCTCCTAATAGTCTTTCAAATAGCTATAGAATATTTTCATAGTTTCTAAGTTCAATCAAAAAGCCACTAGCTTATACTTTGAAAATAATCAGGGCAAGTTCCAGAAAAGAGGCAAGCATAAAGCTAAACTTTAACAGAGAAAAGTGGGGAGATAGTCCAGATGAAGAAGTGCTGCCTAAGTCAACATTCAGATCGATGGTGGTTTAAATACAAGTTTACTTATGCTCCCTCCTAAAAATCTATTAAAATGGTGGTGAAAATTTAAGATATAAACCCACAAGTACAAACAGAAGAGCAGAGTGACATAAAATTTATAAGCTGGAGAATAGATAAATCAGAGATAATAACACAGTAGCCCAGAGAAAGCTAAATGCCTGCAGTTAGTGAAGCCAACAGCAAAATCAGTTAGCTTACAAACTAGAATCACCAGGTATTTTTGGATGGAGCAAAAGAAGTTATGTGGCTGAGGCTAAAAGAGTACTAACTGAAAATATGCACAAGAAGTAAGGCAGCTCCTGGGTCTCCTCTCTCCTCTAGCAGAAGATTGAAGATATACTCCGTAAAGAGGTTAAACGAGACCTTCATATACCAGGCAAAGACAGAGAGGCAGTGCCATACATCGGGTTTAACTGGGGAATTACTTGAAAGTTTACTTCATAATTGGTGAGACTCTCCCCAACACCCTTCTCCCACTAGACTCCAAAAACACTAGCATCCAGCTTTTATTCCTCCTGGAGAAGACTAGAAGGTTTCCCTATAGGAAAAACAAACCACCACCACCAACAATGACCAAACAAAAAACCTAAGGTATCCAAAAGAAAAGAACTTCAGATAGTGTCACACATCTGAACACATCTCTATGGCCTAAACACAGTAGTGGAATTGCTATGTAATCTGGTATATATAGATTCAATTTGAATAGATACATCCAAATTGCTCACCAAAGTGATTACATCAATTTAAAATCCCCACCAGAAGTATAATGAGAATTGCCATTTGGTATTGTCAGACTTCTAAATTATTACCAGTCCAATATTTTAGAAGTATATTTCATTATTAATTAAATTTGCATTTCCCCATTTGATATGGAGGTTAATTTATTGGTCCTTCATGTTTCTTCTCTGAATGGCTTACTCATAGTCTTTGCTCACTTTTCTATTGCTGATTTCTAGAAATTCTTTATTCAGAACAAATTTGGGGAGAGACACACAATGGCTTCAAAATTCTCTCTAATGTTTTATTTCAAGGGAGAGGAGGAGGAAGCGAGGTTCAAAAACAAATATGGCTGAAGACTAACATTTGACAAAATTGAGTGGCAGGAACTCTGTGCTTTCTCCATGCTGGAATCATTTAGTAATTAAGGGTGGGAAAAAACACATAGGGAAAAAAAAAGTTAAATCATTCGTGTTAAATAATAATAACGTTATGGATATTTTTCTTTTTTTATATTTTTGAAACTGCCTATAATGAACATGTGTTACTCATAACAAAAATAAGCATCCTAAATGCAGAGAACTAGAGAAAAGTGGGGAAAATCTCTTCAATGTGAATAAAAGAGTTAAAACATTGATATAAAGAGCAGTTATACAAATTAAAAGTGATATAAGAGATTAAGTGATCAGATGAGGAAAAGAATATTTCATGCTAGGTAAATGTGCACACACATGCCAAAGTGTGTGCATGACTTTAAAAATCAGACAAAGCAAATGAAACGGAAGCATCTGAACCTAAAAAGACAATATTTTTTTAGTTTTAAAAAAGAATTACAAATGTATTCAAACATATAAAAATTCAAATAATAAAGAAATAAATACTCAACACATTAGGATATTAATCTTTTAGACCTTTCTCAAGGTATATTTATTTGTATATTTCTCAAGGAATATACAAACATATGTACCCATGTTTCTTGATTTTATATCTATATATCTATATATCTCTCTCTATGTATATACTGTGTGTGTCTATAATATATGTATATGTAGTATAAATATTTTTGGAGGATAATTTGCCAATAAATATACTATATATAATATATTATTAAATTTTAAACAAAATCAGATTTAAATAAACAACTTAATCTTTAGATAGAGTAGGAGGGGGAGGGGGGAGAGGGAGATGGAGAGGGAGGGAGGGAGGGAGAGAAAGAGAGAGAAAGAAACATCAATGTGAGAGACACATCACTGGTTGCCTCCTGCATGACCCCAACCAGGGCCGGGGACTGAACCTCAACCAAGGTACGTGACCTTGACCGGAATCGAACCCACGACTCTCCGGTCCATGGGCCGATGCTCTAACCACTGAGCCAAGCTGGTCAGGGCCAAACAACTTAATTTTTAAAAACCATTTTTCCATGTCACTGCACACAGCTCTACCTCATTTGCTGGAATGACTGTAATATTCCACACACTTGATACAGTAGAATGCATTTCTCTGTAATAGTCTATTACAAATAATGCTTATCAAATACCCTTGTACAATTGGGTCAGCATTTCTGTAAGCAGCTATCTAAAAGGGAAATGTATTGGCAAATTACTCTCCATAAAGGTTCTACCAATTTCCACTTCTACCAAAGTGCATGACAGCATGCCATTTTCTGGTATTCTAACCAATGTTCGGTATAATCAACTTTAACGTATTTTTGCCACTCTGATAGACATAAATAGAGTATTCTTTTAATTTCATTTTCATGATCACTAGTAAGGCCACACAAAACATTTGTGGGGAGGAGAAGTAACTATGATTGTAGACAGAGGACTGCAAAGAAATGAAAAAGTAAAAGTACATCTTGAAAACCAACAAATGATTTTAGTCACAAAACACCAGGAATGTTAAAATTATTTGAGTGTGCTGATGAGCTTGTGAAAGGTGAATACCAACTTAAGTGTAGATTTCTTTCTCGTCAGGCTATGAGACTAACCTGAAGACATTTTTAGTACAGTAGTGACATGATTAGAAACCATGCTTCAGAAAATTAATCTAGGAATAGTGTTTAAACTTTCAGTGAGGGGCATCAGGGAGGAGACAAACATAGGTTAGAATTCAGGACAGAGATGATGAGAACATAAACTAGAGCAGAAGAATTAGGAAAGGAGAAGATATTCATTAGAAATATATTACTTACAGAGCCCAAATGAAAAATATTGGCAAGTTATTAGATAACAGAGGGAGTAATCATATTTATGGTTGAAGAAAAAAGTGCTTCCCAACCAACTTGATTCTGACTACTTTTGGAGAATAAAATTGTAAAGAAAACGTATACAAAAATAATGCAATAGAAGAAAAATACAAATACCATTGATGAATCATCTCAATAACCGAAATCAAAATAAGAAAACATTTCTTGGGTACCTGAGAGATCACTGCTTTCAATTCGTCGGAGATCTGAATCAGCCCAGAAGAGCTTGCCCAATCTGCTATCAAGGGCCAAAGCAATCGGTTTACTTAAGCCACTGAAAAAGAGAACCTCCCGTTCTGTCCCATCCAAAGCAGCTCGTTCAATTTTTGGAGACCTTTCCTGAAGATTGGTAAAATACATATACCTAGAGAGAAGGGAGGAAACAGTAAGTGTACCCAAATAAGAAACCATACAAAATGAGAATATTCTTACTGATTAAAACAAAAAAAGGTTGAATTTTTAAAATCTTATTTTGAAATGTTTCAAATATTTTTTAAAAGGCCATGAGATACTTTTATTCCTTTCAGTAACAGTAACAAAGAGTACACAGAATTTCTGAGGGCACTAACTTTCATGTATTAATAAAACAAAGTGTTAGAGGCACACCTACCTTTTGAAAAACTACAATAAAATAAAATAAAAGAGCAATAACCAAAGACCTGCGCACACAGTTTAAAATTCCTTCCCTAATTAGTCCATTTCATAAGTAAAAATAGGTCATAAGATTCATTTCTTATATTTATATTCTTTTTCCTGTAACTCCTTTGAAGTTAAGCTACTTTCCCTGCTGAATTCCTTATCATTCATTCAGATGCAAAAACATATTATTTATTAAATGCAAAGCTCTGTATTAAATGAAAGAACACATATTAGTTCTTCGCGTAAAGGAACCTACATTCTAGTAGAAAATAGAAGACTGAAAACAAAAGTTGTATAGTCAATTGGAAAGGATTAGGCATGACTAGAGAGGCACAGATAAATCAGAGTGCTGGACATTTGGCAGAGGAGAAAAATCACATCTGGCTGGGGATTGGGTAGATCAAGGAAAACTTAATGGATGATGTTGCAGTTCAAATGGTCCTGGAAGTATGGAAATTGAAGCAATAGTGACTAAGAAAGGAAATTATAGGCAGTAAAATCAGAGAAAGCAAGAAAATGCAGGGGGCAGGTAGATGAGAATATTAAGTTTTTCACTGGAACACAGGACACTTAAAGGTAAATAACTAAGGGCTGAAAAGGAAGGCTGATGAGGGTCTCAGATGCCAAGACATCTGAGTGGTACTTCAGTAACATACCCTTTCTCTGGGTTTACCACGATGGCTCGAGGTCTGTCTTGCTCGCCTTTTAGCACGACTCCAATTGATCTCCCATCTAATCTGGTTACGGTAATGACGTTGGTGGCCTCACAAGTCCAGTAGATGTAGCGGCTATAGATATCAATGCTGAGGTCATAGGGTTGTATTTCTAGATTTAGAACTGAGCTCACAACCACAGTAAAGCCCTAGGGAAAGAAAAAGACACACACACACAGAAAATTAGACTCCAAACCAGATAGCCGTGAGGCGATCACTCACAATGCTTACATTTACGTGGTCACTCATCTGAGAAGGAAATCTCAAGAGACATTTCTTACTGGTACATTTTTTATGAGTACGGTGCTTCTTTGTTACCATACATTTCAAATGCTCCCTTTGGTTATTAAGACATTGGGGCAGAAGAGCGAGCTAAGGTCACGTTAGTTGCTCTAAGAACCTGATAGTGCATTGATTAGAGATGAGCATGAGAAGGTGGCAGCTCTCTCGTATAGACAACCTTGGCTAGAATCATACCCTAGAAATAACTCTAAATCAGTGGTTCTCAACAAGGGGCAATTTTGCATGTGCAAATGCCTAAATCAGGGCATTTGGCAATGTTTGGAGACATTTTTTATTATCACGACTATGGGAGATATAACTGGCATCTAGTGGGTAGAGGCCAGGAATGCTGCTAAACAGCCTATAATGTGCAGGTCAGTCTTCCACAACAAAGAACTACCCAGCCCAAAAATGTCAACAGTGCTGAAAATGACCAACTCTGCTCCAGAGACAATAGCAATTAGCTATAAACCACATCTATCAATCATGTCTGTCTCTAATACTTAAATTAAATCCACCAAAAAGCTGCTCAGTCAACAATTTCAGTTTTGCGCACACACATGCACGCACGTGCAGAATCACCACTCAAATAAAATAGGATGATTGCTTAGTCCAATTACTCGATAGAAAAAATGGATTTTGCACTGAGCCTTGAATTACCTGGCTGCCATCTTCTTGTGCTTTCCGGATCATGTTTTGTCGTGAATCAATCCAATACAGTTGCTTGTCCAGTGGGTCATAGTCAATGGCTCGGACATTCCGAAGGCTGTGGATAGGAAGGATGATGTCGGGGCTCTGCTGTTCATCGATTACCATGCGGTTTATGGCGCTCTTCTGACTGAAGAGCAGGAACGTAGTTGGAGCTTAAAGAAAGAAAAAGAGCAAATCTGAAACAGACTAAGTCCTGTGTCACTCAAAGATTTGATCAGCCTGTAGCTATACCTCCTACAAAACACACAGATGTTGAAGAGGTAAAGAGGTAAGATTGAGGACAAAACTCTTTGGTATAACCCCTGAAACCCTCTTCAAAGTGACATTAATCAGCACTCTGGTTACCAAATCAGTTACGAATTTACTCAATAACAAATCCATCTAGCGTATTTTTTCTATTTTGTCCACTGTGGTATCATAGGAGACTTCAGTTCAATGACACATTTGACAAAGATATACAAAATTCTCCCTGTTTATGAAGTGAATAATCCTCCACAACATCTTCTTGTGGGTGGCAGGAAGCTGGGCTTCCACAGGTCAAAGCAGAAACTTCAAGACTGGTTTTAGTCTCAGCTCTCTCAATATCTAGTCACTGACCTTAAATAAGTCACTGAACCTCTTTGCATCAGTTTACTCAACTCCAAAATAAGGTGATAGCTATCTTGTCCTGCTCATTGACTTGCTGTAAGAATTTTGTAACATATGTAAAAATACTTTAAAAATTATAAGACATTATGTCAATTATAACATAATAAAGATTGTAAGGCATTATATAAATGTAAGATAAAAATAACTATTGTTTATTTTTATCAGTAGCAGCAGTAATAAATGTGACATTAATAGGAATCAAACAAACCCTCATGGACTGCAGGTATAGGCTTTATTTTGCATTGAGTGTATGTGATTTCTGCCGTGAGAAGGAGCTGATAAAAATCTCTCTCTTCCTCCCAAACTAATAATAAATGCTTTATACTCATTATCGCGAATCCTCATAACAAACCTTGTATTTATATTTTCACTAAAAAATATTCTGCTCTTCTAAGTTGATGCCCTAAATTTATGAAGTGGGGAAATGCAACAGAGACAACATTGCTCTTTCCTAGGGACCAGGCCTCTGATTACTATGCAATCATCTTTTTTTTTTTTTTTTTTATCCTCACTGGAGGACATTTTTCCATTTTTTGTTCAGATAGAGTGGGAGGGAGAGAGAGGAAGAGAGAGAGAGAAACATCGATGTGAAAGGGACACATCGAGTGGCTGCCCCCCCCCCCACGACCCAACCAGGGGCCGGGGACAAACCGCAACCAAGGTACGTGCCCTTAGCGGCAACCGAACCCGGGTCTCTCTGGACCGCAGGCCGACACTCTAACCACTGAGCCAAACCGGCCAGGGCTATGCAATCATCTTTAATGCAGAAAAACATCTAGGAGATAACAGCATTTGACAGTGCTACCAACAACTTCAAAGCCTAACAGCATTTTAAAAATCTTCATTAGAATATATATAAAATTCCATAGCATATTTTATTCTCCTGGGGGTCAGTCATCACCTAAATCCAGTAGAATTTTATCCTTCTCAGGGATATAAACATAAATGGTCAAGCTATCATTCCTTCATTTCTCCCTAATCCCCATTCTTCACAGTTCCCTGGTTTACTTTACTTTTACACCCAAATGTGTATTGGCTTAAATCCCAAAAAAACTCATGAGTACTGTCCTGGCCGGTGTGGCTCAGTTGGTTGAACATCGTCCCATACACCAAAAGGTCACCGGTTTAACTCCCGGTCAGGGCACATACCCAGGTTGCGGTTTCAATCCCTGGTCGGGGTACAGATGCGAGGCAACCAATTGATGTTTTTCTCTCTCTCTCCCTTCCTCTCTAAAATCAATAAAAACATATTTAAAAATAAAAAATAAAAGATAAGAAACTCACTGATACTCACAGAGAACCTTGGCATTCACAACACTGAAATTCTGCTCTAAGTTCTTCACTGGCTAAAAGCCCACACTTAGCTGGAAGATTCAGAACATCCTCCAATCATCCCACTGGAGCGCTCCATTATCTGGAGTCCATCATATATTTGATTTAACAACTTTTATCAATTTTAGTAGAACCCGTGTCTTAAGCAGTAAGAACACACGTCAAAACAGAGTAGCTCACAAGTCTCCCATCCCCCCCTTTTTTTTTTAAGAAATTTTTTTTTTTGCAGTACTACTTTCTTGTAAAGCAAGGGGAAAAAAAAAAAAAGGCTCTAAATTTTAGTTTCCAACAGCATAAGCACCACCTATACGAAGACATACAATGAGACTTAGAAGATAAGACCCCTGAATTTTAGTTGCCAGCTTTTCCTGACTGGGAAACAATATCAAATATATATTTGGCTCCTAAGTATGTTTTACTGAGTATTATTTTTTATTAATCAAGTTTTAACCTTCAATAAGATTCTACAATTAGGTGTTCTAGAAATGTGGATTAAGACAACACCAAATATGGCTCCAAATAAATGCTTGTTTCAAAAAGTCTACAGATAACATTAGCAATTACAATTAATTGGCTTAATATTTCTAAGAGGCAGCTGATGTTTTCACTTATTTACAAGTCATTCAGTGCTTAAAGTAACAAGGAATATGCAATTTTGTAAGCTTAAATCCATCCTAATTTACGTAACCTCTAACCACCTCATCTCCTGGGGAATAATGCTTTAAAAATTGTCCTATAAGGCTGAGTTTTACATTCCCACAATGAAAAGAGCCACATGCCAAAGTTGGAGGATGAGGTGTAAGTAGAAGGGAGCTTTTCAGCTCTCTGTTGAAGGCACAAGTGTTCACCTGTAGCTTAATGGGAGGCACTGCTCTTGTGTAAAAACAGCATAATCTGTAAGGGCACCCCACCACATCTGACTGTGCCATTTGTGCACTGTGCCCAAGGCTTGGAGTTGGTACAGAAGTCCAATCCATATCCAAACCATGCACCTGCACAGCTGCATCTGCCCAGAGGAAACATCTTTTCCCAATTTGTACAAAGGTGCCATAGAAGCCAGTCACTTCAGCACTGAACAAAGGATTACACAATTTGGTTTCCTGTTTCCTCTGACTTAATCTACTTATTCATTCTGTTCCAACAACACTGGCCTCCTAGGTGTTCCTCTAACGTACCAGACATGTTCTCCCCTTGGGTCTTTGCATTTGCTGCCTGCCCCCTTTTGCTTGACAGGTCTTCCCCCAGATATCCACATAGTTCCTCACCTCCTTCAGGTCACTTTTTCAGTAGTGATTTCTCTAATCACCCTATTTAACATTGCAATCCTCCTCCCCACCCCTTCTCACACTTAAAATTTCTCTGTAACATGTACCTCCATCTCACCCATGACAGAGTTTATGTAACTGGTTTGTTCTCTCTCCCACTGGAGTGTAGGCTCCATGAGGGCAAGGACTGATGTCTACTTCATTCACTGCTACATCCTCCACTGGCTCAAATAATGCCCAGTATGTACATGTTCAATAAATATTCACTCAAACAATAAATGAATAAACAAATGAAGAAACAAGCATTAGATGATGATAACTAAGGAGAACCATGTAGCCATGATTTTGAAAGTAAGAAAATAAAATTATTTCAGAGACTTGGGAAGGAAAACAAACGAACATTTATTTAGAACCTCCAACATGTCACACACATCATACCAGATATTATTTAATCCCCAAAATGATCATCTCCATTTTAGAGGTGAGCAAACTCAGAAAGGTTAAGTAATTTTTAAAGGAAGCCTCCAAAGGTTAAGCAATTTCTCCAAGGTCACAAACCTGTTGAATGGAAGAGCACATGTGTTTTTCCAAATCCTGTCCTATTTTATCATTCTTTCATTTAACAATGATTTTTTGAATGACTACTATTTACCAAGCACTATTTTAGGCACATAAGATATTATATCAGTGAACAAACAGGAAAAAAATGCTCTGTGGAGTTTATATACCAATAGACAATAAGCAATAAACATAAAGAAGTTATAGTATATAAATAATAAGAGTGTATAAATTATATAGTATATCAAAGAATGATAAGTGTTATGGGAAGAAGAAAAAGTTAGGTAAGGGGCACAGGCAATGCTAGACAGGGTGAAAGGATGATTTGCACATTTTAAATAAGGTAGACCAGGTCTCCTGGTGAAGGTCACAATGAGCAAAGAAATGGAGGTGAAGCAGATCCATGCAAATATTTGCAGGAAGAACATTCCGAGCAAAGAAATAAGCAGGACAACAGTCCTGATCTAGTATGGCTGTCATGGAGAGAGCAAGGAAGAGAACAGTAAAAGCTGAAGTTAGAGGAGCAAAAGGTGGGGATGCCACATGTGGGATACAGACCATGTAGGAACTTGTAGGCCATTATAAGATTAGGTTTTACTCTGTGTGACATGGGGAGCCATTGTAAGGCTTTGAGCAGAGAAACAACACGATCTGATTTAGCTTTTGAAACATAGGTCAAGGAGTAAATTGCACAATGTTAGAAAACTCTTTAAGGGCAAGTACTTTGTGTTCAACTTTCCTTGTAATCTGTCTTGAAATCTAATACATCTCTACACAAATATTAAATAGTACTCATTATGAAAAGAGCACACAACAGGAGGCTTCTTGAAGCACTGCTGACCTGTCTTGGAAAGGTAGCCAAACACAGATATTAGGGACACTCAGCACTGATTTCTCATGGCCTTCACCAAACAACATGCACTCATGATAATGATCTCAATAGGTCTTTCCATATTCTTCTGGTCTTTATCCTCAATCTGCTATTACTGCCATTTTCTCCTTCCATTCAAAGTCAAACCTCTTGAAAAAGATGTCTATGTACATACACTATCTCCCATTCTTCTTCTCCATTCCCTTTTTGATCTGCTCCAGTCTTTCACCATTATTTCCCTAAAATTATTCTATTCAGGGTTAGTAAAACCACCTCACTCAAAAACCCAATGGATACTAGTTTATGCCTCATCTTACTCAACCTCAGCAGCACCTAACACAGTTCTTTTCTGAAACAATCTCACCTCTCATCTTCTCTGCCACTATTCTCTTCTGGTTTTCCTCTTACCTCTCTGGCTGCTACTTTTCAGTGTCCACTGCAAGCTTTCTCTCCTCAACCAGAGCTCCTTAAGTTACCAGATGCCTTCTTTTTTCTATACCAGGAATTGGCAATTATGGCCCACAAGCTAAATCTGGACTGCTGCCTATCTTCGTAATAAAGTTTATCAAAATTCAGTTACATTTTACGTACTGTCTATGACTGCTTTCATGGTACAGTGGACAGAGTTGAGTGTCTGTGAAACACTATACAACTCACAAAGCCTAAATACTCTCTGGCCCTTTACAGAAAAGGTTTACTGACCCTGGTTCTACATCTTCTCCCTAAGTAATCTCCCCTATTTTAAAATATGCTGGCAATTTCAGAATTTCTACCTCCAACCTCATCTCTCTCCTCTGAGCTCTGGAATCTTCTCCCAACTTATTGTTTTTATTGATTTTTTAGAGAGAAAGAAACATCGATGTGAGAGAGAAATATCAATTGGCTGCCTCCTGCACACCCCCTACTGGGAATTGAGCTGACCATCCGGGCATGTGCCCTGACCAGGAATCAAACCAGGACCTCTCAGTCCATGGGAGGACGCTCAACCCACTGAGCCACACCGGCCAGGCTTATTTAGTATTTCTATTGCAATGTCCCATAGAAATATCAACATAAACCTGCCTAAAATTATGATCAAACCAACAATCTAGAAGTCACCGCTGCTTCCTCCCTCTTCTTCTCCCTCACATACAACCCACTAACAAGGTCTGTTCATTCTAGCTTCTAAATGTACCTTGAATCCATCAGCTTCTCTCCATCCCTACTGCCACCACCCCAGTCCAAGTTTGCCGACATTGCTGCACTAGTCTGACTTCCCCACCACTTGTTTTCCTCCTCAAATCATTTCCACAGCAATCAATCATGGTATATCTTATTTAATTTTCACAGAAACCCTACAAAGTAAATACTATTATTATTCCCATTTTACAAATGAGAAATATTAAGGTTTAAAAAATTTATGTGACTTGCTTTAGTAAAACACAAAACTAACGTGGCAGAGACTCCATATCACTAAACTATCAACTTATGTTCCTTTTCACGACAGAAGCCTTGTGTCAGAGAGACTAAATCCTTTCCTATGTGATATCTTATACTTCCAGACACAGAACAAAGCAATCTCGATTATTACATCCAACATCCTACAGCAGTTTTGTACTTTCTACCCTAGTGAACAATATCCTACTTCTCTCTCATGAATCTACTCTTTCTGATCTAATTCTCTTTTTCTTTATCATATCTACCAATTTGTTCTTGTCTACCCACTAACAAGGGCTTTCATGAATACCTGAGTCATGAACTAGGTTTCCCTAAGCCAACCTGTTTTGTTATGCACTGTGTTTTGTTGTTGTAAGCAGTTGAGCAGTGTGTGTGTGTGTGTGTGTGTGTGTGTGTGTGTGTGTGTGTGTGTTAATATGCAGTACCTGTTAACATTTAAAATCAGGAGACAGTGTAGCCCCCCACCATTCAAAATCTGGATTCATGACTAAAGAAGAAAATCAGGTAACAACAGCTGAATTTAGCAGCAACCACTTACTATGTTCACAGCATGTACTCTAGTTTCCCATCTACTTGCTACTATTTCATACTAGACTAAATTTACTCATATGCATTTTCTACTGGGCCTTTTATACACTTAAATTTTTTATCTTTAGACTATTCTATGAACGTCAAAGGACAAGGAGGTTGTATTTTGGAGATCCTCTTTGTACTGCTCTTCCCTTCCTTTGCAATGAATAAATATGAATTATGTACTGCATGGATGTATGACTGTCTACCTCTCTCAATGTAGCTATGCAAATTTTGCACTACATACTTAATGCTTAAGGGTAAAATATTTAATTTTTCTATAACATCTGTTATTCCATAATATCAACTAGCTATCATAAAATAAAGAGTAACAAAGACATGCGTTTTCCATCTCTAGTCCTTCCCTTTTATTAAACAAATGACCAACTCTGGACTTCTACAACTTTTCACTCTAGAAAGAACATGAACCACAGTGTTTTCAAGGTCCTGCTTTCTCCTCTATTTCTAGTTTGCTTTGGAGAAATGCAGCTTACCACTACATGTCCTGTTGTCAGCATTGAGAGAGTAGTGGGCAGGACATCCACAAACAAAACCTCCAACTGGCACAGCCAAGCAGAGGTGGGAGCAGTGCCCATTGCTGGAAGCACACTCGTTCCACCCTGCCTGCCGAGAGGAGTGAAAGACGAGGATGTCCATCACATAATCCAAATGGCCCTGAATGATGGTGCGGTTTTGGCCACTAGTTTTGTTGGCACGCTCAATGCTGCGTCGGCTCCAGTCCGTCCAGTAGATGTAATCTTGGTACTGAGTTAAGCCAAAAGGATGAGGCAAGTCATCTGCTATAACTTCACGGTTGAGTCCTATTTTCGGAAAGTCAGTAGAAAGGAGAAAAGCAGAGGGATGAATTTGGTGAGAATAAGAGTCTTATTGCCCTCTCCCCCAAATTGTAACATATTGAACAAACATTTGTAAGCAATTTAAAATAGAACAATTCATTTAAAGGCAATTCTAAAACCAGACCAGTCCTCTGAAATCAATCCATCTGCAGTCTGACCCAATGTCTCAAGTTTATATTCTTGCTATAAATCACTGAGTTTGTGTAAACTCCTGTAAATGGTCTATTTTGACTGTGGTCTTACTTTCTCTCCATAAGGGTCTATATAGTTCAATTTTTCTTCTTTATTCCATAACAAGATGGAAATGCATATACTGTATTTTACTGGTACAAAAAGTCACTTCAGGAATATCTAGGGAGTTATAAATTCCATTACAAGCACAATAATGAAATTTCCACATAATAAAGAGATGAATCCAAGTACCTAGCCTACTATTAGTAACAATAAACAGAATACAATGCCAGCTAAACATTCATGTGAAATTTTATTAACAGAATCTAACCAATGGTAATAGCAACCTTTCTGATCTTTGCATAGAAAAAACAATATACTACTGTCTGAATGAAAAGTAGAACTTACCCAGCATATTTGAAGATTCTATTAAGTTGGTGTCCAGGTCTGTCCAGTAGAGCCTCCTTTTAGCATAATCAATAGTTAGGCCATTTGCACGCCCCACGTTCGGAACTAATGTAGTACGTTCACTTCCATCCATGGCAGCTCTGTCTATCTTAGGTTTTCCACCCCACTCAGTCCAATACATAAATCTAAATTCAAATCAATGGATATTTAACATTTCACTTTTGATTATTTGGGAGAAAGGGCCACATTCATGCACAGTTAACTAAATAACTTTAAAGAAAATATACATTAAATCAAGGAAACTGGTAAAACAAAATCATGGCTATAATTTTTCAATTATTTTGGCACCCTCAACTAAATATTTTTTCTTATATCCTAAAAAGGAAGTGAGTCAGCTTTCCTTAGTTTTTCCAATGAATCTGTTCCATCCAAAACCTAGGAACTGGAAACAAACCAATGATTTCCTTATTGCAACACTTGCATTTATAAAACTAATATTCAAGAAGAGAAAGGATTAAAGCCCTGGTCTCCAAATCTGGTTCACTTCTGAACAAAGTATCTTTATGTATTTCTGAATACAAGGAATTTGAGTTTTTAAAATTTTAAACTTATTTTTCGACTTGTATAGTCACTCTTCCCAAAAACAAGATGCAGGAGTACATCAAGTATACAAATTAATAGCCTTTAACTGAAGTTTAAAAAGCGAAGTCTGAAAATACATTTGGTCACGTGGTCCAAGGGAACATACTATATGTTTAAGAGCAATGAATCACTCCTTAATGTGTCATCTGGACATGGAACACTACTACTATAATCCTTATGAAATTTTAGAATATGCTTTTGCTTTTATTTTACTTTTTCAAGTTTTTCATATTACCCTTAGAGTACCCTGACAGTACTGTAGGTTTTTAACTTATGAGGAGGCCAAAGCACTGAAAGAAATGTGAATAATTTGTCTAATGTCTTCAAGCAAGTCACAGGACAGAGTTAGAACTATAACTAATTCCTTAGCCAAATGCCCTTGCAACTAAAACTAGTAAGGTGCTAGTTTCGAAACACTCTGAATCCTGGGACTAGAAAAGCGCTCCACACGCCAACTCTCATCAAATACCTGAGGACAGACATTCACTCATGAGCCTGTCAGCTGATGGTTGACTTGGTAGCAATGCTTTTCTGAAAAGTAAAGTTGGTCTCTGGCTTTGCTTGCATCTGTACTTGTCAGCTGACAGGCACGTGCACACCACAAGAGCCAGGGAGAAACAACTGTGAGAGAAATTTCACAGTTGCCAGCAGCCACATAAACTAGGGTCCTTAGTCCCAACTACTAAATTTATCTGTCTGGTAACTGAAACTTAAAGTAAAAGATCACCATAATCCAACCACAACATGTCAGCACAGAAAAGCTGTCTTTGGCATGGCTAACTAGCTAATGATGGAATTAATGTGATTTCAGGGAAATTATTTTTAATTATAGATATGGCAAAATATGCTTGTACGTTCACACTGTTAACTTCTACTTTTAAAAGTGAAATTACTCTTCAAGTTTCAGATCTCTTAGCTGCTGGCTTTTTAAAATGTTCTAATTCATGCAGAAGGATCATGTACTCTTAGAAAATAGAATTTCGTAAATAGTTTACTGTTGCCCTGGCCGGTTGGCCCTCGGACCAAAAGGGGTGCAGGTTCAATTCCTGGTCCAGGGCATGTACCTGGGTTGCAGGTTAAATCGGGGCCGTGTGGAAGGCAGCCAACTGATGTGTCTCTCTCACATCAATGTTCCTCTCTCTCCCCTCACACCCCCCCTTCCACTCTCTATGAAAATCAATGGAAAAACATCTTCGGGTGAGGATTAATGGAAAAAAAAAAAAGGTTCATTTATCAAAAACAGTTAACTGCTTAATAAAAAAGTTTCTCCAAGCTTATAACAAAGATCAAAATAGTTGTCCCCTTGAATGAATGAGTATTCTAAAATGGAGCTTTTTTTAATGCAGTTATTTCTTTGCATATAACATTATTTCAGAGGATTTACTTTAATAGGTTTGGAATCTGGTATAACTTGGGAGAGGGTGCAGGGAAATATAAACATGAACAGTAATATTTAATTATTAATCCATTTCACTACTTATTCTTCATCCAATGTTCATAATGACAAAAGTAAGATTTAGTTAATAATTATTAATTCTAAATCAGTGAAATGTCAGCTAACAGTTTTAAAATAAAGCCTATTTATATAGTTTAGTTGTCAGATTCCTAATAAGAATTAAGACATCGAAGATATAACCCATGGCCCTGGCCGGTTTGGCTCAGCAGTTTGAACGTTGGCCCTCGGACCAAAGAGTTGGGGGTTCGATTCCAGTCAAAGGCACATACCTCAGTTGTAATTCAATCCCCGGCCCTGGCTGGGGTGGTGAGGGAGGCAACCAATTGATGTCTCTCTCTCTCTCTCTCCCTCCCTCCCTCTCACTCTATCTGAAAATCAATGGAAAAATATCCTCGGGTGAGAATTACAAAAAAAAAAGAGTGGGACTGGGGAAAGGGATGTCAATGGTGGGGGGGAGGATATCTGTAATACTTACAACAATAAAGATATATATTATATGTGTGTGTGTGTGTGTGTGTGTGTGTGTGTGTGTGTGTCTGTGTTTCTCTCTTTCTCTCTCTCTCTTTCAAACAATGGAAATATATCCTCGGGTGAAGATTTAAAAAAAAAAAAAAGAAAAGAAAAGAATTAACCCATAACTAGGCCATGTACAATGCAGTTGGCAAAGAATGCATGTATAAAGCTGTTTACCCTTCAGCAGGGTCCAACGCAAGAGCTCTGGGACTGTCTAGGTCTTTCCACACCAAAACTTGTCGGTGCTGCCCATCCAACTTTGACGCCTCAATTCGATTCGTTCCTGTGTCTGCCCAGTACAAGTTCTTCCCAAGCCAATCTACTGCCATGCCTTCTGGATAATCTAAGCCAAATTCTACCACATGTTCCAGCGCACTGCCATTCATAAAGGCTCTGCTGATGGTCTGCAAAAATAAATTAACAAAGTCAAATGGCATAAGTACAAAACACTATCGAGAACGTTTTCTTTAGGTTTTGTTGGGTGGGAGGATCCAGACGTGCCAGAGGCATAGTTTATTAATACAATTCATATATTTTATAAGCACAGGAAAAAAATGATATCAAGCTCTAATAAATGCAATGTGACCTCAAGTTTTATTGTCAATTCAGGGAGAAATTTTTGAGATTTTTAAAGACCAAAATTTTATTCTAGTAAGACAATAGAATGACTTTTCTTTTAAAATTATTAATCAAATGAAAAAAGTGTGACCAGAATGTTGTAGACTCTTAACTGGTAGTAAGCTTTCTGAAGATACTTGAGAGTATGCCATGTCATTGTGTTAATTTGTGAAGATTTCAACAAACTTATACCTTATAAAATGCATAATACTGCCCTGACTGGGTGGCTCAGTTGTTTGGAGTGTCACCTGTACACCAAAAGTTCACGGGTTTGATTTCCAGTCAGGGCACATACCAACTGATGTTTCTCTCTCACATCGATGTTTCCTTTTTTTTCCTCTCTCTCTCTCCCTTCCTCTCTAAAAATCAATAAAAACCTATCCTCAGGTGAGGATTAAAAATAATAATAATAATAATAAATAAATGCATAATACCCTATTATCATATTATCCCTGCTGAAACTTTGAATGCCCTAAAATTAAAAACAATCATAATTCAAGCAATTAATAACAGCTGCTACTTCCTGTCAAGCACTATTCTAAGTACTCTGTGTACATATATTTCCTCACTTAATCCTCACAATAGCCCTGAAGATAGGGATCATCTCTATTTTCAAGATGAGGATACTTAGAAGGCCACAGTAAAAGCCAAGATGTCTTTATTTACTTCATTTATTCACTCGTTTAATGGCTTTTACTGAACATTATCAGAATCCTACTCTGGCTCCATTACTCCACGATTTTTGCATATTAGACAAAATTTTACAGAAGTTATGTGAAACAAACCCAAAACAATCTGGAAGAAAACATTATTCTCCAGATTTTCTGAGAACTCCTTTTTGACTCAGTATGTTTTTCAATGTTTATTCCAGGAAAAAGAAAATAAAGTTGTGCTGTAACTCATAATTGGCATTTTCTACCTCAGTCAGGCTCCAAAATTTTGTTGAAAATAAATTAAGAGTCAAGTCTCTTTAAGCAATTTATGTGAAGCATACAATTGCTTACTCTCTACGGAAAATGTCACTCATTATCTTCAAAGGGAACATAGTGGAGGAAGATTGTCTTACAGATTTAGACGCTCAAGCGAAGTATCTTATATTAAAAGGCAGTTAATTAAATACTGAATAGGCCATTCCCTTGACTTCCTTTAAAAAGTTGACGGTTCTGCCCTGGCCAGTTTGGCTCAGCGGTTAGAGCATCGGCCTGCGGTCCAGAAAGACCCAGGTTCGGTTCCCGCTAAGGGCATGTACCTCGGTTGCAGTCTGTCCCCAGCCCTGGTTGGTCGTGCGGGAGGCAGCCACTCGATGTGTCCCTTTCACGTCGATGTTTCCTTTCTCTCTCTCTCTCTCTCTCTCTCTCTCTCTCTCTCTCTCTCTCTCTCTCTCTCTCTCTCTCTCTCTCTCCCTTCCTCCCTCCCTCCCTCCCTCCCACTCTATCTGAACAAAAAATGGAAAAATGTCCTCGGGTGAGGATAAAAAAAAAAAAAAAAAAGTTGAGGGTTCTATGGAACTTTGCCTATTAAACAATGGGGGAGGTTGATCACAGAATGAAGACTCAAATTCTAGAAACTCTCCTTTTTAGTACCCAGTTTTAATATTCCACTTCTTTTGCTAACCTTGAGTGATATATCAGTCCAGTAAATTCGGTTGTCTGTCACATCAAAATCCAAAGCAGAAGCTTCTTTGACACCAGTGAGTGGAATGGCCACATTATTATTGTTGGTTTCCAAAGAAATTCGCCTGATATCTGCTCTCCGAGAAAACAAAAGGAAAGCCTCTGGGACAATGCAAGTCTTCATGTCACTGATGAGTTCAAAGCCAATGGGACAGGCACAGCGAAGGCCCTGAGGTCTATAGAGGCAAAGATGGCTACATCCCCCATTTTCGTCAGCGCAGGGGTTGGAACCTAAAAGGGCACAAGACACACACATTGACATCATCAATACATTTTTACTTTTTAATGATTAAGCATTTGGTTGACAGAGATCTATGATTATATCTGCTCCCAAATCTAGAGTTTCAATTCTAATCTCATAAACAAGCACTATGAGTACTGACAAGGAATAAAAGGCCAACAGTGCTGCGAGCTGTGGCCCCAGCGACTCGGTAGACCAAGCCAGGAGAATTGCTAGAGACAAGGAGTTCTGAGCTGTAGTGTGCTATGCTACTCAGGTGTCCACACTAAGTTGGCATCAATATGGTGACCTTCTGGAGTGAGGACCTAAGGAGGGGTAAACTGGCCCAGGCTGGAAATGTAGCAGTTCAAAACTCCCTTGTTAACCAATTGGGAATTAAAGTATGGCAAAATACTTTCCTTTGTACCCACAGTAAGCTTAAAATAAGCTACATTATTCATACAATACGACTCAATTCTTTTGATGAAGGGGTGTGTGTGTGTGTGTGTGTGTATCCCTTCAATTCAAACTATGTGATCAGAGTAGTAAATCAACATTTAAAAGACCCATTCCTGCCCAGCCGGTGTGGCTCAGTGGTTGAGCCGTCGTCCTATACACCAAGAGGTCACCGGTTCAATTCCTGGTCAGGGCACACGCTCAGGTTTCAGGCACATGCCCAGGTTTCAGAAGTGCGGGAGGCAGCCGATTTGATGTTTCTCTCTCACATCAATGTTTCTCTCTCTCTCCCTCTCCCTTCTCTCTAAAAATCAATAAAAATATATTTTAAAAAGAAAAATAAAAGACCTCATTCCTGGTTAAAAAAGAAAAGGTTAACAGATGATTTCTCTATTTCCCCAAAACATCAACAATTCATAATGCTGCTTTACAAACTGCTGCCTATCTCCACCTTTACTCCTTCCTGGCTTCCACCTCTAAGAGGACTTGGGAATTACTTACCAATGATTCGATGAACATTTGTGGCCTTCAGGCCCATGAGGTCAGGGAGCTGATCTATGATGATTTCCCTCTCTGCACTTCGTTTGTGTACTCTTTCAATGCTCCGCCTCTGCCAGTCAGTCCAGTAAACATAGTCACCCAACAAAGTAAACCCAAAAATGTGAGGAATTTTGTCTTCCACTAGTACTCGTCTCCCAGTGCCATCGGTATTCATAACCTTCAAGTTTAAGTTTAAAGAAAGAGAAAAATATGTATACTTATTCTTCAAATGTATGTAAAAATGACAAATACAACTGTTACATCAAAACCCAAAAGTATCATCTTATTTATCCCTATTACAATGCTTTCACAAAATGACAAAATGCTGATTTAATGAGAATGATATAAGCTCATATTTTACCTCTATTCCTCCAATCTCTTATTACCCTTCCTTCTAAAAATTATGGCAGTATTAGCTTTATTATGCATCTCTTCTATTAAATGACTATGTAAAAATTAAAAATACATCATCACATTAAGTTTTCTTGTACTTTTGTTTTCAAATTATAATGTACCTTCACATGCATTATTTTATTGCATATTTATTTAATAACATATTTTATCCTGAGAGTGTTGGCTTTTTTACATCTAAGGAAACAGATTCATATCAGGTCACACAGCTTGTAAACAGAGTTGGAGTTGAAGTATTTTTTTAAAATATGTTTTTATTGATTCTTTAGAGAGAGAGGAAGGGGGAGAGAGAGAGAGAAACACTGTTATGTCACACATCGATCCACTGCCTCCTGGACTGCCCCCAATGGGGATGGAGCCCGCAACCGGGCATGTGCCCTGACCAGGAATCAAACAGGGACCTCTCAGTCCATGGGACGATGCTCAATCCACTAAGCCACACTAGCTGGGCAGAGTTGAAGTATTTTTTAGGACGCCTTCACTTAGTATATTTTATATTTCATTGTTTTTACTTAAAATTAACATTATTACATTCATTCTGATACTCATAAACATCAACAGTCTCCCTGGAAGTGACAAAGGTGTTCTGTCTCTTAAATTGCAGCAGCATCTTCTGTTCTAATAGATGGAGTAAATCTTCGAAAGCACCAACTTGCAAGTCCCTAACTGAGACCATTTCTAGTAGGGGTGGGGAACATCTGGCCCACGGGCCTTGAAATCAATACCAGCTAACATCACACGTCTCACCAAATTAGCCTGACCAAATATAGCAGGTTAATTTTTAGGTTGATAATTTTGTATGGCCCTTGATAATGTTATAAATATCCAAATGACTCTTGTCAGAAAGAAGGTTCCCCACCCCTGAAAAGTGACCCTGTACCAGGCAAATGAGCCTTCAGAAATGTTATTCTGGTACTAAAAACATGTACATGTAATCAATATCTGGCCCCCTCAACCCATCTACAAAAAATATCAGATACAATCTTACATGCAAGTATTAATTTTTTATCCATAAAATTAGTAAGAAATATTCCATGTAAGCCAATAATGTGACTGACTGCCTAGATGGAATGACAACCAGATGTTCTTTCTCTCTCCTCTCTAACAGTTTAAAACACCTGCTGAGATTTTAAGAACAGCCAAACCTTAGAAACAGACCAAGTACTTAAAAACTGAGCAAGCAAAACTGTGCTACACATCCTTGTATTTTCACTTGCAAATATCAATAAATATTTTATTTATATCTGATGAAAGAGAAATTATATTAGTTGAATGTTTATCTGTTCATATCAGATACAACAGAACTTCTATTAAGCCAACTGTATAAATCTGTATTGAAATAAAATGTTTCTTTAATAGTCATAAACACAGCCCTAGTCGGGTGGCTTGATTAGTTGGAGCACTGTCCCATATACCAAAAGGTTGCAGGTTTGATTCCCAGTCAGGGCACATGCCTAGGTTGCGGGTTCAATCCCCGGAAGAAGAACATATGGGAGGCAACCGATCGCCGTTTCTCTGAAATCTCTCACACTTCTCTCCCTCCCTCCCTCCCCCTCTTTTCCTTCTTCTCTAAAATTAATAAAAATATATCCTCTGGTGAGGATTAAAAAAAAGTCATAAACATAGTTAAAAAGAATTAAGTACTACTCCAACTCCTACATTACTGTTTAAAGTTAACAATTTCTCTTTAATTTGAGACATGAGCTTAAATTTTTTTACATTTCTATTTTCTTGCTATAGATAATTCCTGGACATATTTTATGATGTGTATGTTTTATTTTAAAATTATTTTGGTGTTTAAGAGTGAAAGGACTAAACAAAGAAAAAGGGTAGATAATTTACATATCTAACTAAAATGTGAGCTCTAGAATAGGAACCGTAATTCATCCATTCATGTGTCTTCCACAGCTATTGAAGGGCCTAGCAAAGAACTCCATAATTATTTGTAAAATAATTTTTATTTATTTATTTTTTATCCTCATCCGAGGACACTCTTGCATTTATCTTCAGATAGAGCGGGAGGGAGAGAGGGGGGAAGAGAAAGAGAGAAACATCGACGTGAGAGAGACACATCGAGTGGTCGCCACCCACACGATCCCAACCGGGGCCGGGGACAAACTGCAACTGAGGCACGTGCCCTTAGCGGGAACCGAACCCGGGACTCTCTGGTCCGCAGGCCGACGCTCTAACCACTGAGCCAAACCGGCCAGGGCTTAAATAATTTTTAAAAGGAGGTAAGTTGCCTAAGACACTCGAGAAACCTTCCTAAAAATGGAAATGAAAAATTCTATAAGAGTTCTTATCCTCAGATCCTACAGCTTAGCCATTTGAGTGAATGAAAGGAATTCTTGCTCAAATTTTAAATCCATGTAAAAATGCATTCTACCACCTACTTTTGGAGAGGGGATACATTCCTGATCCCCTTCTAATGGCAGTGCTCTGAGAAAGAATTTCTGGCCCCATTCTATTACTGCTTGAAAACTTTGATCAGGGTGAAAAATCTTTCCTTCATTAGACATATAATTCAGAAAAGTCTATTTTAGTAGGAAAAGTTTATTTTTAAAACTCTACTTTTGCCTCTCCATCCTAATATGGAGATCATTCCTCTACCCCCTTCACAAGAACTCTTTCCCAATACTATTTCCTTCCTTTCCAGGATCTTCAATTTATCCTTCTCCATAAGGTCTTCTCTTCTGCCTTTAACACAACACAGTTTCCTTCATTTTATGAAGACGCTGTTTAAAAGTAGAATGATTCTCTTTTAATTGCCACATTCTTTGAATATGATCTCAAACAGCTGCTTCTACCTCTTACCATTTATTCCCTTAACTCTCTACAAATGGCTTCCAATCTATGCTTCAGATTAAATAACCCTACTTTTTTGCTTTTCTCAGTTCTTGGGCACTTTTGCCTCTTTTTAACACTTGACAATCTTAACCACCTACTAAAACTCTACACTTAGTTTTCATGGCACAATATGATCTTATTTCTTTTTCTGTAGCCAGTACTACTTTTTCTTTCTTCATTTCACTGGTTCCTCCTTCTTTTTTCAAATCTGAGAGAATTGTTCCCAAAATTTCTTTAGTTCTACTCTGTCTATAAACACCCTTCAAAAAGCCCATCAAATCTTATGGATTCTGTTATTATCTCATGTAGAAAAATTACAAATATGTAAAGTTGTAGTCTAAGGTCTCACCAGTTTCTACTGCAGAATTCCTATCTCCCAGAAAATATACTGCTACCTCATCTAAATGTCACATACTTAACAATGAACCTATGTTCTCCATGAGGGGAAAGTTAATCATCCTACCAGACAGCATATAACACTGAGTGCTAAATATTCCATACCATAAACCCTTAAAACACTACTTTTTATAAGCTTATGGTTCATAAAACCTCTCTATTTTAATTTTATTCCTAGTTTCATTCAGTATTATCTTAAAGCAATTAACATGCATTATTTTTCATTTAATAAATTAATACTAATGTTGCTTTACTGTGCCCAAATATTGGCTTTCCTATTAAAATTTGCTGATCTAAGTGCCTATTATTGACTCAGATGCTTTATACTGAACTTCCTTATAAAAATAAAATGTAAACTTCTACTTCAAAAATACTACAGGATCAACCAACTCTTCTCTTTTAGCTTTGTCATCCTGCAACATTTTTGTTGGTCCATTTTGATAAATGAACAACTTAAACAACACAACTGATTAAGTGTGAGTTTGGATAATGACCAAAAACTGAAACTGAAAATCAGCAAGAAAAATAACAAAAGCACAATTTCAAAAGATCTTGTTAGTTTACATAATTAAGCATCTTCTATTTAGCAGTTACCATTCATTCTTCTGCTCTAAAAATGCCTCCATGATTAGCAAACAATATTCTGGCAGAATTAGATAAATTTAGATTTCAAACATATACCTTTAGTCAGTTTCTCACATGTAAAATAGAATCGAATTATTTAAAGATTCAAGAAATATATAGCACAGTATCAGATATGTAATAGATGCTCAGTAAATGCTGGTTATTGCCCTTTAAAATTATTTTAGTGAAATGCTTAAGTCATTAAAAGGAAGTAGCTTTATTTAAATGGCTATATTTAATTAATTTATAAAATATAGTGCTTCAAAACAAAAATTAATATATAAATATAAAAGAATATGTGGGAATAGCCTTGACTGGTTTGGCTCAGTAGTTAGAGCGTCAGCCCGCGGACCAAAGAGTCGCGGGTTCAATTCTGGTCAAGGGCACGTACCCTGCTTGTAGTTCGTCCCGGCCCTGGTCAGGGGCATGCAGGAGGCAACCAGTCGATGTGTCCCTTTCACGTCGATGTTTCTCTTGCTCTCCCTCTCTCTTCCTCTCTCTTTCCCTCTCTCTCACTCCCACTCTATCTCAAGATAAACAGAAAAATATCCTCGGGTTAGGATTTATAAAATAAAAAAAAAGAATATGTGGACATAAAAGACCAAACAACCACATGTTGTTAAACTGAAGAATAAAAGCAATACAAACCTTTCTGCACACTGGCAACCAGTGGAAAACAACAGGGCCTTACTCCCATTTCCAAACCCCATTTTTAGTGTTTGCTTATGCTACTTAGGTGTACAGTAACTAAAACAACAAAGAGGAACAATTTAACAATATGATCAGAGCATATACTTTTGCTGCTTTACCAGACCCTCATTCCACTGTCCCCCTAAATCAAACAACATTAATAAACATATCTAATAAATACAAATCACCATGAAAAACATTATGATGAGTGGTAAGATATTTATAACAAGGCCTCTTCTAGTTTAGGAATTACAATCTAGTAGCAGAGGTAAATTATATTTATATTAAAACCACACACATACAAATACCCTTCTCTGGCCTATAGCTAATCAGGAGAAACTTTAGGAAACAGTAGGAATTCAAATCCACCTTGAAGAATTACAATAATTTTGACAAAGAGAAATAGAAAAGGATTTTCCATAATAAGAGAAATAACACGTTAAGACACGAAGTTAAGGATGCCTTGTTTGACTGGCTTTGAAAGAAACTCTTTGAGGCAAAAAGAATACAAAAGGTATTTAAAGAAGACAGCACCAGGCAGCTGCCACCCTATGGCAGGCATACAATTCCAGGATAAGAAGAATTATAGAAAACAAGAAACTTCTGAAAACACTTTAAGGAGAGTGGCATAACAAAACTATTTCAGGAAGACCTAATTTACCTCTGTCACTGTGCTCAAATTGTGCTAAAGATAAATATAATATAGAATTATGGTTAATAAAGTATTTCCAATTCCTGTGAGATGGTAATAGAAGTCCTAACTCCTTCATCTAAAAGTCTTGGGGCCAGCTGTATTTCAGAATTCAGAATTTTTTTATTTGGAAAGGTTAACACAATGCACAGAGCATGTCACTTCTACCTGGGCGCAGGGCAACAATTCATTGCCAACATATAAGTGTTTCTACAAAGGGAGATAAATAAAGGCTACAAATAGTTTTACGTTGCTTTAGGTCAGATTCTCCGCCAACTGAATCAACATAAATAACTTCTGGTTTTGAGAGCTTGCTGGATTTCAGAGCTGCACATAAATAATTGTAGATCAGAAACACTGGGCTGATCTTCACGCCAGTCCCTTGACAAAACTGGAGTTTGGATCAGTGTTAATGCTGCGCTGAGTGCAAGCAAGGGTCTCTGGGAAGAAGAAAAGAGCAAAGGACCCAGTAAGGTTTTTAGCAACATCTGGAAGAAAAACAACAAATGAAGGTCTTAAGATCTTCAGAATAGCACCATGGCCAGGAACTTAAATTCAGTTCCCTAAAAGCCACAACTAAGGATTTTGCAGCTTTACCCACTAGAGCATTAGTCCCTTCCAGCTATTCCTCTTCTCTCACTTTAAAAGCAACGTGGGGGGGGGGGGGGGGCAGTGGAGGCGGGGGGTGGCGGCACGCCAGTGACGGTTGGGGGGGCATAAATAAAATGCACACGAAAGCTAGATATATCACATCTTATTTCAAATTAAACAATGTAATTAAAATGCACTAAAGATTTTTTAAGTGTAATTTTGTAAGCACACAGTTTCCCTTAATTTCCCATCTCCCTATTCGCGTCTGTGGTAGTTTTTACAACAGGGTTGAGTCTAGAACACTGCTAGTGCTGTCCAAGAGAAATATTATACAAGCCACAAATCTGAGTTGTGTGTGTGTAATTCTAAATTTTCTTGTAGACAGATTTTTAAAAGTTCAAATTAATTTTAGTAATATTTTATTAAATCCAATATATCCAAAATATTTTTATTTCAACATATTTTTATTTTAAATTTTATTCATAAGATTTTATGCTTTTAAAATTTTTTTATAATAGGTCTTCCTAGTATGTATTTTACACTTCAAGCATCTCAATTCACAGTTGCCACACTGTGTGTGTTCCATTGCCATATGTGGCTACTGGCTACCATAATGGACTTTGCAGGATTAGAATTTCATGGTGGTGACTTTACAGCCTACAACAAAATTAATTTACTCCTTTTTAGATTAGATCTCTGTCCCCTCTCACACCTGCCACTGTCAGAGTTGCCACGGACTCATCAGGCTTAGTAGAGTCACAAATGTCTTTCATTTGGTCTTTCCTTTCTCCTCAGCTATACTATACTTAATTCTAATATGGATTAAAATTACTTCAAAAAACAATTTCTAATGAAAAAATAATAAAACTCCACTTTTTAAATATCTTTTATGAAATTTACAAGTTTACATTTCAAAGCACTAGCTGAGGTTTATAAGAGCAAGGATAAAAGCCTGATTCTTTAATTTCTTTTAGGTTATCTCAAAATAGAAGTATTAAAACCACAGGTGTAGTAATAAGAGAATCTTTATCTGTCATCTCCTTGGTTCTCCCCCTTTAGAGCATTCTAGATTGACCATGTACTGATAAATGGTTGAAGGTGGGTGGTTCATAAGAATCTTTACTCTGTTTTACTATATGTCTGAAATTTTCCATAACTAAAAAAAATGAACAGAGGAAAGATAAGGAGCAAGTCCAAGGGAGGACAGGTCGGGAAAGGAGGAGGAAGGGGAAAAGCTGTTATTAATAAGTGCTATTATTTTTGTCGTTGATATGATGTGGAAAGCAATTATATGAATCGATTAAGAGATCAACAGCTTAAATAAAATCTGATTGTGAGACCTTATATCTAAAGAACCGTATTATTTCCCTTTGTATAGAGTCCAATGCTTACTTTCTTAAACCTCCTTTCTTTCATTATTTGTGCAGAGTTCACATTTTTATTAGAAAATTGGCTTCTCCCCTAAATATTTTTCTTCTGCCAACCACACAACCTCTTTCTACTGGGCAGAAGCAACATAGTGAAACAAGAACATGCTGCTTTGTCTCAAAGAAAATCACTATTACATTTCTCATACACAACTAGTCACAGTTTTCGACAGGTTACTAGGTTTGTAAATACGGTTTTAAGCCCCTTATGTTTAAAATAACAACACAACTCCTGGTAAAAACTTGCCTTTCATTCTGAACCCAGAACAAGTGACCCATTTTAGGCGATTCCAAAAGATACCCTTATGCTTTAATAGTTGAGCCAACACTACTTAAATCTCTTCTGGCAACTCTTGAGGGTGTGCTTCACTGTATTACCTCAGAGTGGTTTAATTAGTTAAACTGAAATTAGGCTTCTGTCACCTCTAAAATCTTTCTCCAAATCTGAACCAGAGTCTCCAGTGGTTTCAGCTGCTTCAACCACATTGCGGGTATAGATTTAACATTCTGAGGCATTTTCAAATATTCCCAAACCACACTGAGAATGTGGGCTACAACAGGAAACAGATGTGAGTTAACCAGAACATTATCTCCACAGAGAGGAGGTAACAGCAAACCTTCTATAAACATCACATCCGGTTTTTGGAGCAGTTTCATCAGTTCATTAAATGTCAAGACAGGATTACCCATGAAATCTTGGAATGCAGCCAGTCTACTACCAAAGTTGCTGCTATGCAACTTTACTTGACTCGGCATGTTCAAGAAATAGATGACAATAGGGCAACCAGGCACCTATCATAAAATGAGCTGGAGTGAGAATGCTATGTAGCTCTAAAAGGAAACTAAAATTATGCTCACAAGGAACCTTTCCTCTTATAATGTTCCAGGCAATATTGAAAACAAGTAGTGAATTACAAGTATATGAGAGAGACAAACAGATATCACAGGGGGGGCTGATTAACACACTTCATAGGACATAAAATACAATTTCACAGAAATGGCACTTAAAAATAGAATATATAGCCTGGCTGGTGTGGCTCAGTGGTTGAGCATCGACCCATGCACCAAGAGGATGCCAGTTCGATTCCCAGTCAGGGCACATGCCCAGGTTGTGGGCCTGATCCCCAATGGGGGGGATGCAGGAGGCAGGCAATGGATGTTCTCTCTCATCAATGTTTCTATCTCTTCCTCTCTTTTCCTCTCTCTCTCTAATATCAATAAAGAAAAAAAATTTTTTTTTAATTATTAAAAAAAAAAAGACTATATATCCATGAAAATAATATTTCAGTCATGCAGCATCTCACATGGGTGACAAGTAAAGAGAAATGCTTTGGGCCCAGTACAGGAAGTAAAAGAATGCCATGCACCTGTTTAAGAGAACAGTAAGGGCAATTACAGTACTGTATTTAAAGCCTTTTAACCTGGTTCAAGACATATTATGCCTGAGTAAATACAAGCGATTTTTAATATGAAGGGAAAGTATCACAGTTGCACTAAGTAGATTTATATATTTTTTCAAGAAGTCATGCTTAGAATATTAAACATTTGTAGTTACTATGTTCTTTTACAGATAGAGCTAAGAATTGTTGTCACCAAAGCTTTCTAAAACCTGAATTACTCAGGAAAATTATAAAATTGAGAACAGATTTTCAGAAGAAAGCATTAATAAACAGCAACACCTTAGTCAGTTATACTGAATTGCTTCACAAAACATTTCTGAGAGCCCCATTGTCCTGGAGGCTTCGATAAACCTAATGGGAAAACATGAACATGTTAACCAAGTGAAAACAAACCCCTTTCGTCTCATTCAAGTATAGCTGAAATAAATCTCATTCGGCTTCTCAGTAGAAAAAAGTCCATTGTAATACCTGAGCATTAAAAGATAAACTACTCCAGTGCCAATGAGCATGCCTTATGCCCAGATATTGGTTTTAAAATACTATTCTATTTTAAAAAGCCATGGCTCCTTGGAGCAATGGCTGATTCCAAGGCCAAGGCAATAAGATAAATCTGGAATACACTGTTGTTTCAGACACTGCTTTAAAAATGATAGGGGCTCCTTAGAAAATTAAAAATAGAAGTACTCTGTGATCCAGCAATCCCATTTCTGGGTATACATCCCAAAGAAGTAAAAACAGTATCTCAAGAGATATTTGCACATCCATGCTCACTGTAGCATTACTCACAAGAGCCAAGAGGTGGAACCAACCTATATGCCCATAGATGGATGAATGGTTTAAAAAAATGTGGTATATACATACAATGGAATATTATTCTGCCTTAGAAAAAAAAGAAAAGAAGGAAATCCTGTTCTATGCTACAACGTGGATAAACCCTGAGGACATTAGGCTGAATGAAATAAGCCAGTCACAGAGAGACAATACTGCATGATTCCACTTACATGAGGTATCTAAAGTGGTCAAACTCAGCAACAGAAAATAAAATAGTGGTTGCCAGGGACTGGGAGAGGGGAGAAAGAGAGCTGTTCAATAGGCATAGTTTCAGTTTTGCAAGAGAAAAAAATTCTGAAGATCTTGTTACACAACAATGGGTATATAATTAACACTACTGTACTATACACTTAAAAATGGTTAAGAAGCCCTGGGCGGTGTGGCTCAGTGGTTACAGAAATGGCCCTCAGACTGAAGAGTCTGAGGTTCGATTCCTGGTCAAGGACACGTACCTGGGTTGCAGGTTTGATCCCCAGCCCTGTCCCTGGTCAGGGTTATGCAGGAGGCAACCCAGTCGATGTCTCTCTCTCACACTGATGTTTCTCCCCACCACCCCGCTTCCACTCTGTCTAAAAATCAATGGGGGAAAAATGGTTAAGAGGGTATGTTTTATGTTACGTGTTTTTTACCACCATGAAAAATAAATAAATATAAAAGCATGTGAAAAGGACACAGGAATCAACTTGAAGATGCTTCTAATGACAATTCTGAGACAATTTTTATAATACAATGATAATAGTGAATTTAACGTACAAAATAAAATAAACATCAATAAGTCCACACTGATATATATGAATAATTGAGTAAAAAGAGGTGAGGGACAGCTCTCTCTTCCTTATAGAATTCCAATTAATAAATATAATAGAAATAATGGAAATGGTATCTATCTTAACTTCCTAATGCTGATCATTGTTCCAGGAAGCTAGGTGAAAGATATTATTCTTGCAAGTTTTTTATAAGTCTGAAATTATTTTAAAATGAACAGTATAAAAAAGAGTCAGCAGAACACAACATAAAAAGTACTGTTTTAGGAATCAAGAAACTTGAATTTCATCCCTTTCTGTCTAGATAGAAAGCTATATCACTTTAGGCAAAAAAAAAGATGGTAACTAAGCAAAAAGCACCAAGTGCTACTGAATTTTAGGAAGAGAAACATGGCTAGAAAAAAATGTTTGTGTGAGTATATGCTACTATCTAAAAATCATGGCTAATTTTATAAGATCTGAAAACAGCTTTATTTTATTCAAAGACAATACCACTTTGAAAATCCATGAAACATTGTTTACTTACTGATCTGTAGACTAATAACACCTATTACAGCACAGAAGGGCTTTTGACATATTTTAAGAATAACTTTGTAACTTAAACACAAAAGCAATATCATAATTCTCAACCAAATATAAAAGCCAAGTCATTTGTTAATCCAAAATAAAAAATAAATAAATAAAACCAAAAAACTTTGAATAGGGGCTACATTAATTGCATAAAGCCTCTAATTTCATTCCTACTTACAAAGTCTTGGTAGATTTCAGAAGCTCAAAATTATAAATGAAATACTAAACAAACACCAGTGTACTGAAAAATCTCAGTACCATAAAAGGAATTCTAATCCTTCTCTGAGACTTAGTTATTTCAGATAAAATCTAACAAAAACAAAAAAACAAAAACTACAATATAATGAATAAAGAATTTGGAAAATCTAACAGAGTTCACACACACACAAAGATAGGGCATACATGACAAGATTCTTAGAAGGTCTAAATTTTTAAACTGTAAACTATATTTAAAATGGAAACAAACTGTCCTGGCCGGTTTGGCTCAGCAGTTAAGAGCATCGGCTGCTGGACCAATGAGTTGCGGGTTTGATTCTGGTCAAGGGCACGTTGCGGTTCATCCCTGGCCCTGGTCAGGGTTGTGCGGGAGGCAACCAGTCGCTGTGTCTCTCTTACACGGATGTTTCTCTCTCTCTCCCATTCTCCTTCTCTCTCCCTCCCTCCCACTTTATCTGAAAATAAATGGAAGAACACTCTCAGGTAAGGATTAAAAAATAATAATAAAATTGGAAACAAAATGGAAGAGAATTCTTTGCTCATTATGGATAACTACAGAAATGACTATTAGAATCTTTAAATAGCTGATGATAACTTTAAATTAAATCAAAGAGTTAAAATACCTGTTACTATTAACTGCTCAATGTTTTGCAAACTCCTTCCCGTGAAGTCCCAAAACTGTGGTCCTTGCCATTATCTTACTGCCTACTCTTTCCAAATCCTCTAAAAACAATAAAAATTAAATTTCTATGACCCTTTAAAAGTATAATAGTTTCCCACCTATAGAGAAATAACCTCCTGAAAAATAATGTTTTACATGGACTCCATTAATAAAAAACATTTACAAGTTTGGCAAGCTTCAAACAACAGCTTTAAACATTTCAGATTGAAACTAAAAATACCTGCCCACACATTAAATGGTTTTATACTAAAACATGAGAGGAAAAAGTATAAAAGCAGAACATTTAAAAAATGATCCAAAAACAAGTTAAAACTTGGTCACTAAGAATGTTTTTTCTAAGTACCAACAGGCATCAGATTATCCTAATTTACATAGATAAAACTACACTAACTCCCAAGTGAGGCAAAGCATCTTGATTGGTGAAGCTCTGGAGTTTGTTGTGGCAGTTCAGGAAAGCGTGATTACACCTATCATCAAGGACGGTTCTCATTATATACATGCAATCATTTTTTTAGAGCCAAAGTCAAGTGGATAATGAGACAACAGAGCATATAATTGGATGATGTACTACTCTGGCTGCTGTAGATTATAACAATTTAAATCATGTTGCTAGAATTGTACATGAACAAGTAACTTTCAAATAGGATTTAAAAAATATATTATCATAAGATATACCCCAAACAGATGCAAGATGTTATCACAGGGCAGCACCATGTTTACAACTCAGTGAATACAGGCCCAAAATTCAGTTATTCTATTAAACTGAGGAATCTAATGATGGAGTTTATCAACACCATTCTGTTATCGTACGTCAAGAAGATGTGGGGAAAACTATATATTCACATACATACAGATAGTGTGGTAAAGGAGTAGGAACAGGTAAAGATTTCGGATATTTTAAAGTTCATTAACTTGAGTATCTAAAACTGAATGTATAATATACTATTTTAAGTAACACTGAATGTCCTAAATTAGTAAAGATTCAAAAGAAAGTACTTGTTGGTACCTGTCATATAATCAGAAGAGCTTTATCTCAACAACAGATGATTATATTATTATAAATTCTTAAGGAGGAAACAATCTTAGAAACAAACAACAGAAAAATCTTCATAAATGGGTCCTTGTGTGTTTTAACAGATTTTCACAATACACAGGCTAAAGATGTCAGACAAAGAAATTACTTTAAAAAGAAATATGAATACTTGGGAAACAAATTTCCTTATTAGGGTGTTGATAAAATAGAGGAAGTTGTAATGAGAGGAAAATGTAGCCCAGCAATTTCAGCCTTAGAATATGAAATAGAACATTCACCAAATGCCAAGTTTTCAGCACAGATCCTACACAATAATACCCTCTTTATTCAAAATGTCTTGGTACTCAAGATTCTAATAATCTCCATTTCTGTTTCCCAACAAAGTTGTGCCAAGTATAATTAGATTTGGACAAAACTACTTATGGACACTGTATTCTCTAAAGTAGGGAAATTTAAAATGAAAGAGATTCAAAACACATCTACATGCCCTTAAGGTAGACAAGAGTCTCTCTTTTCATCTACAATTACTAGGTGTTGCTGCATTTGTCAGCAAAAGCTCAGAAACAAAGGGGGGTAGGAGGGTGAAAAGTATATAATGAGAAAACAAATTATAAGAAAAATTTAGTTATGACAGTATTATTCTCAATAAAACCAGTAATTCAAAATGCATTAATTCTGTCAATCAGTTAAATTGCGATGTACTGAGAAAAGCATCCCGAAGAAAATACAAGCTAACAGTACATTCTTAACTTTATATAATGGCAAGAAAATGCTTTAAACTTATGAATTATCAATGGTCTGTCTTTGCTATTGGTAAGCAGTACTGCAGGCCCTCAGTGCAACAGATGTTTTGGCAGTGAAACCTGACCAAGAAAAATGAGAATGTTGTTAAGACACAATGTGTTTCTGCCTACTGCAGGCTCTCATAAAGTAGAAATAAAGGTTTATTTGATGTTCCCCTATCAGAAAAAAAGAGACGATCCTTTCTGCTAATGCTTTAATATTTATTATCAGGAAGCCCAGAACACTACATTAACACTTGGGCGGGGCAGGGGTGGGGGAGTCCAGTGTAGACAAGTAAACCAGAAGCCTGTTCAATAAAAGGTGATTAAATATCAGCATAATGAAGCAGCAGCATAAACAAGTACCAGCATGTACCTTTTAACTAACACCTACAGATAAGTGGTCACTATCAGCTGACAAGTAAGAAAATCAGACATCCTGACAGATGCATTCTTATATTAAAGCATAGGGCAACATTATGATTGTCTTTTAAAGAGTTTGACATCATTAGCAATTCCCTGTGTCCCCCATCCCTCTCTGGAGAAGATGGTTACAAACTTCAGGTAAACCTATTCATTCTTTCTGCAACTTTGTACAATAAAAATCTAATCTGAAACCCAAAACTTCCCATTACTTTTTTCTAGTTTCCCTAATCCTTAGACCCAATCCCCCCAACATATACAGCATCTGGTTATATCCCCCTTACAAAAAAAAAGGGAGAACCTGACCTAAGGAATCTCCACTGAGGGGCAGATAGCAAATGCACATTCTGTCTGAGCTTTTCCCTAAAATCCACTCAAAACACAAGAATTTACTATGCCTTACATTGCTACATAATAATTTACCACATAGCTATCTTTTCTTCCCAAAAGTACTATAAACACATATAGGGCAGTTTGATCCCAAGTAAACTCTAAGTCTTCCAGAAAAGAATAGGGCTATTAAATCATAATTTAATATTTTCTTATAGACACAGGAAAAAAGCAGTTTTCATCCTTGGGCATGACAAAAGCTGGGAAGCTTTTTTAAAAGGATGGGTCTAGAGGAGAGCATGTGACCTAGACTAGGGTTAGATCAGTACCTAGGATCAGGTGCTATGTAACAAAAGACTAGCAATAACCTTCTAAGAAAAAGAAGCATTTTTTAAATTATACATCTTTCCAGAAGTTTTCAAGTTCACTATAATCCACCTACTATTAAGAAAAGCAAGACAAAAAGCTGGTGGTGACCGTTGCTCCTATAATCACCACTGGTCTCAGAAAAGTAACCTAACAGTTTTTCTCCCCCAATTATGTAAGATTAATTTAGATGAAGAGCTGTGCTCTTTCCTTAGTTTGCCATATATCAGCAATTTTACACATCAGCATAAATTAAGACGGGAATAAATAACAATACCAGCTCTTTATTTCCCAGATGTGTCTGTGAAAAGAAATGACAAAAACACTGATGCTCAATTAGGGAAACTTCATCAGAATCTCCAGGGGCAAGAATAAGGGGAGGTATGTGTGTGTATAATTTGGTAGAAGTAGATGTACCATTAAACCCAAATAATCTGTCAAGAAGAGGACAAAGACAAACAGCAGCTGTGTTCCAGCAAACCGGGAAGAAGAGAAACAGATCAGGTTTTAAAATGCTGGTACCACTCAAGGAAGGAAGTGAGGGAGCAAATGACACCACTGTATACACATGTACAGCACAGGAAAACAGAACAAAGAGGCCAGAATAAATACTAATTTTAAAATCTACTGGACTCACAGCAAACTAAGAAAATAAATCTCAATCAATATTATACATTAATATGTAACGTGTATTCATTTTTATTCTTAAACACTATCACTCAGAACCCTCCTAAATTCTCATTTCTCTAAGTGAATCCCTTCTGAACTACTTGTGATTTTGAATAAATTTATATCTAAAGTGCTAAAAGTGACCTGAAATAGGAAAAATAAGACTTGAAAAATTCCAAATAAGAGACAAATGTTTTATTTACAATCTAATCAATCAGTCATAGTAAGCTAAAAAAAAAAAGTAAGACCAAATATGGAATTTTAAAAATCCCTACAAAATAAGAAATCAAGTGCTCTTCCTTACTATAAATTAAGTTCTCTTCCCTATGTAGAGACATTCTTCTTGGACACATAAGCTTTAAACTATTTTTCTAAGAGTAGTACTACTTATACACTCATGGATAGTCCACAGCTGATCAACAATAGACATTTGTGAACTGGTTGGGAATGGGTGTGCAATTTGTATTCAAGCCAACCCAAGTGAAGCTAATAGCCTGTCTGAAAAGTGAACCCATAACCTTTGTCTCATTAGCACTGCACTCCAGCTGTTAAAGATTCAAACACTAACTTGGATTTAAAGGGGGGTGGGGAGCAGTAAAACACTAACAACAGGGAGAAAATTTATATAGTCAAGTCTACACAAAATTTTCTATTAATGGAAACCAGCTGCAAGAATGAGAGATGCAGTTTTCAGTATTCGAGCCTGGTGGGAATACTGATGGGGTTTTTTCTATTCCAAGTTTCCATTCTGAAAGGGAGGCCCTTTAATTCATTATTCTCTCAGAATCCCTGGAACTCTTAAGAATACCTTTCTGAAATAACTGCTCCAGATCCAAATTATCTATGTACTAGGAGATACCTGCTGTGGCTTTGAAGAGCCATTCAAAGTCATTCCTTATATGAAAAGTCATGCATCCACCAAAGAAATAGTGTAATCAAAACCCTGTTTTAAATATGCGATCCATAAGACCTCTAGCACAGCTTAGTTCAAAGCTGTGAAATTTAGACTTCATGCTCAATATCAAAGATATAAACCATTTACAGAACACTGTGAAAAAATATTCACCACTGGTTGTTTCCACCATAATTCTATTCTGATTGCCACAACTTAATTCTGGTTAATATTTTTTCCCAAGCTTTGGTTAACTAATCTTTCTCCCACATAGCTCATAGTCAATTCAACAACAAAAAAGCTATACACACATATTGGCTTTGTTTTCCTGACATGACTACTGGCTTTTCCAGTATAGATCTGTATATAATATTTGGTTTGTGCAGACACTGCCCCTAGGAAACTCAGGCAGTGGCTTTTACCCACATTGAAGAAAATCGTTCACATAAGCTTTTAAGACTAGAAAGAGAAGAACACCCATGTCTCATACCAGTATAACTCAGAAATCCTAGGGTTAGGTGCAAGAAAATACATAATTCCTAGAACCCTGAAGGTTGAGTAAAATGTCTGTAAAAGATACCTCTAGAACCCCAGACAAGAGGCAAGAATATCTACATCAAATTACCATCAACTCAAAACCACTATAAAACTGGTTTTAAAATGAAAAAGCAAGAAACAAACCTCAATTTTGTCTGTTTTGGCATCTCCCCAGTATATTTTGCCTTCATCATAATCCAAGGCTAAACCATTTGGCCAACCAAGAGAAGTGTTAACCAACACTACTCGGTCAGAACCATCCAGAGCTGCTCGCTCAATTTTCGGGATTTCTCCCCAATCAGTCCAATACATGTACCTATAGAAGCATACAGAAAATGAGCTAAAAACAGATAATAAACGGTAGCTTTCAGACATCCTAAAGGTTAGATCCACCCCTCATATCACACTGATATCATCAATTAACACCATAGAAGGGGGAAAAAACAGCACTTAAATATACAAATATGTTTAAGACATTTACAATAGCAGCGTATAAACTTGTAGGGAATTTTCAGATCAGTGTTTTCTAGAACTGATAATAAAAATGCCTTCCAATAAATAATGAGATTCCATTTTTAGTTATGTTTTTTCAAAATATTTGTGCTCCTTCCCATGAACAATCCTCTTTCTTGCTGGCTTGTCATTTCTGACACAAAAAGGTTATCCCAGTAGTAATAATCAGCAATAAACAAACTGAATTCCCAAAATAACTCTCCCTATAGCGCCAAGTGATTCTCCTGGCTCCTGGGAGTTTAAGTGGCCCTAAGGCACTGGTATACTCAGAAGTGTAATGATTTGCCACTATGTCTGCCCTCAGAATGAATCTCATAGTTAACAAATAACATTGGTGAGTATGCAGAAAGCTTTGTTTCACTGGACTGTGGTCAGGGTGTGATGGCAAAAAAATACAAATAAAAAAGACTGGGAGTCAAGCTGCATAGCCTGACAAAGTTTTGAAATTGAGTGATTTGTATATTTGGAAATATATAACATAAGATATACTTTTTACCATAGTATTCTAGAAGTACTGAAAATGGGATGAAATTAAGTCTTCTAGGGGAAGAAAAAGAGTTCCGAAAACAATTTCTTTCCACATTTTTCATGGTCATGATGCAACCTCCACAAAATCTGCAGCCAACACCCAAAGTCAGCAAGCATGGACTTAATTTAGAAAAAAAAAGTATTCAAAACATTCAAGAAAAAAAGCTAGCAATTCTTTAACTTGAGATTTTATTATAATCACTATATTCTAAAAATGGAAAGCCAATAAAGAGCTACTTATTGGAAACCATACATAATTCATATTGTTTTTGTCAATGTATTTAAGGACCTATAGAAAACAAAAACATCAGGCAAAATTTTCTATCAGCAGAGCTTCTTACCCAACCATGGGATCTAACACAATAGCCCGGGGTTCCTCTAAGTCCTCTGAAATCAAGATCTTCCTCATGGTCCCATTGAGCTTTGTCACTTCTATCCGATCAGTGCCAGTGTCTGTCCAATAAAGATTCCGTGCAACCCAGTCAACAGCAATACCATCAGGATGTGCAATCTGAGCGGTGACCACAAACTGACTACCAGATCCATCTATGAATGAGCGGCGTATGGCCCTCACTTCATCATCAGTCCAGTAGATATAACCTTCCACAGGATCATAATCTATAGCAATGGCATGACGGATATCTTCTAACTGTAGAACAATGTCTGTGAAGTCTGGTGTATCCAAAGAAATGCGTCTCAAGTCTGTCCTTCGGGCTAAAAGCAATAATTCAGTGGCACCTAGAACAAAGTGGAATGGGGGGGAAAATTGAAACCCACAGGCAAAATTTAGCCACTCTAAATAAAGAATGCGAAACTTCTTCAGGAATTGAAATGTGAAAGAGTATAAAAGAACACCAGGGTCCATTTAAGGTGATAATGGAAAGTAATGTAGTGAAATAGGAATAGCCTGACTATGAGGTGAAGCTCTTTAATGACTGAGCTCTGGTTTCATTTATTACATATAGCCCCTGAAAATAAAACAGCTACTAAAAGGTATAATGAATAATAAGTAATGACTAAGAAGCTAAGAAGCTGAATATTAAGGGAGAAAGGAGACAGGATATAGGTCCCTTTTAAAAAGTATGTTTTTAGCCCTGGCCAGTTTGGCTCAGCGGTTAGAGCATCGGCCCGCGGACCAGAGTTGAGGGTTCAATTCCAGTCAAGGGCACATACCTCTGTAGCGGTTTGTCCCCAGCCTGGTCAGGGTTGAGC
Organism: Tadarida brasiliensis; assembly: GCA_030848825.1. Taxonomy (NCBI): domain Eukaryota; kingdom Metazoa; phylum Chordata; class Mammalia; order Chiroptera; family Molossidae; genus Tadarida; species Tadarida brasiliensis. The sequence goes on from CM061263.1 coordinate 28,109,180, forward strand.
AGGAGGCAATCAGTCAATGTGTCTCTCTCACATGGATGTTTCTTTCTCTCTCTCCCTCTCTCTCCTTCCCTCCCACTCTATCTGAAGATAAATGGAAAAATGCCAGTGGGTGAGGATTAAAAAAAATTTTTTTTTAATTTTTTAAAAGTATGTTTTTAAAAAGGTAAGGAAATCTAGGACAAGGTTTTTCTCTGTGATTGATGAGGATGTTCTAAAACTGGATTGTGATGGTTGCACAACTCTCCAAATTTACTAAAAATCATTGACTTGTACACTTGAAATGGTTGAATTGTATGGTATGCAAAATATATCTCAGTAAAGCTGTTTTGACAAAGATAACTATAAGCTAATGCCTGACTGAATCAGGACAAAGGAGGTTATGGAGAAGGAAATAGCAGCAGTAGACAAGAAGGAGTAAGATAAATGTAAAACAGTGGTTAAAAGTAAGAACTGTAGATCTGCTAGAACTGAATTCAAGTAGCTATACAAACTTAGGCAAAATACCCAATCTCTCCAAGCCTAGTTGCTTTGTCTGTATCTCACAGGGCTGCTGCAAGGACTCAGGAATGTACTGAATATAAAAGTATTCAATAAACATTTGCTAATATATTACTATTATCATTACAAAATACTTTCAATTTTTATTTCACTGAGTTTTAAATCTGACTTATTTATGAACTATTTTAAACTCAAATTAGTACTCAATAAAAACATAGCTGAGAATATCTGTAATTGTTCAAGTAAATCACTAGCAAAAAGTCATCTAACTATGAAAGATAGTAAGAAAATTGACATCTGAAAGAGTGAAAAAAGATTCCCAACCAAAGCAATGAGTGCAAAGGAAAATACTGGCATTAAACTGAGAAAAATAAAGCTCTCAACACCAGCTTTTTGAATGTAGAATTAATCGTAAATGAACTCTGTCTTGAGAAAATACAGCCCTAAATGCCATAGCAGGCACCAAGTAGGAATAACTGTAAAATTCACTGACTCTGCTATAACTATCAAAGGAGCCAGCCCAAAACTTTGTCAACAAAGAAGTCATAGAAAGTGAAGCTGTTAATTTGAGCAAGGTGATTAAAGCAGAATAGTTAACTTAAGGCTACTACATGCCAAATATATATCTGAATTTCAAAATAGTAAACATGTGCATTTGCATGCTGTGAGGGAGCAGACAGACCACTATTGCTAAAATAAATGCTGTTTTAAAGTCAGGCTACATACTTTTAAACAAATAAGCAACATTACAAAAATCTTTTGTTTTAAATTGAAACCAAATTACTGTTTGCCATGGAAACCATCTGACAAGAGTCAGCCAGCTTCACCTTTGACTATGAGGATAATTTATCAATGCCAAGTCATGACAAATATCTTGTACACCGGCTCAATTCCATCTCTCTGACTCCTTGACCCCCTTGCCAGGAACTCTCTATCCCACTCTGAAAATAAAGGCTTCTGCTTTTCAGAGTTAGATAAAGAAGCCACTGCTAAATATAAAAATTTTCTTACCAGGTTTTGCTGGTGGCTAGAGAACCAGATGGTGATCCACAGGGGTAAGAATGAAGAAAAATATTCTCATTAAGAAGAAAAAGGAAAGAACTGGTGTTCTCCCAAACCAGAAGTCCTTTGAAATGTCCTAATTAGTATACCTTTCCAACATGCCCTCTCTCTATAGAGCAGAAAATTCTATAAAATTTTTCAAATTTTTTCATCTCATGGCACACATAAAATAATTACTAAAATTCTGAGTCACATCAAAAAATATACTTTTTGCCAATCTGACAAAAAAAGTGTAATTTTGATTCATTCACATTGGATGGCTCTTGTGTTGGCTGTTACCATTTTTTTATTTGACAATCTAAGGAAAAAGAGATCAGTGATCCTGACAAAATAGTCAGGTACGTATTGCATGTTTTAAAAAGTCTTGCAGCATACCAGTTGAAAATCGCTGCTTTAGAGAATTAAAAGTAAGGTGAAGAGGCAGTGTAGTTGCTACATATAAAAAAGGTTGCTTTAAACAGTACAATATGGAATTTTTTCTTCTTCTGAAAGCACTTCTCTGTTGTTAAAAGGCAATTAAAATATCATTCAATTATTTTTCAGAAAACATTATCTACCTCCTTGAAACTCTTTAATGAGTTAAAAGTTTAATAAACATATTTTCCTTGCACAGAGATTCTCTATGTACAAGTGCTATCTACTGTTAAAAATGTATTCTTCATGAGAATACTCATTTCCATAGGAATCAACTGTGATATATAAATGACTACAAGAGTTGATAGAAATAGCACCTAAATTTTTTTCAAAAATAGCATGTTAAAAATACTAAAATAATTTTAAAAATAGCTTTCAAGAGGCCAAAAAACACAAAACACTCCTGTTTTATAATCAATTATGAAGAATAAGATTAAGTAACGAGTCTCCCAAAGCACTATAACCTATAGAGCTTATTACAGAGAAATAAAATAAATCATAAAGAATCCTAATTGTTATTTAAAATTTTTCCTTCTGAAGACCATGTTCTTACCATCTTTGCAGGTTTTTCCATTCTCCAGGAGTTTGACCCCAGTTGGGCAAGCACACTGATAAAAAGGCTTGACTGGAGACATCAAACACAAGTGGGAACAACCACCATTATCAATTCCACATGGATTTGTAGCTGTCAAATATAAATCACACTGATTAATACCAATGATTATAGATGACCTCCCTCACTCTAGGTACACAAAGGTTAACAACCATAACATGAACAACTGTGATAAACCAAATGATTACCAAATGTTATCCAGGTGCTTGACTATTGGACCATCTGCAAGGAAGGGAACTAATCAGTAAGAATTTACTTAGCATTCAGTACCCAAGAGGAATATACAGGAAATAAAGCAGGCGGTCCCTGCCCTAAAAGAGCTTACAATCTAGTCAGTATGCCAAAATTAACAAACAATAAAACTAGAAATCAATATAAAACCATGAAACTGAATCCTATCTTGCACATTATAGACTGTGTAAATAAGTATAGAGAGTCAAATGGGAAATAAATCACTAGGGATTAAAAACAAAAAAAGCTTCATAGAGGATGTAGGACATGACAGGAGCCTTGAAGGATAGGAAAGATAGATAAGAGGACATTTCAAGTGTGATAAAACCATATGAATAAAAGCTTGGAGGCTGTACAGTGGGAGAGATAATAAGGTGAATAGTCTAAGTGAAGATTAAAGTTTCTGTTGACTAAGAACTAAAGTTGAATGAGCACGGAGAATGAGAACAGACTGGTAGAGGGCACTGATAGTCAATAAAAGTAATTCCAATGTCAAAAAATCACACTTCAGAAAGATTAACAGAAAAGACAGCATATGGATTAAAAAGGGGAAAACTGAGAAGCAGAGATTAATTACCAAATTTGTAGAAAATATGAAAAGAAACGGATTTAAGTAATACTCATGGAAAAAAATCAATATAAGATAGAGATCAACAAAATATGAAAGATAAAAGAAAAGTAATATCACAGATAACTGCAAAATTCTCAAATTAGTAAAACACAAAGGATCAACAGTGCCATTTAAAAACAAATAAACAGGGAAATTCTTTCCTGAGGGCTAATCATGAGAATAAAAATTTCATACAAGTGACTAAACATTTTCTTTTTTACAAAAGAGTAATACATACATTTAAAGAACACTTTTATGGACTCATAATCACAAGATTCCAATATAAAAAACTCCGCATTTGACTGTGTCTCCCTAAATGGAAGGAGCTAATACAAAGCAACGCATAATCCAAAAACTCTTCATTTTTGGCAATGGAACACACTCACATGTGCCAAATATTTATTTACACACAAGTGCCAAACACTTAACATTCTCAAATTCTTTTAAAACCTAATTCTGATCCCCTTTGTAAGTAATTGTTGTCGGCAGTCACAGCCCAAGCCATTGTAAAGGTTGATCAAAAAACAAAAGCAAAACTAAGAGAAAAGGGGTTGGGGGGTGCACACAAAAAAGTTTATGTAGGTATTTTATTCAGGAACCTGAGGTACTTAAATTTAGCAGTTAGATTAACAGAAGATTCCGTTCAAGAAGAGTTTGTTTTTAAACATACTCATATGAGCCCTGGCTGGTTTGGCTCAGCGGTTAGAGCATCAGCCTGCGGATCAGAGTCCTGGGTTCCGTTCCCACTAGGGGCACGTACCTAGGTTGCAGTTTGTCCCCGGCCACGGCTGGGGTCATGTGGGTGGCAACCAGTCAATGTGTCTCTCTCACGTTGATGTTTCTCTCTCTCTCTTCCCCTCTCTCTCCCTTCTGCTCTATCTGAAGATAAATGCAAAAAAATGTCCTCGGGTGAGGATAAAAAAAACAACATACTCATATGAAATATCAAACATACATTAGAGAGACAAAATATGAACAAGAAATACATTTGTATATGAGTTATCTCAACTTCTTGTTTTATTTCCCTCTTCTCCACCTCCATAACTCTAAACCCAAACAAGGGGCTGAGGTGATCTGTAGTGCTAGATATCAAGCCACAAGAGGTTTAGACTGTTGTTTAACCTGAGTTATATTTTGATGATTTCTCTATTTTTTAATTCCTCCCTGCTACCATGTCCTCCTTCCTTCTGCCTCTCAAGAACGCCAGACATCATAGTGCTAACAAAGCTATTCCAACTTGCAATTTAAAAATCAAGATCACTTACCATTTGGCTGCCTCTGTTGGCTGAAGGCATGTATATCCATGGGAGAGAAGATGTTAGAATGGATTTCACGCAGACCCTCGCCAGTGTACTTGTTGCAAGCCAAAATGGAGTGTGTATTCCAGTCAGTCCAGTACAACGTGTCCTCAAATAACGTCAAGGCAAAAGGATGAGGAAGGGAACCTTTAACCACTGCCTGCCTATTGACACAAAGAGAAAAACTCAAACATTTCTAAATTTTATTCTTCTATCAAAACTTCATCTCTCCCATTAAACAAGGTTTTGTAGTCCACATTAACACATACAAATCCTGAGTAACACGTATCTTAAGGTCAAATACACCTGTGAAAAATAAGTCATATAGTAAATTCAAATATATTTTCATCATGTCCAAAAACCCCCAAACCAAGTACTTCAGAATAGTCCCTAACTTGAGCAGCCCCCAGGTTCACTAGAAGCTACCACACAGAGAAGGCCCAAGTATTAGCACTGCTGTCTATTCCCATCTCTGGACTCACATCTTCCATCTTTCCACATAATTCACCTTGTTAGAAAGAGAAAGGTGTGCAAAAAGAAAAATCCTAGGGTTTATGGTTGGCACTGGGAAGTAGTTTTAAATTAGCAATAGGTTTTTTCCCTTCTTGATGTGGAAGAACAAAGACTCTAAGCCTGTTTCTTCCATCACTTCTTATGGTTTCGATAACTGAAAGTAAAAACATATACATGAGGCTAAAAAGGCATTCTAGTAGAGCTTTCTCTGCAACACCCAGTCTAGCTCCAGCAAAAGATCATCTCAGCTGGCTTTCTGCTATATGGTTTCTTAACCTCCAAAAGTCACGTAGCAAAAAGGAAGTCCTGCCACTGGCAGAATGTGTTCATGAGACAAAGCAGACCTAAAAATTTCACAAGCAATCTATACTTTATAAAAGAAAAGGTGGAGAGCCTGATTAGTACTAAAGACACAGAACTTTGCAGGGTCATGGAGAGTGATGTAATTAGTAAATACTCTTGAATAATGAACAAGAGTTCATTCTTGAATATTATTCAAGAAAATAAATGCTTTGACATTTTCACAATATCAAATAGAATATTTTCATAAATAGCCCAGGGAAGAAAAAAGGGAAGGAGGGAGGGAGGGGGAATATAAGCAACTGAAGAGAAATAAAGAATGTCATGTATTTTAGGGAAGACAATCCAATTTTAGGTCCTGAGGTTATCTGATGATCTATAATATCTAAGAGACTACCAATAAAATAAATTCAGTTAAGATAAATAAAATAATGTTTATCTAAGCAGAATTAGCATCTGTTACTGCACATGAAATGGGCCTAGCCTAAGGTGTTTTATATTTGGGGCAAATTTTTAAAAAACTGAACACAAGATTAGCATAATTAGTTTACCAAACAAACTTCCTATTTTAGAACCTCATATCTACTCTGCCACCGAACATCACTGCAATTTTCTTCTCTCGTTTTCCTTAATTCTCTCTTCCCTAGCAAATTACTTTTCTGTCTCAACTGCCACAATGTCTATTTCTGAAGTGGTTTCTTCCACTTTTTAAAAGAAAAGCTTTAATATCATAGTTTAAGGCCAAATTTAAAGTCTTCCAGAATTCCCAGCTCTTCAGCAGTATGCCACAACAATAAAAGGAGTTAAAAAATGGATCTCTACTATGGAGACCAACATATTGTGACTGATTACCGCAAATAACAACCATCACCTCATAGAGATACTATTAAAAGACAAACATTTTCCCCTTGTGATGAGAACTCTTAAGATTAACTCTCTTAACAACTTTCCTATATATCACACAGCAGTGTTAACTCTAGTCATCATGTTATACATTACATGCCTAAGGAGAAAAATGTAAAGGTAAAGAAACAGGAAAAGAGATTTAAAAAAATATAAAATATCTGAAGCACAAAGGAAAGGGGAGAGGATAGAACTATATCGGAGCAAGAAAATGACACCAAATCGTAACTCAAACCCTCATGAAGAATCAGAGTACCAGAAACAGCAAATATGTACGTTTAAAAAAAAGACTTTTTCTCTTAAAAAAATTTTTTTTAATGTTTCTATTGAGTTTTAGAGAGAGAGGAAGGGAAAGGGAGAGAGAGAGAGAGAAACATCATTGAGAGAGAAACATCAATTGGCTGCCTCCTGCATGTATCCTACTGGGGACTGAACCTGAAACCCAGGCATGTGGCCCTGACCAGGAATCACACCAGCAAACTCATATAACTCAATAGCAAAAATAAATAATAAGCCAATTAAGAAATGGGCAAAGTACCTAAATAGACATTTTTCCAAAGAAGACATTCAAAGTGTCAACAGGCACATGAAAGGTGCTCAACATCCCTAATCACTAGGAAAATGCAAATCAAAACCACAATGAGATATCACATTGTGCCTGTTAGAATGGCTATCATGAAAAAAGACAGTAAGTAACAAAAGCTAGTGAGGATATACAGAAAAGAGAATCCTTGTGCACTGTTGGCTGGAGTGTAAATTGGTACAACCACTACTGAAAACAGTACAGAGGTTCCACAAAAAATTTAAAATCCAGCAATTCCACTTCTGGGTATGTATCTGAATGAAACAAAATCACTATGTCAAAGAGTTATTTTAACCCTTGTTCATGACAGCATTATTTATAATAGCCAAGACATGAAAACAACCTCCATGTCCATGGAGAGATGAATGGATAATAAAAATGAAATGTATATATGTACACAATGGAATACTATTCAACCATAAGAAAGAAGGAAATACTGTCATGTGCAACAACTTGGATGTCCCTTGAGGGCATTATGCTAAATGAAGTAAGTCTGAAAGAGAAAGACAAATATTGTATGATCTCCCTTGTACATGGAATATTTTTAAAAATTGGAATTAATTAAATAATTCATTCACCATAAAAAACAACCTAATACTTGAGAATCTATTTAACAAAAGAGCAGAAGACACTCTACATAACATGGATCATAGAACTAAATGTAATAGTTAAAACAATAAAACTCTTACAAGAAAACAGGCATAAATCTTCTTAACTTTGGATTAGGTAAAGATTTCTTAGGATATCCAAAGCACTTTTAATAAAAGAAAAAACTGACAGATTGAACTTTATTACAATAAAAAACTTTTGTGCTTCGAAACACACCAACAAGAAAATGAAAACACAAGTTATAGATTGACAGAAAATATTCGTAACTCATATCCAATGAAGAAACTGTATCCAGAATACATAAAACTCTTACAATTCAATGATAAGATGAATAACCCAATTTTTAAATGGGCAAACAACTTGAATAATGTCTTAAACATCTGAGTCTCGGGTGAAGAAAGGCTGAGTTACACTGTGTTCAAAAAAATTATAGGCAGGTCAGACAGAAGTAAAGTTAATAATGTATATGGAGTAAAAGCAAGACAGAAGCAGACCTAAACCATTTCAGCAAAATCTGGCATTTACTTTTTTTCAAAGTAATTATTTCCCCATGATTATATAAGAAATAATGGTATGTTCACTATAAAAATTTGGCAATAGAAAGTATATCTTTCCAGTCCTTTATTATGTATATAATATGTACATGTATATATACAAATACAAGCAATTTCCAAACATCAAGGGATGGAAAAAGTGGTTTTTATTTTTAAAACAGTTAAGGCACAACAGAAAACCAACTAACCAGCAGGGTTTAGAACTAGTAATTGGTAGAAATTCATTAGCTCTAAATCATAGCCCCCAACAGGACAGAATAAAAAGAGCTGAACCAAACCAAGAAATGATGGAGGTACTTACACTAAACCAAGAATAAAGAATATTTACCACCCCTAATTACTGAGCTTCTTCACTGGGAACAGATGCAGCAGGCCCTAAGGTCCTGTTACTACTTTAACAATGGTTGATTTGCACTGAGGAAAAAATGGTTAATTTTATCATGAAAGACTCCAACTCATCCTGTCATCATGATTAATCAATATCTGTGACTATATGTATATATTTTTTTTACAAAAGTGAATTTTGTTAATTCATGGCATTTACTGCATCATAATCACCTGTGTTCATATAACAATGTATTGCAAAGAGTTTCACTGTGTTATCAAACATTATTTTTAATGGCTATATAACGCTGCCTTGAATGGTTGTGCTATAATTGAAAAACCCATTCTGTTCAACATTCAACATTATATTATATAAGGTGTCTTCTAACAGAAACATACATTAAAAGGTTATATAATAATCAGTTTATAACAATGTTTTGACCACAGGTTGGCAGGAACCTATTTCAGTGTATGCAACAACTTTATAGAATTAACTATAATAAATAATGAGAATATACTATACACTATGGAAAATATTCTCACTAGTAATGAAAAAATGCAATTAATACAAGTAAAATATATTTTAAAATTTTAAAATAGATGAAATTATCTTTTCTTAATTAAACATAGTATTTAAAAAACAGTAGATCAGATATGCGGACACATACTATGTGACAGTTGAAATTAGTAAAACCACTCCATAAAACAAAAAGATAACCTTAAAATCTCTATGCACCTTGATATACAAATCCTACTTCTAGTAATTAATTCTAAAGATGTAATCAAAGATGTAGATTCATAAGGACTCCTCTGTATTCCAACAATACTTATAAGAGTAAAAAACTACAACTTAAAAAATGTTTAATAATAAGGCAGTATGGTAAAAGACAAACAACAAAAAAAACCATATTGTTCAACGTTTAAATTTCTTCCATTTATATTTAATAGCATAACTGCTTGTTCTTACACTTTTCTTAAATTTTCCATTTATTTTCTTCCTAACACTTTACCTCTCCCCTTTGTCATGGACTCTCTCCTACTAGACAGACCTTATATGCTCTACAAACTGTTTTATGGAATTTTAATTACCTTTATATTTTAAAATAATATTTCATTCTATTCTATTTTAGATAATTATCAATATCAAAAATAAGACAGTATCTACTGACACCTCATGTGTAAGCTAAGAAGTTAACATGGTTTCATTCCTGCCTGCCCTTTTCCCTCATCTAACCATCCCACTACCATTTCTCATTTTTTATTGATAAATCCTGGAATTTTAAATATTATGTGCATTCATTTTTATGTTCTATTCCAAAATATCTCAAAATTGCATTAAGTTTCAAAAGCACATCAATAGTAATTACTAAATTTAACTCCATATTTAATTGACTTCATTCTTCACAAATATTTAATTATCTGACTTCCCCACTCTTGAATTTAAATTCTAATTCATCTCTACCAGTCTTCTGAAGTATATCAAGTAAGTTTTTAAGAAAGAGCAATATAAATGGTATATTTTGACTCCCTGCATAATAATAATGTCTTCCTTTCATAGTAACACATGAACAACTAGATCAATCTCCATGTCTCAAACATTCTCTCTTCTATTATTTTCATCTCTGTTTCTCCAAATTATGGGACAATTTCAAGATTATCTTCCATTTTACTGATTTTATTTTAACTTTTTAAAAATATGTTTCTATTGAGTTTTCAGAGAGACAGAAACATGGATCGGCTGCCTCCCACACGCCCCCTACTGGGGCTCGAGCCTGAAACCGGGGCATGTGCCCTGACCGGAAATCAAACCAGGACCTCTTCGTCCATGGGACAAAGTTAATCCACTGAGCCACACTAGCCGGGCTCAATGATTTTATTTTTTTTTGTCATCTACCTGGTTGTCAGTATTTACACTGTGTTTTAAATTGAACAACCATGCTTTCTTATCATTGTTTTTATTGATCTTTAATGTATTTCATACTACTTACTCTATTTTCATACATGTGTCCTCTTGAACTTGGATAATTTTTTCCCCTGTATCTTACAAGAAATTACAGGAGATATCTGTTCTGACTCCTTAATATGGGTCATCCATTTGAACTGTAGTATCTTCTCATGCCTACCTTGCACCCTATCCCACCTCCTCCTCATCACCCTCACCTCCAGCCATCATACCCAGAGTTATGGTTATTGTTGTTGATTTGGGTACACCTCTTCAACTTGCATCTTTGGGAAGCAAGTTCTTCACAAGCTCAGTAGGTGACCAAACACGTCACTCTGCCTGGGTCTGAGGGGCTTCCTGGAACCCAGGCAAATAAGGATGAGTGATGATGCAACAGCTTAGCCAAACTGGGATATCCTTCAAGCTCAAACCCCAGAGAAATTCTTCAAGGTTTCTGGTGTGGTTGTTATCTCTTCCTAAGTCTCTAGCATTGATGTAAAATCCCCATTTACAGTCCATGGCTTCAATAACCATTAACTTGATAATGACTATACATCTACATCTTCCTCTGAGACTGCTCTGCTAAGCTGCAGGCTCACCTATCCAAAGCTCTCTAGATTTTTATCACCATAGTTTGTTTTGTTTTTTTTTTAACTTTTTTTTCTTTATTGATTTTTAGAGAGAGGAAGGAAGAAGGAGAGAGAGATAGAAACATTGATGAGAGAGAACATCCACTGGCCACTTCCTGCATGCCCCCCCACTGGGGATTGGGCCCACAACCTGGGCATATGCCCTGACCAGGAATCAAATCGGCGACCTCTTGATGCATGGGTCAATGCCCACCCACTGAGCCACACCAGCCAGGCTCACCATAGTTCTTTTGTGTGTGTTTTTATTCTTTATTGCTTTTAGAGAGAGAGGAAAGGAGAGGGAGAGACAGATAGAAACATTGATGAAAGGGAACATCAACCAGCCACCTCCTGCATGCCCCTCACTGGGGATCGGGCCCACAACCTGGGCATGTGCCCTGACCAGGAATTAAACCGGCGACCTCTTGGTGCATGGGTCCAACGCTCAACCAGTGAGCCACACCAGCCGGGCTCACCATAGTTTTTGTAAGCAACTCATATGTAAACATGTCCAAAGCTGAACTCAAACTCATTCTTTTCCTATAGTTAAAAAAGAGAAAGGAAAATGAATCTCTCCCCGCTTTCTTGAATTTCCTATCTCAATGAATGGCACTTCCATCTAACCAACCACTCAAAGCAGAAATCTATGAATCACCATAGACATCTTCAGAGAGCCACAGTGGGTTTTAGGATTGGGGCATAGTGTGCAAAGGCAGAAAGTGGTGAGAGCATGTCTAAACTCTAAAATGAGGTAAATGAATTAGAGCATTTAAGTCACAATATAAAGTTTATACTTTTCCCTGAGAACAATGATGATTCATTAGAAGATTAAGAAAGTAAAATAACTGCCCTGGTTGGTGTGATTCGATTGGTTGGAGCATCATCCTATACACTGAAAGATGGCAGGTTTGATTCCCGGTTAGGGCACATACCCAGGATTATGGGTTCAATCCCCGTTTGGGGAACGTGTGGGTGGCAACTGATTGATGTTTCTCTCTCACATTGATGTCTCTCTCACTCTCTTCTCCTCCCTTCCTCTTTCTCTAAAATCAATAAAAACATTTTTTTTTCTTTTATCCTTACCTGAGGACATTTTTGCATTTATCTTTAGATAGAGCGGGAGGGAGAGAGGGAGGAAGAGAGAGAGAGAAACAGCGATGTGAGAGAGACACATCGACCAGTTGCCACCCACACAACCCCAACCAGGGCTGGGGACAAACTGCAACCGAGATACATGCCCTTAGTGGAAACCGAACCCGGGCCTCTGTGGTCCGCAGGCCAATGCTCTAACCACTGAGCAAAACCGGCCAGGGCAATAAAAACATATTTTAAAAATAAAAATAAAAAAAATTTCTTCACCTATCTTCAAAAAAAAAAGTAAAATAATTAATCCTTAAACCATTTTCTACACAACTACCAAAATGGTATTTCTAAATGACAAACCTAACCATATCAATTTACTACTTGAAATGACTCCTAATACTTTTCAGGATAAAATTCAAATGCCTTATCTTAGAATAGTAGACCTTCCACGATTGCGGCACCTATCCATCTGTCTAGACTTGCCTTAAATCATTCTGTCACATTCCCTATTGCTGCTGTATTACACTTAAAAAGTATTCTTTAATAACCTTAAGCTGAAAACCTGACTTTAGTAATTAGGAGTTAAAATTTTCCAGAAAAGGTTTTTATATTCCTCCTAGTTTTTAAAGTTTATTATTTTTTTTCAGTGTCTGTTAAGACACATTAAAAGGGCATATTTACATCCTCAACAACTAAGTTAAAGTCAACTAGCCATATACATGTGCACCTGTTTCTGAACTCTAGTCTAGTCCACTGAGCTCTTATCTATCCTTAGATTTAGTACCTCATTACTGTAATTACTTGTTTTATGGTTTGTCTTGAAACCAAGTGGAAAGTTGTCATACTTTTTGTAAACTTAGAAAATCAACTGAGCTATTTTAATTTTTTTTCAAATACATCCACAATAAAAGCCTTTGAGAATGTTCATGAATCTATAGACCAGTTTAAGGAGAACTGCCATCCTAACAATATATTACAATTTTTTTCTTAAAACATAAATATTGCAGCTTTCCCCTCACTGCAAATGGGGAATTATCTGTGCCCAGAATCAAATAATACACTTAAAACTATCCTGCACAACTTATATAAAGATTGTTTAGAACAAGATATACAAATATAGAATAATTAAATATATACTATAAATTCCTGTTGTTTCTTTTCTGAGGAAGTGGGGCAGAAATGAATCTTTGAAGTTTATCATGGAAACTGTATAGCTAATGTGGGCTTTTCAATTAAGAAAAAAAGTCTTGGAATCAGCAATTATATAGCTTTTGCCAGAACTGAATGATAAGACTCTTTTTCACTTATGTGTGAGATTTCTTTGAAGAATTTAACAGATGTAAGATTATAGATATTGTTCCCAATGGCCAACTGATGATCAATTACTTTACCCCTTCCAAGACCAGTTTATATCCTCAAACTGTTTGGCTTTTTGACAAATACACTGATGTTCATCTCAAAAGGAATTCAAAAACTGTGGAAGTTTAAGGACAAATCTATTACCACTGGAAGAGTGGCTAAAAGCTCATGCCTTGCTGATCACTGATTGAAAGTACCATATTCATAAAGAATAGCACATAATTATTCTTCTATAATAAGTAATACCAGTTGACACACATTTACTAAACCCCTAAGTGCTAGGTAATGTGCTCTGCTTCCTGCTCTTATCAAACACAAAAGTTAAAATAGTGATGTTTAAAGGAAGACTATTTAAGGGATACAGAGCACATACCTTCCCTGGGTACTCTAAGATCTATCCTTATTTTAAGTTCAAGATTGCTATCTTGATTAACATTAGCTTAATCATTTGTAGAATTACCTTTACTGAATTATGCCATCCAACTTGAAACAATGACCATCATGGAAAAGTAATATGACATTAACACACACAAAAAATTCAAATATCCACTGATTTTTAGATAGAGTGGAAGAGAGGAAGGGAGAGGGAGGAAAGAAAGAAAGAGAGAGAGAGACAAAGGCAGAGACATTGATTGGTTGCCTCCTGCACAACCCCAACTAAGGCTGGGATCAAACCTGCAACCTAGGTACGTGCCCCTGACGGGGAATTGAACCCAAGACCCTTCAGGCCTTGGGCGACACTCTAACCACTGAACCAAACTGGCCAGGGCACAAAGAACTTGTAAGTTTCCACCTTTTTAATAGTGTCTTCTGGTTAATGCATTTTACTCTAGCTGCTGAAAAGCTTACAGGTCATTTGTCTTTATATTATTATTACAAAATAAAGCAAATACAGAAAAAAATTAAAAAGACAAATATGTAACTTAATGAGTTACTGAATGGCAAACCCTGTAACCTTCACCCAGATCAAGAATTTTGCCAAGAACCTCAAAAGGTCCCCTGTCCAGATCCCTCCCTCTCCATAATAAACATTATTTTGACTTTACAGTAATCGCTACCTTACTTTTATTGATAGTTTTATTATCCAAGTGTGCATCCACAGAAAAATAGTTTAGTCTTGACTACCTGTTTTTTTCATTTGCTATGTCTTTTAAGTCTCTCTTTTATAAAGGCTTTTTTTTTTTTTAAAAAAGAGTAGTTTTAATTTCACAGCAAAATTGAGAGGAAAGTAAAGAAATTTCCCATATACGCCCTGCTCCCTCACATGCACAGTCTTCGCCCATATCAACATCCCCACCAGAGTGGTACTTTTGTTACAACTGATGAACTTATATTGACCCATCATAATTACCCAAAGTCCAAAGATTACCTTAGGTATCACTCTTGGTGCTGTACATTCTATGAATTTGGACAAATGCTTAATAACATACCCATCATTAGAGCATCATAGAGAGTTATTTTCACTGCCCTAAAAATCCTTTGTGCTCAGCCTATTCATTCCTCCCTCCACCATCTTGTCAGTCTCTTTTAATCTACAGATTCCCCCATCACTCTTTACAACTGGTCTGTTGAAGGACCTGGGATAACCGACCTGTATGTCCAGATCCATTGATGCATACTCAAGGTACATTTCAGTATGTTTCTCTGTCTTGTTTTACCTGCAAATTTTCTGCAAATGGCAAGTTTGATCAGATGCATGTTGAATCCTAATTAGATCTTTTCCTTTTCATTTAACTGGAATAGCTTTCCCATGTCTATTATTTGGTTAGCTATCAGCAGATTCACATAGGAAAGAGAAGATTAAATTGTTTGACTCTCTTTATTATCAAGGTAGTGAATTGGTTCCCTATATACTCTGAAAGTGACCGCTTCCTTTTTGAAATACCATTATAAACTCAAGGGTTTAAACATCAACCTTTGACCAGTGAGAGACTTCTCAAGTTATTGTTCCAGGCTTTCTGAAATGACCCTAGTAGGTCTATAATAGTTTCCTTGCAGTATAGTATGACAATGCTCCAGCTCATCTTGTACATTTTTTGCCAGAGACTTAGAATCAGCTATTTCACCTGAAAGGTATGATTTTTTTTAAGTTGGGATGGTTTTTCAAGATTACAATCTGAGTGCTTCCCCCTCCCAGTCCTCTTCAGTATATAAACATACATATTTGTGTGTATTTATTTTTATAACATAAAATACTTAATGAGCTCATGTCAGTACTTACAATAAAAACTCAGAATTATCAGTTTCTTTTACTTAATCTCTGTGGTATTACATCTATATTTCCTTTTTCCCACACCAAGAATCCTACATATGCAAGGGCAATAGAATATATCTGATAATTACTCACTTATTTGATCCAACATTATAGTCTCAAAAAACTCAGAATAGAAATATGTGTACACCATTGTAGTTACTACAGAATTTAACAAAATTTCTACATATAGTTTTGTATTCTCGCTTCAACTTTTCAGTGGTACTTTATCTACATTATCTAAATATATATTCATTATATATTACACTCTTTCAATTTTAACCATACTTTAGTTTTCATACTACAAGTAATTACATGTTTAATGATCCTCACCAAGAATTATTTTGGTATCTCACTCATCATTTTGGTTGTCTAAGGTTCAGTCACTAGTACATTTTCAGGAGTTAGTCAAGGAAACAGTATTTCTTGACTTGTTGCATGTTTATAATGTTGTCTATGGCTTAATATGAGAAAGTCAGTTTTGCTGGATAAAAATCATTGGCTCACATTTAATTACTTGAAGTACCATAAAAACACTACTCTACTTAATTCTGACAGAGAGTGTTGCTGTGAGAAAGTCTGATACTAATCTAATTTTCTTTTCAAGTTATTTATGTTACTCTTAGAGGCCCTGAGACTTTTCTTTTCTTTTTCTACAGTTATTTTACTGGAATATATTTTGGTGGGTTTTGCTCTGCCTTATATTCTCAGGCATATAGTGTTCTTTTTCTATCTGTAGCTTTCAAATCTACTTTTAAGACACTTTGCCAGTGTGGCTCAGTGGTTGAGCGCTGACCCATGCACCAAGAGGTCACCAGTTCGATTCCGGGTCAGGGCACACATGCCCAGGTTGTGGGCCCAAGCCCCAGTGGGGGGCATGCAGGAGGGAGCCAGTCAATGTTCTCTCTCATTGATGTTTCTATCTCTCTCTCCCTTTCTCTAAAAGTAAAAAAAATTTTTAAAAAGAGACTTTTCCTGAATTACAGTTTTTCATATTTGTTCTGTTCCCTTGTATTGGTTATCTTCCTAAAATCCTTTTATCTGTGTTGTTTTTTCTTTGCTTATCTTCAATATTTGTGATTCTCAAACCCTTTTTATCTTTATTCCTTTTGATATTAGCACCTTATCAAACATACAATTTACAAATGTTTCTCCCATTCCACAGGTTGCCTTTTCATTTTGTAGGTTTCCTTTGCTGTGCTTAAAGCTTTTTAGTTTGATGTCATCTCACTTGTTTGTTTTTGTTTTTATAGCCTTGCTTTTGGTGTCAAATCTAAAAAAATCATTGCCAAGCAATGTCAAGAAGCTTTTCCCCTATGTTTTCTTCTAGAAGTTTTAGGGTTTCAGGTCTTAAATTTAAGTATTTAACCCATTTAACTTGATTTTTGTGTAGAGTATCAAATACAGATCCTTTATTCTTTTGTGTGTGTCCAATTTTTCAAACATTTAGTGAAGAGACAAACCTTTCCCCATTGTATATTCTTGGCTTATTTTTTGTAATAATAATTGACCATATATGCATGGGTTTATTTCTAGACTCTCTATTCTGTTTCATTGATCTATCTGTTTTTATGCCAATATCATACTGTTTTGATTATAACAGCTTTGGAATATAGTCTGAAATTAGGAACTATGGTGCCTACAGCTTTGTTCTTCTTTATCAAGATTGCTTTGACTATTCAGGGTACTTTGTGGTTCCATACAAATTTTAGGATTGTTTATTCTATTTCTTTGAAAAATATCACTGGACTTTTAATAGGTTTTTGTTTTTGATTATCCTGAGGCTTACAAAAGTAATCTATCCCAGCAGGGATCAGCATAGACAGAGCAGTCAAAATCGCCCACCTCTCAGGTTTTCCCTGAAGTCTATTTGCATATTTTAAAAGCTGTTGTCTTAAAAAAAAAAAAAAAAAAGCTGCTGTCTAATGGTCAGGGTTCTATTTTAGCAGATATCTAGAGGCTGACTTGTAATCCTTCTGGGAGACCAAGGAAGCCAGCAGACACAACCTCCATTCTCTACCTTTAGCTCATGCCAAAACTTCAGTATCTCCATAGATTTGCTTGTATAAATGTCTTGTGCCCCAGCCTTTGTCCATGTCGCCCAAGGGATGGGCCCCTGGATAGCCTGTCTCTGAAAGCCAATAAGGCTTACACTACAAGTGCCACAGGAGTGTAGCAAATAATGAAGCACTTCTTTTTTTTTTTTTAATCCTCACCCGAGGACACTTTTTCATTTTTTGTTCAGATAGAGTGGGAGGGAGAGAGAGGAAGAGAGAGAGAGAAACATCGATGCGAAGGTGACACATTGAGTGGCTGCCACCCGCACAACCAACCAGGGCCGGGGACAAACTGCAACCGAAGTACATGCCCTTAGCGGGAACTGAACCCAGGTCTCTCTGAACCGCAGGCCGACGCTCTAACCGCTGAGCCAAACTGGCCAGGGCTAAAGCACTTCTTAATGGGTACAGGACCAACCTCTTCTGCAGCTATATACCCAGGTAAAACATAGAGGGAGCAAGTAAAACACCCATCTCTGAATTTCTCCCTGGGAGGGCCCTAACTACATATTTTCACAGCTACTGCCTGGGCGTCCAGCTTCTAATTAGCCTTCATCTAGTTGCTGACTGTGATCTTACACTTTGAAATGCATGACAAACATTGGCACAACCTCAACTACTGGGAGCCAGCCACTAAGAACAAAGAAGGCAGTTTAGACAATCACAAAAGTTTGAGAGACAACCAAGAGCTCAGGCCAGGCTGATTGGTAAGGTTCATCTCCCACACAAGATCACTCTCTCAACACTGGGAGAAGTGGTTGTTTCACCTAGTGTGCAGAAACCAACACAGAGAGTCAAGGAAAATGAAGAAACAAGGAAATATGTTCCGAACAAAAAAGACAAAATAAAACTCCAGAAACAGACCTTAATGAAATAAAGATACATGATGTACTTGATAAAGAGTTCAAAATAACAGTCATAAAAGTACTCACTAGGGGCAGGAGAACAATGCACGAACAAAGTGAAAATTTCAACAGGGACAAAAAATATAAGAAAGTACCATACAGAGATCACAGAGCTGAAGAATACAATAACTGAACTGTAAACTTCCATAGAAGGGTACAAAAGCACATTAGATCAAATGGAAGGAAGGATCAGCAAACTCAAAGACAAGGCAGTGAAAGTCATATAATCAGAGAGGTTAAAAAAAAAAAAGTTAAGATAGCTTAAGGACCTTATGGGACACCATAAAGTGGACTATAACTTGCATAATAAGGGTTTCAGAAGGATAGGATAGAAAGTGGCAGAAAGACTGATGAAAGAAAATGGCTAAAAATTTTCCTAACCTGGAAGAAAAAATAGACAACCAGAAAATTCCAAAAACGATTAATTCAAAAGAACATACACCAAGACATATTATAAATAAATTGTCAAAAGTTAAAAAGAATCTTTAAATCAGCAAGAGATTTTAAGAGTTTCACACAAGAAAACCCTTGCAAGACCATCAGCAGATTTTTCAGCAGAAATGGTGCACACCAGGAGGGAGTGGCACAATACATTCAAAGTGCTGAAAGACAAAAACTGCCAAACAAAAACACAGTTAAGTCCTTCCTTAACATCACTGTTTGGTTCTGGGACTTTAAGTGAAATGACATATAATGACACAAATTTTGCCACAGGCTAACTGACATAAACAAGAGTTAAGTATCTGTAGCTTCTCATCAACATTATAATGAAACCACATTGAACAAAGTTATTCAAGGACCTGCTGAATCTACCCAGCAAATTTGTCCTTCAGAATGGAAGGAAAGATAGCTTTCCAGACAAGCAAAAGCTGAAGGAGTTCATCATCATCACTACAACCTGATCTGCCTTACAAGACACATTAAAGGAACTTCTTCAAGCTGAAACAAGAGAACACTAATTAGTAACAGGAAAACATATGAAAGTTTAAATTTCACTAGTCAAGACAAATAAATGGTTACATTCAGAAAACTCTTAATGTTGTTATAGTGGTGGATAAATGAGTTAAAAATAGTAAAAAATAACTATAAGGTTAAAAGGCAAAGTAATAAAAATAACTACAATGTTAATAAATACATAAGGTAAAAAGATGTAAGTTGTGACGTCAGAAACAGTAATGTGGGGGAGAGTAAAAATGTAGAGCTTAAGTATACATTCAAAGTTAAGTTGTTAACAGCTTAAAACACTGCTATAAATAAGATGTTCCTGAACTTTTATAAGAAAGTGGTGTTCAAGGTAGTTTTTCCAACTTTACAAAATTCAATCTTCTGTTGTTTTCATGTAATATTAAAAACAATGGCGCCCTGGGCAGTATGGCTCAGCAGTTAAGACACATGCACCAAAGGGTCATGGGTTGGATTCCCGGACAAGGGCACGTACCTGGGTTGCAGGTTCCATTCCCAGCCCTGGTCAAGGCACATGAGGGAGGCAACCAATCAGTGTGTCTCTCTCACATCGATGGCTCTCCTCTCTCTCTCTCTCTCTCTCTCTCTCTCTCCATCTCTCCTCCCTCTCTCCCTTCCACTCTCTCTAAAAATCAGTGGGGGAAAAAATATATATCCTTGGTTGAGGGTTAACAAAAAACAATGGTAGCTTCCTTTATGAGATCTCCCAGCTGTTCCTCTGTCCACCCTTACCTGAACCTTCTCTTTCGTTTCCCTTTCGTTCCTCTTAATTTTCCCTATTCTTCTCAATTTTAATGATACCATTCTATTCAATTTTGTTTCAACTCACTATAATACCCTGTCCTGGTAGAGAACTCTAACAGGTCCATTTCAAGAATTCTTTGAAGCCAGACTGCTCTATCCTTTTCTGTCTTTACCCTGGACACACTGTACTTGCCTGATATTGGAGTGGGCAATCCCCACCCTCTCATTTCAGCTGCTGCTCTTAATATAGTCCACCACATTGTCTAGTAAATAGTTTAGGTTATTTTGGAGGTCTCCTGCATTTAAGTTCAATGAAACACCCCATATATTCATACCCCTCCCACCACTCTTACTCTTGTACAGATAGTAATACCATGGAGGTCTTGTAGCTGTTAGTGGTCTGCCCTTACATGCTTTTATTTCTGGATGCCCGAGGTTAGTTTATGATATGTTTTTAGATTTGCTATCTAGTTTCATTGCTTTTTTGTGTGGGTATCCCAAGGGAGTCAAGAAAACTATGACATGGCCATATTCGATTCCTAATGTTTCTCTCAAAGCCAAATCTGAAATTCAAACACAACAATTATGTTTTTATATTCATCATACACTTTTTTTTTTTACATTTATTTCTAATTGTTTTAAACCACCTCACTGTAAGTCATTCTATTCACTTTTGAAACAAGGCAAAAAATACTCCAATTCCATAACTACAAAAAGTGGTTTTTTGTGTGTGTTTTTTTTAATCCTCACCCAAGGACATTTTTTTTCTTTTATCTTTAGATAGAGTGGAGGGGAGGGAGGGAAGGAGAGAGAGAGAAACATCAATGACAGAGACACATCGACTGGTCACCTCTAACACGGGCCCGATCAGGGCCAGGGACAAACCACAACTGAGGTATGTGCCCTTGGCCGGAATCAAAGCCACGACTCTTTGAGCTGGTGCTCTAACCACTGAGCAAAATTAGCCAGGGCCAAAAAGTATATTTTAATAAATTATTTAAATCTTTCCTGGTTTTCAATACTTTTAAATGTTTCCTGATTCATCATTCAGATAACTTACAAATGCTTACCCTTTGAAAAATTACTTCAACTCTACCTAAGGCTCTCTAGGTTCTGTTGGAGTCTTAGAATGAGACCACTAGAAACCCAAACAGTCATTCAAACACAAGAACATAAATAGGAAGTGTCTTTAAAAATCTGAACATGATCTGAGTAGAAATTCCATGTTTACGTATTATAACTGCCTTCCTTGATTACTGGGGTGTAGCATACACGCAGTAGGTTTTATCCCAGTCCAGGAGTCAGCAAACTACATACAGTCCACTGGCTCACTATATATCACTATATATGTTGTAAATCAAGTTTTACTAGAACACAGCTATAATTCATAATTCTCTTATGAATTATCTATAGCTACTTTCACACAACAGCAGAGGTAAGTAGTTGCAACAAGTGTCATATATGGCTCACAAAGCCTAAAATATTTACTATCTGGCCCTTTACAGAAAAAGTTTGTCAACCACTGTCCTAATCTAGAGATTTTCCAAATGAGCCTCCATATGCAGTATCTAGGGGTCCTATGGGTGATTCGGAGTAGGATGACTCTTTATTGTGTTGGGTGTCCAGCACACTGCAAAATGTTTAGCATCCCCAACCCCTAGGAATTACGATGCTACTAGCACACTCCCAGTCCTCATATTAACCAAAATTCCCCACACATTTCCAAATACTCTTGGAGAGATAAGTACTATCTCTGGTTGAGAACCACTGAAGAAGTAAATTAGCTCAGAGTAAAGAAGGAGAAACTATAGTTCATGAATTCTAAATGCTACCAACAGATGAGAAATTGTTACCTTTTAAGAGCAAACTGAAAGAGTATTCTTCCCCTTTGACATTTAGGAAAAAATACACGAATATCTTCTTAATAAAATTGGGCTTTATAATTTGGTTACTATATCAAGACAGTTTAAAAATAAACTTATAAGGCAATCTTACCGATTTGTTCCATCCAGATTTGATTTGTGAATGAAATTAAGTTTTGCATCTGCCCAATAAAGCTTCCGTTCCTCATAATCCAAAGTCAGTCCATTTGGCCAGTAAATTTCAGTGTTTATTATAATGAAGCGACTCGACCCATCCATTCCAGCACGTTCTATCTTTGGTACTTCTCCCCAGTCTGTCCAGTATATGAATCTAAAAATCACATAAATAATAAACCTATGACATAAGCAGGTTAACAACAAAGTATTTCATAATTATCACTATTAGATAAAGAAAACTCAGGAACACTAAAATTAAAACACTAGAAATTATCAAAATTTTAATAATCTACCTGGTAATAACTGATTGAGGCAAGTATCATAAAGTATGCAAAAAAATTTGATCAAAGTTTATTGAGAAAAAGGATATTTACACTATCTCAATGTATCTCCCCACAGATTACTTATTAATGACAATGGGGGAAATGGTAACTTTAGAGAAAATAAGCTTAGTGGACACTACCTTAGCCACATCATTTAAGTTAACGTTGTTAATAGGGGAACAAACTGGCATCACATATGCGAAGCACTGGAAAGGACATACCATCTTTTATTTAGATCTCTTACATAGTATTCCTGCCCAAAAATGCATAACCTGAACAAATGTATGAAGAAACAGAGAGAACCAAATTGAGGAATATTCTGAAAAACTGGCCTTTGAAAATATCAACATCATAAAAGTCAAAGAAAAGGCTGAGGAACCACTAGAGGAGATTAGAGGAAAATAAAGAAACATGGTAATTACATTAAGTGCATGATTCTAGACTAATCAGTTGGGAAAATGCTATAAAGACACTATTGGGAAACCTATCAAAATTTGATGGACTGTCAAATTATATAATAGAAATGTACTAAAGTTAATTTCCTAAATATGATCATTGTACTACTGATTAGAGTGTATAGAATTTCACTGTGATTTTTTTGCTTCTCAGATGTGAAATTTTTTCAAAATAAAAAAATGGAAATCTTAATATCTCATTTCAGAGAGGGAAAATTTTTCCCTTGAATTAAAGGTAAAATTCTTAATATGTTATATTTCAATTAAAAGCATGTTTTAAAAGTTAAATGAGGTGCTATGAACTAGATATGAGATAATACATGTGTTTAAATGCATACTGATACTGGAATGATTCTACTCATGCATACTGATATTTCATATAAAGTGCTTACTCAAATGATGAAAAGAAAATATCAGGTAGGGAATAAACATACTTTCTAGTTACAAAGTATTGTGCTAGCTAACAGCTTTCCACACATTAGCTCATTTAAGCCTTATAGCAACGTTATGAAATATTATCTCCATTACCATTATTTCAGATTTTTAAAAACTCAGAGAAGTTAGCACAGTGCTCCAAGTCACAGAGCTAATAAATGCAGAACAGAAATTCAAATCTGTATTCCTCAGATTCCAACACTTATGCCACAGATCAAAGCCTTGATCTGTAAAGAATAGAAGGAAAAGTGCTCCCTAAATTAAGGATAATGATTGGATAATGTCCAGAATGAGGGGAAGGAGAATGCAGATTCATGTAAAATAAAAAAGCAATTTTAGACCACGTTAGAATTACTGTTCTTTACTCTTAGAGCAATATAAAGACTTCTAAAATTGGAGGTGAAATGACTAGCTTTGGGCGGGGGTTGGCTGGCTGCAGTGTGAAGGCTGGAGGAAAACTAAAAAGAATAGAAAGGCCAGAGCTCCCAAAATAACTCTGTGAGGAGCTCAGCAAATCGTCTCCTTTAAGACCAATGAAAAAAGAAGAACAGATTGTCAAAAAGAACTAATGTCTCTGAAAATTCAAGACAATCTACCAAGCCCTGGCCGGTTTGGCTCAGCAGTTAAGAGCGTTGGCCCTTGGACTGAGGGTCGTGGGTTCAATTCCCAGTCAAGGGTACCTTCTTGGGTTGCAGGTTCAATCTCTGGCCTCAGTCAGGGTCATGCAGGAGGCAATCAATCAGTGTGTCTCTCTCACATTGATATTTCTCTCTTTCTCTCTCTCTCTCTCTCTCTCTCTCTCTCTCTCTCTCTCTCTCTCTCCCTCCCTCCCTCCCTCCCTCCCTCCCTCTCTCCCTCCCTTCTATCCTATCTAAAAATCAAAGGGAAAATATCCTCAGGTGAGGATTAGAAAAAAGAAAATCTACCAAATCATAATAAGAAATGTGGTGTTTCAGATAGTTACTAACATCAGCATCCACAGTACTGCTGAGTTTGTGGCACAGAAGTTCTACCCTGAGCAGACACAACAGGCCATAAAGATTGGCAGCTAACTGGCCCTGAAAGAGGGGGCTGACTTTATTTGGAGTATTTAATGGAAAATATGCCTAGGAATATTGTCAAAAACAAGCGTGCTCTCTCTCAGTGGCAAACAATCTCAGCCTGCAACAATGGTTGGAGAAGGCAACAAAAGGCACACCAGACAGAAATTTAACAGGGAGATCCTTGGTGGTCAGGAAGGCTGTAGGGCTGCTCCTGCTCAGGAGACACTAGAGAGAACCAGTGAACACCAGTGTCTGGCTAGATGTGGGGCAAACTAAACTTACTAAAATTTTAAAACATTCCCCAAACCACAAACACATTCGAAGAAGAATGATGAAACACTTACTGGCTCAAGGCATTTAAGAACAACCTCTAATCAATCATTAGCAGACCACTAAAATATATAGTGACCCAGGGACAACCCCTAGAAAGCTAGGCATTAAAAATAATAATAAAAAAAAAATAAAGAAAAAAGCAGTAGCCTTCTAGGAAGAGAAAATTTTCTTCAAATATTTTCTTTTGAAATTCCAAATTGTAGCCTTCTCTTCTAGAGCCTTGTTGGGGAAGCCTTAGTCTCTAAACTACTTTTTTTGTTTTATTTTGTTTTACTGTCTTTTACTAAGTCTAATAAACTTTTAGAGTGGGGGGGGGGGGAGTTGAGCAGTGACTTCAGAAGCAGACATTGAGAGGGAAACACATTCAAAAGAATTAGTTGAGGCAAGTCATTACACAAACAAAAACAATAGCAAAGCAACAAGCCAGAGTGAGCTCAGAGTCCATATATGCTATAAGGACATCAATTACCTGTCTGATATATTACAAGAATTCCCAAATTAGCCCTGGCCAGTTTGGCTCAGCGGCTTGAGCATCAGCCAGAGGACCAAAGAGTTACAGGTTTGATTCCGGTCAAGTAAACTTACCTTGGTTGCAGTTTGGTCCCATGCCCTGGTCAGGGTCGTGCGGGAGGCAACCAATTGATGTCTCTCTCTCACATCAATGTTTCTCTCTCTTTCTCTCCCCCTCCCACTCAATCTGAAGATAAATGGAAAAATATCCTCGGGTGAGGATTAAAAAAAAAAAAGAATTCCCAAATTAGTTCCCGAGAAGAATCTTGCCCTTGAGTATTTTCTCAGCTCACTTCTCAGCTTGCCTTACCGGCTTTTACTGAACTGATGCTGCAGGGACAAATGCCAAAGAAATTTATCACTGT
Source organism: Tadarida brasiliensis (assembly GCA_030848825.1). Taxonomy (NCBI): domain Eukaryota; kingdom Metazoa; phylum Chordata; class Mammalia; order Chiroptera; family Molossidae; genus Tadarida; species Tadarida brasiliensis. The sequence continues at coordinate 28,135,128 of CM061263.1, forward strand.
GGATATTATAAGGGTGTTGTTCATCACATTATATAGCAGCTTCTTGATGAGGACTAATGGGTAGAAATTGGTTTCATTATCAGGAGTCAAGGTGATTTCTCAGCAAATGGCATTTACCTAAGAAACATTAGCTCTTATAATTGGTATGCTTTAGATTGGCTTAGATTATTCCTAGGGCCCATTCCAAATACAAAATTTATATTTCTATTAACTGTCTTCTTTTATATCCACCATTATACTTTATTCAATCTTTCAATATTAGAAAGGGGGAAAAATACAAACAATGTTCAAATCGTGGCAAAGATACCCACAAATCCTATGGCCATTCACTCACAATATGTCATGGATATTTGGCATTTTAGGGTGACTATCTAGCACCTAAACTACCTTCCTATGTTTGAAGAATCCTCCACCTTACAAGACAGAATCACTTTCTGAAACTAAAGAAAGTGAACACACCAGGCATTTACCTTCAAAACCTCCACTGCAACTGGAACAAGGGCATTAAGATCTGGGTTTTGCCACTCTGACAAACCAAGAAAAGGAAGCAAAGGTGGTGGCAGCAGCAACAAGAACCACAAGCAATCCATTCTGGTGAGGTTGAGGGCAACAGCAATGGCTAAGTAAACACAGTTTGAATTAGCTCATTCTTCTTTAATCCATCCAGTTTTACAAGAAAGCACTGGCAGCAGTTTGAGGAGTATCTGTTGCCTCAAGTCACTGAGAGAATACAAATGGTGAATATACCACCTAACAGTGGTGCCTTCACTGTCCCGGGTCTGTGGTATGATTTAGAGTATTGTTCCTGACTACAGATTCCAAGCCTGGTTCTTCTACCACTTAAGAAATTCTATGAGTAACCCAATACCTGCTTTAAAAATATCTTTTCTGTTTAAATTAGAGGGACTTCTATTGCTTAAAACTATGAACACTCACACATTTTAGATTGAAACAGCATCCCAAAGCATTACTTTCCAGGTTTAAACAAAGTCACTCCAACTCTTGTGCCACCATCTCCTATCTTAGAACTACCCCCACTCCTACCATCATACAAATGGCATGTTTCAAAAGTCTCACAGTTCTTCCTTCTAGCTACTGAGACTCCTCTCACTGACGGCCAATGTTGATGTTCATGAGAATGACTGGCAGAAAACTGTCAGGCAAATCACATCCTGAACTGTCCATCTGTACACTTACCTAAAACAGTATCTTGATGAAAACTGACATAAAGGGAACAATTTGTGACAGACCTGACACTTATATCACCATAAACAATGAAACAATGAGGTGTAAAAGAAAAACCACTGAACTGTTTCCTTTATCCACACCTTTATAACTTCAAATCTCAATAATCATCAATACATAATGACCATGAGATGACAGGTTCTTGAATATTCAGAAACTAGAACTGTACATATAATTAACAGTTATTCTATGATCTGAATGTTTATGCCTCTAAAACTCATTATGTTAAAATCCTAACTCCTGAGGTGATGGTATTAGCAGGTGTGACCTCTGGGGTGATTAGGTCATGAAGGTGCAGCCCTCATGATGGAATTAATGCCCTTATTAAAAAAAGGCCCAAGAAAGCTTCCATGCCCTTTCTACCATGTGAGGGTATAGTGAGAAGAAAAAAAAACGGCCATCTAGGAAGCAGTACCAAGAAACAGCAAATCTGCCAATGCCTTTATCTTGGACTTCACAACCTCTGTTACTTAAGAAATAAATTTCTGTTGTTTATAAGCCACCAGTTATGACATTTTGTTATAGAAATCCAAACACGCACATACAAGTTATCTTTAGCACAATGTTTCTGGATTGTGCACTTCCTTCCCCATACAAATACAGTAATAGTAGTAGTAGTAGTAGTAGTAGTAATACCACCACCACCAACAGCAACAGCAGCAGCATGAAATACCTAACCATAAATTTTCAACCCTGGCAGCATTTGAGAATGACCTGAGAAACCCATTAAAAATAGCCCAGCCAGTATGGCTCAGTGGTTGAGCATTGACCTGTGAACCAAGAGGTCATCGATTCAATTCCCGATCAGGGCACATGCCCAGGTTGCAGGCTCGACCCCCAGTAGGGGGCGTGCAGGAGGCAGCCAATCAATGTTTCTTTCTCATTATGTTTCTCTCTCTCTCTCCTCCCTTCCTCTCTCTCTCTCTATAAGTCAATAAAAACATATTTTAAAAAAAACACACAGCAATAACTTGGGTTCTTCTATCAGAGATTCCCATAAATTGGTCAGGGCTAGGACCCAGGCATCAATATTGTCTGAAAGCTCCCTAAAGAATTCTAATGTACTCAGACAGGGTTTACAATCAGTAAGAAGAATGTGACTTTCTCAAGCACCTGTTTATCCATAGCACTCAGTTTTTGTACAAGTGGTATTAATGTGTTTAACTCATTAACCAGCTGACCACAAATATTAACAAATAATCAGCCCCAGCTGGCACTCAGTCCTTAAGCTGTGGAAAACTATGTAAGGGAGCAAAGCACCAAATAAACTCCACTCACGTAACAGCCTTCCATATATTCTTCGAACATTTTATAGTTTGACAAATGGGATTTTTAAAGTTCACAATTACTGCTTAAACTTTACTAGGTAGAAATATACAAAGATCTCTGAGAATAAAAATGGATTTTCAAATTTCTTCTACAACTTTTCAAGCTTTTGATATCCAAATCTTTATATAGGGGCAACCTTCAATTATGATTCTAATTTGTTAATTCACTCAATATATTACACACAACAGTCTTATTTTACTTACAAGACATGAATAAATAGCATATTACAATAAATATCCTTTAAAATGTTTTGTCTGCAGTTTAGAAAATGTTGCCAAAATGGTAAAAGAGGGATTATGTTAGATTACCTAGGAATTTTCATCACAATATATACAATACAAATAATATACAGTTGGCCCTTGAACAAAATGGGTTTTAACTGAGCAGGTTCACTTGTATGCATATTTTTTCAAAAAATTTATAAAAAAATATTTTAGAGATTTGGGACAATTTGAAAAAACTCACACACAAACCACATAACCTAGAAATATTGGAAAACTTAAGGAAATGTTAGGTATGTCACGACTACATAAAATATGTGTAGACACTAGTCTATTTTATCATTTACTGCCATAAAACATGCACAAATCTATTATAAAAAGTTAAAATTTATCAAAACTTACACACACACAACAGTACCATTCACAGTCAAGAGAAATGTAAAGATGCAATATTAATCATAAAATTAACTGTAGTACTTACTGCACTACTATAATAATTTAACAGCTACTTCCTGTTGCTATTGTGGTAAACTCAAGTGTTGTATTAAGTAGCATCTCTGCGTGAGTAGTTAATCTCTCCAGTAAACTGTGTATCACAGTAAAAAGTGATCTCTTGTGGTTCTTGAGTACTTTTTCATCATGTTTAGTGTAATACTATAAACCTTGAATAACACCACAGGACCCATACAAAATGCCACTAATGATGCTGGAAATGTTCCCAAGAAGTAGAGAAAAGTCATGACATTACAAGAAAAATTTGAATTGCTTGATGTATACTATAGATTGAGGTCTATAGCTACGGCTGCCTGCCATTTCAAGATAAATGAGTCCAGCGTGAGAACCATTGTAAAAAAAGAATATATTTGTGAAACTGTTGCTGCAGGTATGCCATCAGGCACAAAAACCTTGCACATTTTGTGAAATACCTTTTTACCTCATAATGAAAATGCAGCTTTTATTCAGGTGCAGGACTGCTATAAGAAAAGCATACCTATCAACTCTAATATGATTAGAGAAAAAAATGAAGTCATTATATGGCAACTTAAAGCAAAATGAAGAGGAAGGACCTAAAGCTGGAGAATTTAATGCCAGCAAAGGATGGTTCGATCATTTTTGTTGTTGTTATTCGATAATTTTAGAAAGAGGTTTGGCTTAAAAAAATGTCAACATAACAGGAGAAGCAGCTTCTGCCAATCAAGAGGCAGCAGACAAGTTCCCAGACTCCATTAAGAAAATCACTGAGGAGAAAGGATATCTGCCTGAACAGGTTTTTAATGCAGAAAAAAGTATCCTATTGGGGGGTAGGAGGGATGCCACAAAGAACATTTATTAGTAAGGAAGAGAAGCAAGCACCATGATTTAAGACAGTAAGGGACAGGCGAACTACACTGTTTTATGCAAATGCAGTCAGGTTTATGATCAGGACTGCCTTTATCTATAAAGCTTCTAACCCCTGAGCCTTGAAGGAAAAAGGTAAAACACCAGCTGCCAGTCTTTTGGTTGTACAACAAGAAGGCCTGGACAATAGAAACTTTCTCTGGACTGGTTCCATCGATGCTCTGTCCCTGAAGTCAGGAAATACCTTACCAGTAAAACTTAAAAAGAACTTTTTAAAGTTCTTTTGATATTGGACAATGCCCCTGGCCACCTAGAACCCCATGAGTTCAACACCAAAGGCATCAAAGTACTCTACTCGTCCACAAACACCACGTATCTAATTCAACCTCTAGATCCTAAGGACTTTTAGGGCTCATTGCACACAGTACTCTATGGAAAGCATTGTCAACACTAAGGAAGAGAATCCAGATAGAGAGATCATGATAGTCTGGAAGGATTACACCATTAAGGAGGCCCTCATTATTATAGAAAAAGCTGTAAAAGACATCAAGCCTGAAACAATAAATCCCTGCTGGAGAAAACTGTGTCCAGATGTTGTGCATGACTTCACAGGATTCACAACAGAGGGAATCAAGGAAATCATGAAAAAGATTGTGGACCTGGCAAAAAGAAAAAAAAAAAAAGGGTGGGTGGGTGGTGGTGGTGGTGGTGGTGAAGGGTTTCAAGACATGGATCTTGGAAAAATTCAAGAGCTAAAAGACACCACACCAGAGGAATGAACAGAAGATGACCTGATGGAGATGAGTGCTTTCAAACCAGTGCCAGACTAAGACGACGACGTAGAAGCAGTGCCAGGAAACAAACTGACATTAGACAATCTGGCAGAAAGATTCTGATTGTTCAAGACTGCCTCTTTTGACCGCTTTTCTTAAATGGACCCTTCTATAATATGGGCACTGAAACTAAAGCAAACGGTGGAAGAATTGGTACTGTACAGGAACATTTTTAAAGAAATGAAAAAGCAAAAATGTCAGACAGAAATTATGATGTATTTCTGTAAGGTTACAATGAGTGTGTGTGCCTCTCTTGTCTCCTCTTCTACCTCTTCCACCTTTTCTATCCCTGAAACAATAATACCAATCACTCTTCCTCCTCCTTCTCAGCCTACTCAACCTGAAGACACCCTTCTGAAGGGTGTCAGTCTATACCCTACTTCCACATCTCTGGGTCTACCCTGTACCTCAGACTGTTATGTTCATTATATTCCACAAATAAGTGAGATCTTGTGATATTTGTCTTTCTCTGCTTGGCTTGTTTCGCTTAGGATAATACTCTCCAGGTCCCTCCATGTCGTCTCAAAGGATAAGAGATCTTTCTTTCTTACAGCTGCATAGTACTCCATTGTGTATATGTACCACTGCTTTGTAATCCATTCGTCTACTGATGGACATTTGGACTGTTTCCAGATCTTAGCTATTGTAAATAGTGCTGCTATGAACATGGGGGTACATGTATTCTTTCTGATTGGTGTTTCAGGCTTCTCGGGGTATATTCCTAGAAGTGGGATCACTGGATCAAATGGCGATTCAATTTTTAATTTTTTGAGGTAACACCATAGTGTTTTCCACAGTGGCTGCACCAGTCTGCATTCCCACCAGCAGTGTACTAGAGTCCCCTTTTCTCCACACCCTCGCCAACACTTGTTATTTGATGATTTGTTGATGGCGGCCACTCTGACAGGTGTGAGGTGATTACCTCATTATTGTTTTAATTTGCATCTCTCTGATGATTAGTGATGTTGAGCATTTCTTCATATGTCTCTTGGCCATTTGTATGTCCTGTTTGGAGAGGTGTCTATTTAGTTCCTCTGCCCATTTTTTAATTGGGTTCTTTGTCTTCCTTTTGCTGAGTTGTATGAGCACTCTATATATTTTGGAGATTAACCCCTTATCTGATGTATCATTAGCAATTATGCTCTCCCATACAGTGGGTTCCTTTCTGTTTTGATGGTTGTTTCTTTTGCTGTGCAGAAGCTTTTGAGTTTGATGTAGTCCCATGTGTTCATTTTTCCCTTTGTTTCTGTTGCCTTAGGTGATGTATCAGTGAAGATTCTGCTGCGTATGAATGTCCGAAATTTTGTTGCCTACATTTTCTTGTAGGATTTTTATGGATTCACGAGTCACATTTAAGTCTTTTATCCATTTTGAGTTTATTCTTGTGTATGGTGTAAGTTGATGGTCTAGTTTCATTTTTTTTGCATGTAGCTGTCCAATTTTCCCAACACCATTTATTAAAGAGGCTGTCTTTACTCCATTGTATGCTCTTGCCACCTTTGTCAAATATTAATTGAGCATAATGTCTTGGGTCAATTTCCAGATTCGCTGTTCTGTTCCACTGTTATTATCCTCCTTTTCAAATCCACATAAATCAGCAGCAGAAAAAAAGTCTGTAATCTTACTCAGATACTCACAGTAGACAGACACACCCCAAAACCAACCCATTTTGCATGTGTTGGGGTGGAGGAGGGGAAGTCATTAAGGTTGTTTGTCAAGCCCTGCTGGTGTGGCTCAGTGGTTAGACTGTGGGCCCAAGCACCGAAGGGTCACAGGCTCGGTACCAAGCCAAAAGCATACAGCTGAGTTGCAGGTACGATCCCTGGCCCCTGGTCTGGGCACATGTAGGAGGCAACCAATCAATGTGCCTCTCTCATACTGATGTCTCTGTCTCTCTCTCTGTCTCTCTCTCTCTCTCTTCCCCCTCCAAACTCCCTTCCACTCTCTCTAAAAATCAATGAAAAAAATATCCGCGGGTGAGGATTAACATTAACAAAAAAGATTGTCAAAATTACTGACTCAGTTTCTGCCTGAGACTCCAAGAATCAGAGTAAAATAGATCTCCATTCTTCTAACAATGGTACTATTTTTGGAGCTACTTGGATACTATCTAGGGCCAAAAGGCAAGAATAAGTTACTTTCAATGTCACATTGGGGTCATACACATCAAAATAATAAACTCCAAGGTAACCACAGAAAAAAAACAAAACAGAAAACAGTTATTTAAAACTAATAAAAACAAAAAACCTAGCACCAGAAACAATTACAACTTTATTCCCCAAAATTTAACAGAGAAACAAACTATGAAAGTTCTCACATGAATAACTAATATAAATAGTCCCATACCTACTAAAGACATTAAATTCATAATTTGAAACCTTACAATAAAAAAAAACCCTCAATGTCTAGATGGCTAAATTGGTAAATTCCACCAAATATTTCAAGACTAAACAATACAAATTCTAACCCTGGCCGGTTTGGCTCAGCAGTTAGAGCATCTGCCCGTGGACCTAAGAGTCGTGGGTTCAATTCCAGTCAAGGGCACATACCTTGGCTGTGGTTCGGGCCTTGGCCCTGGTCAGGGTCGTGCAGGAGGCAACCAATCAATGTGTCTCTCACACTGATGTTTCTCTCTCTCTCTCTCTCTCCCTCCCTCTCTCCCTCCCTCTCTATCTAAAGATAGATGGAAAGATATCCTCAGATGAGGATTTAAAAAAAAAAAGACAGACTTACTATCTTTTTGTTGTTGTTACTCCTCACCTGAGGATATTTTTTCCATTGTTTTTTGAAGGGAGGGAGGGACGGGGGGTGGTGAAGGGTAGAGGAGAGAGAGAGAGAGAGAGAGAGAGAGAGAGAGAGAGAAACATTGATGTGAGAGAGACACACTGATTGGTTGCCTCCCATGTGTGCCCCAACCAGAGCCAGGATTGAAATTGCAACCTACATACATGCCCTTAACCAGAAATCGCACCTATGACCCTTTGGTGTGTAAGCCGACAATCTAACCACAGCACCACGCTGGCCAGGGCAAGACTTACTATCTTTACTAAAGTAATCAGGACAGCATGTTATTAACAAAACAACAGACACAAAAATCAAAAGAACAGACCAGAGAGATGAGAAATAGTTGTCAACTGATTTTCAATAAAGATACAAAGACAATTCAACAGAAGACAGTTGGTGCTGGAACAATTTTACATCCATATGCCAAAAGATGAACTTCAATTGTACCACATAATGCATACAAAAATTAACTTAAAACGGGTCATAGAATTAAATATAAAACCTAAAACTTCTAAATAAGAAACATAGGAGAAAAATCTTTGTGACCTTAGATTAGGCAAAGATTTCTAAGATTTGACACTGAAAGTCAAAAGCATAATCCCTAAAAGAAAAAGAAAACTGATAATCAAAACATAAAATGTCTGCTCTCTGGAAGATGTTAAGCGAATTGAATGACAAGCCACAGACTAAGAGAAAAGATTTATCAAACAAGTATCTGATAAAGGACTTGTGTCTAGACTAAATCAATAACTTTCAAAACACAACAATAATGAAGAAAAAAATATAAAACTTGGCCAAAAAACTGACAGATATTTCAACAAAGAAGAAACACAAATAACATTAAACACATAAACAGGTGCTTACCATCATTAGCCATTAGAAAAAAACAATTAAAACCACAATGAGATATCACTACATAGGTATAAGAATGGCTTAAAGAAGATGACAATACCAAATACCAGGATGCAAAGCAACTGAAACTCTCTTCCACTATTAGTGGGAATGAAAAATGGTATAGCCACTTTGGGATATTTTCAGTTTCTTATAAAGTTAATTATAGTTACCACAGAACCCAGCAATCTGACTCTTGGGTAATGAAAAAGAAATGAAAACTTATGTTCACACAAAAATCTGTACAGGAGTTTATAGTAACTTTATTTGTAATCACCAAAACTGCAAACAACTCAAGTGTCCTTAAACTGATTAATGTATAAACAAACTGTAATACTGTCACACAATGGAATAATACTCAGCCAGAACAACAATAAAAAACAAACTACTGCCCTAGCCAGTTTGGCTCAGCAGTTAGTGCGTTGGTCAGCAGACCAAAGAGTTGCAGGTTTGATTCCTGTCAAGGGCACATACCTCAGTTGCAGTTTGGTCTCCAGCGCTGGTCGGGGTCGTGAGGGAGGCGACCAATCGATGTGTCTCTCTCACATTGATGTTTCTTTCTCTCCATGCCCCCCCCGCAACCCGGAAGATAAATGGAAAAATATTCACGGGTAATATATATATTTAAATAATATATATATATATATTTTTTTTTTTTAATCTACTGATACACACAACATAGATGAATCTCAAATATATTATGCTGCATCAAAGCCAGTTTCAAAAGGCTACATACTGTATGATTCCATTTATACACATTCTGGAAAAAGCAAAACTTCAGGAACAGAAAACAAATCAGCAATTGCCAGGACCTGGGGGTGGGGCAAGAAGGTTAAATACAAAGGAGCACAAGGAAATTTGGGGTGGGGGAGGGTAAAAAGTTCTATGTCTGAATTGTGGGGTGATACTGACAAAGTTACTCTCCTTGACTAAACTCTAACCAGGCTCCTGAGTCCTTTTTAAACTAGGCCTCAACGTTGGCCTATAAAGACGTGAACAAAACACTAACACAGTTTCTAACAGTTCACAGTTTCATCCAAAGGAGGCCCCTAGCCTCTCCTAAAGTGCCTGCCTGAGAAACTCAAAGCTGCCAAAAGAATTTACTGTTTGTTCCAGCCAACACCTGAACATAGAGCCCCCGTCTGCTGGTTTGCATGGGAGGATAGGAGCCTTCGATAAGCGCCAGTTAACCATCCCAGATGGTTTGACATGGACCAATTTCTCTTTTTTGTAATTTATCACTCCCCTGACTCTACTGAACCTCCAGTCACCCTATTCCATTTTCCTTATAAAACACTGAGTTATCCCTGTACAAATCAAAGCTGAGTTCCATTCATGCTGGACTCTTTTCCATGTTGCAGTAATATACTACTGATTAAAATCTGTCCTTAGCATTAAACAAGGGTCCAGCATTTGTCAAAATGCTATAATACCATACACTAAAAAGGGTGAATTTTACAGTATGTAGAATTACACCACAAAATAAGAAAAACTTTTGTAAACCATAACAAAAACCTTCTGAATTATCAGCAATAATTTACCCCCTTAACAGGTCAAAAAAACCCATATGATCATCTGAAATGCTGAAAAGTCATGACAAAAAACAGTTCTAGAATTGTTTCTATCAACAACTTAATGTATACGTACACCCTTTCTCTAATAGGAATACACAAGCTGTGGCCAGGAGGTCAAGTCTGACCTATGCCTTCTTTTTGTATGGCTCCATGAGCTAAGAATGTTTTTATACTTTTAAAGGGTTGTAAAAAAAAGAAAAAGAAAAAAGTAACATCCAACAGAGACTGTATGTGGCCCACAAAGACTAAAATATTTACTGTCTGGGCCTTTATAGAAAACATTTGCCCACCCCTTGCTCCAAAGCCTTAATGTGGTCCATGGACCAACAGCCTCAGCAAAATCTCAGGCTCCATCCTAGAATTACCAAATCAGAATCTGACTGTAACAAGAGAATAAAACCAAAGTATTATCTTTCCTTATAGATGTGCCTTTGTAACATCAGAAAATACACAGTAACAGAAGTAGTATACACAACTCTAGAAAACACCAAATAGTATTTCTAGGATAAATCTATAACGCACTTGGCAAATTGCTCCTAGATCAATTCAGAAAAACCATCAATTAAATCTCAATTATACTGTGACTATTTGCTGAACCCAAAATTATAGCTGACACTGTCCAACACCAAGATAAAATACTTTAAATCATTCTCCCTGAGAATGTGGTAAGCACTTATGTCATTCACTAAGCATAATAAAAATTATAAAGGTATTCCAAGGTTTTTAAGAACATGTCCCTAATTATTTCATGCAAACCCTTCATCAAAAGAAAAAGTAGGATCTGAATTTTCCCAAATCTTTACATGCATCTTACTGTCATTAATCTCAGCCTCCCAGAATGACTTGGAAATGGCCATTCTACAAATCCTGCCACAAACTAAGTGTTTAACTGAAAATTAGATACAAGTTTTAGCTATGTTGAAATTCTGTTGCTATGATTATCCTTGGGCATGAGAGAGGACAGGGCATATATTAACAATAATTTAAATAAAATTACAAATACTGCAAAATATAATCATTACTCTATGATCAAGGGACTTGTATTTGCTTTTATCAATACAAATCTCCCTCACATCAAACGTCATTAAACAATAGGATTGGTAATACACAGGGGTTTGGACTTAGGACTCTCCCCCATTCTGTGAGATCTGACAGATTCTACAATACTTTTAAAAGCAAATGCTGAAGCCCAGCCAGTGTGGCTCAGTGGATTGAGCATTGTTCCACAGACTAAGAGGTCCCGTTTCGATTCTCGGTCAGGGCACATGCCAGGGTTGTGGGCTTGATCCCCAGTAGGGTGCATAAAGGAGGCAGCCAATTGATGTTTCTCTCTCACATCAATGTTTCTATTTTTCCTTCCTCTCTCTCTAAAAAAAATCAACAAAAAACATAAAATTTTTTAAAAAGCAAATGCTGAAAATATTAACTATAATATACTTTTCTACTACTCTTACCTTAATTAAAAAAAACTGTGTATTAATTCCAGGGCTGAAGTGTTTATTTTTTTTATTGCTTTGAGATTAATGAACTAAACTTATTTAAAATGCATACTATATCTATATTAGATTAAACATGAGCTCATACTGATGTCTCTAATTCTAAACCACTATCACATGGATCATTCTAGCCTCAAACTACAAATTGCTTATCTGTAACTTTTTACTCCAACAGTGAGAAGTTTCTACCACCTACCATCCATTTTATTTAACTGTTTAATTCTAGTATAGAATCAGAATTGTTAACTGTACTCATGGGAAGCAACACTATCAAGTTGAGTATACTGTGCAGTTCCTTTTCCCTTAGTCTCACAGGTTCCATGCATTTCCATTACTTAGGTCAGCACTTTTCATTCCCCACTCTCTTCAGTGAGATTTTTCATACATTTATAATGGAATTATATATTTCTGTCTGTCTCAGTCTGCATTCTATCTTGGGGTCCTCCAACCTCCTATTCTTTAAATTGGTTTTTTTAAAAGAGAGAGGAAGAGAGGGAGACAGAAACATCAATCAGTTGCCTCCCATATGAGCCCCGACTGGGGACCAAACCCGCAGCCTGGATATGTGCCCTAACTGGAAATTGAACCCACAACTCTTCAGTGCATGGGACAACACTCCAATCAAGTGATCCATACTGGCCAGTGCCCTAGTTGTTTTCTAATTTGCATACATTAAGGTTCATTTACTGCTGTAAAGTTATATTGATTGGTTCTGACAAATATACACTGCTTTTTTTGGTTTATGATGCTTCTCATCTTCTATGTATAAAACATCTTACAAACAATTTACCACTCATTCTACAGACAAATATTATGCATTTCCAAAGTCTCCTTCAGTCTACATATTTGTAGGCTTATCTCCATGTACAGACACTTTTTTCACAATCTCATTTAAGAAAACTTTGCTTTTGGATTACTAACAGTTGTCTTTTCATGATATGGCTTCAAAGGAAAAATGTTAAAGGGTTATGTAAAAGAAAGGATTTCATACTTTATTTTACAACCAAGTTCTAAGAGTTTCACTTACGCTTCTATCATTAATAAACTAATAGAAGCTTTAAAAGACAGTTATGAATTAATTTTACTGCTTTCACTTCTACTTTGGTCTTCCCTTATATAAACTGAGATGATACAGATTCACTTAGCTCAGTCTTACTACAAGGATTGGTAAACAAAATCAGTTTCATCTGAACAGTATCTGTTTGCTGTAACTAGTTTATTGTAATAAATAACAGCATTAGATCCAATACTAATGGTTCAGGGAACCAGACTAAGACTAGGGATATAAATAAGATATAGGAGCACACAGATTCTAGTCCCTGGATGCCTGCCCCAATCCAAATTAAAACCTCTGAATATGCCTGGAACTCATCTATCAAAATTAAGATTCTTAACTATACATACCATGTGAGATCCTTCTAGTTAACAAATATCATATTATTCTTTACCCATTCTTTATGTATTCAGATTTTCAATGCAAAAAAGCAAAGCCATGACTTCCAATTTCTGGTTCAGCATGGAAGAAGCATAGAAGTCATCACTCCATCCTAACAACAAGCAAAAACCTGAACACACTAAAAAAAACAAAAAAATGCAGATGTGTCAGGGATGGTACAATTATCAGACCAGAAACCTAAAACAACCATGATTAATAAGCTAAGGACTCTAATGAAAATGATAGGCAACATGTAAGAACAGATCAGTAATATAACCAGAGATGGAAATTCTAAGAAAGAACAAAAAAGAAATGCTGGAGATTGAACATGCTTAACAGAAATGAATGCCTTTAATGGGTTCATACGCAGACTGGACACAGCTGAGGAAAGAATCTCTGAGCTTATGGCTATGCCCATAGAAACTTCCAAACTAAAAAGCAAAGAGAAAACAACTGAAAAAAAAAAGAACAGAATATTCAAGAACTATGGGACTAAAAAAGGTGTAACATCTATTTCGTGGGAACACCAGAAGGAAAAGAGAAAGCAATGCCAGACACCAAACCACAGATCCAAGAAGCTCAGAGAACAGCAAGCAGCATAAATACCAAAAAGAAAAAAGAAAAACTCTACACCTAGGCATATTATATTCAAAATAAAATGGAATTTTAATCAAAATAAAAAATAAAGGAACTAAATCCTGGGGGGAAAAATCCACAGAAGAAAAAAACACCGTAGGAGCAAAGATAAGAACTACATCTCACTTCTCCTCAGAAACCATGCAAGCAAGAAGAAATGGGAGTGGAATATTTAAAGAGTTGAAAGGAAAAAACCTACCAACCTAGAAATAAACTTTCTCAGACAAACAAAAATTCAGGGAATGTATTGCCTATAAACCTTCCTTTCAAAAAAATATTATTAAGAGTGAAGGAAGGGGCAATCAGAGACTCAGATCTACATTAAAGAAAGGAAGAACATTAAAGAAGGAATAATGAATGTAAAATAAAAACTTTTATTTTTCTTATTCTTAGTTGATATAACAGGTGAGTTTGTTTAAAATAACAATAGCAAAAATAAATGAATAAAAATTGGGACAAAAATAACAACAGCAACACTATATTTGGTAACAGCTTATATATGAGTGGGGAAAAAATGACAGGAATAATAAAAGGGACAGAAGGAAAAAAAATAAGAATATTTTGACCCATTCAATTTTGCTGTGAACCTAAAACTGCTCTAAAAAAAAAAGTATATATTTTTTTTTAAAAAGCTTTTTTTTTCTTCTTCAGTTGGCTGTTCTATAAAGCGTGGCACTCATTTTTTAGTGGTTAGTAATATTGGTACAAAATTTTCATTTGGCACATTTCCCCAAAGGTAGCTAAACTGTGTATCCGAAGAAAGAAATGAGAAACAGGGTCTAAAAGAGAGAAATGATAGTCCTAAAATGTCACAAGTGAGTATCTCAGACAACGCAATAATCTGACGGAAGGGAGAGCTCTGTGCTTGGGTCTTCTCTGCTGCCATCACAATATATTTTTCCCTAGGCTTTAGACTCAAAATCTGCTTTATAAGACTCTGTCCTTCTCCAGGAGAAAGAGGCAGGAGAGAGGCATTCACGGCATTCAGGGATGCAGCACTGAAGCTGATCCAAAAGGAGAAAGTGATGCTACAGAACTATGGCAACTGATCTCACTGGGAATTCCATTCTGCAAACCCAAACTCATCATTCAACATGAGGTGAGAAGAAAAACCCTGAAGAAAGAAAACATCCACTGAAATTCATCCTCTGTATCCATAGTAGATACACAGAATTTATTCTGTGTCTTGGGTTACCATTACCTGAGGAGTTTATTTGGGCCTGGTGAGGGGACAAAGTTAAGTTACAACCTTCTAACACTGTCATATGAATACCAATTTATATCCCTTAGTACAAGTGAAGTGCAAGACAAGACCAGCATGCTCTGTCCTCAAATATGTGTACTCTAGACATGGTATAAATATACAATATCTCTATAAATGGCCCTGGCCGGTTTGGCTCAGCAGTTAGAGCATCGGCCCGCGGACCAGAGAGTCCCAGGTTCAGTTCCCACTAAGGGCACATACCTTGGTTGCAGTTTGTCCCCGGTCCCAGTTGGGGTCATGTGGGTGGCACCCACTCAATGTCTCTCTCTCACATCGATGTTTCTCTCTCTCTCTCTTCCTCCCCCTCTCCCTCTTGCTCTATCTGAAGATAAATGCAAAAATGTCCTCAGGTGAGGATAAAATATATATATATATATTGGAACAGATTCTATTACTCTAGTACTAAAAAAAATTAAAGGTTCATTCTATGTATCAGAAAGAGAATATGTGAACTAAAAAAATTCCAACTAAAGTTGACAAAAGAGTTTTTAAAATTCCCAGCAAACCTTTTTAACTTTCCAATTTTTCACATCAATCTTTTACATATTTTTCAAACTGAATTCTTTAGGGGTTTTTGTTTTCCATTTTTCAAAATTATTCTGTGACTTCAAAATTTCCAGAAACTTTACACAACTATAGTACATCTGCAAACAGAAAGCATCATGGCATCAATGTCAAATAAATCATCAAGAGTTACATCTACATTGGAGAGGTGAGGAAAGGTCATTTCCATCGCTAAAATATTTATCAGATATAGAGGCTTTGACTGTGACTATTAAGCTGCACAAGAGAATCTGAAGAAATCAGGTTGACACAGTAAAGGACACCTGGTTAAAAAAAATTTTTGAATAACATAAAGGTGCCAGATTTAACAAGGTACAATATATTTAGGGGTTGCTACTTTTAAGACAGAGTTAATCTTTAAAGTGGATGTGGGCACTAGCCAATAACAGAAAGGTATAAGCTTTTTTTTTTTTTGAAAGATCAACTAGCAGAATAGAAAACATTAGACTGCTACTAGCAGAAAGAGACTTCAGGATGCAGAAAAAAGAAAATTCCTGAGAAAAAAAAATTCTCTGGATTCTCTGCTAGGATATGACATGAATATTTTCTATTATTAAAATGATAGAGGCTTGAAAACCTCCCCCGTAATGCAGCTACCTAAAAATTAGACTAAGGTAAACTCTTCAACTACATCATTTTATTTTGGACTCTTTCCAAAAAATAATTATTATTATTTAGGACACACATTAAGGAGTAGGTTTGGTTTGGTGGTTTGGCTTAGTTGTTTTGTTTTTGTTTGGGCATTTAACCTAGCTTAGAAAATGTGGTTATCTAAAAGTACCTAATAAGTTACTAAATTCAACTATTTGTGTAATATATTCTACAAAGGTTGTTTTGTTTTGTTTTATCAGCATCATATTTAAAAGCCAATTTTAGTATCCTTTAGGAAATGCAAGTGTTTGATAAATAACTCCCATGGCTTCTCAAAAGCCAGGCTACAGCCCTGGCCGGTTTGGCTCAGCGGTTAGAGCGTCGGGCTGTGGTCCAGAGAGACCCAGGTTCGGTTTCCGCTAAGGGCATGTACTTCGGTTGCAGTTTGTCCCCGGCCCTGGTTGGTCGTGCGGGTGGCAGCCACTCGATGTGTCCCTTTCACATCGATGTTTCTCTCTCTCTCTCTCTCTTCCTCTCTCTCCCTCCCACTCCATCTGAACAAAAAATGAAAAAATGTCCTCGGGTGAGGATAAAAAAAAAAAAAAAAAAAAAAAAAAAAAAGCCAGGCTACAGATTCATAGAAGAAATCTCTCTTCAGCAACAATTATTACTAACTCTCCAATTATTTAGTCTATTTGGAGCCTAATTTACTTTGGCTTCAATGGGTTCTATTTTGACTTTGAATTGAGAAGATAAACATATTTACTTGATATTGAAAAATTAAATATATGTGGTTACAGCTCCACTTTGCAATAGTATGCACATCTGCTCCTCATCTAAAATCATAAAAACCAGTACCAGACTGTTACATGCTGTTCACTAATTTTCATACATATAATTTTACTGATGTATCTGTCCTGATATCCATTTGCAATGCTTTCTGGAAAATAATGTTTAAATAAAGTAAGAGTACAAGATAAGCCTCATTTTAATTAGGAATTAAAGTAAGTAAATAAAACATTAAGTTTTCAAAATATCAAAATTTCTTATGCCAGAAAAGTAAAAATATCTCAACTGACAATCAGATTAGATACTAGCCATTTTATGGAAATGTATTACAATCCAAAGCATTTAATTTCTACAATTAGGTAAGAATAAAATAACAAATTTTCCAAAATATTCACAAACCCCTTATCTAATATGTATACTCAATATGAATCCAATTTCCCCTAACAAAAATATTCAGAAATATTCAGTTTCAAAAATCTAAACTGAAGGAATAAATTTCCACCCTTTATAAGATATAATTAGAGGCAAAGGTGGCTAATTAAGAAAACATTCAAAATTGAGTCATAAAAATTAAGTAAACTAAATCTATACCAGATCATAAATCACTTCACAATCCTTGAAGTTATCTACATAATCCTATAGTTTAAAAAAGTTATTAATATACTAATTAGTAAGTATGAATAATACTCAACTATTATGCACATATATCCCCAATAAGAAATGATAATATTTAAAAACATTAAAGTTAGATTTTCTATTTCTGGTAATTTGGTAACAAAATAACAAGAAAACCCCCCTCCTTTTACAAAACACCTAGAACCACTGGTTAGTCTTTTTATTTGATTTACATATTGCTATGGTCTGAATGTGTCTCCTCAAAATTCCTATGTTGACATCCTAACCCTCAAAAATGATAGTATTAGGATGTGGGACCTTTAGGAGGTGCTCAGTTGAGAACAGAGCCCTCAAAAAGGGGATTAGCCCTGGCCAGTTTGGCTCAGCAGTTAAGAGCGTTGGCCTGCGGTCCAGAGAGACCCAGGTTCGGTTCCCGCTAAGGGCACGTACCTCGGTTGCAGTTTGTCCCCGCCCCTGCTTGGGTCGTGCAGGAGGCAGCCACTCGATGTGTCCCTTTCACGTCGATATCTCTCTCTCTCTCTCTTCCTCTCTCTCCCTTCCACTCTATCTGAACAAGAAGTGGAAAAATGTCCTCAAGTGAGGATAAAAAAAAAGGGGGGGGGGGTTAGTACTTTAAAAAACAGGCTCCAGAGAGACCCGTAGGCCCTTTCACCAGGTGAGGACACAGCAAGAAGACACCACTATGAACCAGTAAGGGGACCCTCACCAGAAGGGGACCATGCTAGCACCTTGATCTTAGATTTCTCGGCCTCCAGAACTGGGAACGATAAATGTCTGTTGTTACAAGCCACTCAGGCTTAGGTGTTTTGTTATAGCAGCCCAAATGAACTAAGACATACATATACACAAAATAAAAATACATAAACTATCCTTTAAATGTAGACCTAAGGTATCATGAAAGTAAGGGAATTCTCAGTAAGTAAAAACAGTACATGCTTATGCTGCAGCAACCTTGTAGGATTTTCGCATCTCAGAAACTGAAGGCCTTCTATTTCAATGACAGAGCAGGGAAGAAGATAAGGACTTGACACATAACAACCATTCTGCTATAAGTAACATTCTTGCAGCACAAAGCACAGAACCCTCACAGAACAAGGAAGTAGAAAAATATGCCACTGGCAGAGAGAGGCAAAGAAGTTTTACTGCCTTGGTCTAGATTCTGAAAAGGTGGGGAAAATCACCAAAGAGTTTGTGATCACTTAAGTTTAGAGTTTAAATGTACTCTATCTACATAGTATGGGAACTCCTAATTCAAAAATAAATATAAAAAGTGATCTCTTGCAAATTAAAACAACAATGAGGTATCACCTCACACCTGTCAGAATGGCCGCATCAACAAAACATCAAACAAGTAGTGTTGGTGAGGGTGTGGAGAAAAGAGGACTCTAGTACACTGCTGGTGGGAATGCAGACTGGTGCAGCCACTGTGGAAAACACTATGGTGTTACCTCAAAAAATTAAAAATTGAACTGCCATTTGATCCAGTGATCCCACTTCTAGGAATATACCCCGAGAAGCCTGAAACACCAATCAGAAAGAATACATGTACCCCCATGTTCATAGCAGCACTGTTTACAATAGCTAAGATCTGGAAACAGTCCAAATGTCCATCAGTAGACGAATGGATAAAAAAGCTGTGGTACATATACACAATGGAGTACTATGCAGCTGTAAGAAAGAAAGATCTCTTATCCTTTGAGACGACATGGAGGGACCTGGAAAGTATTATCCTAAGCGAAACAAGCCAAGCAGAGAAAGACAAATATCATATGATCTTACTTATTTGTGGAATATAATGAACATAACAGTCTGAGGAACAGGGTAGTCCCAGAGACGTGGAAGTAGGGTACAGACTGACAATCCCCAGAAGAGGGCGTGGGGGGAGAGATAAACCACAGAACTTATATGCATGTACACATAACCAATGGACACAGACAACAAAGCTGGGGACAGGGCGGGGAGGGAGGGGGAGGAGGGTGTCAATGGGGGAAGAAAAAGGAGAAACATCTGTAACAAAAATAAATAAATAAATAACGTGATCTCTGCTTGAACAGGGTGACAACATAGGTGTACACATTTGTCAAAGCTGCACACTTAAGGTCTGCACATTTTACTGTATATAAATTATACTTCCATTTAAAAATAAAAAATAATGTGGTTCCTGGAAACACCTCTAGGGTAGGTGGCAAAAGCAAACCAAAATCTCTCTGGAGGAATATGCCTTCCCATGAAGCCACTTGGTTGATCAGCTCATAATCTAAAACTAGAAAATACCTAAGGAAATAATTTCCTTAAGCAAGAATCAGCAAATACAACAAAGAACAGAAGTGGATTTCTAAGAACTTCAGACAACTGAACAATCTGATAGAGTGTGTAAATATTTAACATGATTAAAACATATAAAAGATGAAATACAGCATTGGCCCGTGTGGCTCAGTTGGTTGAGCATCGTCCTGTGCACCAAAAGGTTGCTGGTTCGATGCACAGTCAGGAGGCAACTGATTGATGTTTCTCTCTCACATCAGCGTCTCTCTCTCCTCCCTCCCCTCTTCCTCTTAAAAAAAAATAAATCAATAAAAACATATTTAAAAAAAAATACAGTATATGAAACTGACATCATAAGACAATAACAGAAATTCTTAATAAAATAATACAAGAAAGGATGCTCAGTGGATGCCAAAACAATCAATAAATGAGGAACTAAATATTTCATGGTACAAAAGAATCATCCCACAAATTACTTGAAGGATATAAGAGGAAAAGCTCAGTTTTATAATAAAGATACTAACTTTTACCACCTGAACCTAATAAACAACCATAGCATCACTACAAGTAGACAAGACAGTATGCACTTTCTGACATGATGAATACAAAGTACTCAGTACTACCTGTGAAGCATTCATGCCAAAATGTTGAATTTGTCGCTAACCAAGTCTTCTATTGTAAATTCATTTTACAAGAAACATAAAGGGATAAAAATAAGTCAAACCACACAGATCTCTTAGAAAACTCAAAATTTAGAACATTCTATAGGACAAGTAGAATAAGTCAACAGAGTGAAAGAGAAAAAAAAGGTGAGGGGGACTGTTAGAGACACTTAAGAGGTATAACCAAATGCAACTTATAAACCTTGTTGTTTTTTTACTGATTTGAGAGAGAGAGACAGGAACTGAGGGAGAGACAGAGGCGGAAAGGGGTGGGGAGGGGGATAGACAGAAAGAGAAAGAGAAACATTGATTTGTTGTTCCATTTATTGATACATTCACTGGTTGATTCTTATGCCCTGACGGATCAAACCCACAACCTTGGCACTCTAACCAACTGAGCTACCTAGCCAGGAGTAAACCTTGTTTTAAATCCCAATTCAAACAGACTACTATAAAAGGTCATTTCTGAACTACAGTAGATATCTGAATATGGGCTGAGTAATTTTTTATTAAAGAATTATTCATTCGGGGGATGTATGGAAGACAATGGTACTATGGTTATAGAAGAAATCTCTATTTTTTAGAGATGCAAAATGAAGTATTCACCAATGAAATGTCACTGTGTGGTTTGCCTCAGCTAATAAAAGAGTCTAAATGTTTAAACACAAGAGAGTGGATTAAATAAACTATGGTACACCTACACAATGGAATACTATGCAGTCACACACACAAAAAAAGAATGAAGATCTCTGAAATTATATGGAATGATATTCAAGATGTACTGTTAATTAAAAATTAAAATGCAAAAGAGCATCCTTACTATGTTACTGTTTCGTGTAAGAAAAAGGGCATACAA
Source organism: Tadarida brasiliensis (assembly GCA_030848825.1). Lineage (NCBI taxonomy): Eukaryota > Metazoa > Chordata > Mammalia > Chiroptera > Molossidae > Tadarida > Tadarida brasiliensis. The sequence goes on from CM061263.1 coordinate 28,156,537, forward strand.
GAAAATATGCAAGTATCTGCTCATTTGTGCAAACAGAAATCCAAGAAGATAAAACCAGAAATTAATGAAACTAAGATATTTATAGAAGATAAGTGGGAACAGGCTGGAAAGAAAGGACCAGGGTAGAAGGGATGGGAAGGAAGGATACTTCTCTGAGTATAACTTTTTGTTATTTCTACCTCTTAGAAACATGGCAATTGGTTCACATAACCACAAAATAAGCTGATAATCAAAATCAACTGAGATATTGGTGGGGTGGGTATTCAAAATGAAATACATTAAGTAATAAATGCATTACAAAAGAATAACAACAGCCCTGACCAGTTTGGCTCAGCAGTTAGAGTGACGGCCCATGGACCAATGAGTCGCAGGTTCGATTCTGGTCAAGGGCACATACTTTGGTTGCAGTTCATCCCCGGCCCTGGTCGGGGTTGTGTGGGAGGCAACCAGTCCATGTGTCCCTCTCACATGATGGTTCTCTCTCTCCCTCCCTTCCACTCTATCTGAAGATAAACAGAAAAATATCCTCAGGTGAGGGTTAAAAAAAAAGAACAACAACCCTAGCTGGTTTGGCTCAGCAGTCAGAACATCAGCCCAAGGACCAAAGGGGTCTCGGGCTCGATTCCGGTTAGGGCCACATACCTAGGTTGCAGGTTCAATCCCTGGCCCCAGTAGGGGTGTGCAAAAGGCAACCAATTGATGTGTCTCTCTCACACTGAGGTTTCTTTCTCTCTCTCTCCCCCTCCCTACCTCCCTTCCACTCTATCTAAAATTCAATGGAAAAATATCCTTGGGTGAGGTGTAACAAAACAAAACAAACGAAAAAGAATAACAACAGCCACACTGCAATGAGTGGGAAAAGAAATGAAATTACCTAAATAAATTTGGAAGACAGTATTTTGACTCTACTGGTAGTACTTTCATTCTATTAAATTCTAAACAGTAAATGTGTTTCTCACAAGAATATAGGTTAGCAATTCTGAAACCCCCCAGGATTGAGCAAATAAGAAAATATACTGTGGCCCTGGCCAGGTGGTTCAGTTGGTTGGAGCATCGTCCCACACACCAAAAGGTTGCAAGTTTGATTCCCGGTCAGGGCATGCACAGGAGGCAACCGATATCTCTCCCACATCAAAGTTTTTCTCTCTCTCTCCCCCCCGTTCCTCTTTCTCTAAAATCAATGAAAACATATCCTTGGATGAAGATTTTTTTAAAAAAAGAAGAAAATATATTGTGGATAGTAAGAATCTGTTTCTCACTATCATAGAACGGAATAACAAAAAAGGAAAAGGAGAAGACTATAATGTAATTTTGTGGTGGTGGGTTGGAACTGGAGATATTAACATGAACTCACTTTTTTTTGAAATGTAGATAGTGACAGAAACACATATAACTATATGAATATACGTGTATTTCCTAACTCTGCCCACTGAGAGGGCTTAAAAGCAAAGAAAACTGAGCAATGAATACATCTAACTTCCAGATCTTAGTTTCTAAATACTATTTGATTCCAAGGGTGAGTCAATAAAAGGACAAGATAAGTTTGGAACACCTTGTGCTGCCAGACAGTAAAAAAAAGTGCTCAAAACATGATGAGGGGCTGTCAAAAGGACATAGGAACAAATTTGAAGGCACTCCCAACAGCCAAATCTGGGACATGAGCAAGAAACAGTAATAGATTATAACATACAGAACAAAATAAATGCCCATGAGTCCATACTAATGTAAATAACAGTAATACATTATAACCTATACAATAAAATTAATGCCTATAAGTAAGTGGGAGAGACAGGGCAGCTTTTCCTTAAGGCAGAATTATAACTAATAATGCATATAGGAGAAAAGAATGGAACTAAAAAAACCATCATTTGGCCAACAACACTGTAACAACTGTTGCAGGCAAAAACTATCAAAGAATGCTAATATTAGTAGATAAAAGCAGGATAACTGCATAGCTTTGAATACTTATCACAAGGAAAAAAACAATAAGTGCAGTTTAAAAAAAAAAACCTGGTAAACACCATTATAAGCAAGTGTGAATGTAACATCGCTAGTGTCCACATCATGTGCCTGCCAATATGCCCTGAGAAGAGCAAAACATCATTTCTGTGCTCTTTTTGCCAAAAATGTATAACTTTAATCTAATCATAAGAAAACATCAGACAAATCCAAATTGGGGACATTCTACAAAATGGCCAGTAATCTTCAAAGGGTCATGGTTATGAAGACTAAGACTGCTAAAGTATCCCAGATTAGAAAAAACTAAGGAGATAACAACAAAATGCAATACGGGATTCTAGACCAGAAAAAGGACACTAGTAGGAAAATTGGAAAATTCAAATATGGTCTACAGATTAATTAATAGCATTGCATCAACATTAATTTCCTGGTCTAGATAACTGTTCTACAGTTATATAAAATGTTAATATTCTTGATCCACTATTCTCTGCCTTTATGGAGGTTTACATTTACTCATAAATCTTTTAAATGAGAAGCACAAAGAACTTCTAGAAAAGCAAACTATAGTCAATGATATTAAAAACTCAAATGATTCATTATCAATTATAAAATTAGGCAAAGCTAAAGAAAGAATTAGTTATATGGAAGGCAGGTACAAAAATTAACCAGAAAGTAACTCAGAGAGATAAAGAGAGAGATGATATAAAAGCAAGACGAAGGAGTATGGAGCAAAAAAATCAGACAATCCACTATACATCAAAAAAGAGTTCCAAAGGAGACTTTTAAATAAAATGAAGGAAAAGTAAGAAATAATGGGTAATAATTTTCTAGAATTAACAAATAACAATAATGATTAGACTTCTAGAAACATGAGTTATAAGCAGGGTAAATAAAAATATAGCCAGGGTAGGCAAAGATGAAAAATATCCAAAGTTAAGGGATGCTTTTAAACAACCAAGAAAAAAAAATATTTACAAAGCAACAATAATTAGAAAATAGCAGACTTATTAAAACAACAAAGTCATAATACCTTCAAAGGACTGAGTAAAAATAACTGTCACCTATAATTCTATAATCAATTAATTATCATTTCAAGAATGAGGGCAAAATACATTTCCAGGTGAAAATCACGGGTTTACCTTTAACAGAACTTTGCTGAAAGAAATATTACAGAATATACTTCAAGCAGAAGGAAACTGAACCCAAATGGATTAAGTGCAAAAAGTAATGGCAAAATAAGAAATTGGTACAGTGAATAAATCTAAAAACACAGAATTCATAAAATTCCCCTTTAAATAAAGCTACCATGTTGCATTTTAAAAATAATTCAATTGCAAAAACAAAACAACAAAATCAGCTTCTACAAGATACTTTTCATAAAGAACAAAGAACCACACATGGAATCAGAAAATCTCAACTAAGAATCTAGCTTTCTCTTATCTCATCTTGGCCAAAGGCCTTGGTTTCTTCAGCCAAAAAGTGAAAGCATTTAGCTAGATCTGTAACATTCTGAACCAGTTCTAGATTTTATGGATAGAAAATAGCGTTCCTCAATTATCAGGACATCTTTCAAAACAGAACTAGATGTGACATAAAACAAGCTCCAGTGAGTTTATTTTTATGAAATATGATCTTAATAACTTCTGTAGAAAAAAGTAACTTAATTATGTTTTGTTTTTTACTTTTTTTCTTTATTGATTTTTAGAAAGAGAGGAAAGGAGAGGGAGAGAGAGATAGAAATATCAATGAGAGAGAACATTGACTGGCCGCCTCCTGCATGCCCCTCACTGGGGATCGGGCCCACAACCTGGGCATGTGCCCTGACTGGAATAGAACCGGTGACCTCTTGATGCATGGGTCGATGCTCAACCACTGAGCCACACCAGCTGGGCCTTAATTATGTTTTAAATAAACAATTGTAATCAAAGCCATACTGATTTAGAAATCATACACGTCCACACTAAAATTTACATTTGCTTAGAAAACACTTTCTCCCCTAACAGTGAAAACTAACAGAATTATAAAAATATAAAGTCCACTCACTCAAAAATATTTATTGAACACCTACTATGTAGCAGAAACTATTTTAGTCATTTGGGATATACCAGTGTAGAAAATACTTTTAAGCACAATCCAGATATGACAATTATATATATATAATTGATAGGAAAATTATAAACCATTCTTTTTCCATTAAGCTAGGTCTGCAAGGATTTTAAAAGAACTTCTAGTGTTGTCAATATTATTCTTAACAACAATAAAAATGTATTCTTAAAATATACAGTTGACCCTTGAATAATACAGGCTTGAATTGCATGGGTTCATTTACACAAGAATGTTTTTCAATAAATACTGTAAATATATTTTCTCTTCCTTATGATTTTAATAACATTTTCTTCTCTCTAGCTTACTTTATTGTAAGAATACAGAACATATAAAATGTATTAACTGTTTATGTTATCAGTAAGACTTCCCCTCAACAGTAGACTATTAGTAGTTAGGTTTTGGGGGAGTTTAATGTTATATGTACATATTTGACTGCACGGGCATGAGGAGTTGGCGCCCCTAAACCCTGCATTGTTCAAGGGTCAACTGTATATTACTCAAAGCTGTTCAATAGGAATTCACTTCTGACTGAAGCACTAAAATTTAACTCATTAAAAAAATATCCAAAATGATCTGGAATATGAACAGATCCTTAAAAAACAAAAAACCCTTAGGATTGCTTTATTTGTTCCTGAAACAGCAGATCCTCAACATCACTAAGGTTAGTTCAATCATTGTGGAACAGATTAAGGAACTCTATCATTAGGAGCAGCCACAATGTCAGGAATAAAGTAAGGATACTGCTTTCTGTAACTGTGGTTGTTCATTTCTGGAACAATTTCTACACATTTTCCTGTTCCTTATTCTGAATTGTACACTGCCAGTTACTAAAAGAAAGAAAAAAAAACTCAGACTAATAGAGGCCAAATTTAGGGAGGGAAATAAAAATCATCCTTCAGTCTAGGCTAAATGGACTGATTATACAAAGAACTCCATACATCCGAAAGCACACAGATGTCTGCACCAGTTCCCAGGGCTCAAACAATACTAGTCATTCAATAGCTTTCCTTTTACATAAGCTGATGTGAGAGAAAGCTCAGTCCGCTCTTCTAACCTCATAACCCAGGATCCTGAAACTCTAATAAAGCCTACATTTTTCTTCAGCACTGTTTTCATGTACTTTCTCTAGAAAGAAAACTTCATTTTTCCCCCCAAAAATAAATCTGGAAATCATCTCTTCTGTTTGATAAGTGATGTACTCAATCTAAAATTACTTTTCCATTAAAACCACAATCCTAACACAAATCTAAGATCAACATGAAAGACTGTTTGATAGAATATATTTTTAAATGCATGAATTTAAAATATAATTTTAAATACACTTCATCATGCTAATTATCAAATCAATAATAAATATACCACTTGGCTGCATTCTGTCTGTTTCCAGTTGCATAATTTTTAAAATAGCTATATGATGTCCTGCCGGTTTGGCTCAGCGGTTAGAGTGATGGCCCACGGACCAATGAATCGTGGGTTCGATTCTGGTCAAGGACTCGTACCTTGGTTGCAGCTCGACTGGCCGGCCCTGGTTGGAGTGGTGCCGCAGGCAACCAATCAGGGTGTGTCTCTCTCTCCCTCCCTCCCACTCTATCTAAAAACCAATGGAAAAAAATCCTTGGGAGAGGATTAAAAAAAAAAAGCCATATATGACACAAAATAACTTCCCAAAAATTAAAAAAATAATAAGAGAACTGTTTAGGGGGAGGAGTGAATTCACACACACACACAAACACTAACCATAGGCATCAAAAACATAGTCCTTCTTCACTGAACCTCCCTTAGAAGCTTAAATAATACTACTTTCCACTTCACAGCACATTATTATTGATTCTTCCAGTTCCTTCATCAGCTGAGTCTCTGGCAAATTCTTGCCTTCAATTCTGAGAAGTATCATGGATAAATTAAAGCCACAGAAACTCTAATGTGCTTTTTAATCATATGGCAAACTTACTTCCTAAGACATTTACCAGACCTGCCATCCAGAAGTAGATCTCATTACTTTCAGGGAACAAAATGATAATGATTCATTTACTAATTAAATTATTACGTCCTGAATAGTCAAGAGCTGTCTATAAATTTAGTTCCCTTGAATATGTACTATCACATATAGAAATTATCAAATGCTGCTCCAGAGTTGCGGTAATCGAGCTATTTTACCCACCCATCTTCCTTAAGAGCTCTGTGGCTCCTCTAATTCCTTTAACACTCTTCCCTCTACATATATATATACTGCATAATACAAACAAACATATTTTGAAGAAGGAAAAGTTCTCTCTCTCCCAAGTTGCCTGTTCTTAAATAAATAGTAAATCCTTAAAGATATTAACCCTCTCTCTCCAACAAGAGTACAAAAAGCAGAGCTCTGAATACACTAACCATTTAATATTTGGGTGATTTTCCACCATCACCCTTACAATTATAAGACTAAATTTGTCAAAAAGAAAAGAGAACTACTTATCTTTTCATCAAAATACTACTCCCCAATGACCACCAAAACTGTGTGTGTTCTACAAAGCAGTAACCTCAAAAACATTTCCACACTACTTGAGACTTACAAACTTTGTTGGCAAAACAGATTCCATTTCTCAAAAGTATCTTGCAAGTTCTCAACAACCAAATTTGTCAATCAGTACAATTCACTGCACATCCAACAGCTGCGACCTTCTCCTTGGGACACTCAACTCTTTTTCCTACCACAAGAGTAACGATAATATTTTCTGATGCCTTATTAAGCAACCTGCCCCTCTAAAAAATATATAATACCCTGGCCAGTCACAGGTTTGATCCCCAGCCCTGGTCAGGGTCGTGCAGGAGGCAACCAATGTGTCTCTCTCACATCAATGTTTCTCTTTCTCTCTCTCTCTCTCTCCCCCCCCTCCTCCTCCCTACCACTCTATCTAAACAAAAAACAAAAAAAATCAATGGAAAAATATCCTTGAGTGAAGATTAACAAAATACTACTACTACTACTAATTTTTGTTATAAAGCATATATAATATATATTTGTGTTTTACAGAATCATTCATCCTAAAATGTCACTACACTATTGCCTATGTTTTCATTTACAGTCAAATATTTTCATTTTCCTATAACATGGCATCTTCTTTATCCTCTGACACCAAATAAGGCTTGATATCAAGAAAAGGAACACATATAAACCTTTCTTTCATTTTCCCCAAGTTGTATTTTATTACATAATATTAACACACTCCCTTTCATAAATGAGTTTTAAAGCATTTCAACATAACTTGAAAGTAAAACAAAACATTAAAATAGTTATTTACAGGTTATTTATCTTTAGATTTTAATCAATTATTAGTAACTCACTTCAAGTTCATGTTGAGATAGTTATCTATACCTAGGCATGACAGACTCTGGTACGACGGTATGACAACATATTCAACAGAGAAATATCAAGGAATGGTATGTGGCAGGACTGAAGTATAGTAATAAAGAAGTACGTGGCGGGAGGGGGTGATGAAGATAAATCAAAGAACTTATATGCATATATGCATAACCAACAGACAGAGACAATAATGTGAGGAAGGCAGGAGGAGGGTGGGAGCAGGGAGAAGGGGGTCAATGGGGAGAAAAAGGGGGAACATCTGCAATACTTACAGCAATAAAGATTTTAAAAAAAGAAGCAGCAGCAGCAGCATGTGGAGACACAGCTCACATTTTCTAATTGGATTTACCCATAGCTTTAAGTTTCCCTTCTCATGTGAAAATAAACCTTTATAGCAAATATATGTTAAGGTACTAGAAATGAATTATTTAATAACTTAATTTTTATTTTTCATTCAACACTGACATTCAACAATACTCTAGAGTTTAATATAAAACACACTAGTATTATAAAATAACTGTGTATATAAAAAAGTTATAAGATGCAGATTTTTTTCTATCATCTTGAGCTATTATCAAATACTACTCTTGTTAAGTCTTTATTCCTTCTCTGCCTTCTAATTATCCTCTCACAATTATAAAAAATAAATGGAGAAGAAAAACCAAGAACTATAAATATGGCTATACAAAACTACAGTGTCCCTCGTTTATTGCGGTTAATCCGTTACAGATTCTAGAGATTGCACCTGGTGTTGAAGGATTCCTGGGGTCCTCGAATACATAGGCCTACAGTCCATACATACAGTAATTTTAATTGTAATTTTAATACAGGGGTGTATAATTGACTCAGACAACCGAGCGCATGCTGTATCATTTTTACTGTCTCGATCAATTTTTTAATGAATATGTTTGAAAAACCCGTGATAGAGCAAAGCTGCGAAAGTCGAAGCACGAAATGGCGAGGGACGACTGTATTTACAGAAACACCTTACTTTAAGAACACAACATAAATTCCCACATTCAAGTCTACTTGACAAAGAAGCCCAAAGAATCTAAAATTTGGGTTTTGCTCTTTGTTTTCTGTTGGGGATGAGAGGGGTCTATGCTAGTGGAGAGAAACCAGGAGGAGATGCAACATCCTTTGTACATTACACAAAACTTACCCACTTGAAGGATCTAAGGCAATAGCTCTAGGTTGATCCAACTCTTGCCAAAATAAAACTTTTCGTAAAGATCCATCTAGATTAGAAACTTCAATCCGATTAGTTTCAGAATCTGTCCAGTATAATTTTTCTCCAAGCCAATCGCATGCCAGCCCATCAGGAGATAATAATCCAGACACAACAACATTCTGTACACTCTCAGTTTTGTTAAACTCTGTTCGTTTAATGGCTTCTTCGCTGACATCACTCCAGTATATCAAGCCATGACCAAACACAAAGTCCACCGCAGCTGCATCCTCCAAACCTCCAACTACAATCGTAGCATTCTCTTTGCCATTTGTAGCATCAACCAATCGTAAGTCCCGTCTGTTTGCATAAAGCAACAAAGGGGCCGCTAGAACAAAAAGAAAAAGATGTAAGTAAATGGAAGGAAATTTATTCTTATAAATCAAGTTTCAAATCAGCATCAGTGAATAAATTTTTTTAAAAGAGTAAGTAAATAGAAGACAGTCTTAAAATCTTTACATAAATGAAATATTTTTGCAGCATTTGAAATACAAAAAGTTGCAAGAAGAAACTGATTTTACCAGGATAGTCTTTTCTTGCTAAAATAGTCAGATAAAATTTAAAAGTTTGACCATACCAAAAACTGGCAAAGATATGGATCCAGCATAGCACTCATACTCTACTGGGGGTGCAGGGAGGATGTAAAATGGTGCGGCCAACTTGGAAAACAGTTTGGTAGTTTCTTAAAAGATTAAAGGGGGTCAATGGGGGGAAAGGGGGGACATCTGTAACACTTTCAACAATAAAGATAAAGATTAAAATAAAAAAAATTAAATATACAGCCCTGGCCAGTGTGGCTCAGTTGGTTGGGCATCGTCCTGTGTACCAAAAGGTTGCCTGTTCAATTCCTGGTCAGGGCACATGCCCGGGTTTGGGCTCAATCCCCGGCCGGGGCGTGCAGGAAGCAGCTGATCAAGTGTTGTTCTCACATCCACGTTTCTCTCTCTCTTTCTCCTCTCTGTTCCTTCTCTCTCTCTCTGCTTCTCCCTCTCCCTTCCTTTCTCTCTAAAAATCAATAAAAATATTTTTAAAAATCTGTAATACTGTCAATAAAGATAAAAAATAAAATATTCAAAAAAATTAAAAATAAATAAAAATTATTGAGAACATAAAAGGGCTTTTGCTTATATGAGTTATATCTATTGATATTTAACCATATTAAAAATAAAACAGAATTTGAAAATAAAAAAGATTAAACATACAACCTATGGTGTGATCCAGTCATACCATGCCTAGGTATTTACTCAAGAGAAATAAAAGCATATGTCCATACCAAGACCTGTACATAAATGTTCGTAGTGGTTTATATGTAATAACCCAAACTGGAATGAACCCAAATATCATCAACAAACTAATGGATGAATAAACTGTGATATATTCATATAATAAAAAGTAATGAACTATGGATGAATCTCAAAATAATTATGTACAGTGAAAGAAGTCAGACAAATAAAAGGGCATATATTGCATGACTCCATTTATATAAAATTTTAGAAAATGCAAAGTATTGTAACAGAAAACAGATCAGTAGTTGTCTGCAAGTGGGAGGAGAAGATAAAGAATGGGAGGCAGGGATTATAAAGGGGAATGAGGAAACTTTTGTGGGTGATGGCTACACTATATTGACTATGATGATAGTTCCAGAGATGTATACATGTCAAAATTTATTAAACTCCATACTTTACATATGTACAATTTATTGTATAGCAATTATACCTCAATAAAAGTGTTAAAAAGACTGTCAGGGATATTTGTTAATACAACTATTTTATTCTCTTTTATATTATTAGAATGACCTTTGAAGGAGACCTAATATCAAAATTAAATATAAATCCTATCCTACCTGGTATTTAACTTTGAGAAAGCTGTAGCTACTGTTAGGACTGAAGTAGTACAAACTTTACGGTTTTGGATTTTTTAAATTATCTGTTCCAAGCTTCACACATTATTTTCCTGATATCAATAGTAATTGAAGATCCAGAGCACCATTACTCAACAGAACTTTCTGTGATGACAGAAGTGTTCTCTCCACTATGCAGTGCAGTAGCCACTGGCCACATGTGACTGTGGAGCACTTAAAATGTAGCTAGTGTGACTAAGAAATTAAAATTTTAACTTTAATTAATCTTAATTCATCAAAAATTAAAAAGATAAGTGGTCGTATAGCACAGGCTAGGGTGAAGAACACAAATGAGGCAGCAAAAAAAAGACCAGCTATGATGCAACAATCCACATGATCTTCTCTCACAATTACTTAGTAAAGGTTTAAAAGGTGTCATCCAAAGCCAAGACCAAGTACCATTTAAAAGCAACCACTCCCGCCCTGGCCGGTTTGGCTAGAGTGACTGCCCAAGGACCAAAGAGTCTCGGGTTCGAATCCAGTCAAGGGCCCATACCTCGGTTGCGGTTTGGTCCCCAGCCCTGGTCAGGGGCCTGCGGGAGCCAGCCAATCGATGTGTCTCTTTCACATCAATGTTTCTCTCTCTTTCTCCCTCCCACTCTATCTGAAGATAAATGGGAAAATATCCTCGGGTGAGGATTAAAAAAATAAATAAATAGGAGCAACCACTCCCTCTCTATTAAGAAATTAATTTCAAAAAATTAATGTGCTCAAAAAAGTGGTTTAATTAAGCCAATTTATGGACTATGTCTGCCAAATGGAGTTATGAAGTCCACTATTTTCATCTGTAAGTACAACAAACATGAACTCTTCTAACTAAGCTTAAATCCAACTTTCTTAGTCAAAAACAAATGAGCAAATAGCTTTTTTAAAAGATGACTAAGAATCCTTTCTGCTTATTCTGTGTATTTACTGCTGCTATTGGCAAATTAGTAAATTTCCATCACAGATTCAATTTTAACTCATTTCAGGCTTTCATACATCACACTGATTTATCAGTCCCTACAGTATCCAATGCATTATCTTATAATAGCCCCTCATAATATGGGCCAATTATAAAAATCAGGAAAAAAGGTCCCTATTTTCCCAGCCGTTGTGGCTCAGTGGATTGAGCATCATCCCAAAAGGTCCCAGTTCAATTCCCCATCAGGGCACATGCACGGGTTGCGGGCTCGATGCCCAGTAGGGAGGTGTGCGGGAGGCAGCCCATCGATGTTTCTCTCTCACATCGATATTTCTATCTCTCCCTTCCTCTCTCTCTAAAGAATCAATAAAAACATATTTATTTTTTTAAAAAGGTCCTTATTAGTTAAGGGTAGAATGGTAAATGCTGCATAAGGCTAAAAAATAGCTCCAGTGCCCTTACAACTTAAAATCCAAGAGTGGTAATAATCTAATATATATTGGGTACCTTTCTTTATGGCACTATTCTTGGAAAACTGCATGCCAAATCTGTATATGACATTAGGTGGCAGGTAAATGTATTTTATGACTTTCAAGTCAAACATTAACATTTCTACTGAACACTTTGTCTACAAAATCCAAAGAACTTTTCTGGTCATTTAAGGCCTACTTCAGAGTACAAGGGGAAAAGAGAGAGAGAGAGAGAGAGAGAGAGAGAGAGAGAGAGAGAGAGAGAGAGAGAGAGAGAAAGTTAGCAGTATTGGTTATAATTAAGGATTTCTAAAGTATTATATGTAAACCTACACATATTAAAAGGAAATCACAGAGTTCACCTTAACTACCCCTCTTATACTTGAATACTTTCTACAATAGTGTCACCAATATCTATTCAGCAGTATATTAATGGGATATCTAAAAGGTATAATTTGACCTGCCATACTGTTTTAATCTACTAAAGAAATACACTGAATCCATACACACTTGCCACTAGTATATATGCACTCAATATCTTCCATCCCAAAGAAGTTACCTTCTGACTTCCTAACACCCAGATAAAACAAAGAGCCACCATCATCTCTTTAGTGGGACCTACATGGGTGCGTAGGAATCCTTATTTTCCTTTATTAACTTCCTACCAAACTTTCACTAGTAGCCTTTCTAAACTTTTTCTGCATTCCTAAAGACAACTTTCATGCTTTAAATCATTCATTCTCAGATCATCTCATAACATAATCTCAGTGAAGCAGAAGCAAGGTGAATGTCTCACATCCTCAACATCTTAATTTAAACTTCTCAAAAATCTCTCTCTATCCCACCCAATTCTCCTTTATCTTGTCCTCAGTTTCAAATGACAAATTGCCATTCCCACTTACTAAGGTTAAAGCAGTACTTTCTTTTTTGAGAGAGAGTGGAAGGGAAGGAGGGAGAGAAAGAGACAGACAGAGAAACATGATGTGAGAGAGACACATCGATTGTCTGCCTCCCACAAGACATCAACCAGGGCTGGGAAATCGAACCTGCAACCAAGGTACATGCCCCCAACTGGAATCAAAACCTCGATCCCTCGGTCCTCGGGCTGACGTTCTAACTGCTTAGCCAAACCGGCCAGGGCTAAAGCAATACTTTTGGTTCAGCCTCTCTACCTCCATTCTGCGACTTTGCTCTATTAATTGTTTTCCTTGTCTTGTATCTTTGATGGCTCCTGCCAGGTACCTGCTTTCAAAAAGCTTTGTTTTAATAACCCTAACCTTGCTGTCATCAATAGAATATTTTTGTTTTTCCTAACCACAAAACCTTATACATTGGTATACACTTCACACCACCATTTACTAGCTATTAAATCCCTTAGTCTAACTTACTATCACTCAACTGAAACTGCTTTCTCCAAGTCTTCATAACCAAGTCCAATGGCCTTTTCTCAGTCCTTATTCTTGACCTTTCTGCATCACTCAATATGGATATGTTGACCATATCCCTACCTATGCAGAGTGTTCTCCTTATATTATACTATTCTTGTTTTACTGGTCATGCTTGTCTGTCTTTCAGTTTCAAATCTTCTTCCCACTTCCCAAATACAGTTATCCCCAAGGTTCTCTGCTGTTACTCAAATAAGAGAATACAGAAAATTATTCAAGTTCACCAACTCTATTCAGGTAATTTTCAAATGATCATCTCTGGCCTAACCTTCAGTTCTGTACCTATAACTTCTTGTTTGTCATCTCTTCCTGCCATTAAGTTAAAATTCATTACCTTCTCCACCAATGCCATCTTCCTCCCCGCCCCGCAAAAAAAAAAAAAACCCTCAAGAATCAATGGCACCACGTAATCTTACTAGTCTTCCTTGGCACAGTCTTTGACACCTCCCTTTCCCCCAAGTCTGCCAATTACTGTCATGTTGATTCTTCTTTAACATGTCCTTAAATCTGCCTCTTCTTTCCCAATTTTAAAACCACTATCATACTCTAGATCTTTACGACCTTATGCCTAAACTACCCTAATAGTAAGTGATCTCAACACTCTTCCTTTCCTTTTCTACTTCCAATAATTCAACTTTATCTAACTAAAAAAGCTTTCTGATGTCCTCTGCCTAAAATAAAAAACCTCAATACCTAGGCTTTCACCAGGTGACTGTACCTATGACTCTACCTTACCTACTGTAGTCTGCATCATACAAACTGGTTTTGAACACATCAACTAGGAGCACATCATATTCCATCACCACAGTGTACTCATTTTCCTGCCCACGCCATACTTTTCTCTCATTATCCCAGCAAGCAATCCTTCAAGGCCAGATTCAAATCTTATCTATTCCATGAATCCTTCCATTGCTTCAGCTTTCCTTCTTCAAGCCCTCAGGGTCTTTACCACTTTTTTCATATTAGCATTTTTAAAATTGATTTTAGGGGTGGGGGGAGAAGGAGAGAAACATCGATAGATTTCCTCCCACACACATGCCCCAACCGGGGATCAAACCCAGTTGTGCCCTGACCAGGAATTGAACCCACCACTTTTTGGTGTATGGGACGACACTCCAACCAACTGAACCACACCAGCCACGGCGATATTAGCATTTTTAAAAGTGTATTTCCTATTTCAACTAGGATATCTGCCCCTTGGGAACAGGAGCCATACCTTATAACTAATTTTATCCCCAATCCCTAGCACAGTTCACTGAATAGTCATATGGCAAACATATTAACTAATATTTAAAAGAAATTTTCCATAACCTGATCTAAAAATATATTTGTCATAAACCCAAAAGGATTTTACATTAAGTACTGGCCAAATGCTCACAAATACCCATTACTTACCCACTGAATTGGCTTAACCAAAATTAGACTTCTCTCTTCCCCACAGACCCCTAAACTTTATCTAGCTCTAAGCTTAAACAAGATAATGAAGAACTCTTTAATACTTAAAAAATTGTTTAATGTGTTTTTAATGATTTTTAGAGAGGGAGGGAGAGGGAGAGAGGAGGAGGGGGATAAAAAGAGGTAGAGAGAGAGAGAGAGAAACATCAATGAGAGAAACATCCATCAACGGCCTCCTGCACATACCCGGATCGGAGATAAAGCCCGCAACCTGGGCATGTGCCCTGACTGGGAATCAAACCAAAATTTTCAGTGCGGGGAACAACGCTCAACCTACTGAGCCACACCAGCCTGACATCAATGAAGAACTCTCAATCCTCCCTTAAGGACTCATTCTGAGCATCAACTGACCACAGAAAAAGACATCTCCTGTTAAACTGTCTCTGTCCTGTCATCTGCTAACCCTAACCTGCATGTCCCACTCTCCCACAAAGATCCTGCTGGCACTATTCACTACTACAAGAGAAAAGCCTTTTGCGTTTGATTTTGAAATACCTGCATATCTCGTGGTCAGAGCATTCTCCATAGTCTCTCCCTAAGTAAGGATTTATGTTTATTTGATATCAGCATGGTGATGTAACTTGAATAAGGATTGGACTTCACCTATGGACCCTTGCATCCTTACCTCAATAATGTCACTTTGTGAGTCTCCTGTTCAGTGGCAGGATCTTTCCTTGAGTTCAACTCTTAAAACAGTGCTCCATATTGTCTATAGCAACATGGTAAGGAATTACTTTGATATTTTCAAGCAAAGAAAAATTTTCTTTGGCTCTTTGAATAAAGAATCACAGCCTGACTCGACTGAAAATACTCCCAGCTCTTCTATGAGGCCTCTTCTATTTTCCCTTGACTCCTCCTAGAAGTATAATCTTTCCCAGTCCCTTTAAATTCTTATGTTTGATTTAATTATCTAATCCCACAGGTAACTCTCACCCTCCCTCTTCTTCCACTGACTGAACACTTCACCATTACAGAACTACTTCAAGTTCAATATCTTCAAAAATTGCAAAATTTTTCTAAAGACAATTTAGAACGTCAATATCTTCCCTGGGAAAACTTAGGAGGTCCCCAAACTGGCTCAGCTAAAACCTCTCCTTTCCCATCACCCTCTGCTCTTCCTCCTTTTTACCACCCTCAACCTTCCCTTCAGCTCCCTTGAATTCTTTATCTTCCTTTAATACACAATGCACCCCTGTCAGACCTTTCCCTTCCCATTCCAACCCTTCACTCCCTGTAGTTACTCAAGCTGTAAGGCTCCCTTTTCCCCACTATGGACTCATGAAGGACTCAGGGACTTGAAGTTTAAAAAACCAATTGAAGCCCAGCCAGTGTGACTCAGTGGGCTGAGCATCATCCCATGGACTGAGAGTTCCCAGTTCCATTCCCTGTCAGGGCACATACCTGGGTTGCAGGCTCGTTCCCCAGTAGGGGGCATGCAGGAGGCAGCTGATTGATGTTTCTCTCTCTCTCTCTCTTCCTCTCTAAAAAAAATCAATAAAAATATATTTTAAAAAAAACTAATCGGAAACAGGCTGAATCTTTAGAGATGAGCTTTAGAGACACCCAGACAGCCCTTGGTCTCTCTTCACTCCCTCACCCAAAATTTAGTCCACAACCTCCATAAGAATACACATCAGGGCAAAGAAAAGGTTAAAGGTCTCCTCCACAAATATTGTTGAGGATACTTCAGCCCTCATATTGACCGAACAGGAAACACAATTATGTTAAAAAATGTAAAGGTAAAAAAAAGGACAAAAGCTAGCTCTTTTACACAAACCACCAGTGAGTTGTAAATTTCAAACTGAATCTATAAACTCTCTACCTGTGTCTATATGTTTTCATATACTCTGTGTACATATGTTATGTATATTAAGTATTTTTCTACATCCAAATAGCATTACCAATTATAATTTTAATTACAAAATCCCTTAAATGAGTTCTATTC
Organism: Tadarida brasiliensis; assembly: GCA_030848825.1. Lineage (NCBI taxonomy): Eukaryota > Metazoa > Chordata > Mammalia > Chiroptera > Molossidae > Tadarida > Tadarida brasiliensis. The sequence continues at coordinate 28,173,295 of CM061263.1, forward strand.
TGATATACTTGAAGATAAATAGGACCTCATAGAAAAGAAATATTCCTAGGATTTCCAGAAATTAAGAAAATTAAACTTCTTATACTTCAAATGTATTTTTACAGAAACTAACCCAAATGTTTTAAGAATCCAAGTTAACATATATTTAGTAAGTAAATCTTTGGCAAATGAGACTAGTTCAATATTGTAGGTTTAATAAAAACTATGTCTTGTGAGTTATCAGCATCAAGTATAACACAAGCATATACTTTTATTCTACTTGAATATGTTCTTCCTAAACTTTTACAGGTTTACTGATAGAATAAACTAGCACTACATCTACATGTGTATTTAGCCACATTGAACCATTATTCTGACAAACTTTATTTCAACAGTAATTATGTTTTGTAATAAGCAAACTTGAAGATAGTTTCCAAAATCTTTTAGTAACTGAAAACCTTACACTTATGCTAAGGTAATTCGTGGATATTCATTAAATACCTAGCTCATTTCAAAGTAAGAACACTGAAACATAAGCATTCCAATTTTATATTTTTTTTTGCCTCTTATTTTTATGGTACCAAAAAGCTATACATATTTGAGTCTATTAATGAACATACTCACTTTTGCTTCATCAAGAAGTTGTACTATCAGGAAGTATATGGCTATAAAAAGTTGTAAGATGTATTTCATGAGCTCTGCCAGTCTACTACTGGTGTTATCACTGACAGTTCACAATTATCCACCTCACAGTTTTCTATGAAAATAGTAGATACTATAATTGTAAGTTATAATCTTATATGTTAATGAGACTACTAGGAGAAAATAGTGACAGAAAAGAACATCATTGCATGCAAGGTATGTAGGATGTGTTTTTTATGAGGAAAAAGAAAACAGTCCTAAAGTAAAAATGACTAATTCCTCCAGAATGAGAAAGAGAAAAATGTAGGACAAACTCTGAATGGATATAGAAAGTTATAAAGAGTTCATGAAAAAGGAATTTTGTTTGTTGTAGTAACAGCCAGCTAAGATTTGATGAGCTTATTTGTAAGGTTTTCAAAAAGCACTTGAGTATCAAATATTGAACTGATGTAAAACTAAAATTTGGTTTCCTATTAAAATGACAAAATTTTCTTGGGTTATTGGTCTGCTCTTAATACAGATTATAAAAGGTTTTTCTTTGCTTTCTGAATAATCTCCCTAGAAGGCAAAGATTCTTTGTGTTATCAGAATTTCCTGTGCATGCTGACTTTATCATGTCTTGATTACAGTAATGTGCCACATAACAATGTTTCAGTCAACAAAAGCCCAGCCCACATGGCTCAGTGGTTGAACACTGACCCATGCACCAAGAGGTCACCGGTTCAGTTCCCAGTCAGGGCACACACCCAGGTTGCAGGCTTGATCCCCTGTGGTCAGGGTTCGTGCAGAAGGCAGCCGATCCATGTTTTTCTCTCACATCGATGTTTCCCTCTCTCTCTAAAAAAATCAATGGAAAAAAAAAAATTCTTGCGGCACACCAGTTGAAAATTGCTGGGCTATACCATTTAGCCTAGATGTGTAGTAGGCTATACCAGCTAGATTTGTGTAAATACACTCTATGATATTCTCACGTTGACATAATCTCCTAATGGTGCATTTCTCAGAACATATCCCCACAGTTAAGCAGAGCATGACTGTACTTAAATAAACAAAGTCTTCTCACTTTTGAAAGAGCTAAGGTTCCTTACCATCATGTTCCTCCCTCTGTAAACTTTTTAAAAAATTTTTTGGCCCTAGCCGGTGTGGTTCAATGGTTAGAGATCAGCCCACAAACCGAAGGTCACGGCTTCGATTCCCAGTCAAGGTAACATACCTGGGTTGCAGGTTCTATCCCCGGCCCCAGTCGGTCAGGGTGCATGTCGGAGGCAATCAATTGATGTGTCTCTCTCACAATGATGTTTCTCTCTCTCTCTCCGTCCCCCTTCCACTCTAAAAAACAATGGAAAAACATTGAGTAAGGATTAACAAAAAACAAAAAAAAATTTTTTTGACACTTTGGTTAAATAGGTAGCCATGTATTTTTTCTCACTGACATATAATCCTATTTAATTAAATTTTCAAACCTCTTGACTTTTGACATTCTGTCTTTTCAATATCAAATCCTAAATAATGTCTTTTGTACCTACAAGTGTCTAAAATTTCCCAAAGGATCCCTTGAGGTTCACAAGAATTGATTCTTTCACCTGGTAAAAAGAGAGGTGTTTAAGATAATTAGGTTTGCCCTGGCAGGTTTGGCTCAGCATTTAGAGCACTGGCCCTCGGACAGAAGTGTCTCGGGTTCGATTCCCTGTCAAGGGCACATACCTGGGTTGCAGGTTCGACCCCCAGCCCCAGTTGTGGATGTATGGGAGGCAACCAACCAATGTGTCTCTGTCACATAGATGTTTATCTCTCTCTCTCCCTCCCTCCCTCTCCCTTCCTCCCCCTCACTCTCTCTGAAAAATCAATGAAAAAATATCCTCAGGTGAGGATTACCAAAAAAATAAAATAAATAATTAGGTTTATTTGACCAATGTTATGATTTGCATGGGAAACACCGTCAAATCAGAAGAGATTACCCGCGCCTAGGTTTAAATCTGTATGGGTCAAATGTTAATATGATTTCAGAAATTGTATGTAGTTCCTAAAAATTTATCAATATCTCACTGTCCATGATACGTTTCTATGTATCAAGAGTCCAGGTCTACTTTGCCTAATATTTGACAACAGTACATACAGTATCACATGTCACAATTTCAGTTATACTTTTTATATTTTTAATGATATTTTTATGTCAACTTGGTCACAACTTGACTTAATTTGAATACAGTATATTCTAGATAACTAATGGTTCTCAACTGGGGATTCACATCACTTAACTTTATGGACTTTTATTATACAAATGTTTAGGACATACCCTTCTTTAAAACAAGGTTAATAATTCTATTTTGTCTAAAACTGCTTTGGATTACCTACCACAATGGCTGCCATCAACATATCATCAAATAACAAGTGCTGGCGAGGGTGTGGAGAAAAGGGGACTCTAGTATGCTGCTAGTGGGAATGCAGACTGGTGCAGCCACTATGGAAAATATGGTGTTTCCTCAAAAAATTAAAAATTGAACTGCCATTTGATCCAGTGATCCCACTTCTAGGAATATACCCTAAGAAGCCTGAAACACCAATCAGAAAGAATATATGTACTCCCATGTTCATAGCAGCACTATTTATAATTGCTAAAATCTGGAAACAGCCCAAGTGTCCATCAATAGATGAGTGGATGAAAAAGCTGTGGTACATGTACACAATGGAATTCTTTGCAGCTGTAAGAAAGAAAGATCTCTTATCCTTTGAGACGACATGAAAGGACCTGTAGAGTATTATCCTAAGCGAAACAAGCCAATCAGAGAAAGACAAATATCACATGCTCTCACTTATTTGTGGAATATAATGAACAAAACAAGCTGAGGAACAAAATAGACCCAGAGACATGGAAGTAGGGTGCAGACTGACAAACCTCAGGTGGATGTGGGGGGAGGGAAGAGATAAACCACAGAACTTTTACGCATGTATGTGTAAACAAGGACATAGACAATAATCCTGGGGGGGGGGGGGATTGGGAGGAGGGTGTCAATGGGGGAAAAAAAGAGAAACATCTGTAACAAAAATACATTAATTAATTTTTAAAAAATAAAATAAAATAAAACTGCTTTGGATTGACCTGATTTTGTTCTGTATGTCACAAAAACCAAACTTCCTTGTCAATTGCATTGTTTTTTTATTAACAACTCTTATCAGATCCTTCACTTTAAAAATTATCAGTAATAAGTTCATCTACCATTTTAAGTCTTCTGTCATCTACAGATAGGTTTTTGGTTTATTCCTGATGACACCCTGAAAGTCCTTGGGTATAAGCTATAGGCCAGAGAGTTTGTCTTCAACAAAAAAAGGACTGTTGAAAAATAACTATACCAGGTACTCCTGGGCACAAGCTTCTGAAGGCATCACTTAAATAACTTTGAGGCTATATCAGTGGACTAAGTCAGGATTTCCAAAAAGCTAGTGGAGAAACAGATAGATTCCTGAGACTGCTAACTCAAGATCTAGCAGAACGAGAATTAATTCCATAGGACTGAATAAACTGTTGAAGAATGATTATGGGTTTTGTTTAAAATATTGCTGATGTTTTAATGTCCTGCTTTTTGGATATAAGCAACTTCAGCCTCTTTTCTCTTAAGCTATCTGTAACTTATTAACAATTTAAGCAAACTATGTTTTTGTAAATGAAAATAAAACATTCTTTTTCTCCCTGCCTGACACCTCCATAATTCAAAGATTCTTATTATCATATTTTCGTGCCAATATAGTTATTTGCATAGGTTCAGTAAGAGTTTGTCCTCCTAGCTGATAACACTGGTTATGCAATCAAAGGCTTTGACTGGAATGTCATATTTGAAAGTGGTGCTCACTTAATCAAATGATCACTTTTTTAAAATATGTCTTTACTGATTTTTTAGAGACAGAAACATCGATGTGACAGAGAAACATTGATTGGCTGCTTCCTGAACAGCCCCTAATGGGGATCGAGCCTGAAATCATGTGTCCTGACCAGGAATCGAACTGGGACCTCTCAGTCCATGGGACGATGCTCAATCCACTGAGTCACACCAGCCGGGCAAATATGATCACTTTGAAGGAGCTATGGCTGACTTTACAAAGCTAATGCTACTTACAGTCCTTGTGGGAAAACTGGACTGATACCTGGTTTACAGAGCTCCCAGCCTTACAAGTAAAGTAAGCAAGGTCACTTCTGGGCAGGTCCAGGAACCCTAAGATACTTTGGGAACTTAAGGAATTCACCCAAATCTATAGACACTGCAAGTGAAACGTGATGGTGAATTCTTAGCTTGGCTTCCTGGCCTCAATAGGTGCTTTTCTAAAAATATGTTTTTATTTATTTTAGAGAGAGAGGGAGGGAGAGAGAGATTCTTGTATGCACCCCTACTGGAGATCAAACCTGCAACCTGGGCATGTACCCTGACCAGGAAGTGAACCAGTGACCTTTCGGTGCACAGCAGGTGCATGGGACAAGGACGCTCAACCAACTGAGCCACACTGGCCTGGACTCAATAGGCTTTTAAAAGTCCAATCCAAGATTCCTTATAAAAACTTCCAGTAAAGCAAATGTAAAAGGCCTAACCTACATAAATAATCAGGCCAAATCTAATGAGACCAACTTCACAATGACTCTCTCATTGTTATCCCATTGTGGACTAAATGTGTCCCTCACAAAATTGGTACGTTGAAACCCTACCGCCCCCTCATGTGATAGGATTAGGAGGTGGGACCTTTGGGAGGTGATTAGGTGGAGTCCTCATGAATGGGATTAGTATCCTTATAAGACAGTCAAGAAAGAGCTTGCTCCTCTCTCTGCTCTCCACCTTGTGAGGATACAGACAGGTCAGCACAGCACAGAAATGGATCCTCACCAGAGCTTGACCATTCTGGCACCCTGACCTTGGACTTCCTACCTCCAGATGTAAGAAATAAATTTCTGTTCTTTATAAGCCACCCAGTCTATACTATTTTTGTTATAGCAGCTTGAGCTGACTAAAATATATCCCTAATAATGACAAATTTTGTTTTAAACAACAGGGAGACTGACCTAGTGCTTACAATTGCCCATTACTTATCCACTGACTTGGCCTGACCAAACTTTAGTCAGGCTTTTCTCTTCCCTTACAATCCCCTAAACTTTGGCTTACCCTAAGTTTAAGCTAGTACACATAGAACTTTTCTCCTTAGCAGTTCATTCCATGCATCAGCTGACCGCAGGAAATAAAAAATTCCAGTTAAACTACCCTGATCATGCAATCTGCTCACCCCCACCCACTGGGCTCACACTCCTACAAAATTCCTGCTAGCCCTGCTTACCCTTCTCTATATAAGTCTTTCTGTGTTTGATTTTGAGATGCTTGCAGATCTGGCGGTCAAAGTATTATCCCTATTGTACTACTCCTTTTGAACAAAAGTCTCTCCTTACCGAAATACAGATTTGTTTTTATTTAACTGTACTATGACAAACCACCTATTTGCAAACACCAAAATTACACTAACATTTATTTTCCTCTATCAAAAGTGATTTGTATCACTTTCAAAGCCATAAGGCCCAGGTAAAATTAGGTACATAAAGAAAGCACTACATAGAAAATTACTGTCCAGACCAGCAATCTTGTCTTAGGTTTAGTCATTCATCTTTCTAGTTTATAAAATGAAGAAGCTGGGCCAGATAACTTGTAATATCCCTTCTGTCCTAGATATGAATTTGGTAAAAGGTTTAACTAGGACAAGGCTATTCATAAGTCAACACACAGAAATGATGTGCTGGTGAACTACTGAGTGTTTCTCCAGCAGAAAAACAGAACACAGGTTTTTGTTGTTGTTGTTTTTAAGTCTATTTCTATAATTTCAAAAACAGATCTCGAAATTATTTCTCAAAATAAAAATTCCAATGATCGACCCACATTCATATATCCATACAATGGAATATTATTCAGCCGTAAAAGTGAATGAAGTAGTGATACATGGATGAACCTTGAAAACATTATGCTAAGTGAAAGAAGCCAGATACAAAAGGCCACATATGGTATGATTCCATTTATATGAAATGTTCCAAATAGGCAAATCCATAGAGACAGAAAGTAGATTAGTGGTTACCAGAGATTGGGGGGAAGGGGAAATAGGAAGTGACTGCTAAGGAGCATGGGGTTTCTTTCTGAGGTGATGAAATGTTCTGGAATTAGATGGCGGTAATAGTTGTACAACCTTGTGAATATACTAAAAACCACTGAACTGGACTTTTTTTTTTTTTTTATTGATTTCTGAGAAAGGAAGGGCGAGAGAGATAGAAACATAGATGTGAGAGAGAAACATCCATCGGCTGCCTCCTGCATGCCCCTACTGGAGATGGAGCCCACCACCCAGGCAGGTGCCCTGACCAGGAATCAAATTGAGACCTCTCAAGTCCATTGGACGACACTCAATCCACTGAACCACACCAGCCAGGCTGAAATAGACACTTAAAATGAATTTTATGGTATGTGATTTATATCTTTTTTGAAATAGTGGGTTAGAAAAGTACTTGAGTACATTAATTATATTATCAATGCAACAGTTATATCCTAAAACCAGAAAATGTTACATAATCTACATTTCAAATTCAACCTCAGTTATAAAGATGCTAATTTATTTCTGATTAGTATTAGTTTTTCCTAATTTGAGCTAAAAAAAAAAAACTTTATAGTAATTACAAATTTACAATTTAATCATGTCTAATGAATGATTTGAGACAAAACACAAAATGAAATTCTAAATAAGACTGTATAAATATCATGAAAATTCACATTTCTTTATACTGCTTTAAATAGAAAATTTAGATTACCTAATATGTGCAAAGCGGTACACTGTAGTATATGAAGAGGAAAAAATCTATTCTTGAAACACTTTTTATTTAACAAAGGGCTGTTGCCTTCGCTGGCATAAATCAAGAAACTATTACAAATAAATACCACATAATGTGTAGCTAAGTTTGTGTTAATGAAGTTCAGCTGTTAGTTTTCTCAGACTTGCAAAATATAGTATCTTTACATTGATATAAGGACATACATAAATTACACCTTCCATAAAGCTGGCCAATAATGAGGAAGACTACTATCCCTAAATCCTTCACTTGAATGTAGCTTTGGTCCAGGAGTGATCAAGTGATGACTAACCAAGACCATTAGAGAAAATGCCCTCCTGGTCAAACTTTTATTATTTGATAAAGGTACAGTTTTCCAGTATCTGAGTGACTATTTTCTTGAAAAATATGACTATTGCTGACCACGTTCACCTCTGCATTTTTATTTTTACTGAGAATCTAATCAATAATGTTAGGTCTAGTGTCAATAACTTAAAATTTCACTTAATTTTTTTTGCCTGAAAATACGATTGAACTTTGCATACGCAACCTCCTGGCCCTTCCAAGCAAGGTATCACAGAAACAAAAATTAGCAAGTCATATATTACAGATAACAGGATCACAACACTGAAGTACCAGTAATTTTCACTAAATAGAACCCAGGCACATTTTAATATTTTCCAGTCCCACATCTTAATTTCTTGAACCTTTTGTGAGGATAACACAAGCTTGAGAAACAAAAGCATATCCTAGTAATATAAAAAAAAAAACAAAAAACACTATTTTCCTTGTATTTATGATGAATTATATTTAAAATGAATAATTTCAAGGACAAATATCATGTTCTTAGGTTGCCCAGTCCATGTATTTGACTGAATTTCAAAGTTATTCACATGTAGCAGTGTTCTATTCATTAAGATGGGCTCATTTTACAGAAGATACATAAAGACTCTGATACAAAGAATGGTGAAATGTGTAATACAGGTAAATGCTGTATAGCATTTACCCATCCTACAGGGAGAAGCCCATCAACTGAATAATTTGAATCGTTGTAAACAAAAAATATAGAATTTCTCAATTAGAAAATGTTTTGATAAAATTATTTTGCCCATAGTTAACTCACATAAGTAAATAAGTATCACAATCAACTGAACTGTTTATCCTCTAGTTTATTTATAATGATCACCTAAAACAGTGTTAAAGTTGCAATCCTTTAGAAGGTAAAATAAATTTAGTAGTGGCCATCTTGTTTATATAAAACAAAACAGAAAATATCAGAAGAGTCAAAAAGGTTAAAAACTACTGATCTAAAACTTCTGACTACCTAAAACAGTGTCTGGCACTTAAATATTTTCCTGAGCATTAATATTTCTTTTAATTTAGCCATGTTAATAATAGCAACTATTTACTCAAAGTCTACTATTGACTGTGCACTGTACTGCCTGTTCAAAAACATTATTTCATCAGTAGTCATGTAAGGTATTCCCATCTAACAGAAGAAACTAAAGTTAAAGTCACTTAACCAAGGCTACATAAAGTGGTAGATTTGAACTTGGATTGTCAACAAAACCCATACCTTTCTACTATAGTGCCCCCTTTACAATCTTCTCGGAATATAAATTTGCAATAGAATTTCCATGATGAAAATAAATTTTTATAGTCACCTATGTCCTAAACAGAACCATAACCTGTTTTTTCCAATTAGTTCAAATTATAAGTTCATCAAAATATTTATATACCCCTTCACAGAATCTTTCTTGATATTAAAAAAAAAAAAGACAGTCATCTTGCCCAGCTGGTGTGGCTCAGTGGATTGAGCGTTGTCCCATGGACTGAGAGGTCCAGTTCAATTTCCGGTCAAGGTATATGCCGGTGATTCAGGCTCGATCCCCAGTAGAGGGCATGTAGGAGGGCAGCCGATCAGTATTTTTCTCTCATATTGATGTTTCTCTCTCTCTCCCTTCCTCTCTCTCTAAAAAAATCAATAAAAACATATTTTTTTAAATGTTTAAGAAATAGGCATTTCTGATAACTGAAGAATGTACCTATATGAAAACAGTATTTCAGTTCAGCAAATGGAAAAACTTCCAAAAGTGAAGGACTGCACCATCCGAGCAAAAGAAACAACCATCAAAATGGAAAGGGAACCCACTATATGGGAGAGTATAATTGCCAACATCAGATAAGGGGTTAGTTTCAAAAATATATAGAGTACTCATACAACTCAACAAAAGGAAGACAAAGAACCCAATTAAAAAATGGGCAGTCCGGCCGGTGTGGCTCGGTGGTTGGGCATCGACCCACGCACCAAGGGGTCGCCAGTTTGATTCCCGGTCAGGACACATGCCCAGGTTGTGGGCCAGATCCCCAGTGGGGAGCATGCAGGAGGCGGCCAATTGATGTTCTCTCTCATCGATGTTTCTATCTCTCCCTCTCACTTCCTCTCTCTCTAAAAAAAAATCAATAAAGGAAAAAAAAAAAGAAAAATGGGCAGAAGACCTAAAGAGACACCTCTCCAAACAGGACATACAAATGGTCAAGAGACATATGAAAAAATTCTCAACGTCACTGATCATCACAGAGATGCAAATTAAAACAACTATGAGGTATCACCTCACACCTGTCAGAATAGCTGCCATCAACAAATCATCAAACAAGTGCTGGTGAGGGTGGTACAGCCACTATGAAGGACAATATGGTGTTACCACAAAAAGTTAAAAATTGAACTGCAATTTGACCCAGTGATCCCACTTCTAGGAATATATCCTAAGAAGCCTGAAACACCAATCAGAAAGAATATATGTACCCCTATGTTCACAGTAGCATTATTTACAATTGCTAAGATATGGAAACAGCCCAAGTGTCCATTAATAGATGAGTGGATGAAAAAGCTGTGGTACAGCTTTTTCCAGATACACAATGGAATACTATGCAGCTGTAAGAAAGAAAGATCTCTTATCCTTTGAGACAACATGGAGGGACCTGGAGAGTATTATCTTAAGCCAAATAAGTCAATCAGAAAAAGACAAATATTACATGATCTCACTTATTTGTGGTATATAATGAACAAAACAAACTGATGAACAAAACAGACTCAGAGACATAGTAGTAGGGTATAGCCTGACAAACCTCAGAAAGGGGGGACGGAGGAGGGGAGGGAAGAGATAAACCACAGAACTTATATGCATGTATGCATAACCATGGACATAGACAACAATGCTGGGGACAGGTGCGGAGGTGGGATCAGGAGGAGGGGGTCAATGGGAGAAAAAGGAGAAACATTTGTAACAAAAATAAATAAATAAATAAATAAATAAAAGGAACAATGGAAGCAAGAATACAGAACCAAGATAAAGGGAATTCAAAAAGAGAAGCAAAAAAAAAAAAAAAGGGAAGGGAAAAAAAAAAAAGACTGAACCATGGGAAATCACTTTTAGGCCTGGTTGTAACAGCGAGCTGAAACCTTAAATTTCAAAACCAAATTATTCCCTAGCCAGATGAGCAAACCTTAAGTTAAGTAAGTAGAAATGAAAGTATGAGATTCAACTACTGTATATGAAACTGTCATCAAATATCAATTCACAAGAATCAACCCAATGCTTGAAGAGTTACCTAGGCCAGGTTCCCTTCAAGTGTGTTGTTTAGAACAAAGGTTCAGCAGAATGTTAAAAGGATTTACGAAAAAATTAATGGTCAAGTTTGAGAAACAGTAGGTTAAACAAAGTGAAAATTGGTCTTTCTATCTGGGGATGTCTGAGCCCTTAATGTGTAAATATGAATTATGAATCTCCAAAAGAAGGATTCATTATCCTAATGAAGATAATAAGGTGTACAGAGATTAAGAGACTTATCCAAGGTCACACAGCTAGCTAATGGCAAACTTAGAATCAGAACCTAATTCTCCTTATTCCCACTCCAAAGTTCATTGTATCTCCCCAATATTTCATCATACCTGATATTTTTATTAATTTTTTTCTTTATTGATTTTAGAGAGAGAGAGAAACATTCATGAGAGAGAACATTGATTGGCTACCTCCTGCATGCCACCCACTGGGGACTGGGCCCACAACGTGGGCATGTGCCCTGACAGGGAATCGAACGGGCGACCTCTTGGTGCATGGGTCAACACTCAACCACTGAGCCACACTGGCCAGGCATACCTGATTTTTTTTTTTTAACTTTTCCAAGGGTCGCCCTGGCAGACCAGAGAGTCCCAGGTTCAGTTCCCACTAAGGGCACGTACCTCGGTTGCAGTTTGTCCCCGGCCCCACTTGGGGCTGTGTGGGTGGCAATCAGTCGACGTGTCTCTCTCACATCGATGTTTCTCTCTCTCTCTCTCTTTCTCCCTCTCTCCCTCCCACTCTATCTGAAGATAAATGCAAAAATGTCCTCGGGTGAGGATTAAAAAAAACTTTTCCAAGGGTCACTTTTATAAAAATATAAGATGACAAACAACAGTGGCTTGTTCTGACAGTATTTACCACCACCCCATCAAAACAAGTAACAGCAACAAAAAAAAAGGCAAGTAGCAAAGAATGCTTATAAAACAACAAAGGCCTCCTCAAAGTAAGCTGGGACATGGTACTTACAGATTATACACACTACTGGTACTCCAAAATATATATTCTCATAAAAGTATTTCCACTAGAAAAGCGGAGATACAATCTTTCCTAATCAGTACCTGGATGAAACTAAGAGAATAGTAAAAATGACAACCTAGATTTTGAGGTACATCAGAGCAGCATCCATGTCTATTTTGCTCACCAATATACCAGAGCCTGATATATAGTAGGCATTCCATACATACAGGGTGGGGCAAAAATAGGTTTAGTTTTTCATATGGAAAATAATTAATAAATAATAAAACAAGAATAAACTGTTTCAAGTATTCACAACTGTAAACCTACTTTTGCCCCACCCTGTATTTGCTGAAAGAATGAACAATAAATCCTTGCTCTACCATTAATTAGCTGTAGGATACTGATCAAGTTATAATCTCTGAATCTGAGTTTCCCCACTTGCAAATAAAGCAGTTAGACCAAAATGATCAAGATCTCTTCTACCTTTAAGAATTCATGGCCCTGGCTGGTTTGGCTCAGCGGTTAGAGTGTCAGCCCACGGACCAGAGAGTTCCGGGTTTTGTTCCTGCTAAAAGCACCTATCTCAGTTGCAGTTTGTCCCTGGCCTTGGGGTCGTGTGGGTGGCAGCCACCCGCTGTCTCTCTCACGTCGATGTTTCTCTCTCTCTCTCTTCCTCCCTCTTTCCCTCCTGCTCTATCTGAAGATAGATGCAAAAAATGTCCTCGGATGAGGATAAAAAAATTAAAAAAAAAAAGAATTCATGAATCTTACACCTTACACAAATTAAATCTCAAATCCCCAGCATTTGAGGATATGTCAATAATAAACAATTGTAGCCCGGCTGGTGTGGCTCAGTGGTTGAGCATCGACCCATGCACCAAGAGGTCATCGGTTCGATTCCCGGTCAGGGCACATGCCCAGGTTGTGGGCCAAATCCCCAGTGGGGGGCATGTGGGAGGCGGCCAATTGATGTTCTCTCTCATCGATGTTTCTATCTCTCTCTCCCTCTCCCTTTCTCTCTCTCTAAAAATCAATAAAGGAAAAAAAAATTAAAAAAATAGATAAATAAAAATAAAAAATTGTAACAAAAAATAACACTTGCAGGTCATATTACTTCATTACTTCATTCAATAGGCCCAATAAACACACAAATTAGAGTGATATTACTACCTACATTTTACAAGTAAAGAAACTGAGGCCCAGAGAAACTGACTGACTAGACCAAAGACACAAAGTAGTGAAACGTGGAGTTTAAACTCAAGATTTTAGTACTGAAATCTTCAATTCTTTCCATTATACCTCCAATGATAGGGATGGAAATGCAGCCTAGATGATGACTGCATTAATCCCTGACTTTCAGCTATTGATTTAACAGGGATACAGGACAAAAGGTCTCCCAAACTCTCTCATCATCCCACCTTTCCAATGTTAAAGTTCCAACTTTTCCGTGAAGAAAAATGCCCTTGTCCTGGCTGGAGTGGCTCAGTGGTTGAGCGTTGTTCTGTGCACCTAAGGGTCACCAGTTGATTCCCAGTACCTGGGTTGTAGGTTCAATACCGGGTCAGGGTGCATACAGGAGGCAACCACTCAATATTTCTCTCACATCAATGTTCTCTTTCCCTTTCTCTCCTCCTCTCCCTTCCTCTCTCTCTAAAATCAATAAAAACATATTTAAAAAATAAAATGACCTTAATGCAACAAATTAAATCACATTTTTCTTCTTAGAGTCTAAGGTTAACTAATATCACTACTATAACAGAAGATGACATTATCAAAGAATGAAAAGAATCTATGAACAAAAATATTTCACGTCAGAAGAGTTTTAGTTCAAATCATATGTATTCAGAGTCAAGTACTGTTAAATTCAAAGACCACCTTATATCATACCATTATTATGCTACATTTAAAATGAAAACTCCAGCCCGGCTGGTGTGGCTGAGTGGGTTGAGTATCGTCCCATGGACTAAGAGGTCCCGGTCGGATTCCTAGTCAGGACACATGCCCAGGTTGCGGGATGCATGCAGGAAGCAGTCAATCGATGTCTCTCTCACATGGATGTTCCAATCTCTCTCACCCTTCCTCCAAATAATCAATAAAAACATTTTTAAAAAATAAAATGAAAACTCCACTTCTGGAAACGTTGTTTGCTAATGGAAAAGCGGCCATTTAAACCACTAACTCTTAGGTCTTGTTACAATAATACCATACTTCAAAATAGTACTTCATGTGCAACTTCTCTTAATTCCAGTAATGAAAGGCTTAAACTTGGTGTTCAAATAAACAAATGACATTTACATCACACCCATATCCTCCAAGAAATACAACTGAGCAACCAGAAACATCTTGGGTTATGGATTTAAATTTCCCCTTTAATCTATCAGCAGACTCCTGTATTTGTTAACATTATTAACTTTCTGTCTTAATATATGCGATGTCAAATATAATTGTTTCTCACAGCTATGGCAAACCCCCTTTCAACAGGGAGTATACTATACTAAAATAAACATACTTATTAAACCTCTCAAGCACCTAACACTGCATTAAATCCTCTGACAAAAAAATTAAATGAGCATTATCTTTCTGGGAATTACATATGAAACAGTCTGAAATATGTTTAGTGAGTCCTAATTATTAAATATAAGTAAATATAACATGAAAACATAATAATCCTGCAGAAGAATAACAAAAAGAATTCTTCCTCAAAAAAAGAAAAAAAAAGAAAAAGGTCACTCACATCCAAAATAAATATATAATCACAAATAGCACACCTGGTTCATTTATATCACAAGATCGTTAGTTACCATCGTATTCTGTAAACTTCAGTAAGTTTTGGAGGCTTAACAAAAGTTTAGCTTGTTAAATTAATAGCTAAAAATCTCCACTGACTCAAGAGATCTCATACCTGAAAAGAAATGACCATGAACACAAGTAAGAATTTTAACAATACCAAAACTACAAGCCATTGCATCACTCAGGACTTCAATTCCTCTGCTGGTAAATGCTCAATAGCATAAGGCTCATCACCACTTCAACACTGCTAAGCTTGAGAAGAGCTGTTCAAATCTTTCCGGCCAGTCAAACCTTAGTGAACTGTCACAAAATAAAAGTCACAGCATATGTGACAGCTTTGCAGGCCAATTCAAAAATCCACAGAACCATCCAATGCATGCGGTTCTTAGAGCAAATTATCTAGCATAGCATCTCGGTTATTTACCAAAGTGCCAAGCAGTCCCCTGGAGAGCGCAAAAATGATAACTGAGGTCCCAAAGACAGGCTCCTTTTCACACAAGGATGACTTTTCTAGTTAGTGCCAACTGTACACTTGCATGCTCCGAAAATAGGGGCAAGTCCTCAACACCAGGGATTACAAGGGCGACGTTTCCATTTTATCATGGGCTGAAGCTCAGAAGATTCCCAGTGCCGAATCGCTCGACCTATAACCTCGGAGTCACTTTCCAACTGTGCTCTCACTCAGTATCATTATATACCCAACGGAAGCCAATTATTAGTTGTAACAAGGCCTGGAAAAATAGTCAGAGGGCTCTAAAAGTTCACAGAAGAGACACAGAAGAGTGGGGGCTTCGAGGGAGAAGACCAACGTTAAAGCATCTTGGGCTCAAATATTCCAAAAGCCAAATATATACGAAGCCCCTTCTCCTGGATGACTCCTGGCAGAGAGAGATCATAGACCCTCAGTCATTCCGACAGCATGGGGCTGTAGGGGTTCCCTAAGACCAGCAGCCCGACTGGGGCTCCGATCTGCCCAGACGAGGTCCGGAAACCTAGGCAGGGGTCTGCATTGTGGCCAGGCAGAGCGCACAGCCCCTTCTCCCGGGCCTCTTTCTCTCTCCTTCCCCACGACCAGGCCTCTCCTCGCTCCTATTCCCCTTCTTCTCCCTCCCTCCCACCCCTCCCCCCAGACACACACAAAACAAGGCCACCTCCCCCCCAAACCCCACCAACTTTCCCGTCCCCCCCACTCTTCCCACCTCTCAGGAGCACACAGAAACTGCAGGCCAGGAGGCTCCTCAGGACGGCCCCCATCTTCCCTTCTCGCGTTCTCTTCTCTCACCGGCGAGGGGCAGCCAGAAGAGGCGGAGGCGAGGAGCCGGGGCGGCCGCCGCAGCGGCAGGTCTGCACGCTCATGCTTCCCAGCTTTCCAGAGAGAGAAGAAAGAAAGGGGCACGTCAAGGCTCCGCGCGCGCCGCCGCCCTCTCTACCGCGCCGCTCTGGCCGGGGCTCGCGCGACGCCAGCGTCTGCTTCCATCCCGCCGCCTCCTCCCCCGGCGCCCCGCTTCCCCCGCGCAGTTCCTCATTCAGCCTCTTCCTCTCACGCAGCGGCGCAGGGATACGGGACGCGCGCCGCCGCCACGGGTCCAGGCGACGGTCTCCCTGCGCGCGGCCGAACCCCCTCCCCCGGCGCCGCCTCCTGTGCAGCTGGGAAAGGAGGTGGGGGCGCGCGCACGGCCTCTGCTTGGAGACCCCGGGAGCTGTGCCTGGCGAGCAAAAGAGACCTGGAGGGAAAAGGCTGCACGGCGGCACATTCCAATGGGATTCTTTCCCGGCCCGGCTGCCCCGATCCTCCCCGCGGAGGGCGTGAAGCGACGTCCAACAACATTGGAGCCGGCGTGGTCGGGACTACTTTCTGCGGCTCGGCCGGGCCGCCGCCTGCTCCGCTCTTTGTGCGGCTGCCCCCGGCAGGGCCAGGTGGGGCTCCGCGTCCACGCCGGCTGCCGCCTGGGCCGGGGTTCTGGGGTGCGGCGGGCCCGGGGCGGCTGAGCCGCAAGTCCGCGCTCCGGGAGCCACGCGGATCCCAACACGGGGTGACGAGCTCAGTCTTCAGGGTTGGAAATTGGTGTACGCGTTTTTGAGGTTTTTTTTGAAGGAAAATAGAAGCCAGTGCTACTTAGACCAGCTTTAAACGTGGATCTGGTGAAGGATGCTCAAACGACAACTCATACTGAGGCTTTTATTTTCTCCTGGCTTCCCAGAAGTACAGACTTCCCCCAGAATTAAGTCAGACCAGAACTAACGATTTCTGAACTTGGCAGATAAAATTTCAACATGAATGCGTCAGCACCTAAGACAGAGCACAGGGACAATTGGACGGGACTGTATTTGGGATTTTAAAAATTGCATTTATAACGAATGTTTGGCATATTTTGATGATCAGTTCTCAGCTTGAGGAGGAGAAGATTCCCAGAATCCCAGACTTATTTTGCGCAGCCTCTGCTGCTCCCGCCGCACTGAGCATTCAGGAGCAGCGACCCAGACACCCCCTGGAATTACGTGGCTGCTGCAATCTAGGAGGGCACGCCAAGAGTTAAATTAACTGTGATGGAGCCATCAGGTCCATTCTGCTCCGCTGTCACACGCCTTTACCTGGGGGCACATGGGCGAGGAAGGGGAGCTACTCCAGCAATGTTACTAGTAACTCAGGGACATTGGGTTTCACCAAGTGCTTACACACACATTATCACATTTGACACTTAAAACTGTCCTGGGCCCTGGCCGGTTTGGTTCTGCGGTTAGAGCATCAGCCTGTGGACTGGTGTGTCCCGGGTTCGGTTCCCACTAAGGGCACGTACCTCGGTTGCAGTTTGTCCACCGAGGTTGGGGTTGTGTGGGTGGCGACCACTGATGTGTCTCTCTCTCATGTGGATGTTTCTCTCTTCCTCCCGCTCTCCTTCCTGTTCTATCTGAAGATAAATGCAAAAAAAAAAAAAAAAAAAAAAAAAAACCCGTCCTGGGATGAGGCAGTCTTTGTTATTTATTATCCCCATTGCAGAAAGGAGGAAAATGAGAACCTGAGTTTAATGACTTATCCAAGGCCACTCAAGTACTGAATAGCAGGACCCAACCCAAGCCAGGACTTCTGACTTCACTCTCCTCCTTCCAAGAAATGTATGCTGAACCAAAGCAATGCATGTCAATAAAAATGAAAGGCAGAAATAGCCAAATCACTTTATTCTAAATTTACCTATGAAAGTCTAGCCACCATTGATTTAGATAAACTTCCAAAAACCATGTCAGTACTGTGACCTCCTTAAAACACATGACTGAGAACCATATTTTTTCAGCAACAGCCTAGGGGATGTATTACTGTAAAGCTACTGAGGCCATGGAGACACCATGATGTCAGTGATGAAGGCATGAGCTTTGGAATGAGACATGAGTGAAGATCCAACCCTACCAGTTACTAGATGTGTGATTTTGGTCATGGTATTTAAATGCACTGCTCCTCACCCAGCTGGTGTGGCTCAGTGGATTGAACACTGTCCCATGGACTGAGAGGTCCCAATTAGATTCTGGTCAGGGCACATGCCTAGGTTGTGGGGCTCGATTATGTCTCCCTTCTTCTCTCTCTAAAAAATCAATAAAAACATATTTAAAATAATAAATAAATGCACTGCACCTCAGTTTTCTCCTCTGTAAAATGGGGATAATGCCTCCTTCAGGCTTGTAAGAGGGATTAAAGTAAATACTATATATAAACTGCTTAATATATAACAATTTCCTTTCACAACTTTAAAGTGAATGGTGTCATAGTACCTTGGAATCTTGCGAAATAATGGAAGAGAGACAAAAATTACATGCTCAAAATGTTTATTGCATAATTATCTATCATTGAAGATAGTTAACAGTGAAGCCAGTGAAACAATATTTAGGACCTCTCACTTTCCCAAGCCCATTCCAGAGCCCATGGAGGGACCCTAACAAAGTGGGCATATGGTCCTATTTGCAAAAGTAAGATATTTTTGTATTCTTTTTTTAAACATCCATTGAAATGGTAGTAATTTCATGTTTCACAAAACCTGATTCTCTTCCTATTTATAATAGAAAACTGAGTACAATCTAAGTGTTTTTTTTTTGTTTTTTAATCCTCACCTGAGGATATTTTTCTATTTATCTTCAGATAGAGTGGGAGGGAGAGAAAGGGAGAGAGAGAGAAACATGGATGTGAGAGGGACACATCAACTGGTTGCCTCCTGACCACCCCAACCAGGGCCAGGGATGAACCGCAACTGAGGTACGTGCCTTTGACCGGAATCAAACCCACGACTCACTGGTCTGCGGGCCGACACTCTACCGCTGAGCCAAACTTGCCAGGGCCTAGGTTTTTTTTTTTATATGCCTTTATTGATTTTAGAGGGAGAAGGAGAGAGAAACATCAGTGTGAGAGAGAAACATCGATTGGTTGCCTCCTGCAAGCACCCTGACCAGAGATAGAACCCAAAACCTGGGTATGTGCCCTAACTGGGAATCAAACCTGCAACCTTTGGTGCATGGGATGACACTCAACAAACTGAGCCACACCGGCCAGGGCACCTACGTTTTTTTAAGCTATCAACCTAGGTAAGGGAATGAGCTATACAATGCTGAAAAACGATACTTTGGAGCAGGGGTAGGGCATCTTTTTTTGGGCCAAGGGCCATTTGGATATTTATAACATCATTCACGGTCCATACAAAATTATAACTTAAAAATTAGCCTGCTAGCCCAGCCAGTGTGGCTCAGTGGTTGAGCATCGACCCCTGCACCAAAAGGTCACTGGTTCAATTCCATCAGGGCACATGCCCAGGCTGTGGCTGATCCCCAGTTAGGGTCATGCAGCAGGTAGTTGATCAATATTCTCTCTCGTCGATGTTTCTCTCTCTCTCCCTCTCCCTTCATCTCTCTCTAAAATCAATAAAGAAATTTTTTTTTTAAATTAACCTGCTATATTTGGTCAGGCTAATTTGGTGAGGCGTGTGATGTTAGCTGGTATTGATAAGGCCCAAGGGCTGGACAGTCCCCACCCCTGCTGTGGAGGATGATGAAACAGTGTTAGAAATGTTTATCGTTAGCTAAACTTAGAAGCATGTAAAAGTACAAGTACATTTTAATTATATCTATGCAAAATATAAATATATATACATATATAAACATAAACACATGTTATGTCTCACATTATGGATATATAAATATATATCATATATAGATATATAAGTGTATATATCTATATAAATCTATATATAGATATAGATATATATCACATATTTTAGAAAAGATTGAAAGTTAATGCACTAAAACAGGCATTAGGATGGTGAAATAATATACTTACTTTTCTGTTCTTAAATTTCCTTTAATGTATTATATATTCTTTTACAAATTTTAAAGGAACTTAAATGCAAATCTATAGCTTAAGCCTAAACCTAGCCTAGACACTGTTCTTCTCAAACTATTTAACTAATTTGTTTTTGCATTAACTAAAGTACCTATTACATATTCAATGCCAGTTGACCTGTCTGGTTTTTCTCAGCGGTTAGAGCATTGGCCCACAGAGTAAAGGTCTCAGGTTCGATTCCCAGTCAAGGGCATGTACCTGGGTTGCAGGTTCAATCCCTGGCCCCTGCCGAAGTCGTGCAGTTGGCAACCAATTGATGTGTCTCTCTCACATAGATGTTTCTCTCTCTCCACCCCCCCCCCCCATCCTTCAACTCTTATCTAAAAATCAATGGGAAAAGCCTGGCTAGTGTGACTCAGTGGATTGAGCATCATCACATGGACTGAGAGGTCCTGGTTTAATTCCCAGTCAGGGCACATGCCTGAGTTGTGGGCTCCATCCCCAGTAGGGGGTGTGCAGGAGGCAGCTGATCCATGAATCTCTCTCACATCAATGTTTCTATCTCTCCCTCCCTCTCTCTCTCTAAAAAATCAATAAAAACATATTTAAAAATCAATGGAAAAAATATCCTCGGGTGAGGATCAACAAAAATATATATACATTCAATGCCAGTCACTGTGTTAAGTGCTGGGGACGCAAAGGGGAGATTACCCATAGTCCCTACCCTCAAGAGCTTACAACCTAGTTTGGAAACATTAATTAATACAACAAATAATTAAAATTGCTATAGTGCTCTGGTCGGTTTGGCTCAGTGGTTAGAGCAGTGGCCCACGGACCAATGAGTCGCGGGTTTGATTTTGGTCAAGGGCACACACCTCAGTTGAGGCTCGCCCCTGGCCCTGGTCGGGGTAGTGCGGGAGGCAGCCAACCGATGAGTCCCTCTCACATTGATGTTTCTCTCTCTCTCCCTCCCACTCTATCTGAAGATAAACGGAAAAATATCCTCGGGTGAGTATTAAAAAAAATTGCTATAGTGCAGGAGTGTACCATATTAGCAAGAAACCCAAGTGCAGAAGCTCTTAAGTCAGTCTGAAGAATTTACAGAAGGGAAAATAACCCTAGAAATGAGGCTTGAAATATAAATAAGAGTTTGTCAGACCAACAAGACTGGCAAGGAATTCTAAGCAGAAGGATAGCACGGCAAAGGCACTGAATTGTTAGCTCTCAGCGTGCTGGGGATTTGAAAGTAGACCCATAGCCCTGGCTGGTTTGGCTCAGTAGTTAGATCTTTGGCCCACGGACCAAAGAGTCTGGGTTTGATTCTAGTCAAGGGCATGTACCTCAGTTGCGGTTCATCCCTGGCCCTGGTCAGGTCATGTGGGAGGCAACCAGTCGATGTGTCTCTCTTACATGGATGTTTCTCTTCTTCTCTTTCCCTCCCTCCCTCCCTCCCACTCTATCTGATGATAAATGTAAAAATATCCTCCAGTGAGGATTTTTTAAAAAGAGAAAGTAGACCCATATAGCTGAAGCATAGGTTGCTTTTAGAGAATGTCAAGAAATGAGTAAAAACCATTAAGTAGGTATTGGATAATAAAGAGCTTTTTAAAGTCATGCTAAGAAGTTTAGATTTTAGCCTCATAACAATGTGGACATTAAAGGTTTTTCTCCTTGACTTGCATGTTAAATAAATTCTCTGGCAGCAGTGTGGATAATAGAAGGGAAGCAAGGCAAAAAGTAGGAAGACCAGTGAGAAGTTATTTTTAGTCCATGAAAAAGATGGTCAGGAAAGCAGCACTGGGGATGAAAAGAAATAATGGATTTCAGGAATATGAAATCAAAACAGCAGGACTTGATAACCTCTCAGATGTGAGTCGAGAGAGAGAGGTCTAGAACAAATTTCCAGGTTTCTGAAGTATGCACCCCAATGAATGGGAGTGTCATTTACTAAGAAAAGAAATGCATGAGGAGTATTTCAAGAGAGGGTGATGATAAGTTAAACAATGGGTCTTTTATATCAGCAGTGTCTATAAAACATCCAGCTGGAGATTTGGATATGGACGTTTGAATTCAGGAGAGATGGAAAATACAGCTATCACTGACGATTGTGGCGCTTGTACACCACACAATCCAGGGGACATGTGGTAGAATACTAAGTAGTGCTTGAATAGTAATTAGCACAATTTTCTGGACAATGACAGGAAGATGTCTTCAGGAACGGAAACCCTATTCTAATTCAGGGGAAGTCACCCTTTGGACTACCTCATTGGTAGGCTGAGGGTAGATAGAGATTATAGTTGAAATCATAAATTTACCTAATAGGAGAACAGAGTGTTTAGTGTGACTAAAAAAGTGAGCTAAGGCAGAACCATGTGGTATACAAGTATCTAGGAACAAGCAGAAGAGAAGCTAGGGAGAGACCAGAAAGAGGCAGGTGGAAAACTGGTTTAAAGTGGTGCAGCGAGAGAAGGTGTGGTAGCAATGACAAATACAATGGACTATAGAGAAGTCTGCTAAGAGAAGCACTGGAAAAAAGGCCGTTGTGGCATAACTTCCCAAAAGTTCAGTGATGGGACCATACATTATACCAATATTTGAGGAAAGCAATCTAGTTTCAATGAGTAGACTATACACACCTTTTATTTTTGTTCTGTTGTTGTTAATCCTCACCCAAGTGTATTTTTTTCATTGATTTTTTTAGAGAAAGTGGAAGGAAGGAAGGGGGGGAGAGAGAGAGAAACATCCATATGAGAGACACATCGACTGGTTGCCTCCCGAACACACCCAGACAGGGCAGGCATCAAACCTGCAACCCAGGTACATGCCCTTGACTGGGAATCAGACCCATGACCCTTCAGTGTAGGCCAACACTCTAACCACTGAGCAACACCAGCCAGGGCTATACACACCTTTTAAACAAGAATGCCACATCTTCTTAGCCACAACAACAAGTTTATAGAGATATACGTGTACAGATATTTATTATAATATTGTTTGTAATAGAAAATAAACATAACAGCTCTGGCTGGGTAGCTCAGTTGGTTAGAGTGTCATCCTGATATGCCAAGGTTGTGGGTTTGATCTCCAATCAGGGCATATACAAAAATCGACCAATGAATGCACAATTAAGTGGAACAATAAATTGATGTTTCTGTCTATCTGTCTCTCTCTCTCTCCCCCCTCCTCTTTCTCTCTCTAAAATAAATAAATAAATAAAATAAGCACAACAAAAAAGCCTACAAATATGACAGATTTATATGGTTCAACCTAATAAAAAAACTGAATATACTTCAATAGGGAATAGTTGAATGAACAATGGTTTATCCTTATTGTGGAATACTATACAGCTGTTAAAAATAATTATATAGATTTATATGTATTGATTTGGAACTACAGATTTTATATTTTGTTAAGAGCAAGTTAGAGAATAATATGTATGGTGTGATAGAATTTTTATTTAGAAGAAGCAATGTAAGGGAGGAGAAAGGGAAAAAAGAGAAAGAGAGAGATCCTATGTAGTTGCATACACGTCTGTTTTGCATTTGGATGAACAAATCAAGAAGTATGGATGGTAAACATGAAATTGTTAAAAGTGAACACTCAGGAGTGTACTTATAGGAGGTAGAAGGAACTTAATTCTACTTTAGATACTTTATTTGAGATACTGTGTGGACCATTATTTTTTAATTCAATTGAGTTTGTTTTAAAAATGCTAATAAAATTAAAGTGAACAAAATAGACATTGGTAACTTTAGACGAAGCAATTTCAGCAAAATCATGAGAATCAAAGCAAGAAGGCAGTGAATTGAGAGATTAATGGGAAACAGGGAGGGAGAACAGTTGTTTTTCAAAAATTGTATTGTTAAAGGCAAGAGAGCAATTGGGTGGCTGGGAAGAAATTTTGAGGTGGAGGGATTGGGGGTTGACTTGGTTAGGGTTGATTAGTTACTTTGTTTTTAGGTTTAAAAAGAACATGATTGTATTTATAACCTGAAGTGAGTGATCTAATAATGAATGAGGAAAGTAAAGTGAATCGAGATTTCCCAGAGGATCTGGAGCTCAGCAGGATGGACTGGCCTTGGATGGGAGGAGGAGGACGCCCTGCACTTCTGGGTGAGAAGAGAATCAGTGTGCCTATCAAAGGCTACTGAAGTTTCAGCTCCCTTCCTCCCACACCCACTTTCACAGGCTTCTTCCAGAGGCTCTAGGAGGGCCCCTGGCAGTGATTTAACAAGGTCATATTAAATGTGCAAGAGATTTATTGGGGGAGTGTGATAGCCTCCAAGGTGATAGCCCCCGATGATTCTCACTTTGTGGTAGTCACACGCCTGTGAAATCCTCTCTCATACTGAATAGAGTTGACGTGTTGCAGCAATGACAGAGTGTGACTCTAAGGTTAGACAATAAAAGACATAGTGGCTTCTGACTTCTTCTCTTGTAGCACTTTCTGTAGGGGAACATCATCTGCCATTTCTCATGGACACTCAAGTAGCTCTATGGAGTGGTCCATGTGGTGAGTACTGAGACATCCTGCCAACAGCCAAGTGAACCGCCTTGGAGGCAGATCCTCCAAGATCAAGTCAAGCCATCAGAAGACTGCTGGAGCTGGCATGTCAGCAACATCATGACGGATTCCAGACTAGCTAATCTGCTTCCGAATTCCTGACCCACAGAAACTGTGAGAGAATAAATATTTATTTTGCTTTAAGCCACTACCTATTGGGGATAATTGCTATACGGTGATAGATAACAAGAGAAGAGAGATTCTTCAGACTGAGCCATAGTCTGCCCTTTGTGGAAGGAGGGGTTGAAGTAGGAAAGGTCCTGGACACAGTTCCAAGAATGGATTTACCAGGTGGATGGGGAGTTCCCACGCCAAGAACAAGTTGAACATCAAAATAAAAAATGACAGCAACATACTATAACCCATTGAATAAAATAGGAAGTTATGAGTGCAAACAGACGTAAATAAATAAATAAATGAGTATATAAAAAGTTTCATGAGGAATGGGCCCTGGCCGCTGTGGCTCAGTGGGTTGGAGCATCATCCTGTACACCAAAAGGTGGTGGGCTCGATTCCCAATTAGGTCACATACTCAGGTTGCGGGTTCTATCCCTGGTCAGGGTGCATGCGGGAGGCAACCAATCAATGTTTCTCTCACATCCATGTTTCTCTCTATCCCTCTCTCTTTCTCTAAAAATCAATTAAAACAAAAAGAAATGAGGGGAAAAAAGTTTGATGAGGAATGGGATGTTAGCATGGTTTAGAGAGGAAAAAGAGTTATGTTCCCAAAAGATATGCCTGGCAGATACCACCTTAATCAAGGAATCAAGGGGAACATCATTAGTAATGGGACAAATTGAAATCATGAGCCACCTGACAGGATATAATGAGAAGAAAGCAGCATCACTTCCAGGATATTCTTGCCACCAAAGTTGTATAACCTGAATCTAATCACAAGCAAATGCCAGTAAACCTCAAATTAAGTGACAAGTTACAATATAACCTGTCTTCTTCAAAAGTGTCAAGGTCATGAAAGTCAAAGAGAGACAAAGGAATTTTTCCAAGCTAAGGGAGACTACTAGAGAGACATAACAGCTCAATGCAATGCGTGATTCTAACTAGATTTTGTTGCTACAAGACATTTTATGAGATAATTGGAAGAACTTAAATGGAGCCTGAGGATTAGATAGCAGTCATGTATCCGTGTTACTTTCCTGATTTTTTAAAAAGATTTTTTTATGAGAGAAAGGGAGAGGGAGAGAGAGAGAGAGAAACATCAATTGGCTGCCTCTTGCACCTGGGATCGAGCTCGCAACCAGGCAGGTGCTCTGACCAGAAATCTAACCGGTGACCTTTTGGTGCACAGGATAACACCCAACCAACTGAGCCACACAAGCCAGGGTAGTTTTCTGATTTTAATTGTGGTTATATAGGAGAGAGTCCTTGTTTGTAGGAAATAACACTAAAAAGCATCTGGGAGTGATGGAACATTAGGTCCGTACTTACTCGCAAATGGTTAAGAACAAGAAGTTCTTGGTACTACACTTAACTTTTTGAGTGTTTCAAAAAATAAATAAATAAAAGTACTTATGCTATTTAAAGATAAATGTGTTATAAATATAAGGTTTTATTATTTGAATCTAGAGAGCCTTTTAACATTTTTTAACTTGAGGAGTAACTACCCTCTTTCTTTTCTCCCCATCCAAGATCACTGCAATTCATTCACAAGACTGAATGGAATATCAACATTTAAATACCTAATCGCTTTATTTCATCTTTGGCACAAATGAACTGGATTTCCCCACATGTATGAGTCACCTGATAACAAATTTCCCAGCTTAAGTAGGTTTAAAATTGTACTGTTAGTAAAGCAGCATTGTGAATTGTGTCTCAGATTTGGGATTTACAGTAACAATGTGTTTTTAGCATTCGTGTTCCTTCTCACCATATACATTTTTCTTTCATGCTGTGAAGTTTTTCTGATGTTGAAAAGTTAGTATGCAGCGTTGCCATAATAAAGCCCCTCCCTCACTTCTCACGCCCAGAAAATCAGACAGCTTGATGTGTTTTTAGCTTTAATCTGAATTGTAAAACACTGCATTCTTTCAGTTTCCCCACAAAATGAAATGAAAGAAATATGTAATTGCTATTTTGGAGGCATATGTCCTAACCTCCTCCTCCTCCCTACCCCCCTTGCCATTTCTGAGAGTATAGAGAAGAATACTGTCATCAGGGGAGGAGAAATTATTTTTCTTCCACCATTGTCAGAATCTATTCACTTGGGAGGCATATGTACCAAATTTTTGCCTTGGAGATAAAAGAGAAAAAAAGTCAGTCCTACCAAAATTTATTTTGTCTGAAAACATTTAGGCAGATTTCCTAGATCAGTGTTTCTTAATGGTGGGGGCAGATTTTTGTCCCCTCTCTCAGACTTTTGGCAATGTCTAGAGACATTTTAGGTTGTTAAAACTAAGGGTGGGAGATGCTACTGGCATCTCATGGGTAGAGGCCAGGAATGTTGCTAAACATCCTGCAATCCCAGAACAGTCCCCACAACAAGGAATTGTAGTGCCAGGATGGAGAAACCCTGCCCAAGATGGGAACAGAGAAGAGAGAGAAATGGGAGGAAACACACACCGAGAAGCACAAAGACGAAACACATAATCAAAACAACAACAACTAATAATCAAACTATAGCTTGTGGCCTTTTAGGATCTTACTGAGAGGAAATTAAGGCCATTTTGGGTTTTCCCATGACTCACTGAGGACAAAGATGGGTGAATCTATCTCTTCCGTAGAGGGGCTAAGAGTTTTTGGTGGTGGAGATACCTTTAATTTATTTTTATTTTTAATTTTTTTTTCCTTTATTGACTCTAGAGAGAGAGGAAGGAAGAGGGAGAGAGAGAAACATCGATGTGAGAGAGACACATCGATTGGCTGCCACCCACACAACCCCAGCTGGGGTGGGGACAAACTGCAACCGAGGCACACACCCCCAGCGGGGGCCGAACCCTGGTCTCTCTAGTATGGGGGCCAACACTCCAACCGCTGAGCCAAACAAGCCAGGGCAGAGATACCTTTAAATAAAGAATTATGACACTAAGGGCAAGAGCTAAAAGGGCAGGTAAGAGATTTTTCATGGCCCTGGCCAGTATGGCTTAGTGGGTAGAGCAGACCAAAAGGTCTCGGGTTCAATTCCCGGTCAAGAGCACGTATCTGTGTTGCAGGTTCAATCCCCGGGCCTGGTCGGGGTCATGTGGGAGGCAACCAATCAATGTGTGTGTGTGTGTGTGGGTGTGTGTGTCTCCCTCCCTCCTTCCCTTCCACTATATCTAAAAATCAATGGAAAAATATCTTTGGGTGAAGATTAATAAAAAATTAAAATAAAAAGATTTATCATGGATCTTCTCTAAGCCAAGCACTTCTGCTTATCTTAAGTAATTCTCATACCACCTCTCTCCCGTGAGTATTACTCCCATTTCATAAAAAAAAAGAGACTCTGAGATTAATAACAAGCGCTAATAAGAATGTCAGGTACTATTCCCAGTGTTTTTATACAGAGGTGGGCAAAAGTAGGTTTACAGTTGTTCTTCTTGTATTATCTATTTATTATTGTATTGTCTTCTTTTCATAAGGACAGCTGTAAGCCTATTTTTGCCCACCCCTGTATATTGTCATTTTATTGTCACGACTATCCTGTAGGGTAAGTACTAATATAATCAACTCCATTTTACAGATGTGAATACTGAGGTACCAAGAGTTCAGTCCAAGGTCTCACAGCCAGGCTGTCTGGCTCCAGCATCTATGCTCTTCACAATCCACTCCAGTGCCTCTCTTGTGCCTTGCCCAAAGAAGGAAATTCTTTAAAAAGAAGGAAATCTTACTATTTGCCACAACATGGATAAAGGTATTGTGGTAGAAGGTATTATGCTAAGTGAAATAAGTCAGACAGACAAGGACAATTGCCACATGATTTCGCTTATACAGTATGTGGAATCTAAAGAACAAAATAGCTGAACAAACACAGTAGAAACAGACTCATAGGTACAGAGAACGGATGGATGGCTGCCAGAGGAGAGAAGGATTGGGAGGCCAGGTGAAAAGGGTGAAGAGATTAAGAAGTAGTAGTTGGCAGTCACAAAACAGTCACGGGGATGTGGAGTACAGCATAGGGAGTATGGTCAGTCCCATTGCAATAACTATGTGTGGCGCCAGGTGGGTACTGTGCAAAGTATATGATTATCTAACCACTGTGCTGGACATCTGAAACTAATACGAAATAGTGTTGGATATAAACTGTGATTGAAAAATAAAATTAAAAAAAAAATTGTAAATGGCTGGTCCGGGCGTAAGAGCCAATGCTCTCATCTGCTACACAGCATTACATATTCTCCCCTGGACCAGGAAAGTGCCCAAGGGGCTAGGGCTCACTGATGCCTGACTGTGGGGAAGACAAAACAGAATTCACTTTGAAGGTAGCATCTGAACCCATCTTGGAAGTCTAAGGAGAAAAGTCATGGAAAGGGACAGCACCGGCAAGAAGAGAGCAGGACAGATCCCATCATGGCTGGCGGTGTGTTGTGGTTGGAGTGTAGCATATGGCTGAAGGACTAAAGAGAACCTGGAGAGGTAAGTAGGGGCCAGATCAAGAAGTGTGAGCTTTGACCCAGAGGCAAAAGGGAATTGTTAAAAGGCCATAAGCAGGGCATGATCTGACTTGATACCGACCTTTAGAATGGTATTTGGGGAGCTAGAACAAAACTCTTTCAACCCTTTCTGCCCCCAACCCCCTCTTCTTCATTTCAATCCCACTTTAACTGGTTTAAATGTTTATGGTGTGGGGGAAGAAGAAGACTCTGGACTGCCTCTCCCTGAGCAATTCTCCCCAGCAACTCTCAACCGCACTCAAGCCAGCTGACACATGGGAGTTGGTAAGGATGGCAGTGCTGGTGAACAGCAGGAAGCAAAGTGATGCAATCACAACCCAAATTACACTTTCTACATTGATGTGGTTGCATACATTTTGAGTATGACAGTGGTCCTATTAGTAATACTCATACATTGCTTTATAGCTTACCAAGCTTTTTCACATGCACTCTGTTGTTTGATCATCAAAACACACTGGAGGTGTGTTTTATCCCAAGGAGGTAGGTATTATCCCATTTCACAGATGTGGAAGCTGAAGCTTACAGTGTGAGTAGGTGGAAACAATGAACACAGAACTCCAGACTTGGAGTCTTAGCCTCCCTCCTTGGCTTCTTGCCTTTCCTACCACCCTCTTTAACAATGTTCCTTTATATGTGTTTTGATTTTCCCACTTATGTGGGACAGCAAAGGCCAGGAGACTTGAGTCAGCCTTCCCTTCTCTTGTGGAGGGTTAGCCCACTTGGACATATATACTTGCTAATGCAGCCCTGTAAGATTTTCCTAGATACAGTAGTCTCCCCTTATCTATGGTTTCAGTTACCTGTGACCAACTGCAGTCTGAAAATGTTACGTGAAAAATTCCAGAAAGAAACAGTTTATAAGTTTTAAATTTCATACAGTTCTGAGTCACGTGATGAAATTTCACACTTTCCTGCTCTGCCCTGCCTGGGATGTGACTCATTCCTTTATCCAGTGTATCCACACTGTATATACTCCCTACTCATTAGTTACTCAGTAGCAGTCTTGATTATCAGATCAACTGTCCCAGTATCACAGTGCTTGTGTTCAAGTAACCCTTATTTTACTTAACAATGTCTCATTCACCTTACTTTGTCTCATCATGTAAGCACTGTATCATCTCACATCATCACAAGAAGGATGAAGACAGAATAAGGTATTTTGAGAGAGAGAGAGAGACCACATTCACATAACTTTTCATTACTGTATATTGTTACAATTATTCTGTTATTACTAGTTATTGTTGTTAATTTCTTACTGTGCCTAATTTATAAATTAACCTCTACCATAGGTATGTATGTATAGGAAAAACCATAACATATACATATAGGGTTCAGTACTATCTATGGTTTCAGGCCTCCACTGGGGGTCTTGGAATGTATCCCCAGCAGTTAAGGAAGGACTGCTGTATATTCTGTAGCTTTTGGTAAGATTCTTACATCCTGATAGTTCAGTGTGAACTTCTTTTCATGGCACATATAACCTTCTATCCTAGTGTGACCAGAACTGTGGGACAGGGGACTTTCAATGCTAAAACTGACAGTTGGTCACCCTCTAGCTCCCTCTCTAGATGCCTAATCGGCCACCACCCAATGTCAACTTCTGAGTATCTCTGTGTCCTAGCAACTCCCTGTTTTAATTTTTTTTTCTTTATTGATTTTTAGAGAGAGAGGAAGGTAGAGGAAGAGAGATACAGAAACATCGATAAGAGAGAACATTGATCGGCTGCCTTCTGCATGCCCCCCACCGGGGATTTGGCCCACGACCTGGGCATGTGCCCTGACTGGGAATCGAACTGGCGACCTCTTGGTGCATGGGTTGACGCTCAACCACTGAGCCACACCGGTCGGG
Organism: Tadarida brasiliensis; assembly: GCA_030848825.1. Lineage (NCBI taxonomy): Eukaryota > Metazoa > Chordata > Mammalia > Chiroptera > Molossidae > Tadarida > Tadarida brasiliensis. The sequence goes on from CM061263.1 coordinate 28,204,461, forward strand.
CTCACCTCCCTCTTTTAGATTAAACTATTCCTTTTGTCAGAAGCACATACATCTACCTTTTTCTCTCAGTTATTTCCTACTTTTTCTTTAAGACTATGTTCTGAAGAGCATGTTCTGATTTCTCCAGGAGACTGTCCTGACTTAAATGTCCTTTCTCTGTGCTTCACATCACTACATAAAAACCTTTGTCACAGCACTTAACTTCACTGTATTTAAATCATTTGTTTCTTTGGCTGTCTCTTCCAGAATATGTAATACTCTTGTGTAAGCCATATTTTTATCCTAGTCCCTAGTAGAATTCTTGGCATATAGTAGTTAGGTAATTAAGTTCTGTAAGCTAGAGTTCTGTAAGAATTTTTCTCCATTCCCTCCCACAGACTTCTTGCCAGAGAGAAGAGGTCCCCTCAGGGCAGCATGGTGGAAGGCTCAAGAAGTGGGCAGAGGTCAGGTCCTAGAGGACTTGGCCTTCCATGCTAAAGGGTGCAGACTTTCATAGTTTAGCAATGGAGAGTCATTAATGGAACTGTTTCTGTGAACTTAAGAAGAGCCTGGGCAGGAAAAAAAAGAAGTGTAGGTAACCAGCCCAGCCAGACTAGAAACAAATAGGATACACGAAAGACCTCCTAGTCTACCTAGAGTTCTAGACACCCTCCTCAAGGCCAAAAGCGCCTCAGAGTGTACCTGAGGCCACAGGTGTACCTAGTTGGAGTGAGCAATGAAGAACAAAGTAGGAAACTTTTTCTAACAGGAGAAACTCAAATAGTTGAACTGCAGAGGCACGCATACAGGTAGGTGCTGTATAAACAATTCCTGGCATGGTGTGTCTCCAGCTTAAGCGTGCATCAGAATCACCTTCAGGGCTTGTCAACATGCAGGTTGCCGAGTCCCATCCCCAGAGATTCTGATTCGTTAGGTGTGTGAGGTGTGGCCCCAAAATTTGTTTATCTAACAAGCTCCCAACAGGTGCTTCTGGTCTTGGAGACAATACTTTAAGGACCACCACCCTAGCACCCGCTCCACATTTTTCTCCTCAACAGATGAGCTTGCCAGTCCTTTACTGAGACAAGCAATGTTCCCCCGTGATCCAAAATTTAGCTCTCTTACCCGGCCGGTGTGGCACAGTGGGTTAGAGTGTTGTCCTGTGCACCAGAAGATCACGGGTTCGATTCCCAGTCAGGGCACTTCCTGGGTTGCAGTTTCAATCCCCAGCCTTGGTTGGGGTGCAGGCAGGAGGCAACCAATCCATCTCTCTCTCTCCCTCCCTCCCTACTAGTCCCTAGTTCCACTCTCTCTGAAATCAATGGGGAAAAAATATCCTTGGGTGAGGATTAAAAAACAAACAAACAAAAACCCCATAAAATTTAGCTCTCTCCTTGCTGACAACATCCCTCCTTCTTTCACTGACTCATTCTCCTCTTGACATTCTCAGATCTGTGCAGTGAGGGGCGGGGAGGACAAAAACACTGTCCCTCGATAGAGATTTTCCTAAGCCATCACTCTCTATCTCCTTCACTTGCACACTTTTAAATTGTTTATATTGACTACTTTCATTTCCTCACCATTCATTCTCTTTACTGCCCTGTCATCTTTCCTCTACCGTCATCTACCACTTTACTGTCCATAAAGATGATTTGTAACTTTATGATTGCCAGATCCAGTCGTTGTTTGTCAAACTTATTATGTGACACAGATTTGATACTGTGGACCACCTGTTCTCAGTATTTGTAAGAAAAACCTTTACGTTTAGAACATTTTCCATATGTCCCCATCCCTTCATTAACTCATTTTGCTTCTCCTTACTAATGCTACTTTTCCCTTAAAATATTCTTGAGTAGTACTTACCCAACAGAGATTAATACCTCCTGTTAGTAGAACCCCATTTTGGTTCAGGCGTCCAGGTTAGGCAGGCCCCTCCTCATTTCCAGATGAATCTTGATTGATTTAAGCCAACATATTACAGTATTCCCCCCTTATCCACGGGGATGGGGGTGGAGGAGGGATATGCTCCAAGACCCCCAGTGGATGCCTGGGACCACAGATAGTCCTGAACCCTACACATAGTTTTTTTTCTCTACGTCTATGATAGTTTCATTTAAGTACAGTAAGAGATTAACAACAACTACTACTAATAAAATAGGACAATTATAAGAAAATGCTGTGATAAAAGTCATGTGAATGTGGTCTTTCTTGTGTGCAAAATATTTTATTGTACTGTGCGCACTCTTTTTGTGATGATGTGAGATGATAAAATGCCTTATTAAGATGAGAATGCTCACCCTTTCACTCAAGGGAAGCACTTTACAAATTCTCTTTGGCATATCTTAACCGCCAGCCTCACCACTCATGCGCCGTGGGGCCATTATTAAGCAAAATAAGGGTTGCTTGAACATCAGCACTGCGATACTGCAGTCAATCTGATAACTGAGAAGGCTACTTACAAGGTGACTTAATGGACCGGCAGCGTATTCTGCCTAGATACGCTGGACATTGGGATGGTTCATGTCCAAGGCAGAACATAGAGGGGTGGTGTGAGATTTCATCATGCTACTCAGAATGGCACCCAATTTAAAACTAATGAATTGTTTCTTTCTGGAATTTTCCATGGAATATTTTCAGACCAAGGTTGATCACAGGTAGCTGAAACTGCAGGTAAGTTGTGACTACAGAAATCCCTTTGCCTACTAAAAGTGATTAAAGACAAGTCTATGGTTCTGTTCTGGCCAATGAGACAAAAGAAGAGTTTTGGTGTGTGTGTGTGTTGGGGGCGGTGTCTTAGGAATTATTTTTCTCCTTTAGAAAAAAAGAAGCACAAAGAGATTACTTTTCCTGCATTGAGTACAGTTTACATGAGAATGTGATGCTTGGAGCTGTGGCAATGACTTTATCACAATGAAGGGCTACATCTGAGGCCAACAGCTAACCTATCAAAGATGTCAACGCAGAAAGTTGGAAAGCACCTAGGTTATCGACAACATTGTTTTGCAACTGAATCAACCAACTTCAGAATTATCTATCTTCAGACTGTTGCCATGTGAAATAATAAACCCCTATTTATTCCAAGCTAGTGCTTCCGAAACTTTAATGGGCGTACGAGTCACCGAGGAGCTTGCTAAAGTACACATTCTGATTTAGCAGGCCTGGGGTGGAGCCTAGATTCTGCATTTCTATCAAACTTCCAAGCAATGCTCCTATTGTGGTTCCAAGGACCACACTTTGAGTAGCAAGGATTTAAGCTATTTTAGTCAGGCATTCTGTTACTTGCAACCGAATGCACCCTGACTGAAAACGCACCCCCAGCATCTACACACTACTCTGAGTATCTACTTACAAATGCAACTGAAGTACTTCTCCACAGATCCATTTTTTTAAAAAAGAAGCTTGCCCTGGCCAGTTTGGCTCAGCAGTTAGAGTGCTGGCCCACGGACCAAAGAGTCCCGGGTTTGATTTTGGTTAAGGCCACATACCTTGGTTGCGGTCTGGTCCAGCCCTAGTCTGGGTCATGCGGGAGGCAACCAATAGATGTGTCTCTCTCACATCAATGTTTCTCTTTCTCTTGCTCCCTCCCTCCCTCCCACTCTATCTGAAAATAAATGGAAAAATATCCTCCAGTGAGGATTAAAAAAGCAAAACAAAAAACTGAAAGCCCAATGTTAAAGAAAAAAAATATTTTGAAGGCTATGATACCTAGGATATTTTGTACCCTGGGTATATATTAGAGATAAGTGATTGTTGTTATTGTTGCATTTGGAGCGGCCATGAAGGAGGTTAGAGGACTAATTTTTTTCTTTTTGTTTAGGTTGATTCCTATAAAACATTTCTCTTCCTGTTTTCATATAGAGAAGCCTAATTTTCCTTGATCCCCCCCCAGTGGAGTTAAAAATAGCATGGATCTATTTATTTAGTGCCAATTTCCCTTAGGATGTCTGCAGATGTTAACTGATACTTCAAAGTCGATAAAGGAACCTCAGACTTTTACTTTGGAGTGGGTGGAGAATGAAAGGCCCTCGATCCCTGTTAACTCACTCGGTTGGGTATCATCATTGTTGTTTTCACTGCTAAGAAAAATCTTCCTAATGAGAATATAAATATTTTTAGTTTAACATAGTTTATCTACAGTAAACTCATAGGCATTATTCATTCACCACCAACATGTATACTTCTCAGAATTCAGACACACAGGCCACTTGGCAGAACACATTTGACATAGGAATGAATTAAACCGGCATGAAAAAGAAAAATCACACCTATTTACAACTGCAGAAAGGATGTCAGGTTATCAGACTGCAAGTTACCATTCTTGATTATTGATACTAAAGCACGAAACTCATTTATTGATTCATTAATAATACTAACTGGGCCCTGGCCGGTTTGGCTTGGTGTTTAGAGCGTCAGCCTGCTGACCAAAGAGTCACGGGTTCAGTTCCAGTCAAGGGCACGTACCTCGGTTGCAGTTCAATCCCCAGCCCTGGTCGGGGTGGTGCAGGAGGCAACCAATCAATATATCTCTCTCACATTGATGTTTCTCTCTCTCTCTCTCTCTCTCCCCCTCCCACTCTGTCTGAAAATAAATGGAAAAATATCCTCGGGTGAGGATTAAAGATATATATATATATATATATATATATATATATATATATATATATACACACACACACTAACTGAGCACCTCTTGTATGCAGCATTTAAATAACAGGGGTAAATGCTAAAAAATAGAGCTCAAAATCAGTTACATTTAAGAGAAGTGTAGTATCATTGAAGACATTATAGACATATGCATAGGAAAAACTAGTTAATAGTGGACAATAACCACACAATAGGTTTCTGAGAAGCACAGTGTCAGCTGGGTGGATCAGTAAATGCTAGGAGTTCATAGGCGTTAGCTCCCTCCACAGTTTGATTTAATGAAGCAAGGAAGATTTCTTCCTAGGAAGTTTGGAGAGGGAGAGAAGTGGAAGGGCTCAGATGATCACAGTATGAAAAGGGGGAAAATAGAGGGGAGAACGATATTCTATTCAAGGAAGACCTGAGAGCAAAAAGCACCTCCAGGGACCAGTAAATAGGACAATCTGACTGGAGCAGAGATTTCAGATGGTGAAAAGTGAGTCTTGTTTTAGTGGCGTTATAAAATATCTAAGATTTCATTAACAAGTACCCTGGGAGAAATCGAGATTGGAAGCTTAGTCTGATTGATGAGCATCTAGTGAAGTTGAAAATGTACATGTCATATGCACTGGTCAGCATCTTCCAAGAAACAGAATGTGCTCTCAGCCTGTGTCATTGAAGACAGTTTAATAAAAGGACTATTTACAAAAATGCTGCTAGGGTTCATGGAAATTTTAAAAAGCAACAAGGGTAGCTATAGCAGGGGAGCTTGGAGAAATTCACTGCTACTCCCGAAAGGATAAAAAGGAGTGGTCACCAGATCCACAGAACTAGAGGAGCAGCAGCCTTAGGGAGAGAGAGGAATGCACCCAACCCTCCCAGACCCAGCAGGGTGAGAGCCAAGAGCATAAATGTCCTAATCTCACTCTCCTCCACCCCACCCCTACCCCTTTCCTCCCATTGGCTTAATCCAACAAGAAGCCCAAGGGAAAGGAAATCCATTGATGAGTCCATAAGGTTAGCTTCCCCACCCGAGCCGAGCGGAGAGAGAGGATCTGAGGGCCAGTAGAAAACATCCAGCAGACCACGTGACCCACACGTCTGCTTCCAGGTTTACACCCTAAAGAAACTCTTCCACGTGTGCACAAAAGCGCAAGCACAAATACCACCTTGCAGCGTTTTTAGTAGTAACTATAAATTGGGGGGAAACCTGAATGATCATCAATAAGGGGCTAAACTGAAGTATATTTGTTTTTTAGAATACAGTGCAGCCATCAAAATGATTGAACTGGATATATATAAGCATGTGTGTGTGTGTTCCAGAGGGATACATGCAATATAATAGATAACTGTATAAAAAATACTTAAACAGGCCCGGCCAGTGTGGGTCAGTGGTTGAGCATTGACCCATGAACCAAGAGGTCACCAGTTTGATTCCCGGTCAGGGCACATGCCCAGGTTGTGGGCCCGATCCTCAGTGGGGGACAGCAGGAGGCGGCCAGTTGATGTTCTCTCTCATCGATGTTTCTATCTCTCTCTCCCTTCCTCTCTAAAATCAATAAAGAAAAAAAAAATACTTAAACAGGAAAAGCAGTTGTTGCTCATACATACCTATATGTAGTGAAGTACAGGAACATAGGACATGAAGTCGGAGAGATGAAAACTATGACAGTAGTTTCCTCTGGTAAAGGAGGAAAATGGAATGATGTTGGGGAAGATGGGGAAAGGAGCCTTCAACTAGATTCCTTATTTTCGAAAGATCTGAAGCAAAGATGACAAGGCTAGTGATAAGTGAAGAGGGGGGGAAATGCAGAGGAAAGAGATAGAGAATAATAGTGGATAATATTTAAAATTTAGACAGAGTGATTGCAAAAGGTCCTTTTTGGGGAGGTAACATTAGAGCAGAGACCCAAATGAAGGGAGAGTGGGTGGGTAAAGTGGTCGAGTATCTGGGGACTAGTACCCCAGGATGAGGGAACAGCCAGTGCAAATGCCGAGGGCAGCAGGTTGGGCCAGTGTGGATGGAGGACAGTAAGCAAAGGGGAGGGTGATAGGAGAGAGCTCAGGGGGTTAGGCAGAGACCAGGTCTCCCAGGGTGCTGTAGGCCATAGTAATGACAGTGGTAAGATGGACGGGGATCGCCCGGCCGGTGTGGCTCAGTGGTTGAGCATCGACCCATGCACCAAGAGGTCGCCGGTTTGATCCCTGGTCGGGGCACATGCCCAGGTTGTGTGCCTGATCACCGGGGTGGGGCATGCAGGAGGCGGCCAGTCGATGTTCTCTCTCATCGATGATTCTATCTCTCTCCCTCTCCCTTCCTCTCTCTCTAAAATCAATATAGAAAAAAAAAAATTAAAAAAAAAAAAAAAAAAGACGGACGGGGAACAGGGAGAAGAAAAAGGGAGGTACCTAAGAAAGGGTATTATGGACTTCATGAGTGACAAGTTACGGGGCTGGAAAGACAACGGAGAGGAAGAGAATGTCAAATAGTTCATTCATTAAGATTGGAAGAATGTGATGGTGATTTCATCGATGGAAACAGGGCAGTGTAGAAACTAAAAAAATAAAAATGCAGTCTGGAGAAAGAAATTGAATAAGGTTAAGGGAAAATATCAGGGCACTGTCAGTTTTTTAGGTTTATTTCCATTTTACTAGCTTCTTTCCCAGAAGTTCCCAGAAAATATCTTTTTCATTTATTTTTCCTATCTCATGGGCCTATATTAAATCATGGTCCTGGACCAAATACTAAATCAATCTAGGTGTGGCAGAGATGCTAATTATTCCTGTTTCCACATTTTCCTTTTCCTTTTAGCTCAAGAAGCTCCACTTTCCCTCGGTTGTAGCTGAGAACATGGACACTCACTAGTTTCTAAGTACTGTACAGGTCAATGGGATGGGAGGGAAAGTGATCTGTGTAATTTCTCCATCAGCTTCTGAAAGACGAAAAACTGCTAGCAGCGAATTCTCTCTTTGCAGGTCCTGCAGACTGGAATGTGGCCGTGGAGCTGAGCCAGTCTCAACCATGCGAGGTCTTTGCCTCAGAGACAGCGGTAGTCACGTGACGGTGGTCTGTGCCCTCCGTGGAGGGTGGAACAGAATTACCCAGCTGGCCCTGGGTCTCTGAGCACTCACTTCCATGAGAGTTAGAGGTGAATTTCTATCTTATTTAAAGCACTATTTTGTTGTTGTTGTTGTTGTTGTTACCATAGCTTGGCCTCTACCCAAATTAATACACTAGGGAAATGGGATGAGCTGATTGGTTTAATCCAATCAGGGCCCACCTCCAGGGGTGGGGATGGTATCAGCTGCCCCTGAAGCACAGGGGCTTTAGAGAGGAGAGTGAACATCTGAATAAAAATCAAGGTGCTTTTCCTTGAAGAAAAGAAGAGGGAATGGACATGGAGCAACCAAAAGCAGAAAGTGTCCACTAAACCCTGGAACAGGATTGCTTGACTTTGGCACTGCAGTCATCCCTCAGAATCCATGGGGTATTGCTTCCAGGATCCCCCAGAAGGACGTGAAAATCTACAGATACTCAAGTCCCTTACATAAAGTGGCATAGTATTCTCCTATAACCTACATACACCCCCCTGTATACTTTAAACCATCTCTAGATTACTTATGATACCTAATACAATGTAAATGCTATGTAGATCATTGTTATATTAGATTGTTTAGGGGGTAATGACAAGAAAAATAGTGTGTATGTGTTTAGAACAGACACAACCATCGTAGACCTAGCTACATAGTACATATCAGCAAGAATGTAACTTTTTTTTTTTTTTTTTAAATATCTTCAGTCCAATGCTCCAACCGCTGAGCCAAACCAGCCAGGGCTTTTTTAAAAAAAATATCTTCAATCTGTGGTTGGTTGAATCCATGGATATGGAGCCTGTGGATGTGGAGGGCTGATGGTATTGTCATTTGGGGCTAGATTATTCTTTATTGGGGTTGAAGGGGTGTGTCCTGTACACTGTAGGATGTTAGCAGCATCCTTGGTCTCTACACACTATAGAACCCCTGTCATGATGTAAAAAAAAATATCTCCAGACATTGCTAAACATCCCCTGGGGCAAAAATCGCCCCTGGCTGAGAACCACGGCTCTAGAAAGAGCCTTGAAGCTACCTTTCCTGACTCTCACTTCTAGTCTTTTTCTCACGTGGCTGGTAGATTTTCTTCTGAAACAAAAATATGGCATGCTTGGAAATGATGACTTTATTCTGTGAGTTCATAGGGTAAAATCTAAACTCTCAAGCAAGGCTTACAAAAGCCCTTCACAAACAACTACCTTGCTAGTTTCCTGCGCAGTCCTGTCCCCATGAACCCATTGCTCTAGTGATACTCCCTGTCTCACTGTTCCCAAAGTTGCCATGCTTTTCTACTCATATGCTTTCTGCCTGGAGTACTTTTCTTTTAGGAAAATGCCCATATACATACCCTTTAAGACCCAGCTCAAACGTGACTTCTCCTACTTAAAAATAAACATCTTACATTTCTTAGGAAAACTTGGTTTCTCCACACTACTTTGTTCATACTTCTAGGGTCATCCGTGGCACAATTTGTTGTAATTGTTTGTATGTTAATCGTCTTTGAATCTTCTGTTCCTAACACGATGCCTGACACAGAGAAGTTGCTCGTAGCTGCTTGGTAAATGGCTAAGTGAAATGAAGACAACTGTCACAGTAGTACCTTCACCTTTCACCAATAAAATTGTAGCTTGGCTAGAGATCATTGGCTATTATTAACTCAGACTGGGTTTGCAACAGGTGTCTTTGTCGCTGACCTGGAAAGCAGGTGGAAGGCTAACTTCAGGACATGGAATTGAATACTTTGAGCATTGTGCTTGGTAGTCCATGCATCAGTGAACATGAAGTGTTTAAGCAGTAATTTCCAGCTGCTGCTGCTGCCAGGGAGATATTGAATGATGTTCCACAGAAAGTATCACGTTATAGTTTGTTATATACAAACCTCTGTGAGGGTCAACTGCTCATGCTTTGCATCCCAGTATGTGGACTCAGTCTTTTCAGACAAACCCATTTGTCTGTTATCTCTAAAATCTTGATTTAAAAAAAATTGTCTTAGAGATATAGGTATACCTAATACCTGGACAATATGAGTCCTATATGAATATCAGAACCAAAATTCTGGCATCCAGATAGAATAAAAATCAGAAGAGTATGTCTTTTCTCAGAATTACAAGGCTCATTTTCATCTCATTGGGCCACATGTCTCTCTCCACTTAGGGCAGTCCTACCAGAATATGTCCACTACACCCTAGAAACAGCCTCCAAACTGCTGTAGCTGCTTCTCAGCTCTAGTCTTCTTCTCACAAGACTGACAGAATAACCTTTCTGTTAACACAAATGTGTCACCCTTGGAAACTGCAGTCTGTTTAGGATGACACAAACCCTGCAGTTGGGTTTGAGATTAATAAAAATGTCACAAATGATCCACCAACTCTGATGGATTTTTTTCAATTTACAAATCTTAATTCTGTATTACCTTTATAGCACAAATATCTACTTTAAAACATGGATCAACCAGATTGAAGTTCAAGAGTTAGAAAGCTGGAGAAAGTGCAGGGGGAAAGAGAGTCCCTTGAGCCCTGGCCGGTTTTGCTCAGTGGTTAGAGCGTTGGCCCGAGGACCAATGAGTCATGGTTTTGATTCCGGTCAAGGGCACGTACCTCGATTGTGGTTTGTCCCTGGTCCTGGTCAGGGTCGTGCAGGAGGCAACCAGTCGATGTGTCCCCCACGTTTTTGTTTCCTCTCTCTCTCTCTCTCTCTCTCTCTCTCTCTCTCTCTCTCTCTCTCTTTCTCTCTCTCTCTCCTTCCCTCCCTCCTACTCTGTCTGAAGATACATAGAAAAAAAAATGTCATCGGATAAGGATTGGAAAAAAAAGGAGAGTCCCTTGAGTTAGTGAGAGATGGGAGCTCTCAGGCTTGCTGCCCTGCTCCATCGGATCTCAACCCTGTCTGCACACTAGGACCACCTGGGGCACTTTAAAAAGTATAAAGTTGTGTACCTGAAACTTGTATAATGTTATTAACCAATGTTACCCCAATACATTTAATTTGAAAAAAGAAAAGAGCTCTGGCCAGTGTGGCTCAGTTGGTTGGAGCATTGTCCTGTGCACTGAAGGGTTGCAGGTTCAATTCCTGGTCAGGCACATACCCAGATTGTGCGTTCGATCCTCAGTTGGGGTGTGTGTAGGGGAACCGATCAGTGTTTCTCTCTCACATTGATGTTGCGCTCTTTCTCCCTCTCCTTCCTTTCTCACTCTAAAAATAAAAATAAAAAAGACCTAGGGACATATATGCAAGTTGGTGTATTATATTTTTTTTAAAAAAGAAAGAGAGAAAGAAAGAAAGAAAGAAAGAAAGAAAGAAAGAAAGAAAGAAAAGAAAAGAAAAGAAAAGAAAAGAAAAGAAAAGAAAAGAAAAGAAAAGAAAGAAAGAAAAGGAAAGAAATGATAAATAAATATTTTTTAAAAATACCGATGCCCTGGCTCCAACTAAATCAGAATCTCAAGGGATGGTCAGTACAGCCAGTGCTTAAATATCCAATTATACAATCAGTCTGACCAGTCTTCTGATTCAGAAACACAGTGCCCATCCCATGTGAGGAAGCATAGCACTGTGAGAGTTCCACCCTGAGTATATTGTTCACCCTCCCCTTTGCCCGTGCCAATCCCCACGCCCACCAAAAAAATAGAATACTGTTACGAGAAGAGGCAGGAGGGATGCTGGGCAGGGAAAAGTGAAAAATAATTACTATAGTTGGTATAATTGTGCCTAGAGCTTACAGTTCATACACTGGGCCTAAATAGCAATTACTAGCTGCCTAAGTCTTATTTTAGCTCAGGACCTGGGTGGAGTTGAGCTTGAATCTATAAGTAAACAAGGCTGGGGTGCAGGATCCAGTACAGATAGCAGTAAAAGGTATGGACACATTTTCTTAGCTTTGAATAAAGGGCATAAAAATCAGGAGGGAAATTCCTTTTTTTTTTTTTTCCAGTTCAGGTTAATATCTTATAACGTTGGAAATTTGAAGGTAAACATTTACAATCCCCCTGTAAGTTTCAAATGCGTTATGCAATGTATAGCCAATTGGATTAAGATATGATTCATAATCTATATTTGTAATTGTTTCTTAATCATAAAATGTACGTTGTTTGTTAATGTTATGATTTAAGGCCTAGGAGAAAGTGACCTCTGCGTTGGCTCCCTCCTCCAACAGAGACAACCAATAAAAGCAGTAAAGCCTCCTTTTTACAGGCTGCATACGCAGGTGTGGTGCAAAGAAGGCGTTGCTGCTCCAGGTGAGAAAGCCTTGCCCGGAGATCAAAACACCAGGATGTCACTGTGAGTTCCCCTTGCCCTAGGCTCCTGCAGGTCTGGAGGGAATGTGTGTCCAGGTCGTCACTGAAGAATTTCTGGACTTGGTCCATTAGACAAAGTGTCCCCGAGGAACATTGATTCTTACCTACATACACCCAACTCCCTATTTTATGAGTAGAGAAAGCAACAACAATACTACTAAATAGTGACTTCAATTTATTTCTACTGGTAGGCTCTGTGCTGAAAATTTCATCTTCTATATTTTATTTAATTCCCATCATAACGCTGTGAGGTAAAAATTAGCTCCAAATCACTTGGCTGAACTGAGTATGTCTGGGCTAGGTTATCACGTATGTCTCTGAAACTCAGGTTTTCCCACTTTTCTGTGTGCGGATAAAACCCAGGACCCTTTGAATTGAAGGACTGTAGTCTGCTCTGGTTCTTGACTGCCTCAGATCACCCACAATTCCAGAGCTTGGAACTGGCGCCTGAGGCCCTTCTGCTGAATCTCCCTGTTGCCAACGGCCTTATTGGCCTCTTCCAATCACCTGCCAATTGCCTGCCCCACTCCAGCTTGAGCTGATCCTCAGGATCTCCTGTGACTTGGTTTATAGCCGTCAGAGTCCATCTGCCTTTTCCTCTTAGGCTCATCTTTTGGTCTTGGCATATTCGCCAAGGTTTATGGCCTTAGCCGTGCACCTATCAGGGGTGGGGAACCATTTTTCTGCCAAGGGTCATTTGGATATTTATAACATCATCCACAGGCCATACAAAATTATCAACTTAAGAATTAGCCCTGGCTGGTTTGGCTCAGCGGTTGGAGCGTTGGCCCACAGATCAAAGAGTCGCAGGTTCAATTCCAGTCAAGGGCACGTACCTCGGTGGCAGTTTGTCCCTGGCCCTGGTCGGGGTTGTGGAGGAGGCAACCAATCAATGTATCTCTCACATCGATGTTTCTCTCTCTCTCTCTTTCCCCTTCCCACTCTATCTGAAAAAAAACAACAACAACTTAGCCTTCTTTATTTGGTCAGGTTAATTTGGTGAGGCGTGTGATGTTAGCTGGTAATGATTTCGAGGGCCTATCTGGTCCGAGGGCCAGATGTTGCCCACCCCTGACAGGCCAGTGGCCTCTGCCTGTTCCCACAGGTATGCCTGATTTCTGGCCTATTCTGGTTGTAGCCTGGGCTCTGTGTTTATGAAGGGGAGGACTTTTCAGACTTATGATTGTATGTTTAAGCAGTGGTTATACAAGTTTTCACGCTTACATTTGCTATAGCAAATGCTCCTGCTCAAAAAAAAAAAAAGTAAATTGTGGATCCTTGTCCTTTGAGGGAGCTGGAAGCTTCTGTGTAAACAATATAAATGTGGTGTTATGTGTTATAAAACATAACTTGTTTTTCTAATCATAAAAATAGTATTTGAGTTTTTTTATAGGTAACATGTAAAATACAGATAAATATAAAGAAACAAAATCACCCAAAGTCCAATGACACAAATATGGATAATCTCTGTGAACAGTTTGGTGTATTTGGTAAATTTCCTTTAAGCCTTTACACACATATATATACTAAATTAGGACTATATCTAATATGGTCTCATATTTTATTTAATATTATCCTGCTAGTTATTCCCAATATCATTACAGTTCTTTTTTTTTTTCCAGTTTTATTAAGGTATCACTGAAAAATAAAATTGTAATATATTTAAAATGTACAATGTGCCCAGCCAGTGTGGCTCAGGGATTGAGTGTCGACCCATGCACCAAAAGGTCGCTGGTTGATTCCTGGTCAGGGCACATGCCCAGGTTGTGGGCCTGATCCCCAGTGGGGGGCATGCAGAGGCAGCCAGTCGATGTTCTCTATCTCTCTCTCCCTCTCCCTTACTCTCTCTCTAAAATCAATAAAGGGGAAAAAATTTTTTTTTTAAATAATAGTTTTGAAAATCAGTGTCAAGGAACTTTTTCCCTATGTTTTCTTCTTCTAGGAGTTTTATGATTTCAGGTCTTAAATTTAAGTTTTTAATCCATTTTGAGTGGATTTTTGTGTATGATCTAAGATGTGGATTCAATTTTATTTATTTGCATGTGAATATCCAGTTTTTCAAAATCATTTACTGAAGAGACTATCCTTTCCCCATTGTGTTCATGGCACCTTTGTTGAAAATTAGTTTTCCATATTCCTTAAATTTTTTTTTTTTTTATCCTCACCCGAGGACATTTTTTCATTTTTTTGTTCAGATAGAGTGGGAGGGAGAGAGAGGAAGAGAGAGAGAGAGAAACATCGACGTGAAAGGGACACATCAAGTGGCTGCCTCCCACACAACCCAACCAGGGCCAGGGACAAATTGCAACCGAGGTACGTGCCCTTAGCGGGAACCAAACCCGGATCTCTCTGGACCACAGGCCGACGCTCTAACCGCTGAGCCAAACCGGCCAGGGCTCCTTAAAATTTTTTGAAAATATGTTCACTAATTGTATAATAGTCTACTTTGTGCAAGTACTATGAATTATTTAACTACTATTCAGGGACTTAGGTTGATTCTATTGATAACTGTGCTATGATAGACATATTCTGCTTTAATTTTTAAGTGTAATTCTGTGTTCTGAGAATGGAATCGTAGACATAGAATTACTGGGACAAAGGTAAGATTATCTAAAGCAGTGGTGAACGGAATTTTTTTAGTCTCAGGACCCCTCTAACACTCTTAACTATTGTTGAAACTTAAAGAAAGTTTGTTTATGTCATTATAGCTATCAATATTTACTACATTAGAAATTAAAAATGAGAAGTTTAAAAATATGTATTTCTTCATTCAAAAATAACAATAAGAGTCCGGCCGGTGTGGCTCAGTGGTTGAGCATCGACCCATGCACCAAGAGGTCGCCGGTTTGATCCCTGGTCAGGGCATATGCCCAGGTTGTGGGCCTGATCCCCAGTAGGGGGCATGCAGGAGGCAGCCAATCCATGTTCTCTCTCATCTCCCTCTCCCTTCCTCTCTCTCTAAAATCAATAAAGGAAAAAAAAATATGTTTTAAAAAATAACAATAAGAAGCCCATTATTTTTTAAATAAATGGGTAAATTAGTGAGAGGCAAAAGTCAAGTATGCAACTTTCCTGCAGGGCCCTAAAGAAATTGTCAATTTCCTCGTGGTCCCTTTCAGTGAAATGGAAAATGGAGGAGCCAGGTGTGGAAACAAGGCAGCCATTCTGGACATACAGGTAGGAAAGATGGAGAGTCTGAGGGACAGTCAGCCAGTCTCCCCGCAGGACACTCAGAACCTGTTCAAAACCCACTTCACTAGGTGGAAGTTCAAAGGCTGATGCCATGCTCTTCCTTCTCATACTTCTAAAATGCCTGCTTTACAGGGTCCTTTTACAAACAGTAAGCTACTTATCCTCAAAAACAAAGGATGAGTTAGGCTAGACAGATAGGCATTCTCAACCTATTCATGAGGAAACTGAAATGGGGGTGGGGGTTGGGGGTGGACTAGCTGATGGCTAGTCCAATGGTAGGCCCATTGACTTGGGAGAGTAAAAATTGTTGATTCAGAGGTCTGTCTTCTAAATTCGCTGCTTCTAAAAGTCATTCAAAGGTATAAAAAATACAAGCTACTCCCTAGGCTACTTAGGCAGGGCCCTCCCAATTTTTATTTTTCAGTGAGGAACTGAATACCCAAACAGACAATGGCCAACCCACACATGACAATAGAACTCTGACCCACAATCAGCTGAAGAAGTCTAACCACTTGGTTTCCAGCTTGGTTTCTAAGATAAGAAACCTCTGCCACAATCAGCTGAAGAAGTCTAACCACTTGGTTTCCAGCTCAGGGTCTCCGTCCCCTTTCAGTCCAGGACTAGCCTGAGAAAGCCAAATATGCTCCCCAAACCAGCCACATAAGATGCCAGCTCCTAGGTAGCCCGCCTCCACCTTCCCCAGGCCAGCCACCTCTAATCAGGGGGTACCTGAAACCTTCCCTTTTTTTCACTATAAAGCTTCCCCACTCCTCTGCTTGGCTTGAATCTCTGCCCAATGCAAGTGATGGTGGCTGACTCCCCTACTAAAGCAAGCTCTGAACAAATAGCCTCTGTGCTCCTTTGGCTTGTCTTCATTTATTTCCACACCACTGAATGAATAATGAAGGCCTCGATAGAGCCAAGTTATGAAAAAAACATCAGTTACTGAACATTTGTCAAGTGCTTTACAATCATTTTAGTATGGCTTGTAAACACCTTGTGAAATACCGACATCCCCATTTTAGAGCTGAGAAAATTGAGAAGGAGATTAAGTGATTTGCCCAGAGCTGGGATCAGAACATAAGCCCCCTGTGTTTGAGATCTGTTGTTTACCCACGGAGCTCGGCTGCACTTTGGAACCATTACCATTTTAAAGCATTTTACTCTGGGTTGAGTGAATATTAAGAAGTCGATCCCATTTCAGTCTGGCAGGCGCTAAAGTATTGTTTTTAGTTTGTTTTTCTAAGTTTTAGTAGACGACATATGGGCTCCATTAACTTCACTATGTAGCACAATTTTGAAGATGGTTTCTTTTCCAAAATATTTTTCACCGTAATTTAACATTTTAAAGTTCAGCACACACCATCCACCCTTGATACTTGTTTTTCTCAGAGTGGTGCCCTTTTCCTCTCCACTGCAGAGGGGAGGAGGGGAGGTCAGAAATCCAGCCAGAGGTATGTTCTGTTTTTGTGGCTGGGTGGGGTGGGGGGAGGGCAAATGTCACCAGTGCCCATGCTGGACAAAGTCCCCCCGAATACAAGAGCTTTCTTTCTTTCTTTCTTTTTTTTTTTTTTTTTTTATAAAAAGATAAGAAGCCAAGCCTTAAGAGGGCTGATAATGTTGACTGAAGGGGATGTGAAGAAAAACTGAGATATGCAGAACCTGACTTGAGTATGAGAACGGCTGCCTGGAAGGCAGGGTAGGTGGGAAAGAATGATTCTTAGTAGCTACTTGCTGTCTGCAAAGCTGCAGCTGTCCTGGTTCCTCTCTACCTTGGGCCACCGAAAAGAAGGCTGTGCGACAGCAGCATTTGGCTGGTGTGCCACTGTATCTGATCAGCCCAGCATGGAACACCCTGGTGGTTTGTTAAGGGATACTGGCTAAGGCTGATACATTTAGTACCAAGAATAGATTCATTAAATATTAAACAAGAACATCCATTTGCTGGCTAATAGTTCATCTGCCCAGTCCCCTCTCATTCACCTACTCCCCCTCACTCACTCACTTTTAAATGTATGCATTAGCTCCAAATTCTATTTCTTTTATGTTTTCCTTTTAGATTTTGTTGTTTTGGATTTTTTTTTTTAAACTTATTATGTGTATGCCTGCAAAAAAGGCCTACAAATGTGTGTCGTCGGGTATGTGTTGTGAGAGCTGGTAGGGTTTCCTTTTTTCCTCCGAGGTTGCAAGTGAGTGGCTTTCAGAGATGGTGAGAACACGCAAGTCTCTGAGGAGACGGCACCTCAAAAGCAGATTGTACCCAGTCCTGTGTCTCCCCATTTTTCTTTGAAGCCAAGCCTCTGAAGGCAGAGGGGATGCTGGAGGGGAACACAGGTCTCAGGGCCGGAGGAGTTGAGGGTGGTGCTAGCAAGAGAGGGGAGAAGAAGAACAAGAGGAATGAGGGGTGGCGTACCTAGGCCAGACCTATGAAGGGCCCACCACTCCTACCTTTTCTAATTCTTGTCTGGCTGCATTTGAGCTTCCATTCATCCCATGAAAGAAAGACCAAAAACCTTAGAGCTTAGCTGTCTAGAACACGTTAAAACTAACAGATGTTTACTGCTCACTTATTCAATGCAAAGGCCGGTGGGAGTTGTCACAGCAGGAAAAGCAAGGATGGAGAGGCAGGGATGAGGCTGGGCAAGTCCTTCAGTTCTCTGAGCTGTATTTTTCTTCTTTTCCTGCACGGTAGCCACAGGTGGCAAACAATAAGTGACAGTAGCAAATCAAAGGAAATACCAGACAAAGCGCTTCTCTTCCAGGCACTTCCAGTATTGCTGGGGAAACAAATTATCCACATGAAAAGGTGAAAACAAGTATAAAGTTGCACAGGTAATTCTGTTGGTCCTTGATAAGGACGGTATTTGCATATAATCATTAAAACAGAATTTAGTCTTTAATAAGTCTTATGTCCTCGTTTTCTATTATTTATATATACATGGATGTTTCTCATTAAGAAAAGATGAAAAACAAATGTTTACTAAAGACATAAATTACGTTATATACTATGAGATTGAAAATAAAAATTGGACACCCCCGCAATGCCTGGGTGTGTGTGTTACCAGGTGTGTTGTTTCCACACCCCTGCTCACAGGAGTACAGTGTGGTGGAAAGAATCTTGAACCAAAAGCCTGGGGCTCTAGGTTTCTGTTTTGACTCTTTTGCTAACCAACATCATAATTTGGAGATAGACAACTTAGAATCAGAGCCTTACTTTGGCTCTAAGAGAGCTCTAAAAGTTACCTTAAAAATTAACCAAAAATAGAGGGCCATCTGTAATACTCTCAACAATAAAAACAAATTTAATAAATTAACCAAAGATATAAGAATACAAGCAAAAACATTCTGTCAGCTCACCCTCTCCATAGACTAAGTAAATTGTGTCACCTCAACTCTTAGGAAAGAAAGAAACAAAATCAAATACTTATTGACTGGTGCTGCAGCACATGGTCCTAGTTAAGTGTATATACTCCATCACTGTGCACTTGGACTGTATCCCATGCTCTTAAAAAATGCATATAAGTGGGGGTCTTAACTGGATTTTCTCTGCATGATATAGAAGCTGTTGCATGTACAGCTGATCACATTACTGCTCATTGCTGAAAGGAATGAACTTCAACAAACAGGTTTTAAAATTCACTCGTGATCATTTATGGAGTGTCTACTATGTGCCAGGCATGCTATTAAGTATGGGAGAATCAGAGAAACACTGCTGTCTAACATATCACAGTCTAGCGATGTAACATATAAACTGATATGTTAGAAGATACCATGGAAGTGTCTTGCTAATGGTGCAAATCAAGAGCCGTGCCAGAAATCTGGGAGGAATTGTACCTCTCTGGGGAGACGCTGGGAAGACAGTGGTGGAGGTGATGTTTGAGCAGAGTCTTGAAAGGTGAGTGGAAATTGGCCAGGTGAACAAGGGGCAGGGCATTTACAAGCAGTGGGAATATCACGGCTCATGAAGGCGCCTGGCACCTTTGAGAAACAGAGGGTTTCTCAGAGGAGTGTAGAGCTACAGCCCACGTTTTGTGGGAGGGAAGGTAGATGGGAGGACAGTTACGTTGGGGCTACGGCATGGGGAGCCTTGTTGTACAACACGCCATGGGTAACCATCCCTGCAGGTAATGGGGGCACAGAGGTATCATGCGTGATGCATTGTGTGTTGTGCTTTTTTTTTAAATCCTCACCCGAGGATATTTTTCCTTTGTTTTTCAGATAGAGTGGGAGGGAGAGAGAGAGAGAGAGAGAGAGAAACGTCGACGTGAGAGGGACACATCGAGTGGTTGCCTCCTGCACAACCCCAGTCAGGGCTGGGGATGAATCTCAACTGAGGTACGTGCTCTTGACCAGAATCGAACCTGTGACTCATTGGTCTGAGAGCCGACGCTCTAACCGCTGAGCCAAACTGGCCAGGGCTGTGTTGTGCTTTTAATGTAACTGGAGGCTGCATGGAGGGAGTGTGTAACTTGGGAGTAAGGAGAAACAGGTTAGGGAGACTAAACAGGAGGTGGCAGTGAAGGTTGACTTTGAGAAGCATTTTTGAAAGGGAATACATAATATTTGGTAGACACTGGATGTGGAGGCTGAGGGAGAGAGAAAAGTAGAGTATGACTTTGAAATTGCTCAGTACAAGGGAGATGGAGGGGTGGGGGCTGGCGGTACTGTTATTTGAGGGGTGAGAAGCCAGGATCAGGATGGGTTCTCTATTTTGGTGTGCCTCTGACTAATGAGTGGCCATTAACTTTGCATAAGTGGTCAGTGACCAAACAAGGAGACAGGACATCAGCAGCTAAAAAATACAGGAAGCCTATCCCAGAATGAGACCACTAATCTCTTTTCTTTTTAATCCTAACCTAAGGATATTTTTCCATTGATTTTCAGATAGAGTGGGAGAGAGGGAGGGAGAGAGAGAGAGAGACACATCAATTGGTTGCTACCCGCACGACCCCAACCAAGGCCAGGATCGAACTGCAACCAAGGTACGTGCCCTTGATCGGAATCGAACCCATGACTCTTTGGTCCGTGGGCTGATGCTCTAACTGCTAAGCCACATTGGCCAGGGCAAGACCACTGATTTCTTAATTTCCATGCTTTTGGCTCAAGGTATTCAATTCATCAAAATTTAAAAGCTATTGTCTAAAATATGTCTGATCTACTGCAAACTTCTTTTTTGGGGCTATGCTGTGTATTATTCCAGTTATAAGAATGCAAAGAGTGGGAACTCTGGAGTCATATTATCTGGGCAAGTGACCTCAAGCAAGTCTGTGCCTCAGTTTGCTCATCTGCAAAATAAGAATAAATATTCTTCATGAGATTATTGTAGGAATGAGTTTGTATATGTAAAAGTGTGCCTGGCACATAGAATAAGTACCTTGCAGGTGTTTGCTATCATTATCAATAAGTAGTAGAACACTCAACTAAAAGCGATACAAAATAAATTAGAGATTGATTATCACATAGCAAGATGGGAACTGGGCAGTTCCTGGATTGGTGACATTGCTTAACCTAGTCATCAAGGATCAGATTCTTCCCATATCCCACCTTGCCATGCTGAGCTTGTTAGTGATTTCTCCCCTCATAGTGGCAAAAAGGCTGCATGCAGTAGCTCCAAGTTATCGAGTCCTTACACCTTACATAGCCAGCATTCCAAGCAGGAAATAGGAGTTGGGGGCAAAAAGGGCTTCCTTTTTTTTGTAACTCTCACTTATCAAGGAGGAGAATCTTTCCTAGGAGCCCCCAGTAGGCTTCCTTTCAGCTAGAAATGGGTCACAGGTCATCCCTAACTATAGAGAGGCTGGGAAAGAATCCGACACTTCCAACCTATAACAAATAAGGCAAAAGTGGAGCTGGGGGTGGCGGCTGCACAGATAACCTGTGGTGCCCACCACAATCTGGAAACCAAAGGGTTTCAACGATGCCTCACTCAGGCCAGGATAATCAAGAAACAAGAATGTAGCAGGCCCTGGCCAGGTAGCTCAGTTGGTTACAGCAATGTCCTAGTACGCCAAGGTTGCGGCTTTGATTCCCGGTCAGGGCACATACAAGAATCAACCAATGAAAGCATAAATAAGGGGAACAACAAATAGATGTTTCTCTCTCTCTCTCAAATCAATAAAATTTTTTAAAAAACGAAAAGAATGTAGCAGTATTCATCCGGAGAGAATAAGCTGTATTCTTCAGGGGTCATTCTCTTTTTAAAAAATAACCTTTTAGCCTAGCCGGTGTGACTCAGTGGTTGAGTGTCGACCCATGCACCAAGAGGTCGCCGCTTCGATTCCTGGTCAGGACACATGCTCAGGTTGTGGGCCAAAGGCCCGGTGGGGGGCATGCGGGAGGAGGCCAGTCAATGTTCTCTCTCATTGATGTTTCTCTCTCTCTCTCTAAAATCAAAAAAGAAAAAGAAAAGAATAAACTTTTAGCCCTGGCCAGTGTGGCCCAATGGTTAGAGCATAGGGTTGTGGGTTCGATTCTGGTCAAGGGCACGTACCTGGGTTTCAGGTTTGATCCCTGGCCACCGTCAGGGTCGTGCGGCGGGTAACCAATCCATATGTCTCTCTCATATCGATGTTTCCCTCTCTCCCTAAAAATCAATGGAAAAATATCCTCAGGGGAGGATTAACAACAACAAAAGAATAGCCTTTTAACCCAGGTGACTATCTTGGTGAAAAATGGTGAGCGTATATTTTTGAGCAGAGGGAGCCATTGTAGTCTTCTCACTTGTACCAGGCTGTCACCTTCCCTTCCTGCAAACCAAGGCTAGAGCTCATAATTCAGAGCACCTTGTCTAAAAGTTTGGCGAGGCTACTCACTGTTACAGTTATTTAAAAGAAAGCAAACGCAGGCTTCTTTCCCCTCTGATGTCCCCTTGCAGCAGCCTCACCCACCGTGGCAGGGGTAATAAGCAGAGAGGGCAGTGTGAGAGCTCCTCTACCTCGTAGAAGCACATCTTAAATTCAGTGATTCCCCTGCAACCTACATCCACCCCCAGAGTCACTGCCAGAGTTTGGGCCCACAGCATCTCTCATCTGGACTACTGCTACGGCCTCCAGCCTGGGCTCCCCATCAGATTTCCATCTTGAGAAAGACTGCATGCATCCAGGTGGATGGAGAGCTCAAGAGAACCAGGAGGAGGCTCTTATAAACATCCAGAGAGAGCCTATTTCCACAATTTAATTCCGTTAACAAAGAGAGGAGAAATTTTAAAATTATGAGGCACTTAGTTACTAATCTGATTCTGGCCTACAGGTGGCTGTTCAATAAATACTTGTTAAATTAAATTGATTCAAGGTTTTATTTATTCAACCTACTTAAAGCTTATGTAAACCCTTTGGAGATTTGTGTCAAGCTGTTAAATTGGAAAATATGTGAAAAGTACTATTTTCAACAGACCAGCTTTCCTCTTAATGAGTTTTATGGGCTTAGAATAAACCAGGGGGAAGAGGGAGGGGTTCCAGGAGAGGGGTTGGGAAGGAAGAGGTGAGGAGGAAAGAGGAGAAAAGCTTGTTTCTATCATTTCCTTCGTCTTCCTTGCTCTACTTATTAACCATCTACTGCCCTCTAGCGTTCACTGTATAAAGTTCTCACCTGAATTCCATTTTATCACCAGGAAGGGACCAAACCTCTGGTTTTCCAGATAAGCAACTTGAAATCCAGAGGCAAGATGTCAAACTGACTTAGGTGGCCTCCTGGCTTCTTAGTTACCTACTGTAACTTGTCTGGCAAACTATGTATATTAAAAGCATTTCTCAGCCCTGGCCGGTTTGGCTCAGCGGTTAGAGCGTCAGCCTGCAGTCCAGAGAGAACCGGGTTCGGTTCCCGCTAAGGGCATGTACTTCGGTTGCAGTTTGTCCCCGGCCCTGGTTGGTCGTGCGGGTGGCAGCCACTCGATGTGTCCCTTTCACGTCGATGTTTCTCTCTCTCTCTCTTCCTCTCTCTCCCTCCCACTCTATCTGGACAAAAAATGAAAAAAATGTCCTCAGGTGAGGATAAAAAAATAAATAAAATAAAAGCATTTCTCAGATATTTCAATAACTAATCAATGAAAGTTACAACACACTAATAATCATTGAATAATAATATTAAGTGCTATCTATTATTTCCAATGGTATTCCAAATAAAGCCAAAAAAAAAAAAAAAAGAGTGTTGGTCCAGTTTAGATCAGGATTTATAAATAATATGGTTACATTTTAAACTCAGTAAATTTTAGAAAATGCTTATTTTATTATTATCATCATCATCATTATTATTATTTTAAAGTTAACTAGAATAGATCCAAAGTAGATTTGGCTATTTATCAGACCTGACATGTCAATGTCTCCACATAGATTAATATTCTGCTAGAATTCTCTCAAAGGAACCTCTTTGCTCATTGATGGGAAAAGGGAGAGGGGGTGTCATTTTAACTTAGAACACATATTTTCATCATTTAGTCATTTTGCTGGTGGGAATAAATGGAAAGTTATCCAGATGGGCATGTGACTTACAAGAACAATACTGAGCAACAAAACATTTATTCAAATATTTAATTGGAAGGAAATACATCTGGAATAAGTTTCATTGGAGTACATATAAAAAGGAAAGTAAATCTATTAGAATTAATATCACAAGTAGTTGACTTTATCTGGAACTAGAAGTATTAACAAATTGGAGCCTAGAAGTCTTACCCATTTTTTTTAAAAAGCCAGTCATTTCCCAAATTTATATGGCAATTTCACTTTATTTCTTTAAATAGAGCTTTGTTTTCAGCTAATATTTTAGAGATAGATCACACAAGTTACCTAATTTGTTTTCTTTCCCTCCTTCAAAAAAAAGAAAAGAAAAAGAAAGTGGTAGAGGGGCATTTGCCTGCCTTCAAAATACTTCAAAAATCCTAAAATCAGCGAGTTAGCAGAAACTCACTACATTTGGTCTACTAGGAACTACATGAATCAAGAGACATCTAGTTTCGTCCTTAGATGTCAACATAGATCCCATTGATCAAATAATCCAGTCTCGAGTAACGTTTCCTGCGGAGGGATTCCAGGAGCATTCTGCCCAAGAGGACAAGGCCTATGGTGAGGAACAGAACGCCGAAGAGCAGGGTCCCAACGAGGAGCCACTTTTCAAATGGAAGGCCGTACTGACTTTCCGGAGCACCGTGCTGGGAGGAGCCGCCCGAACTGCTCTTCCCATTTTCCTGGGAAGCAGTTTTGTTCGTAGTGTAAGAACCCACATTTGGCAAAAGGCCTGTGGCAGGGCTATGGGCCTTCTCTGTGGTCAAAGTCTGGCTGGAAATTTCTCCAAAGGGCACCGTTTCTGGTAGGCCTTTCAAGCGTGCAGTTGCCTGAAGCGTGGTAGTGGGAACTGCTGCTGTAGTCATGTTAGCTCGAGGTGTAACCACAGCACGTGTCAAATGGGAAGAAATGGCTGTGGGAGGCCGAGAAGTGGCTGTCGTGGCAGGCGGAGCTGTGCTGGCCACTTGTGGTTGCGGGGTCGCAGACGGCATCGCAGGAGCATTGGTGGGGAAGAGGGACCGGGGCTCCGGAGTGGCAGAGATGGTATGTCGAGAGGCAGCAGCCATGGTCGTGGGGAATGTCATCACATTTTCAGGCAGCAGAGGACCTACTTTTTGTTCGGAGGAAAACTGTGAACTCTGAGAATGGTCTTTCTCTTGATAAACAGGGAACTGTGTACTCGCGGGACCGATCTTTAACAGTTTCTCCAAGTGATCTGAGGCTCTGAACTTCTGAGAAAATGTATCTCTCCATAAGATATCAGTGGGCTTTGAATAACCTGTCAGACGAGTGGGTATGGCAGTGACTGCTTGGCTTGGCAAATCAGGTTTGCCCCATGATGGAAAATCTGAACATGGAAAGAAAATAAAAGGGAGACTTAAATTTATAAGGTAGGTTTAAAAAGGCAATGTATCAGCTTGTTCCATAAGTCCCCACACTGTTGATACTTGACATTTCATTGAAACTTGTGCAAAGTGGAAAAATACAAATTGCTAAATCAGAACCCGATGACAGGCCTCTCTACCAGATGCTGTGGTTTATTTCTAGAGTGACAGGACAGAGAAGAGGAATGTGTGGAGGAGGAGGCGGCAAATAAAGGAAGAGGTGAGAGGAGGGACTCAAAGAGGACCTCAGCATGGGCAGCAAGCAAGAGATGTAGGAAGATGGAGACACGTTAGGGGCCACGGCCGTGGAAGAAGGCTGGGCCAAGGTGCTGCGGCAGAGAGACTGGGAGAGGGACTGCCCGTGTGAGGTCAGAGCTCCTTCAGGCTGTGCCAGCTGGGATGTGATGACAGCTGGGGAGCAAGCAGTCCCTGGAGAGATTAATAGAGGGGGCAGGGGCAGGCAAGAAGGGTATGTAGAGGCCATGGGACAATGACGAGAGGAGGCAGAATCCTGGTGATTTGTTATGACAAGGGGCCAGGGGGAGGAGGCCAGGAGGTTCTGGTTTCCTCAGAAGGCATGGAGGCCAAGACAGCTGATGACATTTTTCAATTAAAAAAAAAAAAAAGTTTCAGCACCACAGTCAGGGGAGAGAGGCCACCTGGGAGATTTAATTTGGACTGTCAAAAATTAAAATTTTAGAGCCAATATCTTAGGTTCTGAGGACGATGGGACCAGTATTTGAAATCATGATGGCCATGTTGCTGACATCAAGAGCAGAAAATCACACAGTCCTGATTCCTACTGAAGAGGAACCAGCCTCAGACCCTCCTCATGTGTGAGAAGGTTTAGAATTGTGCTTAGTCACACACACCATTGATCATAGCTCAAACTGCAAAGGTTTGTTCATGCAGTCAGGACAGGGAATGATCATTTGACCTACTCTGCTACTTAACTAATTATTTCACTTTGGTGAGAACTGCAGAAAACACAAGGAAGGAAGCAAAGGAATTTCCTGGCATTCACTTATTAACTCTCCCCTGTTCTCTTTCCTCCTTCCTTCTTCAAGTCCCCTCAATGCCAGTTTCTAAACGTGACCTCACTCTCCTCTGTCCTAACAAACAGATCCAGATTTGTAATATCTTTGACTACTCTCTAAGTTTCATACCTCAAAGAGGTCCTATGGAACTGTCACATTAATCTACCTGGGACAGGGGTCCACAAACTATGGTCTGTGGCCCAAATCTGGCCCGTCACCTGTCGTTGTATGGCTTGTGTGATAAGAATGGTTTCTATATTTTTAAGTGGTTAAAAAAAAATGTGACACATGAAAATGACATGAAATTCAAATGTCAGTGTCCATAAAGTTTTATTGGCACACAACCACATTCATTTACACATTGTCTATCACTGCTTTCGCACTACAAGGACAGAGGTGATTAAATACAACAGATTGCGTAAGACCCACAAAACCTAAAATACTAGCCTGAAAAGTGTAAGACACTTATTATTTGGCCCTTGACCTAAAAAGTTTGTGGACGCCTGCCCTGGCCAGTTTGGCTCAGCGGTTAGAGCATCAGCCCGCGGACCAAAGAATCGCAGGTTCAATTCCGGCCAAGGGCACATACCTCTGTTGTGGTTTGTCCCCAGCCCTGGTCGGGTTGTGGGAGGCAACCAGTGGATATGTCTCTCTTACATCGATGTTTCTCTCTCCGCGCCCCCCCCCCCATCTGAAGATATTTGAGAAAATATCCTCGGGTGAGGATTAAAAAAAAAAAAAAGTTTGTGGACACCTGCTCAAGGATATAGTACTTTCCTCTAAAATAGAATTTAGATGCCTGGAATTCCTCTTTCCTCCAACAATGCTGAGGAAAAGAATTTCTGCTGCAGGTGATATAATCGCAGGCATCGCATCACCACGAGATAAACAGCATCTCTATATTTAGGTAAGATCAGATATTTTAAAAAAGAGCAGCACTCAACATATTTCATTTTGAAGTTAAAAAGAAAGACTAAGGAAGTGCTCTGTGATATACGTGAACTCAGAACTTAAATAAGGCCATTGGCAAAAATGACCAAAACAGCTGTTTCTTTCTCAAGAATGCAAGCTCATAAATAAAGCAAAGAAAGTGCTAGTCCCATTTCCTGATAAAATTCATCTATTGGCAAAGATCCGAGAACCATACAGGGATCCTGCACACCTGCTCCACTGACCTCACCCACTTAAGTTTGCCATTGGGGCATGGTGCTTACTCTCAGTCATGGGAAAATGAGTCACAGAGGGAGCTGGGAAACAGCCCTGTGCCCTCAATCCCTCTTTTGAGTTTCATTTTTAAGTAACTTCACTAAGTAAAATACTTAGGGACTATTACTTGAAAACCAGTCGAGCAAGCCGACTCCCAATTCATTCTACTTTAGAATTCCCTTATTCCAGTCCTTGGTAAAAATGATATCCCACAAGCTGAAAAAAAATTTAATGATGCCGCCCTGGCCGGTTTGGCTCAGCGGTTGGAGCATCGGCCTGCAGTCCAGAGAGACCCGGGTTCGGTTCCTGCTAGGGGCACGTACCTCGGTTGCAATTTGTCCCTGGCCCTGGTTGGTCGTGCAGGAGGCAGCCACTCGATGTGTCCCTTTCACGTTGATGTTTCTCTCTCTCTCTCTCTCTCTTCATCTCTCTCCCTCCCACTCTATCTGAACAAAAAATGGAAAAATGTCCTCGGGTGAGGATAAAAAATAAAAAAATTAATGATGCCAAGCTGCAATGGTTTTACAGGAGGAATAGAATACACTGCCGTCTTTCAAACTTTCAGTCTGTAAATATTAGTCAATCATTTATAGGAAATAGAGTTCATCCAGAAACACACCACCAAACAGGCATTTAATTTCACTCCGAACAGGAGATGGATAATTTACTTTTATGGGTAATCTCAATCCATCAACGTGGGCAGATTCATAACTAGAATTACACATACAAGTTGTAAACATCCTGTAGATACATAAACAGTCCGCTTTTTCCAGCCACTTTGCACCTAGCTATTAATCAACCTGCTTTGGGCTGATGACACCCCCTGGTGGCTGCCAGAAGAACTGTTTGATTCTAATTCCACTTCATTACCTTTACACTAGCCTTTAAAAGGTTTATGCACAGGCCAAGTTCCCTTTTCTTTCACTTCCAATGGAGAGAATCTTTACCACACACTCCCTTTTATACATGCATTATAAAAGCAACAACATTATCAAAGTATTATGAAAATGAAAATAAATTCAACTATAATTTCTATCATCATGTCCCAGCCACTATTCACATGTCTGCATACCTTTCTTTAAGTTAAAATTTTTTCTCATGTAATTGAAAAATACGGAATGTTTTTCACCAGAAATTTAGGTGAATTTGCTTAGTTCTACACCTTAAACTTATGTTTTAGTGTCTGCATCCTACTTTACACCCAACCATGATCTGGCAATTGGACGTTTATGCTGTTTCTAGGTTTTCATTTCTTAGACTAATTCTACAGTAAACAGTTTCACACCGATAGTTTTTTCTCATTTCGGTATTGTTTCTTTAGTGTAGGTTTTATGGAAGTAGAATTACTAGATTAAAATTATCTGTATTTTTTTAATATTCCACTTTAATTGTGGAATAGATGATAGACATAGGAACACACACTGACAGTGGAAGAAAGGACAGCATGAAGAAGAGGTAGTGCAAAGGGATGATAGAGGTGGAATGTGATGGTCCAGCTTCCACACGATGGGAGCTTCTGAAGGAGAACAGCAAACATTCCAATCCATGTCTTAAGCCCTGACCTCTTTGGAAACTCAGACGGGCGTATCTAGTTCCTGCTGGATTCCACCCCTGGGTGTCTAACAGGTTCTGCAATGTTCCAGGTGATCAAGGAGGAACAGTGGGAAGCCATATCCACGCCACCCTGCAGGTCCCCTGAGTTTTTAGCCAAGACTAGATGCATACAGGCAAGAGAAGTGAAGGAGCCACACAGGTCAGGGGCAGCCACCCAGGCCACTGAAGCCCCAAAAGGGGAGGAGGAGGACAAGACACTGCCCATGCAAGGTACAGTCTTGAGTGTTTTGAGAAATCTAATCTGTTCTATGCCATAGTCTTTTAGCAAATTTTTTTTTAATTGTGGTAAAATATACATACAATTTACCACTTTAACCGTTTTTAAGTGGCACTGAGTAGATTCACATTGTTGTGTCACCATCATCCAACTCCAGAATATTTTTTCATCTTGCAAAACTGAAACTTTGTATCTTATGAGCCAGTCTTTTTATACCCGGGCTCCCATCACTATTTAGGAAGAATTTACACAAATAATCTGTTTAAGGAAATGTTTGATACATCAGGTTTTCCTGGTTCATGAACAAAACTCAGCCCCATGCAGGGGACAAAGCAGAGTCAGTGTCCAGGTGCCCTGAGCAGTATCACTCCCCAAAATACTTCATACGCAGCGTAATACTGTTGAGAGAGAACCCCTGACTGCACTTTCCCTCCCAACCCTAAAGCTACTTCTCAAATCTTCCTCAGTTCAGTAGATGGTGCCACCATCCTTCTAGATACTCAAGACAAAAACCAGGACTCAGCTTCGATGCTTCTCCTTTCCTTGTCCCCCATATCCATGCCAGCAGCAAGTTCTGTCACTTCCACCTCTGAAAGGGCCCTATGTTTCCTTCTCTCCAGCTCCTCTACCACCTCCTGGTCCACCATGCCACAGCCTTTCATGTAGATCTCACCCCCACTTCCCACCCAGTCTTCCCATTTCCCCTCTTACTGCTGGGTCATTGTCCATTCCCAACACAGCAGTCACAGTGAGCTTTAACAAATCACCTTTAGCCCTGGCCAGTTCTGCTCAGTGGTTAGAGCGTCAGCCCACGGACCAGAGAGTCCCAGGTTCGGTTCTCGCTAAGGGCACGTACCTCGGTTGCAGTTTGTCCCTGGCCCCTGTTGGGGTCGTGTGGGTGGCGACCACTCGATGTGTCTCTCTCACACTGATGTTTCTCTCTCTCTCTTCCTCCCTCTCTCCCTCCTGCTCTGTCTGAAGATAAGTGCAAAAATGTCGTCGGGTGAGGATAAAAAAAGAAAGAAATCACCTTTAAAACACCATGGTCCACGCCTCTTTAAAAACTTCCAATGGCTTCCCATTATACATTTAAAATAAAAACGTCCTACCCTACTCTGGCTTACAAAGCTTTATGTGATGTCTCTATCTTTGCTACTTCTGGCATATCACTCTTTATGTACATGGTTCACTATGAGTCAGCCAGCTGGGATGTTGACACAGACTATTTTCTCTGCCTGGAAGGTCGTCCCATGATCTTCTCACATCTGGGTTCTTACTGTCCCGATCTCAGTGTAGGGGTTACTTCTTCACAGGTGCTTCCTCTGATCACCTAATCCAGAGGATCCACTCAGGGATTATCTATTACATGATCTTAGCTCAAGTATCTGCATAGCACTTGTGATATATTTTCTTGGTTATTTATTTATTATGGTTATTGTCTCTGTCTCTCCTGAAACATGTTTCAGAAGTGAGAGACTTGTTTTCTATATCTAGTGTTGTATCCTTGTATTCCTAGGGTGTAAAAAGTGCTTGGCACATAGAAGACACTAAATAATACTTAAAATTTATTGAATAAAGAAAATAATATTAATAATCAAGGGTCTAAGAACAAAAACTTTCAAGGAAATTTGATACTGAAAGCATTTTATCCTGAAAAATTAACAAGTCAAATTCTCACCAAGATCTACCCAAATAATTATATTATTAATATAATATTATATTTAGTTTGTTTTCTGTATTCTGAACAAATATGTAAGTTCCATGTGCATGGAGACTGCATTTCCAATGCCTTGCACAGAAATTAGCACATGGTAGATGCTCAATTAATATTTTTGGATGAACTTCTCTCCAGGTCTACACAACAAAATCCAATGAGTTTGATTTCAGCTAATGTGATTATAAAATAATTCTAACCTAATGACAAACATAGAATTCTGTATATTCACCTAGGTCTTAACCCTTTCAAAACCGGAGACCCATGCACTATTCCAGTGCTGCTGACATGGTTCTGAAGAGGTGTTTCAAAGTGTTTTCATGAAAGGTCTGTATACCTTTTATCTTATGAAGGTAAAAACAAAAATTACTACTGTTCAGAGGTCTTTCACTGGAAAAAAGCTGTTTGGTTTAAAGGCTGAATTTTAAATCATGAGATTTTCTGGTATGCCTCTATATTTGTGACCCCTTTTGGCAGTTTTTTTTAAAAATTTTTTTTTCTTTATTGATTTGAGAGAGAGAGGAAGGGAGAGGGAGAGAGAGACAGAAACATCAATGAGAGAGAACACTGACTGGCCGCCTCCCGCATGCCCCTCACTGGGGACCTGGCCCACAACCTGGGCATGTGCCCCGACTGGGAATCGAACCGGTGACCTCCCGATACATGGGTCGATGCTCAACCACTGAGCCACACCAGCCAGGCCTTTTGGCAGTTTTACTTAGACTGTTTTGTAGAAAATCTTTCACATGAGCCATATCCTTAAGTAATTCCGATCACAAACAAAAAAGAATAATGTTCTTATTACCTCTAATTATCCTGTAACTCATGAGTCCCTTTGCTGGTTTCAGTGGACAGGCTTCCTCACTGGGACAGAAAAACAGGTAGCAGTTGGGTTGTCTAGTTGTTTTTCGAGTGTCGAAGATCATCAGGTTACACGCTTTGTCCCCTGCAATGAAAGCTTTCATAAGCATTATTTTGAAACAGGATTTTCTAAAGAGTACAGCAAGCAGGAAGAACTGCATTTATTCTGGTGTCCAACACAAACACTTTTGTTCACTTGCTTGCTGACCGCTGAATCATTTCCTTTTCCTTACTTTCGTCACTGGAAGGGTCGTTTATAGACATTGGGTTTAGAAATCTGACTTAAGGTAATGTTGGCAAAACCAATTTTTGATAGTACATTTAATTCTCTAGAAATAAGCCTTCCATTTGCTAAAATATCCACCAAAATATACACAGAAATACTGACTTTGCAATCTTTACACAACTCACAACTGAGTGGGGCCTTAAGAAATGGTTCTAACCCTAAGGATTTCATAGATCTCTTGCATCCTGAAGGCATTTCACACACCGATGAAGCCATGAGCCTGGCTTCCTTGGGTGGAGTCAGTAAATCCAGCATCATACATAATATGCCTCCTTCCACAAAGAATCTGAGTAGTGCATGGAATGCAAAGTCTACTTTTTATTTTTATCAGTGCCATTCTTCTTTTGGTTCTTTCTTAGTATTTCTCCTGTTCCTTAATGTTTTTGCATTTCTGTTTTCCTTCCTTTCTCACTTTTCACACTTAACTTTTGTTTCTGGCTTCTCTTTCTCTTATGTCCAAGAGAAATTATTCTAATTATCATGGCCTAGAGTGGGCTTTGACCTCAATCTAGTGTAGTCTTACATCTTGGCCTGTGACCCTTGAGAGATCAGTAGGACCTGGGTCAAGCTGAAGGTTAAGAGGCATATAGGCTAATTATGAAAAATACATATTGACGCCCTGGCCAGTTTGGCTCAGCGGTTAGAGCATCGGCCCGCGGACCAGAGAGACCCGGGTTCGATTCCCGCTAAGGGCACGTACCTCGGTTGCAGTTTGTCCCTGGCCCCGGTTGGGGTCATGTGGGTGGCAGCCACTCGATGTGTCTCTCTCACGTGGATCCTTCTCTCTCTCTCTCTCCCTCCTGCTCTATCTGAAGATAAATGCAAAAATGTCCTCGAGTGAGGATAAAAAAAGATACATATTGACAGCATGGATCTTGAGACCATTATGCTAAGTGAAATAAGTCAAATGGAAAAGGACAAGAACCGGATGATATCACTCATATGTAGGATGTAAAACAAAAAGCAACAAACAAAATAAACGACTGCCCCCGCCCCCAAAAAACACAAAAAAACTCAGAGATACAGAAAACAGAAGGGTTATTACCAGAGGGGAACAAGGATGGAGAGGACAAAGAGGGTAAAAGGAATAGATATACGGTGATGGAAGGATATTTCCCCCTTCCTTCCTTTCTTTCTTCCTTTCTTTTTCCTTCCTTCCTCCCTCCCTTCCTTCCTATATCACAACCATTATAGAAAGAAAAGGAAGTAACAATCTAAGAGAAAACAGGATTTTTTGGGACTAATAAATCAAGTAAGAATCCAGTGTTCACTATCCCTTCCAGGCTCTGAGGGCAAGGCCTTGTCCACCTTACTCGCTGTTTTATCTCCAGCAAGGCATTAGGTCCTCAACAAATTTAGTTGTTGTTTTTTTCCTTTAGGGAATTAGGGCAGGTTCATAAACAACTGAAAAACAACCATTGTTTCACTTAGATATATACTTCTCTTTTCAGGTAATAGGCTTGGAGCCTGAAATATGCACAGGCGTGGTTTAAACCTGTGGCCTAGTTTCCTTCAGTGCCATATGAATGGGTCAGACTAAATGACGTCCCATGCCTCTTAGAATCCTAAAAACTTCATTTAGTGGCCAGTGGCTTCCCGACTCACCTTATGCCACCAGCTCCAGGGAAGGGAGACAAAATGGAGATTTTATGCTTCCACTTAAAAATCAAATGCTGATCTTCCTATGGGATGAGTTAGGAATTGCTTTTGTCTCGACTCCCTTTTTCTGTTTAAATCTTCTTTGTAGTATCAAACTGTATTGCAATATCCATGAAGATGGCAGCTAATCATTTAAATAGCATCTCTGTTACAATATCCTAGATGCCTGTTAGGACCTAACACCAGTGGTTCTCAATCTTTTTATACCCAAACACCTGAGTGATACACACATACACTCATCAGTAACTTTGACTCAGCTTAGGGGAAGAGAAGGCACACCTGTGGAACAATCCCCGGGTGATTTTGTCACCTACCTTTCTAGTCCATTGAGAAGCACTAGTATAAACTATTGATCCATATCAGCCAGCTACTTATGTCACAAAACATATGGAATAAAGGGTTGTCAAGGGACTATTACTTACCTGATATGTTTTTTGTTGAACAGCAAGAATTAATGCAGTCTTCTTGAGTCAATGTGTGTATGGGCTCATTGCCCCTGATTCCCTTAGTAAGAGATGACTGGATGTCAATGACAACATCTTCTAGACTCTGGGTTAGACAGTTTTGACTGGTGGACAGCCTGACTGTCAGGAAACAAATGACTACAAAAGTGTAGGTCCAGCTCCGCCCTTCCTCGAAGAACATTTTAAATTCAGTACAGTTTTAGTCTTCAAAGGTCAAGGATAACCCTCCTTCTGGTCTTAGTCGGCTTCAACAAGATTGCACAGATGATGGAATTTCTCTCTAGAACAAAAAGAAAACCATCAGTGAGTTTTTTTTTCTTTTAGCAAATCTCAAAAAGGTACATTTCATTTTCTTTAAGTCAATGTAAATGATTCACAATTCATAGGGCAAAAATAAACAAGCGTTTTTATTCATTTCACTTTTAATAGATTTGAGACAACTTTTCATTAAAAACTTGGCAAAGAACTAATAAGCACAAACACGTATACTGCCCTATCACTGCTTAAAAGCTGACGTGTCTGTGAAGGAAGAGGTATGAACAGCAGGCCTGCCTCTGAGTTCTAGAATCTGTCCTCTTCTTGCCTCTCTGACTGGAAGGGGAGAGGACACAAAATCTCTGGTCACTGGTGAAGCAGTGATAACAGGTTTGGGCATATTTCCTTTCTCAGTAATAACAATTAGCATTTTAAAATTACCTACTGGGCCTGGCCGGTGTGGCTCAGTGGATTGAGCGTTGTCCCATGGACTGAGAGGTCCCAGTTTGGTTCCTGGTCAGGGCACAAGCCTGGGTTGTGGGCTCGATCCCCAGTGGGGGGCGTGCAGGAGACAGCTGATTGATATTTCTCTCTCACATCGATGTTTCTATCCCTCTTTGAAAAATAAATAAAAACATATTTAAAAAAATAAAATCCCATTAAAACCAGATTTAAAAAAATAATAAATAAATAAAATCACCTACTGGGTGGTAGGCAATGTGCTAAAAATTTACATATATTCTCCTATTTAATCCTAATACCAACTCTTCATAAAAGCTACTATTTTTCTCATTTTATAGATGAGGAACATGAGGCTGCCTTTCTTGTTGCTCCTTCTCTTTAGGTATCAAACCAGAGGCGAGTTACCCTCATAATCTAATTCTAGGAATTAGCCAGTCAGCAGGGGGAATATTATAGCTCAGTTGAAGGAAAGTTTAGGGGCAGGTGTTCTTTTTGACATTCCTAAAAACACAAAAGTCACACAATGTGTAATGCCAACTCCACTGGTAAGCTGGTTCTTCTAGGAAAAATAAGAATAAATATTAACCTGGCAATGCAATACCATAAACTATCCTCACCGACTCACTTCCACATTTCCAGAAATCAAATTATTGACTGAATGATAGCCTAGAGCAGAATTACTGTTTCTTTAAGTGTTTTTGGTGGGGGGATTAATGAACTCTTTGGTAGTCTGGTGAAGTTTAGGATGTCTTCTGAGAGACATGTTTTAAAACGCATAAAATGAAATATAGAGGATTGATTACAAAGGAAGCCAGTTATATTGAAATATAATTATCAAAGTAGTTTGTTAAATCAGCCTACAAAACTCTGATGAAAGAAATCAAAGAAGATCTAAATAAATGGAGAGCTATTCCATGTTCATCAATATTGTTAACATATCAGTTCTTCCCTACTTTATCTATGGATTCAACACAATTCCAATCAAAACCCAGAAACTTATTTTGTGGGTCTCAACAAACTGATTCTGTAGTTTACATGGAAATGCAAAAAGGCCCAGAATAGCCAACACAATACTGAAGGATCAGGTTGGAGAACTGATACTACCCAACTTCAATAATCAAGACAGTATGGTATGGGTGAAAGAGTAGACAAATAGATCAATGGAACAGAATAGAGAGCCCAGAAATAGACCCCCACAAATATAGTCAATTAATCTTTGACAAAGGAGCAAAGGCAATTCAATGGAGAAAGGATAGCTTTCTCAAAAATGGTGCTGGAATAACTAGTCATCCACATGCAAAACAACAAATTAAAAAAAAAAGCCTGGACACAAATCTTCTATCCTTCACAAAAAAATTAATTCAAAATAGATCATAAATCATAGATCATAAATGTAAAATGCAAAACTAGCAAACTCTTAGATTATATCATAGGGGAATATCTTTGTGAACTTGGAATAGGCAATGAGTTTTTATATACAAAACTAAAAGCACAGTCCATGAAAGAAAAAACTGATAAGTTGGATTTCATTAAAATTAAAAACTTCTCTATGCAAGACACTGTTAAGAAAAAGGCAAGTTACTGACTGGGAGAAAACATTTATAAAACACATCTGATAAAGGGCAGGTAGCCAAAATATACCAAAAAACGTTTAAAATTTAACAATAGCCATGGCTGATGTGGCTTAGTTGGTTGAATGTTATCCTGTACACCAAGAGGTTGCTGGTTCAATTCCCAGGCAGGGCACATGCTGGGGTTTTGGGTTGTGGGCTCCATCCCTGGTAGAGGGCATGCAGGAGGCAGCAGATCGATGTTGCATTCTCACATCGATGTTTCTCTTTTTCTCTCCCTCTCCATTCCTCTCTCTCTAAAAATCAATCAAAATATATTGTTAAAAAAAACTTAACAATAAGAAAGCAAACAACCCTTTTAAAAAAGGGCAAAAGACAAAAACACGCATACAAATATTTATAGCAACTTTATTCATAATTGCCCCAAACTGGAAGCAATCAAAATGTCCCTCAACTGATGAATGGATGAACAAACTGTGGTACATCCATACAATGGAATATTCAGCAATAAAAATAAGTGAACTATCAAGCCACAAAAAAAGACATAGAAGAACCTTAATTGCATATTGCTGAGTGAAAGAAGCCACTCTGAAAGGTATAATTCTAACTATATGACATTTTGGAGAAAGCAAAACTACATTGACTGTAATAAAATCAGTGGAATGCAGGAGACTTTTAGGGCAGTGAAACTCTTCTATGATACTATAATGATGGGTACAAATAATTATATTTGTCAAAACCCACAAATAGTGAACTCTAACGTAAACAGACACTTTAGTAGGTAAAAAACAACATCTTGCAAGTCTTTTCTCTAGCCCTAAAGAAAACAAAATAGGAACAAAAGAGAAAAACCTGGCCAATACTTTACTTTGAATGGAATCTCTCCTGAAACTCTTGCAAGGAAACCTGAACAATGCAAGGGGATGGGGTAGGAGCTGTGTTCTCAGTATGCAACATCTTTATAGCTCCTGGACAGTGAGAAGTACTGAAGAATTTATCTCATTAAATATACTCAACAATTATTAGGTAAATTAATCTTCTAAGCCATTATTATTTAGGCTTTAAAGTTCTAAAGTCAAGTTTAATCTTGTTGAAAGATGGAGGGAAAAGGATACAGGTGGGTGGGGGAGGAAGCACCTGAGCTTTAATGCCTGTTTACTATAGTCAAACATACGTATACATAACTATGTCAAGTATTGGGAATCATATTACCTTCAGCATAATCTATCAACACGCGCGCGCGCACACACACACGCACACACACACACACACACACACACACACACACACACCCTACAGAGTATTAGACTATTAGTAGTTTTGATCATGAATACGGGACAGAAATTACACAAGAAAAAAAAAAAGGAAAATTTCCCCTTCCTTTGAGGAAATGTATGTCGCTCACTAAACTATTCTTCTGCCTGTCCTGATGACGACGCGGAGACAGTGCGTTATGACAGGTGCCGCTGGCCTCCCTGGGAAGCCTTTCTGGGGTACCGCAGCGCCACAAAGATCCGGGTCAGCCAACCCTCCTTCGCCCCAGCCTGCTTCCTCGCTTGCTCCCGGACCGGTGGAGGAGCCTCGCCCGGCAAGGAGGGGTGGCGACGCTGCCTGGGGCCGATCCGGAGGGGAGGGCTGGGACGCCCTTACCTGGCGGCGAGGGGGCCCCGGAGCCCCTGGGGTCCACCGGTGCGAGCTCGGCTCCGATGCGCTCGCGGGGAAGCAGCGGCGGCTCCGCGCGACGGTCTCGGTGAGGAGGGCAGGGATGCTCCGCAGCTCCCTCCTGGCCCAGCTGGTTTGTGGTTCGCAAGTTCCTGCTTCCGCTGCAGCTGCTGAAAGTTTGCGGGGGATGGGAGAGGAGGGGAGCACATTCCTGCCCTGCAACCCGGAGCTGCTTCCCAGCAACTGCGAGCGCCGGCCTCCGGGTACAGGCGGGAGACAAGAGCCTCTCCCGGCGGTGGCTCCAGCTCCCGGCGGCCGCGTTGAGCCGGGGAGGGAGCTCTAGTCCCACCGCGCCCCCGCCCCACTCACCCAGGCGCGCACCCGAGGCCAAGGGCACGGTGTGGGGGTGTGGGCGCGACCCCTGTGGTTGCCCCAGGGTCTGCAGCTGCACCTGCTGGCTTCCCTGGACCAGAGTATGCGCATATATACAGGATAAAAATGAAACTACCAAAATGTATATACAGTGAAAAGTCTGGTTCTCGCCCCCTGTGTCCTAGTCTAGGCCGTTCCCCGCAGACAGCCACTGAGTGCAGTTTCTCCACATTCAAGAGTTTACATACATTCTATCTGAGGCATAGTTATGAGAACATATTTCGATAACTGGAGACATGGAGGGTCCTCAATTAGAGTTGGCAATATATTTTTTCCAAAGGAAAAAAGTTTAATAAAGATAGAAGATTCACATTATGGTAAATGATAAAATTAAATATCTTTCTCTTGATAAGAGTTCAATTTGTGCACTTTTTTCTACTTAACTTATCCTGAGAGTTGTCCATTCATGAGTTAAATATTATGTGCAAGTCAAGCCTCAGAGAAGACATGTGGAAATTTGCAGGATTTATTGTTTATAGGTATGGATAATGATTAAAAATAAAATGGTGTCTGTTATAGTTACTAAAATTGAATCCCTAATATTTAGCATAGTGACTGGTACTTAATAGATACTCAGTAAATATTTAACTAAAGTATATTTGTAGATTGAATGAATGGAAAAGGGCATAGGTTGCAGAAGTGTGTTTTTCATCAATGTTCGCTCCACCTCCACCCCTATATACATGCAAACAAATGCAACATTATTAAACCACTGACAACTTGCCAAGAGGTCTAACCTTTGGCACTATCTCCACATTGGTAGGTGTGAAAGAGCTTTCAAACCTAAAGCACTTGGCAATTGTAGATTATTATTCTAGCCCTGATAAAGCCAACAGCTATATCCTAGTTTTAACCAATAGCTACAGGAAGCATATGTTGACAAAGACTGTCCATGAATAATGGTCCATTGTATGAAAGCAACTCTTACTACCTGTATACAGAGGATGGCCTACTCTTGAATAATATTGCAAAGAGTTATCAAAGACAAGAAAATTCCACAGTAATTTCCCACTGGAGTGGTCTTCCTGATGCAATAAGAGACTGATGTACATAGTACATTTTATCTCTGCAGATTATATACTTGGGGGTCCAGGGTAGAGGGCTGTCAGATTCTTTGAATCTCCTTACAAGGAACAGTCAATACTGGGCACTAAGTGATCTTTCCCTCACCTAGAAACTTCAGATTGAGTGTTTTCATACAATGAACCTGTTATCATTGAAGTGATATGTTAGTTTTTCAGTTAAGACAGTGAACATAATTAAAATAATGATTAGTGATGAAAATAATGATTAAAGAACTTTTCTATTAACATGAGCTAGGTGTTTAAGTTAGAAATGATATTCATTGTCTCCTCATTGCCTGAAGAGATTACTGATCCTCTTCTCCTGAGACTTAGGAGTCCCATTTCTGTGGAGGCATTTTTTAAAGTGCATTATCCAGAAAACATGTATTAAGCACCTGCAGGGGAAATTAAAGACCAATAAGACACAGAATCTACCTTCAACATGCTTATAGTTCAGAGGGAGGAGACAGAAGGTAAATCAATGGTTGTGGAGGAATAAATGTCATGATAGAAGATGCTAACTAAGGAAGCTCAGAAGAGGGGCATCTGATGCAGACTTCTGGGAGGAAGTGCATAAGTTCAACCATTTTTTATTATTTTTAAAAAATATTTTTCTTTATTGATTTTAGAGAGAGAGGGAGAGAGGGAGAAACATCAATCTGCTGCCTCCTGCACATTCCCCACTACCTCCTGCACATACAACCTGGGTATGTGCCCTGACAGGGAATCGAACTGATGACCTCTTGGTTCATGGGTCGACACTTAACCACTGAGCCACACCGGCCAGGCTCAACCATTTAAAAAAAAAAAAAACACAATATTTTTAGAGCAGTTTTAGGTTCAGAGCAAAATTGAAAGGAAGGTACAGAGATTTCCCATATACCCTCTGCCCCCACACATGCATACCTTTCCCCATTATCAACACCCCTCACCAGAGAGGTATATTTGTTACAATTGTACAAATGTAAAGTACATATTTTACCTTATGTTCACTCGGGTGTTGTACATTCTATGGGTTTGGACAAATGTCTAATAACATGTATCTACCATTATAGTATCACACAGAGGATGTTCACCTCTCTAAAAATTTTCTGTCTCAGCCTGTTCATCCCTCCCCACCTTACCCTAGACCCTGGCAATCACTGATCATTTTATTGTCTCTATAGTTTTGCCTTTTCCAGAATATCATATGGTTGGAACCACACATTATTTAGCCTTTTCAGATGGGCTTCTTTCACTTAATAAAAAGCAGTTAAGTTCCTCCATGTCTTTTCATAGCTCATTTCTGTTTATCACTGGATAATAGTCCATTGTCTGGATGTATCATAGTTTGTTTATCCATTCACCTACTCAAGGACATTTTGTTTGCTCCCAAGTTTTGGCAATTATGAATAAAGCTGCTATAAACATCGATGTGCCGGTTTAGTGTGGATATAAATTTTCAACAAGTTAAATCTTGAAGGATGAAGTTCAGTTAGCTAGATGGAGAGATAAAGGTTACATATTCCAGACAGATAAAACAGCATGACTATTCAGGCAGGATTCAGGGAATTTCATCCAGTGTACATAGAGGAATAGAGAGGCTGGGGTCAGAGCATGAAGGTTTGCATATGCTAAATTTTAAACTTTATCCTGAAGAAATGGTGAGTTATTGAAGGTTTTTAAAGTAGGGCAATAACAGGTTCAGAGACCTAGTTAATATTCTAGAAAATTCTCTCTGCTAGCCACATGTAGGTTGAGTTGAAGGAGGTGAGGCCAGAGTCCTTCTGTTTTCCAAGAAATAGAAGAAATGAGGGGACCCTGAACAGGACATAGAGATAGAAAAGATATTAAGGCAAGAGGCTCTCTAACTCATGGCTGGTTGATGTGGGGGTAACTGGCTTGAGTACTGGATGGATGGATTGCCAGGCAACATAAATGCACGGGAGGAGGAGGTAGTCTGGAGTGGATTAGAACCATAATAAGTTTTGGAATACTTGACTCCTGGTTGTATTGCTTATTAGCTGTGCGATCAAGAATAAACCCCAAAACTTCTATGTAAAATTCAGAAAGTGTTATTTACTTTATAGGCACGTCATACAGCACCAATATATATAAAAGTATTTATAACTCAAAAAGGCTGTTCAATTGTTAGTTATCACATTATATAGGCCACAAAGGTTGTTGGTCATGTGGAAGTGATTTTAAGGATGCCAAAAGACCATCAACCCCAAATGTTTCCTACCTCTGAAGCCCCTCCAGCAGAATCCTTTTATTATGAATGCCCATTTAATTTTCTAGCCACCACGCTGTAAGCTTCCTAAGGATAGGGACTGGGTCTTGTTGGAACTTTTATCTCTGGCCTCTAGCAAGTGCTGGCACATTATAGACTCCCAATAAGTGCTGAGTCAAGAAATGAAGGCATTTTATCTCCCAAGATCCTTTTTCTGAATAACAGCTTTATTGAGGCATAATTCACAGCACCATACAATTCACCTATTTAAAGTGTACAATTCAGTGTTTTTTAATATATTCACAGAGTTGGACAAACATCACCACAATAAATTTTAGACCATTTTCATCAGCCCCAGAACATTTCATCTGGCCGGACCCATTAAGAGTCACTCCCCATTTCTCCTCCACCCTCTTCCTCTTTAGCCACTAATCTATTTCTGTCTCTATAGTGCCTCTTCTGGACAGTTCATGTAAATGGAATCTACAATATGTAGTCATTTGTGATGGACTTTTTTCACATTACATGTTTTCAAGATTTATCCAAGTTGTAGCTATCATATCTGTTGTATGGATATATCACATGTTATTTATCCAGTTATAAAAAACAAGAACTCAACAGTGGTATAGGAATCCTCAGCCTCATTCCTCCACAAAGATCAACAATTAGAAAAGCTATTTATGAACAAAAACAGTTCTGGGAGAGCTCTGGAGTCCACTCAAGAAACTTAAGCAACACAGTAGAACAAAAAACGCTGAGAATGATACCACACAAAGAAAAGGAAGACATCTTCATTTTGACTGCATGGTCCCACTCCCCAAGCCAGACTTGCTTAATGCCAAGAGAGAACTTCCAAGCTAGAGAGAGTTCCCTCGCTGGGAAAGGAAGAGCAGAGTAAGGCACCAGCCTTCTGGGGCATCGCACACAAGTCTCGCTTTGGATTCACCCCACCCAGACTGGCAAAGCTGAAGCATATAGACTTGGCTAGGAATAAGGAAGAAAATCAGGGGCTACAATAGCAGCCACGTAACAGGAATGGTTGAGGTGCCTGGTGATCTGCTCTGCAGACAAGCCCAGCAATTTACACTACTGAAGAAACCAATGGCTAGCACAGGTGCCATAAATGCCCTGCAGATTTCACCAGCTTTCACGCCACAGGTATTCCTGTTTGCTGCTGACTGCTGCCTGACTCCTTCCTTGCTTTCTTCCCTGCTCCAACACCCAGAACCACACTGGCAGCCAGTGCAGGCTTCTGCAGTTGCAAAAGTGCAAGATGTCAGCCTAGATCCCTGCAGTTGACCTCCACTGCTGCCCACACACTTGAGGCTAGTTCCTCCAGCAGTGCACTTGCGTACTGCAGGCCTGACACCCATCAGCGACTTCCACTGTAGTATGTGCACCTGGGGGAGACTGTATAGCCACAAGAGAGCATACCAATAGCCACTCTCCCTCCCTCACACACACAGCTGCTTGTGGGCCTGGATCTGGCTGTGTCTTCTATCACTGGCCTGTACCACTGCACTCACCTGCAGCTAGCCACTCCAACTGTGCACCTGTATACCTCTGGAGAGACCCCTGTCTCTGGCCTCTACTTTGTCCTTGGCAAGATCCAGAAACCATGGTAGTGCACACCAACAACTAGAGACCCTGCCACTGCCAGTGAGCATGTAGTTGGCACTAGCTCTTGCTGCATTCCCTGGCCCCTTCCACCACTGAGTGGCGGCAACCGGCCCCTCCCTCTACAGCTGGCCCTCTGCAGTCTAGTGTATGACTACTACTGGCTTTGGCCACCACTGCTGCCTACCCTGGTCCCTAGCCACTGAAACTAGAGGTGCCACTAAAGACTCCAACAGCCTTTCCAGCCACTGAGAACACCCTGCCGTGCTTGTCAAGGCCTACAGAGTTGTTGATTCTGTGGACTCCTGTGTCCTGAGCCAAAAAGACATCATGCTCCCCTGGGCCCTGTGCTACCACATGCCCCTGCACTTGGTGCCCTGTATCACTGGGGATACAACATGCTCCAGTGTGCCTCCACCTGCAGGTGAAAATTGTCCCTTACTGAAGTTAGTCCATAAAGTCTGGAGGAACTGACTGCTTTTTCAAATGTGCAGACACCTACACAAGGCTACAGGGAACATGAAGAATCAGGGAAATATGTCTCAAACAAAGGAATACAGTAAACTTCCAGTAACTGGACCAAAAGAAATGGAGATTCAGGAATTGCCTGATAAAGAATTCAAAATAAATGTTCCAAAGATGTTCAGAGAGCTACAAGAGAACACAGATAAATAATATAATGCTATTAATAAAACAATACAAGAACAAGATAAGTTCAACAAAGAGATAAAAAGCATAAAAAAGAATTAAAAGTAATTTTGAAGCAGAATACAATGACTGCACTGAAGAATTCAACAAAGGGCTTCAACAGCAGACTTGACTAAGCACGAAAAAAAATCGGTGAGCTAGAAGACAGATTAGTTGAAATTACCCAAGCAGAGGAGCAAAGAGAAAATAGAATGAGAATAAACCCTATGGGACATATGGAACACCATTAAGAGAAACAATGTATGCACCATTGGAGTCCCAGAAGGAAAAGAGAGGGAGATAGGGTAGAAAGCTAACTTAAAGAAATAATGGCTAAGCACGTCCCAAAGTTCTGGGGAGAGAGTTGGATATCCAAGTTTGTGAAGCTAAGATGTCATCCCCAAATTTCAATGCAAAACATTCTTCTCCAAGAAAAAAGATAATAAAACTGTCTAAATCAAAGGCAAAGAATTTTAAAAGGAGCAAGAAAAAAAAAATGTCCTCATACAAGGGAACTTCATAAGGCTATCAGTCAATGCCTCAGCCAGAGACCTTGCAGATCAGTAGAGAATGGGATGATATATTTATCCATTTGTCAGTTGATGGGCAGAATATCCCTTTGAGAATGAAATTTTCATCTAAAAGGAAGCATGAAAAACATCATCACATCAGCATGGAGTAGGGTATGGAACACAGAATAAATATACTTTGATGTGGAAGAGGGAGAACTCTAGCCAGAATATGAATTATGCTCCCCCCTTTTACCTCCTCTCTCGCCCACCCCAAAAGAGGGCAGATAAGGGATGGAAGAGAAG
This sequence comes from Tadarida brasiliensis, assembly GCA_030848825.1. NCBI lineage: Eukaryota > Metazoa > Chordata > Mammalia > Chiroptera > Molossidae > Tadarida > Tadarida brasiliensis. The sequence goes on from CM061263.1 coordinate 28,249,352, forward strand.
AGCTGTTCAGGAGAGCAAGGTCACATTGCTTAGTGGGCCCTTCCCAGTCCCATCAGTCTGGTGGTTTGTTTAAACCTGGACTATAGCCAAACACCACCTTCTAGGAGCTTACTTTGATCTCTCCGGCCGATTTTAGTTCTATCCTTATACTCCCACAGAATACTGAACTTGCATTCATTTGTACTTTATTTTCACAGTATTGTAATGCTGAGTAGAGGAAAGAGCCTGACGTTTGAAATCAGACAGTACTAAATACTAATTCTGCTTGGTGGCCACGAGGAAGTTTCATGTTTATGGGCCTTAGAGTTGTGAAAATTCAATAAGATAAACTAGGGGAAATGTCTGTGATATAGAATAGAAAGGACTTCATCATTCAGTGAATTTGAGATTACATTTACATATGTAAAATCTCAGGGCAGTTGCCTTGAGATTTCTTGAAGAAAACAATATAAAATGAGTTGCAAAGTTCTGAGAATTCCAGAGCCTCCCCACTCTTTGATGGCATTGCATTGCTAGGTCAACGTCCTTGACCTACCCAAACTGGCAGTTGCCGTTCTGCATTACCTGTACTCCTTTCTCACCTTTGCTTGTTTCAGAATGGCAGCTTGCCGATAGTTGTCAAGGTCCCCAGAAGTGCCTAGACTGTAGCAGCATCCACTTCCTTTGAAGATGCACGCGTACCATTTTTTGTCACACTTCCAACTCCTTCACCATCTAGTATTTTTTGTATGGTCGCCCACTGCCACACTCCAGCTTTCAGACCTGAAGCAGGGGGCTTCCATCCAGACAGTTGTGGATTCGGATCCTAAATCTACCTAAATCTACCTCTCCTTAGTTGTAAAACAAAATGAAAAAACTATCTATTTTGTAAAGTTCTCACGTTAGGGATAAATGCCTAATGTGTGGATGGTGCTTAAAGGTGACGCATCAGTACACTAGCAAAAAGCTTATCCTTTGAGGCGTGTTTGGTTTTCAGGCGGTTGGGCCCTTTAAGGGGGCGTCGCCCTAGTTTCCTGTGTGAGCCGCGGCCCTCTAACCCGGAACTGACAGCCGCGCGCAGCCGGCGCCGCCAATCCGCGTCCCGGAAGGAGCCAGCCTGGGGCGCATGAGCGAGTGAGTGAAAGCGGCGCCGCCCGCAGGTGGCAGGCGCGGTTGAAGTCTGGCGTTTCCCGCCTCGCTCTCGTTGGGATTTCTCCAGGGAAGGCGGGCGAGCAGCGTGCGGCTGGCCTCGCCTTATTGCGCGTCTGTTCCCAAATAGAGCCTCCCCATTCCCCACCGCCCGCGCTCCTACGTGGGCTGAGCACACCACGGCACACCGCGGCCTCGCTGCGGCGCCCAGGCTCGTTGTAGCATCCCCGTCCCCGTCCTTGCCCGGTCGCCCTGCTGGCGGAGCGGTGACCGCCCGTCCCGCCGTTCCTCTGCTGCCTTCGCTACCGGCACCATGGGCAGTGAGCAGAGCTCCGAGGCCGAGAGCCGACCCAACGATCTGAACTCCTCAGGTCGGTGCCCTAACTTCCACCCTCTTCCACCAGCCATGTCGGCTTGCGGCGCGTGCTGCCTCCCAGCCTAGTGGGGTCTGGGACCGGCTGACAGGAACGCACAGAAAGCCCTCACCGTGCTTTTTTCTTAAAAAAAAAAAAAAAGTCACCATCTGTTCTAGCCTTGAATCCCCTGATGGAAGTGAGTGCCTGTGAACGCAAGCTAAGCCAGCGTGGGCGTCCATTCCCATTATTTATTTTCAAAACAGCTGTTTCTCCTAGCTGCAGCCTATTTAAAAGATGACCTAATTAATTATTGGCTTTAGTACTCATGACTGACAGTGAGATTTGGTTCTCACAGTGGATGGATCGTAAACAGGAACTGTAAGAACAGGTTCCCTCTTAAAAACGGGTCTTAGAGGTTCCTTTTCAGAAGGGGTGTGTGAACGGGTGTACACTCTTTTAACCCTTGAGTGCGTTAGGTAAATTACCAAGAGGTTAAGAGACATTTCTGAAAGAGCAATAAAAGAGATTCTGGAGGAGTGAATGCCATGCCATAGGATACTCTAGCCTCTAGGAGGCAGGGCAGTTCTGTGGCATCCCTGGATCAACATTTGAAGAACCTGACTGTGATGAACTTGCAAATCTACCTTATAGAGTGTAAAATACTGTAAGGGTTTATTCTGGGCCCAACCAGGAACATGCTTGGGGAGAGGAGGATGTCTTGGGTTAGGGAGTCCTTGATAGTTTGAATCACTTCCCTACAAGTAGATTACATTTTCCTAAGAGACCTGAAATTGACCTGCCTCTCTAGCAGTCCTCCAAGTTTCTGAATTTTGCTTTAGCCTAGAAGGGACCTACTGATTATTTTTTTACCTTTTTTGGACTAATGCCTGTAACTATAAGGATGAAGGGGCTGGTGCCTTAGGAATACACCCATTATCTAGGGTTGAGTAGGACCTGTAAAACATACTTGGTTTGTGTGATGGGTGGCTAGACAGCTTTGCAACCACAGTGTCACAGGGATGGGTCATGTATACCAACAACCCGTAGACCTCCAATTCCTTTCCTAACTGTTCCTAGCACTGTTGACCTTGGGCAAGTCACGGTCAAATTTTGTACCCTTATTTCCTCATTGATAAAATAGGGACAGACAACAGGAAGATCAAAAAAGTAAAAATTAAAAACACAATCTACCTATTTTGTGTACTGAATAAGAAAATATTTTAAATTACAAAACAATTTCATATATATTCCTGTAATGTTTGAATTTTTTAAAACTACTATGGAAAATGGAGGTCCTCCATGATTCATTTCCCTTGCCCGAGCCCCCACCGCAGGATGAATCCAGTTAGCATTTTTTGGTATAAAAATATTCTTTTTAATAACTACAGTGAAACAGCTTTGGTGAGACAGGTGGCTAATGAACATGTAACTCCTGAGCAGTTTAACTTTATTTTTAGTGACTCCTTCTCCAGCTAAGCACAGAGCCAAGATGGATGATATTGTGGTTGTAGCTCAGGGCTCCCAAGCCTCACGAAATGTCAGCAATGATCCTGATGTCATCAAGTTGCAAGAGATTCCAACCTTCCAACCACTTTTGAAAGGTAAGGGCTTGCATTTTGACTTATCTGGACTTGCTGGGAAGGTTTGCATAGCTCCACTACTCTCCCCAGATACCTATGTGCCTTACTCATCTCCTTTAGGTCTTTCTTTAAATGGCACCTACTCTGTGAGGCCTTCCTTGACTGCCCTATTTAGAATTGGAGGCCTTTCCCCTGCCTGTTTTTCTCTGTAGCATTTAATCCTCTTTGACCTACTGCATAATTTACTTGGTTACTGTCTTTATTTTTCTGCTAAAATGTATGCTCCATGATTGCATTGGTTCCAAGTGTTGAGTCCTCAGCACTTGGAGGAGAGCCTGGTATAAAGTAGGGTCTGAATAAATGAATGATGTTAGAGTTGACCCTTACCTGTTATATTTCCACCAATGGTCTGGACTATGGGTTGACTGGTTCAGATCCACAGAGGGAATCTCCATGACCACTAATGACTACTTTAAAAAAATGTTTTTATTGATTTTATAGAGAGAGGGAGGGAGAAGGAGAGAGAGAAACTTCCATGAGAGAGTCATGGATTGGCTGTCACCTGCACGCCCCCTACTGGGGGATTGAGCCCACAACCCAGGCATGTGCCCTGACCCAGAATCAAACCAGAGACCTCTTGGTATGATGCTCAGCCAACTAAGCCACACCAGCTGGGCCACCACTGACACACTTTTAATTATTTCTGTCAACCGTATTGTATGAGAGGAGTGTGTGTATATTGAGAGGGAGAGTATATAAACCATCAGCCTTCCTGATTAATGTATATTGAGGTAGTGACATTTTAATATGAATTTTATTATTCATTTAATAATTTTATTTTATATTTTTGTTAATTTTAAATTAGTAAATATATTAATTTATTTTGTCATTTTCATATCTCCATTAATTAGTGGTGATGATTTTCTATGAGTGGAGTGGGGTTTCTACTATAAGAATCTCTCTATCTCCTTCTCCCCCAAAAGATTAGGCTGTATAAATGAACATAAGGTCCTGGTTTATTAACCTGGTACAACGTACAGTAATATAAATCATCTTACATTTATATATCTATTTTAAAAGCCCCTGCCATACACACATCATCCCTTTAAATCTTATATCATTAAATATGTTTGAATGATTTGTGCTAGATCAGATAGCTGGCTGATAGAGAGGGTGTATTTGAACATCACTGATGTCAAATTCGATACTAGTTACAATATTCCACATTGTACTTAAAAAACAAATGGTGTTTTACGATGATCCATATATCAACCCATTCTTCCTAGCACTTCGTCTGCTTTACTGATGAAGCAATACAAGCTTTCAGTCTGTTCTCCACAGTCCTTGGAGTTAGACTTTGGTAAACTCTTCTGGCTGCTACATAAAACGACATGTTACGTCCTGTTACCATCTTCTTACTAGTTTTCATGATTTTGAGAAATCATGTGATTCGCCAAAGAAGTCAATTCAATATTAATGAAATTTCCATGTCCACATATCCTTGTACAATAATATTAAAAGATATAACCTTTATCTTTAGAAACTTAGAGGTGGAAACTGGTATTCTCTGCTCCATCCCTTGTAGAAGTGCATGCAGTACTTCTCCCAGCAGAATTTTCATGGCTCTACTTCCTGTGAACTGCATCCTTTCTCCTCCTAAAGTCTTCTAGTTCTCAGTGAGGCCTTATGTGACCAATTTTTGTCCCCAGTTTAGGGAAATACTAAATACAAACACACAACAACAACTCCCCTCAGAACACTGAGATATATTTAATAATTTTCTGAGATTAGTGTTTCTTTTTTAAGCATTTGAAAGAATTCATATTTTATGATACTAAATTGACCAGTAGGAGAAGCATCTAGGAAAAGGCTTGTTGTTAAGGGAAGCTCACCTCAGATTTAAAATCATCACTGGGAACCCTGGAAGTGAATAGTTAATGCAGTGCAGCTGGACTTGGTTGCATTGACACCTAGGTTTTAACTGGTACTTGGCCACCAACTAGCTGCGTTACTGTGGCTTTGTTTTTCACCTCTTTGAACCTTGGTTGTTGAGAACATTGAGTATAGGTACAGGGGAGAGGAAAGCTGGTGAGTAGCAGGTTGCAATAAACAGGTGATCTAGGATTTAGAAGGTAGAGAAATCACTTGAGAGTGGCATGAAAGTAGAAATGACAACATGTAACAATGGCTAGACTGCGAGAAACAAACAAACAAAGCCAGTGAGCACTGAAGTTGATGCTCATGTTTCACTTGTAAAGAAGAAACATCTTGGACAGTGATTAGAAAAGATAGGCAAAGGGGGCAATTGGGTGGAAATAATAAGTATAATTATGATAATGGTAGCTAGTTCCCTCCCCCCATACCTCTTCATGATAGCTATTATTCTTTCCATTTTATAGACTAAAACATTGGTGCTCAGAGTTTAAATTCAGTGCCTAAAGTCACATGGCTGTAAGTAATAGCCCATCGTATGATGACATCAGGACATCAGGTGTTTAACAATTTTGTGCATAGAATAAGACTCAGTTCCCAATTCTAGCAAAGCCCATTGTTCACATCACTAGGCTGTAATAGGAAATAGAGTGATGGGTGTGAGGTTGTTTGGATTTTTAGGTGCAGCATTTGTTTCAGTGCCTCCTGCTTCGACATTGTTCTGCCTGGTAATTTAAAGCCCTGCCGGCTGCCTGCTGGGCGGCTGCAGGGGCCACTCATCACTGTTGCCTTTATACTCTAATCTCTTTTTCCCCCCTTTACTGCTTTCAGGATGAGGCTATTTCTCAAAGTAGTAAAAGGGCCACACAGTGAGGCCTCTACCCCCCAGGTTTGATTTCAGAAAGCTTTTATTCAAGTTAATGACAGTTTATTCTTCCAAAACAATATATTCAAGTATTACACAGAGTTCACTATTGTTCCATAATGTCATATGATGTAATGCTAATGCTGGTGGGTGATCTGCAGAGGCAGTGGCCAGGCAAGTTTGGGGCTATTTGTATGACTGAGGTAATGTTTGCATTTTTAATAAGCAAGCAGATTCTTTCTTTGGTCTTAACCCTTTTGGATAATTATACCAGAGTATAATTTATGCCCCATACTGATGCCAAATATGTATCCCTCTTTTTTTTTAAGTCAAAAGAATTTCTGTCTGAATTACCAATTTATTTAGAAAGGTAAAGCATTTAGTAGAAAATTAAAATTAAAAAATTAGAAAGTAGCAATAAATAGTCATGACAGAACACAAAGTCAAAATGTCGATTTGATACAAATTAGTTAGATTCCTAGGGATTAAACAAGTATAGATTTCTCACTTAAAACTCAACCTCTCATTTTTAAATGAATCCCATTATTTTATGTCATTCTATAGAAATGAAATATTCAAAAGATAAAGGCAACATCGATGTTTTATATATATATATATGTTATAAAAATAATTATTCTGTATACTCCTGGTGATGCATATATGCATGCATACACACACGCATGTATAGACACACATATGACATTCCTTGCAACTGACCTATCATTTTTATTGACCCTGGATACAACATGAGATTGTCTTGCTTCCTAAGGACGAGACTGTCTTTGTTACCAACAAGGTCAAACATATACAGTGTAGATGCTTCAATGATAATAAACAGCTTTGTTGGGAATTTTGTGTTTGGTTGTGAAGAACATGATATATGTGAAGTAGATTTTGACAATTAAAAAGAACTGGGGATTTTTCTTGGTGAAGCAAAATCTCATGGAACAGCAGTGAAGGCTGTCAAATCACATGGAACACTGAGAATTCGTGCTTGAGGTTGAAGCTGGGTTAGAATGACTCGATGGAAAAGGGTGATAAGGAGAATATGAGGGAGCTAGATTTCTAATGGCCAGTTTCTTCACATATTTCTCACCTACTTGTCTATTAGCCAGACAAATACTATGAAGGTAGAAAGTCTTTGCATTTATCAGACACCTGTCTTTTCCAGCTGTCAGACCTTATCTCAGCATTGGAAAATGGAGTGTAGCCCTGGCCAGTGTGGCTCAGTTGGTTGGGCATCTTCCTGCACACTGGAAGATCGGTTTGATTCCCAGTCAGGGCACGTGCTCAGGTTGGGGGCTGCCGATCCATGTTTCGCTGTCACATCAATGTGTTGTTGTTTTTCTCTCTCTCTCTCCCTCTCCCTTCTTCTCTCTCTAAAAATCATTAACAACTTCTTTTTAAAAATGAGGTGTCAAAGGACAAGACAGGAGAATGGATCTTTATCAGAGCGCAGTCTTCTCTGAATGGCTTAAAGGTGACTCTAAGCCCAGGTTGATCCTAAGAGTGTTATTTTCCCCCAAACACCATACAGCCGGCCCTGGTCGCGTCATGCGGGAGGCAACCAGTCGATGTGTCCCTCTCTCTATCCCTCCCTCCCTCCCACTCTATCTGATGATAAATGTAAAAATATCCTCAGGTGAGGATTAAAAAAAAAATAAATTCTATTACTTATTGAAAGAGAAGTGTTAAAACCTCAAACTGCTATCATGAATTTGTCTATTCCTTATTCTGTCTGTACTTTGGAAGTCTATTAATAAGCACGAAGCCATTAATGATTATTACATGGACCCGTTTATCATTATGAAATGACTTTCTATCTGAAGTCTATTTTGTCTTATATTAATATATCCACTCCAGCTTTCTTACACTTAACTGTTTGCTAATATATTTTTCCCATTCTTTTCTTTATTTATATAACCTATTTGTTTATTTGCATCTTTATATATTATAGTGTATCCTTATAGACGGTGTATAATTGGGTATTGCTTTTGTATCTAGGCTGACAGTCTGTGTTTTAATTGGGATATAAATTGATATGGTTGGATACAGATCTTCCCTTTTGCTCTTCATTTTTATTTGTGCTGTTTGCTTTTGGTTTCTCTCATACTCCTTTCCTGACTTTTTTTGATCAGTTGAATATTTTTTAGTTCCTCTATTAGCTTTTTTAATTCCTCTATTAATTCTTCTATTAGCTTTCTTAGTTGTACAGCTTTGCATTATTTTTTTGTTTGTTAATCCTCACCCAAGAATATTTTTCCATTGATTTTCAGAGAGAGTAGAAGGGAGGGAGGAGGAGAGAGAGAGAAAGAAACATCGATGTGAGAGAGACACATGGATTGGTTGCCTCCCGCACGACCAGGGTGGGGATCGAACCTGCAACCCAGATACGTGCCCTTGACCGGGAATCAAACCCGTGACCCTTTGGTCCACAGGCCTATACTTTAACCACTGAGCCAAACCAGCCAAGGCCCTTTGCATTACTTTTTGAGTGGTTGCTCTAGGGAGTACAATATTACTTAACATATAATAGTTGAAATAGAGTTAATGTTGTACTGCTTCACATAACATGTAAGAACCGTTCAACAGTATGGTTCCATTCACTCCACTTCTTTGTGCTATAGTTTTCATATTTAGTGCTGATCTCCATATGTTAGAAATGCCATGGTGGAGATATTTGTTTGTTTTAAACTGTCATATATCTTTTAAAGAAATTAAGAGAAGAAAAAATTGCATATTGAATGTTATGTTTACCCACATATTTATCATTTCTGGAATTCTTTTTTTTTTTTAATCCTCACTTGAGGACATTTTTGCATTTATCTTCAGATAGAACAGGAGGGAGAGAGGGAAGAAGAGAGAGAGAAAAAAACCTTGATGTGAGAGAGACACATCGAGTGGTCCCCACCCACACGACCCCAACCGGGGCTGGGGACAAACTGCAGCCGAGATATGTGCCCTTAGCGGAAACCAAACCCGGGACTCTCTGGTCTTCGGGTTGATGCTCTAACTGCTGAGCCAAACCAACCAGGGCTCATTTCTGGAATTCTTAATCCCTTCCTACGGATTCAAATTTTCATTTGATGTCACTTATTTTTTTCTTTCTTTCTTTCTTTCTTTCTTTCTTTCTTTCTTTCTTTCTTTCTTTCTTTCTTTCTTTCTTTCTTTTGTTAATCCTCACCTAAGGATATTTTTCCATTAGTTTTTTTAGCTACGAATCTGCAACCCAGGTACATGCCTTTGACCTGGAATAGAACCCATACCCTTTAGTCCTCGGGCCAATGCCCTAACTGCTGAGCCAAACCTGCCAGGGCTGATGTCACTTATTTTTAATCTGAAGAACTTCTTATAGCATTTCTTGCAAGTGCAGGTCACCTGGAAACAAATTCTTTTTGTTTTTATTTATTTGAAAATGTCAGTTTTTGCCCATTTTCATTATAAAGTTTTTTTGTAATTACCAAATGTTTGAGGAGATATTGTGAGACTGTAAAACTAATTTTTCAACACTTTTTCACTGGTTATAATATCCATTGATGTTTCTTGCTTGAATTAATTGTACAGGGATGATTGCCAAATAGTGATTTTCTAACTTTCTCATTCTTCTAAATTAATATTATTGGTTGGACTTTACTATAAGGAGGACCTGTCTCTGCTCCCCATTTATTTATTTAAGCCAATGTGGAACCATGAGTTATATAATCTGTTACAATCATTATTTATTTTTAGTCTCAAAATGCTCCAAACTTAGCTAGTCAGAGTACCATCAGTCTAGCTTTCTATGTTCTTTTGACATATTCTCATTATTCTTTGAACATGTTTTTATTTTCTGGCACAATATAATATTCCAGACTTATCTTGTTCTTCCCTGGCCCCAGCCTTAGAATCAGAATCAGGCATTCTAAGAACCCTGGTTCTTTCAGTAGAGAGTGAGATTTAGAAACCACATCTAGGCCCTCTCATTGCATCTAGCAAGGAAATCTCTCTCTCTCTCTCTCTCTCTCATATACACACACACACACACACATACACAGACACATGCATACACATTTGCACCTATATTTATTTCTATATTTATTTATTTTTCTTTATTGATTTTAGAGACAGAGGAAGGGAGAAGGAGAGAGAGATATAAATATCAATGAGAGAGAGCATCAATTGACTGCCTCCTGCATGCCCCCCATGGGGATCGGGCCCACAACCTGGGCATGTGTCCTGACCAGGAATTGAACCAGGGACCTCTTGGTGCATGGGTTGATGTGCAGCCACTGAGTCACACTGGCTGGGCTATATTTAAATGATGAGTTTCCACTAAGTGTTCAATATGTTCTCTGATCTATGGTTTATAGTTTTTATCAAATAGTTTGGCCATTATTTCTTTCAATATTTTTCTGCTCTCACCCCTCCCTTTTCATGGGACTCCAGTTTCTATGTTAGATCACTTCATATTTTCTCACAGATGAGTCACCTTTCAATTAAAAACAAGCAAACACTCTTTTCTTTCTGTCCTTACTTTGGATAATTTTTACTGCTATGTTTCCAGGTACGTATTTCTGTCATACCTATACAACTCTTAATCCCATCCAATGTATTTTTAATTTCAGATAATTGTACTTTTCAGCTTGAGATGTCCCTTGCCCCCATTTTAAAAAGGTTTTCATTTCTCTGATTGTCATGCTTATGTTTTTCTTTGCTTTTTGAACAGAACATAGAGAATATATGTATAATAATTAACTTTCTTGCATGCTAGTTCATCACTTCTGGATCTGTTTTTTTATTGAATGAACTTTCTCCTTGTCACAACTCATATTTTCTGCTTCTTTGCATGCATGAATTTTTTTATTGTATGCCAGACAGGGTATATTTTATGTTTTTGGTTGCTGGATTTTGTTTTATTCCTTGCAGCGGTGGGGGACCTTTTTTCTGCCAAGGACCATTTGGATATTTATAACATCATTTGCAGGCCATACAAAATAATCAACTTAAAAATTACCCTGCTGTATTTGGTCAGGCTAATTTGGTGAGGCATGTGATGTTAGCTGATATTGATTTCTCAGGCCTTATATAGCCCGTGGGCTGGACATTCTCCACCCCTGCTTTAAAGAATATTGGACTTTGTTCAGGTATAAGGTTGTTACTTGTAATCAGTTTGGCCCTTTCTAGGCTTGCCTTTAAGCATGTTGGGGCTCATCCCAGCAGCCTTTAGTCTAGTTTAATTACGCCTCACTGCTAAGGCACGACCCTTCTGTGTGCTCTGCTGTTGTCCCATGTATTTCGAGGTCTCTCCACACTGGCTGGTGGGAACGTGAACTGCTCTTAGCTCTATGTGAGTTTCGGAAATTGGTTCTACTGCTTTCTTGTAGTTCTTTCACCAGCCTTGTGGAATCTCACTTCATAAATTTGCAGCTTAGTGTGGCCAGAGATTCAAGGGTGCCTGTGCAGCTCTCAAGTGCTCTCAATAGAGCTCTCTCCTCTCCCATATTCTGTTGTGTCAATTTTAAACACCTCAGTCTCCCCAAACTCCATACTGTCTTTCACTTACCGACGCTGCTGGGCTCTTTATAGACATCCCTTCCTAGTCGGGGGAAATGATGGGGCTCACTTGCTTTCCTTCTCTCAGGGATCAAAGTCCTGCACTGCCTGTTATACAGTATCTGAAAAGAGTGTTTCGTATATTTTGTCTGGTTTTCTAGTTGTTCATGACTGGAAGGCATTATAGCAGTTAATCTTTCTGGGCAGAAGCAGAAGTCCTCTTTAAAAATGCTTTTTAGCCCTGGCTGGTGTGGCTCAGCGGTTAGAGCGTTGGCCTGCGGTCCAGAGAGACCCGGGTTCGGTTCCCACTAGGGGCACGTACCTCGGTTGCAATTTGTCCCCGGCCCTGGTTGGTCGTGTGGGAGGCAGCCACTCGATGTGTCCCTTTCACGTCGATGTTTCTCTCCTCTCTCTCTTCCTCTCTCCCTCCCACTCTATTTGAACAAAAAATGGAAAAGTGTCCTCAGGTGAGGATTAAAAAATAAATAAATAAATAAATAAAATAAAAATGCTTTTTAATCCATGTTTTTCTGTCCATTACCATTTTTTCTATTTACTTGAGAGCCTCATGCCAACAACCTTTGATTACTGAATTGATCATTCATTTTTGCAACATATTGGTAAACACCTGTCAAGAGCCTGGTAGAGTGCTAGACAGTGGAGATACCAAGAATATAAGACACAGTTTCAGCTTATGGTTTTGTGAGTGATTTAGACAGGTAAACAGCTCATAATAACATAGTCTGAGTAATACTGGCCATATGCCCAAAAGACTGTGCATGCATGGAGGATAGAATCAGACCTGGAAATGTGGGGCAGATTTCACAGCTGAAGTAACATTTGAGCTGGGCTTTGAGGTATGAATAGGAGGTAGTCACATAGGGAAAATAGTGTCAGGGAGAGTATTCATGGTTTAAAGAATCTTCCACATAAATACAAAGATATAATTAAAAGATGCCAAAATAATTCTTGACCAAAATTATATCTAGGATATACTGCTTTGATTTTCTTTTCTTGGTCTAGATACCACTATGCAGGTTAAATTCTGATTTTAATTTCAAGCTATATTAAACATTAACTTACTGGAATAATTAACTGTCAGATAGTTATATAGTGATTACTCATTCTTTTTTGTGTCTTTAAACTTTTAATTTGTGTTATAATTTAAACAAAATATACATGATTTACTTTAGCTAGTACCCAAGGATATGTCTTTCTAAGCAGTATCATTTCCTGCCTGAGCTAGCCCATTACTCCTGGAATATAACAATAAAGATAGATGTATATACTTCCTTTTATGGCTCTGGTTTCACAGTAGTTTCTGGTAAATAGCCTAGAAACATTCTAAGGCTGACTGGTATAAAATTCTGTTAGTCACCTTCAGTCAAATTCGCCCTGGCCAATTTGGCTCAGCGGTTAGAGCGTCAGCTGATGTACCAAAGGGTCTCAGTTTTGATTCCCTGTCAAGGGCACGTACCTGGGTTGCAGGTTTGATCCCCAGCCCTGGTCGGGGTTGTTTGGGAGACAACCAATCGATGTGTCTCTCTCACATCGATGTTTCTCTCTCTCTCCCTCTCCCTCCCTTTCACTCTATCTGAAAATCAATGGGAAAATATCCTTGGGTGAGGGTTAATGAAAAAAAAATTCTTCTATTTTTAAACACACTAGCATTTGAGACTGAAATATTTAGGAAAGTTGAGTTTTAAAGGTATTCCTAGAATTAAAGAAAAATTCCAGGCCCAGCCGGTGTGGCTCAGTGGTTGAGTGTCGACCCATGCACCAAGAGGTCGCCAGTTTGATTCCTGGTCAGGGCACATGCCCAGACTGTGGGCCAAATCCCCAGTGGGGGGCATGCAGGAGGCGGCCAGTCAATATCCTCTCTCATCGATGTTTCTGTCTTTCTCCCTCTCCCTTCCTCTCTCTCTAAAATCAATAAAGAAAAAAAAAAAATTCCATTCACTTACCCCCAAATTTTAACTGGCTATTGGACAGATTAAATTGATTCTAATTGTCTAGTATTTGGAACTGGGCACAAGTGAAAGTCACATGCTGTTTTTAGAATCATGTTTCATGTATCCATTTAACCATATTCATTGAATGCTTGCTGTTCATCAGATATTGTTAGGCTTAGAGATACAAAAACCAAAACCATTATTCCTTCTCATGAGGAGCTCACAGTCTAGTGAGGGAAACTACATGTCTTGTTAACAGATAAATTGTGATTCAACATGATAATGGATGTAAATAAAGTATAACCCTTTGGTGAACTTAAAGGATGGAACAACTTATTCTGAGAGAGGCAGGAAAGATTGACTAGGACCAGAACAACTTAGAAGAATTTATAGCCGTGGTCTTGATAGTAACTATTTTCAAAACTTTATTATTCATAAGAGACCACCTGGAGAAACTTTTTTTTTTTTAATCCTCACCCGAGGATATTTTTCTACTTGTCTTCAGATAGAGTGGGAGGGGGAGAGAGAGAAACATCAACGTGAGAGGGACACATCGACTAGTTGCCTCCCGCATGACCCCGACTAGGGCCGGGGACGAACCGAGTTACATGCTCTTGACTGGAATTGAACCCACAACTCAGTGGTCCACGGGTGGACACTCTAACTGCTGAGCTAAACCAGCGAGGGCTGGAGGAACTTTTTTTAAAAAATGCTGAATATAGAGCTCCAAACTCAGAGAGAGAGTCTGATTCAGTAGGTTGAGGTAAAAGGCATCTGTATGTTATACTAGCATTCTAGGTAATTCTGAAATGGGTCCACGGATCACACTTTGGAAAACATTGAGCTGGAACTTGAGTCTCCTACTTGAGATCACAGAGTTGTTAGATCATTCAACTAAATGATTTTAGATATTTTTAAAAAGGGTATCAAAAGGGTATTTTCAATATATTACTAGGTTTTTACTATTTCTGGATGAACGTCATTATTAAAACTGATTCACATTGAATGCCTGTACATTAAATTTTGGACTCATTGAAAATTCATTATTTGAAGAAGAATTTTTTAGAAGTCACAGATTTTCATAATGAGTGGATAAAAAAGCTGTGGTACATTTATGCAATGCAATACTACTCTGCCGTAAAAAGGAAGAAAATTTTACCCTTTGTGACAGGATGGACCTGGAGAATATTATGCTAAGTGAAATAAGCCAGTCAGAGAAAGACAAGTACCATATGATTTCACTCATATATGGAATTTAATGTAGAAACTGAACTGCCAAGCAAAATAGAGACAGGCTCATAGATAGAGAGCAGGCAGACAGCTCTCGTGGTTGGGGGGTGATATTGGGGTGGGGAGTGGGGAGGGACTGAGCAAAAAGGAAGAAAAAGAGAGAGAACTGGTGGACCTGGACAGCAGTGTGGTGATTGTAGGGGGAAAGGGGATGGTGGAGGTGGAAGAGGGCATAGAGAGGATAAATGGTGATGGAAGAAATAAAATAAATCAAATAAATATTTTTTCTATTAAATTCAATTTCACAGAAAGCCAATGAAATGCAAAGTGACATTGTAAAGAATGAGTTTTGGTATATAATTATTTGCTTCATAAGAGCTGATTAAAATCATTAACAAAAGTTTCTTAACAGGTTTCTAAGCATGTTTATCAACATATGAAAGTGTCAGTAAGCAAATATATGTAAACAACAGTGCAGTTTTGAATTGCAAGATGGTTGGAGCAGGCATATCACAATTTGGAGATAGCTTTGTTATTTATTCAGTCTTTTTAACTTTGTAGTTTTTCTCTAACTTATAATTAAAATATTAGCGTATTTTATTTTAGTAAATCTGATGTTATATCAAGATTAATATATACCAGCTACAAGCTAAGGAAACAAATGATAAATCCTACTGAGAGGAGTTAACAGTTATATAGGCCAGAGAGACACTGAAATTCTTTAATGCTAATAAATATCATAGTGCATTCATATTTTGCCTTTTTTTCATAAGATGGCCTCCCTTTAATGTAATTTACAGCAGTGATGTTTTTACCACTTTTGCCACTAGATGTCACTAGACTAAAACAATTAGTAAACTGGTTGCAACTGCTATAACCTGTGACAATATTTGCGAATTTGGCTAATAAAGCTTACGCTGTAGCAGCTAGATTTCTCATAAAACCAGGTCAGAGCTTCAAGCACAATCTAACTGTAAAATATACATATTCTGTGGCACATTAGTAATCTATAATTAGTTATTTTAGTGTTTATCAGGACAGAAAAGGAAAAAATTCACTGCCACAGGAAACTTTGTGACCTTAATTTTTTTAAGAGTAAACTATTTTCAGGCTATCACTGTACTAAAAAAATATTTATTACACCAAAAGTTTCTCAGGAGTTGGGATTGTATGTCAATCGTCTCTAATTTCTCAGAGCCTAGCACAAAGCTCGGCACTTGGTAGGTGTTCAGTATGTGTTATTAAGCGTTAGGGTAGTATACTAGATGTTATAGGGGGAAAATGATGGGCCATGATGATCTCATTTTGAAGAAAGAATCTACAAAAGCATATGCACACAGCTCAGGGTAATATCTGTGTACCAAATGAGTACTGCAGTCATTAAATTCTGTGGTATTTCAGAGGATCAGTAGCTCTTGGGAGTTAGGGGCAGGCATTAGAAGTGTCCTCAAAAAAGGGTAACAATGAAAAGGGAGGGCTGGTACAGGTGAAGAAAGTAATGAGCCAAGTTTTGAGGGTAGGAAATTATGATCAGTAAATATTCAGAAAGTTAAGAAGTCAAGGGTCTGGAATTTAAGTCTTATACTGGACTTAATATTTTTTAGGGGGGAGGAGCCATTAAAGAATATTGGGTGAGTGAATAATAATAATATGCTTGGTAATGCTTTGCAATTTACAAAACACCAGCACTTGAAGAAGGGTGAATTAAAGATGATTACTCTTTGCCCTGGCTAGTGTGGTTCAGTGGTTAGAACATTGGCCCATGCACCAAAGGGTTGCAGATTTGATTCCCAGTCAAGGGCATATACCTGGGCTTTGGGTTCGATCCCCAGCCCTGGTTGGGACCCGTGCGGGAGGCAACTTGATGGATGTTTCTTTCTCACATTGATGTTTCTCCCTCTCTCTCTCTCTCCCTCCCTCCCTCCCTTCCACTGTCTCTCACAATCAGTGGAAAAAATATCCTACTCTGGTGAGGATTAACAACAACAAAAAGATGATTACTCTGATTTTAAAATGCTTCTGCTCTAAAGTCTATTAAAAACACTTCTGTTAAAAAGAGATAATGTAGATAGAGGACAGCATAGTGCCTGGAACTTAGTAAACCCTCAATAAATGATTCTTGTTGATAATAATATTATTAAAGTAGAAAAAAATATTAAGGACATTCTACAAAATAACTGACTTTTGTTCTTCATAAGAGTCAAAGTCATGCCTGGCTGGGTGGCTCAGTTGGTTGGAGCATCGTCTTGTACACCAGGAGATTGTGGGTTCAATTCCCTATCAGGGCAGGTGCCTTTGCAAGTTTAGTCCCCGGTTGGGGCTTCCGTGGGAGGTGGCCGATAGATGTTTCTCTCTCTCAAATCAATAAACATATCCTTGGGTGGAGATTAAAAAGAAAAAGAATCAGCCCTGGCCGGTTTGGCTCAGTGGTTAGAGCGCTGGCCCGGGGACCAGAGAGGCCCGGGTTCGGTTCCCGCTAAGGGCACGTACCTTGGTTGCAGTTTGTCCCCAGCCCCGGTTGGGGTTGTGTGGGTGGCAGCCACTCGATGTGTCTCTCTCTCACATCCATGTTTCTCTCTATTCCTCTCTCTCTCCCTCCCGCTCTATCTGAAGATAGATACAAAAAAAAAAAAAAAGTCAAAGTTATGAAAGACAAGGAGTGACTGAAGAACTGTCATAGATGGGAGGAGCTTTGCCTCAATATAGCTCCATTTTTTTTCTCCTTATTTTGTTCTAGTATTATCATATATAAATCTATATGTGATGTATTAAAATATAAGTATATTTATACTTATTATAAATATATTTTTATATATGCTAAACCCCAAAATACAGTGTCATAGTTACTGCTTTAGAAATGTTTACATCTTTCAAGGATGTTAAGAGAAGAAATGAGTAAACACATTTATACAATATTTTATATTAACTCAAATATTTACTATTTTTGGCATTTTTTTATTTCTTCTTGTAGCTTTGAGTCATCAACTGGTGTCACTTTCTTTTAGCCTAAAGAGACTTTCTTCAGTATTTCTTGTAATATAGGTCTATTAGCAATAAATTTACTCAGTTTTTGTTTATCTGGAAATGTCTTTTATTTTTATTTTTGAAGAATAAATTTGCTGGATATGGAAATCTTGGTTGACAGAAATTTTCCCCAGTACTCTCTCTCTGTTATTCAACTCTCTTCTAGCCTCCATTGTTTAGATAAGTCATTTTTCTTTTGCTGTTTTCAATATTTTCTTTTTGACTCTGGCTTACAGAGTTTGTTATATATCTAGGTGTTGGTCTTTTTGTACTTTCCCTACTTGGAGTTTATTGAGCTTCTTGAATGTGTAGATTAATATTTTCCATCAAAGTTGGTAAGCTTCTCTTTTCTCTCCTTCTGAGATTTCCACTGTGTTATGTCTTGTAATGCTTGATGTTGTTGCACAGATATCTGAAGCTTTGTTTATTTTTCTTCAATGTTCTTTCTCTGTTATTAAGATTGGATAATTTCTATTTTTAGGTTCACTAAATCTTTCTCTTGCCATTTCAAAACTGCTGTTGAATTGCTCTGGTGAATTTTTCATTTAAGTTATTATACTTTTTTTTTTAATCCTCACTCGAGGATATTTTTCCATTTATCTTCATACAGAGTGGGAGGGAGGAAGCGGGGGGTGGGGTGGGGAGAGAAATATTGATGTGAGAGAGAGACATCAATTGGTTGCCTCCCACATGACCCCGACCAGGGCCGAGGACCAAACCACAACCGAGGTATGTGCTCTTGACTGGAATCGAACCCGTGACTCTTTGGTCCTCAGACCGACGCTCTAACTGCTGAGCCAAACTGGCCAGGGCCAATTATTATACTTCCATCTCCAGGATTTCTATCTTGCACAGAGAATCTGTTTGTACATTCATTGTTACCATACTTTTCTTTCTTTCATTATGACTTTCTTTAGTTCTGTGAACTTATATGTAATAAGTGCTTTGAATATTTTTTCGAGTCTTCTCTCCGTTTTATTTTTTAAATAAATCCTTACCTGAAGATATATTTTTTATTGATTTGAGAGAGAGAGACATCAGTATGAGAGAGAAACATCAATCAGTTGTCTCCCATACATGACCCGACCAGGGATTGAACCCACAACCTAGGTATGTGCCCTGACTGGGAATCAAACCTACAACTTTTTTGGTGTGCAGGACGACTCTCCAACCAATTGAACCACCTGGTCAGGGCAGTGCTTTGAAATTTTTGTCTGCTATATTCAGTATCTGGGATATTCAAAGAGTTTCTATTAGTTGCTTTTTTCCCCTTGAGTGTGAATTACACTTCCCTGTTTCTTTGTATGTCTTTTAATGTTTTTGTTGAGAACTGGGCATTTTAGATAATAAAGGAGCTATGGATTCTGATCTTCCCAAGATTTTTGTTATTTTATTTTCTTTAATTGATGAATATTTATCAATTAAAATTGTATATATGTAAGGTGTACAGTTAGATGATTTGGTATAAATGTATATTGTGAAATAATCACCACAATCTAATGAACATATCCTGTTGTTACTGTTTTTGTTTGTTCATTATTTCTTTGTTTGGTAACATGCTTACTCAGCCAGTGAAATCTCTCTTTACTGTGATTTGTGGTCATTGATGTGATATCTCTGCTCATTTTTTAAGCTGGTTTTTATTTTCAGTTTGCTTTCCCAGGGGTTGTCCTATATCTACATGACTTACTGGTCATCTAGTGATTGAATAGAGGTTATACTTTACTCCCTTGATACAGTAAGGCTCTGTCATCTATCAGCGGGTCTGTGTGTGGGTAAGTTGCACATTGAAAATTCAGGATGATTTCAAGTCTCTCGTCTTTTACATTCCACTAGGCCTTTTCACCTCTTCTCTTGGCATATACACAACCTCAGTGTCAGCTAGGAGAGTGTGACTGGTTGGACGTTCTCAGATCTTGATGTAAAAGCATGCAGACTCAGCCAGGAATAAACTTGCCCCAACTATGACCACAGCCTTGTGCTAATAGAGCATTTGGCCTTTCCCACTTGCCCATCTCTGAGATGGTCAATTCCACTGACATCACCACTGGGCATGGGTATTACACACTGCTCCAGATTAAGTGAGCCTCTTCCTACTGCAGCAAACATAGCTTCTTATTCTCATAACCTGCCCCCATTCTGGCACAACAGCTACTTCAACTGAGACAGGAGGGATAGGAGAAGCCCCAGGTGAGAATGCCACATATTCTCACTGTTATTATTCAGGTTCATGTATTTTTGAGGCATAAATTCTTCTCAAAATATTATATGCCTTTAGTTGATTTCTCAAGCCTCATATTGGTTGTTTGTATGAATTTTGTCCAGTTTTATAGTTGCTTTATGCAGAGAGGATTTGTTTATTGCTTCACTTGGCTATAGCAAGAAGTCATACCTGTCCCATCTATTTACTTTTAATCGAGCTACGTGTTTAAAGTGAGTTTCTTGTAGCCAGCATATACAGGGTGGGGCAAAAGTAGGTTTACACTTGTGAATATGTGAAACAGAGTTTATTCTTGTATTATTATTGATTAATTATTGTATTTTTTCCATACAAAGAACTGTAAGCCTACTTTTGCCATGACCAGTACTTGATTCTTGCTTTTTTATTCATATTGAATTCTCTTTTATTTATTTTTTTAATCCTCACCCGAGGATATTTATCTTCAGATAGAGTGGGAGGGAGGGAGAGAGAGAGAAACATTGATGTGAGAGGGACACATCAACTGGCTGCCTCCTGCACAACCCTGACCAGGGTCAGGGACAAACCACAACCGAGGTACGTGCTCTTGACTGGAATCGAACCCACAACTTATTGGTCCCTGGGCCAACGCTCTAACTGATGAGCCAAACCGGCCAGGGCTGAATTCTCTATCTTTTAAACAATATGTTTAGCCTTCTTATATTCAATGCAGTTTCAGTGTGGTTGGATTATACTCTTCCAACTTGCTGTTTTCTATATGTTCCATGTGTTCTTTATTCCTTTTTCCCTCTTTTTTCTGTCTACTTTAGCACAAATCAACTCCTTTTATATCCTATTTTTATCTCCACTATTGGCTTACCATTTAAATCATAAAAAAAAATTTGTGTGGTTGCCCTAGGTTTATAGTACACTTCTTTGATTAATCACCATTTCACATATAGTGTAGGGTTTTTATCACCGGAAGGTATTTATACTCCAATTTCCTCATCATATTTTGTGCTATTGTTGTTATACATTTTTCTTTTACATATGCTATAAACCCACAATACATTGCTATTTTTGCTGGAGACCAGGGCGGCAAACTTTTTTCTGTAAAGGGCCTGATAGTAAGTATTTTAGGCATCATAGGCCATCTGGTCTTTGTCTCAGCTACTCAGTTCTGTCATAGCGTGAAAGCAGCCATAGACAATACATAAAAGAATGGGTGTTACTGTGTTTGTTCTAATATAACTTTACTTACAAAAACAGGAAGTGGGTGAAATTTGGCCCTTGAGCCATACTTTGTTGACTCCTGCTTTAGACAATCAATTATTTAGAGCTATTAAAAATAGAAGAAAGGTATTTCACATTTACCTTCATTTCAGCCATTTCTGGAGATCTTCTTTTTTTAATATAGATTCAAGTTCTTATTTTATTTCATATTCCTTTTGCCTGAAGAACTTCCTTTGACATTTCTTGTAGTATGGATCTGTTGGTAATGAATTTTTTCAGTTTTTGTTGTACTGGAAAAGTCTTTATTTCTTCTTAAGTTTTAAAAGGTAATTTTAGCCCTGGCCAGTGTGGCTCAGTTGGTTGGAACATCATTCCATACACCAAAGGTTGCAGGTTCCATTCTCGGTTAGGGCACATACCCAGGTTGTGGGTTCTATCTCTGGTCATGGTGGGTACGGGAGGCAACTGATTGATGTTTCTCTCTCACATCGATATCTCTCTCTCTCTCTAAAATCAATAAACATACCCTCAGGTGAGGATTTGAGGAAAAAAAGATAGTTTCTTATCTTTGTTGTTCTGTATGCAGTTCATCTCTTTTCTCTGGTTGCCTTAAAGATCCTCCCTCCACCCCCGTTTTCTTTTTAAAAAAAATTAAGATACAATTTAAGTAAAGTAAAATTTATCCTTTTTAGTATACAGTCTGTGAATATTGATGTATCTGTACAGTGGTTTAACCATTCTAACAAAATCAAGATATGAAATAATTCCATCATTCCCCAAACTCTCCCTCTGCCCCCTCTGTAGTCAATTTCATTCCTCACCTCAGCCTCTGACTACCATTGATTTGTTTTCTGTCTCTATAGTACAGTATTGCCTTTTCCAGAATGTCATTTATTTAAATGGAATCCTATGGTAATGTAGCCTTTTGAGTCTGCCTTCATTCACTTAAAATAATGCATTTGAGATTCACCCATGTGCTTGTATTAGGAGTTTGTTCTTTTTTTTATTGCCGATCAGTATTCCATCTTATGAATCTACCATTGTTTGTCTATAAAGCCACTGTAACAACAGTTTTGTGGCTGTAACAATCATGGAAAGATTGTTTTCTAAAAGGTTTAATAAACCAATTTATAGTAAAACCAGTAGTGTCTGAACATATCAGATTTATAATATCCTTTTCAGCACTGGGCATTATTTCAATGTTTTTTTCCCCCTCCAAAATGGAAATGTCTTTTATTCTGATCACAAAAGTAGTATGCTCTCATTAAAAACTGTAGAACTGTCTCCTCTCTAAGCTAACAGTTTCCGTCCATTGTATAACATGATTTTGTGTCACTCAGCCTTCTGATCTAAAACCTAGGATGCACTCCATTTTGGCCCTTTTAGAGCATGACCCCTAGCACTGAACAAAGTACTGCAGGTGTGAGCTGGATCTTCTGCCTTTCTCTGCAGGCTGTATTTCTTTTAAAACAGCCCAAGTTGGGAGTAGCTGTTTGGGCAGCCACATACAGTTGTGGCTGCCAACATGGAATCATCTAAACCCTGAAGTCTTTCTCACGTGTACTGTTGTTAAGCCATACCTCCTTTATTCTGTGTTTCTCCAGTTTCTTGGACCTTCAGTGAAGACTTTACAATCATCTGTAATTCAGTGTCAGATGTAGCCTGCGTTTTTAGCTTGTTGATTTTTCGTGTGAACCCCCATGATTAACATGCTATGAGTGACCTCTGATGAGGTCATTGAAATGTTGAGCAGCACAGAACCAGATCAGAGCCAGAGGAGAGCTCATGCCGTATCACAGTCAACAGATGTAGAACTCTTACCACGTGTTAAGAATATTTTTTAATTTCTAATTTGTATTTAATATTTTTTGGGATAAGGAGAGTGCCACCTAATATGTAATTAGTGAGAGGTAATGTTCAGTATTGTAAAATTTATTGAGACTCCTTTTGGTATATTTTTATTAGCACCATGTTTTATTATATATATCATCAATGCAGTATTTATTATGGTATCCTATATATTACCATTATGTATACTTATTATTCCTACCACACTTATTTCTGAGATTGAAACCACATTGTGGACCACACTTCCCAAACATGGTGGCCGTGACCAGAGAGATAAAAATCACACCATTGAAGGGAAAGCAAAAATTCTGCTTTAAGACCTGTTCCAAACCTAAATAGGGTAGTAATGTTATGGCTGCTGCTAATTTAGACTGCATGAAATCAACAAAGAGGGACTGCTAGCCAGGGATACTTAAAATCCAAAGCAAAGAAATATATCTGTAAATAAAGAAGTAAATTTCATCATGACATTCACTGTTTTCTTTGGATGTGGTCACTGAGCAGTAGTAGATAAGCATATTATTAAAACCACTGTATCAGGGAATGTTCCATAGTAGTGCAATAAGAAAAATAAGACAAGGCATGAATAATCATGGAAAGGAAACCAGACTCATAAGGGGCACATGTAAGAAAAGGTAAGTCATTTGGAAGTCTAGTCTGAGGACCAGAGGAAGGCTGACATTAACACTGTGGCCAGATGGGCTTTATCTTTCTGCTGTTCTTTCCATTTCCTGCTAATATACTAAAAAAGATTGCAACAATTTCAAGGCAGCCCCACACATTAAAAGTGCTAGATGGAAATGAAAAAAATGTTCCCAGATATGAGCATAACTCCTTTTGATTAGACAACTAAGCCATTCTTTTAGCAAGTTGAAGCCAATCCTCCTCCGACTTGCATAAATTCTGGCAAGATGCTGCAGTTCTGGGGCCTCTTTATTTTGGCTTTGTTTTATCCCTACTTTTGCTTTGGTAACACTCATTGACTCCTACTCTTTTCAAAAAGGACAGGACACAGGTTATTGAGGCAAATGCTTTGAGTTCAAATAGAACGTATGTATAAAGGTATTAACTATCCCTAGCGAGTTTTTTCCTAGGCCTGTACAAATAAATACATTTTTAATGACCAATGATAATTCTAATTAATTTTGCACACACCTCTGCCAGAATCTTTCTTAAACCTAGCTCAAGTATGTGATTCCTGCTCAGACTGTTTGGTTGCTCCATCCTCCTGACACTTTCAGGTCTGAGCTCCTCACCTTGACGTGAATGTCTCAAGAAGTCTTCATACTCTCATCTCTCACTGCTCCAGGCCAAATTGGACCGCTTCCCTTGCTTTACCACCTCTATGCCTTTGCTCACACCCTTCCATTTGAAAGCTGTCTTCTCTTTTGCAGCATGCTGAAATCCTACCATCCTTTAAGATTGTGATTGTTCATTTGTTTAGCAAATATTTGAGTGGCTACTGTGAGCTCTAGGCACCATTCTAGTAGGTGAGTCTCTAGCAAAATATAAAATCTTTGCTCTCATAGAGCTTACTTTTTAGTAGTTCACCCACTAGAATGTAAGTTTGCCTCAAGCCATCTCCTTCATCATCTTTTTTACTTTCTCTAAATTGATATGATACACCTTTACACAAATCATGATGATGAGAAAGAATATGGTAAGATATATGAAGTGGTCACAGTAGCTGTGCAGAGAACGTTCCAAAGTGCTCTAATTTTTAAAGTGTCTGTCCTAAATGTAGAAAGAAGCAAATGTAACCAAAGATATAAAAGAGTGATATGGACTTGAATAAGGTCAGGGTATATAAAAGCTAGGATAAACAGAGGCTTCTGAGGTGAGGGGCATAAAGAATACCTAGAAATACAAAAAGTTATATTCAGAGCAAAGGCAGCAGTGAGTAGATGGGATCAGCCTGTTGTGCCAGCTGAGGTCATGCTAACATGCACAGAGCAGAACTGTTTGACACCTCTTTGGCTTCCCTGTTTTCTGTCAAAAGGAAAGATAATTAACTGGAAAGGAAAGAACGAAGGAGTAGTTAAAATCCCAGATAGAATACATCGTAAGTGCAATTAGCTGATCAAAATACATTGTTTTCTGGTGCTTGTCTCCTCGCTCCCACTCTACCCCTTCATCCGTCCTCACCCCTCCAGCCCAGGGAACTGAAAGAACTTATAGTTACTGAACTGCCATCTTTAATGAATCGTGGAGAACAAAAGAGGTGCCAGAAGCTTAGACACAGAAAAAAGTATCCCCATTAAAAAGAGCGATGGGGGGAGAGGGTGCAGTTGAAAGAGGGAGATGATTCCAAAGTGTGCATCGCTATAACATTTTGTCCATTGGTTCCAATTCTACCTACAGAGTTTGCTCCCATTTAAAATATTTATAGACTGTCTTGTGCCTCCATCAGCCCTGTCTTTTACAAACTAAAGATTTTCAAGATAAGCCCACAAGAAGATTACAAGATGCTACAGGGTTCTGGCCTTGACCTCTATTTTATTCAACGTTATGTCAGTTGACTCAGTTCTTACCAAGGGACCCTGGACATACTTGATATTAATTAAAGATTTTTTGATTGACCTTAAATAAAGAGGTGGAGGCCTATTAATCAAATTTGCAGATGATGAAATGTTAGAAGGAATTCTAACATGATGGATGACAGATCCAGGGTTCAGAATTATCTCAGTAGATATGAAATGGGCTGAAACCATACTGACATTTAAAAGCAATAAATGTCAAGTCCTACATTTAGATAAAAACAATTAGTTGCACCCTGGCCTGTGTGGCTCGGTTGGAGTGTCATCCCTTGCACCCTTGCCCAGGAAGGTTGTGGGTTTGATTCCTGGTCAGGGCACATACCTAGTTTGCAGGTTTTGTCCTAGGTTGGGGCACATATGGGAGGCAACCCTGGTTGGGGCATGTATAGGAGGCAACCGATTGATGTATCTCTCTCTCATCGATGTCTGTCTGTCCGTCTCTCTCTCCTTTCCTCTCTCTCTCTCAAATCAATTTTAAAAAATCAGTTGTGTAAGGACAGGATATGAGGAAATTAGCTCAACAGCAGTTCAATGGGGGCTTTTATTGATACCAAGATGAGAAAGTGGAAGAGCTAGGAGTCTCAGACACAGTCCTTGGCACTGGTCACTCTATATCTGAGAGAGTGTTTTGGGTGTCATACTTAAGAAGACATTTATAAACTAGGGTGTATGCTGAATTGCCTGAACAGAAGGTAACGTTGTCTGGAAACCTTGTCATGTAAAGAAGTCTTGAAGCAGATAAGAATTTTGAGGTTGGAGAAGAGATGGCTTAGGGGAATACATCTCTGTTTTAATATTTTGTTTGGCAGGATTAGGGTTAGATCTACTTTTGTGACGTTCCAGTGATCAGAACTAAGGTCAAAAGTCAGAAGTTATTGGGAGGTAGAGTTTAGTTTTATATAAAGAACTTTCTATAATAATCACTTTAATGATAATATTTATTGAGCAATTACAATAATGTCAGGCAATAAGCCAAGCACTTTTCACGCATCATCTCACATACAATCCTCATAGCAGCCTTGTCATATGGGTACTTTTTAGTCCCATTTTTTAGATAAGGAAACTTGTTCAGAGACATGATGTGTTGAATGTGCAGCTAGAAAGTAGCTAAACAGCTGTTCTTAACCTAGATCTGACTGGTCTCAAAAGCCTATGCTCATATCCACTATGCTGTCTTACATTACTGGATGTGTTTAAGCAGAACTGAAAGGCTCTGCTTTCATATTTAGAATAAATTCTTGCAATTCATAAATATATGGAGGGACAGTATGGCATAATGGGAAAAAAAGCACAGACTTTGGAGTTAGTTCAAGGATAGAAAATGTCACACTTTGGCTGTATGATCTTGGGCTAGTTGCTAAACCTCTCTGACCCTGTTTTCTTCATCTGTAAAATAAGAACACTAATACTACCTCAGAGAGTTAATGAGAGGATTAATTTATGTGAGCAGCATGACTTATGTGTAGTGTGTATTTGGTACATACTGGAGACTCAACAAATAATTGCTGTAATTGTGCAGAAATTCCTTCTAACTTTAACAATTATGATCATTGGACTTAGACCATCATCATTATAACTTTATATGTTTCTCTCTGTATTATGTAACATTAGGGCTGCTTTATCTCTGAAACTATACTTGCTAATACTCCAATTAACACACAAGTTTTGGTTGCTAGACTTGATTTCATTTATAATTTTGTACAGATCAGCTTGTATGTTTATTTTTTATAGTTATCCTGTTGTCTCCCTTGCTGATAGCAAGTTGCAGTCACCATGTAATTTGTTACTGTCGGCTTAGAAACCAAAACAAAAATCAATAGGCCTTTAGGGGCGGTCTGAAGAACTTCTTGTGACTAAAATACATTAGCATTAACACAGTATTATAATAGTATGTTATAATAAACTATCTGGGTGACCTGTAGGCCATTTTATCTGTTTTCCCCTGTTTCTTGGCTGTCCAGTGAGTTGAAATTACTAAATAAATGAGATGTAACTGGATGTGACACTATTTTTGCTCTTGAGTTTCACAGCCTAGTAGAAAAAACAAAACATCATACAGGATTTAAAGCCTAAGGTTTCAGAAGCATAGTGCTTGTGTAATATTATATGATGTTATAATACCTACCATTTGTTGAGTGCCTGTTTACCATATACCAGGTGCTACACCAGTTGCTCAGTCGCTCTCCATGCAGAATCTTTTTTAATCTTCCAAACAGTCCTATGAAGGAGGTATGAACATCATCATTATGTAGGAATGCTGAGCTATGAGAAGGAGAGAGATTAGACAACTTGTTCAACCTCCACAGAAATTTAAACTCAGGTCTGTCATATCCCAAAGACCCAGTTCTTTTCATTTCACTGGAAGAGGACCACAGTGGAATATGTTGGCTTGGGTTGGCACGGGTGGAGGAAGGAATTCCTAGGCAGGAGGACAGTGTGAGCAAAGTGGGCCTGAGGATGCTGCTGTTGGAGAAGTGGGTGGAGATAGTGAGATAACTGCTTGACCAGGGAGAAGGGTGCATCTTGGGAGCAGTAACAAGTAAGGTCAGAAAGCTAAATTGTGGCCAGATTGTGAGTGCTCTTAAAAGCCAGAGAAAGGAGTTGGGAGGTGCTGCTATAAGAAACGAGTGTAGTTTTGTTGTTGCAATAGGGAGCAGGGAATTGACACGTTGACAGCTGTGGATTTTGGATGATTGGTAGGACAGTAGCCAGAGATGGGCTCCCCAGTTAGGGGACTGTAGTAGTTTTCTAGTGATGAGCTGATGAAAGCCTGGACTGGGGTGAGGATGGTGGAAGGAAGAACAAATTTGAGAGACATTTTCAAGGAAGAGATGACAGGACTTGACAGACTGGGTATGGGAACTAAAGGAAATGGAAACAACTATAGGATTGCTTGCTCGGGGAGCAGAATTGGAAAGGGGAGATTAATTTTTTTAAATGACCCTGCAAACCCACAGCTAGTAGGAGTCATGTCAGTGCTGCACACTGAACGTTCCCTGGCCTAGCACCATTATAGTGCCCCTCTGGTCATGGAGGACAAGAAGGTGGTGCTGAGGTTGAGGTTGGGGTTGGGGATGGGGTGGGGTGGGGTGAGGAGTGTGGTAGGGAATGGGAGGGACAGGTGTCTTTCAAAGTTTGCTCTGTTCTCCTGACTTGATTTTCGGTGGCTCCATTGAATGCAGTATTACAGTCATGGCAAATACCTCCGTGCTGATATGCTTCGACGCAGATGTAATGTTTTATAAAGGGCAAGCTAAAAACCTAGGGTGGGAGTTGAAGGGAATTATGAATCTTCATATTATTATTTCACTGTTCATTCCAAGGACGAATTCATCCTCCTGGGTCTGTATCTTTAAACAGGGTTTAATATGAATGTACGGTACTTGTGTTGGAAATTTCTATCCTCATTGAGAAGCCATTAACCTTTATGTTGATAAAATAATGTTCTTAACTGAGCATGTAAAATCTGTGCTGAACAGCTGCAGCCTTTCCAGAACACTAACTTAAAAAGCACTCATCATACTTTTTGAAAATCAAAAGCATGTGGGTGGGATGAAGTCACCTGAGCAATTTTCTATAATTACAACTTTCAAGGCCTTTTCCTTTGTCCTTTTCAGGCTGACTTCACACACACACATACACACACACACACACACACAGAAGCACAAACCTATGATTTTCTTATTTTTCTCTATAGACTTTTTGCACTTGTTTCTGTTCAGTAGTTGTAGTTCCCAGGAAGGTATATGTTTTCTTTTTCCTCTCCTAGTTTATTTTAAACCTTACTTCTTTGAGGACTTTGGAACCCCTCCAAACAGAACTAGCTGTCTACCTACAGACTTCTGAGCTCTGAGTGACACTTCTGAAAGTATGTCCAGGTGCTTTGTATCTACACTGACTCCCCTGAGGTGGCACTGGTAACCACAGAGTGCCTTGGCACTCTAGAAAATGAACCAGTGAAATGTTAGAGTCATCATACAACATTTTCTATGTGGATTAGGTTCCTCAGTGCCATCCTGGTCAGCAAATACTGAACGTGACAGAATTGGCACTCATGCCTAGGACCAACCCACACTGGGCACTAACTAATGCATTCTGTATACAGGGTGGGCAAAAGTAGGTTTATAGTTGTGAGTATGTGAAACACAGTTTATTCTTGTATTATTTATTTGTATTACAACTGTAAACCTACTTTTGCTCACCATTATATATATGTGTATATATATAGTTATATATATATACATATAGTTTTAGGTTGCACTATACATATGTGTATGTGTATATATATATGTGTGTGTGTGTGTGCATATATATATAATTTTATGTTGCAATATATATACACAAACTTATTTTTTGCAACATTGTTTTGAATAATAAAAGGTTGGAAACAACTCAAAAAAATTTTTAAGAGATACAGCCATATAATGGGATACTGCTATGCAGATATAAAAAAATAAGAGGAAGAGTGCTGATATGGAAATTTTTCCAAAATATATTAAGTTTAAAAAGCAGTAGGTTACCTTTAGATAACAAAGAGATAAAAGTAAGAATATAGTCATCTTAATTGAATATTCATTTTAAACACTTCTGAAAAGATACCCGACAAATAAAATGGGATGGGATGGGATCTAGGGAATAATATTGTTTCCATTTGTGCCTTTTAATTAACAGAGTAATGGAATGGAAAGCGTTTTACAGAAGGCTTCAGGAGGAAGCATTAGTACCTGACATAGTTCAGTAGTTCCATCATAGTTGGACACATACTAAGAACACCAGCACCAATTTTTCCAATAAGCTAACTAAAAATAATTCTGAATTTTAGCTTATTTTATGTGTACAATAAAGTTGTTGACTTTCCAGAATTATTCATAAAGTAGCTCTTTGCCAAAGTGATGTTAAGCATGAAATAGTGTAATATGTCTGTCTTACTGTTTTAAAGGTCACTCATATTTCTCCTTTCTTTTTTCCCCCTAAGTAACAAAAGTTCTTCACCTAGAATAGAATTTTGGGCTTGCATTTTCTGTAACATTGATAGCTCTTTCTTGTTACTGAGAGGTGTCTTTTTCAGGGAGCTATAAATGATCAAGTTAACTCATTGGCATGTTATCTTTTTCCTTTTAGTAAAAGAGGTAGTACTTTGTCTTCCTGGAGCTGTTTGAAAAGATCTTTTATACATACACTATAGTGCCTTGGGTCATAGAAATGAGGTGTTACATCATTTGTTTCAGAAGATACAGTAATGCATCAAAAACAAGAGACAGAAAACAAAATGCAGTTCATAATCTTGTTGCTTCAAAACTAGCAAACGTTTTGGGAGAACAAGTTCTTGCTGGACATCACTAAATAAGAAT
Source organism: Tadarida brasiliensis (assembly GCA_030848825.1). Classification (NCBI taxonomy): domain Eukaryota; kingdom Metazoa; phylum Chordata; class Mammalia; order Chiroptera; family Molossidae; genus Tadarida; species Tadarida brasiliensis. The sequence goes on from CM061263.1 coordinate 28,280,099, forward strand.
GAGTTGATGTCACATTTGGCAAGAAGCAACTCATTTTTTTCCCCCCATACAAACAGTACAACATGGTGGGGAGGAGGGATTGCGGGCAAAGGGTAAAGAATCATGGAGAAAAATAAGCAGGAGAAGGAATGTGAGAATGAGTTGCTTGCTACAAAGGAATTACTATGATATAAAAGCCATGTTTGTTTTGTCAGGAGGAATCTAAGTTGGAACATGAACTGATGAAGAGGAGAGATGTTTACCGGGCTCCTCCCACACTCCCTCCCAGGCCCTGTGCACTGATCCCTGTGGAGGGTTATGTAACCGCCTTGACACGCTTTCAGGGAAGATTGGCCCCTGTAGCTTTTTGGCTCAGTTGAGTGCTGCATCAAGTATGAGTGAAGTCTCTAAAACATAGTGATACCAAACTCAAAACATAGTCATTTTAATTTAAGATTTCCAAACACCAGAAAGTAATACTGCAGACTGTGTAGGGTATGTGCCACCCCCACGCCCCAATTCTGTGCAATATTGGGAATTTGGGCAACCTGATGGCCGATTTTACATATTCCTAAAAGCCAGGAAATGTCAAGGTTAGCCAGTTATTGAAATGAGCTGGAGTTATCTGGCTCAGTGAATGTCTATGGTCCAGAGTTATACAACAAGAGTGTAGGAGTGGGTTGGGGCATTTTGGATAGACCAGTATTTATTGCATGGGACTGCCCTGTATATTGGAGGATGATTAGCACCCCTTTCCACTGCATATCACTAATGCCCTCAGTTTCTGACAGAGAGAGCCCCCCCATTCTTCCAAATCCCCCCAAAGAGGCGGCAGAACTAAAACCAATATATGCTTTATAGTATTATCAAGCATAAAGGTCTTGGGAAGTCTTAGGAAGTTGTGCATTTATAGCTTTCAATCAGAATAGATTTAATAAAAACACTGTTGGGCAAAGCAGTTTGGACAGATGGATGGCAGAGAAGGACCTTGTCAGGAAAGAAAAGGGTGAAGTGGAAATGTCGTCTTATCTAGCCTCTTACTGTTCCCCCAGAACTCCAGTTCTGTGGGTGGTTCCTTTTTTTTGAAGAGGCAGCAAATATATACCCCAGGAGTAGAGGCAGGGGTAGGAGATAAGGTAGAGGAATAACAGGACAGAGGGATAAGGGGGAAGAGGCATGTTTGAAGACAAGATTTGGACTGGTATAGAAAGATGGCAGACATGGAGGTAATGAAAGGCGATAGCAGACATGGAGATTTTACATGGTGTTGTTAAGCTTACAGTGTTACTATTTCTGGGACAATTTAGTGTATCACAGATCTAGAACTTCTTGGGGAAAAATTTGTCTGGGGTAATTAAATCAGTTAAAGACCTTTACATGGAATGTTGAATTATAGTATTTACTGTCCTTTTGTAGGTTTGATTTTTTTAAGCCTCGCCTTCAAAATACTCTGTGTCCTTCCACATACTTAGCGGCAATTTAGGTGTAGTGTCCGCTGTTGCTTTTATTCTGGTTTCTTGGTCCCAACAGCTATTTTCCTTAGACTTCATTAACTGAGTCACTCACCGAAAGGATCATATTTTTCTGCTCATCTGGAGTTTCTGAAAGTAATACAGTGTTTTATTGGAAAAACTAAGCATAAACATTAGCCAAATATTAGCATAAAAATTAGCCAAATTCAATGTTATTAAATAAGATGTACAAGTAGAGAAAAGTTAAGTAGGAACAAAAATCGCACTCATCTTCATTACCAGTCACAGCTTAACATGTATCTGGGTTTTGCACCAAGTCTTAATTAATTAAATATAAGGACATTTCTTTTAATGTTTCCTAAACCTTCTCAATTAGTTTCGAAGACATTCAGTTACATGCGTATCTCTGGGTTTTTATCTTAGCCTTCTTACTGGGTGTCAAACACTCTGGCTGTCTCTCTTCAGCAGAAATCTTGTTTTTGTTACAGGCCATCTTTCTGAGCAGTGGTGCACCGCTCCCCGGAACGGCCTAGTTTTGCTAAATCTTAGCATCCGTAGAAATTACCTTGGTCAACCACATAGCTAAAGAGAGAGTATAAGTTTTCCTGAATGTCTCCTAAGGTGGCTGAGGGTGGAGTTGTGGTGGTGTAATAAATTTTATGGAAAAGTGAAACCATAGTTTCCATCAGGTTTACAAAGGGGTCTCAGACCCAGAAAAAGTTAAGAATTACTGCTGTGGATAGAGCCTTGCCCTCAATAGAGATTGCCAACTGCTACCTAAAATTTCCTTTTTTTTCATTTGGAATATCTCAGCATATAGCAAAAATAACAAACATATGAATCTTCATTTACCAATTCTATCAGATTTTAATATTTTGCCATATTTGCTTCACACCTTTTTTTTGACCCTAGGAGAAAAACATTTCAAGTACACTTAAAGCCCCCTTCCACCCTTTGGTAACCTGTCCTAATGTTTCTTATCCTTTCCTCTCTACAGGAAATCATTGATCTGAGTGATGTTAATCATGCCCATGAATTTTTTTCACGGCTTTACTTTTTACCACATCTTTTTGTATCTCTAAGTAATATCTAGTATTTTTTAATGTGTTTTACTTTATATAAATTGTATTCCACTGTGTCTATCTTTCGTATACTCTGTAACTTTTTTGGCTTTTATTTTTTAAATGCATCCATGTTGATATATGCCTCATTTTCACTGTTGTATAGTATTCCATTGAATGAATATTTGACAGTTTATTTAATCAGTGTTATGTTGATGTTTGAATTGTTCCAAAATTTTCACTATTAAACAGTTTGCTGTGGGCATCCTTATACATGTCTTCTTGTGTACATGTATGAGTTTTCTCTAGGGTAGGTAACTAGGAATAAATTGTTGTGTAGTAAGGCACAATAATTTTCAGTTTTACTAGATGCAGTCAAATTACTCTTCAAGTGGTCATGTTGATTTATATCCTTACTAGCTGTGTATGAGAGTTCCTGTTGTTCTACATCCTCAGTAAAACTGGGTATTGTCCCAGCTGTTCCTTGTTTACTGATTAATTTAAAGACAGCAGTGTGCTTAGCAACTATCTCAAACGTAGGGTCAGATGCAAACTTATTTTTTTTACACCAGTCTTCCTCCTTTTAAAGGAATTGTTTTCACTTTCAGAGTTACAAATCCAAGATATCTATAGCATAGCTTTTTTTGCTCATATATATATTTTTAAATAATGTTTCTTTTTTTGTGACCACAGAGTGATGATACAGTTATTTTAGATAATTTTAGAAAACAATTTTAAAACAGGATATTAAAAAAAATCCCACCACCTAGACATAACCATTGATTGTTAACATTTTGCTATGTATTTCCTTCTAGGTTAAACACACATATGAAATACATGTACTTTGCAATTAGAATTATGCTGAATTTTTTTTTATATCACAGTTCACTTAAAATTATATTGTGCCATTTTCTGTATCATTGAATATTATCTGAAAACACCATTTTAATAGCTGCATAACATTTCTTTGTATAAATGTATTATAGTTGTATAGTTATATATATCATTTTCCCCTTGGAGAACATTTTTGATATTAAAATAATACTGGAGTAAATCTTCTTTTGAGTTTCAGTTTGTTTTTTTTTTTTGGATAGATTTCTAGAAGACATCAGTAAATATTTATGGAATTAGATTGAGTATATTATAAGCTAGGCACCCAGGGAGGGAAAAAAGCAGGAGAAAGGAGAACAATGTGGTTTTGAGGGTCGTGAGATCCATTAACTTAGCTTCTCACATATTTGAATTGAGTGACAAATCTGTCTCTTAACTGAATTTGATACGTTTCTTTAATTAGGGACAAGTTAGAGGTGAACTTTAACATTGATACCAGAGAGTTGGCTGTGCATTATAGTGTTCAAATATTATAGAATCTTAGAATTGGAAAAGACTTTTAACATTCAAACATACAATCTACTTCTTTCAAAGTCCCTAAATTGAGTGTATTTTGTAGAATATCTCATCGAAGTAGGTATACTTCTAGCCTTGACTGCTGAATATCTAATCCCAAGCAGCTCATTGTCATGCAAGGCAATCTGCTCCTTTATTGGACAGCTTTGATTAGTTGAGTGTGTTGCCTTCACTTAAGCCCAAATTTGATTTTCTGTAACTCACTTGTTTAATTTTTTAAAATATGTTTTTTTGGTTTCAGAGAGAGGAAGGGAGAGGGAGAGAGAAATAGAAACATCAATCATTTGCCTCCTGCACAGCCCCTACTGGGCGTTGAGCTCTGACCAGGAATGGAACTGACAGCCTCCTGGTGCATGGGACGATGCTCAACCAACTGAACCACACAGCCCGGCTGGTTTGTTTTTGTAATGAAAGGCTCCCTAAAAGTAATTCTGGAAATATTTCACCTTTATATATTTATCTACTAGTTTCAACTATAATTAACATGAAAACAAACATGTTTGACCTACTTTTAGTTTTTGTTTCCTTTCAAGGTATAGTTTAGCTTTATCTTGTCTTTATAGTGAAAATTTTATGTGAACATAGGTTGGATAGAAAAACTTTCCACATATTTTTATACTTGCTGGACAGAAAAGTTCCAGAGTGCTTTTATGTACTCATTTTATTGTTTTTTCTTAGAAGTTGCATGTGAGCAGTGGTTTTGGTATACACAGCCCTACTTTTCCACTGGTAATACATAATAACGACCGCCTTTATCCTTCTTTCTTCCTGTCTTTTCTTCTTCTTCTTCCTCCTTCCTTCTTTCTCCTTTCTCCTTCGCACAAAGGTGTTATATTATCTCCTTTAATCTGCATATAAATTTTCCTCATCTGGCAGATGAAGATGCTGTTTCAGAGAGTTTTAAAGACCTTTCCTGTCACACAGCTTTTAAAGGTAGAACTAGCATTTAAACCCAGGTCTAATTCTAAAACCTGTATATTTAACCAGTTTGCAAGTCTGTGTCCCTAACTTACTTATATTAGTGTCACAAAATCAGATGTATTTCTCTTCTAGACATGTTTGTGTCTTTGGGTTATTCCAGTGATTTTCAACCTTTTTCATCTCATGGCACACATAAACTCATTACTAAAATTCTGCAGCACACCAAAAAAATACATTTTTTGCCGATCTGACAAAAAATAGTTATAATTTTGATTGATTACAAAAAAATAATAATAGTAAGTACCTGCCCTTTTGCTCCAAAGTGACTTTTTAAAAAATCAGGTGCCTATACATGTATAAGGGATTTCTGGTATGAATAATTAACTAATCAGATGCAACCTTATTATGTGATGTGACCAATAAGATGCAACTCTTATTTATTTATTAAAAAAAATTTTTTTTCTTGATTGACTTTAGGGAGAGAGAAAGGGAGAGGGAGAGAGATAGAAACATCGACGAGAGAGAACATCGATTGGCCACCTCCTGCATGCCCCCCACTGGGGATTGGGCCCACAACCTGGGCATGAGTCCTGACTAGGAATCGAACTGGAGACCTGTTGGTGCGTGGGTCAATGCTCAACCACTGATCCACAGCTGCCGGCGCAATTCTTATGGTATGAACTATATGTTATGGTTCAAGACAGGGCAGTCACACCAGACGGCTATTGTTGTGTTAACTGTTTGTTGTTGTTATTTTTTATTTGACAATCTAAGGGAAAAGAGGTCAGTGCCTCTGACTGAATAGTCAGGTATTGAATGTTTTAAAAATTCTTGTGGTACACTGGTTAAAAATTGCTGGGTTACTTGGTTAGTGTATCACATTGGTAGTGTGTGTGTGTGTGTGTGTGTGTGTGTGTGTGTGTGTGTGTGATTACTGAAGGTATATTGCTTCTGCTTGGTTCTCTTTAATAATCCAAGCTTTTCTCCCTTGGTTTGGGACACCAAGGATTTCCTTCCTACAGTTGCCCATCTCTCCCTAGTTCCCATTGGTGTTCCTTCCTGTTTCTGGGGAAACTAAAGCACAGATGAGAAAAGAGTAACAAATAATTACATAATTTTTTCTGAATATTATCAACTGGTGTGTTTCATAAAGGAGGATGTTTTCACAGCTGTGTGCTTTAGGGATAGTGGGAAAAGTTTGAATTTTTATAACTTGAGTATCTTCTACAACAAAGGCAGTGACGCACATGCTTTATGGGCTCGGAATGTGGAAACCAGTTCTGTTAGCCCTGTGATAGGAATCTTCGTGTTTATGGTCACATTGGGATTCAGATACGTTATCGCAGTGAACTTGAGACCAAGGGTCAGGGAACCAAGGAGTGGACTTGCTGAATATATGATTTAATTACTCTAGATCAATCAAATTTTGACTGAGTGATGATGGGATGGATCTATGGTGTGTGTATTTTTACGTAGTTGCTAGGGGAAAGGAACAAAGTTTAATCCTTGGTTTTGTTGACCTTTGGTATCACTTTTATCTTGTAGATCCACATAATTGCCTTTGCTGAATTTTCAAAAGGCTGCAGTCAAGTGATTTATAGATAAGGTCTCATTCACTACTTGTACAAGAAGAGCCCATATCTTCATATAGGGGTGACGTAAGTGTACTTTAGAGGTGGGAATGAGTTCATTTCTTTGGAGAGATATGAACAGAATGTGTCTCTTGCTCTGGTGAGAAATAAATTTAAATCACAACTTTGCTTGGAGAAAATGGAATGGAGTAACTGGGCACTTGAGCCTTCAGAAGCTAGGGATCTTTAGCCAGAGCCCAAGGGTGCACCAATTGTGTGTTTGCAGAACTCATTCAAATACGAGCATTCCTCATTATATGAAATAACAAACATCTATGGAGAACTACTTTGTATACGTTCATAAGCACTTATGTGCCTTGGGTCTTTCAGAGAAAAAAATACATGATTTCTTCCTTTAAGAACTTTACCAGGTAACTGGGGAGAGAGCAAGAATGTAAAGAATAATTAAATAAATAAAAGTCAATAATAATATACCAGACGATGCTCTGGTAAATCCCCAAAATGAACCTTTAACCAACTGTGCTCCCGAGATACAGCCCATAAAGAGTAAGATTTAGTTGTAAATGAGCTATGTTGCTACTGAAAACATTTAGATTCCAAACCAAATCTCAAATAAGCAAAACCATCTTAAACATAAATTAAGAGGAAAGTGGTATTTTAAATTAATTCCTCAAACAAGTTGCCAAATTATGCACACTAGAATTTCAAGAATTGGCTACTGCATTATCTCCCTTAAATTACAGTAATATTTCTGTCTCCAAAAATCATTAACTTAACAGTATTTTTCTTTTTATTCCAACCCTTATTTCCATCACTGTGATTTGTTGTCACGATTATTGCTACTACCTTATTACTTTATTTACTAATTATAGAGGATAAGAAAATGCCTCCTAAGGTCATCCTGACAAATAAGATAAAATATATAATATGCTTAGCATGGTGCTTGGCTAAGAGAGTGCCATTATTAATGCTAGCTATTGTTTTTCTTACTCATGAAATGTAAAATGCTTTATATAGTGACTGACAGCAGTTAAATTTTGGTAAATTATAATAATATGTAGCTTATTGTTTACAAAGGGCTTTATAGGGTGGGGCAAAAGTAGGTTTATAGTTCATATGGAAAATAATACAATAATAAATAATAATACAAGAATAAATGTTTTGTGTCTTTACAACTGTAAACCTCCTTTTGTCCCACTCTGTATATTATTTAATCCTTTTGGTTACCTTCAGGGTATATAGTATTATTCTTCTTTTACTGGTAGAAAAATGCAGATTAAATGTTACTGAAAGGATGATGGATAGTTGACAGAATCTCCAGGAGAGCTGTAGGATCAGGTTTTGGGCTACCTACCCAAGCATAATGGCCAAAATCATGCGACAGAACTGACCCACTGAGGTCACTACTGCTGCCACAACCAAGCCCCTGACACACTTGCACCACAAACAGTGCTAGCTGGCAGTGGGGACGACTGTGCAACTGGTCTGCTTCTACTCCTGCCTTGGAAACATTGTTTTTCTGGAAAGTGCTGTCACCAGAGAATGTACATTGTAGAAGGTCCCTATTTTGCAACATTGCTCCCTCTTTAGAGTCTGGGTTGGGTATATAGATTGGAACTTCGATCTTGTATACTAGCCGCAGGGCAGGTAGGGGAAAAAAAGAGGCTCTTGGTTCTTCAGCTTCTCCTTATAATAGGCAAATAGACTCTCGTTTATGACACTTGGCTTTATTGCCAGGTCCTTGGGTCTTAACTCTCTCTGTATAGAAGAAACATTTTATATTTCCTGTTGATTACATATAATCTGAGTAGAAACTGCGGTAGTTTTCCACCATGAGTGGAAAAATCAGGGTTTTTTGTTTTTTTCTAAAATTGATCTTGTTAGAAGTTAGCTGTTATAAATTAATAGTATTACTTCAGCATTTTAAGCTACTAATAAGTGAGAACTTCCATCTGATCAAGGTGTTTTTTCCAGTGTAACCAGTCCTGTGTTTTCCATTATCCATTGGAGAGCAGGGTATGTAATCCTTCAAGGAAGCCAGAAGTTAGCACCTATATGAAGGGAGACCCCTTTGAGCAAGAAAGTCCTGGCATTAATATTTCAGATCTTTTTTGTTGCATCTTTTTCTTAGTACTTCTTTTGTTTTCAATTAAGTAAATCTGTGATTCATCTGTCTGAAAACTAAAAAAAAAAAGAAATCAGCTCCCCAACGCGATTGCTGTTGACTCTATGAAGATCCCTCCCTCTTTTATAGCCAGTCTTGGTGTGCCTTGCAAAGTCTGTATTTCTAAGAAGTTGTGTGTACTTCAAACTACTGTAAGTGGAATCATGTGCTAAATGCCAGTTATTGAAAGAATACTTTTATTTCCTTAAAGCAAACTCTTAGAAAGGGAAGGATCCTTTGGCCCTCCAAACAACCTTCCTTACTTTGCCTGGAAAGCTATAGATTTGAGGTATTGAAGTTTTAGCAAGTGAAGAACACCTGGGTTTGGTGAACACTAGCTTCTAAGTTGTAGGGAGGACCCAGGTACCCTTTTCAACAAGCTGGCATTCATTCTTCCAGAAAAGTGAGACAAAATGGGCTTCCTGTGTTCATTCAGTGAGAGATGTGGAAAGGTTATAGCATCTAAAATGCGAATGTTTGTAGTAGACTGCATTTCTTTTGTTGTCATACTCAAAGAAAGGGTCTTCTAAATTTAAATATGTTCCTTTCTGCAAATAATTCTAAATTAATCCTGCTCCTATAATAAATATGGTATAGCAGTATAGAATAGTACTTTATTTCTCCCCTCATAGAAACATAGACTTTTCAAAATTTAGACGAAAACATAATTTAAGTTGCTTAGTTTTCAGAGAAGGAAATGAGACTTATTTTTCCCTTAGTTTATCCTTTTACATTTTTCATTTTGTTCCCTATTGGCCACATTTTTTTTTTCCCTTGGCTGATTCATTAGAAGGGTATTATGGAATATTTTTGCTTAGCAAAAATTAAAGTAAATCTACTTGCCTTTTTTTATTGTGGCAAAATCTACACAACACAAAATTTACCATTTTAGCCCTTTTTGAGTATACAGTACATTCACATTATTGTGTAACATCACCACCACCCATTTCTAGAACTTTTCTATCATCTCAAATTGAAACTTTGTACCCATTAAACAGTAATTTCTTTTCCTCCACCCCTCCCCACCGAATCAGCCCCTGGTAACCATTATTCTACTTTCTTTTTCTCTATGATTTGGCTATTTTATGTACCTCATGTAAGTAGAATTATGCAACATTTGCCCTTTTGTGTCTGGCTTATTTCACTTAGCATAATGTTCTCAAGGATCATCCATGTTGTAGCATATGGCAGAATTTATTTACTTTTTTTTTTTAATCCTCACCAGAGGACATTTTTGCATTTATCTTCAGGAAGAGAGAGAGAAAAACATCTATGTGAGAGAGACACATCGACTAGTTGCCATCCCCACCACCCCAACCAGGGCTGGGGACGAACCGCAACCAAGGTACGTGCCCTTAGCGGGAACCGAACCCGGGACTCTCTGGTCCGTGGGCCAACGCTCTAACCGCTGAGTCAAACTGGCCAGGGCTTTATTTACCTTTTAAGGCTGAATAACATAACACTGTGTGTATATATCACATTTTGCTTATTCATTCATCAATTGATGGACGCTTGGGTTGCTTCCATATTTTAACTATTGTGAACAATGCTGCTATGAACATGACTGCAAATATCTCTTTGAGACCTTGCTTTCAGTTCTTTTGAGTATTTCCCCAGAAGTTGAATTGCTAGTAATTATATGTTAATTCTGTGTTTAATTTTTTGAGGAACTAACATGCTGTTTTCCACAGTGACTGTACCATTTTACATTCCCATCAACAGTGCACAAGGGTTCCAATTTCTCCACATCCTCTCCAACATTTGTGATTTTGTTTGTTTTTGATACTAGCTATCCTGATGAATGTGGGTGGTATCTCATTGTAGTTTTGATTTGCCTCTCCCTTATAATTAGTGTTGTTGAGCATCTTTTCATGTGCTTATTGGCCATTTTATATCTTCTTTGGAGAAATGTCTATTCAAGTCTTTTAATCACTTTTGAATTGAGTTGTTTGTTTTTTTATGTTGCATTTTGGGAGTTCTCTATTATTCTGAATATTAATCCCTTATCAGATACATGATTTGCAAATATTTTATCCTATTGTGTAGGTTGCATTTTTTACTCTGTTGATAGCCTTCTGATGTATAAACTTAACATTTTCACAGTCTAATTTGTTTGTTTTTCCTTTTGTTATCTGTATCTTTGGTATCATACCTAATTTGTCACCGCCAAACCCAATGTCGTGAAGCTTTTGCCCTATGTTTTCTTCTAAGAGATTTATAGTTTTAGGTTTTTGGTCCATTTTGAGTTAATATGAAGTATTAGATAAGAGTTCAGCTTCAGCCCTGGCCAGTTTGGCTCAGCGGTTAGAGCGTCGGCCTGTGGTCCAGAGAGACCCAGGTTCAGTTCCCGCTAAGGGCATGTACCTCAGTTGCAGTTTGTTCCCGGCCCTGGTTGGGTCGTGTGGGTGGCAGCCACTCGAGGTGTCCCTTTCACATCGATGTTTCTCTCTCTCTCTCTCTCTCTCTTCCTCTCTCTCCCTCCCACTCTATCTGAACAAAAATGGAAAAATGTCCTCGGATGAGGATTAAAAAAAAAAAAAAAAGAGTTCAGCTTCATTCTTTTGCATGTGGATATCCAGTTTTCTTAGCACCATTTATTGGAAAGACTGTCCTTTCTACCATTGAATGGTCCCTTGTAGGAAATCATTTGACAATGTATGTGAGGATTTATTTCTGGGCTCTCTATTCTATACCATTGACCTATATATCTTTTTTTATGCCTGTACCACACTATTTTGATTACTGTAGCTTTGTAGTAAGTTTCAAAATCAGGAAGTGTGAGTCTTCCAGCTTTGTTCTTTTTTAAGGTTGTTTTGCTTATTAGGAGTCCTTTGAGATTCCATATGAATTTTAGAATGGGTTTTTCAGAGTACTTTGAAATTCCATATTAATTTTAGAATGGATTTTTCTGTTTCTGCCAAATAAATGTCATTAGAACTTTGACAGGGGGTGCATTGAATCTATAGATCACTTTGGGTAGTATTGACATCTTAACAGTATTGACTTCCAATTCATGAAATATGAGTTGTCTTTCCATTTATTTATGTCTTCTTCCATTTCTTTCAGCAATGTTTTGGAGTTTTCATTGTACAAGTTTTACATATGAGAAAATTGAGGCTCAGAGATATAAGGTACATGGTCCAAATTCATACAACTAATAAATAATGGGGCTGTATTCAGCTTTTCCCATCCTCTCTGTCTTAGTCTGTTCAGGCTGCTATAACAAAATACCATAGACAGGGTGCCTTATAAACAACAGAAATTTGTTTATAAGGCTGGGAAGTTCAAAATGAAGGTGGTGGCTGATTCGGTGTCTGGTGAGGGATTGTTTCCTGATTCACAAACAGCCTTCTTTTTGCTGTGTCCTCCCTTGCAAGAAGGAGCAAGTGAGCACTTTGGGGTCTCTTTTATGTTTCTTTTAGAATAGTACTGATTCCATGCATGAGGGTTCCACTCTCATGACCTAATCACCCCCCAAAAGCCCTACCTCCTCATACCATGCCATTGGGGATTAGATTTCAACATGAAATCTAGTCTATAGCACTACCTCAATGAAACAGTTCTTTTTTGGCCCTCTGGTGATTTTAGGAAACTGTTAGGAGGGAGATCCTGGGAGCATTGTTTTTATCCACACGGAGCATTGTGGTGGGTTGGCATGTTATATTGGGCTTGTCTGTACTTGCAATTTCTTCTGCCACATAGTTTAAGCAAAACAATGATGATAGCCATTCTGAGTGGCTCTTCTCCTTGGTGAGATTGGTGCTACTCTGACATGACTGAATGGAGATATAAGTCATGGAGGGCACCCTTTTTCTAAATGCCCCAAAGGAATTAAGTACTAACACATATCATAAGGTCCTGTCCAAGTTGGGTAGATGTTTTTAGACTTTACCCTTTCTTTAAGATAAGGGGAGAGAGTGCCTCTGAGAACTAGAGTTTATTTAAGTAAAGACTACACATGGTTTTGTGCTTTATTTTTTGTTAATCCTCACCCGAGGATATTTTTCCATTGATTTTTAGATAAAATGGAAGAGGGAGCGGGGAGGGAGGGAGGGAGGGAGGGAGGGGGAGAGAGAGAGAGAGAGAGAGAGAGAGAGAGAGAGAGAGAGAGAGGGAAAGAAAGAGAAACATGGATGTGAGAGAGACACATCAATTGGTTACCTCCTACACAAACTCGACTGGGGCAGAGATTGAACCTGTAACCCAGGTACATGCCCTTGAATGGGAATCGAACCCACGACTCTTCAGTCTATGGGCCTAAGTTCCAACTGCTCAGCCAAACTGGCCAGGGCTGTAGACATTTTTTTGAAATCTTTGAAATACACCGTGACCAATTGAGTAAAAAATCCCTTATTAGTTTTAGGGAGAATTTCTTTTCTCATAATCAGTTGTTGCTTAATTGTACCTTCATAATAACTTTTGCCAAAGTTACATAGATTCTGCTTTCAAGATTCTGTGGCAGGAAATGGAGCTTGTAATACTGTTTTTCAAATATGGGCCCCACTATTCATAATACTCATTTCTAGTCCTATAAGTGACTAAGCCTCTAAAAGTCAAGGAATTCAGCTTGGTAATAACCCCGGTTAATACTCCTATGGCTCTTTACTGTATTTCAGAAAAACATTTTTCCCCCTACCTGACATTTCAGAAAGAAAACGATTGCTCAGCAAAATATTTTCCAAATTTCTAACCGTGATGATTTTTCCACTCGGCACTTTACACAAAGATGTAGGTACACGTGGCAGTTTGCTGATCTGTGCAATAGTCAGTCTTGGTCCTCGCCCTTCCCTGGAGTCCACTCTCCATTCCTGTACAAACAAAGTGGTTTCAACAGGGTCTTAGGAAATGTTTCCAGTTCCTACCATTTGCAAACCCAACTCTTAATATATGGAATCTATTAGATCAGGTTTTTAACTCAATAAACATCTATTTTGTGTACATCACTGTTTTAAGCTAAAGAAGAATTAGAGAACTGAAGGTAACGGCCCTGTTCCCTAGCACAGTAAGGAAGACATAATTTAGAAACTTTTATTTAACATGGAAGACTAACCATAAATATGTGGAAGAATAGTGTATTAGGAGTGAAATGTCATGATGTCTATAGTTTTTAATGGGCTCAGGGGAAAAAATAGAAAAAGATGAAATAGATATGATAAAGTCGTAAATTTTTATTTTTAATCTTCACTCGAGGATATGTTTTTATTTATTTATTTAGAGAGAGAGAAGAAGGGAGACAGAGAGAGAGAGAAACATTGGTCAGTTGCCTCCCATAGACACTCCAACCGGGGACCCGCAACCTAGGTATGAACCTGCAACCCTTTTGGTGTATAGGATGTGCTCCAACCAACTGGGCCACCTAGCAGGGCAGGTATGATAAAAATCTCAGTTGTTGCCCAGCCGGTGTGGCTCAGTGGTTGAGTGTTGACCCATGCACCAAGAGGTCATTGGTTCGATTCCCAGTCAGGGCCCATGCCCAGGTTGTGGGCCAAATCCCCAGTGTGGGGCATGCAGGAGGCAGCCAATCGATTTTCTGTCTCATCAGTGTTTCTGTCTCTCTCTCCCTCTCCCTTCCTGTCTCTCTAAAATCAATAAAGAAAAGAAAAAAATCACAGTTGTTGAATCTAGATGGTGAATATTTGGGTATATATATTTTTTCCTTCTTTTCTATGTGTTTGAACATATATGTAATAAAAAGTTTAAAAAAGATAGAATCTTAACCATAAAGAACATTTATAAAACTATACAAAAAAATAATTTCAAGGTGGTATATGGTTCGTTTTCTGTTATCTAAGGGTTTAGGTTATTCTTAGAGTTAGTAAGTAAGAGTTTAAACAGAGGGGTAAAGCTAGGGGCCCTCAGAGGTTAGGTAGGTAAGGTGAATGAGTGAGGCTGGCTGGGCCACGGCAGTAGGAAGTGGTGGGTGGGGATTGAGAGAGCAGGAGACTACACACCTCATTTAAAGCATCAACAATTTGTAAAAATCCTTAATGTGCATTCAGAGAAAAAACAGTTCCGAAGTCTGGTGGTTTGTGGTCTTGTAAAAATGACAAAATTTACCATCTCTAAATTAATCCAACTTTCTGTTCTCCCTCCTTTTATCAGAAGATATAGGGGTGGTTCATGCATCAAAATGGGGAGATGGGTTCTTGACACTGGAGAGAGATGGGAGCACTTTGTAGTCATTGTTTCTAGAGTTGGCCTGGGCTGCCACAGCTTTGTAACTTCAGGAGTAGAAAAAGTGGCACATCACTTTTTTCTCTGTCTTGTTCCTTCTATAATGTGGAGCAGGATTTGTGGCAGATTTTCAGAGATTACTGTGAGTCAAAGAAGCATATTCTGACAATAGATCCATGAACCTGGGCTTTGTTTTTAGATGATTTAGAGGGTACAATTGTGATTTATAAGGGTGATTTAAAGTGTAATTTCTTTTACTTTGAAGTTGGTTGGGCAGCTTAACTTGAACACCTTAGTGTGCTTTCTAGACTTGGCAGCTTTCTTTTTTTTTTTTTTTATCCTCACTCGAGGACATTTTTGCATTTATCGTCAGATAGAGTGGGAGGGAGAGAGGGTGGAAGAGAGAGAGAGAAACATTGATGTGAGAGACACATCGACTGGTTTGGCAGCTTTCTTGAAATCCACCCTCCCCCTATTTTTTTCTTTCTTTTTTTTTTTTTTTTTTAAGAGGAAGAGTGAGGATTTTGTTTTGTGAGCTCAAGTTGGGTTCTGGGTCCTCTGCTTCGGCCCTCTGGAAGCTTGGGCTGGCCCTGTGGCTTTTCTTCTCCCATTCTGCGATACAGACTCCCAGGAGTCATCTCCAGCACTGGAAGTCTTCCTCATTCACTTCTGAAGAGCAGATTCAGACTGAGACCAGGCCTCACTCTTGGGTGTATGTGGAGGATACAGAGTAGAGACCCTGAAAAGCATTTCCCCCCCTAAAGTCTTCCTCAACTTACTCTTTCCTGGAATTCCAGCAATAGAACTGCATCCTCTTAACCTAATTTTATGTACAAGAGAGAAAAAGGTAAGTAAAACATGGTCCCTGTTCTACCAGCTCACAGTTATGAGACTTTTAATTGCCTTGAAGAAGATACTGTTTTACGGTGTATTCATCCATATAAAGCTTGCAAGATAGGAACTGGTTTTGACTTACAGAGTCAGGGACACTTGGGGTGAGGGAAGAAGGGAAAGCTGCTCAAGAAGGCATTACTAATAGATGGGAAAGACCTTGGCCACATGTTGTTCAAACATTTTTTAAAGGGAAATATATTCATATGGTTTAAAAATGTTAAAAGTATACTATGAAAGTCTCCCTCCAGACCCTTGTTATCCAACTAATTCTTGTCATTTCAGTTTCTTTATGTAAATATAAGTGAATATGAATAAATATTTTTATTTACTTGTCCCTCCCCTTTTACACAATGGTAGCGTACTCTATACATTATCCTGTATACCTTTCTCTTATACTTAATATCTTATGTGAATTGTATTTTCTATGTGAATACATACAGAGCTTCCTCATTCTTTTCTATGATTATGTACTACTATTTATGGCTGCACCATGGTTTAATTAAGCTCCCTATTGATGGACTTTGAGCTGTTTATTCATATTTTACTATTATAATCACTGCTGCAATGAATAATCTTATATATACATTTTACCTCATTTAACACATGTGCTAATGTACATGTAAATTCCTGGTAGTGAAATTAATATATCAAAGACTTTATGCATTTGTAATTTTGATATCCATGCCAAGTTGCCCTCTATGGAGGTGTTAATGACTTAACACACGAATCAGCAATGCCTGTTTCCTCGTAGTTCCACCTACGAGTTTTTATCGTACTTCTGGACTTTTACCAATTTGGTAGGTGAAAAATGGGCTAGCAGTAAAGCTTTAATTTCTGTTTTTCTTATGACAAATGAGGTTGTTCATCTTTTCTTATAGTTGAGGCATCTTTTCTGTGAAATGCCTTTTTATATTCTTTGTCCATCTTTCTTTTACTGACGTTTTACTTGCCAATTTCTAGGAGTTCTTTATATAATAGGAAGTTTGACATTTGTGATTTGAGTTGCAAATATTTTTCCCATTTTTTTTAAACTTGTTTTTTGCCTTGAGGAATCTTGATTTTTATATTGTTGAATTTATCATTATTTCCTTTATGGCCTCTGCATTATCCTGACCCTCTGTTGATGGCACAAAATCATTCTTCTTTCCATGGTGTGTCCTTACTCTTTTCTGACTTCAGTCCTGGGTTGACAGCAAAAAGGTTTTGGTATCTTCCTTCCCTAGTCTGTTTCTGGGACTGTTCTTTGTCAGTGATAGGGTAGCCCTTGGTAATTGTGTTAGGAGATTTCAGTGGTCTGAAAAAAAAATCCATTTCCTTGATTAGAGGCACTCTAGAAAACTGTTTGGCAGTTTCTTATAAAACTAAACATGCAGTTACCGTACAACTCAGAAATTGCTCTCTTGGGCGTTTATACCGGAGATACAAAAACTTATGTTTACACATAAACCTGTACACAACTGTTCATAGCAGTTTCGTGACAGCCCCAAACTGGAAACAACTCAAATGTCCTTAAGTGGGTGCATGGTTAAACAAACTCTGGTACATACATGCTATGGAATACTTCTTGGAAATAAAAAGGGATGAACTATTGATAATATGCAACAACTTAGATGAGTCTCTAATGTATTTGGTTAGGTGAAAAAAGTCAATCCCCAAAGGTCATATATCGTATTAATCCATGTATAAAACATTTTTCAAATGACAAAGTTTTAGGAATGGTGAACAGATTAGTGTTTGCTAGGGGTTAAGGATGTTCCCCTAGCAAGGATGAAAGAGAGTTGGATGTGGTTTTAAGAAGTAACACAAGAAACCCTTGTGTGATGGAATGACTCAGCAACTGATGATGATGGTGGACACATGACCCTACACACATGAAAAGATTGCATAGAATTAAACAAACTGGTGCACGCGCGCACACACACAAATGAGTGTAAGTCAAATGAGGACATTTGAATAAGATCAGTGGATTGTATCAATGTCAGTACTATCCTGGTTGTAATAGTATTGGAGTTTTGCAAGATGTTACCTTTGGAGTAAACTGGGTAAAGAGATACACAAGATCCTGTGCACAGGATCTCAATAAAATTTTCAATTAAAAAATAAATCCTCATTTCTGCAAATACCAGCTTCACCCAGAGCTGCGACATAGAGGCAGCTCCACTGGAGTAACCGGGCTCTTTGTGTGAGGATCGGTGTGGACCGGGCGAGGGACCTCGTGCTGGCAGAGCAGTGCTGGGGGAGGAGGCCGGGCCTCAGGTTCAACCCTGCACTCGGCTCTGCCAGGCCAGATGAAGAGCTGAGAGCAGTGACTGGCACTTCCAAGGATTCCCTGGGACTGCCCAACTGGGTAGTTCATTTCACAGCCTGTCTTGGGGGAAAAGAACACTGGCTTAGGCTCCAGTACCTCAGAGCCAGTAAGGGCTTGGCATTGGTGGTTGGAGGCAGGAATGGGGAAGGGTTCCCAAGAAGACTTTTGATGTGGGTAGGTCCACCCGATCATGTGCCCCATCGCCATGTGTATTTTGGTGTGCCTTGTGCTGTATCATTGGCTCTGACAGTAGGTAGAGCATGGTCTAGCATAGCGCTTCTCAGAGTGTGCTTGGGGGGAATCCCTGAGGGCCCCAGAGCCCTGCTAGCGATCTCTCAGGTCAAAACTGTTTTCACAGTAATACTTAGACATTTGCTAATTACTCTCATTCTCTTACAAGTGATACAATAGTTTTCCAGAGGTTACATGATGTGAAAGAGCAACAGATTAAACACAGAAGTGGATGCGAAAGTCCAGCTGTTTCCTATTAAGCCAGACATTAAAAAGACTTAGAAAAATGTAAACAAGTGCCACACTTCTCACTTTTTTGTTTTGGAAAATATAATTATTTTTCCTTAAAATATGCTATTTGTTAACATTTAATGAGGTTATTGTTATTTTTAAATGATTTAATAAATATATAAGAATTTTCTCAGTTTAATTTTTTAAAACATGTTTTTATTGATTTTTTAAAAGAGAGCTCTGGCCAGTTTGGCTCAGTGGTTAGAGTGTCGGTCCACGGACCAGAGAGGCCCAGGTTTGGTTCCCGCTAGGGGCACGTATCTCGCTTGCGGTTTGTCCCTGGCCCAGATTGGGGACGTATGGGTGGCAACCACTCGATGTGTCTCTCTCACATAGATGTTTCTCTCTCTCTCTTCCTCCCTCTCTCCTTCCCACTCTATCTGAGGATAAATGCAAAAATGTCCTCGGGTGAGGAAATAAATAAATAGAGAGAGAGAGAGAGAGAGAAAGGGAGGAAGGGAGGGAGGGAGGAGGGAAGGAAAGAAGGAAGGAAGGAAGGAAGGAAGGAAGGAAGGAAGGAAGGAAGGAAGGAAGGAAGGAAGGAAGGAAGCCAGCCAGCCAGCCAGCCCTGGCCGGTTTGGCTCAGCAGTTAGAGCGTCGCCCGCGGACCAGAGAGTCCTGGGTTCGGTTCCCACTAAGGGCACGTACCTCAGTTGCAATTTGTTCCCAGCCCTGGTTGGGGTCGTGTGGGTGGCAACCAGGCGATGTGTCTCTCTCACGTCGATGTTTCTCTCTCTCTCTTCCCCTCTCTCTCCCTCCCACTCTATCTGAAGATAAATGCAAAAAGCAAAAATGTCCTCAGGTGAGGATAAAAAAAAAGAGAGAGAGAGAGAGAGAGGAAGGGAGAGATAGAAACATCGATGAGAGAGAAACATCGATTGGCTGCCTCCTGCATGCCCCCTACTGAGGATCAAGCCCATAACTCGAGCATGTGCTCTGACTGGGAATCGAACTGGGACCTCTCAGTCCATGGGACGGCACTCAATCCACTGAGCCACACCGGCCTGGCTCAGTTTAATTTTTAATACATGAATATTGATATAAACTATATAAACCAAAGCTCTTTGGGGTCCTCAATAATCTTTGAGAAGGTAAAGGGGTCCTAACACCAAAAAGTGTGTGAAACTTTGGCTTAGCAGAATGCACTTGGCCAAAAGTTGGTGGGCTTGTGTCCTAGTCAAGGCTTTGCTGTGTGACCATGGCCAAGTCATTTAGCCTCTTTAATTGATTTGTTCTCCTGTAAATGTTAATAATCATCCTGTTTTCTGTACCTTAAAGAAAAGTGAGATAATTCTATATGAAAGACTTTGAAAATATAATGTCCTATGCAAATGTAAGGGAATTTAATAGTTAGACAACTAAGCTTTTGTTGGAAGAAAATGTGAAGAATGAGGTTTCTGGTGTGTCAGCTGACATTCTGTTCACTTTTTAAATTTTTCATTTTTACATCTCCTCCTAACAGTTTCCTTATACATTTTCTTTTTTTGTTTCTCAGACAATCATTTTAATTATTAAAAGGAATTAAGTGAATACATCTTCCAAAGTATCAGTCAAGAGGGAATTTATATTCCCAATACTTTGAAGTGTCATAAGGTCAGGAGCTCTGTCTTGGAGAAACCACTTACTAGCTTTGTGACTTTAGGGAAGTTATTTAACCTTTCTGTGTCTTGGTTTCCTCTTTTGTAAAATGGGCCTAATAATACCTTTCCATGGTGATAATGAGTATATAATAATGTACAGTATATAATTGTGAGTATATAATAGATGCTCCATAAATGATAGTTGTTGTGATTGTCATTAACGTATAACAAAAGATGCAAGATTAAATTTAGGTCTCTTACCCAGTCTTTTTTTAAAAAATATTTTTCTTTATTGATTTTAGAGAGAGAGGAAGGGAGAGGGAGAGAAAGATAGAAACATCGATGAGAGAGAACATCGATCGGCTACCTCCCGCACGACCCCCCACCGGGGATTTGGCCCACAACCCAGGCATGTGCCCTGACCGAGAGTGGAACCAGCGACCTTTGGATGCATGAGTCGACACTCAACCACTGAGCCACACCGACTGGGCTTACCCAGTTTTTAGTAAACTTATCATTAAGCTACTTTATTCATAAGTTTATTAACAGTAATTTCCATTTTATTTGATTTCATTCTTTTTTTCTGCTTTGAAGGGCTACTGAGTGGCCAGACTTCCCCAACAAATACCAAGTTGGAGAAGTTGGATTCTCAGCAGGTGTTGCAGCTCTGCCTCCGATATCAGGATCATCTCCATCAATGTGCAGAGGCCGTCGCTTTTGATCAGAATGCTTTGGTTAAACGAATCAAAGAGGTAAGTATTGTGGGAAAATAACACTGCTGACTTATTATTGTGATGCCCTGTGATTCCTGAGTCCTTTTCTACTGGGCAGGAGGGCCAGTGATCCCCGCTCTATGGAAAGCAGTAATTTTTCTGTCGTAAGTTTTGACATTTGTCCTCATTGCTTTGGGGGATTGTCTTTCCTAGCAGTAAAATGTGATGGTGAAAAAGAGTGGTCCATGTTGCTCATCAATCTGGAGTTTGAATCCCAGTTCACCACTTATTTGCTTGGACAAGTTACTTAACTTCTCTTGGTCTCTGTTTCCTCATCTGAAACAGAGCTATAAGTAGTAACCTATACCAAGGGTTGAGTGAAGATTAAATTGCTCAGTTAAGTGTTAACTATTTTTTTATTTTATTTTTTTTAAACCTCACCCGAGGACATTTTTGCATTTATCTTATGATAGAGCAGGAGGGAGAAAGGGAGGAAGAGATAGAAACATCGATGTGAAAGAGATACATCAAGTGGTTGCCACCCACACGGCCCCGGTGGGGCTGGAGACAAACTGCAACCGGGGTACGTGCCCTTAGCGGGAACCGAACTCGGGACTCTCCGGTCCACAGGCCGACGCTCTAACCACTGAGCCAAATCAGCCAGGGCTGTTAACTATTTTTTTTTAATTTAAACTTTATTTTTCAATTACAGTTTACAGTCAGTATTATTTTGTATCAGTTTTAGGTATAGAGTATAGTGGTTAGACAATCATATACTTTATATAGAGTACCCCCGATATTTCCAGTACCGACCTGGCACCATACATAGTTATTGCAATATTATTATTATTGTACTTTACAACTACCAATCTGTACTTCTTAATCCCTTCACCCATTTCACCCACTCCCCTCCTCTCTGGTAGCCATCAGTTCTCTGTATCTATGAATCTGTTTCTGTTTTGTTTGTTCATTTATTTTGTTCTTTAAAGTGAAATCATATGGTATTTGTCTTTCTCTGACTGATTTATTTTACGTAAGTGTTAGCTCTTATTAGTATGTATAAATTCCTGCCATACTAATTTGCTCTAGCTAATATTATATCGTCAAAATGACTTTCACTGGTTCCTACATGTAATTTGCATTTTATTTGCAAATAGGTTATCAGTTCTTTGAGAGTAAAAGCTTGACATCTCCCTAAAAATTATATTTTTCACTTGTTAGCACATGAAAAGCTCAGTGATTCTTATTGGTTGGATGGAAACAATTATGCCTATTTAACCCACAAGATTTTGTAAGGAAACAAACAAGATAATTTATGTGAAAGTACTTAGTAAACTAAAGAACATGGTAGGATGTTGAGTAATTATTAATAACAGTAAGTAGATACTTCTTTTAAGCTCTGAAATATATCATTGACTGGGACACTGCATGGCATTGTCCAAAGTTTTCACTCAAGAAGGGATTTATACCTTGAAGTACTGTTATATAAAGAAAAGAAAAGGTCAGGAGCTCTATTTTGGAGAAACTACTTATGTGAATGGCACCCCCTGGAGTTGTTTACAACAAAATGGTGCTGGTCATTGACTCAGGCCAGAGAAGAAGATGGACACCAGGCAGCACACAAGTAAAAGGTTGCGAATCGCTGCAAATTAATTATTTAGTAATGGACATAGTACATCCTTGAAATTACAAAGTAGTCGTCAGTTATACTGACAGGTTTAAATGTGCCACCACCTCCAGCAGATTCACACACACCTTTCATAAAATGTTGTAGATGTATATGCTTTTCCTCTCATGGAAGACTTTTATTTGGAAGACTGTTAAATATGACCTTTCATATTGGCTGGTATTGGTGTGGCCTTTCAAATGGTATAATCTATTTTACTACGTTGTAATCTACAAGCTTCAAGTCCCAAACATGACCGTGCATTAGAATCACTTGGGATTTTGTTTGTTTTAATACTGAGTTCTCCTGTCACCACAATAGTCTAGGTTGTGGTTTGTGAATCATTATTTTAATAAGTTTACCAAATGATTCTGAAGCCATTCTCCATTACCTGGGATTTGGAAACCACTGATCTCTACAGGATTATTTTCCAAAATAAGTTCTGTAAAACTAGTCTATGTAAGGAAGATCAGACTTTTTGCATATTCCATCACTACCTTGGAAGGTCACAATGCATATTATCTTATTAAAAGTTAATAAGAATCTGAAAGTAAAGAAAACCAGCACTTTTCAAACTTTTTGACCACAGAACCCTTAGGTAACGTCTATTAACATCTACAGAAGTAGCATTTTTAAAGAAACTTCTTTGAGAAATGCTGTTGTAGACATAAGAAAGACTTTACCATTTTTTACTGTTGTGCTAGAAATTAGCCATGACATTAACTTTCAGAGAGATGATTTTAGAAAAATACAACTTTTAATGCTTGTCTTCTTTTTGAAGGGTCCTCTAATCCATGTCTGTCCTTTTGTAGTTTAGGAAAGCGTAGTACAGAGAGATTGACTAGCTCATTTTTAAAGAGCTGGGGTAAGTATTTTGTAGCTGGCAGTACAAGACAGAGCTCCTCATTATACATTTTCAAGACTCCAAGCAGTGTTTCTTGGCCCCGAATCACCTGGGAATTTTTTACTCCAGTATATATGATGGAAAGTTTTACACACACACTGAAGCAGACAAATACTGTGAACCTTCATGTACTCAGTGCCCACCTACTACAGGCATCAACAAGTCAACACTCTTTTTCATCCAGACCCCCATCCACTCCCTGACACCTCCTCAACTGGACTATTTTGCAGTAAATCTCAAGCATATCATTTCATTCATAAATATTTAAGTATGCATCTTTAAAGTAAGGAACTGTTTTAAAAAAGCGTTTTAATCTGAATCAATTTTAGACTTAGAGAAAAGTCACAAAAATAATTCCGAGAGTATCTGTATACCCCTCACACAGCTTCCTCTAAAGTGAGCATCTTACAGAATCATAAGAACAGTGATCAAAACCAGGAAGTTAACATCGCTGCAATACTGTTAACTAAACGAACACCTTATTTGAATTTCACCAGTTTTTCCACCAATGAAGAACTTTTCAGAAACACAGCCACAGTGCTGTTATCATACCTAAAATATTTAGCAATAATATCTTTTTTTTTTTTTTTATCCTCACCTGAGGACATTTTTTCATTTTTTGTTCAGATAGAGTGGGAGGGAGAGAGAGGAAGAAAGAGAGAGAGAAACATCGACGTGAAAGGGACACATCCAGTGGCTGCCACCCGCACGATCAACCAGGGCTGGGGACAAACTGCAACCGAGGTACATGCCCCTAGCGGGAACCGAACCCGGGTCTCTCTGGACCGCAGGGCGACGCTCCAACCGCTGAGCCAAACCGGCCATGGCTAACAATAATATCTTAATTCATTCAGTATAGCTGAGCTACTTTTAAGAAAATACTGATGTATAAGTCTCACTCTAAACCAGTTAGATTGAAATCTTTGAAGGGTGGTGGGTTGGGAAGAGAGGAAGCTGAGCGCTGGTATTTATGAAAGTGCTCTAGAGGCCCTGGCCTGGTGACTCAGTTGGTTAGAGCATCATCCTGATACACCAAGGCTGTGGGTTCAATTCTCAGTCAGGGCACATACAAGAAGCAACCAATGAATGCATCAATAAGTGGAACAACAAAAATCGATGTTTCTCTCTCTCTCCCTCCCTCTCTCCTTCTCTCTAAAAAAAATAATAAAATCAATAAATAATTTTAAAAAAAAAGAAGAAGAAGAATGTGCTCTAGAATTTGTAACCAATGTTGAGAACCAGTGTTCTGGAGCATTTATTACTGGGGTGGGGAACCTTTTTCTACCAAGGACCATTTGGATATCTATAACATCATTCGTGGGCCACAGAAAATTATCAACTTAAAAATTAGCCTGCTATATTTGGTCAGGCTAATTTGGTGAGGTGTGTGATGTTAGCTGGTATTGATTTCTCGGCTTTATATGTCCTGCGGGCCGGATGTTCCCCAACCCTGATTTAAAACAATTAAGCTGAGTTCATGCCTTTTGAGGAACCTTGGGGTTCACTTTGAGTCACCAGTAGTTACCCAGA
Source organism: Tadarida brasiliensis (assembly GCA_030848825.1). Classification (NCBI taxonomy): domain Eukaryota; kingdom Metazoa; phylum Chordata; class Mammalia; order Chiroptera; family Molossidae; genus Tadarida; species Tadarida brasiliensis. The sequence continues at coordinate 28,304,986 of CM061263.1, forward strand.
ATTGCTAGAAAACCCAGAACAGTGCTCCCAGCACGGCACAGTACCGCCATAGTTCTCCTAGGGCAGAGGAGGTGAGCACTGTCTCAGGGTTTTCATTGGCGACTTGCTGTCTCTGTTGGAAAGTGCTGGCAAACTCCTGAAACATGCATCCGTCTGTGCGCGATTCAAAGCTAAGGTTGAAATTAGTCGTTTCCAAATGAATAAAGCTGAGGATGTAGTTTTGATCAAATACCAATTCTCTGATACTATTCCAGATGTTTCCTGGAAATTTGGTTGCCAGAGTGAGGAAGTAACATAATGCTACGTGTGTTGAAAAGTGAGGGAACTTAATAAGCATGGAGAATACGTATTAGTGGAAGCGTGGAACCCGGATCACCCAGAGGCCTATAAAGTTACAGTGCTGTGATCACTGAAGTTTGAGTCAAAGGGAAACATGGCTGTACCCATGTCTGAGTCAGATAAAAGAAAATCAAGGAGTTAGCTTAGCTTTCCTATTGATATATTTGGATGATGCTCTTGAAAGAGAAGTTTATGTTTTATAAAGGTGTGTATGAGCGAGAAGTGGAAGATAGAGGCAGTCTTCCTCCACAATCAGGGAATCTTGGCATACACACTGACCACTAGTTTTCTCAGTAGCTGCAGGACGACCCCTCAGTCGGCCAGCTCACACTGCTGGGCAACTATTGCAGACCTACTTAGTGTGAGGTCCTTTAGCGGTGACAGAGAAATGTGGCATAGTCCCTGCTCTCTGAGAGCTGTCTAGGTGAGGGGACAGGTATGCAGAACAGGAATATGAAAAATAAGGCACAATCAATGGAGAGTGCTCAATTGTGGTTTGTAATTGAAGTTCTCTAAGTGTTAAAGATCCAGGCTATCCTGGAGCAGGTGAGGCTTAAGCAAGGTCCTAAAGGAGAACCAGGTTTTGGGAAATGAATGGAGAGAAAGAGGAGAGCATTGCTGGCTGGGGGAACTGTTTGACAGTCTCAGAAGAAAATTAACTTTGGGGTTTTAGGGGACAGTAAAGAAACTAAACTTGGTCCAAGAAATCTTCTCTACACTGAGAACCACAGAATGTTGGAGTCGGAAAGACCTTGGAGACCTTCTGGTCCAGTGCTATCATTATTTAGATGCAGAAATGGAAGCCTGTTAGAGAAAGTAAGCGATTTATTCTGGGTCACAGAGTGAGACGGTGGCCAGAATTATGGAATTAAAAATGGGTGAAGATTGAAGGAGGGTGCTTTTTTGGGGAGGTGGTATACTTGAACATGTTTACGGATTAAGGGAGAAGAGACAGAAGTGATCAAAAATGAAAGATAAAAAGGGGTTCATAGAGCAAGATCCTCAGGCGACAAGAGAGGACAGGATTTAGAGCCACGGGGTTATGCATTTTGAGAGAAAAGGAAGGATACAGGTAAGTTTATAAAAAGAGGATAGCTGGTGCAGATCAGTCACACCTGAAGAGCCTGTATATTCTCTCTGAAGAAGAGAGGAGGTCATTTGTTGGGAGTGACCATTGGGGAGTAGTACAGTTATGACCTCTGGGAGTCACTGAGGGCTCAGCTGAGCGGGGAAAACCTTTACTTTGTATTTGTGGGTGATTTAGCATAGTGGTTCTAAGTGCAAATGCATTGCCCAGGTTCAGGTCCTGGCACTGCCTCTAACCAGCTCTGTGGCCTTAGCCAAATTACTTAACCCTTCTGAGCCTCAGTTACCACTTCTGTTAAATGGGGATAAGGATAGTATTCACCTCAGCAAGGTTTTTGTGAGGATTGAACAAGTTTCTGTATGTTAAGTACCTAGGACCATGTCTGCCATATACTAAATACTAGAGTATTAGCTCTTATTATTTGTTTACAATATAAATAAATGACTAAAAGAGAAAAACATAACCTATTGTCTTGAATTGGCCCATATGAAATTTCTTGATACCAGCAGTGGCCTAAATATTGGCTCATTTTAAGCAAAACCCTCAATACCCAAGTGTGATAAAGAACTAAATAATTAGCCCATTCTGGTTTCCATCAAGCCCTGCATGAGCCCTTTCATGCCACAGATAATTGATTTTTGGGATTTTTGTAATGAATTTAACTGCTTATTCTGCTTTGTGAATAGCAAACTGGTGCCTAGGGAACATGGGTCATGAAAGGTGTGAGACTGGATGACCACAAATGATTAGTCCTTGGCTTCTAGGCTGTGGATGTATCACTTCTCACTTGGTGATTTCTGTGGTAGCTCATCATTTCTACTTAAGGATTTGAATTGACAGGCAGACATGTTGAGTTTTAGGTCACGTCCGTCATTGAAATTTGAGTTAATGAAAGGTAAAGAAACATGCGTCCTCCTAATGTGGGAGCTTTTCCCCAGGGAGGGGAAGGTGGGGAGAAGGCTGGTGGCAAGTACACAGCCCCAGGAAGACACAGACGAGACAGCTGGAGCAGTTCTCATCACTGACCTAGATCGCGTTTCTGCCTCCCCCTGGCAGCTATCAGTGTGTGAGTAAATCAGAATACCTTTTAACCAAGATAGAGCCACTACGTCTATTTTGTAACAGTTATGATGTACTTGCTTAAAGGCCTTGAAACTAAATTCACGATATGAGTCTCGTGTTTTTCATTCTTAAGTGTGTTGGTTAGCAGGCTATTTGAGCATAAACTTATGAAGCATTCTCGGGGAGGTTCAGATGAACAGTAAGAAAGAGTTGCAGTCCTTCGAAAGCCATGATTATGTAGGATTATAAAGAGACCGTAAAGTTTCTCTGATTTAGCTCTTTCATTGCACAAATAGAGAAAACCAAGGCCCTTTGAATTTATTTAGGACTTGCCCAAGGTTTTTCTCTTAGTTAATGATTAAGATGATATTAGATGAGTCTTCCCGATTCCAGTGCTGTTTTCTGCTTTACCATACTACTGATGTCTCTTTCTTTGGGATTTTTCATTTCATTTGTAGTTATTCCTTTTCATGCAGTGGGCATTCAACTGGTGTTTGGAGGCATGAGCTACCATTCAGGGGTCTGTACACAGAGCTAGGCAGGGATTCTTTGACAATACTGTAATATTGAAGACCTAGCTGGAACCATTTTCCAAGTATTTGACATGACTTCCGGTACCATGTTTCCTCCCAGGAGACTGGGGGAGAGATTGATCAAGGTTAACTCCATTGCTCAGTGTTGCAGAGAATCAGTGTCTGAACCGGCATTAGCATTCATTCTGATCTCCTTCAGGTGAAAGCCTGGTTCTTGTGAACCACTGGTTAGGTGAAGCTGTTACTCTTTTTTTTTTTTTAATTCTCACCCAAGGATATGTTTTTATTGATTTTTAGAGAGAGAGAGAGGGGGGAAGGGAGGGGGAGAGAGAGACACATCTATAGGTTGCCTCCTGGACACACCCTGATCAGGTTGAACTTGTAACCTTTCTGTGTACCAGATGACACTCCAACCAACTGAGCCACACCAGCCAGGGCGAGGCTGTTACTGTTTGCCTACCGCCTTGACCTCTGAACTCTCTCTAAATGACGACATTGTTAGATTCCTGTTGCTGCTTTTAACCATATCCTGGCATTGGTTGCTGCTTGTTTGACCTCATAAAATGGAAAGGACTAAATTAGAGAAACTTTAGTGTTTAATTGAAACTACAAATTTTGATAAGATCATTGAGATGTTGGGCTTCTTTTTGCTGAAATACTGAGGGCAAGGCATTTCAAGAAAGGTTTGTGTTCCTTTTCTATCTCGCAAATGACTCTGGTGTAAATTTCAGGTAAATTATGATATAGTCTACCCCCTTCTTGTCCTTTGGGCAACCTTTCTTCTCCTAAGAAATACAACGGGTGCCTTGGGTGGCAGGAAGTAGAGATGCGAGATCGGGCTTATTCTGGTTTGTCTGGCTGTAAGGTCTGCGTACACTACTTCCTTCGGCCCGGCCCCACACTTCCTTCACACCAGCACTGCCCTGCCAAAAGGCAGAAATCCTGGAAGAGGGCCCACTCAAGTTTATTACTTGCCTTTTGGAAATGTAGGCTTGTGTTTTTTGGCGAGGCATGAGCAAAGCCTAGTTATTTGACTGCTCTGAGATTTAACTCCATTCAGATTCTGGATACTGACATATGAGTATGTGTGAACAGCAGTCCCATTTCCCCCCAGTTTGCCTGCCCTAGACGTGCCCCTAGACAGCTGGCTTTGCCAGTTTTCCTAGTACTGGCTGCAGGTGGAGTTACTAGAACCCCTGTTCCTCTCCCTCCCCCAGCTCATTTCCAGTCTGCCACAGTGGGAAATGGAGCCGCCTCTCTTGTGAGGAATGGCAGAGTAGCTGGTATCCATAAGACAGCTAGTAAGCAGCATTGAGGGCACATGGGTTATAGAACCAGAAGCAGGACTGGGAAAAGATATTCCCTGTCCTGTATCTCTTTAGTGAAGAAAAACAAGGAATTTTAGCAAATTTGAGCATTGCTGCAATACTGAGAACACTGCCTGGCACACAGTGACATTTAATAAATGTTTGTGAAATGAACAATTTCATATATTCTTCAGTTATTTCAATATAAGCTCTTTTATTCTGTTAGAGAAGAGAAAGGTTATGAGAGTTTAATGGGGGGTAGGCTAGACTGCATCTATAAGTAGGCTCAGAGATGTGTGAGGGCTCCAGTACAGCAGGAGTTTATTTCCTACTCATGTTCAAGGTGGATGCTTCTGGTTGCTAGGTGACTCCTCCACTGAGTTCAGGTATTCGGGCTTCTCCCATCGGGGGTTCTGCCACACCCGAAGACCACATTGCTAATGGCATCCAGTTGTTGAGAGGGGAAAGAGAGTGGAATAGTACAGATGGGAGGTTCTTAGGAGCCAAACCTGTAAGTGTTGGCTATCACTTTGGCTAGAATGCAGTCACATGGCTAACTACAAGGGGGCTAGGAGATGTAGTCCATACGCGTGTCCAGGGTTCTACTAACTTTGAGCTACATTTTGAGCATCTGTGTTATCCTTGAACTTGCATTCCTAAAATGCATCTATAGCCCGACTTTGAGAGTAAGAATAGCTGGTGCAGGGTTCCATGGTAAACTTCACTTGTTTTAAGTCCTCCCATCAATGAAATCCAAGTGGTATTAAGGAAACCTTTAAGCTTTTAATATTAAGTGAAAAAAACAGGGCACGGTATTACAGTTTTTGAGTCACTGAGACAAGCATAGGCCTTTCAGAACTTTGTGTGCATGGACCTTACCTGCCTGTTTCATTGGTGAACCCATTCAGCTCTGTGCCAGGCTCTGTTCTAGGCATGAGGACGTGTCACCGAACAAGACAGGATCCTTTCTCATAGACCTTCCATTCCACTGGGGAAGAGGCAATAAACAAGGTTAAAAAAAGTAACATATATAGTATGTCAGATACGTGCTAAGAATAAAAATGTAAAGCCAGAAAGGGGATCTGAAATGTCAGCAGGATGCAAATTTTAGGTAGAGTGGGCTGGGAAGGACTTACTAGAAAGGAACTTTTAACATAAAGGCCTCCTGGCCAGTACAGAGCAAGCTCAGAGCTTCCTCAAAACTCTGTCTCTACCTAAAATTTATTGAATTTTTGGACCAATGACAATTACAGTACCCAAGATTTTATGCATTATTTACAATCTAGTTATTCTCATACTTATTTGGATATTTTGGACTGGAGACTTAATTGCTATCTCTGTTGTTAGTTGGGAGGACTATAGAGTTGATACTCTATAACAAAATATATCTCAAATTCTTTCAGGTTCCAAGGATTCCCAAAGGATTTCTCTAGGACGTGTTCCTAGAGCTTGAGGCAACAGTTAACTGTTTTGCTGCCTGTACTGACAGGCTATCCTTTCATATTATAAGACTCAGATGTACGCCACAGTTCTCATTCTGCACGTGAGAAGAGAGCGTATCGCTTGTCTAAGGTTATAGCAAACCACTACTAGAAGTTGCTCGTGCAGAAAACTAAGGGGACAGTCAACGTGCCGCCCAGAGCAAATGGGACAGTGAATGTGCATGTGCTCTGCAGGACTGGAGGGAGCTATGTGAACGAAAGATTATTTTAGGGAGTAAAAGTCATTTATTTCCAATGCAGCAAGAGAAGGAGGTGGTGATGTTAATGTGCAGAAGTATCCGTGGCACAATTACATCATAGAGTCAGCAGTGATTTCTTCCTCCACCCTAAGGTACCTCAGCCATTCTCTCCTTCACCCTTGCTGAGAGACCAGAGTCTCTGTGACCAGTCACTCACCTGCCTTTCCATCTTGGTTTCTTGTTTTTTTTTTATTTTATTTTATTTTATTTTTATTTTTGTTAATTTTCACCTGAGGATATTTTTCCACTGATTTTTAGATAAAGTGGAAGGGAGGGAAGGAGGGAGGGAGAGAGTGTGAGGGGAGAGAGAGAACATTAATGTGAGAGAGACACATTGATTGGTTGCCTCCCACATGACCTGACCGGAGCCAGGGATCAAACCTCAACCCAGGTACGTGCCCTTGACTGGGACTCGAATCCTCAACCCCTTGGTCCATAGGCCAACACTCCAACCGCTGAGCCAGACTGGCCAGCTGTTTGTGATAACCATACTCTCCACTCCTGCCCCATGCTTCTGCTGTGCTCCCTGCTGTTAGAATCTGCTCCTCGTCTCTGCCTGATGAACCCTGCACTCCCATCACTGTATGCCAGGATCGTCCTGGTTCCCTTGGCCAGAAGGGATCCTGCCTCGTCTCTCCCCTAGTGCTCAGGAAGTGTTTGCCGGATGAGTTTGTGTAGTGACGATGAGCTATCACCTCAGCTGTCTGCGTGGGTGATGAGATGAGCCTCTGGCTCTGGAGACCAGGCTCTGGCATGTCAGCAGAGGTCATCCAGCACAGGGTTTGGAGCACAGACTCTGGCATCAGCTGCGACATACCAAAATAGTATCTTAGTGTCGTCATCATCGTCATCATCATCATCATCATCATCATCATCATATTCTCCTCCTTCTCCTCCTCATAGTAGGTGTCGCCTGTTCATTCTTTAGGCACAAGTTAGAGGATTTCAGCTGTAAAATATTTACCTCCACACCATCTACAAGGCCTGCTCTCTCTGAGTCAAAAAAAGGGTTGTATTCTTCGATAGTTTGGGTGCCTGAATAAGGGACTTAGAGAGCGCATAGTTAACCCAGTTTTACATTGTTTAATCACTTCAGCTCCGGTTTTAAATTACTGAATGTGTCACTTAGGTCATTCAAGCTTACTATTATTTCCCTTTAATCCTGGCATTGGGAAGGGGAGTCCAGGTTACGGATGTGGCTCCCAGGTTTTCTTCATCATCCATCCACTCCATCCACCAACGTGACTTCTGCACCCCTCTCTTAAGGAAGGAGGAGGAGTAATAGTACAGCCGTCGTTTGTACATGTTTGCTGTGTGCCAGGTCTGGAATAGGCATTTTACATGCATTAGCATCTGTATGTGACAGATGGAGAAAATGAGGTTCAGAGACCTGAAAGGTAAACCATTCTAGGCGACACAGTTGTTAAATAGTGCAGCTGGGACTCAAACCCAGATCTAAACCCGCCTTTGAGACTCTAAATGCTTCCTGTGGTTCTTTTTTCTTTCTCTCCATTTCTTTATGAAGGATTTTATAAAGAAATGGAGAGCTTCTCTTCATGTTTATGCCTAATGCTAACTTTCCCTGACCCAATACCTTTATAATATTTCCTTCAGTTTCACAGTTATTTTTATATTTCAAAAGCAATCCTTATAGGATGCAAACACACTTTAAAAAATAACCCTGAAGACCCCACATTTACATCTTTAAATTGCCAGTTCTCTCCACTCTGAGGCTAACTTTTCTACACCCCTCAGCGATCACTTTTTTGTGAAAGGATCTCTGAGGACGAGGGTCGTCATGAACATGGACCGAGAGAGGCACAGTCAGGGAAGCCAGAGAGCGCACGTGGGCCGAGGGCTTCACCCCCCCAATCCCACCCCAGAGGGAATGCAGACAGAGGAGGTCTTTAACTAGAGAGAAAGCAGAACAGGGACTCTCGGGGAGGCAGAAGATCTGAGGTGTCCGTGTGTCCTGGACTAATGTCTTCATAGAGTCCAGGGAAAGCTCTCCCAAGGCAGAGGGGGAGTGGGGTCTCTGCTCTCCAGCTTTCCGTTTCCCCAGATCCTTTTCTTTTTCTGACTTGCTGCCTTTCACTAGCCTTTTTCTGCGGGCCAGGGTGGGAGAGGGTCGTCTGCCTGACTGACACATTTAGCTTTGGGACCTGCTTAAAGGTTTTGTGATTTCTTTCCCACCTTCCCGCCTAGACAGAATTGCCAAGGGTAGGAAGGCATAAGGGGAAGTTGGGCAAGTCATAAAATAATAATTGGAACAAAGTGATGCCATTCGAATTCCTAAGGTCCTGGTATCTCTTAGTTCTCCTGAAGACCCAAAAAGAATCCGTTCCTTTACTGAGACATTGAGATACATTGTCTGAACAAAGGAAGCAGGTCACTTCAGACTGTGCACTCTGTGGGAATCCATCCACCCAGCCCGTGGTGTACCTAATGTGGACACTGGCGACAGTCGGCCCGGTGTTTGCGTGGAGCAACAGGAAGTGGCAGACTGCTGAGGCGCTGGAGAAGGGTATGTCATTCCAGAAGGAAGCGGAAACTGCACAGCTGTGGCTGACAGCCACCTAGTTGCAGATCTAGGTCCACCTGAGCAGGTTCTGTTCCTAACAGACATGGAGATGACCGTTTGTTTTGGCCTTGTCATTTGATTTTGACATTAATTTACAATAGATTTTTGTTTTCCTGATGGCCAGAAAAGGTGTTCTGAACAACTTTGTTCTAGATCAGTTTGCACATACAGTTATAATTCATCTGACAAGGTGGAACTAACTGTGGAAAAGGAAATGTCAGTGGCCGACTTAGTTGCTTGGGACAGTTGACAGCAGTGCTGTGTGGTGGCCCTTGGACCCCGGAGGGCAGAGTCCAGCCCTGGCTGGGGCAGCACAGAAGTGTAGACGTAGGCCAGGTGCCTGAGCACTCTGGAGTCTTCTTGCAGGGAAGGGTGGGTTTGAATGTTCTCTCAGGACCCTTCTGCTCTAAAGTTCTGTGTGCTAAGCCCCTTGGTGAAGTCAAGGACTCTGAAATGTCAGAGTACAAAGTGGGCAGACAGACTTTGCCAGTGAAAATGTCACTCATGTTTATCTGCTAACAAGTAGTTTATCCCCTTGGTCTCCTCTCAGGTTTTGTTTTTATAAATGTACATGTTCTATTTGGTAATCTGTTATTTTTGTTGTTAAAAAATAAATATTGGTGGTTAAATTAGAAACAAATGTATTATTTCACTGTGCTTGAAAACTAAAAATTGTCATTTATTTATTTATTTTTGTTAATCCTCAGCCAAGGATATTTTTTTCCATTGATTTTTCTTTTCTTTTCTTTTCTTTTTTTTGAGAGAGTGGGAGGGAGGGAGAGGGGGAAGAGAGAAGGAGAGAGAGAGAGACACCCATGTGAGAGAGACTTATCGATTGGTTGCCTACACCCCGATTGGGGCCAGGATTGAGCCTGCAACCCAGGTATGTGCCCTTGGCCGGGAATTGAACCCATGACCCTCTGTGCGCGAGTCGACACTCTAACCACTGAGCCACAACAGCCAGGGCAAAAATTGCCATTTAAATTCATCTGTTAAGAATTTCAAAAATGTACTGAACACATTGGTCAACATGGTATGTATTTCAGTGAAATGAATTGACATTTGAATTGATGAGCTCTGTGGAAAAGATAGACAAAGGTTAGATGAAAAAGCATGGGTTTAAATTCTGGTTTCACTTCTGGTACTAGCTGTGTGACCCTGGGCATATTTTGTGATCTCTGAATCCCTAATTCCTCATCTCTACTAGGATTTTCCTTATAGGATTGTTGTGAGGAATAAAGATAATGTACGTATAGTGCATAGTACAATGCCTGACATTTAATAGATAATTAATAGTAGTTGTAACTGCTATCCATTATTTTATTACATTAATCAAAATTATTAGGGAATTATTGACTACTATATGCTGTGTTCTACCTACCCAGTCATCCTAATATGATGTATATAGATCATAAAAGACAGTCCCACTAGTGTGGATTTCAGATTTTGTTTCTGAGACCATGTGGACTGAGATTTGCCAGAGGAGTTTCCCTTCTTGTCTGATTGATAGATCAAAGGTGTCATCTGAGATCAAATGGCAAGCGTTTACTCTTTTTTTTTTATCCTCACCCGAGGACACCTTTTGCATTCATCTTCAGATAGAGCGGGAGGGAGAGCGGGAGGAAGAGAGAGAGAGAAATATCAACGTGACAGAGACACATCGAGTGGTTGCCACCCACATGACCCAAACCGGGGCCGGGAACAAACTGCAACTGAGGTACGTGCCCTTAGCGGGAACCGAACCCAGGTCTCTCTGGTCCACGGGCCAACGCTCTAACCGCTGAGCCAAACCAGCCAGGGCGGTAAGTGTTTGCTCTTATACACTGTTATTACAAACTGTTGTCTTCAGAAACAGGGCAACTTCAACATGTACAGTATGTGGTAACTGGTGACATTTGGCCTGTGGTGTAATTAATGAAAACATCTGCCCATTGTTTGTCCATTGTGTAAGAGAGAAGCATCCCAGAGAACAGAGAACTCCCAAATCCTCTGTAGGAATGATGATCTGGAGGAGGGTCAGAAAGCCAGGACACACATAGTCCATCTGGAAAAGTTTGTGTTGCAGCCTAGCATAGCCTAACTTTTCTAATCTGTCTGAATCCCCAGTAGCGGTCAAGTGAAGGTGTGGTGGGGATAGAAGATGGAGGGTGGGCCAGCACGTGCCAAACTGATGATTGGAGGCAAGGGACATTCCACTGTCTGCAGTAGAGACAGCTAATAATATGAGTCAAAGACAAAATAAGAGGTAGCTGATGTATGAAAGCTAGAGCAGCTAAGCCCAAGCACCAGGTTCTTAGAGTGGAAGAAAGGTCTTAGGAAGAAGGCGCCTCCCATCAGAAGTGAGCAAGAATGTGGCCATTATGGGGTCCGTTTAAGAACAAGCAAAGAAGGTCCCGAGATTGCTAAGAACTCAATTTTGAGGTACTTGTTAGCCTTTCATAGTGTACAGTTCAGTGGTTCTTAGTATAGTCACACAGTTGTGCAACCAACACCACTGTCTAATTCCAGAACATTTCATCACCCCAATCTCCTGTTCTTCTATCCCTTGGCAACCACTGATCTGCTTTTTACATCTATGGATTGCCTCTTCTGGTCACTTCATATCAATGGAATCGTAGGTGGCCTTTTGTGTCTGGCCTCTTTCAGTTAGCATGACGTTATCAAGGCTCATCCATGTCGTAGCCTTGCATGTGTTTAAAATATTGTTAATTGCATTCCGTGTTATGGTTGAATAATATTCCATGTGTGAATATACCACATTTTGTTTATCCATTCATCAGTTGATGGATATTTGGGTTGTTTCTTCTTCGGGGCTATTGTGAATCATGTTGCCATGAACATTCTGTGCAAGTCTTTGTGTGGATATATGTTTCAGTTCTCTTGGGTATATACTTAGGAGTGAAATTGCTGGGTCATATGGAAACTCTGTGTTTAGCTTCTGGAGAAACTGCCAAACTATTTTCCAAAGCACTGCACCATTTTACATTCCCATTAGCAGTGCATGAGGGTTCTTATTTCTTCTCCACATCCTCACTAACGCTTGTTATTGTCTGTCTTTTTATTTTAGCCATCCTAGTGAGTGTAAAGGAGTACTGCTTTGTGGTTTACTTTCTTTTCTCTGATGACTAATGATGTTGAACATCTTTTCATCTACTTATTGGCCATATGTAGATCTCCTTTGGAGACATGAGCTATATTTGCAGCGCCAGATTTTGCCCTTTGGACAAGCACTAATTTATATAATTGTGCTAACTGCTTTCTAACCAGCAGAATTGGCAGTTCTGAGATTCAGAACACGTGAAAGGGTGAAGCTTTATATAAAACACTGAAGCATTTTCCTTTGAGTGTTGTCATATAATTTGAGAATTTTGTAATTTTATTTTAGCGTTATGAAAAACAAATCTCTAAGCATATTTGGCCATTCAGTGGAGTTTCTTATAATAATATAAGCGTTCATTGTTATAGCTCTGTTCTATTTTTATATCACTCTTGTATTTATGCGCTCATTCATAATCTTCATAACACTACTGTGAGATAGGAAGGACGGGTGACAGGTACTACTATGACCACTTTAAGAAAGTAGAAGCCGAGACTCAGTTTATGATTTGTCACACAACTAGTAGGACTGAAATTCAAGCCTTATGTATTTTTTAACTTTATTTTTATTGTTGACACTATTACAGATGTCCCCATTTCCCCCCCTCCTTTGCCTACCTCCACCCAGCCCTCACCCCCTCACCCCTTCCTCTGGCCAACCACACTGTGTCTGTGTCTGTAGGTTATGCATGTATGTTCTTTGGCTTATCCCTTCACCTTCTTTCATCCAGTCCCCCCTTCCCCCTGACAGCTGTCAGTCTGTTCCATGTATCCGTGCCTCGTTTCTATTAGCTTTCTGTCTTTTTATGGTAATGAATTATTAGCCATGTCAAGGATTTAGGGTGGGGTGAACCTACATTGCTAACAATCAGTAATATGCCCATCTCCAAATAGACGTGTGAGGCATGGCCAAGTCCCTCCAGATTGTTACCGACTTCAGAATTCCTTGTTTAGATAGCTAGAAAATAGAATGAATTGTCATTTTTTCTTTTAGCCCCTTTAGCTAGACAAATCTTGCAATAAAAGAGAAGAATGGGATATCACTGTGTATTTATTACATTTTGGAGCACAAAGGATGTCCATGCAAGGGAGGATCAAAGCTGGAGCTGGAATTCAGAATGTGAGACGAGGGACAGAGCCCTTGGTTAGCTGGCTTTGGCCCATCGTGGCCTCCTCCTCCCCATCTTCATAGGCCTAGCTTGCCCTCTTTGGGAAACAGGAATTTAAGTGTAGAACGAGTGCAGAGAAAGTGAACTATCTGTTGAGACAAATAAAAACTGGCCCTGAGGCTTAAGTTAACTGAGGGACATCACACTAAAAGCTAAACATTACTTTTTTTTTTTTTTTTTTATCCTCACCCAAGGACACTTTTGCATTCATCTTCAGTTAGAGCGGGAGGGAGAGAGGGAGGAAGAGAGAGAGAGAAACATTGAGACACATCGAGTGGTTGCCACCTACACGACCCCAACCAGGGCCGCGGACAAACTGCAGCCAAGGTACGTGCCCTTAGTGGGAACCGAACCCGGGTCTCTCTGGACCGCGGGCTGATGCTCTAACCGCTGAGCCAAACTGGCCAGGGCTAAACATTACTTTTAAAGGATGGAAAATGAGTGACTTTTTAATGTAGTCTCCTTATGTCCTTAAGCAGGTTTTTTTTGTTTTTAACATTTCTTGTAAACCTAAGTAACTTAGGGATAGGAAAAGCAACCATTTACCGATCATGTAGACTTGAATTTTGTTAACTGTGGAACACAATTTACCCGCTTATTTTTCTTTTGATCCATAAAAGTTATTAAATTTGTTTTTGGCCATCTTGTACAATATCTATATGAGGCTCTTATTGTTGTATCATGCATCTTGTCCAACTTAAAGCTTTAGGCCCGTGTAATATGTATCACTACTTTGAAAAGATTACCTTTACTTTGAGAAAGAAATCACATCAAGCATTTAGATATCTTCCATAGGATGACCCACCTGTCCCAATCCAGCATCTAAACTTACTTTATCAGGGCATTTCACCAAAATTTTAAGCTGTATTCTCTTGTTGGAAAAGATACTTAATTCAGCTCTTCTGTCTGCTTTCAGAATATTTTTTGGGAAAAAAATATATACATGCACGTACACGTATATATTTTTATCTTACCATGTTGGGAAACACCATACAGTGGTAATAGTTACTCATTATCATGGCTGAACATATAGACCAAAAACACACGGAAGGACCTGTAGGCAGGTAATGATGTCAGTTATTACATGGTGAAGTGTTTCTGTCAGGGACTTGGGATGAAGTAGTGTGACTCTGCTGTAAGATTTTCAGTAGCAGAAATTTAGAACAAAAGTAGAACTCGTCAGTGAAAACACACAATGGTGAACTGTCATCTGCGTGACTGTGGAAGCCTTGAGGTATCATAGAGATGAGTCATAACAATAAGCTCCCCTGCGTTTCCAACAGATACATTGTGTCTGTTTGGATACCTCAAAATGTCAGCCCTTTTTTTCTGCCCTTATTAAATTTCTTACCTTGCTTTTCCATTCTTAATGTAAAAGAGGTTTCTAGACATAGTTTCTGTTTCAGGTTATATAAATGTTATAATTTACGGAGCTCTGTTTTTCTGGGGGCTCTTCTAGGTGTTTTGTACATATTATCTCATTACATCAACCCTATGAGGTAGGTACTATTATTATCCCCAGTTTAAGGGTGAAGAAGCTGAGGCTCAAAGAGGTTAAGTAACTGGTTCAAGGTCACTGCCTAGAATCAACTTGTCAAATCCCTATTAAAAATGCCTACTAGAATTTTGATTCACATTTCAAATGAATGGCAAGGATTAACTTCTTAATGGTATTGAATATTCCAGTTCGTGAGCATAGTATACTTCTCCATTTTTTGAGATCTCATTTAATTTTTCACAGCAGCATTTTGTGATATTCATATACAGGTCTTTATATATTGTGTTCAGTTTTTCCCCCAAATACTTCATGTTGTTGATGCAGTTCTAAATAGTATTTTTAAAATTCCATTGTTTAGTTGTTCATTGCAAGCATACAGAAATACAATTGATTTTTGTATAATGACCATGTATCTTGAAACCTTGCAAAATTCACTTGTTAGTTTTATTAGTTTTGCGTAGATTCCTTAAGATTTTCTAAATATACACTATCAAGTCATCTGTAGATAAGGACCCTTTTTTTTTTTTTTAATCCTCACCGGAGGACATTTTTTCTTTTTTTTTTTTTTTTGTTCAGATAGAGTGGGAGGGGGAGAGAGGAAGAGAGAGAGAGAAACATCGACGTGAAAGGGACACATCGAGTGGCTGCCACCCGCACAACCAACCAGGGCTGGGGACAAACTGCAACCGAAGTACATGCCCTTAGCAGGAACCGAACCCGGGTCTCTCTGGACTTCAGGCCGATGCTCTAACCGCTGAGCCAAACCGGCCAGGGCGATAAGGACCCTTTTAATTATTCCTCTTCAGTTCCTTTGCTTTTTATTTCCATTTGTTGATTTATTGCACTGGCTAGGACAGCTGGCACCATGCTGAACAGAGTGATGAGAGGGAACATCCTTGCCTTGTTCCTAATCGTAGGGAGAAAATGTCTTTTACCACTAGATGTGCCGTAGCTGCAGGTTTTCCATAGATGCCCTTTGTCAATCGAAGACACTGGTTCTTCTGTTTCTAGTTTGCTGCAATTTTTCATTACTGAATTTGTTGAATGCTTTTTTTTTTTTTTTTTTGCATCTATTGAAATGATTATATGATTTCTTAAAAATTATTTTTCTTTATTGATTTTAGAGAGAGAGGAAGGGAAAAGGAGAGAGAGATAGAAACATTGATGAGAGAGATCATTGATTGGCTGCCTCCTGCATGCCCCCCACTGAGGATCGGGCCCACAACCTGACCAGAAATCGAACCAGCAACCTCTTGGTGCATGGGTCAATGCTCAACCACTGAGCTACACCACCTGGGCTGGTTATATGATTTTTTTTTTCTTTTTTATCCTCACCTGAGGACACTTCTGCATTCATCTTCAGATAGAGCGGGAGGGAGAGAGGTAGGAAGAGGGAGAGAGGCAGGAAGAGAGAGAGAAACATCGATGTGAGAGAGATATCAACTGGTTGCCACCCACACGACCCCAACCAGGGCCATGGACAAACTGCAACCGAGGTACGTGTCCTTAGCACAGTGGTTCTCAACCTTCCTAATGCTGCGACCCTTTAATACAGTTCCTCATGTTGTGGCGACCCCCAACCATAAAATTATTTTCGTTGCTACTTCATAACTGTAATTTTGCTGTTATGTCTTAGGCGACCCCTGTGAAAGGGTCGTTCGACCCCCAAAGGGGTCATGACCCACAGGTTGAGAACGGCTGCCTTAGCAGGAACTGAACCCGGGTCTCTCTGGTCTGCGGGCCGGTGCTCTAACCACTTAGCAAACCCGGCCAGAACTGATTTTATGATTTTTAATCTTTTTTTTTAATATACAGTGATTTATTTATTTTTTAATTTATTTATTTTTGTTACAGATGTTTCTTTTTCCCCCCATTGACACCCTCCTCCCCATACCCCCCTACCCTGTCCCCAGCTTTGTTGTCTATGTCCATCGGTGATGCATACATGCATATAAGTTCTGTAGTTTATCTCTTCCTTCCCCCCCCACCCCTTCTGAGGATTGTCAGTCTGTACCCTACTTCTATGACTCTGGGTCTATTTTGTTCATCAATTTGTTTAGTTCATTATATCCCAGCAGTAAAGTGAGATCATGTGATATTTGTCTTTCTCTGCTTGGCTTGTTTTGCTTGGGATAATACTTTCCAGGTCCCTCCATGTCATCTCAAAGGATGAGATCTTTCTTTCTTACAGCTGCATAGTACTCCATTGTGTATATGTACCACAGCTTTTTTATCCACTCGTCTACTGATGGACACTTGGGCTGTTTCCAGATCTTAGCGATTGTAAATAGTGCTGCTATGAACATAGGGGTACATGTATTCTTTCTGATTGGTGTTTCAGGCTTCTTAGGGTATATTCCTAGAAGTGGGATCACTGGGTCAAATGGCAGTTCAATTTTTAATTTTTTGAGGTAACACCATAGTGTTTTCCATAGTGGCTGCACCAGTCTGCATTCCCACCAGCAGTGTACTAGGGTCCCCTTTTCTCCACACCCTCGCCAGCTCTTGTTGTTTGATTTTTAATCTTTATTCTGTTGAAATGGCATGTTACTTTGATTTTCCGATACTGGAAAGGCATACATCCTTCAGGTAAACTCACTTGGTTAGGATGTATTACCCTTTTGTATATTGCTGGGTTTGATTTGCTGATACTTTGGATCCATATCTGGCAGTGGACTGACCAGGTGGGCAAACAGGCTGCACCGTTCAGATAGGGAACAAGGTTGAGCACATTCTGCAGAGATCTAATGTTTTAGTAAAGCCCACAGATATACCCACAACTAATCTCACCTCCTGTTTCGCCTGTCCTTTGAACTGTACTGCTATGAGAAACAATACATGAATTTGTGGGACAGATCTGAAGTATGAGTTTGAGAGTAAATATTTGGTTCTTTGAGGGCAGAGACTTTATCTCATTCATTTCTATCAGTAAAAGATTAAATTCAGCTGCTGTTACAGAGACTCAAAATCACAGTGGCTTATACAGGATGGAAATGTATTCTTCTCTCCCATGCCTGGTACTACTCTCAGCCACAAACATCCTCATGGACCCAGATTCTCTAGCTTGCTGCTCTGCCAAACCAGTGATGTGACCTGCGTTATTCTTGTGGAGGAAGGGGGCTGCATCCGCATTCCAACAACAGCAGAGTGGAGGAGGGGCGAAGCGGAGGAGGGGGAGGGTGAGGGGAGAAGGAGGAGCAGCAGCAGAGAGTGCCAGCCAGCAGCTGCCACCGGAGACTTCCACATAAACGTCCCGCTACGGAACTCTCTGGAACTCGCAGCGGAGCAGGGTTTCAGGGCAGAGCTGTGGGGAATAAACAGTCATTCCCTGTAATGGAAAATCTCATCTCTTGTTTTACATTTAAATGTTTCTGGAAGTTTCTGAAACAAAGTTATTTGCAACATTTCTCTTTCTGGGCCTGAGTTTCCTGTAATAGTAAAGTTTTGTTAACAATGACAGTGGAAAAGAAAAGCCATATTAATGTACACAGTAAGCTGTGTGGGTGTGAATAGTTTTGGTTCTCAGTACCAGTATATTTATGCTTCTAGAATCTTTGTGTCAACAATAGGAATAGGAAAGGTGAATAAAGATAAGTCCCAGATTGTCAAAATGGTAAGATCCAGAATTGCATTAGATGTTGAGTTTTCTGCCTGAAGTTATGTCAGATGAGCTAGAGTAAGTCTGTACCGGATTCATCAACATCTACAAAGACAGGCAGGACAGGGATTAGGGATCAGGAGCAGTTGCCTCAAGAGAGAAAAGGAGTCTGCTGGTGTGGCTCAGTGGTGAGCGTCGACCCATGCACCAGGAGGTCGCCGGTTCGATTCCCGGTCAGGGCACATGCCCAGGTTGTGGGCCCAATCCCTAGTGGGGGCGTGTAGGAGGCGGCCGATCAATGTTCTCTTTCATCAATGTTTTTCTCCCTCTCACTTCCTCTCTCTCTAAAATCAATAAAGGGGGGAAAATTTTTTTAAAAGAGAGAGCAAAGGAGCCCTGGCCAGTTTGGCTCAGCGGTTAGAGTGTTGGCCCGCAGACCAATAAGTCCCAGGTTCGATTCCGGTCAAGGTGACTTACCTCAGTTGCGGTTTGTCCCTGGCCCTGGTCGGGGTCGTGCGGGAGGCAACCAGTTGATGTGACCCTCTCGCATTGATGTTTCCCTCTCTCTCCCTCTCTCTCCTTTCCTCCCTCCCTCCCACTCTATCTGAAGATAAATAGAAAAATATCCTCTGGTGAGGATTAAAAAAAAAAGAGCAAAGGACATGAGAAATAGGTATCACCACTTTTATTACACCTTTCCAGGTATTAAATTCTGACTTGCACCAAATTGAGACTTTCTTGCAGCAATCAGAAAGAATGGGAAAAGATTTAAAAGGCAATGACTTTTCCTTTGGAAAAAAGTCATTTTCCTTTGAAAAGTACTTTGATGTTCTTTAATGCCAAGCCATGTACCAACTAAAATCTCATGTACCACTAATGGTACGCTCTGTTGCTTAGGAAATACATGTAAAAGGAGGATGTCGGACTGGGGAGATCTGGGTTCTAGTGTTGGCTCTGTCGCTCTGAGACCTTGGAGGTCACTCAACCTTAAGTTTCCTCTTCTGTGATACTGTTTCGTGGAGTGTTTGCATTTGGCTTTGAAAGACATACTATAAGTATGTATGAACAGCACGTGAATGGTGTGCTCTCACCTAAGCATGAAACATGCCGTGGCTTTGAACTAAAGCTCTGGCTACATTGAACAAGGGTCCCAGCTGGACGCGGGAATGTGTAGGGATGTGTGTACCATTTGGACAAATACCTTGGTAAGATGGTTGTGAAAACTGTCTGGTCAGGTGTACATCAGGGGGATGAGTTGATTGCCAAGGGCCTTAGACATGATAAGTTAGAGCCTTAGAGGCTGTTTCAGATAGACTCCTCAGGTACCCATCTGTTAGAGTTGGGGTTTGCGGCATGGAAATGCCCCAGAAAGAGAAATGTTGCAAATAACTGTTTCAGGAACTTCCAGAAACATTTAAATGTTGAAGAAGAAAAAAAAAGTGATAACCTGAGAGGATTCTGAATTCTGGAGCAGGCTGTCCCATGAGCCTCGCTGGTTCTTAGGAGGAGTCCAGCTGGCTCCCACACCCCGCCTCCCTCAGAAGGTGGAGTTTCTAGGTGCTGGACCGCATTGCCCTGGAAAGGCCTGGCGGTTGACTGTTATGAACGCAGTACTATTTAGCAGCTCACTACTTCCAAAGTGCCAGTGACAGAGCAGGGTTGCAGAGAACCCTCTGAGAGTCTACGCTGTTTTCACATTATTTGGAGTTTCCCATTCAGGTGTTGTTGTGTTTTCTCCCCGGGCCCCCTCCCACGAGCTGTCTTTTTGTCCCTGTGGCATTTATTTCAGAACAAGGGAGGGAAGTACCAATCCCCAAGTCCAGCACCACGTTCTGACACCCCCGCCTCACCATCGCTGTCCACACAGACACGGTATAAAAACAGAACTGGTTGTTTTTTCTTGGGGTTAGCTTTGGTCGCTCCTATGTTAGTTTTGTTTTGTTTTGATCACACCATTTTCAGAGGCTCTGTGTAGCATGCTTGGGCACTTCGCAGGCCGGGTTGGGAAGGCTGTGCTCCTGGAATAGATGAGAAGGGCAGAAGTAGCATTTGAACTTTGGAATGGCAATGTGAGTCTTGGTAGTTTGTTTCTTCACTGGTGGGGGTGGGGGGAGTGAGTGGATGTGGGGTCTACTCACAGGAGGGGGCACAGGCATCCACATAGTGGAGATTCCCACTCCCTATTTTATCCAGATGGTAGTTTCCAAAAAACTTCACGAGGGGAAGTAAAGAGGTCACAGAAGGGGTGCCCGCAGCCTCAAGTTTGATTACGTGGGGAAGAGTGAGCATGAAGCGTCCTCATAGTTCGCCTCTAGGTACGGACTTGAGCCCTGGTTGGCATTTTGGTCCTGGCAGGGAGAGCCATCCCTTCCCTGTGGTTTTGCCCACCTACAGCCATTCAGGGAAGAGGGAGGAATGAAGACTGCATTTTAAAGCCCCTCTGTGCCACCCCGTCCTGTGCTGGATGGGTCTGCATGTGTTTCATCCTCACGGCAGCCCTGCGGCTCTGAAGTGCCTTCTGCTCTTCGCAGGTGCAGACCTTGAGCTAGGAAGCGTAATTATTATCAATCCAAGTGGGAGCCAGATTCCGTCCCTGGTCTGTCTGATTTCCAAGCCCAGGATTCTTCCATGTAGAGAGATGGAGACAGAAATGCCAGGGTCTCAACAAGTATAAATGGCTCACATTCCCAGAACACAGAGCTGGAGACAGTCATCTCTTAGTGTCCCTCTAACGATGGTTCTGGGACTGCAGTTCCTAAAGTTTTGTTCACGAAGGGTTTTTCAGTCCCCCAGGGCCTCCCCTGAAGTCAGCCAGCTTCACCTGACCGGAGGGACTCTACCTCTTGCTGATCCTGCTGACCACCTGACGCTCCTGACAGGACTTGAACTAGATTGATGCGTTTCACCTCCTTTCCTTCCACAGATGGATCTTTCTGTAGAAACTCTCTTTAGCTTCATGCAAGAGCGCCAGAAAAGATACGCCAAATATGCAGAGCAGATCCAGAAAGTCAACGAAATGTCCGCCATCCTCCGCCGCATACAGATGGGCATAGACCAGACCGTGCCCCTGATGGAGAGGCTCAACAGCATGCTGCCCGAGGGCGAGCGGCTGGAGCCCTTCAGCATGAACCCCGACCGCGAGCTCAAGCTGTAGCGCGGCTTCTGCCCCCGCCAGGCTGCTGTGCTGTGGGGCCGGAGCCTGCACACCGTACCCTGAGCACATGTGGATCCAAAGTCCGATGATGTGACCGGGGCGCGAAGCCGGTTGAAAGGGATGGGAAGCAGCCCTGCTGGCCTGGACATCTTGTTTTGTCCCCTCTCCCCTGATGCAGTCCGTTCCCTGTGCAAAAGGAACCAAACCAGTTCTCAGTGGTACCTGAAGCTGGAATGGTCTTATTAGGAATTCTGTACAGAACTCTGCATCAGGAATTATTTTTATTTTGTTTAGATTTTTAAAATTGAGAGTGTATATTGTCTAGTCTAGCTATGGAGTGAAAATATGGAGAGAAGGGGAGAGATATTTTAAGAAGCTCTGTGTCCTTGATGCCTCCATGAAATTTTACTCAAGGCTCTGGGTTACGGGTTGTAAACATAAAGAACGAATTTAATCCGGGTCTGTGTGTTGTTACTGTTCCTGCTCTGTTTGCACCTGGGCAGGTCTCTCCCTGAGCGCCCTCCTTCTGCCCCGGTGAAACCCTGGTGAGGTTGTGTGCCAGGTTATGGTGTTGCTCGTGTGTGGTCATTGGAAACTGGCGACTCCCTTTCTGCACCCTCATCGGGCTCACCCCCACTGACAGCTGGTTTCCTGACGCACAGTCAGGGTTTCTCCTTCTTACGTCAGCACTGGCAGGACTCCCCATTGTTGTAACAAGGTTTTAGGCAGCCCTTGTTTTACTGGCCTGGCTTTGACAGCGCTCACTCAGCAGGCCTCACGGGGCTGTCGGTGTGCCAGGCCCTGTGCTGGGGACAGAAATGGCCAGAGGCCCTGTCTTCTTCTCTGAAGACAATAAACTCAAAATGCTGCTGGGTTTCTATGGGAGAGTAGGAAATGAAGAAGTTTGAGTCACCACAAAGGTGACTTTGCACATCGTAAATGTTCTAATGGAAGAAAAGACTGAAGAAGCAAAGAAGTGGGCCGTAGGAACAGATCCAGGCGGGGAAACTGAGACAGAGCAGGGGAGGAAGGGAAGCCCCTGGGGCCAGCATGTCACGTGGGTCTCACCGTGATCCCTTGATGCCTCCAAACCTCGGGGGATTCTTCGATGTCAGAAACAGCGTTTGGTATATTTGTAAGATTAAAATTGATCTCACGTAAGTTAGCATATCTCAGGTAACTCTCAGGAGTTTTAAAATTTTTTAAATCTTGGATTTCAATCAGATACTATCTTGCACGGTTCTTAGAACCCAGAATAGAATGTCGGGCAGAACAAACAGTATGAAGCAGTGTGCAGAGGAAGGTCAGTGGAGTCCATGGAGTCCAGAATGGGCTGTACTCTGCACTGGATTCTGGATGACAGAAGAAACATGATCATTCTAAGCTAAATGGAAAAAAGTTAATTAAAAAAAATTCAGACATAGGTAAAAAACAACAGCTTCTTGGCTTTTCTAAGGAGCAAAAAAATACCAAGATTATTCATTCCCTCTGAGCTGGAGAGACACGTTGGAAACCAGAGCCCAGGGAAGAGGCCGAGGTCGCATCTACCTCTTTCCCAGGTCAACCTCAGCTGCCACTTCTGCCTTCCTGGGCACTGGTGCCTTTCCTCCCCATTAGTAAGGTGGGTGGGGACAGCCAGCCTGAGGAGGTGAAGTGGCCTGAGGGAGCCATGGAGGAATGGAAGCCACGAGCTGGGAGTGGGAGCTGGGCCACACTGGCGAAAGAATTTGTCTTTATAATGGCTTTTGATGGTCAGGATTTTAGTGGGGCGGTAAACTATTTCTAGAGCAATTCATTAGAGAGTTCAAATCAGGAAAGATGTTCTGTAACTTAGAAACCTATTAAATAGTGAAAGTATTCCAGGAAATGTCATGGAGGAGAAGACAGCAACATGGGTTGAATAATGTATCTTCCCACTGATGATTTGCAGTATCCCTTCTTTCATGCATTGAATTCTCATATAATTGAGGATCTAGTTCGGGACTGTATTCTAAGCCATTGATCTTTCTCTGCATACTGTTTCACGCTGTTTGTTTTAATATAATTTCACAATACACTTGACTATCTAATTTGGCTATACTAGATTCCACCTACTCTTATTACTGTGGGTTTTTTGTTCTTTTTGTAACTTCATTTTTAAAATCTTCAAACCGGCAGAAAAGTGGAAAAAATATAAGGAACGCTCATATTCCCTTCACCTGGCCTGATAGTGAGAGGCACTTCGAAGCCGTCACCATCACTGTTTTGTTTTTTGAGTCCCTGGAGTATACAGAACCCAGCTCTGAACACAAGGACACGCTTGTAGCTTTCCAAGAAGGAAGGGCTATAAAAATAGTCCAGGGCTCAGGTGCCATCGCCCTCACTGCACTTAATACAATCTACATAGCAAAGTGAATTAGACAAAACTTGGCGTGAACTTACATCTGCGTCCCGAGTACAGCAGAGGCTACTTACTACTGGGTGGGCGTGTGTGGCGGTGGTGTGGGCAGCAGAGAACAGTAGGTAAATTCAGTATTTTTTAAAAGAATTCTATGAGATATTTATGGTGTGCGGTGGTTCTGCGATGTCGTCTACTTGTCTAACATGTGCTGTGTTTCCCAGAATCCCCTTCCTCTTGACGTCTGGCTAGGCTGGGCCACAAGAGAAACGTGCAGGAGATGTGTTCGTGGAGTAGCGCCGGGACCATGCTCCCTCGCCGCAAGTTGCCCCGGGTCAGGCCATGTTGCACCTCCTGCACATTTCATGGGTCTGTGGGAGCAGCTGGGCCCACCGCTTCTCAGGCTCCTGAAGAACCCTGCCTGCTGCTCCTCCAAGTCTGGGGCCAGGTATGACACTAGCTTCCTCAGGTCATCTGCAGCAGGGAGGGCGGAGGCTCAGAGAGGCCAGCGTGGCTCTGGTGAGACGGACGCCGGCTCTACCTCGTTGCTTGCAGGCTGTGGTCGTACTGGCTGTCCCACTGCAGACCGAGCCTCTTGCCCGACCACCTGCCCAGTGACCGCAGGGAAGGAAAACGGCTGAACTGGGACTCCTGTGCCAGCTGCTGTACTTCACTGCTTAGGGTCAGTCCCTTTACCACCCCCGTTTTCTACACTCCATCATTCCTAGTGGTTCTTCTCTGATAACTTTGTTACCTGTCCTTTCTCTCCTCAGTACTGTACTTTTTCCTGTGGATTTGGGAATCCGAGTGACTTGTTATTTCAAGAAACAGTTATGCTAGATGTCTGTTGGTTATGCTCGATGACCTGCCTGGCCACCGTAGGATGTTTCAGGAGTGAGGCAGCAGCTGGAGTTGTGGAAGAGCCCTGGCTGGAAGTTTCTCAGCTTAATCTTTGGTAAGTCATTTAAGTCCCCCGAGCCTGCTTCCACCTCCCTACAGCATAGCTGGTCTAGGTGGGCTCTCAGGCCCCTTCCAACGCTAAGATTTCAAGTCTGCAGTTCCGAACTTTACTCTTTAGCAGTGATAAGGACCATCTTCACCTGTTGTCTCTGAGCAGTGGTCCTAGCTCATGGTGAAGTGACTTTAAATCCTGAGTTCTCACGGGAACGCTGCTTTCCTTCTTTTTGTTAATGATAAATTAGGTGTCTAGTGGCTCCCGTCTTTTAAGAATCTGTGAGCTTGTCAGTTTATTCATCTGTATTTGTGAACACCATCAAACAGGTCCCTATAATGCAGTCTTGTTTGACTACTTGAAGTAGGTCAGTAGAAGCTGGCCTTCACTCCTTGTATTATGTTTATAAATGTACGCCCTGGCCGGTTTGGCTCAGTCGTTAGAGCATTGGCCCACGGACCAAAGAGTCTCGGGTTCGATTCTGGTCAAGGGCATGTATCTCAGTTGCGGTTCGGTCTCCAGTTCTGGTCGGGGTTGCCAGGGAGGCAACCAGTCGATGTGTCTCTTTCGCTTCGATGTTTCTCTCTCTCTTCCTCCCATTCTGTCTGAAAATAAATGGAAAAATATCCTCGGGTGAGGAATTAAAAATAAATAAATTTACAACACATGAAGTGTGGGGTTAAGAGCAAGTGATCATGTAGATTTCATGAGTGCCTTTCTATAGAGTTCCTGGGTTTGTTTGTTTTTTGTTTTTTTTTTTATCCTCACCTGAGGACATTTTTTCATTTATTTTGAGATAGAGCGGGAAGGAGAGAGAGAGGAAGAGAGAGACAAACATCGATGCGAGAGAGACACATCGAGTGGTTGCCACCCACACGACCCCAACCGGGGCCAGGGACAAACTGCAACCGAGGTACGTGCCCTTAGCGGGAACTGAACCCGGGCCTCTTTGGTCCACAGGCCAACGCTCTAACCTCTGAGCCAAACTGGCCAGGGCTAGAGTTCCTGTTTTTGTTTCCCTCAGAGTATTCTCATTCTAACTTAATTATAATCTCTGCCAGAGTAAATGTTTGATGAAACAAGTTTTGAGGACTTTACACATACCCTGAGATACAGAGTGCACTCAGGAAATGAGTTGTGTTTATTTATTTATTTTTTAGGTATTCTCTAGGTATTTCTTTGCTTTTTCCTCTGATGTATGAAAAAGGTACATTATAGGTATTACAACCATGCCGTTTCCAAGGTTACATAAACCAGTGGCCCTGGGGGACTGACGTGTGCTGCTGGGTCTGTGATTTGTAGAATGTATTTAGCTTTGGCATTTCCCCTGGTCCCAAAGCAAAACCAGGAAGTCTTCAGAAATTGAGGGCTGTGAGCAAACACTGTATTAAATTCTAGACTGAAAATTCCCTCTTTGCAATTCGTTTATAGTACCTCAGCTAAACCCAGATATAGAGTAGTCAGTAGGAAATTACCTAAAATGTTGACACTCAAGGTTGTGAAGTAAACATTTTTCTTCTTGTGGACTTTTTAGGGGTGAGATTTTTGTAATCATGAGAGAAGTACTTTCGCTTTTCTTTCCACTACCCTGACTTCCATTACATAGTGCCCTAGAAGAGATGTCATTGCACTCATTTATAACATCACATTCCACTTTTTGTGCACATACAAGGCATTCAAATGTCACGGCTACAAAAGGGTAACCAGATAAGCTGTTCACGTTTCAAACCAAAGTATCAAAACATTTTCAGTAACTACATCTGGTTGGCTGCTAGTACTACCAGTGTCTCCATGGAACACAGGTGCACCCGTTGTTCTTAGGGCCTTGTTCTGGGCCATCGGTGTCACTGAAAGAACTGGTGGCATTTACTGATGACTCAACTTTTCTTCACCAATCAAGGCACATTCCAACTGCCACCTTTCATTATAGAGTGAGGCATGATTTATGCGGAAAGTTTTTGTGAACCAAGTACTTTTAATTC
The DNA here is from genome assembly GCA_030848825.1 of Tadarida brasiliensis. Taxonomy (NCBI): domain Eukaryota; kingdom Metazoa; phylum Chordata; class Mammalia; order Chiroptera; family Molossidae; genus Tadarida; species Tadarida brasiliensis. The sequence goes on from CM061263.1 coordinate 28,331,462, forward strand.
CGTCTTTGAAACTGTTACAATTCCCCTAACCAGAGGACCCAGACCTTAGCTGCACCAACCCTCCCTAAGGGGCCATTTGCCAGTGACATGGCTCCTACAAAGTTACATTCTGCATTTCCTGTGGGATAGCATTCCAAACTGACTCTAGTGTTTTAGCTAGAACTAAAGGAATGAAACTCCTGTTTTTACATAAACCCAATTTGATGTCTGTGCACATAAACTGTAACAATATGATTGACTTGTAAACATCTCCCAAGAAGGTACTGCAATTTTCCAGTTGATTTTGCAACACTTGAAAGATATAACCAGTATAATTATGCTGTATAAGGATGAATGAGCCCCACAGAAAGCTGGAAATAACTCACTTCCCTTTTCCATTTATAGATGCAGAAGAGTAATAGAGAAAAGCATCTAGACACATTTTGTTTACTAGACCCAAAACATTCCTACTTAGTGTCAGAAAAATAAAAGCAGACAGTATTTAAAATAAAGTGGCAGTGAAGGTTTTAAGGGTAAAGGTTTTGTCACCTAGTCCCACTATGCACACCCTGCTCTTCACATCTATGCCTTCTTTCCCTTAGTCTAAGCACTGGTCACCGTTTAGCTATCAGACCCAAACCAGTCCTCCAACACCAGCCTACTCGGCCCCCCAAATCTGTCTGTGCTTAAACTTGTAACTGGCTGACCTTCGGGCCTTCCCAACATCTACACCTTCTTATCCGAGCCTCAGTGAAACACTTGCTCCCAGTCACCTTCCATTTTGAGGCAGATTTGTTCCACACTCCCTTTATTCTTGTCACACCCCCACCTCCATTTTTCTGCAAGGTGCTAGCCAAGGCACCTCTTCTAGTCTTCACTCACTCAGTCCAGTCCTTCAGTTTCCTTAAATCTAATTTTAACTCAGAAGCCTTTCACAACCAACTTACATGACATCACCTGTGATTCCTAGTCTCTCCATCTGCTTGCACTGAAGGTAAATGCTTTATTCCTTCAATAATCCCTTACTAACAACCTGATGAGACTCAGCTTCTAGCCTCTTAAGTCATCATGTCCGGTGTCATTTTATAAGCAGAGAGGTCATTCAGATGTACGTGGCAAGCATGGAGACTAGATTTTTAATAACTATTCCTCCTCGTATTTTTCCTACAAGAATTACAGCACCATTTATATACATTAAAATGTAACACAGGCCTGGCCGGTTTGGCTCAGCGGTTAGAGCGTCCGCCCGCGGACCAGAGAGTCCCAGGTTCGGTTCCTGCTAAGAGCACGTACCTCGGTTGCAGTTTGTCCCCGGCCACGGTTGGGGTCGTGTGGGTGGTAGCCACTCGATGTGTCTCTCTCACGTCCATGTTTCTCTCTCTCTTCCTCCCTCTCCCCTCCCACTCTATCTGAAGATAAATGCAAAAATGTCCTTGGGTGAGGATAAAAAAAAAATGTAACACAGATGTGTATCCGGCCTTTTCATCCCTGCCCCTGTACTTGTTCCGACGCGCGCAGTCAGCAAATGCCTGCCCGTGCCTTAGGTTTCCACAGTGGAGTGTGCATTCGGTATAGCCGTGAAAGAAGGCTGGCATGAAACTACTAACGATCCCACGTCTCGTCTGAATGAAGAGCTCATGACAGCTCTGATGACACCGTTTTATTCTGAACTGAATCCTCTTTGACATAAGAGCAGGGGAGGTTCCACCGCTCCTTTCACAGCATGGACATTGCTGTTCCCACCAACCTGATCACTTCAAAGAGAGGTCCTTTCTCATTTATATATAAACAGGTACCAGTTTTGATTTTATTTCATCGTATTAACACACATGACACATCAACATTGAGAAATGCACAATTTAACCATTCAACAGCTTGTCTTACTCCAAAACAACACTATATGCATATTAAACATTTATACAGTCTTTCCACCTAACTTTACAAATGTCCTAAACCATTTCTCCCAGCATTTCTCACATGGAAGTCTAGTTTTGCTCTTTAAAATCACCACTCTGTATCATCCTAGTAGACTCCAGGGCTTCCCTGGGATCACATGCTGAGGAGAGCCAGCCCCCGCTGCCTGCAGACGCCCAAGTAGCCCAGGACCTGTCTCTCGGGCTCCTCCTCAGCATGGTAGTCTCGATTTCAAGAACTGATTATTTGACATTAATGATCAAGGACTAAAGGTTGTAGTGTATGACTACATCACAGTCACAAGAAGGAAGGGAACCATGGTCAAGAGAAATCCCAAATGACGGACAGCAAATTTCTGCCCAAATATCTCATCTAAACCAAGTCCCCTAACCCTCCTGAAACATACTTAACATTGGAGCTATTGCTTTCATTTCTTAAAAACATTCAACAATTATGAGCAAACTCTGAAAGCAGTGAGCTGTTACACATTTGTGTGTGTATACATAACACATCAAAAATTACTATGTGAAGCCTTGAGAACGTTTGATTACATCCAAAATGTAAAAGTATGAAGAAAAACACTCAGATGATTTAACAGAACGTTTTTCAACATGGTAACAATGCACTCACTCCCTATGCAGTTTACTCTCTTTCTGCTGTCATTTCACACCCATCCCACAGCACAGTATCTGTGCATAATTGTTACGATCAAGTCAGTTTTGAATCATGTCATTCTATGCTGGTTTTAGCAGTCACCAGAGGAAACATTACATCACATCCTAGTCAAAAGACTGTCCATTTCTCAAACATAGAAAAACCTGAGATATGAGTCAGCAACTAGCTACACTTACAGTAAAGAACAATGATACCCCCCCTTCCCCCAAAAAGCTGCTGACGTGAATTAAGGCTTCAAAAGAAGACCACACTGTAGTTGACAAACCCAAGCCAGGAAGTTTAAAAGCAGGGATGTACTATCACTTGCGTACTTGTCCGAAGCACCTCCTATGGTCAGCTGCCAGGATCGATTCCATAGTGATTGTAGGTCAAGGACTGAGAGACCACCTTGGTCCCACCCCATTTTGATAGGTCCCTTCTACTAAAGAAATGCTGAGGATATTTTCTGAGAATAGGTTGGCTGTGGCTTTCCACTCAGCTCACACCCAGACAAAATGCAACCACCTTCTCACCTCCCTGTACTGTTTTATTCTGAACATTCCTTGCTTACTAAAGCCTCTCTCAGCCTGATTAGTAAATCTGAAAGTCTAAGGAAATTAAAGAAATACCACCCTCTTCACATGCTAAGGAGAAGAAAAAAAAACACTGAGAAATAAGTTTCCTGCTTCTCAGCAACTGTACAAACTTATTCCATCTTTCCATAGTTTTTCTCCCTCTTGGTAGTTTCCCTTAGAGGTCTACCTATTGTTACACTTTCACAAAATGTATCTGTGCAATGAAACAAATGGAAAACACCTACTCTGGCTGAGAATTTGAAGGTGCTGCTGCTCTGCTACCAACCCAAATAAATTCACATCTGGCTTTAAGTCAAGTTAATCTTCATTTAAAGGATTACTAATCCCATTTTGAGCAATTCTTTAATTTATAAGGAGGGAGGTAGACTTGTTTAGCCTCCCAACTTAGCTGAAATCATTATGCTGCCAGATTCCTGGCTGTTGCACTGAATCCTACCTAGATGGTTTCTCTTCTCTTTCTTCATAAAGCTGAGAAGGAGGAAAGAAAATATTAACTACCTCCATCCAGGCCCAACCGGAAATCTGTGCATAGACAGTTTGAATTGGTCTGAAAAGTGTGACTAGCTACCTACCTATTCACAATGCCGAGAAAACGGGCTCCCAGACATGGTAGTGGTGAAAGCCCCGACTTTCTGTCTGAGGTACTGGGTTTGCTCTAAAGTAGATCTTGGCAAGGCCCCTAATGGTCTGAACAGGAGAATGATGCGCGAATCACTCGGCTGTGCGGTGAGCTGGGATTTGTGAATCAGCTTTGGACGTGATCATTTCTCTTGGATTTACCATTAGGTTCTGTCCCTAGTAGGGTCTACCCACCCGACCCACAAGCTGGCTCAGTCTCAGCGCTAAGGTGCACTATAGAAGGAAGGGACAAAGACTAGTACTTGAGATCTCTGTAGCACAACATGAAAATGAGAGGGGATTTTGTCCTCCAACACCAAATAAAACTTGACTCAGTGAGAATGAGAGGATGTGCAATTAATTGCATAGGACTATTTTATCTGTCTACGGGGAACTCTAGCATCTGCCCTTCCACTTCAGTTGAGAGAAATATTAGCTGGTCTCTCAAATGCAGATGTTGAGAACAATTGTGTTGATCCATCTTTTGCTTTTACACCATAGCTCCATTTTCCAAAAATATATATGTATGTACATATATATATTTCAGATTTACAGGGAATATTTTTTTGTGAACGAGAAAAAAACTGTCAATAGAGTCACAAGTGTCTGTCTTCTCAGGAGACCTCAATGATCTCCATGCTGCCTGAGAAGCTAGACTGGCTGCCCACTTTCCCCAGCTCTTCCCGTGACCTGTTCTCTGACATGATGCTCTCTCCAAATTCCATCTGGCAGCTTCTGCGTTTAAACTGCTTTTCAAAGGGGCTCTCTTCATGCCAGCTCCGCCGGGAGTCAGCTCTGTCACTCGGCTTCTGCCGCCTGCGCACGGAATAGACTTGGTCACTGCACGTGGGCAGCTGGCTGCAGCTGTAGGCAGAGTAACTGGCACTGCCTCCATAGATGGCTGAGGCGGAGTAGAAGTGAGAGGACTCCGTGGCAAAATACCAGCTATTGGTCAAGGAAGGGGTAGAGGTCTGGGGAGCCAAGATATCTGAGTGCCAGCCCTTGAGGCCCAGTCCAGCAGCAGACTTCGCGAGGTGTTGCTGGCTGGTGGAAAGGCCAAAAAGGAAGTTGGTATGGTAGTTGTCCTCCACGCTCCCACTTCGATGCAGTGGAGATAAAAAGGACCTTTGGGTGGCACCACTATTGCTGGTTCTTACTGAATGTAATCGCTTGCTCTGGCTGTCTGAAGGCCTGGTAGTCTGAGGCTTCTTAGGGATGTTGGCTTCCTCCTTATCTGGGCTTGTTTCTGGAGTCTGCTCTGATACTTCCTCAACTGGAGAGAACTGGCATAGCTTGCCGGGCCCATCAAGAGTGGTGGAAGGTTTGTAGTAGTCCAGAGCATCTTCTGATGAGGAGAAACCATGCAAGGATGCTGCCATACTGGCTGAGTACGAAACTGATTTGATATCCAGAGAGAAGGAACGCTTGAGCTTATTGCTGTCTTCCAGCTTGTCCGAGGACAGGTGGAGCCCGTTGAGTGCCTGTACCAGTGGGCTGTCCTCTAACAGTGGTGGCTGTACGCTGGGCACACTGGCAGGATGCACAGGCCTTTGCCCTGCTGCCTCTGAGGTAGCAGAGTCGGCACAGGGTGGACTGAGGGACATCTGGCTTTTCTGTCCACCCTCTGAGACTGCAGGGACAGGTTCATTTGACTTTTCCAGGTGCAGCAGCTTGAGTTTGCTCTTTGGCCCTGATGCTCCAGTCTGGTTCTTAATCTTCTTCTCATAGTCCAGGAGTTGGCCCAGAAAATTGAAGTTTGGAGATATAGTAGGTCTTTTTTCTTTCACAAATCTATGAAGAGAGGAAAAAAACAAAAATACCCTTGAATTTTATGACTACACTTTATCTTAAGAATATTAAGTGAGAGCATAATTGCCAATGATACATCAGATAAGGGGTTAATTTCCAAAATATATAGAGAGCTCATACAACTCAACAAAAGGAAGACAAAGAACCCATTAAAAAATGGGCAGAGGAGCTAAACAGACACCTCTCCAAACAGGACATACAAATGGCCAAGAGACATATGAAGAAATGCTCAACATCACTAATCATCAGAGAGATGCAAATTAAAACAACAATGAGGTATCACCTCACACCTGTCAGAATGGCTGCCATCAATAAATCATCAAACAACAAGTGCTGGCGAGGGTGTGGAGAAAAGGGGACTCTAGTACACTGCTGGTGGGAATGCAGACTAGTGCAGCCACTGTGGAAAACACTATGGCGTTACCTCAAAAAATTAAAAATTGAATCGCCATTTGACCCAGTGATCCCACTTCTAGGAATATACCCTAAGAAGCCTGAAACACCAATCAGAAAGAATATATGTACCCCCATGTTCATAGCAGCACTATTTACAATCGCTAAGATCTGGAAACAGCCCAAGTGCCCATCAGTAGACGAATGTATAAAAAAGCTGTGGTACATATACACAATGGAGTACTATGCAGATGTAAGAAAGAAAGATCTCTTATCCTTTGAGACGACATGGAGGGACCTGGAGAGTATTATCCTAAGCGAAACAAGCCAAGCAGAGAAAGACAAATATCACAAGATCTCACTTATTTGTGGAATATAGTGAACATAACAGTCTGAGGAACAGGGTAGACCCAGAGACATGGAAGTAGGGTACAGAAGAGGGGGTGGAGGGGAGGGGAGAGATAAACCACAGAACTTATTTGCATGTACGCATAACCAATAGACATGGACAACAAAGCTGGGGATGGGGTGGGGGGTGGGGAGCAGGGTGTCAATGGGGAAAAAAGGAGAAACATCTGTAACAGAAATAAATTAATTTAAAAAAAAGAATTTTAAGTGAATAAATGAGATAGGGAATTATTAGACACACCCTCCTGAATGCCTTTGGAAGACGACTGTTTTAATCAGGCAGATACCGGGCCTCTGTATTGGGGGAGCTTCATAATATGTCCCTGGAGCATGCTAGAAAGGGGGTGCCAGGTTCCCAAAAGCTCTAGTTTTAGCTTTCTTATTTTCAAGGACCGAAAGCTTCCAATGCAATTGATGAAATGGGTCTTTCCTCACCACCAAGACTCCCTTCCCCCGTGCTACCATCAGAAGTGCAGTGTAACGACGACTGCCCTTTCCACCTTCCATTTTCCAATATCATGCCTTCTCCAAGTCACTTCCTCAAGACAGTTCACATTGTAAATTAATGACCAAAAAAGAGGGTATCAGGTGGCCAGAGCAGCAAACCATACATTTCCAAGTTCCTTCTCTTTGTTCTCAACACGACAGTTATAGTGGTCTATGTGTGCCTAGCACTATGCTAATGCATTAAATCAAGATAATTGAGTAGCATCTCCTTCAGGCCTCAAAACCATCCCATGTCAGGTGGGTATAATTATGCCCATCATATGGGTACCTAAAGTCCTTAAGTGACTTGCCTAAACCACACAGCTACTAAGTGAAGGCACTGGGATGCAAAACCAGGTCTAAGGTCCACTTTTTTCACCACCATGTTAAAGAAGATCCATCAAGGGATCAAAACCAGTAATAAATAGCTGTTATGTTTCATTGTGGAAATAAAGACTCTTAAGAGATAGTAAACTCTTTAGTGGCACCTGGCCCTCATGGACACTCCTCAGAAGATGTAGGAGTGAAAACACACTGTAAATTTATATTTGAATACTGAAAGAAAAAAATAAAAAATAAACTCGTTGGAAATCAAGTAACCTAAAGCAAATTAACAAAGTCAGAAATAACGGGCTCAACTATAACAAGTGTAAGTGTGAGACCTCATAATAAGACTTGGTACATGACGTAAGGGTGCCTTTTCTCCTGGCTTCTGCATGGTGCAGGAGCTTGGGGAGGAAAACCCGAATGAAGGGTGAGGAGCTAATGCAGACAATGGAGGACCCATCTCCTCCATCTCCTTCCTCAAATGGAAGCTGTTCAGGCAGCATGTCTCCTTTTTCCCAATTTTTTGGGGGAAAAAAGTCCCAAAACAGATCAGCTTCATGTGTTTATATTTATTGATTCCTGATCACATGAAAACTAACCACCTCTATCCAGTAAGACATGCAGAGAACTCAAATTCCCCAGTCATTGAAGAAAACCCCAATTCATGGTGTGCTGTTCACTTGCCTGCCCAGTCAAAATTATACACTGCCAAGTCTGGGCAGCTGTACAATGTAGGAAATTTTACTCAGTGAATGGAACTGGACAATTATTAGTTTAACAGTTCTTGCATGTATTAGGCCTTTTCCTCACAATGAAAGAGACATAAAGTTTCAAGCAGAGTAGAAATTCTGTGAGTAGTCTCCTGGAACTGTCCCCTCATATTTAAATTATAATAAATGATACTTCCCCAATGAGGAAAAGATATAAATTCACATAACAGGATAGAGATCTGTTTGGATTTGTTGTTCCTTAAATGTAAAAAGCAGCTGAGGATACATTTAACACATGTTAGGGTAGAATTCATTTGAAATTATAAAAATGCATTCTTCTCCAATCTTTAAAAAGACCACTTAAAAATCTAGTCACCTGTAAAAAGTATAACTAAAATAATCACGATCAGCTTTAGTATGGTTACCCACCCTCATATCTCTTCATGTTTCAGGGCATATGAAAAGCCAGTCACACAGGACATGTTCCTGTCCTCACCTGTACGCTTCATCTAAGGACATGTCCATCCTCTTCATGATGTAGGCAATAGCAATGGTGGCAGAGCGAGAGATCCCAGCCAAGCAGTGCACCAGGACACATCCATTGGAGGCTTTTGCTTTTTCTGTATGAGTCAAATCCAAGAAGGGTCAGTGTCTTTCATCTGACAGCTCTAAAGCACATTTCATCTATGTACAGATATTTCCTTCAACAGTCTTTTAGGGAGGTAGGGGAAGATCATTTCCCCACCATTTACATATAGGACAATGAAGGTCCAACCGTGTTAATAAGCAATTTGTCCCTAACTCAGGTTGACTCCCTCTTACTCAGTACTTTTCACCATGTATTTTTTACATTACTTGTTATTTTAACAACTTTCCTGGAGTATAAATCCTACTTGATGATTACTTAATTCTACTTGTTTTGTGTAAAAAATTTCAGAAATACAGAAAAGTATAAAGAAAATATCCAAAAATCTTAAAATTTAGCTAATATTTTGTTTCCCCATGTTGTCTGTCACTTCAACTTTTTTTTTAAATATGTTTTTATTGATTTTTTTAGAGAGAGAGGAAGGGAGAGAAAGAAACATCAATGTGAGAGAGAAACATCAATCGGCTGCCTCCTGCCCGCCCCGCACTGGGGATGGAGCCTGAAACCCAGGCATGTGCCCTGACCAAGAATCGAACCGGGACCACTCAGTCCATGAGATGACACTCAATCCACTGAGCCACACCAGCTGGGCTCAACTTTTTTCCTAGTTAAGATATATTAAATTTCTTCCAGTTTTGAGATATCACTGGCATATAACATTGTAATACTTTTAGTTGTACAACATAATAATTTGATATATAAGAGATCTTAAAACTTTTCAAAATATTTTCATTTCAAACATGTAACATTAAAATAGCAGGGAGACAGACAGACTTAATCATAATGGTATCACATCATAATACGAAAAGATGCCAGGTCAAAATGCTGACTGGAACCTATAGTATCCCTATTTTTTGTTAGGAGACTTTTCTATATGTCATAAAGCTGCTCAACTTTATTTGCTGAATTTAAGAAGAAAACCAAAATATACTATAAATTAGGTTTAGCAGGTCACTTTAATGAGGACGAGAACTGTTATCCAGGTAAGTTACTGCCTAATTACATCATCTTAACTCCCCATAATATGGTAGAAGGACTTGTGGACACCATTAGAACCAAGAACCAAGGCAATTCAACAAATAGTGCTGTCATCTCTCACTGTTGAGGAGCTTTCATAGCTTTCTTGTGGGAGTTGATGAAGTTATCCCATATAGCCTGGAGGAAACTAACATTTTAACCAGTACCATGACTGCCTCAATTCTAAACAAGTACATGTGTGCTTACCATGAGCTGCTGCCATGGTGCTAAATTCTTCCCTTTTTAGTCGTTTTAGTTGATACTACCAAAAGTTTACCAAACCTTATATTGAAATTCTTATAATTAACAGGTATCCAAGGAATCTGCTCTGGCTGCTGAATAATACAAAGCTATCCAATATTGCCACCTCTGCTATATTACAAACTTCTATTATATAGTTAATTATTCATTATGTACAAAACAACATAGGGCTTTTGGATAGTAAGTATATGAACAATTAAGCAGCTTCTTTATAGATAGGGAAATCAAACTTAACAAAACAAACAAATACAAAGCAACATTGAAACAAACAAATGCTATATAACATAATATTATACAAACCCATGTACATAATGTCCCATGACTTCCTGGGCCTACACATTCTCTCAGCTGTACAGTATTTAGTCTATACTACTCTTAGTATTTCCCCTTTTGCCTTAGCTGCAAAGAAGCTCAATGCTAAGGTTTTCACTTTATTTCAATAGATAACTGTAATTCATATTTTATTGTACCTTTCCTAGCTTCATATTACTTGGTTCTTACCCTTTATCCCATTTTAATGTGTATCTGTGTGAAAATATGTCTTTTGATCTCCAATTTTTACTTTAAGCTGCTTCAAATTCTTACCGGAGTCCTGGCCAGTGTGGCTCAAGGTGGTTGGAGTGTCGTTCCATACACCCAAAGGTGGCAGGTTTGATTCCCAGGCAGGGCATATACCCAGATTGTGGGCTCCATCCCTGATCAGGGTGAGTGCAGGAGGCAACCAATTGATGTTTCTCTCTCATATCGATGCCCGCGCCCCCCCCCCTTAAAATCAATTTTTAAAAATATCTACTTTAAAAAATTCTTCACGACTTCAGGTTCTCTTAAATACATTCTGAAATTGCACTTTTAGCTGAAATTAGAGCCAAATGGCTCTGATAGGCAATGAGCACATTAACCAAAATTATCTTTTAAAGAGGCAAAAACTAAATGATATGCTGCATATTTCCCAGAAGTACAATGGGAGGGATTAATTTTAGGAGTTCTGTTTGTGATTATTTAAATGTAAAATAGCTAAGCCATTTATCTTAAGATGTTTCACAGATGCATCCTAATTAAAGATGAAAACTCTTGGCAATCTAGAATCTTGGGGGGGAAAAAGAACTGTTTCAGAATTACCTACACTTTTTGAAAATTTCTCACAGATGAAAGTATATATAGTGAGAGGCTTAATTTACATAATTTCACTTTTTAAAAGGAACCAGTTTTTTTTGTTGTTGTTATTTTTTAAATTCCAGAAACCAATTCAGAGTATTTAATTATGAATCAGAGTGCTCAAATTTATGTGTTGGGAAAAAACAAAACTCCTCATATGGAACATCAAGAGTCAACTCTGTTACGCTGCTCAAAAGCCAGCAGTGTTTCTCCTCTGTTCATCACTCCACTAGGCCCACACTGCAAACACACATCTCCACCAGCAGACTCGATCCTCTGGCACACAATGACACAGCAGCAGCTGAAGCTAGGAGTCGGGGGCTCCAGGACTGACAGTATGGGACAGATGAGATCCTGTCGCAACTAAGGCCAAAGAAATGAGCAACAGCCTGTGTGTTGGAATTTTATTAGATCCAATACTACTTGAAATTACTGGCACGTGGACTGAGGCTTAGAAATCTTGTGACCATAAAGACTTTAAATGTAATGGGATTTGTTTTCATGGGATTTGACTTTTCTCTGGGAAAAACAAAGCAGCGAGGCAAAAACAACAGTTTAAGGAAAGCCACCAAAGTTTCCAACAGTATTTTATAGGTTTTGAAAAAGTAGGTAAGAAATTTAATCCCAAAAGTTTAACTGATTTTCAAACACTTGCAAATACGCAGTCACAGATCCTATCAGGCTTAACTGTGGTAATGTCTAGTTAGCTGGAATGTCACAAGGCCAGTCCCTTGGGTAGCGCATGGCATGCACACGTCACCCTGGCCACTAAATGAGATAAGCAGCATCATGTGTTGTTTTCAGACTATTGAAATCTCTGAAATAGGCTTATTTTCTCTAAAGGATAAAAGGGGATGGAGGGAGAAGGTACACCTATACATGAGGGTATAATCCAAAGGACTGTAATATCACTTGAGCTACTTACCAATGAAATCTACAGATCTGTCCAACCAGGGCAAAATTTTCTCACAAAAGCTATCATTCACAGGCACTCGCAAGAAGTGAGACTCGGGGATGAAGTCAGGCTTTGGGCAGGTATTGCTGGCATTTAACACATAACCAATCCCATTCTGCTGCATCAACTCCTATGGAGGGAAAGAACAATTCAATTGACTAATAACATACTAGTATGATCATTTTTAAAGAGTAAAGTTTAATGATAAGAATTACTAGTTTCCTTGAAATAATCAGAGTTCATTCAGTACTAGTTTCCTAGAACCGGTCAGAGTTCATTCAATAGGTGAAATCCAAAAAACCTAGCAGAGTGACATTTACAGACTTAAGCTAAAAATAGAATTTTCTTTCTTAAGGGCAAAAATGGCTGTTTAAAATAGTATGCTTGAAGATCATACATCATTAACATAGTCAACTCTCAATTACTTGGTTACTAGAGAGAGAAGTAGAGCAGAGAACACAAAATAAAATCACAATAGTTTACTATGACTTTAGAATATATGTACATACAATAAGAATATTTTCTCTCCAAACTGAACATGCTGGTTGTTCTCTAAGACAGTTCCAGGTAGTCTTCTCACTCTAAATATTTGTTTTAAAGGCTGAATCTATTTCCATAGGTTTAACCATCAACGCTACATCCTGATGATTCTTAAACATATGCACTCTCTAACTTCTAACCCATATTTTCAGTGATCTACTGGATATTTCTATCTGGATGTTCCTCAGGCCCCTCAAACTCAAAATGTCAGAAGTTCAACACATTATCTTTCTCCCTTCTCTGCCCCAAATTCCTGTTTCCTCTCTGTAATCTAAAATTGGTTTATGGTAATAACATCCACTTGAGCTAGAAAACAGGATCGTTTCATTTTGCTTCTTTCTCACAACCCCCACATTCAAATAAGTGGTATCACCTCTCCCATTTATCCTCTTCCCTCTACTCTCTGTCACTACTGCTCAGTGGTCAGTCCTCATCATGATAACATGAAAGCCACCAGGGAGCCCTTGAAGTTTGCAGTGTTTCCCTCTCCAAATCATAAACTGAAAAAACACTAGAGAAATGTTTCTAATAATTAACACGGGCTGAGTGCTTTATCCACACTTTTAATTTCATTGCATCTGGGACTGCCTGTGCCAGGGCCCATACAATCTCCAAATCCCCCAACATCACATATACACCCACCCTTCCGTGCTGTGCTCAGTACTCCTGTGCTTAGCAGGCCCTGTTTCTCTCCTGAGGACTCTTCCACTCTAACTACTTGGTTCAAATTAACCTTGCTATGAACTCTTTCCCACCGCTGCGTAATTAACTGCATTCTCTATCCTTCCAAAGTGCCTTGTCCACACCATCAGTACAGCACCCAGCATACTATATTATAATTAGCAGATAATTCTTGTCTCTCCTATTAAGCTAAGTAATGGGATGTTGGACTGATTCTTACTTGTTTTTCTACCCTCAGCACCAGGTACGTAGCTGCATTCAATACGTGTTTCTTCAACTGACACCCGTCTAGCATTTCCCAGGCAAGCCTATACAACCCGCTCCATTTAGTCATTACTGCTGCCTCCCAGGAAATGCTCTAAGCCTGTGATAATTCTCTTACAAGCAACTCTGGTCACTCCTTCCTTTTCTTGTAATGCCACCTCCTCGACAAATCTTTTCCATGACCTGAAAGACAGTTGGTAATTTTTTCCCTTTTTTTAACCTCCTGAAACATGCTAATTCTCTAGTCCTTCACTTGCCATATTTGGCACAATAAATACATTTTATTTTACATAAAAGGTAGACTTAATACATCCAGATCATGTATGCAACCTTGTCTCAACTGTGAGATAACGATGTCAAGACAGCTATGGGAACCAGGCAAGCTTCTCTCAGTGCCCGAGGCGTCTTCTGACAGTCTCGCATGCCTCTGTGAAGCGGTACAGATCTCAGTGGTGTTTACTACTATAGCTTTTAAACTTTTGTACATTGTAGCAAAGGTCAGGCAATTTTCCTACGCTGAGATCACCTACTACCATATCTCCCATGTAAGAACTACAGTGGGTCAGTCAGAAGTGACTCAGGACACCAGATGGCTATTCGAGGACACGTATCCAAGTCTTATTTGCCCTCTTCCCCCAAGTCGCCTCCATAGCAGCCAGCGGGCATCCCAGGGGTGGTCTCTGAGCCGTGTGTACACCGGGATCTGCTGTGGCAGGCTGAGCTCTGGGCCCGACGTGCAGGCTCACTGTGCTCGTGGCGCTGCCATCACCACACTGCGCAGGCGCTGCTGTGCCGGACAGAAAGGAGCACAAGAAGGGGCTGTTCTGCCTTACAGAGGAAACGTCGATGACCCAGGCGCACAGCACTGTTTGCAGCACCCTTCACTTACAAAACAATGTACCATAAAAGGTGCATTTTTATAAATAGTAGCTTTATTTTAGAGATCTGGCAACGGGGGAAGGGAAAGACATTAATGTGTTGAAATTGAGTGATGATAAAATCATGGAACACAAAATGAGAAAAAGTGAAATAATTTCACTTGATTTAGAAAATTCTACTTATAGAATATCTATTTATTAAATCAATTAACCAGCTGCTACCTGAAGTTCTTTCTGTAATAAGATGGGACTTAATAAATTAAACATGGTCAATTTTAAAAACAAAATCCTAAAATGTCACCATATAAAATTTAAATATGGTTTGGCTACTGAATTAAATACCATAAATAAGTACCCTCTCATCTGGATGGGTAGTTACGATGTCTGGAAAGAGTCGATTAAAGGAAAAAGGCATTAAAATGATTATGTACTTGAAATATTTTAACACAAAACAAATGGATGTACATTAATTTGCTAACTTTTACTTTTATAGGTGAGCTGACTAGAGTTCTTAAGCAAATCACAGCAAACGCATCTGCCACTCATGCTTCCATTTCTTTAATGGGCAAGAATTTTGAAACAGTATCAGCACAGAATCCTGCAAGATCATGACTGTCCCCTAAATGTTTACAGTTGCCTTCCTCCCACCTAGTTAGACAGAAGAGAATGTAAAGCAATTTGTCTTTCCTGAATCTTTCTAAAACATTTAACTTAGGTAACCGAAAAACAACTCTCTTCCCTCATTCATATTTCACTGGTGTGTATAATGTTTTCATTAATGTACATAATTATAATAACAAGTACACTGGCCTAAACAGGTTTAAGAACAGACACAGCAGCCTCCTGTTCAGGAGGAAGTAGATGTACTTGCAGCCAAAAGCCCAGTATGTCAGGAGGCAGGCGTCACCTGCTGAGGGCATCAGGTGGAGCTGTCAGAGCATCTCTGAAGTCAGTTCAGGTTTCTGCCGAAGTTTCACATAACTACCCATTAACCTGCTCTCCTGATTATTCTTATGTGCCTGTGAGTGGCTTATAGGGCATCTGTGTCAACGTTCCTGACAATGGAACTGCGGGGCAACTACAGTTATGAAGAATGGGTGGGTCTAACTAGGTTATAAAATAACAATTGCTTTTATTCATAGATGGATGTCAGTGACTTGTTACTAAATTATAAAGATATCTGTTATCCATTCAGTTTTGTTTCAGTATGCTGTATAAGACATTCATGACTGAATATTACTGTGCTCCATGATTAAAAATAATTTCGAAGCTTCCAGAGAGCAAGCATCTTATACTGTTTAATCTTTACCTCAACTTTGTGTGAAGTCTGCTAATACATACTTTCTACTGATAAAATAATCTTTCTTCTCTGGTCTTCAAATATCCTTTCAACACCGTGGCCTTTCAGTCCTTTGAACTCTTGCTCTTAACCACTCACTCCCATGAGACCTGGTCTGGTCTCTGCCATTACCAACAACCACAAACCTTCCGTAATCTCGACCACAGGCAACCCACTCCCCAACTCCTTCCTCCTTCCAGCTTGCTCTCTCTTATCTCACTACTCCTGGAATCCTTCAATCCCCCCAGGACTTACAATCTGTTGATCCTTCATATCCATGATGTTTTTCTGTCTTCCTTCCTTGCCCACTTAAATTCTGTGGTCAATCATTATAATCACTCTGTTGCTTTCACCCTTGATTCCTTTGTCCCACTACCGCCTCTTCACACTCACGTGGCAAGATTACAATACTCATTAAAACTAATTACCCATCTCGTCTACATGTGCAACCCATGTGCTGAACATGGCCACAGGAAATTCGCCCAGCAACACTGCCAGGTCTCACCTGGAAGTCATGGCTCCTCAGCAATCATGCTATGTCCCTAGTCTGTTCACAAGTTCTCTCTCTCCCAGATGCCACTCCACCCATTTCCCCTTCTCTCCAAACTCTCTATATGTCCCCTTTCATCCTCACTCTCAGCTGACAGCTGATCTTGTTTGTACCACAATGAACAAATTGAAACAATGAGAAGCAAATTTCAATAACTTCTACCACCACACTTACCCTCCTACCAGCACATGTACCGATACATCTCCTTTCCCTCCTGTTAGTGTGGATGAGCTCGGTGGCATGGAATAATGGCAAGTACATGGCTGCTGGCCCCAGAAAACCAGAACACAGCTTAGCACATTACTGTTCATTATCTGAATGGTCTTAGATAAGTTACCTAACCTCTCTCAGCTTTAGTTTCCTCACCTGTAAAACAGATGATCGATCATGCAATGCTTTATGTCAATTATATCTCAATAAAAAGCTTATAAATCATTTATATGGTATATAAATTATATCTCAATAAAGCTGTTGCCCTCTCCCAAAAGAGCCTATAATGTATATTTTTTCATTAATTCAGACTGTCCTTTCTCCTAATTGGCCTTAAGTAACGAAATTACACCGAATGTAGCAGACTAGATATAAAAAAAGGATTCATGGTCCAGCCGGTGTGGCTCAGTGGTTGAGCGTTGACTCATGCACCAAGAGGTCACTGGTTTGATTCCCGGTCAGGATACATGCCCGAGTTGTGGGCCTGATCCCCAGTGGGGGGCATGCAGGAGACGGCCAATAGATGTTCTCTCTCATCAATGTTTCTATCTCTCTCTCCCTCTCACTTCCTCTAAAATCAATAAAGGGGGAAAAAATTTTAAAAAAAGGAGTCATGTGGTAAAATAGAAGAGATTACCCCCTAAGAATTTTCAAGAATGGATTCTGGTTTCAATATACAATTAAGAAAACTTTCAAAAATAGTACTTGTGAGTCAAAAATAAACCTTAATTTTGTTACTAATTATGATTTCCATGCACTGTTTTTTCCCCCATTAAAAGTTTCTTTCTCTTAAACCTTGAAATACCCTTTCCCCTGAAGTTGAACTAATTTTAGATATGGGCTGCTAATGTAAACTGTGGAGTAATATACAGAATACAGATTAATGTATAAAACTGCTGTTTGGACAAGTCTCCCACGTTCAGCTAGGCTGAAAACAGAGATCCCATAAATCACCATGGGCACTGCAATTCTAGATAATGAAATTGTAATTTTTATTTCGGAAGTCAGTTTAATGAGTTAGTTTTGCATTAGCCAGTCCTTTTGCCATCAAAATTGACCTCAATTCCTACTTTTTCCATCTGGCCTTCCTCAACCAACCACACCCACTGTATGTACCACTTGCCCTAGCGTCTGGTATAACCCACCTCGTGATGACAACAGTGAACATCCCTATAAACCAGGCACTGTACTTGGTGCTTGGCTTGTGTCATTTCATTTGAACCTCACATGAACCTCACATAAATAATCATTACGGTTTGTAGGTGAAGAAACCAAGATTCAGTAACTTGGCTAAAGGGATGTGGCTGGTAAGGTGGAGACCTGGGATGCAAAACTGCCCACCCCCAAAGCTGGCTCCCAGTCATCATGCCACACTGCCTCAGTGTCGGAAGTTACACTGTCAGTCACCTTGTCTCGTGAATTCTTGTTTAGTGAACAAGTCTTGTCTAACCAACTTGCACACTGTGTGGTGGTCTATACACAGTGGACACTGAATAAATGCTGTGTCTTTACTGAACATTTTTTTTTTTAATCCTCACCAGAGGACATTTTTGCATTTATCTTCAGATAGAGCAGGAGGGAGAGAGGAAGAGAGAGAGAGAAACATCGATGTGAGAGACACACAATGAGTGGTTGCCTCCCACACGACCCCAACCGGGGCCGGGGACAAACTGCAACCAAGGTACGTGCCCTTAGCAGGAACTGAACCCGGGACTCTCTGGTCTGTGGGCCGATGCTCTAACCACTGAGCAAAACTGGCCAGGGCTTTACTGAACATTTTGATGACCTTTGTCTTCCTAGGTCATACGGAAACCCTGAAAATAGCATTTGGCTATACTGTGTCTAGGCTATTGCTAAACCTTCTAAGAAAACAACAGAGAAAGGAGTAGTTCTTGTGGCAGGCAGAACAATGAGGTAGCATAGCAACACCAGTTTTGCATGGTGAAAGACTGAAATCAGAAGCTACACAAGAATGCTGGCAACACATAGTTTGAAGTAGGGAAAGAGCCCTGGCAGCTGGCTGAGCATCATCCTGTGCACCGAAAGGTCACCAGCTGGATTCCTGGTCAGAACACATACCCTGATTGCAGTGTGTGAGGGAGGCAACTAATCGATGTTTCTCTCTCTAAAATCAATAAAAATATATTTTTTAAAAATAGGGAAAGAGCCCTGGCCGGTTTGGCTCAGCAGTAGAGCATCAGCCTGCAGACCAGAGTCACAGGTCAAGGGCATGTACCTCGGTTGCAGTTTGATCCCCAGCGGTGTATAGGGTTGTGTGGGAGGCAACCAACCAATGTGTCTCTCTCACATCAATGTTTCTCTCTCCCCGCCCCCCCACCCTCCCACTCTTTCTGAAAATCAATGGAAAAATATCCTCAGGTGAGGATCTTTAAATAAATAGGAAAAGGGGGGCGGCAGAACTGTTTCGGTGAAGAGGCTGAAGTGGCTCACCCCTTGTAACAGTGAATAAAATACGCGCTGAGAGTACGGGCTTGCGCTGTCAGCATGGTAGGCACAAGCTACGAGCACCTGAAATGTGGCTCATCCACAGAGATGTGCAGTGCCTACAAAATACATACCAGGTTTCAAAGACTTAGCACCAAAAAAATAAAATATCTCAATAATTCTTTTATTGATTACATGTTAAAATATTATTCTAAATATATTATGGTAAATAAAATGTTATTAAAATTAATTTCACCTTTTACTTTTTTGATAAGGCTATTGGAAAACTTTAAGTTATATATGTGGGCTTGCATTACATTTCTCTTGGGCAAGGCTGGTATAAAGTATGATATGGAAAAAGCGGGAAAGAAAATCTCAGTTGTGATTCAATAGACTGCTAAGATTTGTCAGTCCTTCATAACAGCCTATTATATAAAGTTCCATTTTCCAGAAGATGGGTACTTCCAGTGTTCTATAAACACAGGACTTAAAGCCAGAGTAGCTTGGGTTTGAGTTTGATCTCTGTTACTGACCAGCTTTAATGCCAATGACTTCCTAGCCACAAAATCTTGGGTAAGTGACCTAACAACTCAGGGCCAACCTACCTCCTAATGCTATTATAAGGGTTAAATGAAATAATATAAAGAGCCTAGCATTTTAAATGGTAAATATTATGATCCTCCCAAGAAAATTTCTGTGACATGCTTTTAACATATTTTGGTGTCACTTTTTTTTTTTTTAAGACTGATAAATTTAGTAGACTTCCAGGTGCTGTCTTTAAAGACTTTAGCTTCTAAATTTTAATAAAAAGAAATGTACTATTAGGAAAGATTATAAAATCTTCATCATTGAAGAACTTCAAGAAGCATATCACTTCTCCTGGAAACTTTTAAACCAGAGAGTTGAGAAGGAAGATCAGTTTATGCCATCTGTGAAATAGAGGCAAATCTGGTTCTAAAGCTCATCATAGGGGAATGACATTTGTGGAATATCAATTTCCTCATTTACCGAATGAAGGAGGATGACTAAATGACCTCTGAAATCCCCTTCAGCACTAAGACTCTTCTCAACAATGAATCTGGGAGTTAAATGTAAATCTCTGCGCACCACTTTCAAAGCTGTTCAGCCTACCAGTGCATTCTAATTTCTCACCACTCCCTAGTCTACACGTGTTTTCATAAAGAAGCTTTCTGACAGTATTTCGTAACTCCTTGCCCAAGCTGTTTTACCCACGAACTTCCTACAACCACTTCCTCTCAAAGGATCTATGTATGTATCCACTTTAGTGTACATTTAGAAGCCAGTTAAAGTGAGAAAACTGTTTCCCTGTCCTCAACTCCAGGTTCCAGTTTAGCTGCACTCACTTTGGGGACACTCACATAGTTGTTAAATTACCTGCTGGTTGACTGGTTAAGTTTTACTGGGGTACCTGTGGACAGGATCCCTAACTAGGAGTTTTATATTAGTTTATTTTCTGATCTGAGGATTAAATAAAGTATCTCCAGCTTTGCCCTAGGGAGGTATGTGACTTTAGGAAATTAATTTTGCATTCTGTGACATAGTTTGCTTATCTCTAAAAGAGAATTAATAAGCATCACATGCTCAAAGGCATTGTGACCTCACCAGAAAGGCTCAGTACAAGCATGAGCTATCAAATTTCAAACAGGCCGATCTCACAGTAAGAGCTGATGTATTAACAACAGGGTCAAGGTAAAATTTTAAAGAGGCAGGAGTTTTGAGAACAAAAAAGAAACAAACAAAAAAAACAGAATGCCTCATTGCTGCCCAGTGACAGAGTATTTTTTTCCTCCT
This sequence comes from Tadarida brasiliensis, assembly GCA_030848825.1. NCBI lineage: Eukaryota > Metazoa > Chordata > Mammalia > Chiroptera > Molossidae > Tadarida > Tadarida brasiliensis. The sequence goes on from CM061263.1 coordinate 28,352,109, forward strand.
GGAAAGCCTGGCTTTCCCCTTGCTAAAGAAAGTCAATCTGGATGCTTTTACAGTCAGCCCAACTCTTTCAGTCCCTCCAGGAGAAAATGTTATGGTTCTGCCTTTATATAGGAAAGCAGCACTTATAAATCACCAACAGTTGAATTAATATCTTTGATTGCTTTTTCAACTAAAGGTGATGTAAATTAAGAGGTTTTAGAGAACAATCACTTTTCTGGGCACTTAGAGCACTGTTCTCTAGCACTACTGGTTGAGAGGATATAAGCTGTGGAGGTAGGCAGATTTTCTACTCCTGTTGTTATGCTTGCACAATTATATACAACAGCCTCAGCAACATGGGTCCCTCTGTTGGGCACACCTTGTTCAGTACAGCCACGTCCTTTCCAGCAAGAATCCATGCTGTTCCCTCTTTCTCAACCAAACTGCTCCAATAAGCCTCAGACACAGCGGCCAGCAGTGCACACTCTCATCTTTGTACCACCTCCCCGGCCCCTCCAGCCAGCAATCACCATGATGTCCTTCCTCAATCCAAGCTCACCCCAAGTCCTTTTCTAGTGTGCTGCAGTAAATACATAAATTTCTGAATGTCACACTAGGAAGTACCAGCCTTCCGAATGTGCCCAGTGATTAAAATAGAAAAACGAATACACTAAGAAAATAAGGCTAAACTTCTGAAAAATACTGTCCTATTCCAGGTCTCTTGGACCTATGAGGAACAAGCAAATATGATAACAGTTTAGGCTTCCTTTGGCAATCATTAACATCAAACCAAAAAAAGCACTCCAAAAGATGATGTAAGTGCTCACGGGGGAGTCACCCAGAGAAGGGTGTACTTCCTTCCTGGAAGCCAGGTGTGTCTAAGATGATAGCGAATAGGTGATCACTGTTTCACCAACTGCTCACAATAAACCCTGCAATAAAGGACATTTTCAAAGCACCCACCTTATTGAGGACATCTCGCTGGCAGCCAAGATAAAGATTGGGAAGAATTCGGGTAGGCCCAGTGTTGGCAACCGGTAAGCAAGGCTGAGAAATGCAGGTAGGAACTAGTGTGGATTTTCCTTCACAGAGGCCAGGGAAACAACGAGAGAACTCAGCAAACCCACCTAAAGATAAATAGTATACAGTTATGCCATGCACAAAGATAAAAATCAGCCTCTGTGAACCACTCAAACAAAACTGCTTAAAAAGAAAAATCAAATGCTATACAACTGAAACTAATACAAAATAATACTGGATATAAACTGTAATTAAAAAATAAAGGAGAAAATATTAGGAAAACCATATTTTTATCTTGCCATTTCCGATTTCAAAAGTTATGTTATATAATTTTCATAATATGTAAGTACAGCAGTACATGTATGTAATTTATAAATAAGTAAATTTAAAAAGAAAGAAAAATAAAATCCCATCTATGCAAGTGTAAATACTCGAAGTTGCCGACTGCTGGATCTGCCATACAGTCCAGCACCAAGCCTCGGCTTGTGGGGCCACGACAGGGATAGGCAAGCTTGAAGGCACTTAAGATGACTCTTCTCTTCCTCACTCTCTTCACTTCCACATATCCTGCAACATTTGCTCCCTGCTCCCTATCCCCCAGGTGAATGCTTTTTGTGCAATGTAAAGAGTTAATGTAAGTAGCAAGTAACCAAGGCAGGATAATTATTCACAGAAACAAAATGGGGATATAAAAAATGTGAACTGGGGCCAGATGACATTTATTCAAAATAAAATTAATCAAGTTAAAAACTGTTTCTGGAATTAAGTTTAATTCTTCCTACTGTATAGTTTTTTTTTCTTGCAAAGGTATCAGAAACATACTCAGCTCTGCTCTTACAAATATTGTCTATGTCAAGTCCTTGGGATTCTCTGGGCACTTAGTCAAGATTCCCATAGTTACGACGGATTCCTGGGGTCTCCTGTTCACTTTGCTGAGCCCTGTAAAGTGCTGACAGACCCTAACTGGTTAGGGTACAGGGCAGTCTTGTGGCAAGATTCCTGGACTCAGATGAATTCCTTTTTTTCCTAGTCCTGTTCCTATAATGATCTGCTCCTTGACCTTCAGTAAATCACAATCTAGCCACTTCTTAATGAAGAGAAATCTATCTAGCCATAGGAGGTTCTTTCACCTAGGCCTCTGGGAAAAGAAAGAATGTATAAGGTCTTCACTGGGTTTTCCAAAGCAACAATTACTTGCTATCCAAATCCAAACCCAGGAACCAAATAGATTCTGATAAGTTTTCAGATAAATTTCCTGCTATCCAAACCCTCACTACTCACACTAAATTCAATCTCAAGAACCGAAGATATTTGGATCATAGAAAAGACTTGTATATTTTAATACTGTTTAATTAAAAAACAAGTAACATGTTAAGTATTATCAGAAGACAGGGCAGCCCCACTTTTACCTCTTTAATAAAGCCTTAAACAAGACCTTAAAATCTCATTAAATATTTATGAGATTCATAAATCCATCTCCTCGAGTTACATTCTATTAGCGTTTAGTCCACTTCCAGAAGGCATACAAAATGTGCTGTCAAAAACTGCAGAAGTGCAGGGAGAGGGAGAGAGCGCCATCCTTTATTACCCCCTGTATTATGTTCAACTCAGGCATAATCTGCAAGACTCTGTCTACTGTCTGTGCTTGGTACAGGTTCCACAACGCAGTTGGCTAGGATGGTGGAAGTCAGTGACAACTAGGCCACCTGCCAATGTAAAAGTGTGCATTCCTAGCCTCCCACTTTACTAAGTGTCTGGACTGTTTTACTCATAGCAGTTTGCTTACTAAAGTTGTTAAGGCAACCTGATGGAAAAAGTAAGTGGTTCCATTATAGAAATCCCAAATTCCTTGTGTGATAGATGAGGTCCTCAGGATCTGTATCTACCTGTACAGTTTCATTTCTTACCATTTCCAACCATGACCTCCAGCTACACATTATTTCACACTTTTATGCTCTTCTCTCATCCAGGACCACCACCACCACCACAGCATGCACACACAGCACACAAACCACACACACAAGCCCCACGATCGCGCAGTAGAGAAAGTAAGAACACCAGGTTCTTGTACCCAAGGTCACATCCTGGCTTCACCCCTTTCTAGTTGTCTGATTTAGGCAAGTTCTTTAAGCCCCCTGGCTATTAGTCTCCTCATCTGTAAATAGGGATAATGATCATACCCACCTCATAAAGTTGTTGAGAGCATTAGATTAGTTACATTTAAGTACTCTGTGCTTGGCACATAGTAAACACTCTATAGGTGTCAGTAATGATTATCTCAACATAGCAATCACACATTAGGACCGAGCCTCATCCACGAGGCCTTCCTCCAACCTTTATGTACAGCTGGTTGTTTAGCTTCACCTTGTTAGGATTCACCAGAGACAGAGGGTAAAAACAAAAAGCAGTGCTTCTAAGGTTACATTTCCCAACGTGTGCTCCAGAGCACTGGTGTCCTGCAGGAAGTCGACAGACGAGATACTGGTCCAAAAAGTAAGAGAAATACAGCATATCACATGTCCCTGGGAGTGTCACAGCACACATTAGCATATTAAAGGCTCCAAAAAGTATCTCCAAAGAAACTAGTTTAATTTCATTGAACTCAAATAGTTTCCCAAACTTATTTGATCATGGAATTCCCCCCACTCATTCCCTCTCCTAAAATGTATAAAAAGGTCATGTAACTTTAGGAAATACTATTCTAGGGCCATTGCAACTACTGAAATAAAGTCCATTAGAATTCCCACACCTACAAGTACAACCCGCAGACAATCTCAAAAAAGGGGTCATCCAACACTGACATATGTGCATGAGTGTCACTGTTTAGGATTTATAATTTTGTTTCTATTACTGTTTTGTTCCTTTTCAGCCTCTCTAATTGTGTAATACAGTTATTTAACATGAGGTTCCCCACCTCCAAAGTAGTTTTTGTAACAAATGTTAGTCTCATCATTCTTGGCCTACCTTACACCTAGCCAACAAAATAACTGACAGGCACTATTTTGATTATAATTTAACTATATGAGCTTAAATTTTTACTTCTATTAACTTCTGTGGTTCTGGTGTTTCTCTGAAGAACGGTTTTTTGTTGTTGTTTTTTCTATTCTGGCTCCAAACAGTTCACGGGATGGTCTCTAATTTAAATCCACCAAAACAATATTCCAATAAATGGTCTCAGAGAAAAGAGAAACCAGACAATCCAAGCAAACTCGGCTTAAATTCCATTTTAAATATGTAAGTAATCATACTTATAAATAATGTAAGTAATCAGAGACTTATCAGACATTTACTACATCACAAGCATTGCTCTAAGCACTTTACAAGTATTTATTCAAACTTTACAACTATTCTGTGAGGTAGGTGCTGTTATTATTCCCATTTTACAGATTAAGAAAAGAGGTTCAGAAAGACAGAGGATACTAACTGGCAGAGCTAGGATATGAGCCCCAGCAGTCTGGCTCAATTGCTGTGCTACATCACTCGCGAAATACTTCGGATCAACTCTCTAGGATGTGGGACAGTCTTGCTGATATCCTCGGAGTCCTCCCCTCACGCCCCATGCCCTGCCAGGTCTCAATACCAGGCTCAAAATGGCACGGGCCTCTCCCAAACTGATGGAAGAGCCTTGTTTCCCCAAAGCCATATGGTTCAAAAGCTCCAATGACAGAGGGAAAAGGGGAAGGAGATCTGACATTACCAGAGACACAAGAGACTCTAAATGTACTTTCCATGAACTAGATGAAACACAGAGTCACTGGTTTGTTCAAGATCACAGTTTGCAAGCTGGTGGTGAAGCTGAAGCTATGTCTCGATGGCTTCAAGCCACCCTCAGGACAATTTTCAGAAGGGGTGCAGTTCTGTAACCATCCTAAACTGAGAGTTGGCCAGCCTGAGCTGTTCCAGGTCCAGTTCCACCATTAATTAGTACAGTGATCCTACATCACGTGGACCTCAAAAGTGAGTGTGGCTCTAGAAAATTCTAAAACGGAGAACAGAAATGAGAGAGAGAAACTCATATTCAGCCCCAAACAAAACCCAAAAGGCAAACAAAAGAGCAGTAACACATTGTTAAACACACTATAAAATAAAAAGAAGCCTCTTTTTTACAAATCTTTTCAACTAATCTCCAGCACAAACTGGAACAGCCTTAAAATATTAACTGATTTCATTAAAACCAGAGCATTCCTATATTGTTCAGTCCATTTTGAAATGTTCCAAACCATGGCTCCTGGTCACTTGCAGAAACTCGACCTAGGCCCAAGGGCACACTCCCCCTGATCTTTATCTAGGACAAGGTTCCACTCTGCTGACATCTCCTTCATTGACAGTTTTTTCCATTCACTGACCTTTCATTCATTGTTGTACTCCAGTGACCCGTTTCATTTCATTAATTAACAACAGATGAGACACTGCCTGATTTCCCCAAACCCTGGAAAAACTATCTGTGGCCTCATCAGCAACTCAGTTTTGAAATATGTCTAAAATGTTCCTCTTCCTCTTACAAACTGAATCTAATAAGAAGAAAAGTATAATTTGTTTATGTAAAACTCTTGTTACCAATGGCTGACACAATAACGAGTCATCTTATCCCTCCGTGTCACAGCTCTGGGCTGTCCCACACACTCCACTAGTTACATTACAGGAAGACACAACATCAGTTCATTATCCTCCTTTGTTTACTGTGAAGAGCAGTACCGAAAAACTGATTATCTTCTTGAAAAAGTTTAAAAATGTTTTCTTTAAGTTGTTCAAAGGACTTGATTCGCCATCTGATTTGCCAAGTTTCTCCTATCATTGGATTTTATGCTGTTTATCATCTGGGAATGTAGAATATAAAAAGTCATATAACCCACACATGCTCCCCTAAGAGAGACCTGGATCTAGGAACAGCTGTAGTTGCTATTCCCCATTATGCTAGAAGTATTTGCTCGTAAGAGGAAGGAATACACGTACACAGACACCCCTGGCCTATGGAGAAGTGCAGACGGGGCCTGGCAGAGAGATGTGCACACACATTCGGCCTCTACAGATTTGGATGGACAGGCACAAACTGCAATGTTAAAGTCCACATTTCTGTTTGTTAGTCTGCCCCAATCCAACCAATAGCATGCAAATTTATAAATAAAAACATATATTACTTTGGACAGAGAAAACATTTCATTTGGCTTTAAGGCATTTATAATTTATATATCACTTTATTCTAATTCATCCAAGAAAAATTCCTTCCCTTAAGTGTACTTCCCTCACAATTCCAATCATAAACACCATTTTCTGTAAAAGCCAATGTGAACACCATTCAATTTTCAGAGGAAAAAAATCTTCCAACTAAAATAAAATACATATCACAATTCTACTAAACAATTCCAATAAGTCACTCTTTTCTCTTCCCTCTGACCCTTGCAATCAGTTATAAATCACAACGTTTCTTCTTAAAATGAAAAAATACTTAGAGAATAAACAAAAGTAGCACTTTACTACAGCTTAGTGACAATTAAGTTCCAAATTCTAAACATGGACCCCTATCCTTTTAAACTAGAGATAAAAATTAATTCCACTGCTTTACAGATGGTTCCCTGCAGGACTTCTCCACTTCAGCTTCAGTTCAGAGAGGCACAGAGCTGCCCAAAGTGGGAAGGAGGAATAAAAGGCAACTCCTTCCCATTTTGTGAATGGATTCCATGGCTCTATACAGAAACAGTATTTACACAAAGCTCTGTTATGAAAGCCATTTTTCTAAAAAATCAATTACAAATTTAATTTCTGCATATTAAATAATTTTCACATAATTTATAGTTTTGTAGTTGTTTTTTTTTTATCTTCACCCGAGAACATTTTTGCATTTATCTTCAGATAGAGCAGGAGGGAGAGAGGGAAGAAGAGAGAGGGAGAAACATCAATGCGAGAGAGACACATTGACTGGCTGCCACCCACACAACCCAACCGGGGCTGGGGTCAAACTGCAACCGAGGTACATGCCCTTAGCAGGAACCGAACCCGGGTCTCTCTGGTCTGCGACCTGACGCTCTAACTGCTGAGCCAAACTGGCCAGGGCAAGTGTCATAGTTTTTAAATATAGATCTCATGTCATTGAATCCTTTTATAAAACAAAGACTCACTTTTTGTGACATAAATGTAACTCATTCACTTACTTATTCTAGAAAGTATGGAGGATTTAAGTAAGTATACCTGCACCTGTAAAGTATAGTTCTCTCCATACTGAAAATAAAAATCTGCTGTTTTGCTACTGCACAAAGGAGACAACCCTAATATTAAAAACTGAAATGCTGAATGAAGTGTATATTTCACAATAAAGTGTTTTAATTATTAAGAGTAATTACTGCTTCAGGCAACTTTGTTCTTTAGCTACATAAAAACAGACTAAAGTATGGTTACAATTCTTCCAGGGTCAGCAGACTGTATACATGGAGAGTTGAAACTAGTTTAAATAAAGTGAAAACAAAAATAAAGGCAACATAAATTTGTACCCCCAAAGAAAGCAAACGAAAATATGTAACTGTAATATTCCAATGCATATAGGTTGGTCTGGGTAAGCCAAGCTACAGAGGTTTGATAAATCATTTCTGGAAGGGCAGAGAGCATGGCATGTTTTTCTCAATAACATCAGCAGCACTCCATCTATGTTCTATCTATTCAACTCTCCTTTGAGCAGCACTGAATCAATAAGCAGAACTGAATAGAAAAATCCCAAATGATATAAAGCATTAATTTTAAACTCTTTTTCCATCCACTCGAGAGGAAAGTGAACAGATATGCATTTCTGTAGAGATCCTCCAGGAAGTCTATTAAGTAGCCTCTATCTCCTTAAACATGTCCCATAAATAACACCTCCAAAAAGCTCACTCCATATTATACAACTCTGTCACCTGGCACAGTTGGGGAATGGTAAATTCTATCTAATCTAATTTTTGAATTAACACAATTATCACATACACAACAAATGAATTAAAAATTTCAAAGTACTATCATAAAACAACCATTAAATACTAAAATAATGCAACTTATAATTTCCTGTGATTCATAGTATCTAGATCTTATTATTCCTCAAGAGAACATCTAGATCAATGCAACTGGCAAAATCCAGAAGTGTCATTTAGTAAAGAGTTCTCAGAAGATGTAGGGATATTTTTACTATTTTACTGACATTTCAAATTGGCAATACATAATAACTATGCCCAGAAATTTCTCCTCTTTAAATACACACACACACACACACACACACACACACACACACACACACACGCAGGACTCCTAATAAATCCTCTCAAATAAAGACTGGTCTGAAGAATGCAACCAAAATAACCAATCGAAAGGAACAGGAATATGCCCAGAATTTACCACTGAATAAAATCAACAAGTAGGAGAGCCAGGTTCACTGACTGGTTTTCTCTACTGACTTTAAACAAAGGAGACAACAGCCAAGCACAGAGCTGGGACTTCCTGAGAAGGAAGGACATAGAAGGCCTCAGCATGGAAGGAGGAGGTTATTAAGGAGATCACATTTGCTCATTTTCACCTGAAAATCAAAGATATCCAAGTTTACATTTTGGGCTTCATGCCCCAAACTCCAATCTAACATTTTCAACCCCCTTCGGTCATTTACTCCAAGGCTTATTGATGCTTTTGAAATAAATACAAAGCCACATCTCCCTCTTCCATGCTGCATCCCTTTCGTGTCAGCACCATTCTCCCAGCCTCTTCTAGCTGTCCCTTCCTTTGCATTTTCCTGCCACCACCCTAGGCCTCGATGTTCGCACCTCATTCTTAGATAATTCAGTAATAGCTCTCTCTCTCCCAGCCCCTTGTCGTTTTCCCAGCCTGTTTCCACTCTGCTGCCAGATTAAGAATCCTAAAATAAAGTTTTAATGTATTCTCTGCTCCCAAATAAAATAAAGCCCAAAATTCTTAGTAAAGCATTCAAGACCCTTCCTAATCTATTGTCCAACCTACTTTTCCCTTGCCTTTGGCAATTCAGTCCTTCCAATCCATTTTATATTTCCTCCCAACGCATAGGCAAGCACAAGTCACACCTCTCCTACAGCAGTATACTCATTTTTTTACTATGACCAATGAAATACATTTTTCATTAAAACCTTCTGAACACTCACCACTGAAACAAGTTTCATGATACAATCTTTGCTTACTATGTGAGTTGCTCTAAGATAGTTTCAGTTCTATTCTGTTGCATTAAAAAAAATCTCCCCTGACCACTAAGTGAGTGTATGGCCTTGCCAACTTAGAACTTCTATAAAATTTATAGCAATCATCTAGCATTGAGTATTTACCATTGACCTGGTACTGTGAATTATATCTTTGTGTGTTGTGACCTCTTATTTCTCCAGCTATACTACATTGTGAATTCCTTGTGGATAAGAATCATGTCTCACACTCCTTTGTTTGTAATCACCTCAGCATTTAGCACAGTGTTTGGCACATAATTAGAATTCATTAAGTATTTATTGAATCCTTCCTTGTTACAATGAATAGCTGTTGATGGACATAAGTCTTGTATATTTTTGGTGTTCAAAAGGATTTCCTGATTCCATTCAAAGCCGAAAGCTATGTGGGCATGGGTGGGGGCCCAGAATCTGCTTCCTATTCCTAAACCACAATGCCCCAGGAGACTCTCAGAGTGAGAGAGGTGAGGCAGCCCAGGGCAAGAAAAACATTTTTTGGCACACATCCTCAGTGTGCTTCTGCCTTATCCAGGGAACTTTACATGAGAGGTGAAGACAGAAAAATTTTCTCTGATTCTCCTAAGTCTAGAGACTCCAGTAACACCTCCATGGCTCAGGGAATCAGGGGCACATCCCTGAAGAAACTAAGTAGACTGATGACAGTCACTCCCAATGAGGATGAAGTGGCTGCTGGATATGTCCACAGTGACCATCAAAGGGTGCAATGAAATGCAATTGTCAATCTGGAGATAATGCTGAGTCAAGAGGAAAAAGGAATATTCTCTGGAGAATGACTCTTAAGTATCAAGTTTGACTAATTTGTAAACTCTCCCTGAATCACCGTACAGCTCACTTCTCAGGCCGTTCTATGTGAAGCTCAAAGCTTTCTATCTATCCCACAGCAGGCTCTGCCATGAGACCACTTTCATGTATTCCACTCTATCAACAGTCCTCCTCTCTGGCCAGCTGCATACTTTCCTGGGAACTTCATAGAGCAGTGAGGAAGTTGGCTGTACCTGTCTATAAGGTTCACACATAGGTTCAAAGAGACATTTAATGAGCACCTACTGTGAGCTGGACACAGTGCTAAGTGAAGGGGACAGTGGTGACCAAAACAGAGGCCCTCTCTAGAATTGTCCTTTTAGTGGGATACACATTAACCAAATAATTAGGTGAATAATTAACTAATTATGGTAGGTGGCCAAAGGAGTGTATGTAATAGCAGAAACCAACTTTGCCTGGTAGCAAGGGAAGGCTTGACAACCTCAATGAATCCAACAGGAGACACCAAGGGGAGTCGGGGAGAGGTCTAAAGAGATTGATGCTGCAGGCTTAGAGCCCCTGAGATAAGCCTAAGGAGCTAGAATAAACAAACTGAGGACTTAAAGTAGCATTAGATGAAGTTAGGCAAGAGCCAGCCACTGCAGGGCCTATGAGTCAGTTAAGGATTTTAGAATTTATCCTAGGAGCACTGATGCATATTAAACTGGAGAGTGATATAATTAGGATTACATTAAAAATATAAAGCAAAGATATAACTTTGGCTACAGTGTGAGTAATGGATGATTGAAAGGTGGCTAGACAGAAGATGTGAGAAGACCAGTTAAGAGGCTCCTGGAGCAATCTGAGGGAGGGTGATGTTGGCTTTACTTAGTTGGTAGCAGAAGAGCAGAGGTTAGAAGAAAGATGTGGAAATGGAGAGGTGACAGGCGTTGCAGAAAAATCGCCAGTGGCTCACAGTGCCCACCACAACAAAGTACAAATCTGTCCTTCTGGTTTAAAAGTCTTACATAATTTGTGAGTGTGTTAGTGTGTTAATCCTCACCCGAGGATATTTCTCCATTGATTTTTAGAGAGACTGGAGGGGGGGGGGGAGAAAGGGAGAGAGAGACAGAGAGAGAGAGAGAGAGAGAGAGAGAGAGAGAGAGAGAGAGAGAGAGAGAGAGAGAGAGAGAAACATCAATGTGAAAGAGACGCATTGACTGGTTGTCTCCCACAAGGCCCCGACCAGGGCTGGGGATCAAACCCACGACCCAGGTACATGCCCTTGACCCTTTGGTCCTCAGACCGACGCTCCAATCACTGAGCCACACTGGCCAGCACAAGGGCTTGCATAATTTGATTTCATTTCCTCTCAATTCCCATTTCTTCCCCTCACAAAAATCTCCATTCTAGTCTCTTGCTGCCCCTACAATCTACGTTCATTCCTGACATTTTCAATCATGTTTCTCCCCTCAGTTAGAATGCCAGGGACCCTCTCCACACAAATCTTACTTGTCTTTCAAGGTTCAAATAAAATTTCACTGCCGTAATCAAATCTTCACTGACTTCTGCAGACTATGCCGAGTCATCCCTTATCACCACATCACACAGTTTAGCACATGGTCACATGCTTCTCTGTTTCATCCACTTAGGTGTGTTTCCCCAAAATTAACCCGCTAGGCTCTTAAGGGCAGGGGCAAGCCTTTTGCTTTTCTAGTATCCCCACACCCCCTCCTTTCCCCACCCTGAGCCCAGCCCTGGGCCCAACCACAAGAGTGCCCACCAAACACTGAGAGGCTGACTGAATGAAAAAGTCCAGACCTGGCGATTCTCCAGAGCACACAGATGACACAACTGGGGCAAGGGAAGACTGATGTCACCATTGTCACTGAGGGTGTTTTTATTTTCCTTGTGCAAAATATCAGATGAGGAACTGAGGAACTATCCTTAGTTTGTTCTGCAGTCCATTTTTTAAAGACACAGCCTCAGGCATTATGTCAGCCACTGGTAGCTGGGAAATGACATAAACTAGCTTACCACACACTGGCAGGTAGCAATTGGAGAGAAGATGATCCAATTTGGATAACCTCATGCAAATGGAAGCTCAGAGCAGAGCCAGCAAATACACGGCAACCAGTAGGCAAAACAGCACCTGTTTTTAGTCTGTTTTCAGTGGGACTCAGTCACTGTGGCTCTTTAAACACGAGAACTGCCAATTTCTGAATAACTGTAGTACTTTTACTGAACTCCATTAATATAATTCTTTTACCAACAGGATTTGAGATGGAATGATTGAGAATTTTCCTTCTGTAGATGAAGGGACAGAAGAAATGGCACACTAGAAAACAGAACTAATGGTAACAATAGCATGTACTGCAAAATCTATAACCAAAACAATCAAGCTTTACAATATTTCCATTAGGAAGAACAGTAATTGATTCCATTAAACCAAAGCTAGAACTGCTGACTGAATCCAGATCCCTATTAAATTGAAAATGTGTAAAGAGTCAAATATATTTTTGTTCACTCCTAGCTCTAACTACCTTAGCAAATCTAACTCAAAATAAAGAAATGTGTATTTGGCCTTTAACCAGAGCAAACATTAATCTAAGACCATAGCTGTGTTCAGAGACTAAATGTTTATAAAACCCTTAGCACTGTACCTAACACTGCACCGAATAGTAAATGCTTAATAAATGGTATCTTCTAGCATTATTCAGAGCTATACTTCAGCATAGAACAGAGTAGTCAGACTTTTATTTGATGATCCCCTCTGGCTAAAATAACTTAACGCTTTAAAATAGTCTATACACACACACACACACAAAAGGGAGAGAGGGAAAAAATTTTTTTCTATATACAGAATATTTTTATATGTTGCTCATTCCATAAAATGTGAAGTCAGAATATGACTCTGAAATTTACAGAGGCTGAGAGAGAGTCACCACAAAAAGAGCCTTTCAGGATAAGCCTGGTCTGAAGTGGCCACCCTTGAACCCCAGTCCAGCCTCCTGATGACATTCCAGAAGACCCTGGAATTACTGCAGATATGGGCCTTCAGCACACAGTAAGTACAGTGAGGGTTGGGAGAGTCACTCAAGGGCTCTGTTATTTTCCTCATTTGTAAATGAAAGGGCTGAAGTCTGTGATTCATTTATGGTTTTTTGCTGTGGGGTTATCCTGTGCCTTATCACAGGGTAGAAATGAGGGCTGTAGAATTAAAAAAAAAAACTGTTGTGGGTCCCTTCTGCTTTTACTCAGAGTTATAAGGAAAGAGAAAGAAATAATAGAACAGTATTTTTCATCTGTAGTTGGTCTTAATTTTTACTAAATTAGCCCATTTATTCTCTTTTCTGTTAGTAAATTCAGTCGCCTTTTCTTCTGTTTTTATTTTCAATCTGGCATCCTTGGAAATACAACAGATAAACGCAAGCAGAACAAAGTGATACATAATAATAGCCTGGACAATGTGGCCCAGTGGTTGAGCATCAACCCATGCACCAAGAGGTCACCAGTTCGATTCCCACTCAGGGCACATGCCCAGGCTGTGGGCCCGATCCCCAATGGGGAGCATGCAGGAGGCAGCCAATCGATGTTCTCTTTCATCGATGTTTCTATCTCTCTTCCTCTCCTTTCCTCTCTCTTTAAAAAAAAAATCAATAAAGAAAAAAAAACATTTTTAAAGTGATACATAATAAATAAGTAAAGGCCAAGAAACAAAATTATTTTTTAAAAAGACCTAATTTTCTGAAGGTTAACAAGACCAAAAAAGTTATCAATAAGTCAATGTTGGCATGTATTTTGTTTTCTAACTCATAATAATAGTTTCTTTAAAAAAAAAAAAGACTATTGATAGAGATTCACATGCATTATCTAATATGAGCCTCACAATAGGATTCTCAGTTCTAATGTCATTTCTGTGCAACAAATGTTTATGTCATACCCATTCTGTCGTTCTATTGATTCAAATTCTTAGGTCTTGTTTTTAAAGATGGCTGTGAGAAGATATATGTCTTTAACTGTGCTTATACAATAAAACTGACTTTGAAATTTTTTTTAAAACTGGAAAAATGGCCCGGCTGGTGTGGCTCAGTGGTTGAGCGTCGATCCATGCACCAAGAGGTCGCTGGTAAGATTCCCGGTCAGGACACATGCCCAGGTTGTGGGCCTGATCCCCATTGGGGGACATGTAGGAGGCAGCCAATTGATGTTCTCACTCATCAATGTTTCTATCTGTCTCCTTCTCCCTTCCTCACTCTCTAAAATCAATAAAGAAAAAATATTTTTTTAAAAAAACTGGAAAAATGGGAGACTTATGGCTAAATAGAATCAATTTACATGTAACTAGATATATAAATGACTTAGACTATTCTCAATTCAATAGATTCAAGAACTTGTATTCTCCTGTGAGTGGAGCTAGGTTTCAGAGCTGTTAGCTCTTATCAAAGTTCAGTATTGAAGGATCACCCAAATTAGCACCATTTAATTACAAGAGTATTTTTATTAAATCTTAAAATCATGTTTAAATTTACTTACTCAGATAGAAACATTTTCATATTAGATACTTTTCCCATAGGAGCTATATGCTTGCTCTATCTGAACAAAAACACATTGGAAATTGTTTATTTTAATACAATCTCAAATTTTGCTTTCAGATTAATTTCGTTTATATTCTAAACTAAAAAAATGAATCATGTGAAATATAAGTAGTATAAACCTACATGCAAGCTAATTATATATCAAGTATTTATTAAAACCTTAAATACACTGGCTGGGAAATTCAGTGGGTTAGAGCATCATCCCGGTACATCAAGGCTATGGGTTCGATCCCCGGTCAGGGTGCAGACAAGAAGCAACCAGTGAATACATAAATAAGTGGAACAAATCGATGTTTCTCGCTCTCTCTCTCTCTCTAATCAATTTTTAAAATATTAAAAAGTCAAGAAGTGCTAGGCTTTGTGGGGAACACAAGATGAACAAGACATTGTCCTCAATAGAAAGAGAATCCAGTGGGGAGTTAAGCTAACAAATGAAAAAGATAAATGACAATATGAAGTTAAATAAGATTTTAAGATAAAAATGAAAGAATTATGACAGGATAGTATATGACTATCAAATTAACAATTTTGTTTAGAATGTTGACTGGGCTCAGAAAAAGCAAAAGTTGTTCAGGCACAGGTCAAGGTCCTGGCTGAGGAGGGCCAAAGGTGTGGCAATACAGGCAGAGTTCACTGCAGAACCAGGTTCTGCGTTTCAGGACTGGAAGACTTGGGAATCCAGTCTCACTGATCATCAGCTATGAAAGGCTAGCCCCACCCTCAAAGCAGGACCTGGTCCATATTAATAAATTAATAAGCCCATTGCATTCCAGTTCAATCTCCCCTAATCCAATCCCCCCCACTCTTCAGTAAGCCTTTTTTTTTTTTAAATCCTCACCCGAGGATATTTTTCTATTTATCTTCAGATAGAGTGGGAAGGAGGGAGAGAGAGACACTGATGTGAGAGCGACACATCGACTGGTTGCCTCCTGCATGACCCCGACCAGGGCCAGGGACAAACCACAACAGAGGTACATGCCCTTTACCGGAATCGAACCTGTGACTCATTGGTCCGCCGGCTGACGCTCTAACCACTGAACCAGCCAGGGCAAGCCTTCATTTTTTGTGCCTATGTAACTATGTCCCATAGGTAAGTGTGGGTCTCCTCGTGTTTGAGGGAAAGAGCTCATTATGATGCTTCTATCCAGTTTCTTAGGTAGGTCCTCTTGTTCCCCTTTCTCCAAAGTCATTTTTCTCTGGGTAAAGGAGCCCTGAGAATGTGAATAAACTTCGGGCCACAATTCTTCACTTCCATACCTAATGACCACAAAAACCATCTCACATATCAGAGGTTCTCTTCTTGAATAATCTCAGAATAGCTGAAAGTTCTAAACTGAGGGAGAAATTACTTCAAGAAACCCCTTTGTCTTTCTATCACCACATCCACATGAGGCTGACAAGCATCTCTAACTGCTGAAAACAAGAGGAGTACTTTGTGGGGAAAATTGTCTCTATTGACCTTTTAATTTCCTGTAGCACCTGTGAGAAGCTAGTGTGTTTTTCCACGATTATTCCCTCAACCCCCACCAAGCAAAATATTTAAGAAACATTTGTGGATACGTCCTTCTTTCTCATATCCCTGGAACATTCTCTGACCAGCTGCACCTTGGCAAAAACAGCAGCCAAGAATTGATGGCCACACCTTCCTGGGCATTCTCTTCCACTTACTCCACTTGCTGTCTACTTGGTGGAACAGACTCATAATCAAGGGAATTTCCAATTGGTCAGAACCTTTCGAATGTTCGGGAAGACTCTTAACCATCCAGAACCCCCTCTTAGGTGTCATAAGAGATCTGGCTGCTCAGAAACTCCCAAACACGTCAATGTAGTCCTTGAAGCCACCGCCTAAGCTAAAAGAAATACAGGATTGTAGAGTGTGGATGATGATATGGTGCTATCAATATATTCAGTGTGGTTCTTGGTGCTGCTTCAATGGACTTGAGTTTAGGCCTAGGAAACATTTCCTGCATGAAGTGGAGATGCCAGGAGTCCTGACTCAGTGTGTGTTATTCCCATGTAGGGTTGATCTAGCTGATCAGACTAAGTGCTTTTTCTTCCTTGCCCAATAAATGCCCCTCTCAAAACTACATATGACTGGTAAGAACCTTCCCAGGTAACAAAGGTGTGCTCTTTGGTAAAAGGAAAACGAGTACATAAGTAACTAAAACACCAGAGCTGGAAATTCAACATGAGCTCATTCCTCCACAGGAGTATCAGCTTAGCCAAGGGTCAAGTCAGAGCACCCCCCATAGGGAAAACTGTCTCAAAGAAGAGCGAGGTGGGAAGTAGGATAATCACTTTGCCACGAAGCACATCTTGCTGTATTGTCTTTGAGGAAAATTCTGGTCCCACTAACAGGATTCCAAGGCAAAGTCCCTCACAGTGGCTACAAGAAATATGAAATGAGTTCCTAAACTCACCAACCCAGTTTGGTGGAACTCAACTAACAGTTGTCATATTTAACACAGTAATACTCCCAGTAAAAGAATGTGCCTATCAACAAGAGCCAAAACCTAAGTCTATAATTCTTAGTTACAAAATTCTAAAAACTACATTGTAAGAAAAACTGGCTTCACTTAAGGATACTAACAGAGAGATCAGACAGAATCATAGAATAAACAAAAGCTGTGGCAATAGATGATCTGAAAGAGATAAGAAACTACCCTTGTTCTTTGGGAACTGAAGCAAAGCCTGATGAGAGAGAACTGGAGACACGGAAATCTTATCCAAACCTGCACAGAGTGTAACAGTGTTCACACACCAACAACTGATTAATATTACTCTCTGAAAACTGAAATGTTTACAGTTTTAACAACAAATTGCCAATAACATAAAGTTTACTTCACCCTCCTTGCAACAAAAGAGTAAAGGTGTGAAAATGATAGTATCAATACTTTGTTTTTCTTAGGTCACATTTTTAAAAGCACTCTTGCCTATCACTGTGGCAGAATCTGCCAGACCCAGCAGCTTTGTGTTAAAGGTTACTGTGCATTGTCAAACTGTATTCCCAGCTCCGCAAGCCAGGGTGAGTGAAAGGGCTTTATTAGGGGAAGCAAAGGATGAACATTCTGCTTTGGAATTCAATGAGACAGAACTCCCATGCCGCCTTCCTTTAGGGCAGGTATGAAATATTTAGTCTTCCCACGTACTTTATAAAATCACCTGGTTGCTTAGCATTTACAAGAGACTTCCTTTCAGTTATAAAAACAAAACAGGTAAATAAGTTTAAAAATGTTCCCCTTAATTATCAGAAGAAATAGTCTACAAAAATTATCTCCCTTCCACATTGTTCACAACATTCAAGAACTGTGATCTGATCGCTGGAGTCTGCTTTAACTATAAATGTTTAATAAGAGTTTGACACCGGAATACTGGTCTGGTTCTTACCACAGGGAGTGGCAACTAATACCAGAGCAGGAACTGAGATGTAGAGCATCTGGTGTTCTTAGATCACAGGTGAATGGAAAATCGCTGGGCAGAAGCAGCTGGCTTTGAGCTATCTATATAGGCACACAGATCTATGTAGCACTTCTAGCTAATAAATACCAAGTGAAGATGCATTTGAACTAAGTCAAAGCTCAACTGGCCATTGTGGAAGAATGACAGTACTCGAGTTCAATAGAATAGTTACAGCAATAAAACAAATCGTTGTACACAATAACCTCTAAATTGTGATGATCTATTGTACTTTGAGCTCATTGTGAAATACTGCTTACTCACAGAACTCAATGAGATTCCGAGTTCTTTCACTCCTACCACAGGCCTTACCTGCAAGCAGGTGGACGGAGCTGAAGCTCTTCTCCAGTTTACCCAGAAGTACAGTGAGAAAACAGTCTGAAGACAGAGAGGCAACATCCTGGGAGCTTTGATCATAAACTACAACCCTCTGACTGCAATCAATGTCGACCTAAAATGCAAATGTGAGGATGTTAGGAAGCAAGGTGAGAAAAACAATCCCATAAACTACTGGTGCTGAAGCAAATAAGTGTTTTCAATTAATAAATTGAATAAAAATGAGATACAGTCAACTTACTGGATAAACCTATCATATATATGGTTTAAATGCTTGTAAAAAATCAACTTTTAAAAGTCAACCTGATTCTATTTCTGCATAGATGTGCTCAAAACTACTTGGTTTTAAATCCATAACACTATAAAAGGGTATAGCATAAAAATAAAATAAGCAAAATAAACATAATGCTTGAAATAAGAAATATTTTCTTTTTATCCTCACCCGAGGATATTTTTCCATTTATTTTCAGACAGAGTAGGAGGGGGAAAGGGAGGGAAGGAGAGAGGAAGAGAGAGAGAGAAACATTAACGTAAGAGAGACACATCAACTGGTTGCCCCCTGCACAACCCTGACCAGGGTTGGGAACTGAACCGCAACCAAGGTACGTGCCCTTGATCAGAATCGAACCTGCGACTCTTTGGTCCGCGGGTCGACGCTCTAACCACTGAGCCAAACCGGCCAGGGCGAAATAAGAAACATTTAAAAAGTGGTTTCTATATAACACAAAAGAAATTAGTTGTTTAATAAAATTAAAACATAAACTCATTTTCATTCCTGAAGAAAAGAAATAGCCTTACCTATCACAAAGATGACATTTGTATCCTAGGAAGAGCTCCTTGAAGATAATATCCTTATGTCTTGACCAAAGTCACCCTACCTTCCCACAAAGCAAAAGCACTTTCTAATATAATTATTTCTATTATCTTTCTAGGGCAACAGAAAAGAATGCTTTCTTGACCTGGCCGGTTTGGCTCAGCGGTTAGAGCGTCGGCCTGCGGTCCAGAGAGACCCGGGTTCGGTTCCCGCTAAGGGCATGTACCTCGGTTGCAGTTTGTCCCCGGCCCTGGTTGGTCTTGCGGGTGGCAGCCACTCGATGTGTCCCTTTCACATCGATGTTTCTCTCTCTCTCTTCCTCTCTCTCGCTCCCACTCTATCTGAACAAAAAATGAAAAAATGTCCTCGGGTGAGGATAAAAAACAAAAAACAAAAGAAAGAATGCTTTCCTTTCAGTAAATTTGTAGACAATACAAAATAATGTATTAATACATTATCAATAAATATGCTATTACATATTAATACATAATTATCAATAAAATAAAGTAATTATTAGTAGTATAGTTACTGCCATGGCAGTTTTTGCTCAGTGGTTAGAGTGTCAGTCCCAGGACTGAAGGGTCTTGAGTTTGATTCCTGGTCAAGGACATGTACCTGAGTTGCAGGTTCAATCCCCAGCCCTGATCAGGGTCTTTGGGAGGCATTCAATCAATGTGTCTCTCTCACATCGATGTCTCTCCCTCCCCCTTCCTCCCTTCCATTCTATCTGGAAAAAAAAAAAATCAATGGAAAAATATCCTCAGGTGAGGATTAACTATATATGTGTGTGTGTGTGTGTGTGTGTGTGTGTATATATATATATATATATAATTATTATTATTATTAACTATAAGTTTGTATTAGTGTTTAAATTAATAAAACAATTTTAGCAAGCTATTAATGGAAAAACAGCACCTGACCAAATTAAAACAAGTTAACCTCTCTGTATAGTTTAGCAGTATTCTTAAATGTGACAATATGGTTATAAATTCTTTTGAGGTATCATAAGGTACCAAAGTTTAAAAAGCAACCAAACTTCCTCAAATTATTTTCTTCCCTTAAAAAGGAGGCTTCGTTTAAAATTATTCCCCATTCAGTGTGTCCATTTATTGTAAAAAGGAAAAAAAGAAAGCATTTACCTTATGTTTTGCTGAATGCTGGATGAGTTCTGTAATTAACACTTTGTCCTGTTGCAACCTTCGCTTCATAAGCTTGGAGCAGTTGATATTAATGGCTTCCAAAATGTGCGATGTATTGTATTCCACAAATGGCCGGCTATCAATTAGCAGCACTTTTTCCGTTCCACTTTCCAGCAGAGCCACCAAGCTCTCAGTAACAATTTGAGTCCCAATCATCTCATGGGCCATGACAACAGTAAGTCCTCTTTTCCCACCTCCTCCTTTAATTTGCCACGATGATGTAATGGTGTTGTGCTCAAAGGCTCAGCCACTCCATTGTACTAACATGTATGAGGTCAGGCTGGTGGTGACTGGCAAAAGGAGAGTTAAACCCATTTTCAGCAAGAGCCCTCCAAGTGAATGTCTCTTTCTCTTTCCTGCCGATGTGTTCTTGCAAAAAGGACTCCTTCCACAAAGCAGCCCCTCACATTTGATTCATAAAGAGATGACTGGAATAACCATTCCACAACAAAAGATGCTTTGGGGCAGCCAGTGCATTACATCATTCTTTACCTTTGGTCCCTCACTTCAACAGCTTGACACTGGACTGAAAGCCTACACGAAGAGAGAGAGAGACAGAAAACAAAACATGAGGTCAAAAAAAGAAAGAGCGTCGGATTAGACAGAGTGTATGATTCACAATATTTACTCCATTAATCTAATTCCATACTTGATGCACTGTTTCATTTGAACAAACAAAAAGGACAATTGGGTATGGCTTCAGAAAAGCATACTAATGATAATTCAGTTTTACCTCAAAATATAGAAATGCAGGGAAGACAAAACAAGACATATTCATGAATTATAATCACCAGGGGCCTGGAACTAGATGAATTATAGCATGAAATTAAAAGAGCTATATAAAGCTGCTTGAAGTATTATTATTCCAAATGGGAATCCTCCATTTTCTTTGCTTATTTCGTAAAAATTAACACAAAGAATAATAGCCTAGGACCAGGTTAGCAATCCCCTATTTTCAGAACAACAAATAAAAACCTCTTCTGATGGCTTGAGAATTACTGTAATGGTATGAGTGTGTGTGTGCATGCGCACACACACACACGTGCATACACACACATGCACGCACACACAATCAAGGCCCAAATAGTACACACGCCTTTAAATTGCCTCAAGGGGGAGAGGAAAGGCAGAAAAAATGGGAGGTTCTATAAATTTCAGCTGCCTTTTTAAAGAAGAGGAATAAAAATGCCTGATATTCTTGCCATACTAACTGCTGAGCTAATTGATGGGCCTGTGATGTACCCAGCTCCATCCAAGACAGTCTGTTATAATGCTGGCCAGTCCCTTCAAACCCCCACCTCCCTGGAGTTCCCTGACCCTTTATAGGCTTACCCCTCACTTTCTTGTGCCTCATTCTTAAGAGAACCACTGATTCCGACTTAGAAAATCTCACACCTTAACCTGGGACACGAGGACAGCAATCTACACATACCGAGCCTTTCATACTATGCCCAGTGCTTCCCTGTTCTTGCCTATAGCTTGGACCTCGCTCTGACCTGCAATATTCTCAGATTCCTATCTGCCCTGGTCCAGCTCTGCTTATATGAAAATTTCTACTACATAAAACTAGACATCTAAGGGCACTCAACTTCTAGAGGATAAACTACTTGATGGCAGAGGTTTTGTATAACATTTCTTACCTACACAGTGTTTTGCACTTAAGATCATTTATACTGCTATAAGTAAAATCCTCCTTGTTCCAAAAACAGTTTAAGATACTGAATAAATATCTGATTAACTGAGTTCAGATCACTATGGTAAAGCCCTCAAACTTCACTGGGCCCGTCACTAGGCCCCACTTCTTTTTATTTTTTTGTTGTTGAAAGTATTACAGATGTCCCTTTTTTTTCCCCATTGACCCCCTCCTTCCCACTCCCACCCACCTCCTGCTTTCCCCAGCCTAATGTCTGTGTTGATTGGTTGTGCATATATGCATATAAGTTCTTTGGTTTATCTCTTCTCACCCCCCATCCCTCTAGGGCTTGTCAGTCTGTTCCCTACTTCCATGACTCTGGATCTCTTTTGGTCAACAGCGTATTTTGTTCATTATGTTCCACAAATAAGTGAGATCATGTGGTACTTGTCTTTCTCTGACTGGCTTATTTCACTTAGCATAATACTCTCCAGGTCCCTCCATGTTGCCTCCATGTCATCTCAAAGGATAAGAGATCTTTCTTTCTTACAGCTGCATAGTATTCCATTGTGTAAATGTACGACAGCTATTTTATCCACTCATCTACTGATGGACACTTGGGCTGTTTCCAGATCTTAGCTATTGTAAATAGCGCTGCTATAAACATAGAGGTGCATATATTCTTCCCGATCGGTGTTTCACTTTTAGACTTACAAATTAGAAACTGAAACATGGAATAGAGGTAGCAGGACATAAAGAGAAGTGGCCCTGCCATTTACATGTTACATAACTTTGGACAAATCATGTAATCTCTCTGAACCAGTTTCTTTATCTAGAACATGTAGATATAATATTGACCTTGTCTCCTCACAAAGTTTGTTTTGAAGGCAATTATCTAAGTTCTCCAAAGTGACTAAGTGAAAAAGCAACTACACATCATACAGAGAAAGGAGGGAAAATGGTGAAGAGAACTGCCCTGCATCTAGAATCTAAAAGACACCACTCAGCAGATAAAAACAGAAGCAATTCCATCATCCTACAGTCCAGCTTCAACTAAGCTGTGTCCTTTATACAGAGCCAGACACATATAGCTTAATGACAATGAGGTACAAAAGTCAACTCTATCTTCAAATGAAGAAACTAGATCAGACAATTTGTCCTAGCCAATCAACTAATACACCTGCAAAGCACCTGCCAAGGATATAGCACTGAATCAAGTCCTGACTGCTCAGTGACACAGTTCACAGCAATGTAAGGTCCTGTACTCAGATTGTCTGATTCCCAAACCAGGGCTCCTACTACCAGGTTACCATTTTCCCTAAGTACCCATCCCATAATGAAACTGAACTGAGAAAGAATGACGCGACTTGTCCATGAGGGTGCCTGGGTGGCACAGAAAGTAGAAATCTGAGAACAAGAGCAAGTCGACTCCAACAATGGCACTGAGTCTCCGAGTCTGATTGGCTCCTCGCAATGATAAAATCCGGATAGGACAAAGCAGTTATCTGGGTTAGCAGATCAATGGACAAAGGGAGGGAGATGACAGCAAACATGCAAAAGTTGAATTAGAAAGTTCTCATCTTTGCTTCCCTTCAGCTGGATCTCATCAGCCCAAATCACTGAAACCAAAGATAGGCTACAGCACACAGTTTCACCAGGCAGAAAATGGTCCTTCTTACCCAGAGAACCAGAGTCAGCAGCTCCAGATACAAAAAGACCCTTTCCTGACCAAGCAAAGGTCTGGTCAAAGTGACACTAATATGAGAATGTAAATGAAGCAAAGAAGTAGAAGTGAAATGAGGATCAAGTTACACCCCCTACCTTGTCCCGAGGCCAGCTGAATCCTCCTATTATGCCTTTATACCCGTCTGATTTTTCTCAAATCAATTATGTGAGAGACACGTTTCCTGTCATCCCCTTCAGAAAACAGCTAAATAACCCTTTTCGATACATACAATAAAGCTTTCTATTTCTCTAAAATAAAGTTCATAACTGAGTAGGGAGGAGGTGTCATGGGGGGGGCATCTGTAATACTTTCAACAATAAAGAAAAAAAAGATGATGGAAGAAAAAAAAAGTCAACAAACTAGTATTTATCATACTGAAGACCAGTAACCTTAACCAAATATTTGCAAAGTATCTCACTTTCAGAAATAAAGGTTTTAAAAGACTTTATTTACAAAGGTTTAGAGATAGACTGAGACAACATTTTAGTATAACAAAATGACTATACAAATCAGGGAACAAAATGAGCAAATCCTCTTTAAAAATGCCAATTTGGGTATATCTTATATTCCGGTAAAGAATTTATTGTTTTATAGCAGTTAATATTATCAAGAATTGTATAAGAACCTTCCCCCTTTAATATACAATTTTTAAAGTTTTTCTGTCATTCATTTTAAGTTTTAGGTTCCATTTGGTTACATATAGAAATGTATCTTTGATTTTATCATGGAAATCAGTAGTTTTATTTATTGAAATTCACTCTGCCTCCAACTTTGCAAGAATATCAATGAAATAAGGTATATTACGAATTAGTTATGTCAGAGAACCCTAAGTCAAGACTCTCTTAATCGTAAGTAAACTTGTCAAATGATATAAAGTCCAACAGTATAAAAACCAACATTTGCCATTAATTAGCTAAGAGGAAAAATGTTTTTTTTTATTTTCTTCAGTACTTGCAGCCTTTAAAGCTGGTGTCCAACCAGAAAATTTAAATTTTTTTTTTTTAATCCTCACCCGAGGACATTTTTCCATTTTTTGTTCAGATAGAGTGGGAAAGAGAGAGAGGAAGAGAGAGAGAGAGAAACATCGACGTGAAAGGGACACAGCGAGTGGCTGCCTCCCGCACAACCAACCAGGGCCGGGGACAAATTATAACAGAGGTACGCGCCCCTAGCAGGAACTGAACCCAGGTCTCTCTGGACCGCAGGCCGACACTCTAAACGCTGAGCCAAACCGGCCAGGGCTAAAAATATATTTTTTTATTGATTTTTTAGAGAGAGAGGAAGGGAGATAGAGATAGAAACATCAATGTAAGAAAGATACATCGATCAGCTGCCTCCTGCACGCCCCCCACTGGGGATGGAGCCCGCAACCCGGGCATGTGCCCTGACTGGGAATCAAACTGGGACCTCTCAGTCCATGGGACAACACTCAATCCACTCACTGAACCCCACCAGTTAGGCGAGATTAAGGTCCTTTTGAAATGATTCTACCAAGCATCTCTCTGCTCTTCTCAGATGGGGCATCAGTCTTTTCAACTTACCAGACGCAATCCTGGCTTCTAACAGGCATACTGACACTAGGTATCACATACACACACACACACACACACACACACACACACACACACACACACAGAACCTTTCTCACACACTGTTTCCCCATCTACCCATGGGTTACTGTCCGTCAACAGCCAACAGTTCCTCTGTCACCAGGCATGCCCAGCATACCCTCTCCAAAAGCCCACACAAGGCCCACAGCAGGCAGAGTCAGGGGGAAAGCTCCATGAACATGCCCACTGGTCTGAAAAGAGAGATCCATGAGAAGGTAGGGGTTACCCCTCAGAGAGGCACATTTCCATTTTAAACACTTCCTTTTACAAGAAAATTCTCAGGAGAAGGAAAAGGATCCTATGGCTATGGGGAGCTTAAAAGGCCTGTTCAGTGAGGAGAGCAAGTGAGCCTTATTTGGTTGGGCTCGAGCTCAAGTTCAAATTCTCAGAGAATTTATGGGAAGGATATAATCAGGTGAGAAGTTTACTTTCATTAAACTACAGGCTAGTTCTTAAATTTTTTTTCCTTCAATAAAACTGAAGAAATAGGCAACAAGATACACCAAACAGCTTTTCAGTAGAGCCTTAAGCACAGACTTTCAATAACAGAAAAATGGAACAAATCACAGGGGAAAAGGCAGGCTACGATGTCTGGAGCAAGCAAGAGCACCCTGCACGCTGACCATCTTCATTCAACATCATCGTCTAAAGCTCTTTTACCTCATATGCTGTGGGTTTACCCTGATAGAAATTTTGAGGTCTGATATTTGATAAAATATGTTCAATTAAAAAAATATATATCCACCAAAGCCTAGAAGGCTATATGAGCTTCATAGGCTTTTTAGTTGCTTATTAATGTCTTGAGTATATTTTCTTACCTCAAAATAGAGGACACATATTCTGACAAGTGGTGGCAATAATAGGATAGACTGCTTGAAGCACAGCTGTCTAGATAGTACTAGACATGGTGACAACATCTGTTAACACCATAAAACCCAGCCACCTCGCACTAACCTAACAGCACTGTTGAAAGAACCCACTCCTATCGGAGGCTCGAGTTGTTTACATACATCCCAGGGATCCACAGATAAAGGCTGGAAGAGCTGCCATCCTTCAAAGACTACATACAATGCCTTTGCCGCAGACACAGGCCAGCCCAGGCATAGTCCAGATCTGGGAGAA
This sequence comes from Tadarida brasiliensis, assembly GCA_030848825.1. Classification (NCBI taxonomy): domain Eukaryota; kingdom Metazoa; phylum Chordata; class Mammalia; order Chiroptera; family Molossidae; genus Tadarida; species Tadarida brasiliensis. Next base: position 28,378,559 of record CM061263.1, read on the forward strand.
GTCTTCACCATTTCTGTTAAGGGAGAGCACTGCCCTCTTGGGACCGGCTCCGGTGGAGCCCGGTCTTTGCTTCTTGGCACGGCCTCCTGTTTATACTCCCCCATTTCACCAGCTTCCCCTACCTTGATCCACCTGAGGAGACTCTTCCTTCCACCAAACCATGTATCTGTCCTAAATGTATCTATCCTAAACACAGCCCTTGCCCTCCCACTTATCCCTCTCAAATTAATGCTTCCTCCTTGCACCCTACCTGAAAACTAAGAGGGCCTGGAGATGAAGTGGTCCAGAGGGAGTGGGAATAGAAGGATCCCTGGATGGAGTCGCTAGGCAAGAGAAAATGTGCCCGGGATTGGTTTAATCTGAGAGTTGAGGAGAAAATGTTTTGGAAGGATATTTACAATAAAGATGGGCTTGAGGCTGAAGAGGAGAGATTCAGAACAAACCAAACAGAGGCCAGATGGGGACTGATTTGTGCATCTTGATTTTCTTGAGCATATCTGCCAGGCCTACTGTAACTCATTCAGCCAACTAACAAATAGTTACTGGGCACCTAATAAGGGCCAGGCACTGCTGTGGGGAACGCAGCAAAAATGAACTAGGCAAAAATTCCTGTCCTCCTGGAGTTCCTAATTTAGAGATGGGGGACATATAATAAACAGCAACAACAAAAGCAAAAGACGTTGCATGACAGATGGTGATACGTGCTATGGAGAAAAAATAAAGCAGGGAAGGAAGAAAGAGAGCTGGGTGGGTGGCTAAAATTTTAACTAGAGTAGCCAGAGAAGGCGTTACTCTAATGGTTAAGTCAAGATCATGAGGGAGGTGAGCAAGTGAGCTATGGGGATACCTGGGAGACTGCAGCTCCCTGTCTGTGTGAAAGGCTTGAGGCCAATGAGTATGTTGGCCAAGGCAGTGCCGAATTGGGCAAATGCCAATAAAAGATGTGGCAGTTGTTCAGTTTTTCTTCAGAACTTTGGTTATATCTATAAAGCATCTCCAGATACTTGAACTTTTAAAATATACACACAAAAAAGTCTAGTACAATTTCTTCCATAAAACTACACAGGGAGAAACTGTGGTTCCTATATTAGTGCATGATTTGCCAAAGAAATGAAAAGGAATACTGCAATATAAAAGATTAAATTAATGCTAATTTAATACAATTCTTCCAACTCCATAAACATTTTGTACCTATTAAGAGAATCTGAGTTTTATAGCATAGAATATAGTAAAATATCAAAGACATGTTAAACAAGAAAGTAGTTCCTATATAAGGAAGTAGTTAGTTTAAAAAATCATTCTATTAAAATAAAAAAAAATGCTTTCAAGGAGCTCTCCCTGTCAGAAGGTGTATCAAATACCAAAAGGACTTCGTAAGTTAGACTACTGTATTCAAGGGGTTGGTAACACTAATGTAAGTTTACAATCTTTATTGATGTATCACCTTTAGCCCACTCCACCACAAAACAACAGAATACCACTGTATGAAAGACAAGGTGTTACTTTCCTGACAAAGAGCTAAATTACTAAAGATATTACGGCCAGGGTAAACACCTGGATATTTTTTTCTTTATTATTATTATTATTATTATCATTATTATTATTTGTTTTTTTTGTTAATCCTCACCGGAGGCTATTTTCCCATTGATTTTTTTTTTTTTTTTTTGAGAGAGAGAGAGAGTGGGAGGGAGGGAGGAAAAGAGAGAGAGAAATCTGTGTGAGAGAGACACATTGATTGGTTGCCTCCCGCACGACCTGACCAGGGCCGAGGATTGAACCTGTGATGCAGGTACATGCCCTTGACCAGGAATCGAACCTGCAACCCCTTGGTCTGCGAGCCAATGATCTAGCCAATGAGTCAAACCATCCAGGGCAACACCTGGACATTTTAGAACACAGATTAATGGGAGAGGGCTTACAGTTTAATTTTTCCAAAGATCAGAAGGCTCTAGGAACAAGCAAGAAAAACAATACAAAATCATCACCACCAAACCTCCAAGCACCTCCCTTGAGCCCAAGTTTATGACAGTAATATTTCAGAATTTTTTCTACTTTAAATCTCCTAATACTAACGAAGTAAAACTAGAATGCCAAAGTACATTCTCCTGAACATAATGTCACAATGGCTTACAAAAATACTTTCAAAGTGACTTACAAGAAACGGTCTCATCTTTCAGGTAGAACACACGTGAAAAATATTACATGGGCAACAGAAGGGGGTTGGCTAAGTAACTTATGAATATGAAAAACCCTGCAGCACAGCATCAGGCAACATTCTAAAAGGATGGTGTGAAAGTGTAATTTTTCACATCGAAAGATGGTCATGACACATTAAGAGAATAAAATCAAGTTACAGAGCAGTAGGTAAAGTAGGACCTCGAACACCCACGTACACGCAAACAGGGAATGGTTCTGCTGGGGCAGTCAAAGGCAGTACACACACCCAGAGCCAGACACTGTGTCTGCAGCAGTCCTCCTCAGCACCGATGAGGAAAGTGTGGGTCTGGGCGAGGTGAGAAGATGAACAAATATACTATAGGAACATTTATATTTACCCTCAAGGCAAAAGCTGAATTTCTGCCTCACAAAAGGACTTAAAAGAATTACTTTCAATAACAATAATGTTTGAGAGGGGGAGGAAAACAAGAAAAATTAAATTTTAAATCACACACTTGTGACTATACACCTGGGCTTTTAAAACAGGTCAGTTGGGGTATGACTCATAATTTCTTCTGTATACAAAGAATTTATAGCTAGTTTTCTTTTTTAAATTAATATATTCTCTAACACTAATAAAATGTATTTCATTTGATCCCTGGCTGGTTTGGCTCAACGGTTAGAGCGTCAGCCCTCAGACCAAAGAGTTGCGGGTTCGTCCCCGGCCCTAGTCGGGTCATACGGGAGGCAACTGGTTGATGTGTCTCTCAAGTCAACATTTCTCTCCTTCCCATTCTATTTAATGATAAATGTAAAAATATCCTCAGGTGAGGATTAAAAATAAGTGTATTTCATTTGATAAAGTTTCAAAAATAAACCTGCTTAAAGCACTACAAATGAAACATAGTATGACTTTCATTCCTCTCACTGCAAAAGCACAAATTCTTTTGACAAAGTATAGTAGGGTAGGGCAAAAGTAGGTTTACAGTTGTATGTGAAACAGTTAATTCTTGTGTTATTATTTATTAATCATTGTATTACTTTCCATACCAACAACTATAAACCTACGTTTGCCCGCCCTGTATACAGAGCGACCTCGACACTATTCTCAGCTCCCAAACAGACATGCACAGCAAGTTTTGTACACACTCCAGGCATGGCCTTCAAGCCTTGACCACACCTGCTTCCAAGGCCCTACAGCTAAAAATAACTCTAGGGTCTCAAAAACAGGACACCAGCCAGGCCCGAGGATAGCTGCAGAGCCCTTGCTCAGCTCCACTAACAGTAAAAGCAGGGGCTACAAAACCCTAGTCACAAAAACTCCACCACAGGCTTCTTTATCTCTTTGTACCTCCATCCTGGGCCTGCTCAGTTTCTCTGCCCCTTGACACCAAAACTAATCCCAGGAACTTAGAAACAGCGAGGTTTTATGGTGTACTATTTTAAAAAAACAACCAAAAAAAAACTGGATCAGGATTCAGGCAACCTTATTCCTAATTGCAGCTCCTCTACAAAGAGCTAAAATGTCATATCAAGAGTCACTTGACATCCCTAAGCCTGTTTTTTCCTCACCTGTAGAAGGAGGAATCCTGAAATCACTTAACATCTGAGGATTACTTCAGTGCATCTCAGGTCTTACTTAGTAAGGCTGCCTAACAGGGCCAGACTAGCAGGACAGATTTGATTATTAAGCAGTCACATTAAGGAGTTAAGAGTTTATATCCTACAGCACACAAATTAGAATGGGTGACTCCTGGGCAATGTCTCCACAAACAACATGGCACCTGCTTCAGGCAATTTCTTTTGTGGTAGATTTCCAAAGTTTGCTCTGAACGGAAGACTTCCATTTCTCTCCAGGAGCCTCCTCTGGAACTAGTTACTCTACCAGGTGAGGAATAAAAAAGGGGAGGGAGGCCAGGGGGCGGCAGCATCGCTGTTCACTCTAGGCTCCAAGGCTGAGCTCATTTAAGTCACTTCATCTGTCCTCCTCCTGGGACCTGGGGTTTAATGATACAGGAAGCTGCACCACAGGGCAAAGCAGGTGACAGGGTCAGGACCCGGGCAGAAGAATCACGGCACCACAGGACAGCAAGAAGACCACGGTCTGCAGAGCAGCCCAACACGTGCAGTCAGAAAGTTCCCTGTCCTCACCCCATACATTTCCACTTTGTCCTTTTCACCTGTCTTTTCCCCCTAATTTGGCTCTGTCCACATCATCTAACTGCAGTTTCTGTGCCCTTATTTGTTCTTAGAGGCTCTGCTGTTTCCCTATCTCTCCCTCTCCTCTTCATAGTCATCTCCATTTCTCTCTTCATGATTATAACGAAGTCTCTTCCTTTCTAAGGTTAAGCCCTCATCATTAATCAATGTTCTGGGTGTGTTTTTTTTGGGAGGGGGGCAGCTGAGGTCCTTGATGTGTTACTATTATAATGAGCAATCCTAACTGCTCCAGACTGTTTTGAGACAATCATCATGGATTCAGTTGTCTTACCAACCTTTAAAATCTTCTGATTGTTAGTGTAAAATTAAAATTTGTATTTTGGAGGAAAGAGGTAAAATTTTTCCAGTTTGGTATTTCATCTGTGGTTATACTGAGCAGAGATGATTAATTCAGTATATTACATTTGCATTCCCCCACAAATGCCCTGATGATCTAGACACTTAAAGTTAAACCCCTATCTAAACTCTCAGAAGAAGACACAAATCCTCAATGTTTTCACACTAGATACTAAGAAAACTAACAAGATCTGAATTATTTTATAATCTATTGTTCAAGTTTTTGGAACAGAAAGTAACCTCTGCACGTGTGGACGAAACTGTCTTCATCCAGTCAGACTGACACCCATGCCAGCAGCTGCCCTGCCCCGCCCTGCTCTTCTCCCTCACCCACCAACTTCACGTGAGCCATGAGTTCTCTGCTCCTTTGAACACAAACCCCATCCAGAGATCTTCAACAAGAAGTAGGAAAAGGCAGAGTGGAACACTAAATTACAGACCCCTTATCTCAGCTCTCAGTAACTCTATTGGCTAATTTTTTAAAAAGGATTTCCCACACAATTTGAATAGCAAAATAAATAGTAATGGCTTGCCCTGGCCAGTTTGGCTCAGCGGTTAGAGCATCGGCCCGCGGACCAGAGAGTCCCGGGTTCGGTTTCCGCTAGGGGCACATATCTTAGTTTAGTTGCAGTTTGTCCCCGGCCCCATTTGGGGTCATGTGGGTGGCAGCCACTTGATGTCTCTCTCTCTCTCGCATCAATGTTTCTCTCTCTCTTCCTCCCTCTCTCCCTCCTGCTCTAACTGAAGATAATGCAAAAATGTCCTCGGGTGAGGATAAAAAAAAGCCAGTAATGGCTTATAACCCACAGAATGAAATGAATATCCATGAGTCAAAAAAGCAACAACAAAAAACGAGATTTCCTACAAAACACTTGCTCTGAAAAGAAAGCTGTTGTTAGTTTTTTTGGTTTTTTTTCTTTTCTTTTTGAAGACGTTATTCTGTCACTTCGGATAGTATTACACTTTGCTCCCTCTATAAATTCTGGTGTGAAGTCAGTCGGGTCTGGAAAAGCCACATTAAGCAGTAAGGGCCTTCCTATCCCAGTCTGTTTCCTTCCCTGAAATACACCTGTGTCTGTATCGGTTTAAGTTAAATTAAGATAGGTTTCTAAACCAATACAGGGCACCGTGGGAAAAACAGATGGCAGGTCCCTAATATTAATTAGCTGAGTAAACAGTTGAAAAAAATGACATTTGGAAAACTATAAAAAAATTATATGCTAGCAGATGTATAGCAAGTTAAAGAGGAAGATATCCTAGGGTTTTCAAGGAAAATAAGGACATGAACAGCCAGAGAGAAAAGGGAACAAAATTCCAGATGAGGAAAATGTGTGAGCTAAGGTAGAATAGGTTATGCAGGTTTTCCTGGCTAGAACACAGATTCTATCATCGAGAAACAATACGTTGGTGAGGTTTTCTGAAAGTCTAAATAAAGCCACCTAGGTCACTGCGAGCTTTATGAGCAAAACATGAAACATTGCTGCAAGAGTTTCACTCTGGTAACTTTCTATAGATTGAAATGAGAAGAAAATGGAAGTGAGGAGACTAACTAGTTATAACCACACAGTTTCAGTACTCTAAGGATGGGCTCTGGCTAGAACGGCGACTATAAAATCAGACAGGAAAGGAAAGATCCAAAAGACTACTGGTGGTCAAAATCCAAGGCAGTGTGCTTGGCACAAAATATACCCTTATTAAATAGACTTCCTGCCCTGGCTGGTTCGGCTCGTCAGTTAGAGTGTCGGCCCTCAGACTGAAGGGTCGTGGGTTTGCTTCCCAATCAAGGGCATATACCAGGGTTGCAGGTTGGACCCCCAGCCCCAGTTGGGGTCATGTGAGAGGCAACCAATCGATGTGTCTCTCGTGACAGAAGCAGAGTGGACTTTGGGTAATGAGCACACAATGCAATATACAGATGATATACTATAGAATTGTACACTTGAAACTTATATAATGTAATTAACCAATGTCACCCCAAATTTAATTTAAAAATTTTTTTTCTATTCTCTATTGTTTTTACTTAGAATTTAACAAGGCATTTAATGTCCCATTTTATTTTATATCTTAGTATTTTTCAGTAATTTGTAAATATATTCTCATTTTAAAAGATTCAAATAAAAAAACATGTAAAGAATAAAGATAAGGTAGCAGTAGATAGATGAATGTAGGGAAGGGGGATTTATAATTTTAAACAGGATAACCAGTGAAAGCCCCATCAGGAAGTGATATTTGAGTAACAAACTTCAAAGTGGTTAGGCAACAGGCACTTTTCCCAGTCTGGATTATTTCTGACACAACGCAGAAAAAATTATCATCTAAGCCCCAACCCTGGAGACTGATACTTGGGGTCTGGAGTGCAGGCTATGAATCTGCATTTTTAACAAATGTCCCAGGACTTTCTCAGGATCAGGCAAGTTTGAAAAACACATTTGTTTTTCTCAGTGTTTACAACCCATCAGTCCTCAAGACCTATTGATTTTTCAGTCTCTCTCACCTGGAGGACAAAAGGTGCAAATGCTTTATGTTTGAACTGAAAATGATGACAATGGTTATTGCCAATAATGGGAGGAATGGGAAGTCAGCCAGGGAACAAGACTTCCATTTAGTCTAGTCCATGTCTTCTGGTAGGTTAATAATACCCCTTTTACAAAATGTTAGAGATTTGCCCCAAGTTACACACATGTCAGTGGTGGAACACAAACTAGAGCTTCTATAAAACAGTGCTTTCCACAACCTTATAGGGCTTACCAAACATTTTGCAAAATTAAATAGGCTTGTGAAAGGCACAGAAAGCAATAGATTTCAAAATGTGAGAAAAAAAGCACCCTTTAAGCACTTGATGTGAGTGGCTGTGCAGAGAGGTGGCCTCACCAAAATGCCAGCCTGCCATGAAGTTACAGATAAATAGCCATGTGTGAAGTAGAGGACAAAATGCTGAGACAACAAGCCCTCACAGACCACGCATGAAGAATAAGGACCCTTGGAAGCAGAAGCTTGTGTGCTTCACTGGGTCACTGTGAGAATAGTATGCAGAAGAACAGGACTTTGTGAATTGTAACATTCACTAAAAAGAAAATAACTCGAGAGTTGGCTGGTATGGCTGTTTGGTTGAGTGTCGTCCTGTACACCAAAAGGTTGCGGGTTCGATTCCCAATTCCTGGTAGGGGCACATGCCCGGGTTGTGCACTTGATGCCCACTGAGGGGTGTGCAGGAGGCAGCAATCCATGTTTCATCCTCACACTGATCTCCCCCCCATCTTTCTTCCTCTCTCTCTAAAAAGCAATTTTAAAAAAAAAGAAAAGAACTTGATATAGGATTAATGGAGGAGTATGCTGACTAATGCAGTAGTTTTGAACCCTGACTGCACATTAAAATCACCTGGGGAACTCTTAAATATCCCAATGTACCTCAGAACAATAAACCGGAATTTCTGGGGAGTGGGGTCCAAGGCATCACTATTTTTTTTACACAAACAGGTACAGATGGGTTCTATACCTCCCCCTCAAGGAGGGGTCACAAAGGACAGGCCACTTACAAGGCAAAATTTAAGAGGAAGGAAAGGAGAAATTTGGCGACACACACAATACTGTAATTCATCTGACCTATATTTTAAGGTGTGTGTTTTATAAAATCTGCCGGAAGTCTGGGGTTCTGAATACATGGTCAGGTAAGAGACCAAATTCTCAATGTCACAGTCTCCTTAATTCCAATAACAGTGAAGGCGCACAGCAATTTGCTTATGACACCCAGAAAGACCCCAAGGATATGCTGGGGACAGAACCTCATTCCGGCTCAATAAAACAATTTATGGTTGAAACAATCTAGTTCCTAATCTTTCTTCACTATTTTTAAGGTGTAGATGTATCAAGAAAGGATTTTTAAAGATTGGCAGGATACAAGGTACAGCTCAGTGTTCACCTGTGTATGAATGCAAGTTAAACACCTCCACCCAGGAATTTCCCATTACTAATGGTTGAAAGGGTTAGTAATGTTTTAAAGGGTAAAGGTAAAAGTTTGCAAAAGGTAGAAACTGTGGAAATTGTGTTACTTGCATGACCTTTGCTCAGCCTTCTATTGAGTATGGATAAGGTTTATCTGGATTGTCCGCAAGGCAATGGATAACCCAGCAGATGCCTGATGAGATCAATGGATAACCCAGCAGATGCCTGATGAGATACCAGACTGCAAGGTGGACCACGGGCTGGATAAAGTACATTAGTAGGAACTGCCGGAAGCTGAAAGTAGAGGTATATAACCAACACTCCAACCCTAATTCGAGGCTGAACCCTTCTCGGTTTAGTCTGCCTGCACCCAGGCGTATGCAATAAAACCATTTTGCTATACATTGGCCTTGTGCTATGGATGTGATCTCCCGCTGGCTCAGACCTTTTAATGGTAAATCACCAATACAAGGGCAGACAATCTTTTGTAATCCCTCCCTCTAATCCAGTCCTGTAAAACTTCATTTAATAAACTGCTGATGGAAACCAAGATTTGGGCTTCCAGCCAAACATTCTATATTACATTAAATAAAGGACATCCTCACCCTTCTCAAGGTTGTATCTAAAATTACTTTTTTTTTAAAAAGGTGGCATTCAACCAGAGTCAGGAGTTTTTATTCATAATATACCTTATTAACACACAACAAAAGAAACATGAGACTAGAAAATGCTCACTTGACGGTCTCCTCTGAATAGTGGGTCAAATTTGCGGCTCATTCACTTATACAACAGTTTTTGAACATCCTTTTGTTGTGTAAGCCTTTTTGCTCAGACACCTTTGGAGAACACAATTTAAGATAATACCACAAGAATAAAATGTGTACATAGGTATCTGCATGGCTCAGTATATAAGCGCTCCAAGAGTGGGAAAGGAAAAGAATTTCTACTGGCGATGTATGGAAGTCAGCAAGGAAGAAGTGAGAAATCTCACCAACACACATTTACTCCTTAGGGTGCTGCTACACATTTTCTTTGTATTCACAAATAAACTCTGGCCAAGGGAAGTTTGGAAGGAATGGAGACACCATTAGTCAGCAAACTTCTACGGATTCTGAAGGCAACTTCTTTTCAGCCAGTCCCTGAAGGCTGGCTGCTTCTGGCCAGTAAACAGTACAGATTCATCTTCAGGAGGCAGATAGGCTGCTGATTCTCATGGTGGCACTGATTTAGCAGAGGAAATCAAGGAAGGGAAAGGCCGTTCATATTCCTTCAGACCCATAAAGCCCCCTCCCCCAAAACAAACACAAACATACAGAAAAGAATAAAAGGGAAGCACCAGCTTTACAATCCTGACAGTTACCTGACAAGACTACACTGACATTATTTCTGCCTGATAGCATCTCCCTCAAAGCATAAGCAGGAAAAATAAGAGGAAGTCTTTTTTTTTTTAATCCTCACCCGAGGACATTTGTCCATTTTAGTTCAGATAGAGTGGGAAGGAGAGAGAGAGAGAGAGAGAGAGAGAGAGAGAGAGAGAGAGAGAGAGAGAGAAACATAGACTTGAAAGGGACACATCAAGTGGCTGCCTCCCGCATGACCCGAACCAGGGCCAGGGACGAATCACAGAGGTACATACCCTTGACCGGAATTGAACCTGCAACTCATTGGTCCACAGGCCAACGCTCTAACCACTGAGCCAAACCAGCCAGGGCGAGGGGAACTCTTATTAAAATTAGTCCATTTTACTGGAAGGCTCAAGAAGGTAGGCAAAAGGTATTAGCTCTCAGGAGCTGGACAATCTATAATAGCTGTAGACAGAAGTTAGGTGTCTAGACCCATGGTCTTCAAGCTTTTCCGTCTACAGACCACTTTAGAGTAACACAACTGCATGGTCCACGTCTTCCTAACAACTGTTTCTCTGATTACTAATAATATACTTCAAACCCTAGAGAAAGCAATGGCCAAGAAAGTTCTACAGGGTGTTGTAGTGAGACTGAATTTAAATATAAGAGTATTGAAACCATGGACACACAAAAACTTGAATAAGAATGTTCATAGCATTATTCATAATGGCCAAAAAGTCCATCAACTGATTAACGAACATGCAAAATGTGGTATAGATCCATAAAATGGAATAGTATTCAGCCATAAAATGGAATGAGTATTGATACTGTTACAACATCCCTAAACTTTATGCTAAGTAAAAGAAGCCAGACACAAAAGGCCACATAGTATATGAATTCCTATATATGAAATACCCAGAATAGGCAAATCAATAGAGACAGGAAGTAGATTATTGGTTGCCAGAGGCTGTGGGGGAAAGGAGGGGTGGTTGGGGAGTGACTACTAATGTATACAGGGTTTGCTTTGGAAATGATAAAAACATTCTGGAGTTAGATAGTGGTGATAATTGCACAGTTCTACGGATATACTAAAAACCACTTTAAAATAGCTGTGAATTATTTTTCAATTTATTTAAAAGGGCAAATTTTATGATATGGGAACTATATCCCATCAAGTTATTTTAAAAATACAAAGAAATGCCCTAGCTGGTCTGGTTCAGCAGTTAGAGCGTCGGCCCTTAGACCAGAGAGTCCTGGGTTCAGTTCCTGCTAAGGGCACGTACCTCGGTTGTGGTTTGTCCCCGGCCCTGGTTGGGGTCGTGTGGGTGGCAACCACTCGATATGTCTCTCTCAAATCGATGTTTCTCTCTCTCTCTTCCTCCCTCTCTCCCTTCCACTCTATCTGAAGATAAATGCAGAAATGTCCTCGGATGAGGATAAAAAAAATATATAAAGAAACTCCAAACACAAACAAAAACAAAAAACCTCATAGACACAGACAACAGTATGATAATTACCAGAGGGGAAGAGGGTGGGGGAGGTAGAACAGGGCATGGGGGGATAAATGGTGATGGAAGAAGACTTGACTTGGGTGGTAAACACATAATACAACATACAGATGATGTATTATAGAATTGTATATCTAAAATCTATATAATTTTATTAACCAATGTCACCTCAATTTTTTTTTTAAAAAGGAAAACAAAAAACCCACAAAGTACCAATTTACAATTCCACCATCAGTGTTTAAGAGTTCCAGTAGCTCTACATCCTTGCTAACACTTGATATTTTCAAATTTTTTAATTGTATTTGTTTGTTTTAAAATGATAGCTTTTCTGGTCCATGTGCAGTGGTAATTCACTGTGGTTTTATCTGATGACTAATGTGTTGAGCACCTCTAGAAGCTTGTTTACACCTTCCACATTTATATCTACAATTCACCTGGAATTTTTAAAAGTTGATTTTAGAGAGAAGAAGGGAGAGAGAAAAAAAACAAACATTGATGTGAAAGAGAAACATCAATTGGTTGCCTTCCGCACATGCCCCAACCAGGGATCGAACCCGAAACCTAGGTATGTGCCCTCATCGGGAATCAAACCCACAATCTTTATTGGTGTACAGATGATGCTCCAACTGACTGAGCCACCATTCAGCCAGGGCAACATTCAGTATTATTTTATATTAGTGTCAGGTATACAGCATGGTGGTTAGACATTTATATAATTTACGAAGTGATTCCCTCCCCCATAAGTCTAGTAACCATCTGGCATCATACACAGTTATTACAATATTATTTACTATATTTCCTATGCTGTACTGTACATCCTTGTGACTATCTTCTATCAACTTGTACTTCTCAATTGCTTCACCTTTTTCACCCAACCCCCCAAAACCCCTCCTACTTGGCAACCATCAACTTGTTCTCTGTATCTATGAGTCTGTTTCAGTGTAATATTTCTTTAAAGATGGCATTTAACACAAAAATATTGCTGGTTTTATAGAAATAAAAATACACTGAATCTGAACTGGTTGTTCTGTTTGGTCTATGTATTTAAAACAACAAATACACTGTCCAGTGAACTTTGACTTCTATTTCCTCATGACTGTAAGTAGGTTAAAAAACAACAACAACTGCTGTATATCTCCAGGGCAAAGTATAAGCTCTACTACTCCATGATATACCCACTGAAGGACTTGTGTACAGCAGCAGTTAAAGATTTAACCTTTCAGTCTAGGATTTGAAGGCGATACCAACAGAAAAATGAATAAGCTTAAAAGTTAGAAAAACAAAGGTCCATCAGAGCTTTGGTGGAGTGCTTCGCAGTAGCCATACAAAGGTTTCTCAGTCTAAGGATGAGATATTACTAAAGTTCCAAAGAAATTTTAGATGCTAGAGGTCAGTTGGTGAAAAGTAATACTCTCAAAACTCAGAATTTTTGAGCTGGAAGACACCTCGGTTATCATCTTGTCCACCCCCCTGGTTTTATAGCTAATGAGGAAGAGAGAGAGGAAGAGGAAAATGAATCTGAGGCCTCAAATCCTCTTTGGAGCACAAAGCCCTCAACTAAGCAAGCTGAACTAGTAATGACAAGATGGGAGAGGCTACTCTGCAGTTAGTGTATCCACTCACTCCATTTTTTATCCCTGCACTACATCACACCTGATCTGTGACTAGTTCTTAGCTGCTATTCATAGTTAAAAGGAAAATTGCCTCTTACAACTCAACAACAAAAACTCAACCCGATTAGAAAATGGTCAAAGGGCTTAAATAGACATTTCTCCAAAGATGATATACAAATGGCCAACAAGTACATGAAAAGATGCTCATCATCACTAATCATCAGAGAAATGCAAATCAAAACTACAATGAGGTAGCACCTCACACCTGTTAGAATGGCTATTATTAAAAACAAACAAACAGCCCTAGCTGGGTGGGTCAGTTGGCTGGAGCATCATCCCATACACCAAAAGGCTGTGGGTTTAGTTCCCAGTCAGGGCACATACCTAGGCTGCAGATTCAATCCCCGGTTGGGGCACACACAGGAGGCAACCAATCAATGTTTCTCTCTCACATAGATGTTTCTCTCTCTCTCTCTCTCTCTCTCTCTCTCTCTCTCTCTCTCAAATCAATAAAAACAAATCCTTGGGTGAGGATTTAAAAACAAGCAAACAAACAAAACACACCTAGAAAATAACAAATGTTGGCAAGGATGTGGAGAAATTGGAAGCTTTGTGCATTGTTGGTGGGAACGTAAAAGTTGCAACTGCTATGCAAAACAGTATGGTGGTTCCTCAAAAATTAAAAATAGAACTACTATATGATCCAGGTATCCCACTTCTGGGTATATACCCAAAAGAATTGAAAGCAGAGTCTCCAAGAGATATCTGTACACCCATGTTCATAGTAGCATTATTCACAACAGCCAAAAGCAACCCAAATGTCCATCAACAAATGAATAAACAAAATGTGATTTTACATACAATAATAATACAATATTATTCAGCTTAAAAAGGAAAAAATTCCTGTCACATTGACCCAAGATGGATGAACCTTGAGGACATTATACTAAGTGAAATAGATCATAAAAAGACACATGATTCCACTTAGAGAAGGTATCTAAAAGAGTCAAATTCATAGAAACAGAATGCAGAATGGTGGCGAATGGGCTTGAGGGAGGGAGAAAAGGGGATTTGCTGTTTAACGCATACAGAGCTTCAGATATGCAAGATGAAAAAGTTCAAAAATCTGTACCACAACAATGTGAATACAGTTAACACTAATGGATTGTACACATAAAAATGATTAAAATGGTAAATTTTATGTTATTTGTTTTTACCACAGGAAAAATGAACACACACACAACAGCAATAGGTCTCTTACTTTTTCTCACTGTGTCCCTCCCAACTTTTCATACTCTATAAAGGGCCACAATCTGCTCCAGGACACTGTCTTCCTTCTCCCAAACTACCCTACAGAAGCAGCCAGCTAGCACACTGCTCTTAGAGTAAGCAACACAGGTCTGCAATCACAGGAGGGAAGGTGAAATGGTCAAGGCAGGACTTTATCCCTCAGCCTAGGAGAGTAGAGACTAGTATGCTGGACCCCTAGTTGAAGAACCCTGAGGGTAAAGAATCAGGAGTCTTTTATGGTAATTTGTTTAAACCAGTAAAGAGATACTGGCAGCAATAAACTCCTGATGACAAAGGTGGCATGCTTTACTTCTCTGCATCCCTTCTAATACCTCCTTCTTAGAAGTCACTCAGTAAATACTTTCGCATGCTGATTACAATGACATGCTGATGACCAATGGCAAAAAAATGAATCTTTGATCCAGAAAAAAGCTTACTAGACACAGAAGCCAAAGTGCTTATTTTAATGACCGAATTAAGGTCATTTCTATAATAAAAATCTCTACTGATTTCACAATAACTTTTATTTGAAACTTGCATAAAACTACTTTTTCCTGGCAAAGGGATAACAAACTGCCTAACGCTTGGTACTTGGAAATTCCCCCCCAAATACTGTATCTTTTTAACCAACATCACATTAATCACATTCTATAATGAGATAACCACTGGCAGCATCTAAGATCCTGCCACACAGGTCATTCATTTGCCAGAAATAAAACACTTGAGTCTGTCTTTCAGTTAGGACTATAGACAAAAGAAGGGGTTTTCCGCTGTACATAATTTTTATTGTTGGCTATAAAACCAAAAGCTATAAAATCAAGCTTCCTGAATATTTACATTAACAAGGCTCTTAGTCATTCATATAATGAAAAATGAAAACAATTGTTTTAGTTACATACATAAAAGGGTTTTAGTAGAAAGGACGTTTCTAACTGATATTTGGATATTCTTTGGTAATGAAATTAGACACTGCCCCTAGACTGTTAAAAGCAGCTGTTAAATATACATACATGCATTTTATTCTTAAAAATACACTCCAAATTGCAGATATCTTTTGGCCCCATAAGTGCCATAGTTAATAATGTTTATCTCCAGGATCTCCCAAAACTGATAAGCCACACAAAAAATGCAGTGTGATCCTTTAGTAAGACTTTTGTTGAATAGAAGGTTAACACTTTTTAGGTTAATGTTTTAACAACCTCTTTTATAATCAGTGTAATTTGTTAAAGTGGGAATATGATTTTCAACACACTGTATATCTAACTTCATATAATCTTGACAGGAAGAACCAGATCACTGCTCTCTCTGTAACACAAGGAAAATCCCATTTTAAGGTTCTGCCTCATTCAAGTCAAGTTTAGTTGCCACAATACATGAAGGGAAACATTTAGTTGTCCTTTAATTTTATCTAGGGCAAATATGCAGTGTGAACACTATTAACAAATAAGAACAAATGTCAAAAGGGCGTGTTCTGCCAGGTTTTTAACAGTAGTGCTTAACAACAGTTTTTTTGTTTTGTTTTTAATCCTTACCTGAGGATATTTTTCCATTTTTTATTTTCAGACAGAGGGGAGGGAGAGAGAGAGAGAAACATCGACATGAGAGAGACATTGATTGGTTGCCTCCCGCACGACCCCAACCAGGGTCGGGACTGAACTGCAACCGAGGTACATGCCCTTGACCCGAATCAAGCTGGCAACTCTTTGGTCCGCAGGCCAATGCTCCAACCGCTGAGCCAAACTGGCCAGGGATGAACAACAGTTTTTAACAATACGCCTCCTCTGTTGGGACAGGGGCATATTCTCAGAACACTGTACTAAGGGTATTTTAATTATACACATCTATGTATATGGTCTCCTATTAAAATAAAAATGCAATTATTCCACTTTCAATGAAAATTTGGGACAGAATATGAGTAACTGCCAAATAGCCAAAACCTAATTCTAGCTTTAACCTTCTATACCATGAAGATCTTTATTAAAGATACTACCCAGCTATCAAAATGACTAAAAATCAAATCCTTAGTTCATCCTGGCTTGATGATTGTGTTGGTGACCAGAGGTGTTTCACACCTGGGGCACATAAAATAAAATAAATAAAAATAATGATTGAAAAACACCATACATTTTTATATCTTCGAATAAAACATAAAATTGTCAGAAGACAGGAAAAAAAAGAGACAAGAGTTTTAGAACTAGAAGTTACCTCATAGATTATCTAATACAATATTCTTATTTCACAGTTGAGAAAACAGACCTAGCTATCTCTAAATTAGCTCTACAACTATTTGGGATACAGGTCTGTATAATCTTCCACCAAAATAAGAAAGAAAATGGATATGACCTTGTTTCTGGGGAACACTTAAAACAGTCTCCAAGCTAAAGAAAAGTTGTTTTACCAAATTACTTAATACCTGTTGTGCTCCCCTTTCTGCATATTTGTGACAGGCACACAACTAGCCAGCTACCCAAAAGACATTTCTTCCCCCTCTACCTTGCTAACAGAATCCTGGTTTTTCCTGGGCAACAAGCAATGCAAGCCCAGGAAATGATACATGATGCATGTTACACCAACCATGGTAACCCCATTCTCCTAATCATACACTCACTTCCCTAGTCTCTCTTGTTCGTGGGAGCAGTCTTGTGAAATAGTTCAAGCAAATGATAATGAAGAGAAAATTGAATGGACGCTTCTAAGAAAGATTTTGTTCTCTGTTACATAAGCACAAGAGGAAGGACTACTTGATCTATCTGTCCCCTTCCTCCTTCTTGCCTTGAAAAGGGATGTGATACCTAAAGCTGAGGCAGCCATTTTGTGACCTGGTGGCAGTAAGTGAACACACAAAGGACAGCAGAATCAAAGAATGGAGAGAACCTGGGGACACTGCTGAGCAGCTGGACCGACCATGAGACCACCTACCTCTAAACTTCTCTGAGCTGCATAAACAAATAGCTCATAGTTTAAGCCTCTGCTGGCAGTTTTCTGTTAACTACAGTTGAAAGCAGTCCTGAATTTTTAAAAAAAACATATTCTGGCCCTGGCCGGTTTTGCTCAGCGGTTAGAGCGTCAGCTCATGGACCAGAGAGTCCCGGGTTCGGCTTCCGCTAAGGGCACGTACCTCGGTTGCAGTTTGTCCCCAGCCCCGGTTGGGGTCGTGTGGGTGGCAGCCACTCGATGTGTCTCTCTCGCATCGATGTTTCTCTCTCTCTCTCTTCCTCCCTTTCTCCCTCCCGTTCTATCTGAAGATAAATGCAAAAAAACCCCATATTCTGTGGCATGCTATGATTGTCCTGCCTAATCTCACTCCCATTACACACATACACTGTTTATACTGCATGCAACTGAAAAGTGACAGGATTATATTTCTCCTGCAAAGCTGACAGAGACCAGTTTAAATACTTTATAGTTATAGTACCTCAACTATATGACCCTGTTAACATAAATGTCATCAGTAGAGAAAACATTAGGGAAAAAAACATCATTTAGAATCATGTTTATTTTTGATTACTGACTTTGATCATTCCTTCTGCCATCTCAAATCCTTTTTAGAATTACGTACCACATAAATAAACTGATAAATGATATCTTTTTGAACTAAAAACTCTCCTGTCTCCTTTAATCATAACTGTCTGTTAGTAAAACATAAAGTGTTAAAATTTCATTCTTGAATTTACAGCCCCTAAACCTGGCCCAGTCAACATTTTCATATATCGATGCTTATAACCAAAGCTGAGAGATTTACCAGCACTCCACCAAACTCATGGCATTGTGGTCTTCTCCCACTGGTTATAACAATTTAAATATTGGTAAGACATCAAAAGTCAGACTATCCAATCTGTTATTTAAAGAGTTATTTTAACCATATTTTGATGGAAATCTTTCAAATAATGTTCATCTCCATGACTCCTGTTACACCCATCTCTGTACCTTTCCCGAGCCCTGTTCTTCCTGTGTCCAGCAGGTGGGAGAGCCCAGTTCACCCGTCTTCCTTTCTGCCCTCAATGCTTACCTCCACTCTCTGTCCACAGCCTCATTCTGCCTATTGCTGTTCCCATGACCACTAATATCTACTCCATTTCCCCCTCTTTCACAATTTCTTCTTTCTAACCCCATATGTCTTGTTATCCCTCAGCTTCCTCAGAGAAAAAGGTCAACAGCCTCCCTAGTTGGAAGGAACAAACAACTGCCATGAGCATCTGTTCTCTTAAGTATGTTAACTTCTCTCCCCTGTTGTCATTCAAGGAAAATAAGGTTAAGTAACCCTGATATAAATGAGTATGAACACTATATTTTGTATATATATGTGGGCTCAGTGCTTTATGACCTTCCACCCATTAGGGTCTCTGGGTCACAAGGTTCCACCCACACATTAGCATATTCCCACCTTCCTTGCAAATTAATCAGTTAAAATGAAAACATTACTTTATTAATATAGACTTCTGTATTAGACTGCTCTAAAAATATATTAGGTCACCGCACTAGTTTATATCATCATTTTCAAAGTGCGATCTGGAGACCCCTGGTGGGAGGTCCCTAAGACTGTTTCAGGGAATTCACGTCAAAATTATTTTAGTAATACAATGATGTTATCTGCCTTTTTTGCTCTCAATCTCTCATGAGCATACAATAGAGAATCCAGAGGATACATGGTGTGTGATGATAATGTATCACTCTGGCAGCTAATAAAACATATGCTTGTATATTCTTGTGTGTTTTAGAAATTTCTAAGGTAGCAAATTTAAGATATAAATATGCATTTTTAAAAGAAATTAACTCAATGTGCTCGGTAGTTCTATTTCCTAGGCACAGCAATCTTTGATTATGTCTGCTATACTGTCATTCCTCATTATCATCAAATGAATTCATTAAGTTTAAAGAAAAAGAAACTGAACCCTGGTCAGTGAGGCTCAGTTGGTTGGAGCGTCATCCCATGCACTGAAAGGTTGTGGGTTTGATTCCCAGTCAGGGCACATACCTAGGTTGCAGGTTTGATCTCCGAATCAGGGCACATACAGAAAGACAACGATCGATGTTTCTCCCCCTCTCCCTCTCTCTCCCTCTGTCTCCCTCTCTCTTTCTTTCTCTCTCTCCCTCCCTCCTACTCTCCCTTCCTCCCTCCCTCTCTTCTCTTCTCTCTAAAATCAATAAGCATGCCCTTGGGTGAGGATTTTTTTTAAATAAAGAAATTGAATATTTTAAACACTGACACGATGAGCTCTGTAAGAGCAAAAGATATTCTCAAATTAGAAATGAAAAAGCCACTAAAGCATCATACAGGGTAAATGATCAGACTTACACTAGTTGCAGCAGTGCACACAATAGCTGAGAAACCAATAAAGCTTTGTATGGCTGACATGAATGTCTGCTCAATGAAAAGAAATCATGGCAATGCCAATTATCAACAATGCAGTATCTCATCAAATTAAATATTTTACTGTTAAAATGAACTATAAGTTAGTATCTCGCCTTAAGGATAGCACTTTCACTTTATAAGTGGACATATCCGTAGATGTGGGTGGACTTACTGTTTTGGTTTTATTATTCCAGTATCCAAGCCAACTAACTATCGAAGAAGGTCTTCTTTTATGTGAATGCTTGGCAACAAATACAAGTGCTGCTGAATTACTCAAAGTATTAAATAACTTTTGAAGCTCATGATTTATCCTGAAACAACCACGTTGATTATCTGCTCTAATGGTACAAAAGCAATGGTGGACAAAATGCAGGCACTTTAGCATGAATCAAGGCAGGGTTACATACAAAACTGTACCAGTAATAATTATATTCCTGTCTATCAATCATTTTTAAAAGCCAGTTTATCTTAACAATGTTTTTGATAAAATAAAAGTTATTAGTTGTATTAAATTTCGCTCTTGGGAACTTAGTCTTTTTAACATTCTGTGTGATAAAATGGGGGGTACACAAAAATCTCTTCTGCTACATACCTAATACAAAACTGTCTTAAGGAAAAGCATATATGCACATTGTTTTAGTTGTGAGCTAAACTACACACTTTTTTCATAGAATACCATTTTTGCTTCAGAGAATGACTGGCAAACAACTTATAGTTTATTCAGTCTCAGGTATTTGGCAAACATTTTCTCTAAAATGAATAGAGCCTGACACTTCAAGGGAAAACTGACAATATCTGTTGCCAATGACAAAATTTGAGCTTTTGAGGAAAAAAAAATAGAATTTTGGAAAACTTGAACTCAACACCAAAATCCTGACTGCTTCTCAATTCTTAAAGACTTTTTTTATGAGATTAATGGTCATGTTAATTAATGTGATTTGTAAAATATTGCATAAACGCCCTGGTCAGTTTGGCTCAGCAGTTAGAGCGTCGGCCCACAGACCAGACAGTTCCCGCTAAGGTTCAGTTCCCGCTAAGGGCACATACCTCAGTTGCAGTTTGTCCCCGGCCCCAGGTGGGGTTGTGTGGGTGGCAATCACTCGATGTGTCTCTCTCACATTGATGTTTCTCTCTCTTTTCCTCCCTCTCTCCCTCCCACTCTATCTGAAGATAAATGCAAAAATGTCCTCGGGTGAGGATAAAAATATATATATATAGTATAAGCAAATATGTCAGCATTTGAAAGATCTGGACAACTCAGTAAACCATTATTTTTTCAAATGACCCATGATGATGTTATAGAATCACATACACATCAAAGATTCATTCAAATTGCAAGATGGACTAATAGATTTTGAATATTACAGAGCACAAAAAAATTTACTGATATGGTTTCAAAGTTAACATTGCAATTAACCTTTAAGAATCTATTACTTTTGCCTGGCTGGTGTGGCTCAGTGGATTGAGTGTCAACTCATGGACTGAGAGGTCCCAGTTCGATTCCCCGTCAGGGCACATGCCGGGGTTGCGGGTTTGATCCCCAGTAGGGGGCGTGCTCTCTCCCTTCCTCTCTCTCTAAAAAAAAATATCAATAAAAACATATTTTTTAAAAAAGAATCTATCATTTTTGCCCTGGCTGGTTTGGTTCAGTGGTTAGAGTGTCGGCCCTTGGACCAAAGAGTCGAGAGTTTGATTCCAGTCAAGGACACGTACCTCGGTTGTAGTTTGGTCCCCAGTCCAGGTCAGGAGGCAAACAATTGATGCAGGAGGCAAACAATCGATGCGTGTCTCTCACATTGATGTTTCTCTCTCTCTCTCTCCTCCTCCCACCCCCCCACTCTATCTGAAGATTAAGTGCAGGAGGCAGCCAATCAATGTGTCTCTCTCTTCAATGTTTCTGTATCTCTTTCCCTCTTCCTTCCTCTCTCTTTAAAAATCAATAAGCCCGTCCAGTGTGGCTCAGTAGCTGAGCATCAACCCATGCACCAAGAGGTCGCCAGTTTGATTCCCGGTCAGGGCATATGCCCAGGTTGTGGGCCCGATCCCCAGTGGGGGGCATGCGGAAGGCGGCCAGTCAATGTTCTCTCTCATCAATGTTTCTCTCTCTCTCTCCCTCTTCCTTCCTCTCTCTCTCTAAAATCAATAAAGAAAAAAAAATTTTTTTTAAATAAAAATGTATTTTTTAAAAAAGATAAACAGAAGACCATTAAAATAAAAAAGAATCTATCACTTTTTGAGTTTTGATGTAATAAAAGAATATTCACAATTACATGAAAAGACATTGAAATACTCCATCCATCCTTTTTCAACTATGTATCTGTGTATAGCTGGGTTTTCTTTATATACTTCATTCAAACAAACAACATATCACAACAGACTGAATATAAAAGCAGTACTGAAAATCCATTTGTCTTCTATTAAGCTATACATTAAAGAAAGTGGCAAAATGTAAAACAATGTCTCACTTCTCACTGTATATTTCATTTTGAAATACATTTTTCATAAAAGTATGTTATTTATGTTAACCTTTAATGAGTTTATTATTTTTATTTTTATTATTATTTTTTTATTCCTCACCTGAGGATATTTTTCTATTTATCATTAGCTAGAGTGGGAGAGAGGGAGAGAGAGAAAGACAGAGAGAAACATCGATGTGATAGAGCCACATCGACTGGTTGCCTCCATGTCACAACACCTGACCAGGGCCGGGGCGAACCACAACCGAGGTACGTGCCCTTGACCAGAATCGAACCTGTAACTCATTGGTCCGTGGGCCAACGCTCTAACCACTGAACCAGACCAGCCAGGGCGAGTTTATTATTTTTAAATTAATAAACATTTTAAACATTTCTCAGTATGTTATATATTGATAGACATAGTCCACATAAACAAAACATCTTTGGGCCCTCAACAATTTTTAAGAGCACCACAATGTTTCAAAACCGCTGGTTAAAGAACACTTATAAATACGTTTATATAAGAGAATGGGTACCTGAAAATGAATCAGAAGAGCTCGGCTCCAGTTCTGGCACTTCTTACTGCTTTGAGATTTGGATAAATCACTTAGTCTCTCTAAGGTCTTAGTTTCCTCATCTGTAAAATGGATAAAAACAAAATATGATAAATCAATTAATAAACTACAGGTACATTATTATAAGAATTCCAAATTAAGAGTTTTAAACTCTTCTTCTTACTATATTTTTACAAAATTCTCCCTTCTTAAAAAATTATTACTGAAAGCATAACTTACAGAAAATACAAAGTGGAGATTTTTGATTAGCCAATTAGCTCAAATATCCAACCACATAATTTTACTATATTAAATGTCTTCTCTTACAATTATAATTGGTAATGTATAGTTTAACTATATAGTTTAACTAATTATGACTACTTCCAAATGTATACAAAGTGCAGAAAACAGTAACAAACCGCAATGTACCCATTACCCAGCTTCAACAATATTAACAAATCTGTCAATATTGTTTTATTTCCCATTTCTGTGTTTGTGCCTACTCTGAAGTTTTTAAAAACAAATATTGGTCATGATTTCATTTTATGTATAAATATTTCCATATGTACCTTTAACATATGAGAATTTCTTGACAGCACTACAATACCATTAACATAGATTAAAAACTTTAGCCTGGCTGGTGTGGCTCAGTGGTTGAGCGTCAACCCATGCACCAAGAGGTCATTGGTTCGATTCCCAGTCAGGGCACATGCCCAGGTTGTGTCCCCAGTGGGGGGCGGGCAGGAGGCGGCTAATCGATATTCTCTCTCATCGATGTTCTCTCTCCTCGATGTTTCTGTCTCTCTCTCCCTCTCCCTTCCTCTCTCTCTAAAATCAATAAAGAAGAAGAAAAAAAACCTTTATGGTTATAATTCTTAAATACCATCTAATACACACTCCATGTTCTAATTTCCTGATTGTCTCCCCAAAGAAGTCTTTGTTAGCTTTCAGTTGGTTTGTAGCATCAAAATATTATTCTTACTAGTTCATTTTCAAGAAACACAAGATTTTTAGAAAAAGCTAGGAAGAGGAAATAATACCATGCTTAATATGCCATGCACAGTTTACAAAACAAAGTCAAGAACTATATTCCTAAAGAATGTGCTTCTCCCTCAACCAAACAACAAACAAAAATAACAAAAGAAATCCACTACAAAATCAGCCAGACTGGTGACACTTCAGTATTCTGAGAAGTATCAAGAAGAGGACACAGTTCAGCTGCTTAGAAAAAGTTGATAGAAAACCACCACCTGCCATTTCAGAAAAGATGAGGTCAGCTCAGCCACAGGGTCAGGCAAGCTGGAGGTCAGGGTCCAGGTTCCAGAGCGAACATACTGCTTCAACATGTCAGGTAGGTGCCCAAGGCTGTAGGGTAACCAACCTCCTATAAGGTTCAACTCAAAACTCAAAAACCAGTACTTTCAGCTAGAGATGTAATGGAATCACAATCAAAAGTAACAGTTGAGAGAATTAATTCAATTTATTCAGCAAATATTCATGAAAAGCCGACTCTACCAGGTTATACTAGAATGAGTTTATTTTGTTTTGTTTTTTAATCCTCACCCAAGGACATGTTTATTGATTTTAGAGAGAGAGGAAGGAAGAGAGAGAGAAACATCGATCGGTTGCCTCCTATATGTGCCCAGGAACCAGCCTGAAACCTTTTGGTCTGCAGGATGGTACTCCAACCAACTGAGCCACCAGGCCAGGGCTAGTTTTATTTAAATTTATACAATGCAAACAATAAATAGCATATACTTCTCTACATATGTCTTTCCACATTAATTTTAAGGGGAAGAATAAATATATTTAATATTAATTACCTTGCCATATACCATTACAATTTATAGTGCATCTTTTTTCTGAAAATCAGTTTGCCCTACTTCTCACCAAGACACTGAAACAAATCTGAGTTCTACTGTCCTTCACAAATATTTTTGAAGAGTACATGTCATGCCTGGCTGTTGTGGCTCAGTGGTTGAGCACTGACCCATGCACAAGAGGACGCCGGTTCGATTCCCAGTCAGGGTACATCATGCCCAGGTTGTGGGCCCGGTCCCCAATGGGGGGCGTGCAGGAGGCAGCCATTCGATGTTCTCTCTCATCGATGTTTCTATCTCTAGCTCTCTCTCTCTCTCTCTTCCTTCCTCTCTCTCTAAAATCAATAAAGAAAAAAAAAATTTTAAATAAAAGAAGAAGAAAACCAAGGGAATGGTGAATTTCCTATCTCCTCTGAAACTTTTCTTTTCCACAGGCTTACCCAATGCATCAGAATGTACCGTAGATGAAAATTGGTTAGGTGCATTACAGAAAAAATTTTGAAACATTTGGTTCTGTAGATATACACAATATAAAAGGATTTCTTTTTTGAATCCTTTACCTCAATTTCACCTATAATTTTTTTTAATGTTTAAAATTTCAGAAAGAGTGGAGAAGGAGAGGGAACATATTTCTTGAATAATGCTTGAGAAGTACTTCACAAATGTGTCCAAAAACAAGAAATAGTCATCAAGAATTTTTTAGTTGATACTATAAAGGACATCTTCTCAACAACAAAACCTGACAGTCAGATACCTGCAGTAAGAATCCAGAATTCCCCATTTCAGAACTGACACTCTGCTTCAGGTTTCTACTATTTGTAGAAAGAGAGTAAAAATTCCAAGTTTAAGATAGCATTTCCAGTGAGACCACTAACTCCCCTACAAATCTTCAAAGAGACATAATTAAGCACACGAAACACAACATACTCCAAATTTACTTTTTGATTCCTATATCATGTGTACAAGACCCAGAGAAGGGTCATCCTTTAACCTATTTTACCCATCTGGTAATAAAGCCCAATAGCTTACTTATACTGTGTGTACATCTTTTGTTTCCTATGCTGTCATACAAGGTACCATCAACACAAACTGTCCTTGGAATTTAGCTTCACTTTATAACACTATTGTGACATTGTTCCTAATGAAGAATCTAACCTAAGTATACAGCCCAATATATCACAATCCTAAGTAAATTATAAACAATGATATTAACCTTACTGTAAAATCATGAGATTTTTAGCAAATGGCAACAACAAAAAAAGTAGATAAATTGTTAATGAGGAGTTAAAAACTCAAAAGTTTCCATGCTTCAATCTAAAAAAAAAAAAATTATGTAGGTTTCTTTTTTAAAAATTGGCCAAAGACGAAGTTAATGTGTAGACTTCTATTCAAATTGGTTTGGACTGCAATAAATATTAAGTTATATCATTAACATTATTTATCAGGATACTATGGGCAAATAGTTATTCACAGAATAAGTGGGACTGCACCTAGCCCTCTATAATTTCCTAACCCTGGTCATTATCTTCACAAAACATCACAACTTGACATCAGATTTTCCATGTAATGTTTGCTTCTTTACTGTCCATCTTCTCCCACTAGAATGTAAATTCCATAGGACAAAAAAATTGTTATTTTCCACTCTATGCCCAGTTCCTAGAACAGGTCGGGCACATAACAGAGAATCCAAATAAATGTGCTGAATAAAGAGATGGATGAATGGCCTCCTTCTTTGACATCCCCACTTCCTTCCCTCCATACACATGTTAAAGATCCTTTAAAGCTGGAGTCAAATTCTATTATCTCTCTGAAGATTACCTCCCCGAATCCTCCAATGCCCTTCTTTATACCATGAATTTGGCACTTCCCTGCTGCCTAATAATTGGTTTATCTTTGCATATGTACATACTCCCATAAAATTCTTATAATCTGCTTCTTATTAAAGGCATGTCCCCAACTTTTGGTATCCACCTCAGTACATGTAAATAGTATACCATTAGTAAGTGTTTTGTCTGATTGACTTTTATCTGTAGTTAATTTAGAAATAAATTCTTAGTTTCAACTTTTTATAACCTATCCCTCCCTTTCCAATAGCTCGATTGATATTGCAGTGGGTTCCCCTCTACTTTAAATTTGTCTTTGGCAATTTCAAATTTTACATGCTCATATAATTATAACTTAGGCTCATAATGTATTTTATCCATCCTCCCTCCCCCAAGATTAAAATGTTTATGTAATAAAAAATCTTGTGACTTTTTGGTGATACCTATCTAACCCCAGTCAAGAAAGAGATGAAGTTTCATTATCTTCTTCTTGTTGCTAAGGTACAAGAGGGTATTTTTTCCCTTTATGCCTTTTTCCTTGCATGCCAAGATGTATACCATTTCCTTCTTTACTGACCATACCCCTGGCAAGCTTTTATATTTCTTTGTACCTGTCTTTGGTAATCTGCCTTAGATATTTCTTTTTGAGCCACTCCTGCTTCCTCCAATCATTTATTTGATTAAATTTCAAAGTCTCTCTTAGTCTGTGCATGAGAACGGCCTCTTCTTAAAGCCTGAGCCTGCTTCTTTAACTCCAGCAACCTTTTATGAACCTCATCCCTTCACATGGCCAACCCTTGATCACCCAGGCTAATGAAATGTACAAAAATATCAGATTACATACAACACAAGAAAATCAAGAAAAAAATGACATCTGGCTTTGGAATATATCATATGTGGCTTTGGGCAAGATTTAATTTCTTAATTATGTTTTTACTTAAGCCAACATTAGTAACATTTTCTTTTATGATGGTGAATATCTGTTTTGGTTTTAAATTCTGATGTAATTTTTTTTTAAAGCGCATCAACTGTGATTTTTCCTATGAAGCCCTTTTAACTAGTATTTTTTTCAGTCTGTTAAAATCTGTTATAAAATCTGGTTTCTGTTTCCTTGATTTATTTTCTCCCTTTCCTCGGGGTTCTGATCCAAGTCAGCTTTCCCATATTAATTTACTTCTTCAATTTAAAGTACTATTTGCTTGAGAATGCAAAGCATTTTAAAAACATTAAACGTCCAGACAAATTTTTAGTCTAAATAACACAGGCTAGAAAACACCACTTTTTAAAAATATATTCCAGGAAAAGTTGGGTTTCTAGGAGAAATTACACTGTGGTAATTCCAGCAAATTATATTTAGTAGGATATTATGATTGGTTGAAAAAAATAACTATTGGACAGCTATGTAAGTCAGCCTCATCAATACATAATCCCATAGACCAAAAGCTCTATGGAATTAAATTCCCAATACAGACATTTATATAGAAAATAACATCAAAACAAACTCACACATCAACTCTAGCCTTTCTGACCCCTGCCTAAACTCTACACCCACCTCAGACCTCATCTCTGCTTCACTTCCAAAAATAGGTTTAAATGTGTAAGAAAAAGAACTGGATTAACAGGATCTTCTCTTTTGCCCCCTTTTCAGTTACTGCCATTAAGCTTTTGGCCAGAGACCCCTAATCCTCAATTTTACATAACTATTTTTACTTTACAGGTACTCAATTAGTTTACATTTGAATGTAGGTTTATAATGCTTGAATTGACTTTTTTCATACACTAGCCACCAAATTACCAGCAGAATTAAAAAGAAACTCATTTTTAATTTCCCCCCATGTGGAACCTTGATAAGAACAAATTAGTTTACATAAAAACCAACTTTTTGGCTGGTGTAATTTAGTTCAAATTTTTACATAAAATGTTAAATATTAACAACCCCCCCCCACACACACACACAGACACACAAATTTTAACAGCAATCTTCCACACAGTCCTCACAGTAAATTCTATAACTTTTTTTTTTTCCTTCACAATGCCTAGTCACATTTTGACTAAAAAACCTACATACAGCCATAAATTCTCAGTTTTCCAATTTACTGCTCCAGGTTCCTGCCTTCACCAAACACAGAACTCCACAAATCTCAATTAATTAATTACCGTCTCCCAAGCTGTTTGTCTACCAATACACGTGTTTCTCGAGGAAAAGTAAATTAAAAAGTAACTCAACTGGTAAAAATTCTTTTCTTTTAAAAATTTACCTTAACTTTAAAAATCTCTTTTCTTGATGGAGTTTAAAATTGTATAAACCCTTTGAAGAAACAGTTGTCACCTATGTGCACTCTCAATCAGCCTCATAAAATGAGTGGCATAAGGAGGCATTTTTCTGACAGTCTAAGTTCCCCAAATAATAGTCATAAAGACTTTTGTGGATGGTAAATTTCTCTCTCTCACACACACACACACACACACACACACACACACACGAAAGAAAAGAAACATACCTGGTCATTTTCTAAACAGGTTTGATAGGTTTGGTTCCCTTGTAAGAGAAGAGTGTTTACTTATAGTCTTTTAAAGCAGAAGTGGCAGCCAGAGGACTGGGTAAATAAAAACTTGAGAGAGTTTTTAAAACCCTGCATCTTAACTCACTTCCCCTTCGTTCAAGGGGGCCGGCACAGCAAGCCCCACGGCAAATGAGATTATGCAACAGGTTTTTCCTCTCCACTTTATTCATCACATGCTGGTTAGAGGTGTGCTTTCTCCGAACCATTTGTGACACCTATGACTTTAGGATCTCTGCAGCTAACGTTTAATAATCTTTTTTAGAATTCTGCTGCACCCATTCATTTTCAGATCTAATTATATTTTCTCCAGTTCATTATCGGTGTGTGTGTGTGTGTGTGTGTGTGTGTGTGTGTGTGTGTGTGTGTGTGTGTTTTAGGAAATAAACTCCCGTTTTGCCTAAATATTTTCCTCCCTGGTGTTTTATAACATGAAACCACACATGATAAATGGACCCTTGGTTGTCTCCCCGGGCTTTTTTTTTTTTTTTCTTTTCTCACGTTTTATATAGCGTGAACGAGGAAGTCATTGGCGCACTGGGTCCCCCAACACCATGACTCGGGCCCCAGTATGAAAAATTGAGTTGTTGGTAGGCTAGCTGGGTTTAAGAAAGCAACGCCGTCACCACCCAGGTGGCCTCGCTGCTTACACCAAAGGCGAATTTGGGATAATGGGAACAGTCAGGCCGGGGCCCCACTTGGCAGGCGTGTTGTGTAACAGATGCGCCTGGAAGTGAGCAGCTTCGCCCGCGAAAGTGCCGCGTCCCGCGGTGGCGGCTCCTCGCGGCGGGACCCGGCCGCCCGGCCCGCAGGGAGCGAGACCCGCGCCCGGCCGCCCGCCCCCTTCCCGCCGGCCGGCCCCCAGCCAGGCCTACACCCCCGCTTCAGTCGCTCGGGTGGCTCCGGGCCGCGGTCGCCCCCACCCTGCCTTCCGAAAAGGTGGCCCGGACGCCCGGGCAGGCAGAGCTGGCGGGGCGAGAGCCGGGCACCGGAGCCGGGCGAACCGCGGAGCGTCCATGCTGCCGGCGCGGGCGGGCGTCCCGAGCCCCGCACCCTCCCGCCGGCACAGTCCGCGCGGCCAGCCCGAGGCCACTTACTTTTGGGGCCGCCGACCTCCCGACTCCCTCTGGGGGAAGCGAAAGTTGTCACGGCTTCTCCCCTCGGTCCCCCCTCGCCTCCCGGACTTGCGAGGCGCCGCGGCGGAGCCGGGAGGGCGGCAGCGCTCCCGCTCGCGTCCGTCCCGTCGCGCTCCTCGTCTTCTTTTCACTATATTATCTTCTCCTTCTCTGAGGGGTGGGCGGGGGCGGGAGGCTTAGGAAGAAAGGAGACGTTTGCAAATTTTCTTCACCCCCCCCCCCCAGTCAGCCTTGAAAAAACAATGTTGAAAGGGGTGAAGAAGTTGGGGAGGTGAAGGTGGGGGGCCGCGTGGGGAACGTGGAGGGAGGGGGGAGGGAGAGGTGATAATAATCGTTTAAAAACTGTCTAAAGCCCCCCAAACAGTGATACACAGAAAGAGGGGGAAAGGCGGGGGGTGGGGTGGGGGGTTGGGGGGAAAGAGAAAGAGTCGCTGGTCAGGAAACTTCAAGCGCGGATGAGGTCATTGGTTTAAAAATAAAGAGATGGCGTCACTTGAAACCAATCCCAGTGAATGAACTCAGCGGAGCCCCGGGGAAAGGAGGAGACAGGCGAGGGCAGGGCGGTGGGCGCCGGGCGGGGCCGCGCGCCCGCCCGCCCATCCCGCGGCCGCCCGAGCCCCGAGCGCGGCTCCGCGCCTCGTTCGGGCGGCGCGGGGAGGGGTCGGGTCACGTTCCGTTCCCGAGTTCGGCGACTCCGAGGCAGGTTCCGCTGGCGCCGCTGGGAGGAGCCGGGCTGCCCGAGGAGGCGGCCGCGCGGCCTCCTCCTTCCGCGCTCCCGCGGCCCCCGGCTCCTGGCCCGCGATCCCCGGGTCCGCGCCCTGGCCGCGCGCCTGCAGCGCCGCGCCCCAACAGGTATTTTAAGGGTTTCCCCTGCGCCGAGACCCAGAGCCTTGTCCTCCTCCTCCGGCTGTTTCCACGGCCTCACCCGCGTGAAGAAACGCAAACAATGAATTGAGAGAATTACAGTCACTCTTTTAAAAAGTCTGACGAATCCAAAATGCAGGGCACTGCCCTGTTATGAAAGAGAAGTTACAGGTACTTAAGAAAAATCACATTAGTGTTGTCATGCATTCAACTCTCATGTTTGCCGTTGAAAGCCCCTACACGAATGTTCCTAACATTGATTATTTTACTTGGCTTATATTTTCTTATGCCTATTTATATTTACGAATTTAATGAGTATGAGCAGCCAAAATTTCTCTTTAAAAATGTTTTCTACATCGGGCAGTGCAGAATCGTCTTTAAATCAGACCAGAAGTTCACTTCACTGCCTCTTGAGAGGTGCCAGACCCTGTGATTTAACTCTGTACACTTTGTACATTTTTATTTGGATTAATTACAATAGCTTTGTTTTGAGACACATTACACACTTTGAAAAACTAGAGACCTGAGGTGGTGACAAACCAGGACTTGGAATCTCTGAATAGGACAATTGGAGCTTTATTCTAGTGTTCTTTGAGCATTTGAGCACGAAGCTGCTTCTACTGAGAAGTACTCACGTGGATATCACATAACAAAGATGTGATTAATGACGGAAAAGCACACTGCGAATGGACTGCTTGAGCCAGAATTTATGTGTAGGAATAATCTAGCTCCTAAAATATTCCATTTGCAATGTACTACATTTGGGACATGGGTCCCTAAAGGCGTCTTTCTTGTGGAATGTCCATTCGGACACTGCTTAAGGGACTTTTTTTTTAATTGGCTCAAGAACAGAGAAGCAGGTTTGCTGGGGGAGGTGGGGGGGGGGGGGCGTCGTCAGAAAGATAAAACATCTCCATACTTCGTTTCTGCCTTTAAATCCTGCAACTAAAGTGCACTGGCTATGATTGTTAATCAGTTCAGCTTAGTATTGGGGAAAGCCTCTGGGAACTTCCGGCCCATCTTCTAGAGGAGGAAAATGAGCCCATCTGGAGATGGGAGACTGCTGAGCACTTCACACAGTAAAAAAGCCTGAAGGCCATGGATGGAGAGCTCACGTTCTACTCTGCCTTTGACCTCTAAAACTCCTGCTGAGGGGAAGCAATCTCTCCCGCTGCTCCCTGTCCTCTGGTGGTCAGGAGATGTTACTGCAGCATCCATGGGATTATCTGAGCTCAAGTAAACCTCTAAAAATCTAACCATAGACCCGCTGGTTTTAGAACAGTTTTGAAGGGGTAGTTGGAAAGGATCTGCATCTCAAGTCCACTTAGTTGGAGGAGCTGGGATTTGGGGAAAAGAAGGAGAAGAGAGAGAGAATCCTTGTCCTAGAGGTGGAGAGCATGGATCTTGCCTGGGTGAAAGCCTCCCTGAGAATTTATGGACTACCCTTTACATGCTGCAGCTTCAGTAGCCTTACTCTACCGGACACATCTTGAAACCTCTCTCCCCTTTCTACATCTATACAACAATTAAATTGGAGTGCCTTCCTTGTATTGTGATGCTATGATAGCTATTATGGGAGTCTTCCTGGTGTATATCGTCTAATTAGGGAAACGAGATATAGATTAAAACTAATATAAAACTAAATGAATGAGTGGCATACAATATTGGTTAAAAGAATCCAAGGAAGGAAAGAAGCAATGTAGGGCTTGTCAGGGAAGGCATCTGCTGAAGAACTCTTTGATCTAATCCTTGAAGTATAGTTGAGATTTAACTTGGGGTGAAAGGGCTTAGTGAAGGGACTATTCTAGAGAGGAGATGGCAGAGCAAAGATATGCGGTGGAAGAATAAGGTGCATTCAGGTGAGTGACAAGTAGACCCTTCTAATAGCAGTGGATATTTGTGTGTAGCAATTAAGAATTGGGTTAAGCCCTGGCCGGTTTGGCTCAGCGGTTGGAGCGTGGGCCTACGGTCCAGAGAGACCTGGGCTCGGTTCCGCTAAGGGCATGTACCTCAGTTGCAGTTTGTCCCCGGCCCTGGTTGGTTGTGTGGGTGGCGGCCACTTGATGTGTCCCTTTCACGTCGATGTTTCTCTTTCTCTCTCTTCCTCTCTCTCCCTTCCACTCTATCTGAGCAAAAAATGAAAAAATATCCTCGGGTGAGGATAAAAAAAAAAAAATTGGGTTAAATTTAAGAGATTTAGGGGTATGTTATGGAGGTCCTTGAATGTTAGAATAAATGGTCAACAATGAACAAGTTTAATTCACTAAAGAGTACATTCTCCTTGTTCTACTAGAAGAGCTTCTATATATGCTAACAACAAACATATGGAAACAAATTAAAAACACAATACCATTTACAGTTGCTCCAGAAAATATGAAATACTTGGGTATAAATCTAACAGGCCATGTATGAGATCTGTATGCTGAAAATTATAAAATGCTGATGAAAGAAATTAAAGAAGACCTAAATAACTAAGCAACTTACTATATTCATGGCTTGAAAGAAGCAATATAGTAAATAATATCAATTCTTTCCAAATTGATCTATAGATGAACACAATTCCTATCAAAATCCCAGCAAGGTTTTTTCTAGGCATAGACAAGCTTGCTCAACCTAAAACTGCTTCCAGCATGTTTAAAGGGATGACTAGATTCTCCAAAAGTAAACAAAGTTCATATACTTAGGGCACCATGAAAGCAGGGGCTTTGATGTATTGTTTTTACTTAGAGTTAAATGTGGGGGAGGAGCCCCAAAATTTTTATTAGAATTAAATGGAGGAGGAGCACCATAATCTTTCTGACTTAGGCCTTCTTAGGTTTTAATCCGTTCCTGGCTGAAGTTTAATCATTCATTCAACAATTGGTAATCGAGTGCCTATGCCCAGTATGTACAGGCAGAGTACTCTGCCTGGCTCTGGAATACTGTTATAAATAAGAGAGGCAAGGCCCTTCCCTCATGGAACTAACATCCTACTGGAGAGAGAAGACAGTGAGCAAGTAAACAAAAACTATGGCCAGAACTGTGACAAGACTGACTATACAAGGAGGAAACTGGGTGATGTGCTAGCAAATGATTTGAAGGTAGGTGCGAGGTGGCTGGGGAACACATTTAGGAGGAGGGAACATTTGAACTGAGACCTGAAGAATGTATAGCAACCAGGGAAGTGATCTGGGCAGAGGAAACAGGTCAGTCTCAGACTCTTCAGAAGAAACATAGTGACTTGGAGAGAGTTAGTGTGTTCCCAGAGCAAAAGGGAGGCCAGTGGAGCTCAAAAGTATAAAACAAGGGTGGGCAGAAACCAGACTATGTAGAACCCTGTAATGCATGGTAAGGAGTTTGCATTCTATTCTAAAAGATTTAAGCATGAAAGCACAATTATTTTAGTTTTAAAAAGAGAATTTTAATAATATTCTATAAATATGTATTTAATTTAGCAGTTCCCTTTTCCAATAGGAAGGAATCATTTTTGATAATTAAGTTTATCTCCAGAGATCACTTTAATGTCCCTAAGCCAAGTGTTCTTAGCCTAGAATTCATGGATCTATAGGGTCTAGGGCAGCGGTTCTCAACCTGTGGGTCGCGACCCCTTTGGGGGTCGAACGGCCCTTTCACAGGGGTCGCCTAAGACATAACAGTAGCAAAATTACAGTTATGAAGTAGCAACAAAAATAATTTTATGGTTGGGGGTCACCACAACATGAGGAACTGTATTAAAGGGTCGCGGCATTAGGAAGGTTGAGAACCACTGGTCTAGGGACTCCTTAACATTTTGTGCATATTTGCTTATGTGTGTTTTTCTGTAAGTAGGTCCCTAGCTTTCAACAGATTTTCAAAGGGTTTTGTTATACACAAAATAAGTATGACCCACTTTACATTTAAGTCTTGGCTATACTTTTTTATGGTAGTTGCTGCTATTGTCCTAGGACTCATGGCACCACACAAACAAATCACAGTTCTGGAAAGAGGCACCTTCTGCCTCAAAGAGGTGACACCATGTTGGAGGAGAGCAGTAGGTATTTGCAGCAGAGTAGGAAGGAATATTCCAAGAGTTTGCCTCCAAAGGAACTTCATAGAAGAAAAATGTTGCCTATGCAATGTGAGAACTAGATGATACCTAAGACATTACCTAGCACCATCCCGTTCACTTTACATTTTAGAAAGTGAAAGTCCAGAGAGGTTAAGTGGCTTGCCCAATGATTCACAGCTAGCTAGGGACTAAACTGGGATTAGAAACAGGTCTCCCAACTCTCATCTGTGCTCCTCATCTAAAGGTTTACAAAGAAACTGGACCAAATATAGTACTTAAAAGTCTAATAGGATTAAGTGTTTAATTCATTCTATTCTAGTAAAGACATGCACATTCCTAAGGTAATGGAAGGAAAGAGAGAGGTAAAGGGGTTCAAAGACATGAAATTCCAGCTTGGAAAGAGATGAAAAACCTCATTGTCAAATTAAGATGTACAACCAAGAAAGAGTAAATAGCACTAACACTCTCTGTCACCAGTGTATATCTGATCTTTCTATGACAAATATGTGAATAGATATAATAAGTTAAAAACACTAGGTAATTTTTCACTTATCAATTTGGCAAAGATTGATAAAATAGTTAATCCCAGGATTGGGTCAAGAGTGTGGAGAAATAGCCCTGGCCGGTTTGGCTTAGCAGTTAGAGCGTTGGCCTGTGGACCAGAGAGACCCAGGTTCGGTTCCCACTAAGGGCATGTACCTCGGTTGCAGTGTGTCCCCGGCCCCAGTTGGGGTCGTGTGGGTGGCAATCACTCGGTGTGTCTCTCTCACATCAATGCTTCTCTCTCTCTCTTCCTCCCTCTCTCCCTTCCACTCTATCTGAAGATAAATGCAGAAATGTCCTTGGGTGAGGATAAAAAACAAAAACAAACAAACAAAAAAAGAGTGTGGAGAAATAGCCCTTCTTAATACCACAGGTGAAAGTATAAATTGGTATAACTGTTCTTTTGGGGCAGTTTGGCAATATGTTTTCAAAAGTCTTTAAAAATGTACACCCAGCAATTCCACTTTGAGAATTTATCTTAAGGAAATAATAGTACTATTTTCCAAAGACATAAAAATAAGGATGTTGATCATAATTTAAAATAGTAGCTAACATTTATTGAAAATTACATCACTTAATCCTCACAACTATTATTACTTCCATTTTACAGTTAACATGCTCAAGGTTGCAGAGTAAATGGAAGAGCTGGGATCTGAATAGCCAGTACTGCACACCTAAGCCAAATCAAGACCATAGAGGCCTTAATAAGCTATGCCAAAGCAGTCAGGCTTCGCTCAAGGTAAGCGATGGGAGAGCCCTTGAAAGATTTTAAGTAGGAGAAATGACAGGACCAGATCTGCATTTTGCTATATAAAGAATAGTTTGGTGGGGAGGACATAAAGCAAGATAAGAGACACTTGTACAAGTTAGAAAATTAAATATAAATGAAGACAGATTCAAGAGATATTAAAGAACTAGAATCAAAATGATCTAGTAACCAGTTAGATCTGAGCTGTTAAGGGAGAAGGCAGTATCAAGGATGACTCCTAGGTTTCTGACTTGAGCAAATGGGTGAATGATGGTGCTCCTTACTAGGGCAGTTGGAAAGGTGGGAAGTTGAATTTTAAGCATGTTGACTTCAAAGTGCCTATGGAACCTCTAGAGCAGTGGTTCTCAACCTTCCTAATGCCGCGACTCTTTAATACAGTTCCTCATGTTATGGTGACCCCCAACCATAAAATTATTTTCGTTGCTACTTCATAATTGTAATTTTGCTACTGTTATGTCTTAGGCGACCCCCGTGAAAGGGCCGTTCGACCCCCAAAGGGGTCGTGACCCACAGGTTGAGAACTGCTGCTCTAGAGGAATAGACTGTTGCATCTATGGGTCTGAAGCTCGCAGGCCATGTCTGGGCAGGAGATATAGATTTGGGATCCATTTGGCATATTTTAGTTGCAGTTGTGGCCAGGGGATGTGATCATGCAGTAAGAGTAAGAGAAGAAAGGTGTTGGGAATCAAGGAAATACTGATGTTTCAGCAAGAGGCAATCCAAAAGAAGCTAATAGGGAGGCTGAGAAGGAGAAACTAGAAAAGCAGAAAGAAAGAAAATCAGTGGACATGGCTGTTACAGAAGGCCAAGAAAAGAGTTTCAAGCAGGAAAGAGTATATTTCCATTGAGTTAATGCCCAGAGAAGCTCCGCTAGATAGGTCTACAAAGACTTTCTTTGATTCAGCAGCAGTGACTATGGAGAGAATGGTTTCACTGAAAACAGTCTTGCCTCTGCAAGATTTTGGTGAGTTGCAAAGGGAATAAGAAGGAAGAAAATGGAAACAGTAGAGTAGAAACTACTCTTTCAAGAAGCTTGACTGTTTGAAGAGTAGAAAAAGTGGATAATACCTAGCTATGGATAGATGCAAGATGCTTAAACCCTACAAGGATCCTAATGTCCTGATAACCAGACTGTTTGGTTTTAATCAAACAATTCATAACCAACAGGTATTAGAGAAGTACCCTTAGAAATGAGAATTTCTCAGTTGAAATCTCAGGAAAGTTGCAGATGGACTTTTGCTATCTACAGCCCAAACTTTATTTTCAGTATTATGTAGAACACACATTTGGTGTTCACGTCCAGGTTGTTTTGACAAGTCTTTTAATAACTGTGAAGTATTAAGGATAAAAGAATTATCATTTCTAATACCAGGTGTATTCATCTTTTAAAGGCTGAAAAATTCTTTTATAACCAGAAAAAAATGATGGTGGTAGTAGGAGGGAAAGTAAACAAATGAAAGGCTAAAAATATTTGTGGATTTTGCTTCTTTTCATGTGATCCTAAAGGAAAATAATTGGAATGAACACAGTGATTCCTTTTTCTCTGACAAAAGGATATGAAAAAAAAAAAATCATGTCAGTTTTTGAAGATCAGGGATTTTTAAGTAATTTTTCTATTTCCAAGTAAATATAGGCCTCAGTGTGCTCAGTTTTAAAATTCGCAGTGGCTTTCTGGACCAACAATGACAACATTCAATAACAACATTCACGTTTATAACTGTATATAAATATTTCCCTTTAGGAACAGTCTTTTTAAAAATATGTTATTATTGATTTTTTTTTTTTTTTAGGGAGAGAGAGAAAGATAGAAACATTGATGTGAGAGAAACATCGATTGGCTGCCTCCTGCACACCCCCTACTAGGGATCGAACCTGAAACCCAGGCATGTGACCACACCAGGGATTAAACCAGGACCTCTCAGTCCATGGGAGGGCATTCAATCCACTAAGCCACACCGTCTGGGCTAGGAACAGTCTTTAACAAGTAACTGAACCTTTTGTTCAATGTTGGTTAAACAGCAAGATAGGATATTCTGATCAAATAGCAAAAAGGTACTTTTTAATTTTGTCTAAAATCAGTTTTTTAATGTATTGAAGATAAAGGTCTAGTCTTCTTTAGGTCACTGAGTTTTAGGAATATCTTAAACCACTACTATAAAGAAACTAGAAATTAAACATAATTTGAAAATAAACTAATATTGCCATGTTAAATCAAATACACAACAATTAGCTCTTTTGTATGAGGTATATACTGTGTTTTTAACTCTTGTAACAACCTTAAGAATTAGGTATTATTATTATCTTCCTGTTTTACAGTGGAGGAAGTTGAGGCTAAGAAAGGTTAAAGAGTTAGCCCAAAGACACATAGCTAGGAAATAGCAAGTTAGAACTCAAACACTGGTTTTGCTGCAGGAGGTTTTGTTGAGATAAACAGAAATACAAAATGTAAGGCATTAAAAAATAACATTATAAACAATTTTAGAATGCACTTCTGTGATTATTGGTCTAGTTTACTCAGGTATGTGCTACAAACCTGGAAAATAAATGAGAGCTCACTGAGCTGAGACAGGATAGTCATCCAGCTACAAATTCCAGCTCTGCCACATACTGGCTCTGTGACTTGAGGGACACTTAGTTTCCTCATCTGTAAAATGAAGGTCATTAATACAAACCATCCAGAGCAGTTGTGAGGTTCAAACGAATACCAAGTAAAGCACCAACTATAGTACATAGCCCACAGTATAAACCCTCACCACATACTGATTCCTTCCTTTTTAGGAAGGCTGTGTGTAGAGCTGACTTAGATCTTGAACAATAGATTGAATTGGGATATTAAATGAGAATGGGGAAGCTCATTCCAGGAAGAGAAAACACACAGTCAGAGACACAGCAGGGAAAGAGTGTTTAAAATAGTTTAACTGAAGCAGAACATTTATATTCAGTAGTACATAATAAGCCTGGAAAACAGTTTGGGGCCAGATTACATAGGGCCTCAGCCAAAGAATTTAGCTTTTATATTATAAGTAGCAGGAAATGGTGGAAAATTTGGTTTCTTTTTTAAAAATTATTCTTCATTGGCCTTAATTTCTATTATAAAGCAATACGTGTGCATTGCTAAAGTCTATTAATTATAGAAAAGTGTCAAGTGTAAAAAAGAAAATACAAATCACTTTATTCAATAGTTACCCTTAGGAGAGTGAGGAAATTATTTTATTGCTAAATCCTTTGGTAGTATTTTGATTCATTTTTTCTTTTACCATGTACATTTATTTTAAAACTAATAATGAAGTTCATAAATACATAGAAAACACTAAGCACATTTACCTGTTTTTTGTTTGTTTGTTTAATGCAAAGGTTTGCCTCTAAAAAATAGAACTGCGTATTTGGGTTGGTCAGATGACCAGTGAGAGCTCCCCAGTGCTGGAACAAATGAAGTGTGAGCTACACATTTATATGATATAATGTTTGCTTATCTTTATTATGTATCTTGTCCTATAATTTCAACCTATAGTTGTAAATGTTTTTTTCTTTTAATTTTAATATAATGAAATTATTTAATTTATTTAATTTTATTTCATAAAAATATTGCTACCACCACACTGTCCAAGGATAAACCTCTAGGGACATTTAGGTATACCTTCTCCAGTTTAAAGGTTTGGACTTAGAAACGGATGGGATGAAAGTAGGATTTTAGGTGGCTTAGTCTGACCAAAGAATATTAGAAAGATCTAAGAAAGGGGATCATGGAATAAGATAGACCATATTGGGCTATGGCAACAATTCAGGCATAAGTCTAAAAGGGCCAAGACTGGTACGGTGCCAATGGACGTGGAAAGAAAGCAATAAATGAAAGAAATAGCACAGAGGGACAATTGAGAGGACTTGGTGATTCATGCGCTATGGAGGGTGAAGAAGATGAGTAATGAAAGATGATGCCTTTGTTCGTTTATATAAGCTTCAATTTCCTCATCTATAAAATGGGGTTAATAATTGTACCTTCCTCACAGGGTTGTTAGGAGGATTAAATGCATGACATCTGAAACACTTAACACAATAACTGGAATGTATTCTCAGTAAATGTTATTGTTTTTATAGCTGTTGAGTCTAGATGACTTGATTAATAACAAAATTCTTATAAGAAATAGAAAACAGGGTGGTCTGATTGAGGTGAAGGAAGTGGGGTTGACCTATATTTTAGCTTTATGTCAAATTTAGGTTTATGGCAGACAGTGAATTTTAAGCATTCAGCAAGAAGCCACCACCGGCCAGTGATGCTTCTAGGAAGACTCCATGTTCATGAAAAGCAGACATATGGAGAGTGGATATCCACCGCAAAGCATTCTCTACACCTCTCCCTACAGCCTCCATTTATTAGTAGAAATTACCCTGACTAGTGAACAATCTTTGCATGTATTGACTTCCTGGCTGAATGGCTCTCCAGACAGGACAGATATGAAGGTAGGGAAGCACCTAGGTTTTGGAAGCAGATCTATTTGAACCCCAGCTCTTCTTATTGTTGTCTGATTTCAAGAAAATTAACTCTCTAAGCTTCAGTTTTCTTGTTTACAAAATGGAATAGTAAAAATTGCCACCTGCCCTGGCTGGTTTGGCTCATCTGTTAGAGTGTCAGCCGAGGACCAATGAGTCTCAGTTCGATTCCGGTCAAGGGCACATTCCTCAGTTTCGGTTTGTCCCCAGCCCTGGTCAGGGTCGTGCGGGAGGCAACCAGTCAATGTGTCTCTCTCATGTCGATGTTTCTCTCTCTCTCTCTCTCTTTCCCTTCCTCCCTCCCACTCTGTCTGAAAATAAATGGAAAAATATCCTCGGGTAAGGATTAAAAAAAAAAAATTTGCCACCTCATAGGGTTAAATGGGAGGATTAAATGAGACTATTTAACTGCAATCCTTTAAGTATATCAAATACCAAGTATGGCTATTAATCCTGTCTCTCCTGGAAGTTATGAGTTATATTTATATTTTTTCTCCATCCTGTATGGGACCAAACATGAGAAGCACTCTCTACTAACTGCTGATCACTTTGCCCCTTTGACATTGATCTTCAGCCTCTCCCTATGTCTTCAGATTCTCAGTCCCTTTGGGAATTTTATTTTATTTTTATTATTATTTTTTTTATCCTCACCCGAGGACATTTTTCGTTCAGATAGAGTGGGAGGGAGAGAGAGGAAGAGAGAGAGAGAGAAACATCGACGTGAAAGGGATACATCGAGGGCTGCCTCCCACACAACCCAACCACGGCTGGGGACAAACTGCAACCGAGGTACATGCCCTTAGCGGGAACCGAACCCGGGTCTCTCTGGACCGCAGGCCAACACTCTAACCGCTAAGCCAAACCGGCCAGGGCTCCTTTGGGAATTTTAAAGGTTGCCCATGATTGTGTGAAATCCCAGAATACCAGGCAGCATTTTTTGGGCAAAATGGTCTGTCAGCCTTTGGTTGGAGAAACCCTTTGTATTAGTTTTCTGTTGCTGATGTAAATAAATTACCACAAACTTAGAGGTTGAAAACAACACAGATTTATTATCTTATAGTTCTGGAATTCAGACATCTAAAATGGGTCTCACTGGATGCTTTACGGGAAAATCCATTTTCTGGCCCTTCCCAATTTTCTGGCTGCCACATTACTTGGCTCATGGACCCTTCTTCCATTTTCTTTTTCTTGTTTTTGTTTGTTTGTTTGTTTTTTGTTTTTTTTTCATTTATCTTCAGATAGAGTGGGAGGGAGAAAGAGAGAGCGAGCGAGAAAACATCAATGTGCGAGAGGCACATCAATCGGCTGCCTCCCGAACGACCGCAACCAGGGCCAGGGACCGAACTGCAACTGAGGTACGTACCCTTGACTGGAATCGAGCATGTGACTCTTTGGTCTGAGAGCCGATGCTCCAACCACTGAGCCAAACTAGCCAGGGCCCTTCTTCCATTTTCAAAACTAACAACAGTGGCTAGAGTTCTTCTCACATCATTAACCCTTCTCTCTGGTTCTCCACTTCCCCCTTTGCCCATATAAAGGACTCCTGAGATCACATTGGGCCCACCTGAATAATCCAGAATAATTCCCCTTTGTTAAAGTCTACCAATTAGCAACTTTAATTCCCTTTGCACTTTTAATCCCCCCTTGCCATGTAGCCTAACATTCACAGGTTCTGAGGATTAGGACAAGGACTTTGAGGGGCCATTATTCTACCTAACACACCTTCCATAAAGAAAAGTTCAGGGAGGTTTGCTCCTGTTTTGTCTCTCTTCCTTGTAAGACCTACATGATTCACCAAATGATGAACCATCGATCAAGATTTGACCATTGTCCTTTGAGATGACATGGAGGGACCTGGAGAGTATTATGCTAAGCAAATAAGCAAGTCAGAGATCACATGATCTCACTTATTTGTAAAATATAATGAACAAAAACAAGCTGATGAACAAAATAGACCCAGAGACATAGAAGTAGGGTTCAGACTGACAAACTTCGGAGGAGAGGGCGGGGAGGGAAGAGATAAACCAAAGAACTTATGCATGTAAGCATAACCAATGGACATAGACAACAATGCTGGGGCGGGGGAAGGGTGTCAATGGGGGAAAAAGGAGAAATATCTGTAACAAAAATAAATTAATTAAAAAAAAGATTTGACCATTGTAATAGTCATAATTAGGAGTATTTCATGCTGAGATTGTTATTCTGGTCTCATCCTGACTCTGCTCCATGCTCAAAGATATATTTGCAGCCAAACACAATGAATATTAACCAGCTAAAATTTTAAAAAGAAATAATGAGCCCTGGCCGGTTTGGCTCAGCGGTTGGAGCGTCAGCCTGTGGTTCAGAGAGACCCAGGTTCGGTTCCCGCTAAGGGCATGTACCTCGGTTGCAGTTTGTCCCTGGCCCCTGGTTGGGTCGTGCAGGAGGCAGCCACTCGATGTGTCCCTTTCGCATCGATGTTTCTCTCTCTCTCTCTCTCTCTCTTCCTCTCTCTCCCTCCCACTCTGTCTGAACAAAAAATGGAAAATAAAATAAAAAGAAATAATGATTCCAGTAAATCTTCTCCAGCATAGGAAAGAAAGGTTTATCATCAAGCATTAATTTTTTTAAAATCTTTATTGTTGAGAGTATTACAGATGCCCCCTCCCTGCCCCCCCCCACCGCCGCTGCCTTTTTCCCCAATTGCTCCACTCCACCCGGATCAAGCATTAATTTTTACAAATGATATGAATGTCCATTTCATTTCTGAGACTAAACTACCCCACAAGTCCACAGTGATCATTACCAATACATATTTCTTATTTCTTTAACAGAACCTCAACAGCAGTGTTTAGCTTCAATTGATGATTAATGGACAGAAGAGGATGTCTTAAGAAAAACAGGTGAAAAATATCAGGTTGAAAGGCAAAGCATGTAAATATATCAGAGACTGGATTTTTTTTAAGGGGTAAAAGGCCATCAGTACTATTTTAGGAGTACCAGGAGTTCAAACACTGTAGTTGGAAGTGGGTAAAACCTCTATACCTTTGAATTTCACTCTGAAATTCAGTATTCCTGCCTTTTAATTTCTTTTATCTCTGAGGCATATAAATGTGCTAAAAATAAATTGGTCCAAATCCCCAGTGAAGATAATTTTTAAAATTTTTAATGGTTTGTCCCAATTTTCTACTGGGTAAAAGGCTAGCTTTAGTATGTCATTGAAAGGCTATCTAGCTTGAAAAACGAGAGGCTAGCACTTAATTTTTTTTTTTATAACTTTGGGCAGGAAGAGAAGGAAAGGAGAGAGAGCTAACAAGTGTTGAGCATCTCTTATTGCCAAGCACTATGTTTACATACAATTATTTCACTTAATTCTCACTACAACCCCCAGTAGGTAGGCATTGTTACCCTACTTTAAAGATGAGGAAATGGAGGCTCCAAGAATCCCCCAAATCACACAGCTAAAAAATGGTAGCACTGAGATGACAGTCCAATTCTACCTGACTCCAAAGCCCACAGATCTTCCCTCCACCATCCTCAACTGCTCTTTCCTGAACCCCAAGTTTCCTTATCTACAAAATAAAGGAGTTGAGTTAGATGATCTCTGACGCTCCTCACAGCTCTTACTGTATGGCCTTCATGGCTGAGGGGAGAAAGGAGAATCAGGAAGGGGTCCCAGGCACTAGGGCAAACATCACCTCTCCCAGTGGGAAGGCACTGGGACTCCATGTCCTATCTGTACTGTCCTGACTCCCTGACTGATGGAAGGAGTCTGGTGCTGCTGACAGCACCATAAATGATGACGGGCTCCCAATGCTCACTACTTTAACAAAGAAACAGGTCTCCTATATTTCCTCTGTGGAGCCACTTTTTATGAATTCACAATTCTAAAACAAATTGTCAACACTTATTGTTGAGAATCTTATTGTGCCCAACACTGAGTTAAACTGTACTGAGAAGCTCCACAGGAGACCACAAAGGAGTGTAAGAGATAGTCTGTCTTCTCAGGAGCTTACAACTAGCTGGGGGGACACAACGAACACAGAGAATTTTTAGAA
The DNA here is from genome assembly GCA_030848825.1 of Tadarida brasiliensis. Taxonomy (NCBI): domain Eukaryota; kingdom Metazoa; phylum Chordata; class Mammalia; order Chiroptera; family Molossidae; genus Tadarida; species Tadarida brasiliensis. The sequence continues at coordinate 28,423,399 of CM061263.1, forward strand.
GACAATGGGTAAGACAGGACTAAACTGTGTAGTCTAGACACTATGTACTACAGGAGTTCAGAGACAGGAGATCAATGTAGGCGCAGTACTAAAGAAGGCTTTGTGAGAACTGGGGCAAAGACAATGTTCTTTACCTTGCATCTGGACTAGTCTTTCTTGGCCTTCACCGTAATTGTGAAATCCTGGTATGAACCTTTCACATAGTTACGACATTTTCAGTTTGGGAGGCTGCTGTGATGTCCTTCATATCACGTCATCTGAATGCCACTTTATCTTTATTGGTACATTTGGGAGGGGTAAAACCCCAATGGTATGCAAACACCATCATGGATACTTGCTTCAAGCCATGGGAAGTTTCATGCAAAACCAGTTTCTCAATAGGGCAAATGTTGTGTAAAGGTATAAGAAGCTTGAAAAACTAGTTAAAGGCAAAGCCTGTCACAGCAAGAACAAAATTTGAATGGGGACACTTTCCTGTCTGTATCAGGTATGATCCGCCTCTAGACCCTCAATTGTGGAGACCCCATCCTTAAGCATTTCCCCAACACTTTGGCCCAGAGGCCATTGGACCTTGTCCCATGCAGCAGGAATTCCTTATCCCCTACCCCCTATTCTGCCCACCTTCAGGTGCCACTCTACTGATAAGAGACTCTAGTTCTGAAACATTGTTTCAGAATTCTGGCTCCTTCCTCACCCTCAAACAATGAATGTGTTTCCCTTTTTCCAAATTCCACCCTAAATATAATCAGGGAACGTGATCTCAAGAGATAGTCTGAGTTGATAAGATAGTCTAGTAGATTAAATATACACTGTATTTACTGTGTATTCTGAAACAATGCTAGACTGAGGAACATCTTCCAAACTACACAGGAAACAGTATCTGAGTGTACCATATATGAATCAAAGGTAACTGGTTCGGAACAGTGAGAAAGCAGTAAATACAGAAGTAATGAGGGAAAGTTTCATGGAAGCACAGAATTTAGGATAGATCTTAAAGAATGGGAAGAATTTGGGTAGGCAGGGAAGAGAAATTATGACATTCTAGAAAAGACAAATACCATAACCAAAGGCAAGGAAAGTGGAAGATGTTTTCATGGAAAGTCAAGGTGGTCAGCCTGTCTGGAGGAAGGGTGGCACAGGAATGCTTAGCAAGAATTAGTGGGAAATGAGATCATATAGATAAGATGAATTCATCAACAAACTTAGCAAACATTTATTAAGTGTGATTAGGTGTCAAGCAACAGGTCTCTTGCACATAATAATAGTACTAGCTTATGCCTATTACAGCTTACAATGTGCCAGACATATATTAAGCACTTTATATATATTATCTTATTTGATTCTCACTACAGACCTAGGAGGTATGCACTGTTGTGTCTCTATTTTACAGATGAAAAACATGAAGCCCAGAGAGGTTAAGGAAGTTGTTCCCAGTCACATAGTTACTGAGTAGAAAAGCCTGGAATTGAACCAAGGGAATCAGCTCAAATGTGGGTTCTGAACTCAATGCTAACTTGCCTCCACATGTATTTATCTCATTAAATCCTCATAAAACTCCCTATGATACACATATTATTATCCCCATTTTGCAAATGGGGATCCAAGACTCCAAGATGTAGTGAAGAGCTCAAGGTGGTTCTGATGAGTACAAAGCTAGGATCTGAAAGCAGGTCCATTAATTCTAAGTCCATTAAACTTCCCATTACAATATAGCTGCCTGGCAGAAGGATTTTCTAGAATGGGATCAAATTAGGGAAAACTTGAACAGCCTGATAAGGGTAAGAAGCCTACATTATAGGAATAGGGAAGAACTTCAGGGTTTTGAACAGACATGACTTGATTAATGAAGATAGGTCTAGGTCTGGCATCAGCCCGGCACAGGAAACTCAACCAGGGGAAGAGTGGACACAGCATTAGATGATATTAGAGGTGGTAAGGACCTAGAAGTGGGCATGGAGTGGAGGAGGGCAGAAAGGACAGATACCATGGTATCTGTCAGATTTTTAAAGGAAAATCTGATTGTTCTTAGAGGTTGAATGGCAAAGAAAGATTAAATCAAAGAGGACTTTGGCTCTTATCTAAATGATTTAATGAACTATTATTGACAGGGACTCAGAGGTTATAAGAGCTGCTGGTTTGTAGTAAAAGATGAAGGTTGTTTTTGGACATGTTGCAATATGCTTGGCAGAACAATGGCTGGCGCATTCCGGAGGAAATGACCAGTGTGCAGTCAGGGATATGGGATTCGAGCCCAGGTAGAGAGAAGAAGCTGTCAGTCATATCTGACAAATAAGCTATGCAGGATCACTGAAGGGGAAGACAAGTCTGATCCCAGGAAAAATAGGTTTTCCATTGTCAGAATAAACCAGGAGTCAGAGAACAAAAATGCAGTATAATGAAAGAAAGCAGGCCCAAGGGCAAGCCACAGGTCTGGACAAGTGGTTAGGGCCAAGGCAGAGATAAAAATTAAAGGGACACAGCAGCAATTACAGTCTCACCCTGTAACAAGGAGAAATGACCACTGAATAATTTCCTGTCCTGTTTCTGGTATTTTGGGGTGTTCCCCTATTGCAGGAACCAAGCCCAGCTTAACTGATGGGACCCTGCAGAATAATCAAGAACTTGGCTAGCAGAGAACATACAATCTACATCAGCATAGGAAGAGAACTGAATAATCAGAAAAGGCTTCTCCACTGAATTGTATATTTAAAAATGGTTACAGTGGCAAAATTCATGTTATGCATATTATACCACAATTAAAAAAAAAAAATAGAAAGACCTCTCCTCTGTGGATCCCACAAAAATCTCCAAAAACCCATCTAATTTAGCATCTCCTAGACTTACCCCTTTTGGTTCAAGATCTTGATTTCCTTGCCCAAGTTGGTGACGGTGCTGCTGAGATGATGGAGGAATTTAAGAAGCCAGGGATGCTGAAGCTACCTAGCTCCCATGTCCCTTCCAATCTGGAAAGAAAGTGGGATGGTCAATTGAGGCTAATGTGCAGTGGAAACTCCTCTTCTGGCCTTTCTGCTACCTCTGTCCTTTTTCCAGAACATTGAGAATGGTATCCATTGGTCATAGCCCCACCCTCTGTGACCTCTTCTGCCTGACCGAGTTAAGAAAGTGAGACACAGAGCAACCTAGTCAGTACCTGGGAGGGACTTACCTGGGGCAGGAACCTGGGAGTCCTGTGATTTCAGTTCTTGCTTATTGCCCTTCAGAATCATCTTTTTAAGGTTCTAGGGTATTTCTTCTAACTGGCTTCACAGAAATCACCTCCAAGTCTATATACAGTTCCTTTCCTGCTTAGTATATAATCTGTTCCTGGGTCAGGGGTTCTCCATAAACCAGGGCAGCCTAAAGGGACTCTGACACTCTTGGAAGTAGCTAGATGGGGTTCCTCCTCAAGTGAGGAAATGGGGCCCAGGATTGTTGAGTAGCTTGCCCAAGGGCATACACCTGGTTAATTGCAGAACAAGAAGGAAATACAGGCTCTCTGATCCACTCTCTAAATCTCTTAGCTAGACAAAGAGATTACAGTTGAAATATTTGGAATTCTATTTTTATTAAAGCTTTGCTTCCCCATGATTGGTCTCTTTTGCTGCCTTTTTCTCAAAAGAAGTTTAAAATTCCTGAAAATGTCAGCTTAGGGGTCCAGAAGAGAATGGTAGCAGCACTGATGGAGGGAGGAAGCTCACTGGTTACCCACAAAACCATCACAGACTGCCTATTATGCTGTGGCTAGAACTTGGATCCATGCCCTCCCTCAGCCCGTATACAGCAGCGCCTAGTAAGGGGGCCCTGTGTATAGGGCTCTCTAGTCCTTTCTGTCATTGCCTCATGTTGACCTTGATTTCTGCTTCTGAAATCCTTGATTACCAATGTCAATAGGCAGCTAGTTGGCTTGGGAGGGGCCCTCCAAGGCTATGGCAAGATAGAGGAATGACAGTACAGCTCACCATAGACACATGTATCAGGAAAAACTGGTTGCTCAAGCTTGCTACCTCAAGAAAAACAGTTTTGTGTAAAGCTTGACATGGTGCGAAATAGATGTACGCAAGTTTGTCTCATTGCCACACTTGTTTTGGGAGGTATCTGTAGGTCATTTCAGCACAGAAAGATCTCCCCACACCCCAGACTGGTCAAGCTATAAAGTCAACCAGCTAAAAATGGATTATCTGTGTTCATTGAGCCTATTATATCCTTTCTATGGGCATTTCCTGAAAATGTAGCAATTCAGGGTTAGAACTTTACAGTCATAGAGTCATGCACTTAGAAAATCATAGAGTCGCCCTGGCCAGTTTGGCTCAGCAGTTAGAGCATCGGCCCGCGGACCAGAGAGTCCCAGGTTCGGTTCCCGCTAAGGGCGTGTACCTCAGTTGCAGTTTGTCCCCGGCCCCGGATGGGGTCATGTGGGTGGTGACCAGTTGATGTGTCTCTCTCACATTGATGTTTCTCTCTCTGTCTTCCTCCCTCTCTCCCTCCCGCTCTATCTGAAGATAAATGCAAAAAAAAAAAAAAAATTAAAAAGAAAATCATAGAGCTGTGTGAGACTTGGAAATCATCTAATCCAGCCCCTAATCTTGCAGATAAGGAAACTGAAGTTTCTCATTATTAGGATATTATACTTCTACTATACAGCCAAAGATTATGTTCATTTCTCTACAAGCCAAAATGGTACGGTTGGCTCCACAGAGCTGGCGGTTAACCTAAAACCCATGGTATTTTTCATATAAACCACTGCTCAACTAGATTTTCCCCATACCAGGTTTATACCATTAATTTCCTAAAATGTTGTTTACATTTTCCCTTTTCATTCCATTTTGCTAGTTTTAATTCCATATTCCAATCTATAAGTAAGTTTTGTTCCGTGTTAAGCTTTTAAGTGTGTTTGGGAAAGGGGAAGTCATATGCACTTTGCAGAGTGCTTGCTATCCCATTTAATAGCTAAATTATTATAAATAAAACTCTATAAAAAGCATTTAATTTGGAATTCCCCACCTAGTTTTCCAGACCCTCAAGGAAGGTGGTCACTTTTCTCCCTTGTTACATGAAGGAGCTCTAGAATGGGCTTTTCCTCTGCAGGGCAAAAGGATATTCTCACAGCTTGTCTCCTACTGGGAACTCATGTGCCTAGGGTAATGCGGTGAAAGAAAGGCCACCTTCTAAACTCCAGAGTCTAGCAGTCTTTTTCATGTCCATTTTGATACAACATTTAATAGTTAATCTTTAAGTATTTATCCACAGAAAAGGAAAACACTAATTTGAAAAGATTTATGCACCCGATGTTCATTGCAGCATTATTTACCATAGCAAAGATATAGAAGCAATGTAGGTGTCCATCAATAGATGACAATTGCTACAATAAAAAAAGAATGAAATCTTGCCATTTGCGACAATATGGATGGATCTATGGGGTATTACACTGAGTGAAATAAGTCAGGCAGAGAAAGACAAATACCTTATGGTTTCACTTACATGTGAAATCTAACAAAACAAACCAAAAACAGACTCACAGAAACAGAGACCAAAGGGATGGTTACCAGAAGGGAGGGGGTGGGGGATGGATGAAAAAGGGAAGGGGAATACAGTCAATAACATTATGATAAGTTTACATGGTGACGGATGATTCTAGAATTAGCAGGGTGATCACATTGTAAGGTATAAAAATGTTGAATCACTATATTGTACACCTGAAATTAATATAACCAATTTACGATTGTATATACCAACTTTACTTAAATTAATAGAAAAAGTTTATCTTCCATTAGCCATCAGAAGTAGAGGAGTTGAGAAATTTAAGAGTGGGGAGGAAAAAAGGAAGAATTTCCTAATCTCTTTTGTATTCAAAAGGACATCTGCTATGTGCAAAAGGAGAGTCAACTTGAGTAATATTTGTGATGACTTTATATATTGTAAATAGCCAGAACCCTAGGCATTACCCCTGTCTTCTTCCTCTCCTTCATTCCCCATATCTAATAATAAAAATGGCTAACATTTATCAAGTACTTACTATGTGCCAGATACTGTGCTATGAACTTTATAAGCCTGACTAATTTAATCCTCATAAGAATTGTCATGATTTTAACAGATGAGACGACTGACACTTTTAAGAGATTAAATTACTTACTTGAACTCATATATCTAGGGATGGTGGGACCAGATTCACAACCAGGGTATTGTGACTCCAGAGCCCAAAAGTGTACCCACTATAAATTCAGTCCAGGTTCTCTGGGAAAGCCATCGGACCCTTATGAATCGGGGAAGGAAGGAAGGAAGGAAGGAAGGAAGGAAGGAAGGAAGGAAGGAAGGAAGGAAGGAAGGAAGGAAGGAAGGAAGGAAGGAAGGAAGGAAGGAAGGAAGGAAGGAAGGGAGAGAGGTTGGTTGGTTGAATGGAAGAATCTTAGACTATAGTGCAGTTCTAAGAAAGTTCACAAAGCTGATGAAACATCTTAGAACTAAATTTGCCCATCAGAGAAGTCCCACATTCCCAGGGATGGGCATGCCTTAGTATCCTCCCACACTCAGTCATGAAGCAGCCTGCAGGCAGCATGACCTTAGCAAGAAGCAGTGATGGATTAGCAGTCGATGTACCTTTCTGAGAGGTACATTTTCATTGCTGCTGCATTATGCTACACTATCTCTTCAAACAAATCTGTTGGTTTTTTTCTTCAACAGATGTCTTTACTAACTGCCCTAGTTCACGCCTCTGTCATTGCTCTCCTAGACAATTCCAATAACACTTTAACTTATCTCCCTACTTCCACTCTCAATACCCTTAAAACAATTTCCTGTAACACTACCAGGATGATCTTTCCAATATATAAATCCAGCTATGAATATATCCGAAGAAGCCTGAAACACTAATTCAAAAAAATATAGGTACCCCTGTGTTCACTGCAGCATTATTTACAATAGCCAAGATTTGGAAGCAACCCAAGTGTCCATCAGTAGATGAGTGGATAAAAAAGCTGTGGTACATTTACACAATGGAATACTACTCAGCTGTAAAAAATAAGGAAATCTTACCTTTTGCAACAGCATGGATGAACCTTCAAAGTATAATGCTAAGTGAAATAAACCAGTCAGAGAAAGACAAATACCATGATTTTGCTTATAAGTGGAATCTAATGAACAAATTAAACTAACAAACAAAATTGTTTTTTGGTGTTTTTTTTAATCCTCACCCAAGGACATTTTTGCACTTATCTTCAGATAGAGCAGGAGGGAGAGAGGGAGGAAGAGAGAAAGAGAGAAACATCCATGTGAGAGCGGGGACAAACTGCAACCGAGGTACGTGTCCTTAGCAGGAACCAAACCCAGGACTCTCTGGTCCGAGGGCTGACGCTCTAACTGCTGAGCCAAACTGGCCAGGGCTAACAAACAAACCTGAAACAGACTCATATAGAGAACCCACTGATAGCTGTCAGAGGGGAGGGAGTTGGGGGTCTAGGTGAAAATACAAAACTCATAGACAGACAACAGTATGGTGATTATCAGAGAGAAAGGGGGATAGGGGAAGGTAGGAGAAGATAAAGGGGGGGTACATGGTGATGGAAGGAAACTTGACTTGGGGTGCTGAATACACAATACAATATACAGATGATATAGAATTGTACACCTCAAACCTATATAATTTTATTAACCAATGTCACCTCAATAAATTCCATTAAAATAAATAAATCCAGCTATGTCCTAAGCCAGTGTAAAAAACTAGGTTGAGACTTCATTTTGTCACCCTTAGAAAAAGTATAATGATCCTCTAGCATTTAAATGACAAGAATCTCACCAGCTTCTGTTAATTAGGTTAATTTCAAAATTGCCTTATATTCTTTTTTTTTTTTTTTACATAGAGCGGGAGGGAGAGAGGGAGGAAGAGAGAGAGAGAAACATCGACGTGAGAGAGACCCATCGAGTGGTTACCACCCACACGACCCCAACTGGGCCGGGGACAAACCTCAACCGAGGTACATGCCCTTAGCGGGAACCGAACCTGGGACTCTCTGGTCCATGGGCCGATGCTCTAACCGCTGAGCCAAACTGGCCAGGGCTCTTTTTTTTTTTTTTTTATCCTCACCTGAAGATATTTTTCTTTTTATCTTCAGATAGAGTGGGAGGGAAGGAGGGGGAGAGAGAGAGAGAGAGAGAGAGAGAGAGAGAGAGAGAAACATCAATGTGAGAGAGACACATTGACTAGTTGCCTCCCACACGACTGTGACCAGGGCTGGGGACGAACCACAACTGAGGTACGTGCCCTTGACCGGAATCGAACCTAAGACTCTCTGGTCCTCTGGCCGATGCTCTAACGGCTGAGCCAAACTGTCCAGGGCAAAATTGCCTTATATTCTTTTTGGGGAGATCATCATTATGATATTAATATATGGGGCTATTTCAGTGACTATATGTCATTCATCTGCTTAAAAAACCTTCAAACATTTATAAGATAAAACCAAAGTGACCCAGTCACTCTCAACTTCACCAACATCATCCCTACTACTCCTTACCTGATATTTAATACTCTAAAATACAGCACTGAATTATTAGCTCTTGCTATGCTGTATCACATCTCCATGCCTTTATTTATACTCTTCCCTCTACTTGGAATGCTATTTTCTCTCCCTTTTGTCTATTTAAACCCCATTATAGATTAGTTTGGCTGTCACCTCCTTGGTGAAGCTTTCCATGACTCATACATACCCAATTCAAAAGATCATTTCATCCAAGCTCTTGCACAACTCAGGAAGTCTATCTAAGGCACCCAGAAAGTCATCAAAGGAAGAGCTCATGACTTCACAAGGCAACTGGCTTTGTACTGTGCTCAGTCAAAGCCACTTCTTATTTTGAGTATATCAGTTCCTGTTTCCCCAGCTCTTCTGTGGATGGTGGTTAAAATAGTACCTATTTGAAGCTTCAAGATGAATGAAGAGTTAGAAGTTGGGAGCCTAACTGAGAAATTCCCTTGGCAGGTCCTAGAGAGGTGATGTCTAGTTTTGAACTTTCAGATCTTGGGGGCTTTTGGGAGGTGGGTAGGATGGGTGGAAATGATGATGAGGAAGGACAGAGCTTACCAACAAGCCATTGGTCATTTCCTTCTGGCTGTAATTTCTGAACCTTCTAACTTTATATTTCTGAACCCCCTACCTGTGACTCACAGATGTTTCAAAGAGACCTTCAGAATGCCTGTGAACTTCAAGAAAGGGAAGGCATAGGTAGAGGCAGGATGTAGCTTATGGTAAACCACATAAAGGTTAGAATTTGGCCACAGTGACTGCAGTTACTAAGATTCCAAAGATATCCTTAGTGCTTTTTGGTAAATCTCTCTTTTTCTAAGACTGAAAATTTGCATCTTGAACTAAATACATAGATGAGAACTACGTGGTATGGAGAAAAAGATAGTGTGTTCTGATACTGGGATCCTACATTTATCACCGTTACAGGATGAGAAGCATGATGAACATGAGCGTTCTTTCTCAACAGGCCTAGTGTTTATGATTTTCAGTAGGCTGTGCCTCTTTTTGTGCATTTCAGAAGGCTCAGTATGGTGACTGAGTGAACACCAGGACATTGTCAAGCAGTGTGTGCAGCCAGAAGTGTATATGAAAAATAGATATGACTCAATGTTGTTTATACCACAATATTGGAAATGAAAACAATAAAAATCATACTGGCAATTAACAATCATTAAGTTATCTTACCAGCCATTGTTACTCTGTACAAACAGAGCATACAATTATTATTATTTTTTTGGTTAATCCTCACTTGAGGATATTTTTCCATTGATTTTTAGAGAGAGTAGAAGGGAGGGAGGGAGAAAGAGAGAGAAACATCAATGTGAGAAAGGCACATCAATTGGTTGCCTCCCGCATGACCCTAATCGGGACCAGGGATTGAACCTGCAACTCAAGTACGTGTCCTTGTCCAGAATTGAACCCGTGATCCTTTGGTCCACAGGTAAGACTCTAATCACTGAGCCAAAGCATCCAGGACTACAATTACATTTTTTATTGGCACTTGAGTATAGATCATCTGGAAATATAAACATGAGAATAGAATGATGAAAGAAAATTAGTTCCATTAGATTTTAAAATTTTTTAAAATGTTTTAAAGACTTATTTTTCTAGAGTGGTTTTAGATTTACAATAAAATTGATAGGGAGGTACAAAGATTTCCCATGTATTCCCACCCATACATATGCGTAGCCTCTCCCATTATCAACATCACTATCCAGAACGGTACATTCTTTTTACCAAGGATGAAACTACATTGATATATAATAATTACCCAGTGCCTATACTTTACCTTAGGGATCACTCTTGGTGGTGTACGTTCTATGAGTTTGGACAAAGGTATAATGACATGTACCCACTATTGTGCAATATCGTTAGGAATATTTTCATGGTATAATAAAAACCTAAAGCCATTATATATATATATATAATTATTATTATTAATTTATTTTTGTTACAGATGTTTCTCCTTTTTTCCCCATTGCCACCCTCCTCCCCATCCCCTTACCCCGTCCCCAGCTTTGTTGTCCATGTCCATCAGTTATGCATATATGCGCTTAAGTTCTGTGGTTTATCTCTTCCCTCCCCCCCACCCCCTCTTCTGAGGGGTGTCAGTCTATATCCTACTTCCACATCTCTGGGTCTACCCTGTTCCTCAAACTGTTATGTTCATTATATTCCACAAATAAGTGAGATCATGTGATATTTGTCTTTCTCTGCTTGGCTTGTTTCGCTTAGGATAATACTTTCCAGGTCCCTCCATGTCTCAAAGGATAAGAGATCGTTCTTTCTTACAGCTGCATAGTACTCCATTGTGTATATGTACCACAGCTTTTTAATCCATTCATCCACTGATGGACACTTGGGCTGTTTCCAGATCTTAGCTATTGTAAATAGTGCTGCTATGAACATGGGGGTACATGTATTCTTTCTGATTGGTGTTTCAGGCTTCTTAGGGTATATTCCTAGAAGTGGGATCACTGGGCCAAATGGCAATTCAATTTTTAATTTTTGAGGTAACACCATAGTGTTTTCCACAGTGGCTGCACCAGTCTGCATTCCCACCAGCAGTGTACTAGAGTCCCCTTTTCTCCACACCCTCGCTAACACTTGTTGTTTGATGATTTGTTGATGGCGGCCATTCTGACAGGTGTGAGGTGATACCTCATTGTTGTTTTAATTTGCATCTCTCTGATGATTAGTGATGTTGAGCATTTCTTCATATGTCTCTTGGCCATTTGTATGTCCTGTTTGGAGAGGTGTCTATTTAGTTCCTCTGCCCATTTTTTAATTGGGTTCTTTGTCTTCCTTTTGTTGAGTTGTACGAGCACTCTATATATTTTGAAGATTAACCCCTTATCTGATGTATCATTGGCAATTATGCTCTCCCATACAGTGTGTTCCCTTTCTGTTTTGATGGTTGTTTCTTTTGCTGTGCAGAAGCTTTTGAGTTTGATGTAGTCCCATGTGTTCATTTTTCCCTTTGTTTCTGTTGCCTTAGGTGATGTATCAGTGAAGATTCTGCTGTGTATGATGTCCGAAATTTTGTTGCCTACATTTTTTTGCATGTAGCTGTCCAATTTTCCCAGCACCATTTGTTAAAGAGGCTGTCTTTACTCCATTGTATGCTCTTGCCACCTTTGTCAAATATTAATTGAGCATAATGTCTTGGGTCAATTTCTGGATTCTCTTTTCTGTTCCACTGGTATATATGCCTGTTCTTGTGCCAGTACCAGGCTGTTTTGATTACAGTAGCTTTGTAGTATAACCTGATGTCCGGTATTGTGATTCCACCTACTTTGTCCTTCTTTTTCAAGATTGTTGTGGCTATTCGGGGTCTTTTTTGGTTCCATATGAACTTTTGAAGTATTTGTTCTAGTTCTGTGAAATATGTCACTAGTATCTTGATGGGGATTGCATTGAATCTATAGATTGCTTTGAGTAATATGGACATTTTAATGATGTTAATTCTTCCAATCCATGAACAAGGTGTGTGCTTCCACTTTTTTATATCTTCCTCTATTTCTTTTTTCAATGTCCCGTAGTTTTCTGCAAGTAGGTCCTTTACTTCTTTGGTTAAGTTTATTCCTAGGTATCTTAATTTTTTTGCTGGATGGTAAATGGAATTGTTTTTTTAGTTTTTCTTTCTGTGAGTTCATCATTGGTGTATAAGAATGCCGTCGATTTCTTGACGTTAATTTTGTATTCTGATACTTTGCCAAATTCATTTATTAAGTCTAGTAGATTTTTGATGGAGTCTTTAGAGTTTTCTATATATAATATCGTGTCGTCTGCGAATAATGACAGTTTCACTTCCTCCTTTCCAATTTAGATTCCTTTTATTTTTTTCTTCACATCTGATTGCTGTGGCTAAGACTTCCAGTACTATGTTAAATAAGAGTGGTGAAAGTGGGCATCCCTGTCTTGTTCCTGTTCTTAAGAGAAATGTTTTTAGTTTTTGCCCATTGAGTATGATGTTGGCTGTAGGTCTTTCATATATGGCCTTTATAATGTTGAGATATGATCCCTCTATTCCCAAATTGCTGAGCGTTTTTATCAGAAATGGGTGCTGGATTTTGTCAAATGCTTTTTCAGCGTCTATTGATATGATCATGTGGTTTTTATCTTTCATTTTGTTTATGTGATGTATCACATTTATTGATTTGCGAATATTGAACCAGGTTTGCATCCCTGGGATGAATCCCACTTGGTCATGGTGAATAATTTTTTTGATGTATTGCTGGATCCGATATGCTAGTATTTTGTTTAGGATGTTGGCATCTATGTTCATCAGGGATATTGGCCTGTAGTTTTCTTTCTTTGTAGTGTCTTTTTCTGGTTTTGAAATTAGGATTATGCTGGCCTCATAAAACGAGTTTGGAAGTCTTCCTTCTTCTTGAATTTTTAGAAATAGTTTGAGGAGAATGGGTGTTAGTTCTTCTTTGAATGTTCGGTAAAACTCCCCCGTGAAGCCATCCGGGCCTGGGCTTTTGTTTGCTGGGAGAGTCTTGATTACATCTTCAATTTCCTTAGCTGTTATTGGTCTGTTCAAGTTTTCTATCTCTTCCCGGTCCAGTTTTGGGAGACTATGTGTTTCTAGAAATTTGTTCATTTCACTTAGATTGTCGAATTTGTTGCCATATAAATGTTCATAGTATTTGCTAACGATCCTTTGTATTTCTGTGGTGTCAGTTGTTACTTCTCCTCTTTCATTTCTGATTTTGTGTAGTTGGGTTCTCTCTCTTTGTTTCTTGGTGAGTCTAGCTAAGGGTCCATCAATCTTGTTTATCTTTTCAAAAAACCAGCTCTTTGTTTCATTGATCCTTTGAATTGTTTTTCTGGTCTCTATGTCATTTATTTCTGCTCTGATCTTTACTATTTCCTACCTTCTACTTGCTCTGGGGTTTTCTTTTTGTTTGCTTTCTAGTTCTTTAAGTTGTGAGGTTAGATAGTCTATTAGAAATTTTTCTTGTTTCTTGAGGTAGGCCTGGAGTGCTATGAACTTCCCTCTCAGGACTGCTTTCGCTGCATCCCATAGATTTTGTGTTGTTGTGTGTTCATTTTCATTGGTTTCCAGGAAGTTTTTAATTTCTTCCTTGATCTCCTCGGTAACCCATTCATTGTTTAATAACATGCTATTTAGCCTCCAAGTGTTCAAATGTCTTTGCATGTTCTTATTGCAATTGATTTCTAGTTTCATGCCATTGTGATTTGAGAAGATGCTTGATATGATTTCAATCTTCTTGAACTTGTAGAGACTTAGTTTGTGTCCTAACATGTGGTCTATCTTTGAGAATGTCCCATGTGCACTTGAGAAGAATGCGAATTCTGTAATTTGGGGATGTAATTCTCTGTAAATATCTATTAAATCCATTTGGTCTAGTGCTTCATTTTGAGTCTCTGTCTCCTTGTTAATTTTTTTTCTAGAGGATCTATCCAGTGATGTCAGCGGGGTGTTGCAGTCCCCTGCTATGATTGTATTGCTGTCGATTTCTCCTTTGAAGTCCTCCAGAAGATTTTTAATATATTTTGGTGCTCCTATATTGGGTGCATATATGTTCACCACGGTTATGTCTTCCTGTTAGATAGATCCTTTCAGTATTATGTAGTGACTTACTTTGTCTCTAGTTATGGCCTTCATTTTGAAATCTATTTTATCAGATATGAGTATTGCTACCCCAGCATTTTTTTCCTTTCCGTTTGCTTGGAAGATTTTTTTCCATCCTTTCAATTTCAGCCTATGTGAGTCTTTTGTTGTGAGGTGGGTCTCTTGTAAACCACATATATATGGGTCATGCTTTCTTATCCAATCCGCTACTGTGTCTTTTTATTGGATCATTCAATCCATTTACATTTAAAGTGATTATTGATATGTACTTATTTATTGCCATTTTTGTTTAGTGTGGTTCTATTTTCCTTCCTATTTCTTCTACTAATTACAGCAGTCCTTTTAACATTTCTTGCAGTGCTGGTTTGGTGCTAATGTATTCCCTTAGCCTTTTTTTTTTTTTTTTTTTGTCTGAGAACCTTTTTATTTGACCTTCTATTTTGAATGATAGCCTTGCTGGGTAGAGTAGTCTTGGATTCAGATCCTTGTTTTTCATGACCTTGATTACTTCATGCCATTCCCTTCTGGCCTGTAGTGTTTCTGTTAAGAAGTCAGCTGACAGCCTTATGGGGGTTCCTTTGTAGGTAACCTGTTGCTTATCTCTTGCTGCCTTTAGGATTCTCTCTTTGTCTTTAATTTTTGGCATTTTAATTACTATGTGTCTTGGTGTGGGCCTGTTTGGGTTCTTCTTACTTGGGACTCTCTGTGCTTCTTGAACTTGAATGCCTTCTTTCTTCACCAAATTAGGGAAGTTTTCTGTCACTATTTCTTCAAATACATTCTCTAACCCTTGCTCATTTTCTTCTTCTTCAGGGACTCCAATGATGCGAATATTATTACGTTTTCAGTTGTCCCACAGTTCTCTTAAGCTGTCTTCCTGTTTTTTAATTGTTTTTTTCCTTTTGGTTTTCTGATTGGTTGATTTTTTTCTACCCTGTCTTCTAATTCACTGATCCGGTCCTCAGCTTCCTCTACTCTGCTGTTTAGTCCTTCCAATGTGTTCTTCATTTCTGCTATGTCATTCTTCATTTCTTCTTGGTGCTTCTTAATTTCCACTTGGTCGGTTTTCAGTGTTTCTATGTCTTTGCTCATGGTGTTGATGTCTTTACTTATGGTGTTGATGTCCTTACTCATGCTGTTGAGCTTCCTCAAGATCATGGCTCTGAATTCTAGCTCTGTTAACTTGCTTAACTCCATTTCATTTATCTCATCTTCAGTAGAGGTCTCTTGTTCTTTCATTTGGGATCTGTTTCTTTGTTTCACCATTTTGGCTATCTCAGTGGGTTTTGGAGCCTGCCAAATTTTCCCTGTGGATGTTGGTGTTCTGCTGTTTGTGGCTCCCTCTACTGGGTTTGGATGAGCGTGGGAGGACCCACGTTAAACACCACCATGGAGTCTTACTTTCCAGGGTATATTTGCAAGCCCAGAAAAGGTTAAGTTATCCTCTAGCTTTTTGCCTAGAGGCTATTAGTCCTGGTTGCTTGAAGAGCCTTGGGTTTTCAGTTGAATGAAAACCTCTCTCAGGTGTTCAGTAAGAGGATTTCCAGAGGGTAGGGCAGATGTTGGTAGTTAATGAGCCTCAGTTTGCATTTCAATGGCCCACCAGGGTGTGGCTGGATCTCCGAGGGAGGGGCTGCCGCCTCTCCCCAGAGCCCTGGGATGGAGTAAGATGGCCAGGCCACCGTCCTGCGTGGCCACAACTCAGCAAAAGCTCTGAGCGCCCTCCATATCCCGAGTATCCCCACACAGTTCCAGTCCAGTTCGCCTTCCCTCTGCTGGAGCCCAAGGTGAGTGGCTGCGGCTATTTCAGCGCTCTGTCCCGGCCCTCTGCGCTGTGGAGCCGGCTTGGGCTTTAACCCCGAGGGCGGTGCACTGCTCCCGGCTAAGGCCGCTGCTCTCCGTGGGTTCCCAGCCCCCATCTCGCGCCTCCGCAACCCTACCAGGATCGATTCAGTGTCCCTGGTTGTATGGTCCTTGCAAGCTGCTTTTCTGTTGCTTTTTCCCGATGATTTGTCTTTATTTTAGTTGTAATTCCAGTTTGTTCCTGGGAGATGGTCTGTGTAGCTTCCATTCACTCTGCCGCCATTTTGGAATCCATTATATATTTTTTATGGTGTTTTTTTTTTTTTTCAATTATCATCCCAGGATATGGTTTTGGATTTTTAGAGAGAAGGGAAGGGAGGGAGAGAGAGAGATATCTATGTGAGAGAAACATTGATCAGTTGCCTCCCACAACGCACTCCGACAGGGGATTCAACCCACCCCTAGGTATGTGCCCTGACCTGGAATTGAACCCGCAAACTTTTTGTGTACAGGACAATACTCCAACCAACTGAGCCACCTAATCAGGGCTAAAGTCATTATATTTTTAAATATATTCCAAAGCTACACTGATTAAAACAGTTGGTATATTGTTGAAATAGACAGGCAGATCAATAGAGAAAGGCAGACAATCCAGAAATGGGCCCAAGTGCAAACAAAATAAATTTAGATAAAAGGAGCATTCCAAATCAGTAGGGAAAATATTCATTAAATAACATTGGGATAAGTGGTTATGAAATCATAAAGCACTAGAATAAAACAATAAATTTTTGTATAATCTTGTCATGGGCTTTTCCTAAGTATGCCATAAAATCTAGAAATCATAGAGAAAAGACTTATAAATATAATTATAGTTGATCCTTGAACAATGTGAGGGTTAGAGGCCCAGTAAAAAATCTCCATATAACCTTTGACTCCCCAAAAACTTAGTTGTCCCTTGGTTCCACCCCCCATCCCCAGAGGTATGACTGGTTCCAGGATTCCCATGGATACCAAAGTCCATGGATGCTCAAGTCCCCTATATAAAATGGCATAGAACAGTGCATATAGTTGGCCCTCCACATCCATGGACTCCCAAGCAAGGATCAAAAACAGTACAGGTATTTATTCACTCTAGGTTATCACTCACCTTGCAAAGCAGACATAGTTTAGCAAAAGTGAAAATAAAAAGGGTTCTTTAGCATGAATTTCATGTCTTACTCCTATTTTAAAATTTGATGTCTTTTCCCAGAGATACTACAATAGATTGAATGAAAATTGTGGGTGATAGATGGGTTAAGATAATTCTTAGAATATATATTGGGCATTGTCATGTAGCTGCAATGCATACCTATGAAGATATCCCAACAGCTCCTTTGTCACTAGTTGCTAGTGTGTGACAGAAAGAGCCTGGAGAAGAAGAAAGTCATGAGGCTTGGCCTATGGTCCTGTGATTACCACCACCATCTGACCAAGGGTGAGAGACTTATGTCAGAGTCTTCATTCAGTCATCAGATTTTCAGAGTTTAATATATAGGTCCTTATACAATAATATTAAATTCCACGTATCATACCATCATATAGCATATAAGTATGACATAATATAATTTAACAAAATAAAAGATGTTGAGGATCTGCCAACTGCATGTGAAAGAGCCAAGCGCCCCCTCAGATTTAATTGTCACCCTCCTGCTTAAACTCTCAGGGGCTCCCATGCACCTTCGAATTAAGTCCCCACTCCTAAGCTTGACATCAATGTGCGTCATTGGCCCTAGTTCTTGACACTGCTCTTCCCATCTCCTGAAGTGCCTATGTTACACCCAAACCAAATTATTTACAGTTCCTCATTGTTATTTCATGCCAGTATGCCTTTGCAAATGTTTTTCTCATGTCTGCTTAAAAAACTTGTACTCATCCTTTGCGACCTGGCTCAAAAGTCAGCTCTTCAGAAAAGATTTCCCCTAGATCTTCTCTGTATTTTATGTATACCTTTATCATCCCACTTAACACACTAGCCTGCAGTTATTTAAGTTCTTAGAGAAGTATGCAAATGAATCCCCCATCAGTGTGTAAGCAGAGACCCCGTCTCATTAATCTTCGTGTGCCTAGTGTACAGCACCACGCCTGGTGAGAAGGAGCCACGATCCATCTTATAAATTAATGGATATGTAAAAAAATGAATCAATCATACTACAGCAGAAGGTTTTCTTTGTAGCATGACATTCCTTAACAGAGTGACAAATCTGGTAAACTTGCATCTGTCTTGGATTCCATCTTATCTCTACCTCAGTCCCCGCACAACAGGCACTACCTAAGGCGTTGCAGTAAGGTTCTTGTAACAATCACTTGAGTGTCAACTGTACAGCTGGTGCAGTCTTGCATAGGGTAAGGTTAACTTGAATACACACCAAGTCACGAAGTATATATCATTTTAATCTTGACAATGTACTTTTAAGCAGATGGCTGAGTTTTCCTTCCTTCACATAGCTAGCATCCCTCCAAACAAGCTTAGATAGCAACCTGTTTTCTTTGGAAAATTGATTAATGAGGACATTACTCATATGCCTGGTTGTATGACGTATCCAATAACATTGTCATTGTTTCTGGGGTGTTGGATAAAAATATCCAGGAATTTACTACCAGTGGAGTGACCACCTGTTTGCTGGAAATGTTAAAGAGAGAAATCTGGGGAGGCAGCTCTCTTGAAGAATGCTGAAGGGGGTCTGTTTCCACCGCCAGCCTCCCCACAACAAACTGTGCCCTCCAAACTTAGCAATAGCACCTGTGGAAACAAGGAAACAGCTGTGCTGGGTACCTTCACACTGTGGTTGGCTGGGGACTGAGCTGCCCTGCAGGCACCTGGAGAAACTGCAGAAGTAGCTCTGCCCAAGCCTAAAGGAGGGCAGAGCCTGGGGAGATATCAAGTGCTGCATCAGTGGCAAGGAGAGAAGTAGATCTTGACTTAGTAGAAACAAGGGAGAATAGAAGCAGGAATGAGATAAGGGATGGGAAGTGGGGAAGAAGAAACACAACTGGAGGGCAGGAAACTGAGCATGTGCAGCTGGTACTACTTACCTCAGGGAATCTGCAGTGTATGTGGAGGGGGTCAGGAGGATGAGGGTTACCATGAAGAGGAGGTACGATCTTTTTCTCTGGAAGCTGCAACTGGGCAGGAAGAAAGCAAGCATGTATTTGGGTCTCACCTGCAGAAGCCAGAACAGAGCAGATCAACAGACAAGTTCCGTGCTGAGAGGGAAAGGAGGCTGTCTAAGGGAAACTCACCAGAAGCCCTGAAGCTTTCCAAGAGAAAACAAACTAGACAAAATCTAACAGGATTAGGGAGAGAATAACCCCATTCCCAGGACCTGCTGTCTGAAAATAACAACAACAGAGCGCAACACAAGAACCACATGGAAAAAGGGAAAGGGTGAAGTGTGGAGGAGCGGGTAGAGGCTGATGACCAAGGAGCCAAACACTCCAGCAAACGATCAACATTTCTTGCACAATCCCGAACTGCCTGAGCGTCAGCCAGCATGAGGCCATCTTGAATTGGCACCAACACAAGTCAAGTAGCTTATTTGAGCAAGGCAGCATTACTTGAGATAAAATGACTTTTTATTCTACTTTAGAAAAATATCTAGAGGCCAGAGCTTAAATGTAAAATCAATCTATAAAATGTTCAGTGGGAAATATGTACCCCTGATAAAAGTGGAAGGAGGGTGGCACTGGCCAATCTGGCTCAGTGGTTAGCGTGTCGTCCCACGGACCAAAGGCGACCAATCAATGTGACATTGATGTTTCTCTCTTCTTCTTTCCCTTCCAGTCTATCTAAAAATCAATGGAAAAATGTCCTTGGGTGAGGATTAAAAACAAAAAAAGTGGCACTGGCCGGTTTGGCTCAGCGGTTAAAGTGTCTGCCCGCGGACCAATGAGTCGTGGGTTTGATTCCAGTCAAGGGCACGTAGCTCGGTTTCAGTTCGATCCCTGGGCCTGGGCGGGGTCATGTGGGAGGCAACCAGTCGATGTGTCTCTCTCATTTCCATGTTCTCTCTCTCTCTCTCCCCCTCCCACTCTATCTGAAGATAAGTGGAAAAATATACTTGGGTGAGGATTAAAAAAAAGAAAAAAGTGGAGGAGGGTGTTGCTACTTTTGTGGAGTTTTTGTTTTTTTTAATCCTCACCCGAGGATATTTTTTCCATTGACTTTTAGAGAGAGTGGAAGGGGGAGGAGGAGAGAGGAAGAAACATCGATGTGAGACAGACACATCAATTGGTTGCCTCCTGCACACACCCAGACGAGGTACATGCCCTTGACCAGAATCGAAACCTTGACCCTTCTGTGCACGGCAGACGCTCTAACCATTGAGCCACACTGGCCAGGGTGCTGCTTTTGTGTTTTGAAACTCATTATTGTAGGGGCAGCACGAGTGTCAGAAGAGGCTGTAGCAACAAACTCTTAAGACTTTTACATTCCTACGATCATTATAAAATGAGTCCTGTAACAGACTATCTAGTCCTGTAACAAACTCTCAATTCTGATGATAGCATCTTTTGTGGGAAACAAGGTGGCTGATCTAAATTAAAGAGAAAAAAATTAAAGGAACAAAGAGCTTAGTATTTGCATGGAAAATATGTATATAGCTATACACAGTTCCTATGGACCACTGTGGTTACGTGCCCCATAAGTTCTAGTAGAAGGGCTCAGAAAATGTCCGGCAGCACCAAGTCCAGTACAGATATGGAAACAGAATAATTATTTCACTCCGATTAAAACACAAACAAGCAGAAGTATGATTCATCCACACACAATGGGAGGTGTTCCTGAGGCAGTTCTGGGGACTGCCCCTGGAAAGAAAGGTGTCAGTATCAGAAACTGCTCAGCAAAGGACACTCAGAACTTCACAGGGGTCAGGTGTGGGGAAAGACTTTAAAACAGTATGTTTCATCGTGGATTGGTAAAGGCTGAGAAATAGCATGGTGTGAATCTATAAAAACCATGAACAGTGAGGACAGAATCAACATAAGCTTGTTTACAAAATAGGAATCAAAGGGTGTCTTTTGAAAGCCATTTGAGATAAACTTAGAATAGATATTTTTAGGACCATTTCACATAGCAAGCAATGACTTCGACACAATTAATAAATGGCAGAGACAGAGATGGCTACTCAGCAGAAATATGCTATCAAACTTTTAAGGATAATGTTAGCTAGAACAACCATGCCGTTCTACCAGAGACTGCTTGTTGGTGACAGAAATACAGGGTGGGGACAGAGTAGGTTTACAGTTGTGAGTATGTGAAACACAGAGTTTATTCTTCTTTATTTTTTTATCCTCACCCGAGGACATTTTTGTATTTATCTTCAGAGCAGGAGGGAGAGAGAGAGAGAAACATCGATGTGAGAGAGACACATCAAGTGGCTGCCACCCACACGACCCCAACCGGGGCCGGGGACAAACTGCAACCGAGGCACGTGCCCTTAGTGGAAACTGAACCGGGGACTCTCTGGTCCGCGGGCTGATGCTCCAACTGCTGAGCCAAACTGGCCAGGGCCAGAGTTTATTCTTATATTATATATTAATTATTGTATTATTTCCATATGAACAACTGTAAACCTACTTTTCCCACCCTGTATTGTTAGCACAATTGGTCAGCTTCTGTGTAGCAATACTTTCATTCCTATGAGCTAATATTCATGCAAACTTTTTAGAAACTGTCAAGCGGTATTACTAACACTAATATTATATTTTATCACACAGAATATTAGGTGTTGCATCATTCAGGTACATTGTATTAACAAAGAAGACTGACATTAACCACCTTCAGACTTAAATGTTTCTGGAAACAATCCTATATATAAGCAAAAAGGTTTAAAGATATATCCTGGAATGGAAGTCTTTTTATGTAGTTGTGGGAAGCCTTTAACATCAAAGGACTTGAAAATATGCTTCAAAAGAAGTTTTTCAAAAAATTTTTTAGAGAGAGAGAAAAACATCGATGTGAGAGAGAAACATCATCAGCTGCCTCCTGCCTGCCCCCTACTAGGGAGGGAGCCCAAAACCAGACATGTGCCCTGACCAGGAATCGAACCGGGACCTCTCAGTCCATGGAATGATGCTCAATCCACTGAGCCACACCGGCCGGGCTTTAAAAGAATTCTTACCTAAATATGTAAATGAGTCAAAAATAAATGAAGATATGTGTTACCAAACAGAAAAATCAGAATATCTATACTATTAAAAAATAATGCCAGAAAAAGTAAAAGGTATTTTCATCTAACAATAGATAGCATCTAACAAGAAACAGAAAATATTAACACAAATTCTCATAAATATTATTTGTGGCTTTTTGAAAATATCTTTAGTGTCATAAGTACATCTGACAAGGTCCCAATAGTAAATTTTAGGCTGCATTTCCCCCCCCTTAGAAACAGGGAATATTGAAGCAAAATTTGAAGCAGTTAAGATTATTCACAAAATAAGAAATGGTTCCCCTTCTGCTTTCCTGAAGTCTCCAGATAACAAAACCACACTCCTCCTGGATAACCTAGGATTCCAGTCTTTTGCTTCTTAAAAATACAAGCTCTGGAAGAGGAGAGCTTTCAAATTTTCATTCAGCAGACAACTCTGGGTTTGCCAAATCTTACACTGGAAACAACCTCAAAAGTGAACTTCGATGTAAGAAAGCTGTTATAAAAAGGTTTCTGAGCAATAAATGCAAGCTGGGTGCTTTTTTTTTTTTTTTTTTTTTTTTACTTACTCTATGACATGTACCATGGTAAGTTTACATTTCTTCAGGTCTGAGTCAATAGAATAAGATGTGCTTGTCTAATGTGTTTCTGTTGGGTAAATCCTCAGGAGAATTGTGAAAGAAGGTACCTGTCACTTGTTGGTACTTCATCTCTCTCCTATCTCCCCCACTCTAACCCTACAGGTATATAGTGTCTACTTGCTGCTCTTTAAATGCTCAAAGTCCCACCACAGAAATCATATCTACCCAAATCTATCTCCCTTTTAATAACACCTATCCTTGAGAATCATAGAATTCTCTTTTCTTCCATACCTAAACCCCTTATTAAACTAATCTTTAGGTAACATGTAAGAGAGGGGGAAAAGCACATTCATACTACAGTGTAAATAGTGGCGCGCAGCAAGCCATCTCTTACAAATGGTGGTTCAGTTTTAAACAGTTGCTTACAGGCCAAATAAACACATTTCCTACTATTTCCTCAAATCAGGGCACATTTTATTCTTTTCTACTGTATACACACACACACACACACACACATACACACACACACACATACACACACACACACACATGGCTTAGGAATAACAGCAATATTTTAAGTGGGAATGGTAGTTAGGACAATATTAAGAAAAGCTGTTGAGTTTGAGAAGGTTTCAGTATATTAGTGAAGGGGAAGAGGTAAGGCAAAGTTTGAACATGGAAGGTTTTGGTTCCTTGAGCTTCATTTTCTCTTCCTTATTTTTATGCTAATTGGGTTTCTTTTTCCTTCCTTATCAACAGACTGTTTCTTGGAATTATTTAGTAATTTTACTTCTGCTGACAAGCTGGAGGTTGAATTATGTGCTCAGGCTGAAAATGTTCCCTTAGTCTCTTGCCTCTGAACTTTCCAGCCAATGCAAAGTAAATAGGTACTGTGCTGTGTGCAAATGTAGGCATATTTGTCCGAGTAGGCCAAAGGAGGGGAGGCATTTTGCAAAATGCCTTTAGAACAGAAACAAACTTTTGAGATGAAATATTTTATAGCCTCATGAAAATAAACTAAACTTTTTGGGAACAAAAAGTACAGAAGAATACTTATCTATACAATAAATTGGAGAAAAACCACACACAAAGCAAGACGTGACTAATACTTCAGCAGTGAGCTCACCTCAAGCATTTCATGAATTTCACATGACCCACCCACTTTTTCTCTGTACCTCTCAAGATTACCATATCAGCAGCAATAATACTCTGTTGTTTGAGTGCCCGATTTACATATCAACGTAGCCATGGCATTCCTGAATGTAGAATATTGTACTGTTCCCCTTGTTTGTGGTTTCTATAAGAAGGTTAATTTTTGTTCCCTTACCCTCCTCATTTAATCTCATGCCACCCCCTACCTCTCTTCAATCAGAGGTTTGTTTTCTTTGAATAGTTTTCCTCTTCTCCTTTCTTAGTCTCTGTGTCAAAATTTGAACTATCCACAAATTCATTGTATAACCATGCTGATTTAAAATGTTTTATTACTCAGTCACAGATGATCAACTCTTTGAAAAGACAAGCCAGGGACAGGGAAGTAACAGCTGGTCACTTCTGGGATAACTCTGGAATACCTTCTTCCCCAAGTGTACAGTGTGTGTTAAGGTGGGTCAGAAGTTACCATGGTAGATTTCATGGCCACCTTTGTTTCTTTCTTGGTAGGCTTTATTTTTGATTACTTCTATTTCTAGATTGGAGATGGGTCTAGCAAAATTCTCCATGCTAGAATTGAAAGCAATTTTCATTTCCAATGAAAGTTTGGAAAGGGCCAGATGATTTTTAAATTCATAGACTCATATGTGTCAAATTTAACGAAAAACCAGCTGGTTCCTAACAAGCTATTTTAATGAGTTTCCTTTTTCTCTGATGTTCCCCAAGAGATATGTGCCAAGCGGACCCATGTGGCCCAGGGAGTAACATGATCATCTTGGCTCTGTTTAGACACCTGTGCTCTTTTAACCTAGTGGTAAGGAGAACAGGAGAGAGAGGGATGAGGGCATGGAAGGCATGCAGACCTAGTGGGCGTGGGTGTGTGCCATGCTGCTTAGGAATTCACTACAAGAAACTCCACAGCAGCAGCAACAGATGCATCATAGGCCAACAGTGCCTCTGTGTGGGGTGTCTGAGAGTATATGAAATGTGTCTGTGTGCATGTTGGGGAGGAAGGAGTTGGGGGAGGAGAAAATTATATGCATTTTTAAAAGGAATTCCATGGCTTGGAGGTTCTTTTTGAGAAGACGATATAGGAAAAAAAAAACAAAACATTAAAACACATAAAGTATGCCCAGGACCCAGAGAGCGTATTTTTCTTCCAAACTTCCTCCCACTCCTTAAAGGAAAGAAAATACATTTGCTGTGTTCACTTTTCCTTTTCTAGCAACAAGTCTGATGCTTGGCTCTCCCTGCCCACTCTGAACAACCTAGCACATAGACATTAAATTTAATCTGTATTATTTTTCATCAGGTGCCTTGTTTTGTGACTGTTCATAGTCTCCTGTATGTGTGAATTTCTCCTTCCTGGATTATAAAGTCTTGAGGAGTTATAGAAGATATTACTTGCTCTTGTTCTTCCTCACCAACTTGTTACCAATTCTGGGTATTTCTCTGCAAATGTTGAACATATGACCGCACAATACTTCTTTGTAAGATTTTCTTCCACTTACAATGTTTTATTTTATGATGTGATTAATGTTTATTTTTATAAATTAAATTAAAAAATAAAGTACTTCCACACTTTCTAAAGTGTTTATAGTTTTTTAAAACTTAATTCCTATTTTAATTGTATATTTCAAATATAAAGAAATACAAAGAGAACAATACAACATACATTTCACCACCAGATTTAACGTATTTGCTTCATCTCTTTAAAAGTTAAATATACAGCCAACCACCCAAGACCCTCCCTATCCCAGTCCCCCCTCCCTACCTAGAGAAAACTACTCTCCTGAAGCTGGTGTACATACTTCCCCTGCAATTTTTTAGATTTCCACTACATGGTTCAAATGATCTTAGTCCTCCTTCCCAAGGGGCTGGCAACTGGGTCTGTGAGCTGCTCACACTCAGCCAAGCATGGCCAGCCATGGAAAGGGCAGGGTCGACAAGCACCATTACAGAGGGCTGGGTGTACTTTTTAACATTTTTTATTGAATTTGTTGGGGTAACATTGGTTAATAAAATTATATAGGATTCAGGTGCACAATTCTATAATACATCATCTGTATACTGTATTGTGTGTTCACCACCCCAAGTCATTTCTCCTTCCATCACCATTTATCCCTATACCCTCTTCTACCTCCCCCAATACCCCTTTCCTCTGGTAATCACCATACTATTGTCTGTGTCTATGAGGGTGTTTTTTTTTTGTTTGTTTAATCCCTTTTACCAACCCCACAACGTGCCCCTCCACCCAACAGCTGTCAGTCTGTTCTCTGTGAGTCTGTTTCTATTTTGTATGTTAGTTTATTTTGTTCATTAGATTCCACATATGTGTGAAATCATATGGTACTTGTCTCTCTCTGACTGGCTTATCTCACTTAGCATAAAGCTCTCTAGGTCCATTCATGTGCACTTTTGTCACAGGAAGAAAGAGTGGCAGAGCACTAACCCAGGAGAAAAACAGTTCACCCTGAAGAACAGGGCTTAGCAGTGGCAAAGGCATACCTGAGGAGGCTAGGAGGTGGAAAGGGACTCTTGGAGGTGTTGAATCAAAGGGATATTAGGCCCGGCCCGGTGTGGCTCAGTGGTTGAGCATTGACCCATGCACCAAGAGGTGGTTTGATTCCCGGTCAGGGCACATGCCCAGATTGTGGGCCTGATCCCCAGTGGGGAGCATGAAGGAGACAGCCAATTGATATTCTCTCTCATCGATGTTTCTATCTCCCTCTCCCTTCCTCTCTCTAACATCAATAAAGAAAAAAAAATTTTTTTTAAACAAACAAAATACAAAAGGGGTATTAGGTGAGAAGAGGAAAAGAGCCTGCACTAGCACAGACTTTTGCCCCCTTGCTCTTCAGAGAAGATGTGGTAGGCAACTCTCAGACTGTCAAATATGCAGTTTGGGGCTGAGGGTACACCCCTGGCTGGGCCCAAAAGCCACAACCCCAGCATGCCAGACCCATTACCAACCTCATGACCTGCCTAGGCTGCATTTACATTTCTTTATAGTGCCTCTGAAGGGTTATATAAATTCTGGGTATAACAGAGACTATTCAACTTGCCTATTACTACTCTTCCTCAATTTGGAGTTGCCAGATAAAATAGAGGAGAGCCAATTAATTTTCATTTTCAGAGACAGAACAAATACTTTTAAAAATAAAAGCATGTCTCAAATATTTCATGGGACATACTTATACTACAAGGTATTTATCTGAAATTCCACTGTAAGTCAATGTCCTGTATACTTATTGCTGAACCTGGGAACTCGACCTCAACTGAATTTTGAAAGGAGTCAAAAGGCTCTACAGAATTACATTAATGAACACACAACTTCTGTCAAGTTCTCAATGGCCTAACATCAGCTAAAACAGCAAGCTCAGGAGGACACAAAGACACTTTTTTTTTAATGGTTTTATTGAGATATAATTCACATACCATCAAATTTACTCATTTAAAAATGTACAATTAAGTGGGTTTTAGTATATTCACAGAGCTGTGCAGCCATCACAAGTCAATTTGAGAACATTTCATCACCTTGAAAAGAAACCCAGTACGGCACCCATTAACGATCACTCCCCATTCCCAGGTCCCCTCCGTCCCTGTTGCTCCCCAACCCTTGCCCCTGCCAACCATACATTAACTTTGTTTCTTTAAACTTACCTATTCTGGACATTTCTTTATAAATGGAATCTACAATATGTGGCTTTCCTGTCTGGCTTCTTTCATTTAGCATATTTTCCAGGCATGTCCACATTGTAGCATATATCAGTACTTCATTCCTTCTTATGGTCTAATAATACTCCTAATAACATACCACAATTGGCCTATTCATTCATCCATTGAAGGACACTTGGGTTGTTTCCACTTTCCGACTATTATGAATAAAGCTTCTAGGCCAGAACAGCCGTGTGCAAGTTTTCATGTGGACATATGTTCCCATTTCTCGTGGAACTGCTGGCCATATGGTAACTCTACGTCTAACATCAGGAGGAACCGCCAAATTGTTTCTCAAAGCAGCTGCACCTTTTCCATAAGAAATCTTCACGGTATCCTCGGTGTCCCTGAGGA
Source organism: Tadarida brasiliensis (assembly GCA_030848825.1). Taxonomy (NCBI): domain Eukaryota; kingdom Metazoa; phylum Chordata; class Mammalia; order Chiroptera; family Molossidae; genus Tadarida; species Tadarida brasiliensis. The sequence continues at coordinate 28,451,303 of CM061263.1, forward strand.
GGGCCTGCTCCCAGGGTCCCTGCCTCAGGGCTGCCTCCGCAGGGCCCCAGACGCCCTCCTCCCGGTGCCCAAGCCGCTGGAACCCGGGGACCAAAACCTCCACGGGAGGCTCTGTGGGAAACGTAGTCCTGGCCTCCCGCCCGCCCCGTCCCCGCAGCGCTTGCGGCGAGAGGAAAACAGACTCTTGGCTGAGGCTCTGTGGACATTGTAGTTTTCTTCCGAGTCAGCCGCGTACAGACTGCGATACGGAAAACTACAGTCCCCAGAGCGCCGCGGTGCTACGGCAGCCGGAGGGGCCATTCCGCGTGCAGCACTCCCGCCCACCCTCCTGTCCCGGCCGCTCTCCAGGGCGTCCGTAAACACACCCAGACTGTCATGGAGAGGGAGGAGGGGGCGGTGGCGGCGAAGGGAGGCGTTTTGGGCCGCCTCCAGGGTCCGTTCTGCCATTCCTGAACTGGTCCCTCGTCCCCGTGACTGTGGCATCAGGGAAGCGAACTGTTAGGCGAGAGGAGGCAGTCAGAACCATATCCCCTTCTTCCCCCGGGGCGGGGGCCGGGCCGGGCCAGGCCGGCTGAGCCGGGGAGGGCAAGGGGAGGGAGCGCCTGGCCAGGCTGGCCTGCCTGCCGAGATGGATGACAGTAAGGTAAGTCCTGTGGTTTGCACGCGCAGCTGCCGCCTCCGCCGCCTGCTTCTCGCTAAGTGCTGGTCCCGCCGCTGAGCCTCAGCTCTGTAGTCCATGCCAACAGCCGAGAAACACCTGCCTTAGACATCCCCGCGCCTGCAGTTATTACCCCAGGGTACCCAGCCAGGAATTCAGGGAACAGCGGACTGCGTTGTTCCAAAAAGGGCCCTCTCCTCTGGGAAATTTTCAGTCCCAGGGCAAGCCTGTTTGTCAGCTTTTCCAGGTAGTGCCAACCCTAGTCCTTGACTTGCCTACCGAGATAGTGAAGGAATTACTTTGCTTTCCCTTTTTACCTTCCCTTGCTCCCTCCCCGCCTTTCTCTAGTTTGGAGATCTTAACTAGGGCACCCTGGACCAGCCCTGTTTCCCTTGACTGTTCCCCTTTCTTCTCTCCTGCTCCCTTACTCAATGCCCCATTCATATAATCAGTTCACTCCCCCTCTGAGCTATTTTCCTGTGGTTGGTTGGAACACTCTGCTAAGCTCCTGTTGCTATTCGTCCAGAGTCTGGAATCTAACCTCCTCTGGAAAGCCTTCTTAAGAAAAGTAGTGAATTCTTTCTTGTTAATCTATCTTAATAACCCATCACCACCACCTCCTTTCTCTATCCAAATCACTTATCCTTATGATTATAAGATAGCAGACAATGTTCATTATTGGTAATTCATAATGTATAACCTATTCCTTTTGTTTTTATGTCTGTCCACATTAGTGTTGTCTAGTTTTATTTCATGAAGATAGGGATGATCAGCTTATTGACCATCAGACTTCCAGAATTTGCCAATTTTTGAAGTGGAAATTGCTCCTTCCCTATGCTATCTAGAGGTCTTACTTTCCACAATCTCTGGCATGCTGCCGGAGATAGCTTTTTTCTTTGGGTGCCCTTTTCCTCCTCCAGGTAACCAGTAACATTTTGTTGCTGTCCAGTTTTTGTTTCATCTATCATCAGAGAGACTGAAAAGATTTCCAGCTTCTCTGTACTGCTTGTGTTATTCTACATTATCTCCTCTTCCTGTTCCTGCAGAAGGCTCTGAGAAAAGTGATAGATGGAAGGGAAAGCCCAACTCAGTACTCTGGAATTGGGACCTAGAAAAACAGTCTACTTGTGAAGTAGCAAACCCCTCCTAATAGGAAATAGTTCCAAGACAGAAAGGGGGAATTCTGAAAGTTTTCTAGAAAAATCAGAAAATAACTTTTCGAAAAAGTCCTTGCTAGCTTGATCTTTCAGTGTTAATTCTGAAATTAAGTCTGATTACTGTATCCATTATCTTTCCCAGAAAATAATGTTATGGCTGCTTAAGAATGCCAAAATAACATATTGTTCTTTAATTTTTTTAAATTTGGGACTCTCACAGAATAGTCTTCATAATTTTCAGTTGTGTCCTTTTCACACCTTTGAAACATTTAATAACTTTCTCAAAAGCCTTCAATAATCTCAAATAAGTCCAAGAAAAATACATAAGATTTTGAGTTATTTTACTTATCTATAAAATCACATAGGAATTATTTCTAAAACTAGCAAACTGTATTGGTGGGTATAAAATTTTATTGTTTTGCCTAAAAGAGTGAAGTTAAATTTGAGGGGTAGACTATTCATAGCTTACTTCCTATAGGGTCCACAATACACAAAATAAATTTAGTTTTCAATCTTTATTAATTCATTGTTATGAAAGAATTAGAAACCAGCAGTTTCTTAAATCTTTAATGATTGTGGAAAACAAAATCCATTTAAAATGTCTATGGATGAATAGTGCCTCTGTGAATACACTACTTTCACTTTGACTACATGTCGTAGTTTAGGGTGAGTAATATTTAAATGCCATGTACAGCAAGACTGGTCTGCTTTCAGCAGTCAGGCTGTGTGAAACAGCCCTTAAACTGGGACTCGGCAGCTCCCAGTCCTGCTTTTTTCTATGCTCCAGTTGTTACAGTCCTGCAAAATTGTATTGTCCTCCTAGTACGTACATACAAACTCACAAAACACACTTCTCCCTCACATTATGTACGGGTGATGGAGTCTCAGGTTCCATTTTCCCCTGTATAAGGAAGGTGAGAGTTGGGGCTTGGAAGTATGGCCACTGTGCTGGTGAGAGCACAAAGGATGACAAACACTAGCAGCTAGGCCAGGGCAACAGGAAGAGGATGAGGTGAGCAGGCACAGCAGTGATAGAGAGGCAGTATTTGAATGAGCAGGTCAAGAAACAGATGATGATAATGTGAGGACCTCCCTTTATAAAGATTCTGTATCCTGAGTTTTCATCAGTGGCGATGAATGAGTCTGCCAAGATCTCTCCGCACTCTACCATCTAGCTTCCTCAAGTAAGAGCAGGACAGATTTGAATGTGGGTGCAGCTTTGCCTCCCTAGTGTCTAGGATTGTGCCTGATACAGCATAGAGTACGTTGTTAATAGGGATCAAATTGAATTGGAACAGTGGCATTACGGAGAATGCCCTGATGTACCTGGGCTTTATTAATCAGTGTGTTTCACTGAGCCAACTAGCCAGAGTATACAGATGATAACAAGTGGGAAAAATAAAACAGGAGCTATATTGGATCTAAAAGTGAGGGCTTGGGAAAGTGCTAAGTAGCAGAGTTCAAATACTGAGTAGATCTCTGCTAGGTTAGCAGGGAAGGAACAAATCTCGGCTGTTATTTAACCGTTCTGAATTTCCATCCTATCTGTTAAATGTTCAGTACCTTCTTTACAGGCTTTGTTGAGGATTAGAGATAATGCATTGAGTAGAATCTAACACATAGTAGGCACTCAAAAAAATGTTATTATTATATTACCTAACAGTGATTTCCTTGGTCCTTAGCGCAGTGCTCATTTTACTAATTCTTACGTGTGTCATTTGCGGCTCTGTTTACTCCTACACTACCACCCTTTGCTCCCAACTATGCCCCGAAGTGGGACAGTGGCAATGGGATGGGACATGAAATGAACTTAAGCTGTGCCCTAAACTGTCAGATTATGTGAGAAAGGTAGCCTCCTGAGCCCACCTGCATGTCCACCTCTAGGAAAAAGTGCTTGTTCTTATGAAAGACTTTTCTCCCTGACCTGCTGCATTCAGTTACAGAGAAAATGGAAATGTGTTATTTTCAGAGGCTTTGATCATAGACAGAAGGATCTTATTTTATATTTGACTTTTATGTTTATTGAATGAATGAATGAGTAAATTGAAATATCCTAGACCAGATGTGTTCCTGCCGCAGACTATAAACTAATAAAAGACCACCATACTTTATTGCCCAGCCTGATAGTTTAGGGCATCAAGTTCCAGTTCAGGAACTGATGAGAGAGTGGCCAGCTGCTGGTCACAATATGTTTCTATGGGCTGCTGTTCTCCTCCATGCTTCCTTTCCACCTGCATGACACACAGTTATCTGAAAATGAGGTTTCTTACACCTTCCTTAGGTAAGAAGACAGGTTCTTCTATTCCATTCAGTTGTTCTGAGTAATGCTGGTTCTCAAAAAAATTTTAAGTTGGCCAAAAAAATCTCTTTGACATTCTCAGACCTATCCTTTGGCCCCTGAAGTCCCTCCTATTAGCCCCTTCGCCATCCTTTGCTGCAGCTGGAGCTACCCTGCTTGGACAGTGCCACAAAGCTCAGACGTTTTCTGCTTTTTCTGTCCTTGTACTCCATCAATACTTTCCACAAGACTAAGACAGAAGAGCCAGCTCATACACTAAATAAATCTCTGACAGTAGATATTAATATTTTAATGTGCCTTCCTTTCCAATCTAGGTTACATGCACATTTTAACGAGGGTGCCTCTACAGATAGTTTAACCCCAAGGGGTAATTTTAATCCTAGACAAACCAATTGAAATTGAACTTTAAATAATGTTTTGCTCTTTGTTTTCAGAAAAGTTTGTTAATTCAGACATTTGTTGGACACTTAATATGTATCAGGCATTGTGCTAGACAGTAGAGATAACAAAGATCAGTAAGAGTTTATAACTATTCTCAGGAGCTTACATTTCAGTGGACTAGGCAGACACATAGGAAAATAATTACAATATAGTGAGATAAAAATGAGGGCAATAGAGGCAAAGTGGTTTTGGGAACTCTAGAATGGATGCCTAACTGTCTGGGTATGTCGGACATGGGTTCACACAGTAGGAATGAATCTGAAAGGAAGAATAGGCGTCCCCTAGAAAATTGGGAAGAGGGAATATCCTGTACTAAGCCACGTTGCACTGGCAAATAATTATTTTGTTACAAACTAGAGCAGGATTGGCAAATTTTCTATAAAGGGCTAGACAGTATTTGTTGACCATGTGATCTCTGTTGCAATTACTCTGCCATTGTAGCATGAAAGCAACCATAGTCAGAATGTAATGAGTGGATGTGGCTGTGTTTCAATAAAACTTTATTTACCAGAACTAGCAACAAGCTGGTTTTGGTTTGCCAGCAGGGCAGTGGTTCACTGAATCCTGAGCATAAGGCACAAGTAGAGGTTTGGGCAGAGACATGAACAGAAAGATAACCAGGGGCTGGGTCGTGATATGCCTGGCAAGTTAAGGTAAGAAATTTGGTTTAGTATTTTTCAAAGTGTGGAATAAAGAAGACACCAGCTGAATCAGACTCTCTGGGAATTTGAATTTTAATAGGCTCCCAGTTGAGTGGCTCATGTGCTTACTGAAGTTTGAAAACAAAGGCCATAGATATTGGGGAGCCATTGAAGGATTTTATTTATTTATTTATTTATTTATTTATTTATTTATTTATTTATTTATTTATTTATTTTTATCCTCACCTGAGGATATTTTTCCATTTATCTTCAGATAGAGTGGGAGGGAGGGAGGGAGAGAGAGAGAAAGAAACATAGATGTAAGAGACACATTGACTGGCTGCCTCCCACATGACCCCAACCAGGGCCAGGGATGAACCGCAACCAAGGTACGTGCCCTTGACCAGAATCGAACCTGCGACTCATTGGTCCGTAGGCTAACGTTCTAACCACCAAGCAAAACCGGCCAGGGCCCATTGAAGGATTTTAAAGCAGAAGTGACAATATCAGATTTGTGTTTTCAAAGAAAAATGCTAATAGCTATATGGAGAATGGATTAAGGAGGGTAAAGATGTAGGAACTGGGACAGATGATCCAGTTAGGAAAGAACATGGATTTGGGTATATAACCAAAGTTCAGGTCTCATTTCTACCACTTTCAAGCTACAGTATTAGGATTTTGGAGAGATTATTTTATCTCTTCAGGACTGAATTTCTTCACCTATAAATAGGGTATGTTAATAACACTGTAATGAGTTATTGTGAAAATTAAATGTACTATATATGTAAACCATATCAGTACTTAGTACATAATGGGTTCTCAGTAAATGCTAGTCTTTTCTGGCTCCTCACTAGCTTGGTTAGACTGCCCAGAAGGAAGGCCTGAACTGAAGACCATATTAGAGCCTATTACAATGGAGGCTGTGGTTGATGCAGCATGCATAAACTCCTTCAAGGGTGAAGAATGTGGACAGAAGAGAGCTAGGGAGACAGAATCCTGGAAAACTCTAAAATGATCAGAAGAGGCTAAGGAATTAGGGCTCAGCAAAATAAACTGAAAAGGAAAGGTTAGCGATATAGAAGAACCAGAAAAAAAGGGGTTGTCATGCCATCTATCTAAGGGAGAAGAGCATTTTAAGGAGGAAGCTTAGTCTACAACATGAGATGCTACATACAAGTTCAAATAAAGTAAGTAGTGAGGAAAGTAACCATTGGACTTGGAAAAGAGGAGATTGTTTATGAACCTAGCAAGAGAAGTTTCAATGGAGTAATAGAGCAGAAGCCAAAATGTAGCGGTTGAGAAAGAAATGGGTGGGAAAGAAGCAAAGACAGTTAAGTACAGACCACTCTCACAGAGTCAGTTCTCAACAGTGTCATTGCTAAGTATATGTAGTATTATATTTAGCTTCAAACAATAATAGCTGGAAGGGGCAGAGGCATAGGGATTGGGAGAGGCAGGAGTTAACTCTCAGTTCAGAGATGCCTAGTTTATTCTGCTGACTAGAAAAACTGGTAGAAAGGTTAGCAGCAGGAAGATATTAGACTTTCTCTCTTTCTGAAGATCTGATAAACAGGAGAAAAAGTCTAACCCACAGCTGTGAAGGAAGTTATGGCTAACACCAAATGAAAATGCAGCTACTTGTTTTTCTCTTTAAAGTGGTAAAGAGCAGTGGCTGGGACACATTCATATCTATCTTATTTTTCTTTAATCAACTAGAGATAACTTTTTACTTTATATTCTTAAAAGAAAAGTGAAACAAGCCCTCCCTCTGTTTTCCTTTTTAGCTGTGGCTGATATAAATGCACCAATTCTCTTAGACTTTTAACAACTTGAAACTTATATGAGTTGTCTTAAGAATTAGAGCATTAGGATGAAAATAAGTACAAAAAGCGTGGTAAATAATTAAAGTCTTTAAATGGTTTCTCAGATTTTATATTCCTCATGACAGAGATTTTTTAAAAACTACTTCTATAAGTTGTTGGTAGTGATATCAATTTAAATCAATTAAAAATATTGCTAATTTTTTTGTATTTATTCATTCAATAATCAGTCTTTTAATAAATGCCTGGTTCTGCACCAAATACAATGGGGGTTACAGAAGTAGTAGAAAACACAGCTTCTGTGCCTGAGGAGCTCACACTATCGGAAGAGATAGAACTTAAATCTGTGAGGACACTAAAAATATTCAGTGTGATATTAACTACATGTTCCAGAAATTTGGAAAAGAAAGATAATGGGCAGAGGGTGGCTCCAAAGGAAGAGGGCTAGAGCTTGTCCTAACCAAAGAAGGAAAAATGTTTGCCATTTTGGATGGTGGGGCAATGGAGAAGGAACATTTAGAGAAATGTTGAGAAATAGGTAGAAATGCATGGTGGGGTGACTTGATAAGGAGACTGGCATGACTTGATATGGGGGCTGCCTGTTGGGAATAATGAAAGAGAAGATTGGCTTGGTGAGAGGGAACCTGGGTGTTGCAGGCTGAATGGTGGCCCCTAAAAACATATCCATGTCTTAATCACTGGAACCTGTGAATATCACTTTATATGGTAAAAGTGAATATTACCTCATATGGCAAAATACTGTGATTATGTTAAGGATTTTGAGAGGAGGAATTTATTGGGATTGTCTGGGTGGGCCCTAAATCCAATGACAAGTGTCCTCATAAGAGTGAGGCAGAGGGAGAGTTGACAGATTTGACAGTCAGCGGGAGATTGGACAGCGTGACCACAGAGGCAGAGATTGGAAAACTGTGGCCACAGATTAAAGAATGCTGACAGCCCCAGAACCTGGAAGAAATGAAGGATGGATTCTCCCCTAGAGCCTCCAGAGGGAGTGCAGCCCTGCCAAACTTCTGGCCTCCAGAACACGAAGTACAAACTTCTGTTGTTTTAAGCCACCAAGTTTGTGGTAATTGTTACAGCAGCCACAGGAAACTCATATGCTGGATATGGTGACCTAGTAAGCAGTCCTGAGCCAAAGGGCCATTAAAGTTCATCCCTTCCATAATGATCAGGTATTACTTTTTTTCACAATGAAGAAAAATTCACTGAAGTAAAAATACGATAGTAATAAGCTGAAAAGAAAGGTTCATTTGTTAGCTCTTTGCAAGACGGATTAACTAGGGAAGTGAGGGTAGAAAAGGAGAGATGGTAGGGAGACCCATTGGGAACCTATTATAATAATCTGTGAGTGGGGCCCTGACTAATGTAGGCAGTAGGAATAGAGAGGAGGAACTAAATCAGAGATTTTATAAAGGAATAAATTGGCATGACTTCAGTGTGGTGGGTGTGGAGAGTCACAATAGCAGATGAAAATTTCAAGTAAGCGTAAAATGAAAAAGTTTGTTACTTAACCTCACCACTGCCTTCCCAAGTGCCCCATGCCCCAGTAAATTGGATTAAATGAATGACTATATAGCATTAATATAGCAGTGCATCTAAAACACCTGTCAGTTTTAGGTAGAGCCTTTTCAGGGAATTATATGTTCAAGTTAAAGAGTATTACCTAGGAACCAGGAGGGGAATAGTCATACTTGATGATAGTGAGTTACCTTGTGACAAGTTGCTATACTGCAAATCAGGGGACTTGGGTCTAGACCCTTCTCTGACATTGAAAATCTCTGAATTAAAGTTTTGTCATCTATGAAATAAAGAGGTGAATATGCATATCTGTGTGTGTGTGTCCACTTCCAGTACTCCTGTATATACATTATCCTGCCCTTTATAATGTTACTGTTTATTTCATGTCTGCTGTATTTCACGTATAAATACATTAAAAGTAAGAACCCTGTCTTATATTAATATTCCTGGAGTTTTATAGTGTTTGGGGCATAGTGGGTGTTCAATAAATGGTTGTTGAATGAAGGAGTTAACTTTCCCCTTTTACCTGAAAAAATGAGGATAATAGGGTTTGCCTCAGCTGAAGTGGTGTGAAATAATATGAGAGAACATGTAGAGTGCCTTTCCATTGTGAGTGCTCCCTCCCTGCACACCCTATTTAGCCCTGAATTTAAGTTGTTCATTGTCCCTAAGGTGATTCAAGAACCTTTGGAATAGGATTTAATCTGGACACTGGAGGCTTCCTCATTTTAATAAGCCCCTAAAGAGTATGCAACTACAATCGTGTCTCCTCTTTCTGTGGAAGTTAAACCTGTTGACTGGGAAGCCTGAGCCCTCCACAGTCAGGCCTTTGCAGACTGTTCTGTCTTTCTCTGTAATGGTTAAACTTAGAATTATCAGGAACTATCTCATGGCTGAATCCAGTAGTTTGATCTTAATTCCCAGCCTTTTTAAACACATAAAATAGAAACATTTAAAAATCATAAAAAATACAGATAAGAAAAAAAGCTTCCTCATAGAAAAATAGGAGAAAGCGAGGGGACAATGTGGTTATCACTGAGTTTGTGAAAATTTTATGAAACATAGGTACAAATAATTTTTGGCCCAGAAATATTTAAGGAATTTGTGAGGTTGATTTCAGTTTTAGTTTCTGGTTCCTAGTTTCTAGTTAACTTCCCCTATTCATCCCCCAATCTTTATGGCTTATGAAATATATAAAGTTCAGTTAACTACTATAATTGGCAACTAGTATAGTAACCTACATTTGTATAATACCTTTTTCTTTACAAAGTGCTGTCACACGTTATTATACTTAACATTTACAGTAATCCTGTGATGTACTTGACTCTTGAAAACTGGTACACTAAACAGATTTTAGCTGGCACCAAAAGCGAAAAATTCGCCCTGTTCCTGAGGAAAAGTTAAACTAGAGCGGTGGTGTTATGTGGCTTTAAATGTAATTTTACAGGAGATGACATAAAATACAGGAACCCTGGATTCACTTCTATGCCTTTCTAATTAAAAAAAGGAATAAAATAGTTCCAATTTAAATATTTTGCTACCATGAAAACTAAACAAAAGGTTATAACTTATGTTTGATTTTTATGACTGTGCTAGGTTTGTTTAAAGAATCAGTGGAAGTCTGTGAAGTACTCTGTGTTCTCTTGTTGGCTCCTCAAAAGCAGCCACTTCTGCATTAATCAAAAAGCAATATAGATAGTGTTATGTGATGACTCATTTTGCTACCTAAAGAATAGATGTGATTACCATTTATTTCACCACAGACTTGACTTTCTGCTGTAAATGTATTGCTTTTTAAAAACTGCAGCAAAGCAAGTACACTGTGTTTTAATGTAGGGTGATTTCAAAATATTTTATAAAATTGTGCAATTGATGTGATATAAGCATAATTTAAAATTTAGCCCATAGTAATATTCGGATCAACTTAGTCATCCTGGAATTGCTAATCAAATATTTAACTCTGAGGGAAAATTTCCTGAGACATATATTATTATATTGGAATAAGGACATGATGACGCAGAATAGAAAGGCTTTAAAAGACCAGTTTTTGAAAAGTTGAAACTAATTTGGGAGCAGTTGGCTTTCAAGATGGTGGTGGGAAGGAAAGATTTTTTTCCCTTGAAGTATTCAGTTTCATTTCAGAGCCATCCCATAAAATGCTAGATGCAGTGGTTAGCCATCATGTTAATGACACCCGGTCTGGTCAGTGTGGCCGATCCACATTTAAAGTGTGGTTTTCTTGACCTAACCATTATAGTTAGTAATGATCTGATCTTTATAGGTTACTGGGCATAGTTGGTGTATGATATTATTAGTGATTTCAAACAAACAAATCAGAGTTTTTATATCCGAATGAATATTGATCCTTTGAGTTTTGTTACCTGGGAAGGTTTCTACGTGTATTCTGATGATCTGCCAGTGTTTGATCTGCACCTTCTCTTTTAGAATGGCCTTTAAAGCTTCTGCAATATTCCTTTCAGTATACTGAAGCTACCATGTTTTTATTCTCTGAGGGTAATTTTCAGAAAGAACTGGATGTCATTCAAAACCTCGTCAGATAAACAAAGTAGATAATCCAGTTGTTTGGGAATTTAAAGAAAAATGTATGGCTCTAAAATAACATAGACTGTAAAGGCATATTGTATTGTGACTTGTCAGAAGTTGGCTCCTAAAGCACTTTCCAAAAAAGCTTGTTCATTGGAATAAATGCCCTCCCCCCTTAAAGGTGACTGCTTTAAAGAAAAGTTATTTGATCTGTAAGTTCAGGTTCATGTATGTAAAAGTTCATCATATTTACCTCATAGTTAGTTACATCTTGTATAAGAACTTGGGGAGGTTCCATAGCTAAACAGTGAAGAAGATTAAGTTACTTTGCCAGTCACCAAAAAACTGTGCCTATGCAGGTAAATGAATAACAGATAGATCTCTCCTGAAACAGTCTAGGGTTTTAATTATAGGCTTCTAAAGGCAGGAGAGAAGTATCCTGAAGATTTCAGGGACTTCTTTGTGTTCCTTTGAGCTCAACAAATTTTAAGAGGGAATTTATAGCCAAATTGCTTAGGATATATATTTGTTTTTATATATACAAAATTTTACATACAAATTTTATATTTTTTCTAATTGTAAACATTTAAACATCATTTTAAAAATACAGGTGAGCCCTGGCTAGTTTAGCTTAGCAATTAGAGCATTGGCCCGTGGACCAAAGAGTCACGGGTTCAATTCCAGTCAAGGGCATGTACCTCGGTTGCAGTTCATCCCTGCCCTGGTCATGGTCATGCCAGAGGCAACCAGTCAATGTGTCCCTCTCATGTCGATGTTTCTTTCTCTCTCCCTTTCTCTCCCTCCCACTCTATTTGAAGATAAATAGAAAAATATCCTCAGGTGAGGATTAAAAATATATATACAGGTGAGAAAAAGTTGTCTATAATCACACCTATCAGAGAAATTCCCATTGACCTTTTGTTAACATCCTTTCTTCTCTGTGTTGTTTTATAACACTGAGATCATACTGAACTTACAATTTTGAATATTGATTTTTTTTCTCTTATTTCTCGTCAATAAAAATTCAGCATTCTTTTAGTTTTTATTATCCAGCTACCTATGGTTTATAAAGTTTACTATCAAACTATTTAAAGTTTATTATTGAAGAAATAATGAAAACTTGTTTCTTCTCTCACATTCATTGTATCAAAAATACCAGGGGAAAAAAAAAATAAAGCAAAGCCTCATAAGGCATTTGATGGGATTATGCTTTTTGAGTTCCATAAGCTTCATTAATTTATTATTTGTAAATGTTTTCCTTGCTAATATACAGCCATAGTCACCTTCCTATGACACAAAACTAAGAATAAAAAATTATTTCTTCTCTTTCTTGCTGAAGGTGGTTGGAGGCAAAGTAAAGAAGCCCGGCAAACGTGGTCGGAAGCCAGCCAAAATAGACTTGAAGGCAAAACTTGAGAGGAGCCGGCAGAGTGCAAGAGAATGCCGGGCCAGAAAGAAACTGAGGTATCAGTATTTGGAAGAGTTGGTATCCAGTCGGGAAAGAGCCATATGTGCCCTCAGAGAGGAACTGGAAATGGTAAGAAAGTCTGTCAGTAGTAAATGCATGAAAAAAATCAACCTAAGCTTCACAGTCAAAGAAATACACATTAAAACATGAAGAAACCAATTTTCACCTGTCTATCCAATTGATAAACATGGGAAAGAATGTTCATTGGTCAGCCAGGATGTGGGCAAATAAGCATTTTCATACACTACTGGTAGGAGTGGAATGTACATTATTTCACTGAGGGATTGTTTATGATACAAATAAATGGAAAATAACCTAAATGTACAACAAGGGATTGGTTAAATTACAGTACACTCATATATTGGACTACTTTGCACCCAGTAAAAATCACAATGCACCTATACATTTATTGATGTAGAAAAACATTTACAATATATTGCTAAGTGGAAAAAGCAATATAGCAATATGTAACAATATGAATAGTATGATACCATTTGTTTAAACATTTATTTATTTGGCATGTTTCATTCTTTCATTTATTCATTCAGATTTTGGGTGGTGGCTGTAGAAATGTAAAAGAGAATAGGTAAAAGAGAATTGAAACCCCATTACTGTGAGCTCAAGGGAGGAGGTAACAGGTTGGAGAAGAGAGTGATACTACCATGATCATTACAAAACTAGGACAGGCTACCTCCGCTTGTTAGAAGGTAAGAAAATAAGACTGGGCATAAAGAGAGTTCAGATGTCCACTATTCGGTAGATTTTTTTTTTTCTTTTTAGTATATTGAATTTGACTTATGCTATAAATTATTTCTCACCTTTTGCAATGTAAGCTACTTTAGGGCGTAATCTTTGGCATAATTAATCTTTGTATATACCCCAAAGTTTATGGTACATACTCTGGCAGTCTGGAAGAAAGTAGATGTTTATTGAATGTTTATGAAAGAGAGAAAGGAATTACAAAAATGTTTATTTTAGGAGTGGAAATAATAATGTGGCCATTAGCCAAAAGAGATGAATTCTAATTAGTGGCACACTGCGGGGAGATGTTCTTTTAACCGGAGGGGACTTTATAATCTGAGCAACACTCTACTATATAACCAGAAGATTCAGCAGCAGTTTTACCCTCTTGTGAAAGATGGCAGGCCTCATCCATGTCCTAGGTTAGAAATGGGAAATACAGTGGAGGATGGGAGTCCCAGCAGCCAGTTTGACCTCTCGGCATGGGATTTCTTGTGTCTAGCATTTCTACCAGTTGTTCCTGAACTCTGACTAGTAAAATTTTACTTAAATATATTTTACATATTTCAGTACAAGCAGTGGTGTATGGCAATGGACCAAGGAAAAATCCCTTCTGAAATAAAGGCCCTACTCACTGGAGAAGAGCAGAACAAATCTCAGCAGAATTCAAGCAGGCACATGAAAGTTGGGAAAACAGACGCTAACAGCAATTCCTGTGAGTACAGTAACGTGGAGAGTTTATATATATGTAGAGGAGTGTCTTAAGGTAGGATTTCTATTGACCACTTTCCTCTATATGACTTTTTTTCCTCTGTATGTCTTTAAAGAATTTTTTTATTAAGGTAAAATTCACATAACATAAAATTAACCATTCTAAAGTAACAATTCAGTGGCATTTACTACATTTAAAATGTTGTACAACCACCACCTCTATGTAACTGCAAAACATTTCATCACCCCAAAAGAAAACCCTAAACTCATTATAGCAGTTAGTCACTATTACCCCCTCCCTCCAGCCCCTGGCAACTGTGAATCTGCTTTGTGTTTCTATGGATTTACCTAACCTGGATATTTTATATAAATGGATTCTACAGTATGTGACCTTTTGTGTCTGGCTTCTTTCACTTAGCATAATATTTTCAAGGTTTAGTCACATTGTAGCATGTCCCAGTACTTCATTCCATTCTATGGCTGCATAATATCCCATTGTCTGTGGATACCACAACTTGTTTACCCATTCATTGATGGATGGATTTTTGTTTCTACCTTTTTTGGCTGTTGTGAATAGGGCTGCTATGAACATGCATGTACAAGCGTGTGTTTGAGTAACTTTTCAGTTCTTTGGGGTATATACCTACAAGTGGAATTGCTGGGACACATGTTAATTCTATATTTAATTTTTACAGGAACCACAAACTTTTCCACAGTGGCTAAAATATTTTACACCTCCCACCAGCTTCCCATTTCTGTACATCTTGTCAACACTTTTTGTTTTCCATTTTTTAAAACAATAGCCTTCCTAGTGGGTGTTAACTGGTGTGGTGTCTGATTGTGGTTTTGATTTGCATTTCCTTAATGACCAGTGATGTTGAGCATCTCTTCATGTGCTTGTTGGACATGTGTATATCTTCTTTGAAGAAATGTCTAAGTCCCTTGCCCGTGTTTTAATTGAGTTCTTTTTCATTTTGTTGTTCAGTTGTAAGAGTTCTTTATATATTCTGGATTCTAGACCTTTTTCAAATATATGATTTTTCAGATATTGCTCTCATTCTGTAGGTTGTCTTTTCTCTTTCTTGATAGTATCCTTTGGTGCACAGAAGATTTTAATTTGGAGGAAGTCCAGTTTATCTATTTTTCTTCTGTTGTTTGTGCCTTGTATGTCATACCTAAATCCATTGCCAAATCCAAGGTCGTGCAGATTTACCCTTATGTTATTTTTAAGAGTTTTTTAGTCTTAGCTCTTATATTTAGGTCATTGATCCATTTTGAATTAATTTTTCTATATGGTATGAGGTAGGGGTCCAGATTAATTCTTTTGCATGTAAATATCCAGTTGTCCCTGCACCGTTTGTTAAGGAGACTATACAGATTTTAGAATGAAGATGTCATGTCATTGATTTCTTCATCATTGTGATTGCTTTGGGAGCACTTGAAATAGTTGTAATGAAATGTTATAAACTTTTCATCTCTTTAAATTTTTTTCTTTATTGATTTGAGAGAGAGAGGAAGGGAGAGAGAGATAGAAACATCGATCAGAGAGAACATCGATTGGCCGCCTCCTGCATGCCCTGCACTGGGAATTTAGCCCACAACCTGGGCATGTGCCCTGACTGGGAATTGAGCCAGCAACCTCTTGGTGCATGGGTCAATACTCAACCACTGAGGCACACTGGCTGGGCAACTTTGCATCTTTTTTAAAAAAAATATTTCTTTCTAAATTCAGCACCACTTTATTTATTTTTAAAATTTTTTTAATTGATTGATTTCAGAGAGAGGAAGGGAGAAGGAGAGACAGAAACATCAACAAGAGAGAAACATCGATTGGCTGCCTCTTGCATGCCCCCTACTGGGGATCGAGCCCACAACCTGGGCATGTGCTCTGACCAGGAATCAAACTGGTGACCTCTCCGTACATGGGATGACTCTCAACCAAATGAGCCACAGTGTCCGGGTATAAACTTTTCAAATTTTAAAAAAATTTATAAAACTGAAGGATTGGCTTGTTGATAACTTTTATTAGATGAAGTAACATTTGCTTAATCTAAATTGAGTGAAGGAAATAAAAAGGCAAATTAACTCAGTTTGCTTTCAGTCTGTATTTTAAAATAGCCTTCCTGTAGATACCAAACTTTAAAAAAATTTTATTGATTTTTTAGAGGGGGAAGAAGGGAGATAGAGAGAGAGGAACATCGATGCAAGAGACACATTAATCAGTTGCCTCCCATACGTTCCCGACCAGGGATTGAACCCACAACCCAGGCATGTGGCCTGACTGAGAACCGAACCCATGACCTTCCAGTGCATAGGACAATGCTCCAGCCAACTGAGCCACACCGGCTAGGCCTAAATACCAAACTTTAAAAAAAAATTTTCATGCATTTTAAGACAGCTTAACTAAATTTTATTGACCTTAAAAACATTCTTACATTGGTAACTTTGATTTATTTTTTTTAGGGTGAAGATCATGTAAAATGATGAGTCAGTGACTGAAGTCAATATCCTGATTCCTATGAAGGATGAATGGGCAAGATTATACTTCTTTGGCTTCATTTATTACCTACTGCTCCATAGTCATCTCTGTAAACCTGCAGTTTGTACCAAATGTGTGATCATAGATCTCAAAAAATTTTGCTTTAACTTTTAACACTTAGAAAATTTACAAACATTCAGACCTGTTCTGGTTGGTATCGCCATCCGTGGCATTTAACATGTCGCAGTGCTTGAAAACACAGGAGTAGAGAAAAAAGGGTAAAGATTGTATTTTTGCACCTTAACTCCACATTGCTTTATTGGTTAATTTATATTCTTTCCATGTATTTGTATGTGTATGTGTGTTTAGGTGTCACCTCCTTTCATGTTTTTGATTGCCCTGCAAAGAGAAACCAAATGGGCTGATTACTGACTAAGTTCTTAGCCTTTATGGACCTAATTTTATTTCTTTATATGTACTTGAGTAACGTCTATTTTCTGCATGAACCATGATTTCTCCTGTGAGCCATTCCAGCATAAGCTGTGAATATGTATTAACAAATATATACATTTCTATTTTTATAATCCATAATATGCCTGTTTTAAATAATGTACATGTTAACAACATCCATCAGGAAAGCCCTCAAGACAGCCTCTATTTAAAACTTTTGTCGCTGTCTTCTCATACTGTTTCTAATAATTTGCAAGGGCCTAATCCATACTTGGAGAATAATCAGTCAGATTTTATTTTTAAGCAAGAAATAACCTTTTAGGCATTTCAGCCACATACATCGCCTTGATAACCCAGAGTGTATATATATATATATATACACACATATATATATGTGTGTTTCTGTTGTGTGTCTATATGTGTATGTGGGGAGGGCAGGAATGAATGTTCACACACATTTCCTTGTGTAGTCAACTAACTTGGAAACTTTTTCTAAAGAGAATAGACTAAAATTAGCTGCTGAGATTGAGTTTCTGCCTCAAGAGATCTGGAACAAAATGAGGGACAAATTGCTGGTAGATCTAATGGCTGTAGCCACAACCAGAACACTTAATTTCTTCTCTGACATGAGTTTCCTATGAATGTGTTCTGAGCCAGAAAGAAACACACTGTAGGTGTGCGTCTGGTTCAGCCCCAGCTATGCCTCCCTCTAGAGTGAAACACTGGAGCTCGAGTACGCACAGCACCGCAGCTAGAAGGTGCAGAGGGCGGAGTAGTCCTTTCCAGTGCCCGTCGCAGTGACATTTACAGTCTTCCTGACCACCAAATGGAGTGATGGTTGAGGAATCCAGCTCATAGTACAATACACTCAAGTAGACCTAGGAATCTTTTGATTTCCCCATTGAGACCCTCTCTCTTCTCTTTCCCATAGTTAAATCAGGAGTTGTGTTCCCTGTTGCTGCTAACTTGTAATTGTCCTTGGTTCTAATGAAGCAAATATTTGGCTTCCAAACAAAATATGTTTTGTTATGAAATGGTAGTTGAAGAGGAGGCATCATATTCTACATTGTCTGTGAGGTGGAACAGAGATGGGCCCCCTAGTTTCAGGTAACAGGTACTTCCCCCACCCCTTCCCTTAGGCTATGCATTTGAATAAAGTGCCTCCCCTTAGCCTGAGTTCCTAAAGATCTCTTGTGCTTAGGTTGCAAACTCAGATCTCTAGTCCTGTGTGACTACTGATATACCACTAGCCCAGACTGTTGGGTCTCTTTGTGTTTTGGTGGATGGGGGTTTAAGGGTATTTAATGTCTTTTTAGGATCACAAATATAGATAAAGGATTGTTAATATTCAGGCCTTCAGGATTTAAGTGTTTTAAGTATAGTGTTCAGGTTGTAATGGGTCTGTTTTGCCATCTGGTCTACTCAAATGTACATTTTCTGTTTTGCAAAACAACCCAAGATGTACTCTCTGTTACTTTGTTCAGTACCTTTTAAATTCCCCAGAAGAGTTCTTTTCAAAGCAAACATTCCAAAATGAATGTGGCTCTTCAATGGAATGTCTCCATTGTGCTTGAAGTATTTCTACTCTGGTTGTAATTTTAAATTACAGGGTCATTTATCTGAGCTATCCCCTCCTTCCCCCAGTATCTTTATAAGAGCAGTGACTTTGTCCTCAGGTCAGGTAGAAGATGTATAATTTTGGATGAAAGTAATTACAATTTATTTGAGTTTATTCCTAAACCCATCTATTTGGTATTTTGAAGTAGATCAAAACCAAGAGAAGGTTCCTTGGTTTTAAAAAGGAATGTTTTGATTGCTTTGGGTATTGTGCTCCCTGCACGCTTTGGCCACTTGAAGCATGTTAATAAATGTCACTGATTAAAACAGCTGGAGCATTTCTTTCCCCATTTCAGTTAGGGAGCAGCACACTGAAATCTAGCATCTCTCACTGACCTGTAAGGACAGGCCGAGAGGGAACAGGAGGGTGAGAGTCAGTGAGCCCAGTCCCTCTAGATCATTGCGGTTCTTGCTCTGAGTCACAGAGTAATGTTTTCTTCTTCTTTTTTACCCAAAGAAAGGAAGGTAAGGGGGGGAGATATGTTTGTAAATTTAGACCAGTCATAATCTGTCATTAATTTAGCATAGACCTGCCATATATTAGAGTGACTGAATATAATATGGAATAAGTTTGACCAGGTCAAGTTTTAGGATATGGTTGAAGTTCTTAAATTTTTTTCTATTTTATCTAAAATCTTTCTATTGTATTTAAATCAGAATCTATCTTATTGCAGCAAATTTGTATCACAGTTTACCAGCTAATTGGCAATATTTATCAGCTTCACCATTTAGCACTTTCTTTTATCATCTTTGAATTATGATAGACATGATTTGGCTTATTACAAAAGTATAGATTTAAACTGGACTTGCCTTCAGTTAAAATAAAGGGAAACATAAATGCTACATTTCACAAGAAATCAGTTGCTTATTATCAATTACATATTTAGTTTTAAGGGAAAGGAAGGTTACTGTTAAACCACATGGTATTTTGGGGCATTGAAGGGATTTTTCTTTCTCTGAAGAACATTGTACAATTATATTTTTATGAAAAATAAAATATCTTCACCAGAGATATCTCAAATGGTCTGTTTCACAACACCGGAATATGTCTGTATAAAAGTAAAGTAGTAAAAAGAGTGTGAGATTTAGGCAGAAAACTGGTCTTGGATCCATTTTCTGAGTCACCTTAAATTATTTAATCTTTCAGCCTGATTCCTCATCTATAAAAAAAGAGGGACGACAACCTTCATAGAGTAAGTAATTGGTAAGCTAAATATGAATTATGAGAAACTGCTTTTTATATAGTCAAGAATTACATTAAGTTTCAAATATTCACATATGCCTGGGTTTGACAATTGTTAGACTTTAAATCACTAATGATAAACATTTACTTAATGAGTTGGAATCTAAATATGAAGTATTGCCCTGGCCGGTTTGTCTCAGTGATTAGAGCGTCAGCCTGAGGACCAAAGGGTCGCAGGTTCGATTCCTGGTCAAGGGCATGTACCTGGGTTGCAGGGTCCATCCCTGACCCTTTGGGGTCGTGTGGGAGGCAACCAATCGATGTGTCTCTCTCACATCAATGTTTCTCTCTCTCTCTCTCTCAATCCACTCTATCTAAAAAAAAAAAAAAAAATCAATGGAAAAATATCCTCGGGTGAAGATTAACAAAAAAAAAAAAAAAAAAAGAAAGTAAGTATGTAATGTTGTAGTTATCATATTTCCGAAGTCTTTTTAGCTATATCATGCCTACCCCTAGAATGGTATATAGTTGGAGGCTCTTTTTAAAGCAATACAGTAGTCCCCCTTCACCCATGTTTTCACTTTTCAAAGTTTCAGTTACCCTCTTGGTTAACCACAGTCAGAACATATTAAATGGAAAATTTCAGAAATAAACAATTCACAAGTTTTCAATTGCCCACCAGTCTGAGAAGCTTGATAATACCCACACCATCCTGCTCCATCCTGCCCCTTAGTCACTTAGTGAATTGTCCCTTTACCACGTTTCCACCTCTATACACTCCCCGCCTGTTAGTTACTTTAGCAGCCATCTAAGCTGTCGATGGACTGTCATGGTATCGCAGTGCTTGTGTTTGAGTCACCCTTATTTTACTTAATATTGACCTCAAAGCACAAGAGTAGCGATGCTGGCAATTCAGATAATGCCAGAGAGAAGCTGTGAGGTGCCTCTGTTAAGTGAAAGATGAAAGTTCTCGACTTGATAAGGAAAACAATAGTCCATATGCTGAGTAAAAACAAATCTTCTGTGAAATTGTAAAAAAGGGGGGGGGAATGCAAGTTTTGCTGTGGTACCTCATCGGTGCATGAGATACCGGGGAAGCAGAATAGAGATCCATTCAAAATCCGCTAAAGGAGTTTTCATCTCTTCTGTCTAGCTGTTGTGGGCGAACAGCTGGAACTGCCTTATTGACTGCCTGCCTGCTAACAACCAGATTATATGTTTTCAAACTTCCAGACCTGCGTCATAATCCTGAAACTAGATACACATGGCTCATCACTGCAGAGCCCAGCATGTGTGGGGGTCATTTTGCTGTGGAACTAAAATCACACTTTCTACAAATTATAGGTGAACCCTAACTGTATAGGGTTGATAGAGAGTTTTTAAAGCAATACATATTTTAAAGAGGCTTCTTTTGAGAAAGAATACAGAGCTTTTGAATAGAAGTGTTCAGTTGAGCAAAAAGTTCATAATGGCTCAGATTGTAGGGGCTGAAAAAATTAAAGAGGGTCTGAGGAATGAAATGGACCTAACATAAATTTAGGTCCAGGAGCATAGGAACATTGACTCTTAGGGAAAGTCTAGATTACACTGCCATGAAAAGGTCCATGAATTCTCAAGGTCAAGTGATGAGAGGAGCAGAGGCCCTTGTAAGTGTGGGTGAAACTACTGCTCGTTTTGGTGGTCTGATTTTTTTTTAAATGATACCATTTGTATAAAATGGGTTTAAAATAATATTTTGACTAGTGACTTCATGTCTGTAAAAGGTATTAATTATTTTGGAATTTCCTCCAATGCTTAGATGCTTTGTGTTTTGAACACACTGATTGATTAGTTCATCTACAGCTGCTTCTGGGTGCTCAGCAATTTTCACTGTCTTGTTGCTATGAGACGAGGACTTCTCTGAAATGGCCAATGAGACCCGGCGTCTGAAGAGGTGGTGGGCTCTGCCTACTAACCACAGTGCCATCAAGCGGTCACTCTGCGGAATAGTTTGTCAAAGTTGGTTTGCATTTCCACTCGTTACAGCACCGTAAAGCCGGCTCTGTTCCAGGTAAATTAGCAGTTTAACTGAACAGTGGGGAATTGTTTATACTCTTCATACTCTTCTGCACACAGTGAGGATTTTTTTCTCCAATAAATGAGTCATGCCATGGCAAACAGAATGGGGAAAAGGATATTGGACTGGTAGTAGAAGTCATTTTAGTTTACCCTTAAATTGACCCCTGTTGGTCTTAATTTCTCTTCTAAACAATGAGGGGCTTGTGCTGGGGTCTCCCAACATCCCTTCTACTAGAAGAATCTCTGATGCTTTCTTTGCTTCTTTTACATGTGGTTCTTACAGAGGGGTGGAACCTCAAAGCTGATCCTGGTCAAGTAACTCCAGCAGATCTTGGTTATGTTGATCTGAATCAGCAAATTTGAGCAGGTAGCAGCAAGGCTGGAGAGGTAAAGGGAAGGGCTGTTCCCCCCAGGAGAGGCAAAACTGCCGACCTGTCTGGCAGGTGACTGCTCCCGAGGCTTGGTGGGTAGAATTGTTCTTCTGAGCAAGAACTCTGGCCCAGGCATCAGGCATCCCGAGTAAACCTGTGATGGAAGGTCCACAGGCAAGCAGATCTGAGCAGGAAATATAGGCTGGTTACACTAATGCTGTGTGTGTGTGTGTGTGTGTGTGTGTGTGTGTGTATCAGAGGAGTTTTTATAATCTTTAAAGAATACACGAATGCTTTCGATGAAGATTAGAAGGAAGAGAGAAATTCAAACTCCACCTCAAAGGATGCATCCCTACCCCTTCCTGAGTCTGTGGGAACCTGGATCCAGGTAGGAGAATTGCCTCCACTCTGATCCCTACCCCCAGCCCCCCTGTCACATTCTTGAGCTCCTGTTTGGAGGCCACGTGAATCCAGATTCATGGTGCACATCGTCGTGTACCTGGTAAGGAGACTGGAGCAATTTTCTTATTTTCTCCAAAAGCCTGCCTCCCTGTGACTTAAGTCTAGTTCTTGCCAGGTAAATGTGAGGTCTGGTGAATGTTCTTGTGTTGCTGAGACGTATGCAAATATTCATCAATCTGGGCATTATATCTGATCTTCTCCAGTTTCAGGATCAAGTGAGACAATAGGGATGTTACATATTAAACTAAACTAAACTAAAATATAGTGAATTATCAACATGCTGAGAGAGTATAGATGAGTTTTCATAGGTCGTGAGATTTGGGGGCTCTCTCAGTTATAACAACACTTTAATTTGTCATTATTTGGGATCATTTAAAAAAACTAGTACTTTCTATAATAAGAGTTTTTATGAGATGGTCTCACTGAATTTCCACTTACTGGGATAAACTCATAGAACATTAAAGACAGGATACAGTTTAGTAATCTGGTCTCTTTTCGTTTAAACTGAGACCTAAAGTACACATAAAAATAAATTAAAATGAATTAAGTTTAGCTTTTTACAATCTAACTTTAAAAAATAATATTCAATTTAAAAGGGCAGAAAATAAAATCACTTCTATTTTTTTAAACAAGTTTGAACCATAAAATTCAAGGGCCAAGGGAGATAAACATTGGGCTCCTTTTGTCGTTTTTAGAGTGCCTTTTGCTCATGGGATAAGTACGAATATGAAGAGAAAGAAAAGGAAGAAAAATACGAGCTATTATGTTTATCTTTTGAATGTGTTGAAGGAACCCCCTCCACTTAAAAACATCAGCTCTGTAGATGTTTTGCAGATGAATTGCTTTATTGTTGTTTCTTGCCCCAAATATCAAACCCAGTCTTGTCTTGTTGCCCTGTGTCAGTGAGGTGGGAATGCACAGGGTTCTTTCTGTCAGAAATTCAGCCCTAAAGTCCAAGAACCTGTGCATGGCCGAGGAAAAGGTGAGAGCCAGCTCATTAAGTTTCATCTAGACTCTCCTTTTAAGAATGGCCAGGTTCACCCTGGCAGGTTTGGCTGAGTGGTTGGAGCGTTGGCCCGCACACCAAAGAGTCTCGGGTTCAATTCTGGTCCAGGGTACGTACCTAGGTTGCGGGTTCATTCCCAGCCCTGGTCAGGGTCCTGCGGGAGACAACCAACCGATGTGTCTCTCTCACATTGATGTTTCTCTCTCTCTTTCTCTCTCTCCATCCCTCCCCCTCTCTCTGAAGATAAATGGAAAATATCCTCGGGTGAGGATTAAAAAAAAGAATGGCCAGTTTCTCTTAGACCTTAGACTTCCACCAAAGCAGCAGCCAGGAAGCCTGTCGAGGCCTGGATGGGTTTGGCCACTCATGTGTTCTCCAGAGACACTTCTGTAATGTCAAGGAAAGAGCAACAGACTTGTAGTGAGAGGGCCTGCGTGTGACTACCAGCTCTGTCCCACTCTGACTTGGACATGTCACATAACTTTGAGTTCCACTATCCTCAGCGATAAAGCAGAGATGATAATAAGGACATCACAGCATTCTTGAGAGGATCAAATGAGATAATGCAACTGCGATTGTTATTTGCAGCTCTTGGTAGCTAGGGTGTGAAAGTGCATGCCAGTCTTGTCTGTAAGCCCTTTATTGTTTTAATAAGAACACTTTAAAATTGTGCTGGTCCTAGATTGGAAATAATGGAGACCTGGCAGCCAGAGAAGAAAATCCTGAGTTATCACAGGCAAAGAAGAGTTGAGTTTGGCAAGGGTATGATGATGTGTCCGGGAGGGAGATGCAGAGAGGAGGCACTAGCTAGAGAAATGGCCTCCTGTCTGAGCCTCTGGGAGAAAGAAGAAGGTGCTCCTTGCTCTTGCTACCCTAGTGGATAGAGTTAGGGCCAGGCAGCCAAAGGGCAAAGCACAGAGAAATGCCATCTGTCATTTTCCCCTTTGGCATTTTCTGGGCTTGCCTAGCAAGGGCACCTGCCCATGTGCTTGAGTTTAACTCAGACAAGGAAAGTAAGTGTCTTAGACACAGCCGAGACAGGACACAGGTATGAGAAAAACATCCCATTGACTTGAAATTTTTCAGGGCATCACCAGCTACTTAAGGGAAAATGAAAACAGAGAGAGAGAGGAGAGAGAGAGATTAGGCAACTGTATAAGCTTTCCCTAAGAATTCTGATTAAAATGTAATCACAGAAGACTGTCCAGCAGTTCCAGTATATTTCCAATACTGTATATAGAGTGCTTTCTGGACCGTGATTACTTAGAAGAAGGTAATGTAAAACCATGTACAATATTAACACTTCCTAAATGTTTCTTAATAAAAGAAACACAAGTCTCTGAAATGTATGACAGAGAGGATTCCATTTAAAACAGAAGCCCACAGTTATAGCATTTCAGTAGGAAGGAGAAAAAGGAAACAATAAAACTAGGTCGATTCATTAATCAAAGACTTTGTGTGGTTTATGCTTTTTGAACCTAATGGTAAATTCAAAGTAGGAATGCATTATCTTTTTTGTGTGTATGTAACTAATACAGTAAAAGGAGCTCATGGTGAATGCTTCCTCTAAAACAAAAAGTAACTAAAATTAAAACTATAATCGATAAGTGAATACACTTTACAAAAGAAAACATTTCCCTCAGAAAGTTGATTGAAAAAATATATAAATAGCTTCTGTTTTTATAGTTAAAGCTTTTTAATCTCTGGTGCATAACAATCATCAAAGAATTCTGAGATTTTAGACAAAAGTGTTTGGTGGATTTGAGTTAATGGGCCAAGCAAGCTTTTTTTCCTTGGCTTCTCTGTCAAATGAATCATAGACTGAGTCTTTGGTTGTAGTTTTGGCCATGGGAGGGATTTCTGAAATGCCAACATAGTTTTTTTTGGCCATCCTTGAACTGGTTGTGATAGTGTAGGCATTGCTTCGGTAACATTTCATCGAGGACATGCAAAAAGTCTCTTTCATTCCTCTCCTAAAACTGGCATTATAAATTGAATACAGAGTAGGTTTAGAGGCTGAAGAACTAAAGGATATCCATGTGATCGCTGTGAACACAAGGGAACTTTTCTTATAGTCTCGTTCGTGGGGGTGCCACAGCTGAGCTACATGAAAAGGCAGCCAGGAGAGCAAAAACAATAGGTTTAAAATGAGGAACATCTTGACAGTTTTCACTTTTGTCCTTGGGACAATGTTCATTGTCCTCCTCACAGTTCGGCCATCAGTGCCTATTCTCCAAATATATTTTATGACCTTCTGGTAAAATAAGATTATGAGGACAGATGGAATCACAAAGCCCACCAAGAAATGGATGACAGTATAGGCAGTTCCCTCCCAAGAGGAAGGGAGGAAATAGTTACAGTGATGGTCCCAGCTGGAGCCGTAGAAAAAGAACACAGGAGTCACAAAGGCTGCGTCAAAGATCCAGGATGCTGCAATCATTTTCTTGGCTTTTTCTCTGGACACCTTGAAGCTCAGAGGATAGACAATGGTATAGAACCGGTCTATGCAGATGGAGAGGAGAACATAGATCTGGACGCCTGGGGTGAGATACTGAAAATATCGCACAACCTTGCACATTGCACTGCCCAGTGTCCACCTTCCAGTGGTGAACTGCAGCAGGACGAAAGGCGAGCTGGCGATGCTGACGAGGAGATCCGCACACGCCATGGAGACCACAAAGTAGTTGGTGGTGGACTGAGTCCTCCTACTCCTATGGATGACCAAACAAACCAGGGAATTGCCAAAGACAGAAAACAACCACAGGGTCCCAAAGATGATGCTGGCTGTGGCCACTTCCCCGGGTTTCAGTCCATACTGCAAGTCTGTTCCGTTGCTTATCCAGCCATGCTCCTCATATAATTCCGCCAGATCATGGCTTGGCAGAGGCGTGGCCGTGTCAGGGCAGCTGTGGTTTTGGAGGGGCACCAGAAGTGTTGGAATAACCAAAGGCAGCTTGCTGTTCTCCATCCTGTGAGCAAAAACCATATTCATTTTTTTCCTTTTAGTTCTGGATAAGAAAAGAAGAATGAAGCCTCCTGTTAAAATGGTGGTACAGAGATTGATTCCTAAGGCTAACAATCTTATTTGACACTTAGACTGGTCGTCATTTGTCAATGAGTAGGACTTGCGCATTGGCAGGAAAACATGACTACTACCCAGAAAAGACTCTGGCGTATTTCTCTTTCATTTTAGGAGCTGTTTTAGCAGATCCCAGGGCAGGCTCCTTTTGGCCTCACCCTCTCTTGATCCTTAGTCAAATGTGGCAAAACTCATACCAAGTCCCACTCCTAAACATATCCTTGTTCCCCTCACTCATCGGGGATAACAGAGGGTCAGAGAGCTCACAGTGAGGGTGTTACCCGCGACTGAAGAGCTGCTGGAATTCTGGGCAAGTGGGAAGTTCCTCAATGTTGTAACACTAAAGTAACGAGGCTGCAAGAGAGGAACACCCAGGCTGATGGAAACACTCCTGTCAGCTGTGGAAACAGCTAGCAGGAACCTATAAATACAGACTGGCCGGCTACTGGGAAGGACTCTGTCCTTATTGCAGAACTTCCATTACAGACGCATTATGGAAGCCCATGGAGCAACCATAACCCTTCTGCGTGAGCCAGAAGTAGCTCCTAATTTCATGACCTCTGAAAATAGCCTGCTTTTTCCAAAAGGTGATGTGGCCCATGTACTCATAGCCTGCCACCTATCCATGGCATTTGTTGATGCTCTTCTCTAGTTCTTGTTTCATAAAATGACAGTGACCGAAGAAAGAACATACAGAATCTCTTCTAAAGAATGTAACCAGGTTACTAGAAACCTTATGGCATTCAGACAATTAAAAATGACAAATATAACTGTTACTTAGCAACTTTTTAAAAGCTTATGATCCTTAGATATAAAAGAATAGTATAAAGTTTAGCACTATTTTTTGTACTATTCAGTGAGAAAAAAAAAGTTACATTTTTTAGCATGGCCAATGTGGCTCAGTGGACTGAGCAGCGTCCCATGGACTGAGAGGTCCCGGTTTGATTCCCGGTCCAGGCACATGCCCAGGTTGCAGGCTTGATCCCCAGTAGGGGGCTTGCAGGAGGCAGCTGATCGATGTTTCTCACATTGATGTATGTTTCTATCTCTCTCTAAAAAAAAAAAAAAAAAAAAAAAAAAAATCAGTAAAAACATATTTTTTTAAAGTTACCTTTTTTAATAGGTAAAAAAAAGTTTGTGTAATTGTGGGCCATTTGATTAAAACTAGGTGACTTTGGTTGCCGCAGGATCATTAATGTTTAATTGGTCTGAATCCATTAAACAGAAAGAGAAAGCATAGGCAGTTGAGTCCATAATAACCAGAGCAACGCCATCTGGCCTGTGGCACAGGGCCGGGCAGGGCGTTCCAGCAACAGGCTAGTGCCCCTCTTGGGGGGCTCCTGTGACTACACCTCACAAAGAAATGTTTCTCAAGTTCTAGAGGGGGGATTGAAAAGCAGTCCTTAATGACCCATTTTTCCTTGAAGGATTTTTGCACTAATTAGTGGTGGGGAGAGGAGTGTTCATATATATTGTCCTCACCAAGAAACCACATTCAACAAAACCTGGGGCTCCGGGCAGTGTACTAAGTGCCAGTTCCATGTTATCTTCAGGCTTTTTTTTTGGTCCATGAGGCAGCCCTACTTAATTTCTCAAAGAGAAATATAAGATAATTAGACATCTCGACTACTAAAAGACCTTTAAGCACGGCTGGCCAGCTGATAGTCGGTTGTAAGAATAGCAACCATACTTTCCATATAAAAAAATCAGGATACACAGTCTAAAAACAGAACATAAGATCTAAAATTAGCAGTGTCCTAGAAAATCTAGAATGCATGACCCTCCTACTTATAAAATGGAAACAATCTTTTAACCTTTATATGTGTAAAACCTATAAGATGCCAAAAAAAAAGAGAGAGAGAGAGAAAGAATTTTAAAAAAATATTTCAAGTTTAAAAATAAAACAGACGAGCAATTTTTCAGACAGAAAGATCTGTTCCAGACTGTCTGGGGATGCCTGTGGCCTGAATAAAACAGGAGCCAGTGGCACAGGCTTCTCCATAGTCAATATACTCACTTAAAAACCTGTGAACTTTTGTTTCTCTCAAAGCAAAACTCTGCTGTGAGAGATGAAACTCTAGCTCACCCCTGCAACCACAGTTCTTCGAGGCCGTCTTCCACATTTCCTCCAGGGACTCTACACCCCGAGTGTGTCTGCCGATTTTTGCAGCCCCACCACTGGGATGCTCCGAAATGGGACAAGGGAACCTGGGGAGTTCCTGGGTCTAGGTCACCCCTGACGACGGCACGACTTTCTGACTCAACCTAAAATTGCTACAGCTCTGTTTACTCAGTCAAAGAATCAAGAAACTGTGCTGGGTACTAAGGAAACAGAGATAAGCGAGGCCCATAAAAGGGCAAATGTATAAATAAACTGCCTGCCATATTATAACTGAATTCTATAATGGTTATAATTAACTGCTAAAAACAGATGAGGAACTAAGTGCCAGAGAAGAACAGGGCCCCGATTTTGCTTGGGCTAGGAGGCAGAAAAGGAAAAGCTTCACAAAGGACATGAGCTCTGAAGTGGGGCCTTCGAGAATAAATAGGACTTCTTCAGGAAGACAAGAGAGTTTAAAAAAACAAACAAAAAAAAAACGAAAAAGCAATTTCAAGGGAGAGAGACAGTATGTGGAATGGATTTTGGGGTCATCTTTCCGGGTTGATCTTTTTTGGGCCCTTTTCTCCTTAGAGACATAGTTTCCTGCAGACCGTACCTCCCAGAGTACATAGTTTCTAAATGCCCTACAATCAAACTGACCTACATTTTCCCCATGGTTACAATGAAAGGCTATATTTTCCTCATTCGTGGGCTGCAGTGTGGTCAGACAGTGGATAGGAGTATTCGCATATCCAGAATGATTGTGGGGGCCTTGTCCATGCAGCACTGTGCTAGATCCTGACTGCAGCATTTTCCATCTCTCCTGCTTTAGACCAACGGTTCTCTAGCTTAGCAACACATCGAACTTTCCCAGGGAGCTTTAAAAAAATATTGCCGACTGGGTCCCACCCCAGGGATTCTAACTTAGTTGGTCTGGAGTGCTGCCTGGGCACCGGGGTGTTTCAGAGTTCCCCAGGTGATCCTGACATGTGGCCAGGACCAAGGGTCACTGCTTTAGAATTGCTTCCATGTTCCCGTCTTCCCCCATGAAACTATGGCTCCTGGAGGAGGGTGTTATTCTTTTTCCATGTTCTACAGCCTCCACTGAAATTCTCTACATTAATAACTGCTTATTAAATATTTACTTAGTCAAATCCCTAAGGACAGAGAACTGAAACACATGACTCCTACTCCAGGCGGCTCTGCGAGAAGTACAGGCAGAGAGAGAAAGCCATTGTGGATTGTGGGGAGCTGACACATGGGTGACCAGGAGACAGGGGGAACATAAGAGCAGGGCAGTGAAACTGAAGTCACCCAGGTCAACCACTACATGGAACAGAACTCTCATTTGAGGGAGAGAGAAGGTAGCTGAGGTGTCCTCAGACAGGCTCCTGCACCCCCTCCTGGAAAAAATAGTCTGCCACGTTACAACTAAATTCCAGGGTCCCAAAGTCAAATTTCAGAAAGTCTTCCCACGCTCCATTAATTTGGAAATAAATACATCTTCAAGGAGTGTTTTGGAAATGCAAGGACTGCCTGATTAGTCGTTATGTCCAAGTCATCCAGATGCAGGATATTAGGAGCCACAGGAAAGACTTCTTCACCCCTGTCCTGCTCAACCTGTCTCCTCCCGGCCAGCGCCGAGACCGCCACGTGACACGCTCCACTGAGTTAAAGTACATCTCTGCATGTTTTCTAAGAGAGGACTCCTTCATCTATCAGGCTCCAAGAGATGCATTTTAATATATAAATGGAGAAACGGTGGCTAGGTTGACATGGTATAGAACAGGGGACTGGGTGGGCCTCTGCGTGATGGGATCCTAGGGAGCCTGCGAGGGGAATATGCCTATCACTTTATATTGTGATTTTTATTTTGAATGCTTGTCTCCCCCATTAGGTTATAAATTCCTTGAGGACAGAGACTGTGTCTTTATCTGTATATCCGTGGAGCATATATAAATATTAATAAAGGTTTATTGAACAAATAAATGGATAGATGTGTTAATAAAAATGATACAATGCTTGAAAATAAGTAAATAAGAGAAGAGTAAATCTTTTTAAAGTCATGCCAGGATATTGTTAGATGGGCTTCTCCAGGGATTAATTCTCTGGGAGAATGTGTCTGTGCTTGATTTTGCTATTAACTATATGACTAAAGTCCAGATATTGTGAAGTTACATGTGAACATGCAGATTTCTGTCTAGCAGGAAAAATAACCCTAAAGGTTATGGATTTATTGCCCTGTAGGACATTAGCCAGTTTTGTGATTACTTAGCAATCTTATGCTGACATTCTTAAACACAAAAACAAAAACACAAAGCCCTATAAATACCCATTTCTCCAAATGCTCTTGGAATCAGCCTGATTGGTTCCTCTGGTAATAAATTAACAAATCTTTGACATGTTCATTCTATATTTGTATGAGAGTCAAGATTTTGACTTTTTGAAAATCATACTTTGATGGGTAGATGAGTGGATAAATGATTGTAATCTAATGAGAGGACCACAATGAGAAACAGAGGGCACAGATGACAAACTTGGTTCCCTTTGCAGTTCTGCCGGGGCTCTTCCTGGTTAAGTTTATCAACTGCTGGTTAAGGTTTCCTTCGGACTCAAAAAATCCTAATGAATGATTTTCCCCCTCCTGAAATTATAAGGATTCACAGACATTCTCACAGTGTAGGAAGACCATTTTTATTTCTGAGATATCTTCAAAATTTTGATGTCAAACTAGAATTTGTATAATATTGAATTTTTACATGATTTGGTTGGAGGGGAAAGAACAAACATTTTCTGTAGAACGGAAAGTATCTGCTAGACCTAAACAGATACATAAGGCTGTTTACTAATGAGCAGTAAAATTAATTACAATGATTACAGTAGTTACAACATCAATACTACTAAGATTTGATACTTATTTTATGCTTTTACTATGTATCAGATATTTTATACGTGTAGCCCTTGGAGGTAGGTAATATTTTTAGCCCTGTTTTACAAATGAAAAAAACTGAAGTTCTTCCCAAAGGACATAGAGTTGGAAATTGGTCACCCTAGGATGGCCTCAAGTTCTTCCCCAAGGACATACAGTTAGAAAGTGGTCATCCTAGGACTGCCTCACTCCAAAGTCCATGCTCTTAAACACCATTGGGCTTCCTGACCAGGGAGGCCAAAAGGGCTGGATCTGAATTCAGAAGGTCAAATCTGCTATATGTGGATAGGTCTTTCTTGACTCCTCAATCAAATGTAGGAATATAAAGTCACTCCCCCACAGCATCTTAAATACCCACAGATACATCTGTTCAATATGGTAGCTCAGAAATATATAAAATAGTGAACATTTGGGGCAAAAAAAATCACTGCTACCATATACTGGATGGAGGCTTAGCATCAAACGTGCAGTAGATACGTTGGTCTGCAAATACAGCTTTTCTTCTGAATAAAAAACATGAGCATTTTAGAAATTCATTATGAAAGATGATTAACTGTTGCCTTTTAAACGAAGAATGAAAGCAGAACTTTATACTTCAGTCTGAATTGAAGTGAGGAAAAAGTTTTATCAATTGCTATTACCCCAAGTAGGAAATTTTAAAAAAATTTTTAAAATAGTTTTACTATAGAAAATACTATAGTGGTAAGATATTTTCCCTTAAACTTTTCATTGTTATGTAGGCTTGACTTGCCTATATATGACAACGAGAACTGCTTGGGGCAGTGGTGTGCTGCGCTGGCTCGCAGGGGCTCCCCGGGGCCAGTTGTGCACACTCCTTCCTGCCTCCAAGTTCAATGACATTACACTGGTATCCAAACCAGCCATAGTAGGACTCGTCACACCACAGAAATGCACAAGCACTACAAATCAGGTTTTTCTTCCTGCAGAGGCCGTTAAACATTCACCAGCCCACCACCCCCAGTAGTGTAGGGTTTACCGGGTACCCTATCTCAAAGCCCGGAACTTACACACATCCCTGAATTTATGCTAAATGGCTAAAGAGGCCACATAGGCTCTTTGGAACTTCGTAAGTGGCTATCTTACTTTCTGGCTCGAGCTATGGCTCTGGTGTGGACACTGAGCAAAGTGCTTTATAGAATACATAAGGCCCAGGTAGCCACCAGCATGACTGTGGTGGAGGAACAGGAACGCCAGAGAGGGTAAGAGATGTTCTCACAGTGTGCTACCCAGATAGGGTCACCAGATGAAATATAGGATGCTCAGTTAAATGTGAATTTCAAATAAATAACAAAGTTTTAGCATAAGTATGTCCAGTGCAATATCCCATACATGGTGTCCTGTATTTCTATGGTATGTAAATAATAACTCAATAAAGCTATTTTTTTTTCTTTATTGATGTTAGAGAGAGAGGAAGGGAGAGGGAGAGAGATAGAAACACCAATGAGAGAGAACACTGATTGGCCGCCTCCTGCATGCCCCCCACTGGGGATCAGGCCCACAACCTGAGCATGTGCCCTGACTGGGAATTGAACCGGCGACCTCTTGGTGCATGGGTCGATGCTCAACCACTAAGCCACACCAGCTGGGAAATTTTATTTATTTTTTCAATTATAGTTGACATACAATATTATATTAGTTTTATGTGTGCAACATAATTAGACATTTATATACCTTACAAAGTGATTCCCCCTGATAAGTCTAGTACCATCTGGCACCATACACAGTTATTACAATATTACTGACTATACGGAGACTTGCCATTCTTTAAAGGAAATAATGTGTGTAGTAGGCAGAATGGCCCCTAAAAGATGTCCACATCCTATTCCCTAGAACCTGTTAATATGTTATGCTATGTAGCAAAAGGGACTGTGCATATATAATTAAGGTTATGGAACTTAAAATGGAAAGGTTATCTTGGATTATCCAGGTGGGCCCAAACTAATAAACCCCTTTCTCTGGTTGGTAGCAGAGAGATGACAGATTCCAAGCATGAGAAGGAATTGACAGGCTGTTGCTGGTTCTGAGATGCAGGAGCCCACCAGGGAGAGGCCTCTAGGAGGCGTAGGTGGCCCCCAGCGGATACCATCAAGGAAATGTGCCCTCAGTCCTACAACCACAGGGTGCTGCCTCCTGCCCACCATCAGAGTGAGCTTGGGAGGGGAATCATCCCTGGAGCCTCTACAAAGGAACACAGACCTGCCAATCCCTCAATTTCAGCCTGTGAGACTAAGCAGAGAAACCAGCCAAGCACACCCAGACTTCAGACCTGCAGAACTGTGACATAATCGGTGACTGTTCTCTTAAGCCACTAAATTTGTTAGAGTGGCAACAGAAACTAATCCAATGTAGCATTTCTTATATAACTGAGTGTGAAGACTAAAATGTATACCAGTCATCCTATCACTTTCCACTACCCCACCAGCACTTAGAACATTAGAAATCCTGAAAGGCTTAAAGAGTGACGTGCTTTCTACTTCACCTTAAAGGTCTTCCTTGGGGCCAAGAAACCTGGGTTCTGATTCCAATTATAAGCACTGAACAGCAATTCAAGAGACCCAGGTCTTTTTCTTATTTCAGTGTAAGGACCTTAAGAAAATCGATCTCTCTGAATCCCCCTTCCCATGAATGAATTGGTCGGGATGATTTCTAAGGTCATTTTAACTCTAGGAGCTAAAACTGATAGGTAGACGTTGTGATGAGCAACACACCTTCATTTAACTTACAATCCTCCGCCTTCACCTCGCAGAGAGTTCTTACTGAGAAGCATTTTGACAGAGAGGGAAATTGTTTGTGGCTGCTGGGGCCCAGCACTGTGAAGCTTTGACATCCAAGAAGAGTAAGGTGGGTCTCCAAAAGAGACCTAGGAGCCACATTTTACCTAGGGGCCAGCCAAGCCCTCCTCAATAATTACCCTGGATGTGCCAACAATCTCTTATTGAAGATTCTTTGCAAGAGGTGGTCTGGTCAAAGACTTACCACCTGTGTTTGCTTTCCATTCTATCTAACACCTGTGTTTTCAGAGGGACAAACACTTACTAGAACACCCAGATTGTCCTCTACCAATTCTCCACACCTCTCTTCCCAGTATGGGGTCTTTTGAATTCTGAAGAAAACAATTTGGCCAAGGAATTTACGCCTCTCCATACCCAACTTGATTCATTACAACAAACATTTTTTGAATGCCTGCTGTGTGCTCACTGAGTTAAAGTAGAGGCAAACAGTTGCTCTGGAGGTAAATGTTCAGTTTCATTTCCAATCTCTGGTTTCAGTATCACATCTCTAGTAGTATGACTTGAACAGGAAAGAGGTGCGGAGGCAAAGACCAGACTCATTACATTCAGAGCAAAGAACTGTACAAGAAATGCAATGTACAGCTATTTGAAAAGAAGGTGAAAGATTTGTTAAAAACTGAGTATAAGCACTGACCAGGGAATTACTAAAAACTCTTACTTTTCAGAAGCATTTACGTTGGTCTCACATCAAATTCACATCAACACTCTGGGCAAATTTTGATCTGCACCACTGTTCACAATCGGGGTTTTCCAAGAAAGCAACCTTCAAATTCATGGGGCAAAAGTCAGATTTGAATTTGCATTAACATATGTTTTTCATGGACAAATTATGCACCTGTACGTATATCACTGAAAATATGATTGAATGTATATTTGCATATGTTTCACATGGTTAATAAATAGTTTAGTGCCATATTTTTTAGACATTATATGGGTTAAAATGCACTGCTGTCATTTCTCAAAGCTTATTTTCATCCTCTCTGCATATCACCGAATCACCTACACCAGTAATTTTTAACCTTTCTTCTTCAGAGACAGACATGACAAATATGTTCATACATGTGACACCCCCACACACAGATATATCCAGAATTATCTGCAACTCTAGAAGCTCAACCCATAACTCCAACACTTAATCTTCAACCTAAGAAAGCATGTTGAAAGGAAATAGTTATGTAGATATCCTTAAATTTATCATTAATTTTAAAAAATAAATCACTGGCAAACTTTGGTACTTTATTTATTAGCAAGCAATTATTTGCAACAGGCATCTTTTGTCTGGGACATAGCAATCTATTTTGATACTTTGGTTGATAAGCACCGCCCTACAATACCCATAAGTGTACACCTAAAATCTGAATTCTTGAAGGCTAAAGGGTGCCTGGTACAGAGAACCAGGAAAAAGTAATAAAAGAGGGAAACATAGTTATTCTCTTCACTGGGCAATGGTGTGATTCTCTAAGCCTGTTATAAAAGTCTACCAAGAAATATTTTTCTGTAACTAACTCCTATCTATGATCTATAATGTCATTGACATTCTAGGTAAGTTTCACAGCCTACACTCAAATTTGAAGGTGTATTTCCTTCTTTAGATGTGGAGGAAAAGAACTCTATGCACATTTTAAATATAAAGAAGCTGTACAGTGCAGTGGTTGAGAGCACGGGGTCTAGAGCAGTGGTTCACAGGTAATTTTGACTCCCAGAGGACATTGGGCAATGTCTGGACACGTTGTTGGTTGTAACAACCAGGGGAGGAAAGTGTTACTGACATCTGGCAGGCAGAGGCCAGGGATGCTGCTAAACATTTTATAACAAAGAGGACACTCCTCACTCCCAACAAAGAAGTATCTAGTCTAAATGTCAGAAGTGTTGAAGCTGAGAAACCCTGCCCTAGGGCCAGCCTGCCTGGTTTCAAATCACATATCACCTATGTAGCCTCTGCAAGTGACTTAACATCTTTGTACTTTAGTGAGTATCTTCACCAGTAAAATTAGGATAAATACCAGTACCCATATTATTGATTTGTTGTGAGAGTAAAATAAATGATACAAGAAAGGAGCTAAAAACCACATCTGGAACAAAGCAAGTGCTAAGAAAATGTTTACTTTTGTTATTACATGCGTTGAAAAAAAACTGAGAAGAAACACCAAAAATTTTTAACACTGGTTGTTTCTAGGTGGTGAGATCATGACTGATTTTTATTTTCATTATACTTTTATACTTCTCTATATTTTCCAAATTTTCTAGAACTGTATTTGTATTATTCATCTAATATCCGAAAACATACATATTTTTAAAAGGGTGTAGCAGAAAGAACTTTACTTGTAATATAGGGGAAAGAGCACAAAATTAGAAAGACCTGGATCCAGATCCTGCCTCTTTGCTGTGTGACTTTGAGCAGATTAGTTCACCTCTCTGAGCTTCAGTTTCCCGATCAGAAATTGGGGCTCATAATGCATATCATAGAGATTCCATCAGGATCAAACACGACAGACATAAAGTGCCTAGGAAGGTGTACTGAATGAAAGGCTCCAGGAAATGAATGCTTCAAAAGTCTAGCCAAGGGAAAGTGACTCTACAAACAGGGAAAGACATTCATAATGGTAACTCCCCTTTTGCTTTTTAAACCATCCTCTTGGAGAGTCTACCTCTCATCACAACCCATTTTGTGCTTTGGTTCAGAGGAGAAACTGCATCTGTTCTGGCCCTTCTTCCTCCCTACATATATACCTTAGGAAAGGATTTGATAATTCCACTGGCAGGGCTTGACTCATTTGGCAGGGTTTACTAGCGGTGGGCAGGTTACTGTGACCAAAAGGCAGGACAGAGGCACCACTTTCTCATATGCTTCACCTGTGTTCATTATCCCTCTTCTTATTTCCTCTTTCATTCCTAGCCTCCAAGTTGAAACCATACTTGGCAAAGCCTCCCCTCAAGGGGAAGCCTTTCTACTTGCTCTTTCTCTTCTGCCTTCTCTTGTTCAGCTGGTTGAATAGACTGGCCCCTTTTAGATTCACGGGGGATGAGTATGAAGCCGGCTAGGCTTCCAGATGGAAGCCTCTGTGTGCACTAGCCTACCTGCTCATCTGAGAAGTCCTGCATGATGCGGTGGGCGTGCAGCCCTGGCTTCCAGCACGGCTGTTTCTTTTGCACAGCTCGCTCAGCAGGTAGCAAGCACTGGAGGTGAGGAGGATGAGTGAATAGGATTCAGGGACGCATACCTTATTCACAAACCCTGTTCTTTCTCTCCTCAATGAATTAATGAGATAAAAAAAATAATAGAAAAGGTTATATTTGTGTATGTTATCAAGAGGACTGACTATTTTAACCCTGATTAGTCTGTTAATTTGAATTCAAATCCTAAGCAACCTTTCAAATGCTCGGATACAATGTTTTGGACTCAGGTCCTAACTACCACCGTCTGGGAAAGGCAGTGTGGCCCCAACCCACTCTGACACTGAAGATCCCAGGGTTCCCGTGGGGGGAATCCTGTAGTTCTGTGAGGTCTTGGTGCAGTGTTCTGGGCACCAGGATCCACAGCTGACTAGGACAGGACTGCCTGGGGAAGGAATTGACCTTCTCAAGACATGAACTCTAAGCTCAAAGTGGACTATTACAATGTTGGGAAATGGTGCCAGGAAAAACATCAGAGACTGTTAGCGGTGCTTCCATCTAGATGTAAATAAAAATATCAGAAGACGCCCTGGCTGGTTTGCCTCAGTGGTTAGACTGTCAGCCTGTGGTCCAGAGAGACCCAGGTTCGGTTCCCGCTAAGGGCACGTACTTCGGTTGCAGTTTGTCCCCGGCCCTGGTGGGGTCGTGCGGGAGGCAGCCACTCGATGTGTCCCTTTCACGTCGATGTTTCTCTCTCTTTCTCTTCCTCTCTCTCCCTCCCGCTCTATCTGAACAAAAAATGGAAAAATGTCCTCTGATGAGGATTAAAAAAAAAAATAGACACAGACAACACTATGATGGTTACCAGAGGAAAGAGGGGTGGAGTGGGGCGATAGTAAAGGGTAAATGGGGCAAAACATATGGTGACAGAAGATGAGTTGACTTTGGGTGGTGGGCATACAATGCAATATACAGATGAAGTATCAAATACATGTACACTTGAAACCTATATAATCTTATTAACCAATGTCACCCCAATACATATAATAAAATAAACTATCAGAAGAACTTCATTCTAAATATAAATAAAATGCCAGGGGGATTGGTAATCCCCAGGAAATAATTTATGGATACATCTTGAACTTTAGTTTGCCATTGTTTCAGGGCCAGTCTGACTAATAGATATAAATTTCAGGCAGGCATAATTTTGACTGTTGCCAAGTTTTCTTCTACTGCACATTTATCTCCTCTCTATCCTTTCTATACACACATGCAGAACAAAACAGGCATGGGCCCGCGAACTGGCTCCAACAGAATGCTATCAGTCTTGAGTCTTCCCATTCTTCATCGGCAAATATATACTGAGAGCTCACCATAAACCATAAATTCTAGCAATCCAAAGATGGAAGGATACAAGTGGCTTCCTACAGATGACTAGATTAGTGTGAATGTGTTCCTTGTCCCAGGGAACTGTAGATTTCAGCAGGGATAAAAGGCTTAATCTAAAGGACTAACTAAAGTTCAATACTGTAGCGGATACAATTACTCTTCAAAGTATTCTTCAATGAAACCCTGAAGGGAAACACCTCATTTAGTGAAGAATTTCACAAATTTTAGATTCCTATCCCTTATCTTCCTCTTTGTATCCTTGACCTAGCAAATTCTCTTAGTATTCCCACAGCATATAAGAATGAGATCAGTCATCTTTTATTGTCAAGGGCCAAAAGGGAAACTACACAGACCAAAGGAAGAAAATCTTTATATCTCAGAAATTTCTAGAAGTTAAAAACAAAAAAACAACAAAAAAACCCTTCATCTTTTCCCCTTAAAAACCTAAAATAACTTGCAGACAGAGAGAGAGATCTATTTCCTTGTTTTAAAGTATAATATTATTTTAAAGCAACGTATCTAGTCAGTTTGATATCATAGTTTATGTTCATAATTTTAGAAGTTTTTAATCTATTTCTTATTTTGAAAACCAGGTAAGTGTTTTTAAAGAGAACATGCTTAGGCTGGTCTTATTACTAGGTTATAAGGATGGAAGAATGTTTCTAGGTTCGATTTAAAAAAATCAACCATGATGTAATTCTAGATTTCTTTTTTTCCTTTAGACATCATTTGGTTACCATAGTAACACAGTGTTTTACTACCAGATATCTATACAGCACAAGAGGAAGAGAACAGACAATTACTTACTAGGTTATTTGGGGGTACAAAATGTGATTATTGGGATAATTCAAGATTAAATATAGATTTCACTGGGGATGTGTTTTAGCCAGGCAAGCTGATTCAATCTTCTAGTAGCATCAGCTGAACAAAATTTGTAACCAAATCAACTGTTGACATCATTTGAAATGACACAATCAGAGAAGCAGCATGGTTGAGTGGTTAAGATCATGAACTCTGGGGTCAAGTTTCTTGTGTCCAAATTCTGTTCCTACTATTTACTAGCTGTGTGACCTTGGGAGAGTTCCCTAACCTCTCTGTGCCTTAGTTTCTTCATCACCGAAATGTGGGTACTAATAACAGCTCCTTCAGAGGGTTATTATAGGGATTACATGACTGATGTTTTATACTTAGACTGATGCCTTACATATAGCAAGAACTTTATAAGTATTTGTGAAAAGAAAAAAAAAAGACAAAATAAAATTTAAATTTGCTAGCTTCTTTCTCTATGCTGGGTAGAAATGGTCTAAGATACCAAGATTTGAGTTCATGGTAGATTATTTTTTAGCCTGTAACTTTGGAAGATTTCTTTGAGAACTTCTGGGGGCCCTCTTGGTAGCTATTCTATAAGGTTTGAAATTCGGTGGCAGTCTACTGTCCTGAACAAAGCTGGAAACAATCACAAGCACTCCTGGTATCAGGAACATCAGAAGGAAGAGAATTGCATAGCACAAAGAAACAGCATGCCTGCCCACTCAGGCTCCCGAAGCCACTGCCAATAACCTCTGGGAACATAAGCACAGAATAAGCAGCTGAAAAGGGATGAAACAGGATTTTTTTGCAGTGACAATGAAATCTAGTTGGTTTCAGTAATATTTTCCCCTCTTTCCAGTATTCAAAGAAAAAAAAATCATTTTCATCAGTGACTGCTTTATTTTATTAATTATCACTATATAGAAATTCCATCTAATTTTTCTTCAACAGGCACTTACTCTGGTGAATTATTCATTTTGCAGAACTACCTAGGCATCTTTTCTGGACCTATAATAAAACTAAAGCCCCTAACCAGCCAATAAACCAAGACAAAATCTCCAAACTGCCTGAAAAAAAGAAGGTATTATGTTCTGTAAGCCAAATTTTAGCCATAATACTATGGGATCTCTAGCACATACCTCCATCCAGACTTGATTTTAGAGCCAGTCTCCTTGGGTCTTCTTGGTCAGGAATAGCCCTTGCATAGGAGTTTGGAGAATGCCATAAACCACCAGGAAAGCTTGGAAACACATTCATATCTGTCCTCTGCCTTTCCCCCGGCTCACAGCCCGCTTCCTGGTAGGGAGACAAGATGACGCTGTGCAGGGTTGACTGTTAAACCATCTTCCCGCCCCCAGCCCCACTCTCCTGGTGCCCCTCCCTTCTCCTTTCCAAGGCTCTGGAATGTGTCACATGGGAAATGGATCATGTGGCTCAAGGGGAGAATGTGGCCA
This sequence comes from Tadarida brasiliensis, assembly GCA_030848825.1. Lineage (NCBI taxonomy): Eukaryota > Metazoa > Chordata > Mammalia > Chiroptera > Molossidae > Tadarida > Tadarida brasiliensis. Next base: position 28,492,637 of record CM061263.1, read on the forward strand.
TCTCTCTCCCTTCCCCCACTTTTCCTTTCAGGAGCAAAGCAGCAGAAATCTCTGACCTGATTGGCTCTCACCAAAAATCTCCATATGAAAAGGGAAGATTCAAGCATCCGAACCTCCAGCCTTCTCCACTTTATTTTTTATTTTTCATCTGAACGTTTTATCCTGGGCATTCAGAGTTACTTGGTAGGGTTGGAAATGATGCTTTCTCCCCATTTCCTTTCTTTCCTATCATCAGTACCCTAACATGACAAGGTGTTCCCTAACCAGCCTCTGGAGCCCCCTTGGCACATGTGGGACAATGGAATATTCAGCACCACGGACAGCATTACACCCCCTTCAGTGTTTACTAACGCCTTTTTTTGTCCACTTAACTCTCAGGTAAATAAAAATATTTTAAAATATTTCTCTGAGGTCTTTTGTCTAAATAGAAATCAGGCCAGCCATATATTTAGGGGTCCAATTTCCCTATCAATTTACTGTTACCTTATACATACAAATATAATTTTTATGTAACATTAAACCCAAAGGGCATCCCATATCTACCTCCCGGTCCTCATCCCACCACCCATCCCAACCTTTTAAACATGCTCTATGTTTTGGAGGAATTCCAAATATTTACAATATGCCCATATTTCTATGCTCATGGGAAAACCACAGAAACACATAGGATTTGTCGGTGTGAGTGTCTGCATGTCTTAAGCCCCATCCCTAGGCCTCAGACAGGGTTGAATTAGAGTGGCAGGGAGGGAGCCTGGTAGGAGCTGTTTTGTTCTGGGGTCTATCCTGCTTTGCTGACGTCTCGGTTGCCATGGTGCTAGGTAACTGCTGAAGGGGATGATTTCTTTCAGAACCAGTCGGTCACCATGGGACCCAGCTGGCTACAGAAAGGCAGAGGGAAAGGGGCAGAATTGCTGAGGAAGACTTTCAATTAGCATTTTCAGAGCCAAATTTACTTAATGGGCCCTTTCGTTACTGAATTGTTGCTGACCCTAAACCTTGAAAGGGTTCTAGGAATTAGTATGGACACTGCAGTGGTTACTCCTTCCAACCTCCACAGCTTCTTTCCTTAAAAGTCTGCTTAGGTGCACCTTGGCTGGTGTGGTTCAGTTGGTTGGGTGTCGTCCAGTACACCGAAGGGTTTCAGGCTTGATCCCTGGTAGAGGGCGTGCAGGAGGCAGCTGATGGATGTTCCGCTCTCACATCGATGTTTTTCTCTTTCTCTCTCCCTTCCTCTCTCTCTAAAAATCAATTTAAAATATTTAAAAATATAGTCTGTTTAAGTGAAACTGAATGAAAATGCCACCTTCATAGAATGACCGTGGTGTGCCATCACTGAATGATGGAAAGAACACGAGAAATGTACTTCTCCTCAGGCTGGGACTTCTGACTTTTGTGAAATCATGCCCCAAAGTCCTACAGCCTTCGTTGGGAGATGCTTTAGATCCACACCTGATGGTTGACACTAGGAACAATTTAAAAATGCTTTACAATTTTACAGGAGACAAGATAAGTATATTTTAATGTGAGTTGCTAAATAATTTTCAATGAAAATAAATTTGATTAATAAGATCAATTCCTTGGATAACATTTGGACTACCCCAAATCAGAAATTTAAACTAGCTATGTATTTGTCTTATGAAGTTGGCATATAACTGATTATTTTTAACTCAGAATCCTATGGCAATTCTGAATATTTATGTTTGATGGGAGAAGTTCTGACTCACAATGTACAGGAATGCAAACTGTAAGAAAAGAGGTAGTACAGGGGAGCTGGGGTATGATTTCAAGAAATTGGCCCTGGCCAGTGTGGCTCAGTGGTTAGAGTGTTGTCCTGAGCACCAAAGGGTCTTGAGTTTGATTCCCAGTCAAGGGCACATATCTGGGTTTCAGTTTCGATTACCGATCCTGGTTGGCACACATGTGGGAGGCAACCAATCCATGTGTCTCTCACATTGATGTTTCTCTCTCTCTCTCTCTCTCTCTCTCTCTCTCTCTCTCTCTCTCTCTCTCCCTCCCTCCCTCCCTCCCTTCCACTCTCTCTAAAAATCAATGAAATATCGTCAGGTGAGGATTAACAACAACAACAAAATTGAAGTTCTGCCTTTTGGCTAAGATCAAGTGAAGAAATTGAAGTTCCTTCCTGGCTAGATATGCACAGTTTAAGACATATTTACTCCTTTTACTTTAGGAGAAGAGTCAGGTTAATTCTAGCTTTTCTATATAAGACTCACAGAGAAATTTAACTCTGTTAATTCTAATATCCGCCACTTACAGAAAATTCATTTATCAGGAAAGCTAATATGTGTTTGAAGAAACTGTTAGAAAACCAGCAGGCTCGTGACTGATATCATCTCTTAGTCGATAACAACAAAAACAACAAAAAAAGCTCATATTTATCATGTGCCACGTATTTGGTACATTGTGTCATTTAATCCTCCTATCAAACCATGAGAAGGATGAGTGAACTAAAGCTTGGAGAGAACAAGTAATGTGCCTCAAACGACACAGCTAGTTAGTGTGGGAGCTGAAACTAACTTTGACTCCGGAGCAGGCACACTATACTATACTATTCTGCATCATGAATCATAGACTAGACTAAAATAACTTGTCAACTTAGTGTGCTGTGTTCCACTACTATGGCCCTTTGACAGAAGAAATAAACAAAATTGCTTTAAATTAGTTGAGGCAAAAAAAAAAAAAAAAAAAAAGGCCAAATTATTCATTCCTTTTAGAGTGATCGCATGTGTACATCATGACTTAATAATGAAATAATTAAAATATTTTTTACAAGGAATCAAAATATTAAGAATTACTAGAGAGCATGTTATGTAAATACTAACTCTGTTAAAAATATTAAGTTTGTAATCACCAAACTTATTTCTAGCCACTTGGAAGAAGATAAAGAGCCAGTTGTTTTCCACCCAAACCCATAAAAATCCTACAATACTTGTGCAGCTGGAGTAGTATTTTAAAAATAATTTGTGTGATTTTTTTTTTCTTTATTGATTTTTAGACAGAGAGGAAGGAAGAGGGAGAGGGAGAGGGAGGGATAGAAACATCGATGAGAGAGAACATTGATTGGTCGCCTCCTGCATGCCCCCCACTGGGGATCAGGCCCACAACCTGGGCATGTGCCCTGACCAGGAATCAAACAGGCGACCTCTTGGTTCATGGGTCGATGCTCAACCACTGAGCCGCACCAGCCGGGCAGTTGTGGTGGTTTTAAGATACGTCCACAAATTCTTTGATATGTCTCTCTTCAAATGGTGACACCTAATACTACTCCCCTTGAATGTGGGCCAGACTTAGTAATCTGTTTCTGATGAAGAGAATGCGGCAGAAGTGATTCTCTGAAACTTCTGACACTAGATCATAACAAGGATTGTTTCTTCCTGGCTCTCTCCCTGTTGGATTACTCATTCTGGTGGAAGCCAGCCACCACATCATAAGGACACTCAAGCCATCTTGTGAAGGGGCCCACGTGCGGAAAACTAAAGCCTCTTGCCAACCAGCACCAACTAGCCACCAGGTGAGTGAGCCGCTCTGGCAGCAGATCTTCCAGCCCTAGTCTAGTGACTGACTACAGTCCCAGAACTGCCCAGCTAAGCTGCTCCCAAATTCTTGACCCACAGAAATGAGGAAATAATGTTTATTATTGTTTTAAGTGACTAAGTTCTGGGGTCTTTTGTTATGCAGTAATAGATAGCTAATACACAGGTGAAACTCTAGAAAAAAATAAGAAACTTACTTTTTCTGGGCATATTTGAGCTGTAGTATGTTAAGTAAGTGTCTCTGCTATATATGTGTGTGTTCCTGACGTGGAAGGCGTGTAGTTTTATTAGGCTGAGAATATTAGGAAGGGCAGAAAAGAATTAGGCACATTACAGTGTTGTCTAAGGAAGCCACTTAGGTAGAGGAGGATTTATTATAAACACTCAGAAGAACTGCAGGGAACGCAAGAACAGGAAGTGGCAACCAGACCTTAGACTGGACTGAAATGGATCAGAAAGCTGTCAGAGCCAAGACAGCCACTGACCCCCTCTCTCTGGGCTTCAAGGCCGATTGTCTCCTATTAACTGTCTTCATTAACTGCATTCAGCTGCTTCTCTTAGACATCAGCTCATTCTGCTTTACATTCCATTACTGGCCCCCAAATGGTGACCTTGGCTCTGAAATTTATATGACCTTACAAGTTCAATGCTTCTATCTAAATGAGCCAGTCTCAGCTGAGAAGAGAACAACCACAAGATCCAGCAATCCCACTTCTGGGTCTGTATCCAAAGGAATTGAAATCTATCTCGAGGAGACATCGCATTCCCATGTTCATTGCAGCATCATTCAATATAATGGAAACAACCTAAGTTTCTGTCGACAGAAGGATAAAGAAAATGTGACACACACACACACACACACACACACACACACACACACACACACTGGAATATTATTCAGATTTGAAGAAGGAAATCCTGCCATTTGTGACAACATGCATCAACCTGGAGGGCACTATACTAAGTGAAATAAACCAGACACAGGAAGACAAATACTGCATGATCTCACTTACATGTGGAATCTAAAAAAGTCAAAGTCATAGTAACAACAAATAGAATGGTGGTTACCAGGGGCTTGGGGCTTGGAGGGAAATGAGGGAGATACTGGCTAAAGGATACAAACTTTCAGTTACAAGTTGAATATGTTCTGGAGACCTAATGTACAACATGGTGACCATAGTTAATAACAATGTATTGTATATTTGAATTTGCTAAGAGAGTAGATTTTAAGTGTTCTCACTGCAACACTCAAGAAAATGATAACTATGTGATATGGATATGTTAATTAGTTGATTATGGTAATCATTTCACAATGATATTGTACACCTTAAATATATATAATTTTAATTTGTCAATCGTACTTCAATAAAGATTGGGGGAAATATGGCCCAGTCTCTCAATGTTCTGATCTAAATTCTTAGGAGGCAGAGTCTATGTGACTCAGCTTACGTCAGATATAGAGTCGGATCCAACAAGCTGTGGGCGTTGAGTTGGAAAAGAGTTCACGTACTACCCTCTCAGCACTCCCCAACAAATTGACAAATTTTATCAAAGGAGTGGAAGGAAATGATTGATGGAGGAAATGATTGGCGTCCGTGTGTGTGTGTGTGTGTGTGTGTGTGTGTGTGTGTTTAAAATTCCATTAACTCTCCACTGGTGAGACTGCCAACAGCCCCCCTGGAACTTCTGCAATACCTATGGCCTTCATTTCACCTCTATTTTAATCACCCACCTGAATATGCAGGCCCTTTCCACTGTAGTTTTCCCACAAACACACCATGCTGTTTCATGCTTCCACAGCTTAGATCTTACACATGGTTTCCTCTGCCTTGTCCATCATCTCTGCCCTACATACCTGCTCTTACCCCCACCCCCTCCAAAATAAGTTACATCTTTTTTGCTATAGAACTCCTTTAATTGTCATACATATTGCTTCTGTTATTGCATATATCATATTGCATTGTGTTCATAGATTCTTGTAGGGAGGAATGTCATCCAGTTCATCTTTATACCTCTAAGATCTGAAAAACAAAGTAGGTGTTCCACAATAGTGTTCCATCACCTTGAACAAGCATGACTTGGGACTAAGTTGAAGCAACTTAATTTTTATTTTCCACTGTCCCTGTGAACACCCTCTCTAGGGGTTTGTTCTCCCAACCCTGAATGAAAACGTGGGCAATCCCATCCCTTTTTCTGGTCGCTTTTAGTTAAGAATTGTTAGTAATTAAAATATTCAGTCCTGGATAGTAGTCAAAATCTGCCACCTGAATTGAACTTAAGTCTTTTCTCCCTCCTCCCAGTTTGTGCCTGCTGTAGATAGGGAAGCTTAATTTAGGGAAAGAGTGTGGCCACTTCTCTCTTTCCTTGACTTTTTTGTCGAACATGACTCCAACAACTCCATTCAAACATCCTCTTCTAAACCCCTTCCCCAGTCATCATCTTTTTTTTTTTTTCATCTTTTGTCCAGATAGAGTGGGAGGGAGAAAGAGGAAGAGAGAGAGAAACATCGACGTGAAAGGGACACATCGAGTGGTTGCCACCCGCACGACCAACCAGGGCCGGGGACAAACTGCAACAGAAGTACATGCCCTTAGCGGGAACCGAACCCGGGTCTCTCTGGACCGCAGGCCGACGCTCTAACCGCTGAGCCAAACCGGCCAGGGCCCAGTCATCATCTTGATCTTTTATGTCCTTGATATGGGTGAGAATTTAAGAGTAGTCTAATCAGTTCTCACCTTCCCACATTTTGCAAAAGTCCTACAGTGTGGTCTGTCTCTGATATTTCTTGTCATAGCATCTCGGGCAGCACTCCTATTTTATAACATACTTTTATAACAGCTTAACTAAAGTGTCACCACTTGGAATTTTTCTATTTCTAACTTTCAACCTGCTTCCCTCCTCACCCTGATTCTCCTATTCCACTCCTCATTTCTGCATAATCTGATATTCACCCACTTCATAACTTGTCATTATTGACCTCCACATAGTCTCTGAATCCCTTGTCTCCTTACCTAGGAGACAATAGTTAGACATTTCACCAATTATCTTGCTAAACAAACTAATGTGCTTATCAAGAAAAGGGACCTAATTAAAGATAGGTTACCCTATGTGGCAGAAGATTTCCTGGCCACTACTACCTCATGTGGGTCTTGACAACCAATGACTGAAGTAGTAGAAGGTTTCAACTTATGAATTATTTACATTCATAGAAACCAGAATTGTCCTGCCAGAAAGTTACTTGTCCTTGGAAGCTCAAATTCCATGCCATCCCTCCTATTCCAAATAATTCCCTATTCACTAAAAGGATACAAAAACACACTTGAACCTCACCTTTCTCATCAGTTAGTACCAACAACATCACTTGGGTAGTTAGAGCAGATACATCAACCTGATAAGCTATGAGAAGAGGCTTCATTATCAATGGCCTGCTGCAAAATGCTTTCCCATGTGTAACACCCCACTGGAGAAGAACATCCACATGCATACACTTCAATGATGCCTTGATGCTCCTCCCCAACCAATGGAGCAGAGCGGGCTGTAAAATTTCACCCCACCCCTCCACTGCTTTTAGGCCTGCTGAAAGCCCAAGATTCACCTCATAGTAAAGCAATAAAGACAGCTGATAGCCCAAGATTTACCACATGGCAAAGTAATAAAGACAGCTGATAGCCCAAGATTCACCATTACAGCAAAGCAATAAAAACATCATCATCTGTGTTGCCTGTGCTAGGTCAAAGGATAAGTTTGGGAGGCTCAAATTCCTCATTTCTACAGCAAATCCTATATATTCCTGGGACCTATATTAATGACTTTGTCACTGGCCTTTCCTAAATCAGAATGCTCACCACATTCTTATCATAGTGGCCTGTTTTCTGACTATAGCTCACTATGCCCTACTCATTTGCCTATCTCAAGCTCTAGCCTTTTTCTTCCAGAAAATTTTCAAATATATAGCTATCTAATCAGATGGTCTTCCACCACAGGCCTAATTTCTTTCCTCCTCCTTCTAACCTAGAGGGAACTCTTAAAATAGTGGTTCTCAACCTTAATAGCAAAATGAAGAACTTTAAAAAATACTAATCTCTGAGTTCCACTCTCAGAAATTATTTTTTAATTGGTCGAGGGTAAAGCCCGGGCAATAGGATTTTAAAAAGCTCTCCAGGTGATTCTATTATGCAGGCAAGGTCTGGAACCTGTCTTAAGGCTATCTAAATACAGATGGACCTCTGCTATATAGAGCACCCAATTTGATGGGTAGATGGCATGTATACATGTGGTGAGAGGCTCAGGGAAGAACTCTCATGTGTTGATCATATACTACATACCAAGTCCTATGCTACTAACTCATGTAGTCTTTTTAACAGTACCTTGCTGCATCTTTTCAATTGTCCTATGAGGTCGACACTGTTATCCTTATTGTACAAAGAGGAAAACTGAGACTTCAGAGAGGTCCCACTGAATGATTGGCAGACCCAAGAATCAAACCCTAGGTCTGACTCCCAATTCCACACACTTCCTGTGACACCATACTGAGATAGTATGCCTCTTATAGCTGGATGATCCCACTCCCTAAAACAAGAAACCTAGGCTTCAATTCCAGAATCCTATCCTATTGCATCCATGGATTTTTCCTGCAATATTTTCCCACGAACTCCACACATATAGCACAGTTGCTAGGCTATACTTTAGGCTACCAAAGTGAAATGAAGTGCTCCAGGGAGAACTTCTTGATAAGGGACTACCATGTCTGGGTCTTGAATGATGTATTTCATTCATCATTCTGTACCTGCTAGCTTAAATCCTGTGGCTATCATGCTTACCTACAAGCCATTTCTTTGCTGGTCTAGTAAAATTATATACTCCATCAGCATCCTCTGCCTTGTACTCCAGACAGTACACAAAGAATCAAAATATACTGGCTAAGCTGCCTAAGACTTTTGCCAGTATCAAGATGGACTCTAATAGCTAGTGACCTGGAAGGCTAGAGGCTAGAAGTACATACTTTTGTAATGTGCCAGTGATACGTCTAAGTAACTTGGTAGCTACATTCCAACCATTTCATTCCACCAAGTCCACATTTCACTCTGGCTGAGGTATAGGGTTTGTGGAAGGTGGTAGGGACCAAGGGCCTCAGTGGGAGAGAACACTTCAGGTGCTGGGTGGTACTTTTAAGATGTTGCAGGACAAAATCCAATGCTTGTGCAGGAGTCCCATGTATCCTGAGAGAGAAAGAGGTCAGATTAATCAGTTCTCTCAAAACAGTTCCCAAATTCCTGACTCCTGTTACCATAACTGTTCTTCCTACTCCCAAGAGCAGAGCTTGCCCAGGACTATGGCTTCTAGAATCCTCCTTGCTCCATTCACTCAGGATTTCTCAATTTTCACCTTACACATCATGGACTAAATGTGTGGCATTTCTGCCTTTCTGTTACAAACATGCATAGGCTTACACTGTTTTAAGGAAACCTCCTCTGTGGCCAACAATTTTATCCTTCTAGTCTCACCTCTTGGTTGTACTGTATAGTTACTGCCTTAATTTACCTCTAAAATTTTCTCATCGCCTTCCCACTGCATTACCTTAGTCCACACTCCCATCCTGTCTTGGTCTAAATTAAAAAAATAAAAATAAAAAAAGTCTTGGCCCTCAGGTATTTGTGGCTTCCAGTTACCTTTCCAAGCACTCATAAAACTCTTCCCCTTATTTTAAAACGTTGGTGGCTCTGCCACTCCCCCTCCATCGCTGCTCCAGGAACTTCCTGCTCCCACACAGGGTTCACGGCCAAATGCAGAAACGGAAAGAAGGGACGACCAAACAGGCCTGTGTCTTGTGACTGCAAAATCTCGAGAATGCAGTGTTGTGTGCTTGCATCCATCGGATCAACGTGACCGACCTGTCTCGAGGCCCAAATTTGGTTGGCCACCACCAAGCACAAAATTTTGAAATATTTTCGCGCTAAAAATGATTAGTCCGGCGCATGCGCAAACGTACACTGGTTGGGCGGGGGTGGGGGTGGAATCCGCTCTTCGCGCAGCAGATATCGCGTTGTTTGGTGAAGCTCGAGAGTAGAAATGCTTTTTGTGGTGTTGTGAGGCTTTTCCCCCCGCTCCTAAATGGAGCCGGGATGCATTAGTGCTGCAGTCAAAGCATAATAATAAAAAAAGATCTAGGGTGGCGGCGAGAACAAGTGAGGCCGGTGTAACTAGCCGACACGCTAGCGGCAGGTCTGGGGCCGAGGAATTCCACGAAGGTCTTCTCTGCGGGGTCCCCGGGGCCGCGCAAGTTCTTCAGAGACAAAGCCAGAAGTATGTAAAAAAAAAAAAAACAGAGAAAGAAAGAAAAAGTCAACCAGGTGATCACCTTAGGGCGCAGTGTTTTGTGTTTGCACTTTTCACTGCACGGAAAATTCCTTTCACTACCAACCAACCCGTTCGGCCGCCGCTGCCGCCGCGCCTGCGCAGGAGTTTGTTTACTAACTCGGAGCCCGCTGGATCCCGCGCTCGGGGCTTCGGCGTCCGCTGTGTTGATGTGCAACTCAAAACGAAAACCATGGTTTCAGCTAGGAACACGGATTGGAGGTTAAGAACAGGACAGTTTCCGTGCAAATCTGAAGCCGTGAAAATGCGAACGGTAATGAAAACTCAGAAACTGTTGCCGTGTTCGACCTGTCGTGCAAGATCTTTAAACGAGCTTAACGAAGAGGATAGCGTCCCTCGAGCCAGAACGAAGAAGTGATAAGCAGCAACAGTAAACTAAAAAGCGGAGGCAGTATTTAGGGACCTACTTAAAACATAGACTCTGTTATGGTAAAGATGCAAATAAGTCTCAACCTGAGGCCACACTACACCGGTATCTGCCCGAGTAAGTAAGACTGACTCTGGAGGCAAGATAAAAAAGGCAGCCATGCAAATTTTGAGACTGAAAAGAGTGATGACTCTAGAAGCAATAACGAGAAAAAGCACAAACCAACAAGCACATTTTTTTTTTCAAAAATGGTTTTAAGTTCCCTTCAAAGACGGGTTCAGATGGCTTAGAAGGCTGTGATACCAAGTAGGAAGATAGATTGAAACTTTGTGTTATAGATATGACTGGATACATTTGAAAACAAAAAAAGGCAAGCAAGCTGATTTTTAAATATCTTTATGAAAAGATTTCTAATGATGCATTTTAATGTGCTCAAAAAGAACCTTAAATAACTGGTAGATTCAGCTATACTTGAATCTTTACAGAGTTAGATAAAAGCATAGATATTAACAATTTGGCAATTTTATTGGATTCTATTTGTCAGGTTTTAAAGGATGAATTTGAAGATGAATTTGTAACAAGGTGAGATGCTCAGGGAGCAATGGCATTAAGTAGAGAAAATGTATAGACTGTGAGATGGAGCCAAATTTCTAAGGCTCTGGACGTTTTCAGCACCATTCACAGAGAGCCTTCATCTAAATAAAATTGCCTCCATTTTTCTTATTCAATACAATAGTAAAATTTAGTAAATCTAGCAATTTGGATACTTACCTTTTAAGGCATATTTGTACCCAAATTAGAAGTGACTTTACTCGCTTCATTTTGTAGAGGTACATTTATTTGGTTGAGGTAAGGTGGTAACCAGTTTTCTAAGCCAGCGTTGAGTTGACATTTGCTTCATGACTTGCCTTATGGTTCATATAAATTAAGCACCCTTAAGGTGACTTGATTCCTTGTTCACTTTAATGATTAAGACTGACTAACAAAAAACGGCTTACTTTGTCAAGATAATCAACAACTATAAAACAACTGAATATTTTTTTTTAAACCCTCAACTGAGGATATACTTATGATTTTACAGAGAGGGGAAGGGAAAGAGAGAAATATCAGTTGCCTTTCCTGCTCCCACCCTGACGGGATGGAACTCAGACAGTGCTCTGAGCCACACTGGCCAAGGCAACAACTGAGGACTTTTATTGCACATGAGGAGGTGACTCAATGAAAATTAAGAATGGGAATTGGATAATGAGTTGATAAAGAACTGAATCCCTTGAGAGGATTGGGATGACTGTGATGAAAATAATAGTGTAAGACTGGTAAGTAGTCAAATAAAACATCTTTGTTCACTGGAAAAAACACACAGTTGTTTGATGAGTAAAAGAAACATTTCTGAGCTGGCCGGTGTGGCTTAGTGGTTGAACGTTGACCCATGCACCAAGAGGTCACTGGTTCGATTCCCAGTCAGGGCACATGCCTAGGTTGTGAGCCAAATCCCCAGTACCCAATCGATGTTCTCTCTCATCAATGTTTCTCTATCTCTCTCTACCTCTCCCTCTCTATCTAAAATACAATAAATAGCTCTGGCTGGTTTGGCTCAGCGGTTAGAGCATCGGCCTGTGGACCAGAGTCCTGGGTTTGGTTCCCGCTAAGGGCACGTACCTCGGTTGGCAGCTTGTCCCCAGCCCCGGTTGAGGTTGTGTGGGTGGCAACCACTCGATGTGTCTCTCTCACGTCAATGTTTCTCTCTCTCTCTTCCTTCCACTCTATCTGAAGATAAATGCAAAAAATGTCCTCGGGTGAGGATAAAAAAAATAATAAAATAAATAAATAACTAAAAAACAAACAAACAGTTCTGCATTGGTCTCCCATTGTCCGTCATATGACTCAGGAAATAATACTTACCAAAATTTCCACAGTTAGTAGCTGAAAAAATTATCCGTACCATTTCTTTAGCAGTTTTCTGGATACGCTCTCTCGTGATTACGTTGACATTTTAAAGCAGTGAAAACTGCTGCCATTTCTATCAACATATTTATGTCAATCTGGATTCTTGAGTTATTCTGACCCCAAGACAAAAGAAATTGCAGAACAATAAATCTCACATGTATTACCAACTACCTAAAATTGTTTGAGTCAACACAATATAATCTTACTTAAGTGAACGATAGAAACCTTTTTTCATGATAACTTTAATAGATAATAGATACTTTTAATTTTTAAAAGTATTAAACATATTAAGTACAAATTGCAGTGTTGGTGCGTGAATCCTTAATAATAAGCAAGGGACGTCAAAGAAAGTTTGCTGCTGCTTCTAGCTCTGCACTCTTTTAAGTGTTGGAAGTAATTCCAGCATTCTTGTTATACCTAAAGAAGGAATATTTCAATCAGATGGAAGGCAATCCTTAACACGGGGGTGGGGTGAGGATGAGAGAAAAAAGTGTGAACTCTAGTTGTGAATAGTAAGCAATGCCGGCTGAGGACATCTTCTCTGCTGAAGCCCCTACCCCTCCTCCCAACCACTCCCATGTTTGTATAGCTGGCTGCTTCTGAGGACATCTTCTCTGCTGAAGCCCCGACCCCTCCTCCCATCCACCCCCATGTTTGTACAGCTGGCTTCTTCCTTACACTTACATCTCTGATAAGGTAAGATGCTTTTTCTGTTCTGCCATCCTCAACATATTAAAGTCTTCTGCCATAGTCACAGGATGGCTGCCATAGCTCCAGACATCATGTTCTCATATGAAATGTTCCAAATAGAAAGGAAGAAGAGCTATAGGTGAAGGAAAAAACAAAAAGCTTTTTCTTTGTGGCCTCTCTTTTCTTATCAGGGCCAAAAGTCATTCACATATGACATAACAGACTTCCCATTACATCTCATTGCTCAAAGCTATATTATTTGGCTACCCCTAGCTTCAAGGAAGGCTTGAAAATATGCACAGGGAAAACAGATATATTCTTTAAAATGGTGCTCTAAGAATAACAGGATTTATGGGAAATGTGGGATTAGGGGCAGATCATTCAAAACCTACTCAACTTTGTTACTTGAGGACCATAAAATTTACTATGCTAGTAAAAAATACTAACATAACCTTGGCCGGTTTGGCTCAGCGGCTAGAGCATCAGCCTGCAGACCAAAGAGTTGTGGGTTCAATTCCGGTCAAGGGCAGGTAGCTGGATTGCGGGTCGGTGCCTGACCCTGGTGGGGGTCGTGCAGGAGGCAACCAATAGATGTGTCTCTCTCACATTGATGTTCCTCTCTCTCTCTCTCTCTCTCTCTCTCCCCCCCCCCCACCCTCTCTTCCTCCCACTCTAACTGAAGATAAATGCAAGTGTCCTCTGGTGAGGATTAAAAAAAACACACACAAAAACTAACATAGTTAAATCTCCAAAGGCGTTTTTACTCAATAGCACAGGCATCCCTTTAAGCATTTAAATATGCTCATCCAAATTGAGCTGTGCTGTAAGTATAAAACATACACCGGATTTCAAAGACTTAGTATGGCCCTGGCCAGGTGTCTCAGTTGGTTGTCACATCGTCCCATACACCAAAAAGTTTGCAGGTTTGATTCCCAGTCAGGGCACATACCTCAGTTGTGGAGATAGGGACGTGTTCGGGAGGCAATTGTTCGATGTTTCTCTCTCTCCCTTCCTCTCTCTGTAAAAATCAATTTAAAAAAAAGAAAGAAAGAAAACATATCCTTGGGGGAGGATTTTTTTTAAAAAGTATGAAAAAAAAAGAATGTAAAATATCTCAATAACAGTTTTTATTGCATGTTGAAACATTTCACCTGTTTCATTTTTACTATTATTTATTTTTTAATGTGGCTCCTAGAACAATTTAATTGGACATGTGTTTCACATTTCTATTGGACAGCGCTGCTTTAGAGCCTTTAACCCTGGGACATGTGCCTCTTCCTTAGACATATAGATCCTTGACAGCTAATTAAAAGCAGTTTCATCAAAATTAAAAATTTGATCCAGAATTTAGCCTTTTTTATAAATCAGTTTTCCCCCACCACACACTCAAAAATGATTTCACACTTTCATGTAATTACACTGCAGCTTTATCATATAATGTTGTGAAAAACTTAAAGGTTCTTGAAGCCATTAAACAAGACTCTATTTGCATTAAAGAAGGCATTCCTGTAGAATTTTTTTTTCCTTAAGTCTTTATATTGCTGAGTTTTTCTATTTAATTGTGAGAAGGCTTGCCCCTGATTGCTCAAGATGTATGTGTGCTGGGAAAAATAATGAATGAACAAATGTAATTTCTGAATTATTTTGACATTATTTCCCCATTTCCAATTACATATGAGCTAATAATGACTTTATCTGGCATACAAAGCTTTTTATTGTGGGAGCGAGGACTGCCAGTAGGCCAAAGGGAGAAAGAATTCCAATCCTATATTTTTAAAAGGTTTGTATATGATTATGGACTATGTTGGACACTGTCAGTGAACAATAATAGGGAATAAGATGCCTCTTCTAATCACCATGTTAACATGTAGTATGTCTCATTTGATTAACTCAATTACCCCTCTCCCCCAGTTAAAATCTCTTGAGCTTTAAAGACCCATTTCAAAAGCAACCTCTTTAGTCATGCCTTTTCTGATCTTTAGGACCTTCACAGCACTTTGATTATACTATCTTTTTAGCACACATATTTGGCCTTGTATTAATGTTATTGTTTCTTTGTTTAATTTTTATAAATAGAATAAAGGTCCCTCCCATTGAGGACAGTGATTGTATTTTATTCACTTTTCAAAATTCCTCTGGTGACTGGCCTTATGGTTCATACAAATTAGGCACACTTAAGTGTTTGCCATATTTAATTGTGCTGTATCTATCCTAAAATGATTTAAAGTATCAGTTGGTATTTGCCTCAAATCTCTAGTGCTTAAAAAATATACAACAGAACCTCTGTATAGAATAGTATTAGAAAATCAGTCTAAACATGTTAAGAGTATGTACTGGTGGATTTTAAAACAATTATTTTAAGTGACTATGACTAAATCCACAGTAAATATAGACCTATAATAAATCTGGATCCATATAGTGATGACTCGTGTTTTTTAAATTTATTTATTTATTTTTCCTTTATTGATTTTAGAGAGAGAGAAAGTGAGAGGGAGAGAGAGATAGAAACATCGATGAGAGAGAACATCGATTGGTCGCCTCCTGCATGCCCCTACTGGGGATCAGGCCCACAACTTGGGCATGTGTCCTGACCGGGAATCGAACTGGTGACCTCTTGGTGCATGGGTCAACGCTCAACTGCTGAGCCACACCGGCTGGACTTGACTTGTGTTTTAAAATATTGGTTTTCTGAGTCTCCCTCCTCCCCTCACCTTGCTCAGTGCCTTTCCCCTTTCCTCCTCCTTTCCCCTTTCCTCCTCTGTTTAAAACTCCTTATGTTTTCTTCTCTGTTTGGTAATTGCTGAAAACAAGAGATCAGTAAGGGATGTCTAACTTTTAAGTCTAAAATATCATAACCAGATTTAAAATCCTGGGAAGTCATTATTCATGTTTAATAATGGTCATGATGAGCTTAGTAATTATTAACCCTGTCCATCGAATTACATCATTCTTTGTCCCAATAATCAAGGCACTCAAGAGTGATGATTTCATTCTGTTCTGTTTTTCCCTCTTGAGTATACAGTATACTGACAAAAATCTCATGCTCACTGATAAACTGGACTTATATAGAAGAGCTCTGATAGCATGACAGAAGCAAAAGAGAACCTACAATTTAGGCAATCAGTATACGGTTTTCCTAAATTTTCTATTGTGTATTTCCATTCTTGTATCATGTTCCTGTGCCTTTTTCATTGAGCTGAGAGGCCTTCAAATACTTATTGTATTTGAAGTATTTGGTATGTATTTGACTCCAGCACCAACATAGTGCTTGACACATTGTAGGTAATCAATAGATACATGAGTGAGTAAAATATAGCTTGATCAAACAATCACATGTTGCATGTGAGCTTGGTTGGGGTTAAATATGTGCTTATATTGGTTATGGAGAGTATCCGTTACATCATTTGAACCATTTTCTGACTGAGTGGTGGTTGAGTAAAGTCTTTGGTTATAAGAAATAGTCTCATTTGTTACCTCAAGTAAGGTGTGAAATGTGTGTGTATGTGTGTTCACATGTGTGACAGGAATCTTCATCACACTGCCAAATCCTTAGAACACGGAAAACCATGAACTTTTGATTCCTATTTACATGTGACCAAATAGGAATCAAAAGTTCATCTGGCATGTTTGGAGTTCTACACACCTTTGCCATGGAAGCCCATGGCCTATCATTCCAGCACATAGAGACGCTGCCGGTCCCTTCATGTCTTTTCTCTGCATGTGTCTATTCTCTTTTCACTATGACCCTTTGGTTCTTACTGTACTTCCCAGTTCTAATTCTTGAGTGAGAATGTAACATTGGATTAGCTAATAACCATCTTCCTTCTTTTGGGCAAAAATCACAGCTCTTGGTCAAGAGTGCATGCCATGTATGATATGGGAATGGGGCACTTTCTCTTTAATATGCAAAACACTCTGTATGAATAACGAAGTCTACATGGGTTCCATGACTGTCATAGCTAGGACTCCTAATAGAATGCAGGGGCAGCTATCTCTTTGATCTTCACTGGAATGTGTGTATTTGTCAGTATCTATTGGTTGCTACCTACTTTGCATTAATTTTGCTTAGAGGATTAAAATTGGCTTCATTGGAGGATACAAAAAAGGTTAAAGACTGTAGATTTACATCTGAAGTCACAGTGAATATGTTAAGAGGCAGTGTACGTGTTTGTGTGTGGGAGGGTATCTTTCTGAAGGAGGTAGGTTTGGTAGAAAAGGATTAGGTTTAGGTTATCTTGACTTTGCACCTATTTTTGAGTGACCATAGACAAGTCACCTTTTATCTCTATTTCTACTTCCTCACTTGTTAAGGGTCGTAATACTTTCCTTGACTGCACAGACAATTATTAAAACACTCTGCTATGAATAATACATGTTAAATTCAGATTATTATGTGAGTAATGTATGAAAATGATCTGAAATGTTTAATAGGTAGAATTGATGCAGATTTAGAGTTCAATTACATTTGGTGGGGATTAAAACTCTTGTGTATGCATTTAGAAAAGTAGATTATAAATATAGGTGCGGTGTGGAATATTCTCAGGATTAGTGTCGACAGTTCTGGTCTTGTTCTGCCCTCCTGTGCTGTTTACAGTGAAGCAGGACAATTCCACTCCTGTGGGGGAAATTCCATCTTCTGTCCTCATGTGGCCACAGATGGCCTAACTTCTGGATGTTCCTGTTTCTTTAGTAAAGGAAGAGAAGGAAAACTACTCTGGAACATCCTAGGTCAGAAATATAATTCCAAATTAAGGAAAAAGGCACAAAATTGCAGATTGCATTGGAAGCTGGAGATATAAATGGTCCACAGATATCAGAAGACCGTAAGCAGATGATTGAGGTTTGGAGAAGAATACCATTATGACAGCAATAGCAAAGGCTTTTTGTCAAAAATAAATGGAAATATAAGTTATTGCCCTTTTAATATGCAAGGATTTATAATAAAGTTTTACACTGTTTATTTGGTAAATAAGACAGTCTATTATGGTGGGAACAGAAGATGCTGTTCTACAATGATTTTCAAAGCAAAACATTAGCCTTTTGAAATATAAGACTCACAAGCAAAGCTAATTCTGTGCTAATTCTCAGCTCATTCTTCAAGTGATTCCTTTCAAAGAGGTTTGAGGTAATTTGTTGACATGATAGTTTTTAGAAATTTATTTTTAAATAAATTTAATAAATAGTTTCAATTTATTATGTATTATGCAAGTATTAAATTGTATATATTTATGTTTAATAAAAGTAGGAATTAAATAAATTATTAAGAAAACTTATTGAAGGAAGCAGTATGAAACCACAGAATAAAACAAGTAGAGATAATAGTCACTTTTTTAATGTGCTTACTCCTCCATCAGCTAATGCTTAGACCTCACCCCTGGCCTGCTTCCAGTCTGGTTTCCTGATATAAGAACCTAGATCCTCTCTGCTTAGACCAGTTGCCATGTGTGCACATTTTATTCATGTGGGTATGCAGCATGCATAAACATGACTCTCTTTTAGTCCATCCCAGTCAGGCTTTCATATCCTCCACTCTACTAAAGCTACTCTTTAAAAAAATTTTTTTTCTTTATTGATTTGAGAGAGAGAGAGAGATAGAAACACTATGAGAGAGAACATCGATGGGCCACCTCCTGCATGCCCCCCCCCAACTGGGGATCTGGCCCACAACGTGGGCATGTGCCCCGACTGGGAATCGAACTGGTGATCTCTTGGTGGATGGGTTGATGCTCAACTGATGAGCCACACCAGCCAGGTTAAAGCTACTCTTATCAAGATCACCAATGACCGCCATGGCCAAACCCAATGATTAGGTCTCAGTCTTCATCTTACTTAACCCTTCAGCAGCATTTGAACCACCTGACCTCTCTCTCCTCCTTGAAACACGTTATTTTACTTGGTGTTTGAGTCACCTCTCTCTTGGCTCTCCTTCACTCCACCTGTGGTTCCTTCCAGTCTCCTTTGCCTAGATACTTCCCATCTTCTTGACTTCTGCAAGTGCTAGTACCCTAAGGCTTACTGCTTACCCTAAGGCCTCTTCACTTCTCTGTCTCACTCCCTTGGTGATCTTATCCAGTCCTATCGCTTTAATATCCTCTAAATGCTTAAATTTTCTAAATTTGGATCTCCAACACAAACCTCTCCCCACTGAATTTCAGACTCATATGTTTACTCAACATCTCCATTTTGATGTCCACAGATATCTCAAACTTAACACATTGAAAGCAGAATGTATTCATCCCTCAGTCGACCCAATTTCAGTAAATAGCCATACTTTTCATCGGTTGCTTAGGCCAAAAAGCCTTGGAGTCATTATAGACTTTCTCTGATACACACACTCCATTTCCAATCCTTCAGGCAACACTGTTGGCTGTATCTTTAAGAACACAGCTATTAACTCTACCCTTCTTTCTACCTAAACTGCTACCATGCTGGTCTGAGCCAGCATGACCTCTTTTTGGATTACTTCAATGGTCTGCTAACTGGTCTCCCTACTTCTTTCTTGCCTCCTTGTAGTGCTTTCCATTCATTAGTCAAAGTGATCAAAATTAGCAAAAGTCAGATAAAAACTCTACTCAAAGATGAGTTACCTTGATCAGAAAAAATTCAAAGTCTTGAGTATGGCTTATAACATTTATATCTTTTGGGCCACTACTTCTTCTCTGATTTCATCTCCTAACTCCCAGTCCCTACTTATTCTATTTCTGGAACACAGAAAATTACATGGTCAGTGCCCTCATTTCATTCAAGTCTCTACTCAAATGCCCTTTATCAGAGAGTTCTTTCCTGTTAATATAGCATCTGCCTTCATTACCCTCTGTACACTCAACTAGTTTATTTTTCTTTTTGGCACTTATGACAACATGACATACCATGCTTATTTATGTGTATTGTGTGCCTTCCACACTTGAATGTAAGCTCTATTCCATGAAAGCAGGGACTTTGGCTATCTTTGTTTTCTGCTGTGTCCCCAAAGAGTTTGGCATCTGGTAAGGGCTCATTAAAAATTTAATGAATGAAAGAATTAACAAATATTCATGTGAACAATTATTCAGAGAGTGGTCAGAAGCAGAAAATGGGCAGTTTCCAGTTTTTGTTTTTGTTTTTAGGGGTAAGTTTGTGTAAACTGAAGACTGAGATCAGAATCAATGGAGGTTTTCCCCTTCATGTATTTTTCAATGTAAAGAATAGAATGTAGTTAAAAATGGTGAATTAATGAATATGTTTATTGCTCCAAATTCTATATTCTAGTCACAGAAGTTGTCCACTTTTGTTTCCGTCATGGAAATTAAATCATGTGTATGGTCATGAATCCAGGTTTTGCCACTTATTTCCTATGAAACGAGCAATACTGGTAAATCTGCATTGGCTAACTACATTTTACTTGAAAAATGAAGATTTTTTTTTGCCCGGCCGGTGTGGCTCAGTGGTTGAGCATTGACCCATTCACCAAGAGGTCGCCAGTTCGATTCTCAATCAGGGCGCATGCCCAGGTTGTGGGCCCGATTGCCAGTGGGGTGCGTGCAGGAGGCAGCCAGTCGATGTTCTCTCTCATAAATGTTTCTATTTCTCTCTCCTTCTCCCCTCCTCTCTCTCTAAAAACCAATAAAGAAAAAAAATTTTAAAAAAGAAAATAAAGATTTTTCTCTAAGTGAAAATGCCTGATGCACTTTTTTCTTTAAGGTCTGACCCTAGTAGATCCATTTTAAACCGTTCTTGAATCCAGTTTCTTTCAAAGATGCTAGTTTTCTTTCCAGGAATTTGAATCTCATTTTCCCCAGGACATTCTTTATATGAATAGTAGATAAATTATGCCAATGAAGCCTCCAAATCATTTGCAAACCCACCAAGTCATTGCATCTTCTACAAGAATTACCACAGTGCACTCTGGACTCAGCTTCAGAAGAGGAGGCACACGAATCCTAGTGCCTTTTCTACTCTCTTTTTGTGGCTTTGGAACACTCAGCCTTCTCTCTCCCAAGGCTTCCTAATAAACTTGTCTCACAACTGTGGTCTTATGGAAATCAAATGTGATGACACCAGAAAAGGTGCTTTCAAATATATAAAGTATTGTGTTCATCAGGGATGTCATGGGTTCAACTCACAGAAACAGAAACCCATAACAAACTGACTTGGAGCAAAAGGGGGGAAATTGTTTTATATGCACAGGGTTGTTCCATAAAACTTAAATGCACGGAGTGGAACCTCCTGAGCTGCAAGACCAAGAAACTGGGGAGGCTTTGGTTGCTAATGGTTATCTGTCTTTTTAAAACCCATGGTTTCTCTTCTCTGCCCCTCTTCACACGTCTTATTCTTTCTTCTGATTCTCTGCAGTCTTTATCTGCAATACCATCAAACATGACTGAAGAAATCTTTCTTAAAATGGCTCTTTCAACCCTAAATCTACAGTACCTTATTGATCTCAAATTTACAGTCTTCTAATTCAAGTTTCTGAGACCTGGTTCCAGATTTTCAGGAGAGAGAATTTGGTTGGCCAAGTTTAGGTCAGATAAACACTTCTCTCCTCATCTTATCAACTCCAGGAAGGGAATGGAAAGTGTCACATAATCTGCTGTCCCTCGGCAGAAGAGGCTAAGGGAGCAAACTCTGAGAAGGGAGAATGGGACAGTGAAGAAATAATGGGTGTTGCACGCCTCAAGTATAACATGAAAACACTGAGAACACCACATGCATCCTTATTCCCTTACTTTTGTAATCTTTAATCTACTCAGCATCTGACCTGGCCATATGATCAGTGGCACATGGTAAATATGATGGGCCTCAGAGAGCCACACCAAGGACAGCATCATGTCTCCAATATGGTCTCTGTTGTCCTCTTAAGGAACATAACCTCTTACTCTTTCTTTTCTCAGGGACTCAATTAATTTCAGTGCACATACTGACTGTATTAAGCCAAATTCTTAATCTTCCCTATTTCCTATCTCCCATACTTTTTTCTCTATATTAGTAGGATTGACTGTAAAATGTTGTAACAAATGGACCCAAAATGTAATGGTTCAACAAAACATAAGTTAATTTATTCAGTTATCTATCTGTTTATCTATCTATCTATCTATCTATCTATCTATCTATCTATCTATCTATCTATCTATCTAGTTATGTCTTCTGAGAGTCTGAACAAAAACCTCCACTGTATAAATGAGAGCTGTGCTTGTTCAGCTCCAAAGATAAGGGGCATGTTCTCCCTCCAGACCGAATCTTGGGTGTTCTTATGCAACTAAGAATCTTGGTGGAGGTGTCGGAGGTCACTCCTCAGGACATGCAGGAGACCCATTGAGAAATTCCAACCCAATTGTAATGAAACGAACTGGCTCATCTGGGGGAGCACCCATGAGGGTTGGTCACTCAGCACCCCAAGCCCTTCCAGTTGTTTTAGATAGCCAGGAGAGAAACTGAGGCACATAAAAGGGTTCAATGCAACTCGTGGGATGAGAACTTTGTGGAGCTCACCCATAAGCAGCCCACTTGGACCCACTACATGACATCCCTAGATAATTTGCTCAGACTCTGCAGATATCAAAAACAAACAAAACAAACAACAAAAAACAAACAAACAAGCAAACAACACCCCTCCTCCTTAAAATTAACATGGGAAGTTGTGCCTCCAAGGCCAGGAACTCCCAGACCACAACCCTCATTCATATTTTTTATAGGAAGCCTTTACTTGCAAGTGATTTACAGAAATGGAAAGATTTAACTAGAAATGATAGCTTAAAATGGCCAATGTGCAGTTGTCTTTGGGTGCCTAAATTAATTTTTTTCATGCAGAAATTAGAAAAATGCCGGCTGTAAAATTAAACTGGATGAATGAATTGAAAGTGTATCTTGATTTGGAAATTAGAAGCTTCTTGGAGAAGCACAGATAAATTCTTGTTTTAAAAAGAAGTTAATAATAAATTTTAGAGACTTTCTTTGAACTCTTCCAAAGCTAATAAATGCCTACACCCCATTCCTCCCCCTTCAATAGCTCTTCCAATATCCTTTGCTCTTTGAGCTTCCTTGTCCGGACGTGCCTTCCCCTCCCTTCTTCCTTCCCCTTCTATCTCCTCCACTACCACTCCCTACTGACTTAAGGGAAAATGAGAACAGGAATTCTAACAACTCCCTTTGGAGAAAATCTGGTCTCAGCCAGAGGAACCAACAACTGTTCCCGATTTTCTCGGGGGAAAAGTTTATTTTTTTCTCAGATCAGTTCAGGGACCTAGGTTGGTGGTGGCTCTAATATCTTCAACATGTGGCTTCTGGGGTTGCACTAGCATTTGCCTTTACAGCCCATGGGAAGGGGGATAGAGGCAGAAGTGGAGAGGTCATGTGACAGGTTTTCTGCACTAGGCCTGGAAGACACATACCACTTTTATTATATTCTGTTGGAAAATATTTAATCACAAGGTCACATCTAACTGTAAAGGAAGCTGGAAAATTTAGTGTAGCTAGGTAGCTATATGCCCAGTTATAATTCTGATACTGCTGAAGAAGGTGAGAATGGATTTTGGTGGATAGCTAGCTAGTAGTCTCTTACTTCCTCCCTCTGTGGTACCTCTCTAATAAATGGCATTATTCTCTAAGATACCCAAGCTTGAGTCCTTAAAGTCATCCTCCATTCCTCCATCTCTCCCTAGTCCCCTTATTTGTTATAACTCCCTAAGCAATCCCATATTCATTCCTTACTTTCCATTGCCTCCTCCACAGCGCTGCTTAGGGCTGTTGTATCTCTTTTCTTGGGCAACTGCAATCAGCCTCCAAAATTACCTCCCTGTGTCAGTCCTGGAGAGGCTCATCACACCCATCCTTTACTCTGCTGTCAGGTGCCACTTCTGAACACACAGATCTGACTGTCCCAGACAGCTAGAGCACCTTAACAGTTTCCTCTCTGCTCACCGTCAAGGCTGTGAGCACCATGTACAGAGCATCAGCAGCTATGTCTTTGTAGCTCAGGGGATCACACCAGACTGCCTCCTACTCTCTGTTCTAAACCATCTGATCCCAGTCTTGTGGCTCGTGCTTCTACCGTCTATCTTCTTGTCTCACACTAGTACTCTGCCCAACTTTCAGCTCCCATTGGATTAACACCATTATGGGACTGTCTACCCAGCTGTTCATTCAGCTGTGTCCCACGGGACTATCTCTCAGGGCCCAAGCTTGCTCTTTGTTGAGGATATGAGTTTGGACAGTGATCATGTTATTCTCTTCACCAAAAGCAACATGGGTTCCCACTGCTTATGAATAAAACAGATTTTTTAGCATGCCATCTATGGCCTGCCTCTGTCTGATCCCATCCCACAATGACCACCACTACCGATACATCCTTATAATCTTCTTGACATTTTTCTCATTTTTAAAGATTTGACTCATATATCACCTCCTCCATGAAGCCTTCTTCTTTCTCCCTCTTTTGTAGTCCATCTTTGTACCATGTTCTTTTTTTTTTATTTTTAATTTATTTTTGTTACAGATGTTTCTCCTTTTCCCCCCATTAACACCCTCCTCCCGATCCTTCCACCCCAACCCCCACCCCCATCCCCAGCATTATTGTCTATGTCCAAGGTTATGCATACATGCATATAAGTTCTGTGGTTTATTTCTTCCCTCCCCCCCCAGAACCCCTCTTCTGAGGTTTGTCAGTCTGTACCCTACTTCTATGTCTCTGGGTCTATTTTGTTCATCAGCTTGTTTTTGTTCATTATATTCCACAAATAAGTGAGATCATGTGATATTTGTCTTTCTCTGATTGGTTTGTTTTGCTTAGGATAATACTCTCCAGGTCCCTCCGTGTTGTCTCAAAGGATAAGAGATCTTTCTTTCTTACAGCTGCATAGTATTCCATTGTGTATATGTACCACAGCCACTCATAGGGCTACATATATTCTTTCTGATTGGTATTTCAGGCTTCTTCCACTGTATGCTCTTGCCACCTTTGTCAAATATTAATTGAGCATAATGTCTTGGGTCAATTTCTGGGTTCTCTGTTTCCTGTTCTTCTATGTATTGCTTTCTACCTCTGTAGCTTTTGTGTACAAAATGATCTCCCCATCTAGAGTGTATATACCCTAAAGGCAGGGATTGTGACTTAGTCATATTTTTGTCCTCATGCTGCTAAGAATAAAGCCTTGGGGAATACTTTACACACAGTAAGATCATGTTTTTCCATTGCTTAAGATCTCCTAATGCTCCAATGGTTTCCCATGTCACTCAATCAATGACAGAAACTCATCATAGGCCTAAGTGGTCTTATATGATTGAATGTTCCCGTTACCACTCTCCTCTTGCTCCTTGCTGTTCCTCGAACACATCAGACAAGATCCCACCTTGGAGCCTTTGCATTTGCTATTCTCTTTATGGGGACACTTTGCCCAGATATCTGTATGGCTTGCTTTCTCAATTTCTTAGGGCTTCTCTCCAAGGCCACTTTCTCAATGAGGCCTTCCCCAATCACTTTATTCACACTGGGACCCTTGCAACATTCTCTTTCCCTCTCCCCTGATTGTTGTTTCTCCATAGCACGCATCACCTCCTTACATAATATATACTTTCCTCATTTATTGTGTTTCTGTCTCTCCTACTAGAATGTAAGCTTCATCCTCGTTTAAATCTGTTTGTTTACTTTTGCATCCCCAGAGCCTAGGACAATGCCTGGCATATCAAAGACACTCAATAAATATTTGTTGAAAGAAAGCAACAATAATTAAATTAATAGATATTCAAAAAATATTTGTTAAATTGAATGAAAAGCGTCAGGAACAGATGGCTGAAATTTCCAAATTCTAAAACTATGTCGGCTTAGGAGAATAGTGAAATTGAGTGAAAGCTGCCTCACTATAAACATCCTTGAGAAAGGATTAAAATTGTGTACTTGTGGTGGGAGGGGCAGCTGAGCAAGGCAATCACCTTTCGGAAACATTCAGGGCTGCACAGCTTCTCCCTGAGAGGACTGCAGCTGGGACGCCAGCTAACCCCACCACCTGCCCTCCCACCCCACTTGGACACGGTCCATCACACAGGTGTTTTCTTTTAAGTTATTTTGGTCTTCGCCTCTCTCCTCAGCTTGTGAAGAATGCAGAAATCTTGGGTGGTTTACGTGACACTTCTCAGGTCTAACTAGGAAACTACCAGGAGTAAAAATGACAAAAAACATCACCCACGACTAGATTTTGGATCTTGGGGAAGCAGATCCCATTGTAGAACAGTGCAGAGGGGAACTTTCCGTCTCCTACTCAGGCTCCGCCTTTACACTGTTTATCTGAAATGTTTCTCCCCGCCTTACTCTTTTGCAACCGCCTGCTTTCCGCTGGAGGATGGAGCTCTGATCTCCACCTTCCCTCTTCCCTCCAGGACCCATAGTATTTTTTTCACGCTTGGCCGCTACTACAGCAGACGTCTGCCTTCTCTTTATTTGCTGTACAGATCTCCGGTGCCTTGACTGTAAACAAAACACTTTAGATCATAGCAAGGTCGATGTAAGCACAGCTTTTCTGCTGGCAGCCAGACATCTTAAGGTGGCGTGACTGTGACTCGTTTACTTTTCAAGATTAACAAAACAACAAAATGGTGCTCCTACATATTAACTGAAGGAAGATTCAGCATGTATGGTGGATAGAAGTATTACTTTTCTACTTTTATGTAGGCTATTGAGACCACAAATAAAATGAAACTCTGTGGCAAGATGTAATACTCTCTAGAGTATCTCCATTTACATATATGTGGTTGTTTGTGTATTAACCCATGTGAATATATGCTTACGTATAATATAGAATTCCTGTGTAGTCTAGCAATTATTTTAACGTTTCAACAACAATGACCTAATTTCAGGGATGGGGTATAAATTATGGTACTGAGGCCTACCCTAACTGTCCTGTCCCTCTCCCCCTCTTCTCCAATCTAAAAAATTAAGTGGGGCATTAAATGTAGAAAAATAAAGATGAGACCACTTACTTTGATCCCAGGTGAAATATTTTCTGTCAGGTAGGAAGTCCTGACTTTGGAACAAGTATGGGGCACTGCCTCCCTCACTGCTCTCTGGGTATCGTATCAGCCCTGTCCTTTTGGAATCTGAATTTTAGTTGAACTAGTGGATAGCGATACAAAAGGCCAGTGACAACTGCATTTAAATATCAGTGACCACAGGCCACATCAAGGAAACATCTGCAGGCAGCCCAGGGCATGAGAAGGAGCCATTTTGAATCACGTGTAAGAGAGAAGACCTGCAGATTACAGCACAGGAGAATCCAGACAAAAATCTGAACCAGTTGGGGCCATCAGGTAGGAAAGAAACAAAATGAACCAGCCTGAGAGAGGAAACCTGTGTCTAGTCCTGGCTCTGCAACCCATTGGATATGTGTCCCTGGACAGGAATCCTCTGAGTCTCAATGTCCTCAGTGGTAAAAAGAGAGGGGTGAACCACAGGGTTGCCAAAGTCTCTCTGAGCCCTAACATTGTGGTGTGTGTGAGGTGAAGCATGCACATAGAGTGGACAAATGCTTTGTGGTCTAGAAAAGTTAAAAATCAAACTCATCTATAGCATAGATGCCTAAGAAAACACTGCTGCTGTGGACTGTTAGAATAGGAGGAGATTAGTTTCCAGTAAAATGTATTAACTTTGGCCCAAACCAAGATTACATGTATTGGGTGGGTGGGTAGGGGGTGGGCGTTGAAAACCCACTGAGATCTGAAATGTAACAGCCCTGCGCATGCTGTTTTAACTTCCACCACCGTGTTCAAGACCATACTGATCAGGTAAATTTCAGGTTGTCAAGGGGAGCAGAGAAATGCCTGGGTAAAATCAGTCATAAAGACATGGTTGTGGTGGTTTTATAAATCACTTTATAATCTGGACTTTCAGTCTATTTTCACCCTCCAACTCCTGCCCTCCAAAAGCATTCACTTGGCATCTGAATGTTGTTCTGGGTGGGAGAAGTGAATCTGGAGAAAAAGGTGGAGGAAGGAAGGAGCTGTTGTAGTTGGCGTCGGGACTCAGGTAGAGGAAACTGCTACAATCCGGGAAAGAACTGAAAAATACAAAAAGACGAGTTCCCACACGCAGCCTATGTCAACTGCTTTAATCGTGTTTGGGAAGCAAGAACCTGGGCCAGAGGTGTAATCTCGCTTTTTTAAACTAAATGTGTCCGAGACAGCTACAGAGTTTTTAGGGACTTGGGAAACCAGTTGAGTTTTTGATCTTGAAATGTTATTTTTATTAAGAGAGGGCTTAGGTTCAGAATACACACACTATTATAAATGCTGCGCCTACTCCAGGCTAATTTGTAGAAACATGTTCGCCTTGACTTCTTCCCTAAGCCCCCTGTGTCCCCTAGAATAACTGAGACTTCTAGAGTAAGGGTGAGCTAACCACTGTCGCCCCCCCCCCCCCCACAGCTAAGGCACCCAGGCAGGGGGGCTCCCAGCCCCTCAAGTATGTATTTCCCCGTCTCCTCTCGCACTGCTAGAAGTTGGGGCAGCGGATAAGAGCCCAGCTGCCGGCCGAGCCCCAATGTCTGCCTCCGCCCCCCAGCTGCCAGTTGTGCGGGAAAAACAAGATCGCCACCAAGGCGCACAATAAACTGCCGGCAACCTTCGAGGTCATCTGGTCCAGCCCTTCGTCTCCCTGGAGAGGAGCGGGAGACCCGGGCTCCGGGACCGCCGTGCGTGCGTCCGCGCAGCGCCGGCACCAGAATTCGAGGCCCCGCCGCCCCGGCCCCTCCCCACCTTCCTGGGCGTTTGGCTAGTTTGTTTGTCTTATTTTTAATTTCTGCGAGGCCAGCCGGAGCAGGTTTGTTGGCAGCAGTACACCTCCAGCAATCACGGGACCAGCCAATCTCCGGGCGGCGCTCTCGGACTCGGCGCTCTCGGGGAGGCGGGGAGGCGGCGGGATCGCGCCGGGGCCACCTTAAGGCCGTGCTCGCCAGCCTCGGCGGGGCGGCTCCCGGCTCCGCGACCAATGGATCTCCTCCTCTGTTTAAATAGACTTGCGGTGTCAATCATTTTCTTCTTCGTCAGCCTCCCTTCCACCGCCATATTGGGCAACTAAGAAAAGGGGGCTCGTCTTTTCGGGGTGTTTTTCTCCCCCTCCCCTCTCCCCACTTTCTCGCCCCTCTGCCACTCGGACGCCGGCAAGGTTTGGAGAGCCGCTCGGTTCGCGGGACCCGCGGGCTTGCACCGGCCGGGATTTGGACTGGCTTTCCACCCCCGCCTCTTGCCTCTCCCCTCCCCTCCCCGCCCTCCCGCTCGCCAGTACACTTGATCGGCGGAGACTTTGGGCTGCCTGGCCCGGGCTTCCCCCTCACCCCCTCCCCAGACCCAGCGCGCTCCTGACGCTCGCCAGTTACTTGTTGGGGTTTGTTTCTCTTGGCTCCCAGGGCAGTCGCAGGGCTTATAAGAGGGGTTCGGGCTGGGTCTGGGCGTTTTGTTTTGTTCGGTTTTGTTTTCTGAGAGCGCGCGAGAGGCGGTCGTAAAGACCTGGGAGGAAGATGTCAAACGTGCGAGTGTCTAACGGGAGTCCGAGCCTGGAGCGGATGGACGCCAGACAGGCGGAGTACCCCAAGCCCTCCGCCTGCAGAAATCTCTTCGGTCCCGTGAATCACGAAGAGTTAACCCGGGACTTGGAGAAGCACTGCCGAGACATGGAAGAGGCAAGCCAGCGCAAGTGGAATTTTGATTTTCAGAATCACAAGCCCCTGGAGGGCAAATACGAGTGGCAGGAGGTGGAAAAGGGCTGCTTGCCCGAGTTCTACTACAGACCCCCGCGGCCACCCAAAGGCGCCTGCAAGGTGCCTGCGCAGGAGAGCCAGGATGTCAGCGGGAACCGCCAGGCGGTGCCTTTAATTGGGTCTCAGGCAAACTCAGAGGACACACACTTGGTAGACCAAAAGACTGAGGCGTCGGACAGCCAGACAGGCTTAGCGGAGCCGTGCGCTGGGATAAGAAAGCGACCTGCAACTGACGGTAATGACCCTCTCAAAACCATAAAATGTCTGTCTGTCTGGGGCACCGCCTTGCCTGCTTGCGGGACTTAACCCATCAGCTTCCTTTCCAGCATTCTCTGATGTAGCTTGGGAGAGATCTTTCGTAATCTTAGGTTGCGAGTGCTGTCTGACTGCTTCTCAGTGTGTGATTTGTAAGTCAGAAGCCTGAGATTGTATTATCTGATAATTTTACTAACCGAAAACATCGCAGATCCTCTCGTCTGGCGAACGGTAGGTATGTGACAACGTTGGGATGTTTATCATCGGCCTCCCTCAACGCTTTGGAGAGAGCTTTGGGGCGTAGCAAACACTGTCTGTTATGTGAAAACAACCTCACTTTGTGCCCTTAAAGGCCACTCAGAATGACGGGTCCAGGATTGTGGGTGGAGGTGGTGGGTTTTTCATCCCCTGACTATTGAGCCAACATCTGCCAGCCATTGTTTTTTCTAATAAAGATTGTTTGTGTGTGTTCTTTTAAAAAAATTCCCTCTTGTCCCTAGATTCCTCTACTCAAAACAAAAGAGCCAACAACAGAACAGAAGAAAATGTTTCAGACGGTTCCCCGAACGCGGGTTCAGTGGAGCAGACGCCCAAGAAGCCTGGCCTCAGAAGACGTCAAACGTAAACAGGTTGGTTGATTACTACCAGCGAATAACTGACACCCAAATTGGGCTGCAGGAACTCGCGAGCTTTCAAACCCCAAGATAACCCGATCTTAGTGGTTACTGGCAGATTAGAGTTTGTGGGTTTTGGTTTTGTTTATATTTTGTGAAGTTAAAAAAGTAGGAATGGGAAGGCTGGGAATCACTGTGGGGATACTGTATTTCTTCTTCACAGTTTCCATGTCCTGAGGTCATTTTCCCTTGAAACATGAAATGAATAGAGCAAGTGTCCCAGGCAAGTACTTGTGATCAGGGCTCTGTGAGTAGGAAGGTCAGTTCCCTGTGAGCCCCACCAAAACATGTTGGGAACAATAGGTTCTTTCCTCATCTGAACAAGACCTGGGTATGCCTCAGACCCACTTCATGAGAATTCATTTCCCAGAGGTTCACATTCAGTTACTAACATATTCTGGGCCATACATGGAAAAATAGCAAGTAAATGATTAAATTTAAAATTTGAGGGAAATGTTAGCTACAAATGGCTCATATTTGGTTAATCAAACAGAAATGCGAGAAGAGAGGTATGTTGTGCTCTTTTATCTTTTTCTTTTTCTGTCACTTTCCCTGTTTTCTGATAAGTTTTGGAGACAGAGAAGGAAGCTGCATATTAACAAAAAAAATAGAAAGCTAAAAAAAAAAAAAATACTAAGGTTCCTACAGAAGTTTTGATAACACTGAAGTTGCAAAGCAGAAGTTAAATGAACTCCACCAGAGTAAGCAGTCCAGGAACACGTCAGCATGTGTATGCTAATCACGCTATAACACGATGATTTGGATATTTGTAGGGGAAATGGCTAGTAGGTATTAGGGCTGGCAAGGACGTGGGTCTATCCCCAATAAGAGAAGTGGAGATTTTTCCATCGACTAAAATTGATCAATATAATAGCTAATTTGAATAACTCATCCCCCAGCTTTAGGTAGATTGGCTATCCATAATAATCAAAATACATATATTAATAGTTTATTTCTTACAGAATGTGACCTCTTTCCCCCCCTTATATGCTCATAGCCTAGCATATAAAGAGATCTTAATAGATGTTGATACTAACTTTTTAAATCCTCATTTATAAAGACTCATAGGGATTAAGGTGGAATTCAAGTGTGTTGTGTGTTTAAATAATAATGTCATATATATGACTTCTTCACATACATCTGATATTTTTCAGAGCTTATACAAATGGCACTATAGAACCTCTATACTACAGCTATATAGGAAGTGGGAAAATTGGATGAAAAACTGTTCTGATGCAACCTTACCACCTGCAGCAATTGTTGGTTTGTGACTTGTGGCCTAGCTCATCAGATGAGCCACAGTAAATCAGACCTACTGGATTTTGACCTGGTCCCATTCTGACATAGAGGCATTTGTTAGTAAACATTGCCAGTTCAGAGAATACTAGAAATAATAGTAAGGCCTTATTCAGAAGCATTCATGTATGTATTCTGCATATGCCTAAGAAACTGGAATATTTAGAAGAAAAAAAAGTGTTAATAGAATTTTCTTTGGAGACTCTTTTTAAGTTCTATTTTCCATTGTTTTTCAAGTTTAGAAAATTTTGCAACTCTTAAGTGTTACAGTTTCTTAATTTTCCTGTCTCTGTTCTTTCTCACTATCTTTGACCCCGATTCTCTAGACCAGGGTTTCTCAACCTCTGCACTATTGACATTTTGAGCCAAATAAGTCTTTGTTGTGGGAGGTTGTCCTGTGCATTGTAGAGTGTTTGGCAGCATCTCTGGCTTCTACCCACTAGATGCCAGTAGCAAACCCCCTGCCCCCAGTGAGACAACAAAAAATGTCTCTAAACATTGCCAAATGTCCCCTCGGGGACAAAATTGCCCACTGTTGAGAACAGTGCTGTAGACAAAAGTACACAACACAGAGGAGAGCAAAAATACAGTGAAGGAAAGAAACACTGGTTAGAGATGACTATAGTCATCAACTTTCAGTACCTGTGTATACTTTCTTATCTATCACTCAGGTATTTCCCAACTAAGACAGTGACAAAATAATTCCTGTACTTTATTGGCAATGTTATTCTAGTGCTTTTCTCCTAATTCTTTCCTCTGTTTCTCTTGCAGAATTGAGAATATGTTTCCTTGTTTATCAGATACATCACTGCTTGATGAAGCAAGGAAGATGTGAATTAAAATTTTAAAAAACATATCACAGACTCCATGGAATGGACGTCCTGTATAAGCACTGAAAAGGAACAACATAATAACACTAAAATTTTAGGCACTCTTAAGTGATCTGCCTCTTAAAGCATTGGATGTAGCATTGTGCAATTAGGTTTTTCCTTATTTGCTTTATTGTACTACCTGTGTATATAGTTTTTACCTTTTATGTAGCACATAAACTTTGGGGAAGGGAGGGAAGGGTGGGGCTGAGAAATTGGCATGGGGGTATGAAGAGCTTGCTTTGATTTAGAGCAAGGAGAAAAATATTTGACTTGCATGAAAAGAAACAGTTTAGGGAAAGGATTTGAATTTTTTTCTTTAAAGATGTAATGTCCCTTTCAGTGAAATCTGATACTTCATTTTAAAAATTATCCAAATTTGAACATTGGTTACAAATAATTGCTATTTATTTTCACATGAAGCTATTTTCTCATTTGGGAGCTCTGATTATTCCGTTATGTAGCAGCAAGTGGCTTTTTTTTTAAAACAACAGCAACACCAACAAAACTCTCCTTCTCAGGCTTCCCTCTAGGCCCCCTTAAAATTGGAATTTACCAGTTAATTATTCAGCAGTTAGGTAATCACTCCAGGTAATTCTGGGCAAAAAGAAAAAAAAAGGGGTGGGGGAAGTTCTAAATGCTCAAAATTGACGGTCTAATTTTTATCAGATTTGTTGAAAAAAATTCTGTATTTTCATTTTAGGCTGTGTAGATACAGTCAAAATAATTCTTAAGTCCTTGGATATTTTTTAAAAATCTGTAAGTAACTTCACATAAAAAAATAATGAAATAATTTTAAATTTAAAGCTTCGTATTCTATTTGCTAATTTGCCCAAAGGAAAATGGTGTTTTAAGAGGAAAGTGTATAGAAAAAAGCCTGTATGATATAAGTGAAATGGATACTACATCTTTAAACAGTATTTTTACATTGCCTGTGTATGTGTATGAAACAAAACCATTTGAAGTGTACCTGTGTACATAACTCTGTAAAGACACTGAAAAATTATACTAACTTATTTATGTTAAAAAAAGAGATTTTTTTTTTTAATCTAGACAATATACAAGCCAAAGTGGCATGTTTTGTGCATTTGTAAATGCTGTATTAGGTAGACTAGATTTCCCCCCTTCTTCTATTAAATAATATGGCTGTGCTTAAACGGTTGCATACTGAGCCAAGTATAATTTTTTTGTAATGTGTGAAAAGATACCAATTATTGTTACATATCAAACAATCAATAAAGAAAACTTCCATAGCTATTCATTGAGTTTAACTGTATGTACTATGCTTCACTAAACTTGAGGTATTTGACCTGGTATTCTAATCATATTAACACAAATATAGTATGAAGTGGTAAATACCTAGATGATTCAGGCCCACTACTCAGATGATGTTTATGTGGGTCCGAATGTGGTAGTAACTGTTTTCCACTTAGTTCTGTAGGGGTGGACAAAGCTTTAGAAGTATAAAGTGGAAAGCCGTTTTTTCATACAAATAAGATTGTTAAAGTCTCCATTAGTTCAAATATTTATGTCTTCTAGGATATGAATGTGTCAGAACCAAAAATTCTTACATAAGTATACACTGATCACACATTTGCAGGATTGAAAATGAAAGTAACATTGGTGACTTCTCTAAATTCTCTATTTACACATGCAAAGTGTTATGAGGAATTAGAGCAATTGTTCAGATCATCTAATCTACACCTCTTGTCCAAAATATTCAGATTTATAGGCCCTTTAGAAATTAGTGTGCATTCCACACTAATTTAGATAAAACCAGTATTCTTCAAATTAAACGTCATCACACAAATTCCTAAATTTATAAATTTCGTGGTAATAATCTGCACAACCAAAGACTGGTTAAACAAAATCTGTGGGTTTTAGGTCCCCATATTCCCATAGCAGAGATAGATATTTTTTACTTAAATAAGAAAAAAAAAAGATTTTAAAGTTAGACTTACTAAAATGATTAATTTTACATTCTCTTCAAAACATAAAAGTAAATTATTTTTTCTAGGAAACTGCAAATGCTTAAATAGCAAAAATTGAATTTGAGTTAAATTGTTTCCCTCAAATAGTTACATTTATGTTGTTGCACCCCAAAAGGGGCTCTAAACAAGATAGTTTTAGCTTATTTTGACCCGAAGTTGTGCGTGTGAGTGTGTGTGTGTGTGTGTGTGTGTGTGTGTGTGTGTGTAAAATAGGGTTGACTCTCTACAGCTACCGGGAAGGGAAAAGTAGGTCCTTTGCTGGCTGGGCTACGTTTTCCAAGCAGGTATTATTTTAATTAAAAACTGAAAAGTATTTTTGTGATTCTATTCAAAACATGTATACAGGGTGTTTTTCAGGAAGACACCGAGAAAGCAAGAAAAACATTTCAAAACGGAGGAAGGAGTGGAGGGAGAATCAGGAAATAATGAAATAAAATTAAAGTTTCTCTGAGCCAAAAAGGGTACTTTAAAAAGTGTCTCTAACAGAGGGGAAAAAATCCTCTTAATTGTTGCACGTACCCCATTTTCCTTTCCTAAAGAGTCATGTTTAATGTGAATTTTTAGAGATTGCGTTTTAGGAGTGCTGGGCCAGGAAGCAGTGGATGCTCGCCGCGCTGGGCGCGTTCACAGGAACGCAGTCCCCAAGTCGTCGTGTCGATCCATTGCACTTCTGTGTCAAGTCTCCAAATGCGTCCCCGCGATTCGGAGCGTCCTATCCCAGGTCCAGGACAACGTCGCCCACTGCGGGCGTCCCTCTAAGGGGACCCGGCCACCGGCACCAGCCACCCCTTGCCCGGCTATCCTGGCCACTGCGCTGTCGTCTCTCCAAACTGCCCCGCAGCCCCGCGTCCGTCAGCCACGGCAGTTGCGGGATCGGGCTGGCTGGCTCTTCGGGACAAAAAGACCAAGTCTGGCTCCTAGTCTGCAACTTACAGCTCCCGCAACGCCCGATTCCCTGAGCGCAGTACCCGCGTTCCCGGCGCCCGCAGGCCGCGCAGGGCGGCTGCCTCTCTGCCAGCGCAGCGGAGCTGGGCGGTTTCTCAGAAACTTGCCTCTCTCATCATCTCTCCTCTGGGCTAAGAAAGAAGCGAAAGCCACCCCCACCCCCCCCATTCCTCTCCGCAAGGAGACCCTCCCCATCAATACTTTGCCAACTCTAGAGCGGTGGGGGGACCTGAGCGAAAGGGAGAACCTTTCCGAGTTCGTGGACCCTTCAGGGCAGTAGCCCGCTCCCACCCCCACCCCCACCCCGGGCTCCAATGACCCGCAGCCCCGCGCATTTCGAAAGGCTTCCCCGCTCGCCGGCGGCAAGGAGGGCCCCCGTGGCTGCAGGAGGGCCGAGTGCCACTGCTGCTCGCGGGGGTCGCTTCCACCCGCTTCGCGAAGTCCTCTATCGCATCCCAATTGCCTAACTCAGGGGCTGGGCCAAGGAGGCACTAGGAAACTGTGGGTTCAAGGGTTACGATTGGGGGACGGATGGGGCCGTAGAAATCAACAAAAACGGAGCAGGGCGGGCGGACTTTCTGGCCACCGTGCGCCCACCGCCCCGGCCGCGCGAAGCGACCTTTCCCGGCAGCCGTGGAACGCTGCCTTCGCCATTTCATCCTCATCATCCTTAGCGTCGACACTTGCTCTTCATAAGCTTTTTTAGGTTGAAAAGAGTGTCTTAAAAGCTCGTTTAGGCTCTCCGATCGGTTTTTCAGAGTACTAACTTTAAAAAAATTTGTCATCTCTTTCACCTGAGCCACACCCTACGCTTGCTCCCCTCCCTCCCGGGCAAATTTAAGGTAAAAATCCTGCAAACGAAGCGGGGGTAGGGGTAGAGGTGGTGGTGGCCGGAGAGGGCCCACGGTCATGCTAGAACCACCATCCGAGGGGGAGAACCTCGGGGATTTGGGCTTGCGTGGGGATGGGGTGGGTGGGGTCAGCCTCAGACCCCGCAGAACCGAAAGTGTAGTGTTTACACGTAAACTCGTCTGTCTTTGTGCCCCCCACCCGCGTACTAGGCCTGTCTCGCGTGGGGACACACAGAGTAGGGAGGAATCGGAAAGTAAAAGATACAAAAAGAACTCTGACTATTGGGCGCGAAACGTCGAGGCGCTTCGAAAGGAACGTGAAGGAAAAACAGGGAGAATGCGCGCAACCGGGCCTGGGTCTGGGGGATTGCATCACTGCAGCTCCCCCGCCAGAAAATGGGCTCCAAACCGCGGCCACCATAATGGCGCTGGGGCCGGGCCGCGCTTCCCGCGCGCATTCCCCGAGCGCTCGGGCCACGGGCACCGAGCCTCCAGCCAGCGTTTTGCAAACATTTCCTCTTTCGCGCGCGCGCGCGCCTGTCTCTCCCCCCCCACCCCCTCCTTCCTTTTGTGTGCTTGTGTGTGTGCGTGCGTCCGTGTGACTGTGTGTGTGGACTGGAGAACTTGAAGATTGTTTTTTTCCTCTCTTTTTTCCCTCCCGTGCTGGTGGTTGTAAACTTGATTGGCATTGGCTGCGCCCACTGACCCCTGCGCGGAGTCCACTGAAGATTTAAGGTGGATCCGAAAGGCTGCAGCTACAGGCGGAGTCTCGCGCTGGAGCTAGTTTTGGAGGAAAAAAAAAAAAAAAGCCCCAAACCGGGCGCCCTCCGTGTTTTTACGCATCCCCTGCGGTACCAGCCCCTGCGCGCCCCGCCCGCCCCGCCCGCCGCGCGCTTCCTCCGCCCACCGCCCGCTTCTTCCCCATTGGCCCATGAGTGCAATTTGAATTTTTTTTTTGGATGCTTGTTTTCTTCTGAAAAATACAGTACCCCAGATCCTGTGACAAAACCTGCTTCAGCGCCCCGAGTTGGGTGTTTGGCAGGTTTTGTGGAGGCGGGAGGGAAGAGGGTAGGTGGAGCTTCTGTTCCAAAATTTACCCCCAAAGTGCGGTTGACAGTGTGCAGGCGGGTGGGGAGCGTGGGGCCGCGGTCAACAACCAGGAGACGCTTCGGCGCGGCCAGAGATGTAGTATAAACGTTAATGGATGTCCAGGGTGCGCCGTTTCGTGGGCGGCTGGCCAGAGGTACTAGGGAGGCGCCGGCAGCAGCTCTGGCGAGGATGCACCTTCCCCTGCCTTGGAAAGGTAGAATTGGGGAAGGCGGGAGGGTGAAGGTGGCCCAGAAAAGAAGACCTCACTAATGGAAAAAAAAAAAAAAAAAAAAAAAACAACAAAAACCCACAGAAGAAATGCAAATACTGGAAAAAAAGTATTATTTCAGGAGCTACCCAGTCAGAGTTCATCATAATTCAGGCAGTCGGTGTCATTATTACTGCTTTTTAAGAAAAACGTTTTCTGTCTCTGATTTCCAGAGTGTTTTTATATAAGGAAAAGATTAAAATAAAATCGAGAGAGGGAATGACTGAAAGTACCTTTGAGTTCTGGATCTGAAAATTAATTCCTTTGATAAAGTACTTTAAGGTTTAGAATAATGTTATTTGTAAATACAGGTCTAATACATATGATATCCTTCATTAATTATAAACCAATTATGTTTGACTTTGTGGTGAAAAATTTTAAAGTTTGTCACAATTTAAATTATTCTCCAAATCAATTTATCTCCAGATTAGTGAAATTAGCATATATACATTTTTTTTTGAGGGGGTAGGGTGGGGATGGGGGTGAATCTGTTACTTTTGTTGCAGTGTAGCTGATGATTTAAACAAGATGTCCAAGCCCAGCCTTTAGTCTTAACAGTTGCTATCCAAACCTCCCCATCCATTTTTTAGTTCTTAATTCCCCCAATGCTTTCTAGCCCAACTAACTAACCCCTTAAGGTTGGTTCAACCCAACTAAGCTCCTCAGACCTTCATAAGCCAACCTGCTTATGCCCTTAGCAAGGACTTTTTTGAGTTAAGACTGCCTCTAAATAGACTGGCTAGCCTCAGGAAGCAGTGAACTCATCTCCCTGGAAGTGGGAGTCAAGCACTAGTCTGGGTGACCCCTTGATAGGGACATTGTAGAAAAGATTCAACTATCAAATGAATATTAAGATTTGTGAGTTTTAAAGTCTATTCCAAACCCTTGAGATTCTGTATTTCCAACATTGGAGTTTCTGGATTTCTACTAAATTAAGCAATTTTCCTTGCCCATGACTGTTTTTTAGAGTTGAACTGTCCAGTATGGTAGCCAGAACCATATGTGGCTATCGAGCACCTGAATGTGTTAGTTCAAATTGAGATGTGCTGTGAGTGTGAAATATACACCAGGTTTCCAAGAATTAGTATGAAAAAATATGTTAAATATTTCATTAAATTTTTTTTATTGACTACATGTTGAAATGATCATACTTTTGAATTATTAGG
The DNA here is from genome assembly GCA_030848825.1 of Tadarida brasiliensis. Taxonomy (NCBI): domain Eukaryota; kingdom Metazoa; phylum Chordata; class Mammalia; order Chiroptera; family Molossidae; genus Tadarida; species Tadarida brasiliensis. Next base: position 28,531,689 of record CM061263.1, read on the forward strand.
TTAAATAAAAATATTAAATTTAATTTCATCTCTTGTTACTATTTTTTAATGTGGTTACTAGATAATTTTAATTTACAGATGTGATTCGCGTTATATTTCTGTTGGACATTGCTGTTCTAGGCCAACACCCATGGTAACTTGGAGCCCCATCTTTGAGATTGGTGGCTAATATGGAGCAGGTGGTAACTTCCAGCAGCCATCCTAACTTCCCAAGTTATATCAAGGCCCAAACTCAGCCACTGGAACCTTTTAAAAAAATTTGCCAATACCTAACACCTACCATTTAATCTTTAACACAGTATTGGGTTTGAGCCCAGACCATGGAAATATGGGACAGATATGTCTGATTAAGTCAGACTTGATTACAGCTTTCCACATTTTGTAAAGAGAGAGACTAGGAAGTCCAATATGTTAGGAATGACTCTGGGAAAAAAATGTAGACCTCCTCCCACCAAACAAAACTTCCACAGGTAACTTTTCACTACCACTCTTCAGCAGACAGCAAGGTGGTAGAGAGATGGGACAGTGTTCTTATTCTAAGATTGTATCTCTTAACAGAAGACTTGAACAAATGAAAATGTGTGTCCTATTCTTGGATATCATATCAACAAGATACAGATGGCAGTAAATTAAAACCTTTTCAATTAAATTTATACATTTACACTAAATTCTGATGAGATCTGATCATCCTGTTTTGTTCCATTGTTCTATCAGTGTCAGCTCTCAGGACCAATTGTTTTAATTACTGTACATTTAGAATATGTTTTAATTTCTGGTGGCACTAACCCTCCACTCCCCAACTAGTCCCTTTTTCAGAATTTTCCTGGTTTCTTTTGCTTGCCTTTCTTCCCCATATGAATTTAAAATGAACTTATCTAGCCGAAAATATACAGTAAGTCCTATTGGCATTAAAAAATAAAGTGAGATTTTTAAAAATATGTTTTTATTGATTTTTTAGAGAGAGGAAGGGGGATAGAGATAGAAACATCTATGGTTCTTGTATCTACGTGAGCAAGAAACATCGATCGGCTGCCTCCTGCACACCCCACACTGGGCAAGGAGCCCGCAACCAGCCAGGAATCGAACCAGGACCTCTCAGTCCATGGGACGATGTTCAGTCCACTGAGCCACACCAGCCAGGCTAAAGTGAGGTCTTTATCTCACACTTTATACCAGGATAAATTCCTGGAAAAAAAAAAAGCCATCAATATACCAGAAAAAAATCTCAGCGGATTAAAAAATATATAATCTCAGAGTGGGGAAGGTCTTTCTAAGTATGACACAAAACAAAGAATTCATAAAATGTAATGTTGATTAATTCAATGACGTAAAAATGTTTTCATGACAAAAGCTGCCATAGCAGAGTGAGAAGAGTGACGTGGGGGTTGTGTGAGTATACTTAGTGCCACTGAACTGTATAGTTAAAAATGTTTAAAATGGTAAACTTTATGTGGTGTGTAATTAACTACAATAGTAAGTAAATATATATATATCTCCACTTTAAAGCCCTGGCCGGTTTGGCTCAGTGGTTGGAGTGTCGGCCAGCTGACCAGAGAGCCCTGGGTTCGGTTCCCGCTAAAGGCATGTACCTTGGTTGCAGTTTGTCCCCCGCCCCGGTTGGGGTCGTGTGGGTGGCAGCCACTCGATGTGTCTCTCTCGCGTCGATGTTTCTCTCTCTCTCTTTCTCCCACTCTCCCTCCTTTTGCTTTATCTGAAGATGAATGCAAAAATGTCCTCGGGTGAGGATGAAAAAAAAAAAAAAGTTACGGTTATCCATGTTCCATCTAAAAGAATCTCACATGGTGTTCTGGGTCCCATCCTCTGGGAGACAGACACTGGGCAGTGGTTTGATTTCAGGCTCTGGAGTTAGACTGCTTGAGTTTGAGTCCCAGTTACCTAACTTACTGACCATGAGACTCGTTGAAAGTTACTTCACCTTTTAAAGTTCCTATTTCTTTGGCTATGTAATGAGAATGTTTACAGTTCTCTCATAGGGTTATTGAAACTATTCAGTGAGACGCTGTATGTGCCGTGCTTACTACATAGTACCTGGTATACAGGCGTGGGCAAAGGTAGGTCTACAGTTGTAATACAAATAAATAATACAATAATTAATAAATAATAATACAAAAATAGCCCGGCTGGTGTGGCTCAGGGGTTGAACATCGACCTATACACCAGGAGGTCCCCGGTTCGATTCCTGGTGAGGGCACATGCCCTGGTTTCAGACTTGATCCCCAGCAGGAGTCGTGCGGGGGGCGGCCGATCCGTGTTTCTCTCATAATCAGTGTTTCTATCTCTCTCTCCCTCTCCATTCCTCTCTCTGAAATCAATTTAAAAAGAAAGCATATTAAAAAATAAATAATACAAAAATAAACTTTCGTGTACTCATAACTGTAAACCTACTTTTGCCTGCCTCGTATAATAACCATTAGACATTTATAAACAATATAATTAACAGACTTCCAGTTCTTATTTTGGATTCTCAAGTAACCACAACCAGAACTATATTAACCTTGTAAATATGTTTTCTCATTTTTAAATACTGGTCTTATTACCCTTAAGAAGAACAAATGATTGGGGGGGGGGTGGTATTCAATGAACAGAATTAATATATTGCCAAAAATGGTCAAAATGGTAAATTCTGTGATATATTTTACCACAGTTTTTTGAAAAGCTTAAAACATAAGGAATTTGTTGAGTTTAGGGTCACCTCTAATTATCTTAGAAAGGACCTGGTATAGATTGTTTGTGGTACTAAATCAGTAACATTCACACCCATACACAGACAATGGAAAATTGGGAAAAATGTTTGCAATCCATATATCAAAGGGCTATTTTCCCTGATAAATAGAGGGTCTACATATAAATGAGAAAAAGCAAACAAACCAATAGAAAAATAAGCAAAGGCTATGAACATGATTTTCAGAAGAGGAGAAATACAAAAGACTTCTAAAAATGTGAAAACATGTTCACTTGCAGTTTGAGACTACTGGGACATAAATTATATACAGAATACATAAATTTAAGTAAATAGAGTTACAATTAGCGCCACTCAGATGCAAAGGTGGCCATTATCCTTTCTTGATAGTTTAACCTTTGCTTCCCTCCCTTCTATCCAAGGCTGAGTGCCTTCCCCCCACCTTCACTGGTGACCACATAAGCAAGGAGTTCGCATGTGTGGAAGCCATGACCACCTTTCAAGTTCAGAGTAAAATCCCTCTCTTCCAAACCGTTTAATCTTTGGCTTACAGGCATCACCTTATTTTGCCCTTAGAAAGCCTCTGAATCAGCCTCTTAGAGCAAGTTTAGTGACCTTTCTTGACACATCTTGTCCATTCCTGTTTTTATTGCCTGTATATTGACCTATAATCTGACTCCAAAATCATCGCCTGATTCTGGCTTTTCCTTCAAGTTCCCTATTCTCTTAAAAGCTTCAAGCAGAATTTATTATATGATTACTCTGAAATGTCAGGTCTGTAGAGAGAGAGTATATGATTGAGTAAATGGGGTTAGGTTAGAACCACACATACATAATGCCTTTTATATTCTGTACTGTGGGTTTACTCTTTGATTCAGTAGTTCCTCTTGTACATATTTACTTTCGGGAAATGGTCAGATATGTGACTAAAGATAGATTTACCAGCATGAACATTGTTACATATTAGACTTTAAAAAGAAACAAAAAAGTAAACAACCTACAACATCCCCTTACTTAGATATAGGAATAAAGGATTGATTATGTGATTGAACCAACTATAGTATTTTGAGAAGGATACAGATTGTAACCATTAGAACACCCAGTAGTTTTATTTTTTAATTTCTATCCTCACCCAAGGACGTTTTTGCATTTATCTTCAGATAGAGTGGGAGGGAGAGAGGGAGGAAGAGAGAGAGAAACATGGACGTGAGAGAGACACATCGAGTGGCTGCCACCCACACAACCAGCCGGGGATGAACTGCAACCAAGGTACGTGCCATTAGCGGGAACCAAACCCAGGACTCTCCGGTCTGCGGGCCTACGCTCTAACCGCTGAGCCAAACCGGCCAGGGCCACCCAGTGGTTTTATATATATTAATATGAAAAGTTGTCCATACTGTTAAACCAAGTACAGACAATATTTATAGTATGATCCCATTTTTATTAAAAAATTGAAAATATTAAAAAAAAATTCGCATGTATATGCATACAACCGGCCTGGAAGGTTCCTGAGAGTAGAATTATGAAGAGACTTTTCATTTTGTTCACTTAAGTATTGGTTGTATATGTTAATAATGAATTTTAACAAGAAAAAAAACCCACAAAGATATTTCAAATTAAAAAAATAATTATCCATAAAATCCTTGAATGGAGAACAAGTTTTTCTTTGTGTCTCACATACAGTCTCTCTTCTCGGATATTAGCACAGAACAAGGCATTTCCATAATTCATTTTCCTTCCATTTTTCTGTCTATTTAGTTTCAGATATCATTAAATCCCTATATGAATTATGAGGAGTGTATGTATTTGGGTATATGGTTTTGCTTCCAGGGCACATACATAAGGTATAAATATCACCCCATTAACTCAGGGCTATCTTAACAAACCATGGAAAATTGAGCCTATTCCATCTTTTTGCCACATGGGATCCTGGTGGTAACATTATCCCAAACCTCACATTCCTTGATCTTTGGCATTTGACACACCAGGATCCTGCCTGGAATTCAACAGCTCAACTCCCAGCCCATAGTTTAGTTACTTAGGACATAGCGCTGGGGAGATCGTTTTAAATTTCAAGTTAGCAGACCAGTCTCAAGCTGTCACTCTTCATGGGACGGACCTGGGGCAAATCTTAGAATCTCAGAATATTGAGGATGGGAGATCGCTGCACCCAGTCTTCATTTTGCAAATGAGAAAATTCTAATCCTTGATTTCCTGTAAAGTGGGGAAGTTGAGCAAGATGATTTATAGGTTCCTTTTGGCTTACAATTCTGTCATTTGTTCCCTAGTCAAGATCATTAAGTCCATCCCTGTGGATCAGTCCCCGTCCCCCCCCCAGGGAAGCTAGATTACTGACTTTTGGCTGCAGACTACATATTCACAGGAGTCAAAGGAAGATGGTAGTACAATAATATAGGCTGAAGAGTGAACTTTTATGATCTCACTAGAAAAAAAGCATGTGGAAATATAACTTAATGGTTGCTTAGTGGTACCAAACACTGCTTCATTGTGTATATATATTCATGGAGCCCCTGCTAAGGGCCAGGCTCTTTGTCTTCAATACGACAAACAGGAGCCCTCCCCTCATGGAACTACATAGAACCTCATGGAGGAGATGGACAGGGACTCACAGCTGTAATCATTTAATGGAATTTAGGTGAGTGTTCTGCAGGATAAGTGCTATGAAGGGAACTCAGAGCTTCTGCTCTGTGCTGCTACAAAGTTATCCAGCTGAGGGAGCCAGCATGGGCTGGAATCCAGACTCTTTCCCCAGGCTAGCCTGTGTTTACCCAAAAGAAACGAGTCTTTAAAAGCCCATCCTCATCCCCCACAAAGTGCCTTCTGCAGTTTTCTGAGAGTCCCCTATGTTGTAGTGGTCACCCTGTGGGATGCTATAAGAACTTCAAACAGGGGGGCTCATCTAGTGATGAGGGCTAGCAAATCCCTCCTAAGGAAATGACCTTCAAGCTGAGACCTGGAGGCTGAGCAGAAGTTAACTAGTTGAAGGCAGGAGGGGAAGAAGAGTGATCCAGGCAGAGCACTGTGCAAGGCCCCGTCAGGGAAGGACTTTGGGGAAGTGAAAGAAGGTGCTTATGGCTGGGATGCCGTGAACCAAGGGCAGCAGGAACGGGTAGAAATGGAGTGGTGGGAAAGTCTGCATGGTGATGGGCCTTCTAAACCACGTTAGGAATTTTGGACTTTACTTCAAGAGCTTAGGGAAGCCACTGGATAATTGAAGAGAGTGACTTGAGCAGCTTTAATTAAACCTGCTTATGCCCTCATTTTATCTTATTCTCGTCAAAACCCTTAGTCTTGTATTGGGATCATCCCCATAGGATGAGGGAAAGTTTAGGCTTGCACCTTTGTATTTCTTTGCAGACACACACAATATAAAAAATGTTTTAAAGCTCTAGGTATTCGGTTTTTCTGTAAATGAAGGGGATGTGAAGTCCTTGGACCATCAGAACAGATACTGGTCACCACTGATATATTTCAGGTTTTGAAGGAGGACCCATGCAAGCACCATGGCTGGGTGCCACTCTATTGAACTGGCAGCCAAACAAGCTATTCTCACCACTTCTGCTTACACATGTTTAGCATGCAATCTGTTTTCTTTGTCATAATGAGCCCATTGCTTGTCATTTTAGGAGCCAGTCCATGTTTTGCCTTTTGCCAGTACCATTGGTGTGAATCTTCTAAGCAAGTGAACAGCTTAGGGGTGACTACTGAATCATGTTCTTCAAATAGCTCAGCATTTTAGTCTTCATTTTTCCTGAGCAACTGGATTAAATATTCACTTCACTAATACTTTGGCCAAAGGATGAACTATTTACTTGGTTTAGGAAAGAGGCTTCAAAAGAGGGATAATAAAAATGAACAACCAACAGGGACTTTTGTTTTTTTTTCAACTTGAAGATTAGTAAAAGAGAGACCTCTGCTGGCTAAACTGGTATAATGACCTGGAGTTGGTCTGTCACTCAACAAGAAACTGTCCTTGAAGCTTTTACAGGTAGGTAGGTGTTAGCACATCCATGGCTCACTGTTTGTTCATTTCCTCAGCTATCACCTCAGGTTGTTCAGAGCTAATCCTAGTGACCTATGATTCCAAGCCCCAGTCACAATTGTTCCTGTCTTTAGGAAAATTCTTAGTCTTTTATATTTCTCAAAAATTATAGCTTTAAATACCAGCCTAAGCCAAAACCCAGACCTGAAATAACTCCTGAATTTTATCTTCTTTGTTTCCTTTCTCTCTTCTGCTCTTCACCTCCCATCCACCAATAAAACAAATCTTCACTCAAAAGAGAGTACTGCTGATGGAAAGTGAGAAGGAGGGAACTTACCCGTTTATCTCTCTCATATTCTCAAGTGAATATCCAGGCTCAGGGCCCAGGGTTGGGGTTGTATACCTGAGAAGAGTTGTGAATCCCATTAATGTCTTTGATGGATTTGTGCGGTCATGGGAACGTTGGTGCACAAAGTGAAGGAGATTGGGTGGATGAGAGACCCAACACTTGAGAATGTAGAGGGTGGCTAAGTAGTAGGAGAAAGGGAAGGTCTCTTTGAGGCCTTTCATTTGTCAACAATGATGATGATGAGTTCCTACTATGTGCCAGGCCATGGGCCAAATACTTTATGTATTTTTATTCTGTTTCTCACTTTGCCTCTCATTTCATAATCTTAAGAACATCTTTCTCTAGAAAGTATTTAGTATATGTAAAGAACTTCACGCAAGTCCTGGGTAAAAAATAATAGTTATAGCCCCGCCAGTGTGAGTCAGTGGTTGAGTGTCAACCTATGCACCAAGGGGTCACTGGTCTGATTCATGGTCAGGGCACATGCCCAGGATGTGGGCCAAATCCCCAGTGGGGGGCATGCAGGAAGCGGCCAATTGATGTTCTCTCTCATCGATCTTCCTCTCCCTCTCTCCCTCCCCCTTCCTCTCTCTAAAATTAATAAAGAAAAAAATAGTTATGTGTATGTTGGCTATTCTATTATATTTTTACTCTGGATTGTGCCACAGCTCTTACACATGAGAAGAGGCCTTCCCCAGGCTCCCTAGAGTAAGTCCTAAATTTGCTTTTATTTTTATTTTTTTTATCCTCACCTGAGGACATTTTTCCATTTTTTGCTCAGATAGAGTGGGAGGGAGAGAGAGGAAGAGAGAGAGAGAGAAACATCGACGTGTAAGGGACACATCGAGTGGTTGCCTCCCGCACGACCCAACCAGGGCCGGGGACAAACTGCAACCGAGTCACGTGCCCCCAGCGGGAACCGAACCCGGGTCTCTCCGGACCGCAGGCCAACGCTCTAACCGCTGAGCCAAACCGGCCAGGGCCCTAAATTTGCTTTTAAAATAACACCTCCGCGCTTTGGAGCTGAGCAGCAGAGGGTCTCTTTGGTTTGGCAGGTTGTCTCCACACAATGGCTCCCACGTCCTGTCTTCCCACGTCTCACGACTCTTACTCCTTAAATATTCAATCTCCTCCTTTCAACAGGCTCTTCTGACGAGATCGGGCGCGTTCAGGGTGGTATGGCCGGAGACCAACAGGCTCTTGTGGATTGGCTAGAGCATGAGCTATTAGTATCAAGGGATGATCATTTGAATGTTGTTAAGGGACCTTAAATCAACCTCTCCTTTAAGAAAGCAGAGGCCCTGAGAGGTTGTCGGTTGCCCAAGGTTACTCACCTAGTAGGCAGCTGAGGCAGGACTGGAACCCAGAACTCCTGGATTCCTGATGTAGCACTTTCTGTATGACACCCACATTGTCCTTGGTCTGCATTGTGCAACAGATGGTTTTACTTATACTTTCTGCTCCTCTTCTCAGGTTGCCCATCACTCCTTTTCTAAGCCCTCCACCCCAACCTGCTACACACAGGCAACTAGGGCCCCCAGGCCGCCTCTCTGACCAATCCAGGCAGCTTTTCCTCCCTCTCCTAAACTTATTTATTCTGTTTGGGCCTTATTAGGGCACTCGCAAATCATTTGACTCACAATTTACCAAAAGATGTTCATAGACTTATATCCTCTGAAATGCCTATTAATCTTGACATTTCTATGCTGTGGATAGTGTTGATTATTTGTCATGTGTGCCTTACATTTGTGTATGTTAGAAGTTGCCTTATAGTTATGGAACTCTCTATGCTCCCTCAGCATGATACAATGCCTCTCACTGGACACACTGCAGTTTCTTAACCTACAAGAATAAATCTCCGCCCGGCCAGTGTGGCTCAGTGGTTGAGCGTCGACCCATGCACCAAGAGGTCGCCAGTTTGATTCCCGGTCAGGGCACATGCCCAGTAATGGGCTAAATCCCCAGTGGGGGACATGCAGGAGGCAGCCAATCAATGTTTTCTCTCATCAATGTTTCTCTCTTTCCCTTTCTCTCTCTCTAAAATCAATAAAGAAAAAAAAAAAAAAGAATAAATCTCCAACTCTGGGAATTTTAAGCACTGTGGCAAGCCGATTATATAAATATTCTAAAACAGGGTATCCTTCTGAGAGTTTCCAATATACCCTAGTTTCTAATATGATGCCCTGGGTATACTGTTAACATTTACTAACATTTTGTAAATGATAAATTGCCCTACTTCAGAATTAATTCATTCATGGATCTGGCAGTTATTAAGGAGTGCTCATGAAGCATGCTGGCCCGTGGTGGGCCCTGAAGGCATTTGCAAAGAAGTTTGACATCTGCCTCTCTGTCCCCTTCTGGCTGCTAGGAGGTGGATAAGATGGATGCAACATGAGGAGGCACCCTTTGTTCCTGAGGATAGAGGGTGCATTGTGGAGCAGAAAGATACAGGAACTAGAGGCGATGCCACACCAGCTCTGCACCGCTTATCTCCAGAATTCCTTTACAGAAAAGAAAAATAAACTTTTATCTTGTTCAAGCTGCTATTATTTCTGGGCTCTGGTACTGGCTGCCAAATGCAAACCCTAACTGATAGAGAAGTCCTTGAGGATTTTTGAGCAAGGCACTGATTGTGATTGGTAGCTCTGCAAGAGACAGGTTCCGGGAGTGGGTGTTCCGGGGCATACAAAGAGATAAAGTGGGCTTGGCAGGTGGGGACAGATAGTGCTGGGAGACTTTGAATGAGGAGAACACACATCTTGCACAGGGTCATTGATTTGGGTTTTTTTCCCAGGGCACCTCTGAGCCCCTATTATACAGTGGTTATTTAAATATGTGGTTATTGAGTAATTTGCATTCTGCTATTGTCAAGTGTCCTGAAAGCTAGGGAGATTGAGAAGATGGGTACTCTTTGTGTCTTAAAAAGAAGCAGGCAAAAGCTGGACTAGGAAAAGAGTATCAGTGTTACACTAAAGTGAAGTTATTATGTGTTCTGAACTCCCGCAGACATTTTCAAGGAAAGGAACTTTTGTTACATGTGATTGTCTAATCAAGATACATTTGAAATGTATCCTTTACTGGATAGCAACTGTAAATAATATTTTAAAAATGTATCTTAGGGGAAGTAAGTGGACAGGGGGGCCCATTTAGTCTCTGTGCATGAGGACTGGGCTCCTGGGGCTGCCAGGAGACCTCCCTCCAACCTTGGAGGCTGCCCTTATTCACCCCTGGCTTACACAGGGGGGAAACTGAGGCACACAGCAGATAACAGTGTTGCCTGGAGGCAGGAGCCGCAGAATCTCAGGCCAGGACAGGAGAGAAGCAAGACCCCCGAACTGATTGTCCTTGGGGGTGGGGGTCTGGTCATTCACTTGTTTATTAGTTCATTTATTTTCATTGATTCATTCATTCAACATTTGTGGAACACCGACCATGTGCCTGGTAAGCCAGTCACCTTGGGAACCACTGGCAAGGAGACAAACAAGGTCCCCATCGCCCTCACAGAGCTCTCATTCTGCTGAGGGCTGAGGCTGTGGGAATTTGCAGCCCCTTGGCTGCTTATGATCATGGTAATTTAACATAATAACCCTGATTAGGCCCCCACCAAATGCCACACCCTGTACTAACCACTCAACACGTTTTATCAAGACAACTTCGAAAGGAAGAGCTATCCCATTTTACAGATGAGACACCTGAGGCTCCACAAGGCAGAAGCACCAAAGCTGGCTTGTGATGGAGGAAGGATTCCAGGCCAGGCCTGGGAGCACCGAGGTGCCAGTTGGTGCAGTGATTTCCACTTGTCCACCCAGGAAGGGAGTCCAGTGAGAGGACACCCCACCTGTGGCCAGCTGGGGCCCCCAAGACAGTGGGGGTGGGTCCTTTAAGATCTCTATGGCCTAAGTCCCCTGGGCCACTACTCTGGCTTGGAAGGCAGCGGGGGAGTGTGCAGGTGAAGCCCCTCATTCTGGGAGCTGGGGTGCTTGTTGGCTGGAAAGTCTCTCCCAGCCTCAAGTAGACCCTCAGGGAGAAGATGGAGGGCCCAGCTCACAAGGCCATAGTGACCAGGCTCTCACTGCAGCTTGGCTGGTTGGTCTCTTTCCTGCTTCAGATGCACCAAGTCGTTTCCTGTCCCTGAGCCTTTGTGCTGCTATGTCCTCCAGAGGAAACATTCTTCCACTTCATCTCTCAGGTCTCGGCTTAAATGTCCTCCTCAGGAGGGCCCTCCCTGATCTGCACCCAGTAGTGGTTCCCTTTGTTATCGACCCCCTGTGCATTGTGAAATCATACCTTTTTGAGGGTGTGTGATTGACTTTGGTCTGTCTCTTTGCCAGGAGTAGGTTAGTGTCATTCATTGCCATGTCTGCAGAACAGTACCTGGCACACAGTAGGTGCTGAATACATGTATGTTAAATGAATGACTGAATGAATGATTAGACTGCAGAGCTCCAGGCCTGGCCCAGATGCATCCTCTCCAAGAGGCCAGGCCCACATGGTGGTTGAGCAGGAATGGGGGACAGAGAGGCAGAGGGAAGCCCGGCTCTAGGCCAGCTGCCCTGGAGGCCAGAGCCAAGCGTCTCAAACAGCTTCTGCTCCCCAGTCTGTCCAGTGCTGCCCTCAAAGGCTCCTGCCCTGTCGGCCACACCTGGGAGCCCAGAGCAGAAGGAAACAGATTCTTCCCGCAGACCCAGTTCCAGTGGCCTCTGTGGTCCTAGCCTGAAGTTGGCAAAGGCCTCATTAGTGGTGAGGATGTGGGAGGGGCAGGCTGGGAGCCCCAGAGCCAAGGCTGGCAAAGCGGTGGCAGAGGAGGCAGGGACACTTTGGGGGAAAAGAGTCTGGGAGAAATAAATGGTGAAGCAGAATGTAACATGGCATAGAAGTTGAGAAAATATATATTTTGGAGTAAGTTGCAGGGTAAAGATCATGTCATATACTAAAAATTTCTAAAAGGGGAAAATCTATTTTATTAGTTTATGCTAAGCTTCACGTGATCACATTGCGTAATAGCTGTCTCTTTGTAGTGAATTTTTCATCTTGACATTGGGCAGGTAATTTCACACCTCTTAAATTAGAAGGCGTTTAATTATTGTTTACATGGCTTATAAAGATACGATAATATAACACAGCTTTCCTCTGAACTAGATGTGCTAACTCAACATCCCACTCTATTTCCAAAAAAAATGATTTGGCAGTTCCAAAGTTCCTTCCAAATCTGGCTCAAACAGGTAATTAGAAGCCTTAACACAACTATAAATTTCAAGGTCCCTTAAGGCAGTGGCCGTCAGCCTTTCTGCCTCTGCACGGGGAAGGGCAGATGTGCTCAGTATGACCTGAAAATTCTTGATCATTATGTCTCCCCCACTTCCCCTCATTTAAAAAAAAATACACTAGAATGCAAGTGACTGAATATTAGGTTATAATCTGGACTATGTATTGCAAACTTCCCTACTTTTTCTGTGAACTCAATTTTAACAGTCATATGACTGATCGTCCCCCATTTATAGTGGGAAGAAATATAAAAAAATGATTCAAAATGTTAGGTTTTTGATTTGCACCTTCCTGAAGTGCCTGTTGCGTTTTGCTCCAGTCTGTACACAGGAAACACCCCACTAGCCTGATAAGCAGATGTCCTCTCTCTACAGTTAAATAAATAATAACAATAGCCAACATTTATGGAGCACTCGGTGTGTGCTAAGCCACTTATCTATGATATTTCTTTTCATTCTGATGAAAATTCTGAGAAGTTGCTGTATCGATGAGGAAACTGAGCCTTGGAACTGAGCTCAAGGTCACATTAAACAGCGGAACCAAGGCTCAAATTTAGGTCTTGCCGACTCTCAGCCTGGGTTTAGAGGCTGTCCTGTTATTCTTGTAAATAATCTCAATGAAAACAAGGCCAACTGGCTCAATTTGACACTTGATCCAAAATCATTCTCTTTTACTTTCTGCCAGATTGGAAGGCGGTGTAGTGATTAAATATTTCTGGCCAGCACTATCTTGCCATTTATGGAAAAATGATACTCCCAAATCTTTAATAATTGTTTCATTAAGAACAAAAACAAAGCCCCTGCTAGACTTTGGAATGAGTACTGGAAAATCTCTTTACTTCTCTGCACCTCACTCTCCTCAGGCAAGATGCAAAGAACAGTATTACTTTCGAAGTTGCTTTGGGAAGAAAACAAGCAGTGGATGCTACTTAGTTATGATTAGTAGACATTTTTTTTTTTTGATGGCAGACTACAAATAACATTTTATTTTATTTTTTATTTTATTTTTTTATCCTCACCCGAGGACATTTTTTCATTTTTTGTTCAGATAGAGTGGGAGGGAGAGAGAGGAAGAGAGAGAGAGAGAAACATCGATGTGAAAGTGACACATCGAGTGGCTGCCACCCGCACGACCAACCAGGGCCAGGGACAAACTGCAACCGAAGTACATGCCCTTAGCGGGAACCGAACCCGGGTCTCTCTGGACCGCAGGCCGATGCTCTAACCGCTGAGCCAAACCGGCCAGGGCTACAAATAACATTTTAAGGGTAGGGAACCCCTTCTTAAGGGACGAAGGCCATTTTATGGTGCGAGAAGCTCGGAAGGCCCAAGGAAGGAGTTTGTAAAAATATGAACATGCCTTTGAACCTCCTTTGCTTTTAGCTCCATGTAGATGAAGGGTTTCTCAAAGGCCACCTTCTTGCAAGGTAGATGAGAAGGCCTGCTCAAAAGTTTTATATTTGCTAAATTTGTTTGTGTTGGTGTCCTACCTCCTACATTATTTTCTGGAAGGGGGGACCCAGCCTGCTCTGGGGGAGGTGGTAGGTAGATAAGAGCCAAGTGATGTTTGCTAATTTGTTTACTTAGTGAGGGGGCTCCTTAAAAAGGTCGTCTCCTTTGTGCGATTAAAGAGCTCCCAGGGGAGTTTTCTTTTATCCATTTTGCTCTTTTGGAGGTAATTCTGTAAAGAACAGTTGAGCCCTAGGTCTTCTTTTCAGCCATCATTTAGGCCCTGGAGAGGCCAGTTGCCTTTTGGGTGGGAATACACCCAAGGCTGGGGTGGGAGTGGGGCCGCGTGGAGGAAGGTGGATCTGACTCGTTGAAATGGAAGGCCGTCTTCCTCAGTGGGACATGGCCAATGTCTCCATCAGCTGGGCCAGAACAATCTTGTAGGTTGGGTCATTATTTTTGTGTGGGATGCCTGGCCTAACCTCTCTAAGTTTATGAAGGAAACTAATAACCTTTTTTTAAAATCCTCACCCGAGCATATTTTTCCATTTATCTTCAGATAGAGTGGGAGGGAGAGAGTGGGAGAGAAAGGGAGAGAGAGAGAACCATCAACATGAGAGGGACACATCGACTGGTTGTCTCCCGCATGAGCCCCAACCAGGGCCAGGGACAAACTGCAACCGAGATACGTGCCCTTGGCCGGAATCGAACCCTAGACTCATTGGTCCTTGGGCTGACGCTCTACCTCTGAGCCCAGCTGGCCAGGGCTAATAACCTCCTTTAGGCTGTTGTCATGATCAACTGAAATAATGTATCTGAAAGTGCTTTGTAAATATATTATTATGATGTATGAAAATGGTAGCTAATGGAAATGCTATAAAATGGTAGTTATTATTAATAGGAGAGCAAGTCAATATTATGCCTAATTGGAGGAAGCTGATTTATACACACATGGCAACTTTTCAAAATATGTCCTTTCCCTACCTGTTCCCTGATATTTCTCAGCATCCATTCCGATCACTCCCTGATCTCCCTCAATTTGCATAGTGTATTCATATAAACACATTCTTCTGTTCGGTTTCAGCAGCTGGAGCATTGCATGTTTTCCTTGGGTGTTCTGTTCTGTATGAAGTGAACATTGACTACATATGAGTCATTACTTTGGGAACACTGAGAACAATTCAAAGCCAAGGGCATGTGTAACACTACATAATAATCTGATGTGACATGGCCCATGCTGGGAATAATAGGTATGTTTTCTTCAGGGCTGGTGTGTTAGACCTGTTTCCTAGGGCCAGTGCCCCATTCCTGAACACAATATATCTTAATTAGTCCAATGAGAACCAGGCCGTGTGGGTATGGTGCAACTGCATTAGTGCTTGGCATAATCGGTGGCATAATTCTGTGGCTATCTGGCCGACTCATTAAGATAGCTAAAGTAACCAAGATAGCTACAGCTCTCATACCTGGTGTGAGCATTACCTAACGTAGCTTTGAGGAGGCACGTTTGCACAAAGTTCAGGCAGACACATACCTGGGGAGGAGCTCGTATCAGTCATTTTCTTTTTTCCTTCCCTCTTTCCTTCCAGGGAAAATGTATTGAGCACCTACTGTGTGCTAAATATTAGGTATTATTCCTGCCCTCAAGGAGCTCAGAGGTGTGTGTGTGTGTGTGTGTGTGTGTGTGTGTGTGTGTGTGATGGGGGTGGGGGGGAGAGAAGTCACAGTACAATGAAATAGGTTTGAACAACCTTCTGTGAGAGTATGCATGGGAGAGGACCACTCTGGGAAGGCTCTGCTGAGGAAATGTGATTCTAAGTATTGAAGGATAAATAGGACTTTGCCTGGCTAGGGCACTAACTCACTCTTATATGATAAAAATCCTCTTTCGCAGTGTCAATTCAGTAATTAACATTATCCAGTTTGATGTTTACCCAAAACTCCATCTTCATTCAAGGGAAAGACGTCTCCCTACCCAGCAGCAGGAACAAGAACCACCCTGTGGCCTCTGAAAATCCTGAGAAGTTCTGAAGTTCTGACAGAACCAGTGCTCTGTCACTTTTGCTTTATTCTATTTGTCAAAGCAAGTTGCATGGCCAACTTCAAAGTTAAACTTCAAGAAAATATACTTATTCCTGAGTGAGAAAATCTGCAAGGTACCTGGTAAAGGGTGTGGACAGAGGGAGGAGCCAAAACCAGGGCCAGTAATTCCATCTTCCATAGTACCAAAGGGGAAAGTCTAATTAGCTATGTTTGGTTCATGTGTTCATCTCTCGACCATTCCTTGTGGCAGGGTGGGGACATAGTAGTATGACTGGCATCTACAATAGGACCATGTGCTTGAAAAGAGTCAGAAGAGCTGTGCCCCCAAAGAAAGAGATGCTGATCCTGGAAGAAAGAAGGCGTGCTGGACAAATAAAACAAACACTATTCACTCCCACGCCCTCCAGGTCTGTCTCCTCAGTCCCTTAATCATTCTTTCACATAGGCACTACTAATACCCTCTTTTTACAGTTGAAAAGATTGAAGTTAAGAGAGGTTATGTAACTTGCTCAAGAGGACACATCTTGAGTGATGGAGATTTTGGATTAAAAAATATAGATTTGGCCTGGCCGGTGTGGCTCAGTGGTTGAGTGTTGACCCATGCACCAAGAGGTCGCCTGTTCGATTCCTGGTCAGGGCACATGCCCAGGTTGTGGGCCTGATCCCCAGTGGGGGGGCATGCAGGAGGCGGCCAATCGATGTTCTCTCTCATCGATGTTTCTATCTCTCTCTCCCTCTCCCTTCCTCTCTCTAAAAATCAATAAAGAAAAAATATTTTTTAAAAAATATAGATGATCCCAGCTGGTGTGGCTCAGTGGATTGAGAGTCCTCCCATGGACTGAGAGGTGCCGGTTTGATTCCCGGTCAGGGCACATGCCTGGGTTGCAGGCTCGATCCCCAGTGGGGGGCATGCAGGAGGCAGTCTATTGATATTGCTCTCTCACATCAATGTTTCTATCTCTCTCCCCCTTCTTCTCTCTCTAAAAAATCAATATTAATAAATATTAAAATCTCTCTCTATATATATAGATTTATCAATTCACCAAAGCTACTATAATCACGAGAGTGGTCTGTATTGAAAGGATAGACACAAAGATGAATAGAACAGAATGCAGAGCCCAGAAAGAGATCCACTCATGTATTGTCAATCAATTTTTGACAAAAGTGCAAAACCAATTCAATGTAGGAAGGATAGTCCTTTCAATAAATGGTGTTAGAACAAATAACAACCGTATGCAAGAAAAGAAAAAAGGAGAAAGAACTTCAACCTATTCCTTTCATCTTAGGCAAAAATCACCTCAAAATGGATCATAGAGCTAAATGTAAAATGTCAAACTATAAAGCTTCTAGAAGGAAACATAGGAAAAAATCTTTGTGACCTTGAATGAGGGAGCTCTTAGATATGACACTGAAAACATTATCCATGAAAGAAAAAATAATAAATTGTACTTCATCAAATTAATAACTTTTCCTGTTAAGGGAATGAAAAGACAAGCCACAGACTAAGAGAAATATTTTCAGATCACATATCTGACAAATGACTTACATGCAGAATTTAGAAGAACTTTCCAAACTCATTAATAAGAAAACAAACAACCCAATTAAAAATGGACAAAAGATTTCGAACAGATACTTCCTGAAAGAAGATATATGGATGGCACATAAGCACATAAAAATATGTTTAACATCATTAATAATTAGGGAATTTCAAATTCAAACGACAATGATATAGTACCACATGCCTATTAGAATGGCTAAAAACACAACCCAAATTAAACCAAACTAAAGCAAAACATATAACTGACCATATTAAATGCTGACCAGGATGTAGAGCAACTGAAACTCTCATACATTGCTGGTAGAAATGCAAAATGGTACAGCCACTTTGGAAAGAGTTTAGCAGTTTCTTATGAAGATAAGCATGCACTTATCACATGACCCAGTAAACCTAGATGTTTACCCAAGAGAAATGTAAACTTTAATTCACCCAAAAAACTGTACATGAATGTTTATCGAAGCTTTATTTTTTAATTTTTATTATTTTATTTTTTATTGTTGAAAGTATTACAGATGTAATACTTTATCCCTGCTTTGTTTTTCTCCAGAGTTCTTATATCACCATGTGGTAGGCACAACACTGGCTCCTCAAAGATGTGCACATCCTAATGCCCAGAATCTGTGAGTGGGAGGAGTTCAGGTTGCAGATGGAGTTAAGTTTGCCCATTTGCTGACCTTCGAATAGGGAGGTTATTTTTGGATTATCTCAGTGGATTCAAGGTAATCACAAGGGTCCTGAAAAGTGGAGAGGAAAGCAGAAGAGGTCAGAGTGAAGTGCTGAGAGAACTCAACCAGCTTGTGTTGGCTGTGAAGATGGAGGAAGGGGCCACGAGCCAAGGAGTGAGGGCAGCCCTAGAAGCTGGAAAAGATCAGGACAAGGACTCTCCCCTCGAGCCCCCAGAAAGGCAGCAGCCCTGTCAACACCCTGACGTCAGTCAGACCCATGTCGCATTTCTAGCTCACCGTACTGCAAGATTCTGAGTTTGTATTGTTTCGCGCCATTAAGTTTGTGGTAATCGGTTACAGCAGCAATAGAAAACTAATACATAAGTAGAATGTATTATTCTTAAGCGGGAGGGGAAAATATTAGGAGTAGGGACCAGCGTGGTTTCCTGGGTCCTCAGCCCTGCACTGTAGGCAGGTCATCTATGTGTCCACTTTCACAATCGGTCTCCTTGCCACAGGGACCAGTTCTGATCCTGGCAGTAAACTTGTGGGGGTGTTTATTGAGTGCAGTATTTACTGAGTATTAAACTGCATTCCTGTTGCCCGTGCCCAGTGTTCCTGAAACCCTTTCCTCGCTCTTGGCCTCCTCGTGCACAGGCGATTTGGCCTCATTTGAGCCCAGTTTTATGCTGTGTCTGCCCCCGCCTGGAGATCCAGGTTCCTGATCTGCTTTCCCTTCAGCAGGCATCACGACAAACTGTCTTTCTAGATCCCACATTTGCTTCTCCCCGGCGTAGCTTTTTCTTCCTCCCACTTCTTGACTGCTTGAGATTTTGTTTTATGTCTGTGTGACAGAGGGAAATATATTAAAACGATGTACTGGCAATACCTCCCTTCTTGTCTACAAGAAAGAATGAGTGCTTTGTGTACTCAGTGCACTGGAGGGCCTTTGTTGAATTAAGCAGGGTATTGGCAGTGAGGAGAATTAAAATGCCGAGAGGAGACCGAATTGCTCTACCCACCACAGAATGAGGGTGATACTTGGAAGGACATTTTATTTTTATTTTTTTTCTTTATTGATTTTTTAGAGACGGAGGAAGGGAGAGGGAGAGAGAGATAGAAGGATCGATGAGAGAGAACATCGATGGCTGCCTCCTGCACGCCCCCCACTGGGGATCTGGCCCACAACCTGGGCATGTGCCCTGATGGGGAATCGAACTGACGACCTCTTAGAGCATGGGTGGATGCTCAACCACTGAGCCACACCGGCCAGGCTGGAAGGACATTTTATAAGAAGAATTGAGAAAAGAGGAAGTGACGATGGGTGAGCTATAAGCTATGGAGCCTTTGAGGAAACAGAAAGAAACTCAAAGAATATTAAAAAGGAAGTTTTCCTGTAGAAGCTGTAATGTAATATTCTCTTTGCCTTCCTAAGAAACACTCAGTAACTTTTCGGTTTGCGGGAGATTGGATACATTCATCGCTGAGGTTGGCCATAAGGTGAGAATGGGATGTCCCCAGCCCAAACAGTTTCAGGTGGCAATAGTGAGGAAAAGGAGAAGAAAGGATGCAGAGTGGTCTTTCCAATAGCAGATCTTTTGGCAGGAGGCTTGTTCAGTACTCAGGAAGAATTCTTCAGACAGGTTTCAGGAAGAAGCTACACCTCAGAATAGTTCAAGCAAGAGAGAAAGAAGAGGGCTGACTCTCTCACCCCTGCCAGGCAAGCTGACTTTGGACCAGAACTGTGACATCTTATTCTGCAGCTTAGTGTGGGGAAACTCTTCTGACTCTCCTATTAAGCTTCATCCTGCAACCCAGCTTTATCAGAAATTAATAAATAATTTGGCCTTCTTCTTCCATTCCTTTATCTTATTTCTTAATTTGTTTCGGACTCAGAAAAGGAGGAAGGGTGCTTTTCATTGGGTGCCCCTTCAACGTTCCAACATTTGATGCATTTGGCCAGAAAATCGAAATGTAAGCAATAAGGAGTACAATTAGGGAGAAGCAAATGAATACACATGGAGTGACCGAGGCTTCTGGAGTGGCAGGGCACTGGCCTTGGCCCTGGGGTCTTGTTCTGAATGCAGGACATTTCAACCTTGGCAGTTTGTAAAGACTTATATTGGGCCAGGTAGGTTTTTGTGGTGGTGCACTTGGCTTTTAAAGCTGTGGCCTGGGGGGAAAGACCTTGGAAAAGCCACTCAGAGCCTATAAGAGGCCTTGGCATGCATGGGCAGAGGGGCCATGAAAGGGTCTTAGCAGAGGCCAGCAGGCTGCAGAGGACTTAATAAGCAGTTAGAGCAGAGGCAAGGATTCAATTGTAGGGAGAAAGAAACAGTCTTTTCATAGACCATCCTTTTAGATATTAAAGGAGTGCAAAAATATTTGCGGCTTTTAAATTGTGGGGCAGCTGGGTTCTCTCTGGACCACAGAGCATTAGTGAGAGATTAGTTTCCAATGTGCCAGTGCTAGGTCTAGGTGGTAATGTAAACAGGCAGCCCGGATTTTAATTCCTCTTTTATGCTATTTTGAACTGTCTTCAAGGGCAAAAGATGGCAGGGTGGATGGAGTAAGTTTGCATTCATATGGCTCAAGAATCATTCCCTCTGCTTGTCCTTAAGGCTGCTAGGAAGTGGTTATTTAAATATGATGGAGAAATATTCCCCAGGTGATGCTTTTCTTAGGCCTGAGGAGAGGCAGTAGAAAAAGCCGTGGCAGCACAGGAGTGAGAACGCTCAGTGTTACTGAGGAGCCCTGTTAGTAGACAGAGTTCACCTTCATTGCAACACTGCAGTACAGGCAGCTGAAGTTCAGAGGGGACACGGGGATTAAAAGGTTGTGAGTATCTGGGTGGGAAAGAGCAGCTCCTCAAACAAGGTCTGGTGACTGAGGAAGCTGCCATTGCACGTTTCTGAGCTTTGCAAGAAGGCAACACTTCCCTCAAATGCTTGGCCTGAGAGGAGACAGCACCTGGAGATGGTAACTGCAAGGTGCCACGGTGCAGAAATTAACCTGTAGCTAGGAGATTTCTCTTTCCTGGGTTTTCATTCACAGGCCACAGGTTGGTATCAATCAGTTGGCATCTTGGTGAGGCTGCAGCCTCTACAATAGACTTTGGCCACCAAAAATACTGATTCTGAGTACATATTTTGCTTGAGATACCTGCTAGAAATTGGCTTGTTTTCTGAATACGGTGGGTGTAGTGCTAGCACTATGATCATTTTGCTTGTTCTACTAAATCTATAGACTCTTAAGGAAAAAAAGGTACATTACAGACTTGCTGGTATTGTTTTCTGACTTGGAAGCCTTGTGGGAACTGTGCCCATTTCAGTGAGATACAACTCAGGCTGCTGTTGCTAAATCCTTGACTCTACCCAGGCGTTGACATCCCCTCCAGCTGATACAGAGCAGAATAAGAAGTTGAGGAAGATGAATTTTGGATTTTAACTTCTTTAAATTTTAACTCACAGGAACAAGATCATTTTATTTCAAACTTCACTTTAAAAAAAAAATAGAGTATCTCATGATTTTGATTTTATTACTTTGACATTAATATCTCCCTAGATATTTGAAAAAGGTAAGATGATTATGTTAAAAATTTCTTTCTTCAACATTGTTGGCCTTTTGTTATTGGAGTTTCATTGGAATAGTTTTATTATTGGAATAGTGTACTTTTGTCATTTAATCTCATTGCTGATCCTCTGATATGCTATGTGGACAATATGGATAGGCATGATAAAAATGGATAATAGAAAAATGAATAAAGTTTCAGCCTTGGATACAGATTGGCATGTGGCAATTTAATTAATGCATGATAGGGAACAATTTTGGAAACTTCTGTGTGCAAAATCTCTCTTGCCCACCAGTGAGAGGGTACCAAGTTGGTTGATGTAAGAGGGAAGGGTGCTCTCTTAAAGCTGGGGCAGGACTGTTCCGATAGGCTGCTGAGATCCTATCTTGAGGATGTCAGGCACACCTCTGCATGACAGGCTCAAGGGCTAAACCAATGGTTTAAAAGAGCAAGAATCAATGGAATATTACTGGGAAATCATTCTTAATGAACTCTTGATATTACCTCTATCATAGACTGAATAACGGTTCCCCAAACAAATCCACATCTTAATCTCCAGAACCTATGAATATGTTACCTGATATGGCAAAAAGGACTTTGCAGATGTGATTAAGTTAAGAATCCTGAGGTAGGGAGTTATCTTGGATTATCTGGTTGACTTGATGTCATCACAAGGGTCCTAGTAAGAGTGACAAATGAGGAGTCAGAGTCAGAGAAGAAGGTGATGTAATGACAGAAGCAGAGATGGGAATGATGTTCTTTGGCCATGTTGGAAGGAGACACAAGTCAAGAAATACAGGCGGCCAGTAGATACTGAAGCAGGCAAGCAGATGGCGCCTCTCTCAGAGCCTCCAGGAGGAGACCAACACTTTGACTTTAACTTGGTGAAATGGATTTTGGACTTCTGATTTCCAGAACTATTAAAGGATACATTTGTGTTGTTTTAAGCAACTATGTTTGTGGTAATTTGTTACAGTGGCAATAGGAAATGAGTACTCCCTCCATGAGAAAGAACTTTATTGAGTATATTTCCTGTGCTTTTGGAGGCAGTGATTTATCTGATTGGTAAGTTTGAAATAATGCACTGAGCCTGATTGGCTCGGTTTCATTCTCCTTCCTCTTGGGAGACAGTCACCAGAGAAAGCACCAGTTCTACATCTTGCAGGGTGGGCTGCCACCCACGTGAGGAGACCTGCCCCAGCCAGTGCTGTGGGCCTGGCCGCTTAGATGGATAGAAATCTGTGGTTCACTGTTAGTAGCTCATTTGGCTTTCATGCTAAGCGAATTCTCTGGTGGCTTTTATCAGAATAAGTTGATATTTTGGCCTTCACAGACCATTTCTTTGTCTTACGTCTCTCTTTGTGCACATCAAGTATGGCAAAGGGTGCACTGGAAGATCCAGTAAGTCCACCCTTATCTGCAGATTTGCTCTTGTGGTTTCAGTTACCTGTGGTCCACCACAGTTTGAAAACTATTAAATGGAAAATCTCAGAATAAACCATTCTTTTTAATAATAAACAAATAAACAGAAAGGTTTAAATTGCGTGCCATTCTGAGTAGTATGATGAAATCTCAAGCCGTCCCACTGTCCGCCCCATGCGGGTCATGAATCATGCCCTGTCCAGCGTCTCCATGCCCATTAGTCACTTAGAGCCGTCTTGGTCATCAGATTGACTGTCCTGGTGTTGCAGTGCCTGTGTTCAAGTCACCCTTATTCTACTTAATGCCACGAGCACATAACCTTTATTACAGTATATTGTTATAACTGGGTCCATTTTATTATTTGTTATTGCTGTAAATCTCTTACTGTGCCTAATTTATACATTAATTTTATTGTTGGTGTGTATGTATAGGAGAAAATTTAGTATAGGTTGGGTTCAGTACTACTCATGGTTTTAGGCATCCACTTGGGGTCTTTTAAATCACATCTAACCATTTTCATCACCCCAAACAGAAGTTCTGGACCCATTAAACAAAAGCTCCCTATTCTCCCGCCTCCCCCGTAACCATTATGCTACTTTCTGTCTCTGTGAATTAGCCTCGTCTAGATACCTCATATGAGTGGAATCGTACAGCATCTGTCCTTTCTACAGTTGCTTTTTAACTGAGTAAAAACGTCTCTAAAACAACAGAACTACAAAAAACATCCAGTTGTTGCCCACACTCTTATCTTGAAGGACATTCAAAGAGATTGGAAGCTGGGCCCATGTTTTCAGGCCACTGGGCATGGTCTTGCAAGCTTCTCCAGGAGAAGCCTGGAGCTCAGTCCTGAGGCGGTCCTCAGCCCCTTCATGGAGCCCACGTCCACCACAGACCTGACTCTGGTGGCCACGGGCCTACCGAACCACAACAGGCTTGCTGGAACACTCTACAACATTCAGCTGAAGCCACACCCTCACTGCCCTCTGGACAGCTTGTCACTGGGCCCGGTGCAGGGCTCAGAGAAGCACACTGAACTAGCCCTGTGCTCCTTCTTCTCACCCACGCCTTCAACAGTAATGATTTCTTTTACTAAACTTTTTTACTGAAAAATAAAACACAGGTTATAAAACTGCATGAAAAAATGATCATAGTGAGAACATGTTTGCAACCACCACCCAGGCCAAGAAATAGAACCTTGTCAGCCACCCCAGAAAGCCCTGTGTGTCCCATCTGCATCTTAGCCCCTGCTTTCCCCCTAAGTAACCACCCTCGTGATTTTCTTAAACTACTTTATTGAGATACAAGTCACATACCATGCAAGTCGCCTATTTAAAGGGTATAATTCAATGGTTTTATTTTTATTTTATTTTTTTTTTATCCTCACTCGAGGACATTTTTTTCATTTTTTGTTCAGATAGAGTGGGAGGGAGAGAGAGAAAGAGAAACATCGACGTGAAAGGAACACATCAAGTGGCTGCCACCCGCACAACCAACCAGGGCCAGGGACAAACTGCAACCGAGGTACATGCCCTTAGCGGGAACCGAACCCGGGTCTCTCTGGACAGCAGGCCAACGCTCTAACCGCTGAGCCAAACCGGCCAGGGCTCAATGGTTTTAGAATATTCACTGAGTTGTGCAAATATCTCCTGGCTTTTATAGCTCTTCCTTGCACCCAGTGGTACAGTTCACACAGGAAGGGCAGAGTAAATGCTTGCTCTGTCCTTTCATTTACCAGTTTTCAGGATATGGAATTAATTTCCCTCCATCCTCCAAATATGACCAGTTAGTGGTTTTTTGTTTTTAAACCATATGAACTCATGGTTTTAAATAAGTTTGATGGGTTTCAATTCATTGCAATTATTATCCTTAGTGAAGCTCAAATTGTTCCATCTTGGCCAACATTACCTCCTGGATCCCTTTGACACATCTGTAGTTGTCTTTGATAGCTTCCTTGCTATCTGGTATGATGAGCTGCTATACAGCATATCACAGACTTCGGTAATATAAACAATGCGATATTGATGTAGGAATGGACAAATAAATTAATAAAATATGGGACTTAGTAAGTCATAAGGTTACAATGGACACCCATTGTTTGTTGTTGTTGTTTGCTTTCAGCGTTTATTACACTTTCTACTAGGAATAGTTTCCCCAAATTTATTTTGGACATCACTCCTGGTTCATTCAGCCTTATTAAAGTGTGTTGAGAGGGACTGACCCCATCTTCAGCTCCAGCTGCTGCCTTGATTGACTTAAGGCCATCAGCATATCCTGTCACCCTGCCCACAGTGACTGGTTTAGAGATGGGCATGACCAGAGTCTATGAAAGCCAAGAAGATTTGGCTTCCAGGAAAGATGTTGGGGTCATTGGCCTTCCATTTGGAAGAAGATACTAAATTTCTACTTCTTACCATTCATAAATATTCATTGCAGTGGTATTAAGAACCTAGAAGAGTCTATTATTACTATTAGAAGATGCAGAAAGGCAAAAAGCCGTATTGATTGATAATTTGTTTGCATGATGTTAGGACTACAAAACAGCATGAGTAAAATTAGAGCAAATTGAATGGAAGGAAATATTTGCTACATATATAACAAGAATTAGTATCCATATTATAGTAAACCTTCTATACGTGGATAAGAAAAAAGGCAACACAATACAAATATGGGCACGAGATATAAGCAGATAATCCACATAGAAGGACATGGGCAAAGAGGGGCACCCTCCCCCCAAAAAACCACTGTAAACATATGAAAAGTGCTCAACTTCACTCATAAGCAAGGAAACGCATTTTAAACTGCACATAGTTTTCCACAGTATGGATATACTAAAGTTTAACTAACCATTTCCCTACTGATGGAAATTAGATGACTAATTTATTACATACAGTGCTCAATGATCATCTCTGTGTTGCCTCCTGGAACCTGTCTGCTTTGCGATATTAAACCTTGTAAACTGAGAATGTGGTAGCAAACACCTTGGTATCTGGACCCCAGGTAGAAGATGTATATTTGTAGATGCACTCTGAAATGTATCATCAGAATGTTCTTTGGATTTTGTTCCTAATCACGTGCTTAATCTAATACACTGAGGGACTCTTGGAACTTTCTCTGGTTAGATTAATTCAAACAGTCAGAAATTGTTCTCTTTCCCTGAAACAAAGCTGATTGAAGGATTACATTGTCTGAATAGCTGTAGGATTCATAAGCTCCTTGATAAAGACTTTATTTTTAGGCTAAAAATATTCATGATTTCTTTTGGGTCAATGGTCTAACATGAATGTTTGACTAGAGCCTTACTGTTCACTTATCATAGCTACAGCTTGTTTGGTGCTCATTAGATATAAGTACATTCCAGGGAGAGGAACTTGTTGACTCTCTGCCCAGGAGGGAGAGAAAATATTGATCAAATTGAAAATATGTATGCCTTTTGTTCCAGCAATTCCAATTGTGGGACTCTCTCCTATGGAAATACTCACCAAAAGTATTCACACACATCCACATACCCACACACGGGATGTTCACTACACCATTGTTTGTAATAGACAATTCAATGGAAAATATGGTAAATGCTCATCAATAAAGGAATGGATAAATAAATCATGACCTGTCAATATGCTGAGTGACAGCTGAGTATCACTTCGGAAAAATGTCTGTATTAGAGAGGTCCTGGCAGGAAAAAGGACTCATTCCAGATGTTTCAAGTGAAGAGATTTTAAGGAAAAGTTTACTTACAGGAGGCTGAACAGTGTTAAGCCAACAAAGAGATGGGAAAGTACCTACAGACCAGCAATAGAGGAAAATTATTACCATTCCTAGGGCTTAAGGCACAAGGGAGAGGACATATATAATAGGAGCCCAGTGAGATTTGGTACTGTAGAGGCAGGGCCACCCACTAGAGCAATAGCCGAAGAGGGATGCAGCTACTGCAAAAGACAGAGCTGAAGCGTAGGAAAGCAGGGAAGGCGTGCCCTGTCTTCTTTCCTCTTGTGCTCTGATCTCTTGCTGGTGCCTCCCAATGGCTGAACCCAGTGAGAAGCATTGGCAGGGGAACCTGGGTGAGGCAGTCCGTAGGAGACAGCCTACTGGGGTACAGAGCAGGTCCAAGGGAAAGGGGAAAATGGTATATGGGGATAAGGAATGACAATGTTTGTGTTATATTTTTATGTGGAAAAAAAGTTGCAAAGCAATGTATACAACAATATGATATTTTTGTAAAAGAAAATTACAACCACATATTGGTGTAATCATAAACATCTAAGAACATATAGCAAACTACAAGTCTCAGTATTACTTTTAAAGGGTGAAAACAGATGGAGACAGAAAACTTTCATTTTTAACTTTCTACATTTTTATATTATACAAATTTGTTACAAGCAGTATTTCTTTTAGTGTTAGAAAAATAAAGATATTTATTTTTATAAATAAATATAAAATTTATTTTCCATGATGCTGGCTTGTCCATGTGACTTGACTGACCAATAGAATGAAAATAGATATGATGGGTAGCATGTCTGAGCAGGAGCTTCAACCATAATTTGCCAATTTTTCTGCCAAACTATATATTTTACTTTATCAACTCTATTCTTCTGTCAACACTGTCTAAATCCATAATAATCTCATTCATTTATTTCTATAGCCTACTAACTCATCTGGGTTTGAGCTGTGTACCTTTGAAATCCATCCTTTACACAACTGTCAGTGATGTCAAGTCCAACCCTGTAAGGCCACATATGGCTCCCTGTCCCCTACATGGCATTTGAGAGCCATCATGACCTTCCTCCTACATACTCCCTCAGCCTCATCCCTGGATATTCCCAGCTTCCCACTTTATGGTCAGCAATACGAAATTGCCTGAAGCATCCTGAACACTCCACCATGCCTCTGTTCATTCTGTTCCCTTAGCTTGCCTTCCTCTCCCTCCTAATTTTTGTCCACATAATTTCTGTTTAACTGACAAGGTCAGCACTTTCAGCAAGTCGTCTTCGCTAGTCCTTCATAGGCACGCCCTTGCCCTGAGCTTCTTTGATGCACACACCTCTGGCACTTTCCACATTTAGCCCAAATGATTTGTTCTGTATCTTTCTCTCCAATGGATTGCCATCTCCTGGAGGGCAGG
Organism: Tadarida brasiliensis; assembly: GCA_030848825.1. Lineage (NCBI taxonomy): Eukaryota > Metazoa > Chordata > Mammalia > Chiroptera > Molossidae > Tadarida > Tadarida brasiliensis. Next base: position 28,559,833 of record CM061263.1, read on the forward strand.
GATGGTACCTTAGTCAGCCTTTTATCCTAAGAATGTAGTATGATGTCTGGCACACTGTAGGTATTCAATACACATTAGTAGAAGTAAAATAAACCATACAAATTAACCATTAATATAAGAAAACTTTGAGCAGTCCCATAGCCTGCAGCTTGGATTCTTACAAAGCTAATGGCATTAAAATTTTGTTCTTCTGGAAAGTAGTATAACAAAGTTGAACAAAAACCATGAAAATGTTCATTCTCTCCCAGCTGGTATGGCTCAGTTGATTGGAGCGTCATCCTAGACACCAAAAGTTCACTGGTGCAATTCCTGGTCAGGGAACATACCTAGGTTGTGGGTTAGATCCCTGGTTGGGGTACATGCTGGAGGCAACTGATTAATATGTGTCTCTCACATCGATGTTTCTCTCTCTCTCTCTCTCTCTCTCTCTCTCTCTCTCTCTCTCTCTCTCTCTCTCTCTCTCTCTCTCTCCCTTCCTCCCTTCCTCTCTCCCCCACCTCCTTGTTCCTTTCTCTAAAATCAATTTTAAAAAAAGAGTTCATTCTCCTTCACCTAGAATTTTTCCTGTTTGTGAATATTCCCCAAAGAAATAATCCAGAGGGGGGAAATTTACACAGATGTTCCTGGCACCTTTAGCTATAGTAGTGAAAAAAACTGGAAGCAATCCAAGGGTCTAATAGGGAAGTGACTAAATAAACAATGGGATTATTACATAGCTATTAAAAATGACAAGAGGTGAGGAATATGTCAACATACAGAAGTGTGTATCTGCAGGAACGTTAAGTGGAGAAAAGAACAAAGCAGTGTTTAAACACTAGTGGTTAAGGATGTGTGTGTACATTATCAAAGATCATAGGCCAATTTGAAGAAAAGAAAATACCTGGAGTTCAGTGTTCACTAGGTCTTTTTTATAAGCTGCCTAGTTCCCTGAGTTTATGACAATAATAGTTGAGATGTCATGCAATATAGATATCCTGGAAGTCCTCTGCAGAATAAAGGCTCTAACTTACCTACTAGGTTGTATATTCCAAGAAATAATTTCATGCTAAATACTCATCAAATTATCATGAAAATAATGACATTTTTAAAGAGAAGAGCATACCTTTAGTTTTATTCAACAAGCAATTTGAGAGTTTAACAATCTGGCAGAGGATTCACAGTCTCATGAAATTAACAAAAAATATGGACAAAATCCTCAGGTGGATATGTGTTGTTATGGTAACTTTTATTTATTTGAGTGACTGTATGTATTAGGACCTATTACAAAGGAATGTCTGAAAGACCTTTGGCCTAAACCTCACATTCACAAATTGTCTTGATTTCATGCTTTTGATGTTGTCTCCAAAAGGAGTCCTATGTATAGTCACTGAGATATACTGATAAAGATTAAAAGGAAAAGGTCATCATCATATAACTCCACACTTGTGTCACATTACCACTGTAGTGCACTATGGATTAATATTTTATAAATCCTGTGATTATCTTGTGAAAGCAAAATACTGACATTGCAAGGTATATTACATTATAATTAAAAGAAATAAACCACAATTTTTCATATCTTGTGTTAGAATTTCTTTATTTTTGTATTCACCAAGAGCCTCAACAAATAGACATGTCCCAGGCTTCTCTAGATCTCTGGGAGGCCCTGATCACGATTATCACGTTATCTTTAAAATGTGATCATTTTAATGAGGGGCCCAAAATGAATAGGTTGTTAATAACTTAATTGTATAAACACCTGACTAATAAACTGCTTTCTACTAGCCCTACTATTTCTGCTGCCATGCAACTAGGGGTCAGAAAATTCTAGAGCAGTGAGTGGTTCACAATCCTGGCTGCAGGTCAGAATCACCTACACTTGCCCAGACACCACTCCAGACTTCCTGATTCAGACTCTCCAGGGGGCTGGAGTTTGGAGATCTCTATACTTAAAAAGCTCTCTTCCTCTCTTCTTGCTTGCACTAGGGAAGTTGTAGAAGCATATGGAAAGTGAAGAATCAGGGTTCTTGCCCGGCTGGTGTGGCTCAGTGGTTGAGCGCCAACCCATGCACCAGGAGGTTGCCGGTTGCATTCCTGGTCAGGGCACATGCCCAGGTTGGGCCCGATCCCCAGTGGGGGGCATGCAGGAGGCGACCAATCGATGTTCATCAATTTTTTTTTTTTTAATCCTCACCTGAGGACATTTTTTGAATTTATCTTCAGATAGAGTGGGAGGGAGAGAGGGAGGAAGAGAGAGACAGAAACATTGATGTGAGAGAGACACACCGAGTGGTTGCCACACACACGACCCCAACCGGGGCCGGGGACAAATTGCAACCGAGGTACGTGCCCTTAGTGGGAACCGAACCCAGGTCTCTATGGTCCGTGGGCCGATGCTCTAACCGCTGAGCCAAACCGGCCAGGGCTCTCATCAATGTTTTTATCTCTATCCCTCTCCCTTCCTTTCTCTCTAAAACCAATAAAGGAAAAAAAAAAGAATCAGGGTTCTGTCCCTCCTTGCTCACAGCCTCCCCACCCTCAATTCAACCTGATTTACATTCCATTTGGAGTGTTACTGTTTATGGGGACATATTTTCCCACCTCTTCATTCAAAAGTGCAGGTAGATGCTGAAGGTATCTTGACTAAGGTTATATTTATTCTTTGAGGAGCTATAACCAGAATATTTGGACATGGACCAGATTCAGAAAAATCAAGTTCAAAAGGGCCATGGTTGTGAGTAGTAGTAAATGGCGTGTTGATAAATACAAAGTATAGTTATAAAGGTGGGGAATTTCATTGCATTCCAGAAAGGTATGGCTGTTAAGACTTCCCAGATGAACCAGGGAGTTGAGACAATCACTATTTAAGGAAGAAACCAATTTGGCCTTCCTCGTTTTAAGGTGAGAGTGTTAGAAGAAGGATGATGTATCTGGGGCCCTGTGGTCAGAGGCTGCCAGGCTGAGCTCCAACCACCAGAAAGTACCCACAGATGCTATATTCCCTTTTCCCTCCTGAGTTATTCAGATAACTGCCCTTCAAGCCATGCTTCACTAACCTGGGGATAGAATCCATTCATTGAACTATTTCATGGACTACAATTGCTACTTCAAATGAAAACCTGGGAAGCTGAATCCCGGCTGCTGTTGAGAAGATATAATTAGCTCCTTGTGCAGCATGACCCCACAGATTTTTCTGACGCATTTGGCCTGCAGTGTGACCTTTCTGAGACCTCCAATATCTTCTCCACAGCTGGAGATGCCCAAAACTGCACGCAGCACTTCCTGTGGGTGTGGCCTTTCATGTTTTTAAAATTTTTTAAGGCTTCATGCTTATTGGATTACATGTTTTAACCACTCACAGATTCGTAATGCTTTTTCAAATACAACAGTGGACTCTAAGTGGCTATATCAAACATAAGAGTCTCTCTCTTTTCTTTTAAAAAAATGATTTTATAATTGTGGCCTCTCAAGAAATGCTATAATTGGTCAGCCCCGGGTGCATTTGATGTCCTCCCAGATAACGTCATTAGCTATTCTCAGGAGAGGAAAGGCAGGGTATACCCTCTTGGGAAAATGACAACACTTGTTTCAAGTTGGGGAAGAGCCTGCTGTTCTTTTCCTGCGTTTGGGGAAAGAGAACACACATTGTTCATTTCCTAAATACGGGATGTGCTGTGTGCCTGGCAGGTCATTTTCCACCATGTCACATCCTTCTGGATGAAGGCAGCAGGGGCCAGGGCAGGAAATGGCAATTCTCAGAATGAGACAAGGCTTTCCCAGGGCCGTCATTGGTTCTCTGGAAGTATAAAGCATGCTCATCCAGAAACAGCCTCAGATTTTTCTTTCCTGGAGATAGCCAGAGGTGAATGGTAAGTGGGGAGTCTAGAGGGATACTATCTGAAAAATTGCCATTGGACTTGTAATACTGGTGTTATATCCCTGGTCCATTATATATTTTGAGTGACTTTTTCTCACTTTGCCAAGAGATGTCTTTCTTTGGAAATTTATCACTGGTGGGTGGAATTATGGAGGCATGCAAGTAAAATGAAGACCTAGGAAGAGTCAGGAGACCAAGGTTCTAGACTGGGCTCTGTGCAGGACTGGCAGCATCTAGAACCTGTCTATATTTCTATTTCCTCATCTTTCAGATGAGAATAATGATTTGTGCCCTGATATCTCACAGGATTGAAGTGCTCTATTTCTGTGGCTTCTCTGCCATTTTTAAGAAGTTCCTAATAATGATGAGCACAATGGATATGAAGGTGGGAATTTTTGGCAACTGGGAAGGATGTACCCCACAGTATACAGTTCTGTCTCTTTGTTAGTCATCTGTAATTGGCTTCAGTACAATTTGGTACAAGGTTTGCCCTCAGTGAGTTGTTAAACAAAAAATGTGGGTGACTTTATTTCATTCAAACATTACTCATTTTTAAAAGGAAGCTTTCATAATAAAGAGACATAGTGGTATTAATTTAATTTAGTTTTAATTATGCACCCACTAAAGAGTGAGACCTGATGAGCTCTAGTTAGAATAAACAGCAAAAACCACATCTGAGGCTTAATTCTAAGATAAGAGCATGGACGAATAACAAGCAGAAGAGCTGCTCCAGACAATCATCTAACTTAGAAAGATTAGTTTCTTACATTTGATAGACAATATGATTTTTGAGTTTTTGGTGACTTGTTGTGTGAGAGAGATAGAGAGAGAGAACTGTACTACAAAACTCTTATGATCCAATTCTTCATGTAACAAAAGGACTTTGTAAACAGGTACAACCTCCCGCTTGTAAAGCATCATCTTTCGAATAGAGCAGAGGCCTGAGTATTGCAGGTGTTAGAAGGCTCTCATCCTCTGCTCACTGAGTTTACATCTTATACACAAATCGTTAATAAAGTCCATCCTTAGGATTCCCTGGGAGAAAAAGCAGAGGACAGCATTATTCCCATTTGCATATGCGGATTCAAGGTCCTGAGAACTTGTGTGACTTGTCCCAGATTAAAGAACGGATCTTTGGGAACTTGACACATGACTCAGTGGAAAATGACCCGATTCCCTTGCGTGGCAGCAGCGGCTATGTTTAACTTTTGCCAACTGCCGGCTCGCATATGGGAACCGCCATCAGGAGCCGCTCTTAGTCACGGAGACCACGGAATAACTGCGTGTCTGTGTCCCCGCAGGACATGGAGGGACCTGCCGTCTGGGAACTGCAGGGCGCCGAAGCGCTGCGGCGTTTCCACGGACTGCTGCTGGACCGCCGCGGCCGGCTGCACGGTCAGCTGCTGCGCCTGCGCGACGTGGGCCGGCGCCTGGAGCGCCTGCGCAAGCGCTCCCTGGCGGCCAACGTGGCTGGCAGCTCGCTGAGCGCCGCGGGCGCTGTCACCGCCATCGTGGGGCTCTCGCTCAGCCCGGTCACCCTGGGGGTCTCGCTCATGGCGTCGGCCGTAGGTCTGGGGGTGGCCACCGCAGGAGGGGCCGTCACCATCACGTCCGACCTCTCCCTGATCTTCTGCAACTCCCGGGAGGTGCGGAGGGTGCAGGAGATCGCGGCCACCTGCCAGGACCAGATGCGCGAGATCCTGAGCTGCCTCGAGTTCTTCTGCCGCTGGCAGGGCTGCGGGGACCGCCAGCTGCTGCAGTGCGGGAGGAACGCCTCCATCGCCCTGTACAACTCCGTCTACTTCATCGTTTTCTTCGGCTCACGTGGCTTCCTCATCCCTAGGAGGGCCGAGGGGGCCACCAAGGTTAGCCAGGCCGTGCTGAAGGCCAAGATTCAGAAACTGGCGGAGAGCCTGGAGTCCTGCACGGGGGCTCTGGACGAACTCAGTGAGCAGCTGGAGTCCAGGGTCCAGCTCTGCACGAAGTCCAGACGTGGCCACGACCTCAAAATCTCTGCTGACCAGCCCTCAGCGCTGTTTTTCTGAGAACATCCGTTTTCCTAATGACCGAGGCCAGAAACCATCCCAGTGGGATGCTCCAGATTTGTAGCTCCCCCAGGAAAACACGAAGCTGAGTTAGGAGCTGAATGCAAAGGATGAGAAAAAACTGTTCTTGAAGTGGAGGGTCCTCACAGCCCTTCTTTTCCCATCACTGTGACATTCTGCTGGGGTTGAGTGCTAAGGATTGTTTTCTTGCCTGATCCTAGTGGAATATGTGACCTGAAAACTATTTTTCCTCAATCAAAACCATTCGATCTTCACATCACTGGGCACTCCTGTTTTAAGTGGTTTGAGCTGAGTCTGGAGAGGGTGCAGACATGGCCACCCTCTGAGTCCTCTGCAAGCCCTACTAGGCTTGGAGGTCCTCAGAATGCCTGTGTGAAGAGACACAAGCTTTAAAACCTGTCTTCCAGTTTCTGAGTACAAAGACCTCCGGACTCCAGAGCAAAGTGACCCCCTCTGAACAGTGTTGTAGGGTTCAGGACTCAAGAGAGGCCCCTTCCTCTGACTTGCAGTCCTCTCCCCTCTCAGCTTATCCACTCACAGATCCAGCCTGGGGATGGAGTGGACCTTCCTGGATAGCTTCATATCCAGACTCTGAGGAGGGGAACCAACCAGTCATCTAAGTGCTGCCCCTGGCAGGAAGAAGCTGAGGCCAAGGAAGATAAAGTGATTAACAGCTTCATTTACTGACATCATAGTGTAGAGAAGAGAGCAATGGCTTTGAGTTAGACAGCCCTGGGTTTATTACAGGCTCTGTCACTACTGTGTGATCTTGGCCACTCAGTCTCTCTGAGACTTGGCTTCCTGGTCAGTAAAAGAGAGATGCTAAAAACGTACTCTGAGTATTAAGTGAGATAAAGTGCCAAGCACAATGTCTGGCCCCTGGCCTGGCAGCATTAGCATCACTGGACTTGTTAGAAAAGCAAATTCTTAGACTTATTGAACCAGAAACTCTGGAGGTGGAGCCCAGCAACCTGTATTTAAACAAGCCCTCAGGGTGATTCTGATGTCTACTAAAGTTTGAAAACCACTGCAACAGATGTTAGTTTCTGATCCTCTCAATGAGCTTTCATGAAGTCTCATGACCTCTCTAGGAGCTCCATGGTCTTCAGAGTCATTCAATGAAGATCAAGGACAGTCTGTGTCCCAGAAATAAAAGAATGTGTGTGCACCGGTCAGTGTATTCTGGGGCACCTTCCCATCATGTTCACTAAGGGATGTAACATATTAAGCCCTTTAGAGGGCAGTGTTGTCCACTTATTGTAGAAACTGGTACAGAAAGGAATGTGAATTTATTGGAAACTGACCTTTATTACCTTCTCTGAAAACTGCTAGACCATGTATTTTTTAATTTATTTTAAAGTTTTTTTTATTTAATTACTGTTTATTATTTGCATTTAATTTTATTTAATCACATTTAGAAAATAATAGGAATAGCAAGTGACTGAATGGGAGACAACTGAGGCTCTTTTCAGGAGATGAGGTTGAGTTTGACTTTCTGAGGCCTGTCATGGGCTCTCCTTGAATAAGTCTCTCCCCTTCCCATATGAAGTAAATGTGGGAAGTTCTGACTAGAGAGACCTGGAGCTGAGTTAGCTTGTGATTGGAGGCTTGACTTGTGGAATATAGACATGATGCTGGCATATTTAACCTGAAGGTACTTTGCCAGCAGTAATACTTGGCCTGAAAGGAGAACCTGTTTAGCCCAGGGTTCCAAACTATTTTTCAGGGGGAAAAACATACACAATTAAAGGCATGTGAAGAAAGCACTTAGACCTTGGAAGCCTGATGTCCTGTGAAGTTATGTCATATGGGTGATAGACAAAATAACTTGTGTTATGGTGGCGATGTGTCATATTTTCACGTTGGGAGCTGTAAAAATCTGTAGGCTGTCTCTAAGAAAATATAATTCCTTCAATTTCCATTCCTACAACTGTAATATTGAAAAATATGTTGAAAAGTCTTTGGGACTACACACACATAAAACTTGGCTATATTACATAACTGTTTAATATGCTTTAAATTGATTCAGTTTTCTCTCATGCTTCCCAATGATGGCAGTATGTCTGAGGAAGTATAATTTCAGTGTTGGGGGGAGTTGGTTAGTGGTTCTATATTTTAATTTTTTCCTATGAATTTCAATCAATATGTATTCTGGTTTGTTTTCAAGTTGGTACTGGTTTCTTTATAAACTGGTGTCATTTCCTAGACTACCTTGCACAGATGCTAGCATTTTAGGTCACCAGAATGTACATTATACCATTTGTGTTATGTTATAAAGGTACAGCCACTCCCTAACTCCACCTTCTATTAATGCTTAAGTTTGAATTATATTCTTCCAATGCTTGAGTTGTTCTCTAGAAATAAACTGGGCACTTTTGGTAGCAGCAGCATCATCAGCAGCAAACATTTCCTATCATTAGGGTATTTTGAGTATATCAAAGTCCTAAACTCCTGAAGTTATCATTTCAGTGGCCCACTTTACATCTAAGGAAGAGTGTCTACTTTGGAACAACACTTTGCACATAATAGGAGCTTAAATAAATGCCTTTGAATACTTTAATGAACTGCTTACTTATATTATAGGAATCTATTGATAATGAAAGAGCATCCATCCTCCACATGTCTGTTATAAAGATTGGCGCCTCTATCAGGATTTATTCAAGTTCAGTTCAATGGATCCTACAGACAAATATTTATTTATTTCTTTTGTGGGAATGTGAATAAGGCTTTTCCTTAAGGCCTGCATTCTGTAAACAAACAGATTGAAATGGTATGTTGTAAAGGGAAGAAGGGAGAGTGGTATTTAGATCACAAGTGTACTACAGAAAAAGTTCCCAAATTTGAAAAATAAATGTGTTTGTATTAACGCTTTAAGTGCTTCTGGTAGTTTCTGGGGTTTAGAATCATTTGGATGGTTTTCTTTCACAATAAAAGAGATTTAATAAAACTACATTCTGCTCTATTAAAAAAGAATCCTTAGCAAACATTCTGATCCTAATTGCTTTGATGTATTTGCCCTCAGGCACCTGCCATTTCCAATATGGCAAATGTCAAAGTCAAAAGTGTGTACTGGGGGGAAAAGAGAGAAGAGTGGTGTAGAAGCCACTCTAAATTAGATATGTCAAACAATCAGTCAACTTGATATAGTTTTCATTCAGTACTTTGATGTGAAAAGAAAGAGGAAATTGAGATATTGAGATCAAGACATTGTGCAGAGATAAACAGGGATACAGCAATTTTTGCATCAATTTTTGAATTCTATTTTTTAATCACTGTGCAAAATTAGTTCTTTCCCTTTATTCAAATAAAGTTTTCCCATTCCTCAAACTTTTTGATCTCTGTAATTAAATGCCTAATATCATGTTTGCCTGTGCATGAATTAATAATTTTGAAAAAGAGCTGATATTTAATCATTTTCACTTAGAATATTCAGTATTAATTCAGTGTAAATAAATTTTTAAAAAGCAATCAACTCACTACAAGAATACCCCTATTACCTAGAAATCAGACTTCCAGCAGTTTCAAATTCTGTAAACATAATTCTTTAAAGGAAACTTAGAATTAGCTAAATTAGCCTTCACAAAGCCTAGAGAGAGGCAGAAAGGGAGTGCAAGGGGCAACATCTATATGAGGAGGCAAAATTTCCCCACAAATCTCCAGGGAACTTCACCTTGCAACTTACTGATCTTGACCATGCAAGGCAGGCTGAGAAATATACTAATTTTAAGCTAAGAATCGGCTGATCCTAGTATACCTAGAATTCTGTTTGAAAGGAAGGTGGACATAGAGTAGAGGGTCCAGCAATCCAAACGAAGAGCCTGTCGTGGTTGCTAGTCAGTCGAGAGCTATGGCCCTGGAGGTGATCTCCCTATCTGAGTGCCAGCCAGCCTTTGAGTCTCCTCACCTTGGAACCATCCCCGGGTCCGAATATTGCACTGTTAGTGAGTGTGCAACCAAAAAAGGATGTCTTGGCAAGACCCTGACTATTTGTGAAGGCCAGACACAAGCTGGGATCCTGTCTTTGCTATTGCATATGTATTCCTGTCACAATAAATGTCCTTTTAGTTAATTGCAATAAATCTCTCCTTGTTGAGTTGACAGGAGGTAGGAATGTTAACTTTTTGCTCCTGGCAAACCCTGGCAAATTCTGCTGTGGTCTGGAAAAAGACAGAGTGAGCCCTAAGATCTGGAAATAACCCCTTGGCAACCAAAAAGTTGTTAAGAGACGGGAAATCGTGTTGATGAAGCAAGACCCTTCTAGGGGCCAGGAAGGAACTTTAGGGACCCTCAGCACCCCCTATCCTGATTGGCATTAGCATTAGGTTGTGGAAAGAAGGCCCTCTGATGTGGCCTTGAAAGCACAGGTAAAGCTTGTCTACATAAAGCTACATCTGCAGAGAATGATATTTAATCCCATTTTATATTTCCGGTGTAACCCAGGGGTGGCAGCGCAGGGTGGCCTAGGAACTGATTTGCCCCAGAGCTTCAGCAATGAGCCACAGCCTCTGCCTCTGCAACAGGATCCAGCTGCAAACTTACCAGAATAGTTGTCAGTGGGAGAAGCTTTTTGTGCAGATGGAGTTAGGGAGGGGCGGTAATGTCTAAAACCTTTTTTTTTTTAGGCAAAAAATTTCTTATTCTAGGCTCCCTGGTTGACATGTAGACGTTTGTTCTGCCCTCACCTTGTTACTAAAACTGCACTGTCAAAATGTCATTGAAGAACAATACTTTTCTCAATGCTTAAATAAAATGACATTTCGATAATAGATATAGAAAATAAATGTGGATATTTAATGAAAATAATAATAGTTAACATTTATTGAAAACTTACTAGGTACTGTTCTAAGTACAATTTGATATGTATTATCACATTTACAAAAATGTTATGAGGGAGACACTAATTACTCCGTATTACTGGATAAAGAAAGTAAGGGAACTGAGAGGTTGCACAAGTAGCAAGAGCTGTCCCAGGGTTTGAATACTGGCAGCCTGACTCTTAGCTCTTCCAAGAGTATTTTCCTAATATAATAAAATAGCTCATGACCGTGACGATGTTAATAAGAAACAGATTCATTCATTCATCTGGAAAACATTTACTGAGGACTCACCTTGTACCGCCTACTGTCATTTGTGAGCAATGCAGACAGGGTTTTAGATCCACGGCACTGACAATCCAGTGATCTAGGTAGGGTCATCTTATGCCAGTAGATTAACCAAGAAATTAAAATGTAGGTTTGCAGATGGCTAGTGTTTGCAAAAAACAATGTGGGTGCAATTTGAAAATGATCAAATTTCAGCTTTGATCATAAAAGCTTATGCATAAGTATTTTGTAAGGCTGCCCCAGAAGCCCTAAACATGGCAAGATTCTTGTGACAAAACAGCCGGAATTGGAGGACATGATTAATAAGAACTTTTTGTTAACTGCTGCTATGCTGGGACTGAAGGTATTGACAGAGACCGCACAGATACAAATAAAGGAATTACTGGTTCAACAGACCTTTCCAGATCTTGCATGAAAACCTCTGAAAATGAAACTTCTTTGGGGTCATTCCATCGAAACTGTCACTGAACCTGCTCATCAGTTTTCTTCCTGTTAAGGGTGTGTACTCAATTTCAGTATGATAGCTCTGGGCTAAAACTGCAGGAGACTTGTGGGTGAGGAGATAGGTGTGAGTAGGAATAAGACTCTAGGTATCATAAAACTATTCAAAATAATAATGCTGTGTCTGTGGGTGATTTGCTTTTAACATTGTTCCCTGAGCTTTTGCATAGTCAACACTATGAATTATTGGACTTTCATTCTTTCTACGTTCTCTGTAGCATTTGACATTGCTCACTACCTGATTCTGAAAACACTTTGCTCTCTTGAATTCTGGGACATCAGCCTTTCTTATTGGTCTCTCTTGATGCTCTTCTTTCTCCTCCATTTCTAAACTTCAAGTGTCCCCTGAGCCTCAGACCCGGCTGCTCTCCCTCTCACCTCCTTCATATCCACTCCTCCAGTGAGTCCTTCATGTCCCTTCTAGTGCTCACCAGTCCTGCGTTGGATGTTGGAATGGATGAAACCAGCGCTTAAAGGATTCTCTTAGGTCAACTTGAATTTGTCGGCTATCAGATGGGATGAAAACAAAAGTGAAGATCATTGACTGAGTAAAGCAGGTTGCAGGGAACAGGTACAAAAAGAAAGTCCTAGCTGTGTTCCTCCAACCCCGTTCCCCCCACTGGAATGCTCCACTTTGATTTCAGCCAGAAGTGATTCTTGCTCTTATCTGGATGTCCAAGAGCAATCTGCCCGTGTCTCTTATACAGACTTATCACATGACACCTTTTGTTACAGATGTTTGTGCCTCCCCCAAGGCTCTTAAGGACAGAAACAGTATCTCAGTTATCATTAAGCCTCCCAATGGTGTCTCTCCAGCTTCTGCCCCAGGAGATGCTCCCTAAGCATTGACTGAAGGAACAAATAAACAAACACTCTTTATCCTCATGGATGTACTGACATTGCTTCCCAGCACATCTGAAGCTGAATGTATGCTCCTTCTCTCTGTGAAAGCTGGCCCGGTTTCACAACCCTTCTGCCTCTACCAAGGCAAAGTTAGTATCACGGTTGCCTTCCTTGAAATCTCATTGTCATCTCCAAATCCTTTCCTGCCTTATTTCTCTGATAGAGCTTTGCCAAGGTATATCCTTCTTGTTAAATATCTCTCCCAAGCACTTTGATCCTTTCCACTGCTACCACAACCCATCTAGGCTTTTATTACCTAACACCTGCGACAACCATCAAGCTGCTTTTCCTGATTCCAGGTTCTTTCCGCTCAAATTCATGCTATACTCCAATCCTGGATTCGTTTACATAAATCATGGATTTTCTCAAATTCCAATCACATGGAAGGTAACCATACCTAAAACTGGACTCTGAATTTGAGCACACACCCAGAGAGGTGCTGAGTTCCTGTGGTGTTTGTGATATTTTAACAATGTTTTATGATGTGTGATATTATGAAAGACTAAGATGAACTTCATTCTGTGGTTTTAATGAAAAAAATAATGATGTAGTTTAGGGACTTGAGAAAAAAGACTGAGTCAGGGAGAAAAGGACCAAGGGTGGAGGAGAGGGGAAGCCTTGGTAGGGGGAGGAAGGTGGAAAGCAGAGGGAGAAGAGCTGGAAAAGGCAAGATCAGGCCACCACTAGGTGGGTATCACAGCTCCATGAAATCACAGGCCTAGTGGTTCTGAGTAGCCAGGAGAGAAGAACCAGACCACCACACACCATTAAAGCAAACTCTTTGTAGGACCTTTAATTATGAGAGACAGGAGCAGAGAGAAAAGGTAGTTCTATGATGAACCTGCTGTCTCACCTCCACAGGCTCTTAAACGCGTGGGGCTGGCATGAAAAGCACAGGCCCAGCCCTAGGTCACCGCTAACTTCCTTGGTAAAACTATTGGGTTCTGTGGCCGAATCATAAATCTATAATGCTGACAATGAACTTCTCACCTCTGAAAACTTTCCTCCCCAGAGTGGCCTTCTTTGTCAGGGGTGTAATCTCAAGAGGAAGAGACTTCAGGGTGATCTGGGGTACCATCTCCCACCTCTGCAGGATGACTAGTTCTGTAAGCTTTCTTGTAAAGTTGATAACATACATTTACCTCTCAGAATAGGAGGACAGCATTTCCTTTGATGTGCAGGAGACATTAAGAGAGATTTTCCTTTGCCTACCACAGTCAAGTTGGTCCTTGTCCGCGTGCCCCTGCCTCACATACGGAAAGCTGTTGGGCTTCTTCTGTCCTTGCCAGGCATGAGCAACCTTGGCCCAGGGTTATAGCCTGTCTCCCGAAGCTCACTTTCATTGACTACACCTTTTACACACAAGCATTTAGCCTTCCTACAGCACTGCTGCTTCATCTCTCCTCTCAAACACACTGCACACCTACAGACACGCATTCATTCATTCATTCAACAAAATATTCACTGCGTGCCTACTCTATGCTAGGTTTATTTCCAGGCAGTGAGTGCAGAGTAGTGGACAAAACAGCCAACTATCTTTGCTGTCATGGACTTTGCGTTCTAGTGATGGTAGGAAATGCAGACAAAGAAAGATGTGAATATCTAGTTCGTGAGATGGTGTGTATTTGTTCCCCTATTGTCACCACAACAAATTACCACAAATGCAGTGGCTTAAAACGACACACATTTTATTTTCGTACAGTCAGAAGGCTGACGTGGGTCTCGGTGGGCTAAAATAAGGTATTTGTCAGGGCTGTGTTTCTTTCTGGAGGCTCCAGGGGAGGGTCTGTTTTCTTGCCTTTTCCACCTGCTCGAGGATGCTGCATTCTTTGGCATCCCTCTTCACAGCCTACAGTGTCAGGTTGAATGCTTCATCCACTGCCCCACTCTGACCTTCCCTTCCGCCTTTTCTTCCACTTTTCAGGACCCTTGTGATTCTGTTGGGCCCACCTGGACAATCCAACATAATCTCCCTATTTTAAGGTCAGTTGGTCAGCTGCCCAATTCCCCTATGCCATGTTCACAGATATTGTATACCCTTGGGGGCCATTATTTGGCTTACTATAAAAGTGTCATGGAGCCCTGGCCGGTTTGGCTCAGTGGTTGAGTGTCGGCCTGTGGACCAAAGAGTCTCGGGTTTGATTCCAGTCAAGGGCACGTACCATGGTTGCAGTTCAGCCCTGGTCGGGGTCCTGCGAGAGGCAACCAGTTGATGTGACTGTCTCATGTAGATGTTTCTCTCTCTCTCTCTCTCTCTCCCCCTCCCTCCCACTCTATCTGGAGATAAAGAGAAAAGTATCCTCAGGGGAGGATTAAAAAAAAAAAGTGCCATAGAGAAAAACAAAGTGGAGACAGGGGAGAGAGTGCTGGGGGAGGGGCTACGAGGCCTCAATGGCAAGCTGACATTGGCGTGAAGACCTGAAGTGGGTGTGGAGGGAGCCTGAGGGTGTCTGAGGAAACAGCATGCCAGGCAGAGGGAACACAAAGGACAAGACTCCGAGGCAAATTGTGTGTTGGAGGAACAGAGAGAAGCTCTGGTGAGGGTGAGGGGAGATGCAGAGAGGTGTCGGGTCCTGAACGTATAGGGCGGTCTAGACTGTGGTAAGGACTTTGATGTTTACTCTGAGTGAGATGGAAAGTGATTGGAAGGTTTCGAGCAGAGGAAGGATCTGATGAGATTTCTGTGTTAAAAGGATCCCTTTGCTGCTATGTTGAGAATTCCCCGCTGAGGGTAAGAGTGAGGCAAGAAGACTAGTGAGGAGGCGAATGCAGTCATCCAGGTGGGAGATGCTGGTGGCTGGGAGTGGAAAAGAGTCCTTATCTGTTATGAAGCCAGGCCAGCAGGAGGGTGAGACAGTGAGCTTCTGGTTTCTACTTAAGAAGGAGGACAAGTACTGGAGGAACTTAGGCAGTTATTGGAATACTGTTCAAGAGATGCCCTGGCCAGTTTGGCTCAGCGGTTAGAGCGTCAGCCCCTGGACCAGAGAGTCCTGGGTCCGGTTCCCACTAAGGGCACGTACCTTGGTTGCAGTTTGTCCCCGGCCCCGGCTGGGGTCATGCAGATGGCAACCAGTTGATGTGTCTTCCTCACATCAATGTTTCTCTCTCTCTCTTCCTCTCTCTCTCCCTCCCGCTCTATCTGAAGATAAATGCAAAAATGTCCTCAGGTGAGGATAAAAAAAGAGATGCTGGGCTATCACCACGCATGAGAAATGTCCAGGACGGCAGTTCATGTTTTATTTTATTAATTTATTTCAAACTGTTTAGGCATCAAACTCCTTATACTTAAAGTCACATTCTTCTCTTGGAAGTGTGGCTGGAAGAGGCTATGTACTTTACTGATTTCATAGTGACCATGGTATCTGGATGGCCAAGGAATTTCATAAACACCTCCATTTTAATAACTTGTTATTTTTTAAATGTGTGTGTGTCTGTGTGTGAGTTTTAAAAAACTCTTGTATGAAAGGAATATGAAACAACCAGGAAACCAGGAAATTAGTCAAAGCTGCCTTTATTACCCACCCCATAGTATGATCTTGAAAGTAGCCTTTGTGGTTTTCTGTGTCAGGATTATAACATCACATTTGAATTTCCTGCCTGTTGTTGACTTTAGGTTAAAACCATTCCCTACACGTTTTATTTACATCTTAGAACATCTTTGTCCTCTTCACTGTAATTCTCAGTCTGAGCACCAGATTTTTTCAGGTACTGGACGTAACTATCTCTTATCCTAAAGACCCAAGGGTGGTAGTGGACCAAGGGGTTCTGCCTAATGTTTAAGGGCCAAAGGCAGGTGTGGCAGAGAAGGCGGCTTTACAGCCACACGGAGCTGCTCTTAGCCACGGCCTAAGGGATGCTGTCCACCTGGTCCTCATGATTCAGGTCCCTCCCTGTTCCTGCAGCTTCATCATACATCACCATTTTATAATCTCTGTGAGCTTCATTTGATTTTTTTTTTCTGCCACAGGGCCTAATCTGACAGCTTCTTTCTGTTTTTAAACCACTCCCTACTCGTCACATAGCTAGTAAGAGCTGCTCACCTTGCAGGTCTCTGTTTAAAAGTCACTTCCACAGGGACAATGTCCATGATTCACAGAGAGTTTAGGGCATCCCGTTACACATTGCTTTAACGTCTTGCTTTTCTCCTTGGTACCACTTATCTCACTTGTGATTACTTTTTTGGTCAGTCTGTGGAAATTGATTGTGAGGATTTGTTTATTTATTTTTCATTTTGGAGGGGTTTCATAGGGTTTACGATCACTGCTGCATTCTCATGTCTGGCCCGTGGTCTGCCACAGTGTCTGGGAATATTAGAGTTTAAAAAACATAACAAATACAGATGTTCTATATTATAAGAAATCTCAAACTAAAAGCAAAAAGAAAAAGAAATCTGTAAGTAACCAGGGCTAGTTATCTTTTTCCCTAGACACAAATTGGGATAACTAAGTTAATTTGTAAGTCAACCCTCCTTTTTCTAGATTCCATGTAGACTGTCTTCTCTCTGCCTCATTATTACATCATTTATATCCTTTCTTCGCTAGAACACACATATTCATAACAGATTATAATGAATAGATTAGCGATAATTTTATGAGTGACTAAAACTTGCCTTGGTTCCTTCTTTTTTATTTAAGATCTTTTAAAAATGAGTTTTAGAGAGAGAGGAAAGGAGAAGGGGAGAGAGAGAGAAACAACGATCAGCTGCCTCCTGCACGGCCCCTACTGGGAATTGAGCCCCAAACCCGAGCATGTGCCCCCACCGGGATCAGAACCAGCAACCTTTCGGTGCACAGGATGACGCCCAACCAACTGAGCCACACTGGCCAGGGCTGCATTGGTTCCTTCTTGATGAATATAGAACACTTTGTTATTAAGTGAACTTTCTCCAAAACAGACTAGTGGGTATTCAGTTTCTAGGAGGAGTTTGAGCAGAAGCTCATTAATGACTAACTCTTGTTTGATTCCTCCACAGAACTTTTGTCCCTGAGTTTGGGGGCTCATTTTACTTTTGGTCCAGGAGCCATCGCTATCCTATGATGCTCACACCCCACAGCAGCCCATTGTCACTGGCCTGTTGAAGGCTTCACCGTGGTCCTCACGCCCTTCCCTTACCCACCAGGCGTGGTAGCCACAGTGTAGAGTGCCCACTATACTTTTAGAGGCCCAGCAAAGAGGTGTTAATTTCTTTTAAAACCAAAAGAAAAAAATGAACTTGTAAGTCAAAGAAAGTATTTAATATATAATAGTAATAAATTTGTCTTTATACGAATGCAGCCATAAACTATAATTTTTCATATACATTTTTGTGTGGGTGGAGGAAGGGGCCCATGAAAGCAGAAAACCTTTCAGAGTAAGGTGGGGTCGGTCACTCTGACTTCTCATTCTGGAGCCGGTATATTGTTTCAGACTTGCTCCCCACCCCCCATCATTTTGAGTGTTTTATTTGGATTTGCTCTTTAACCTTCCTCATTGTTCTGAAGTCACAGGATGTGACAGGGCTCCGTTACTAGAATGGAACCTCTATTATTTTCACGACCAGAATGCAAATGTCCAAATTACTCCAAACCTGGTAGGAATAGTCAAAAGCGGACAATCCCCTCAGTTGATACAGGCTTTTCTCTGTCGAACCCACCTGTAGTCATCCTGTCGGTCTGATATGAACCCTGTCACCCAGGTGCATGTTGTTGAGGCCCCAAGGAATGGAGTGTCGCTGCTGCCCGAGTCATTGTCCACCTCAGTGGCCCTGGCACGGGAGGAAGTGTTAAATATAGCTGATATCTGAATTATCTAAGAACAAACAAAAGATTTTTGCTTGGCTAAAACAGGCAGAGGTTTTTTTTTTTTTTTTTAATCCTTACTCAAGGATATCTTTTTTCATTTATTTTCAGACACAGTGGGAGGGTGAGAGAGAGAGAGACAGAGAGACAGAGAGAAACATCAATTGGTTGCCTCCCGCGAGACCCCGACCAGGGCCGGGGGCTGAACTGCAACTGAGGTACGTGCTCTTGACTGGAATCGAACCCACAACTCCTTGGTCTACAGGCCGATGCTCTAACCACTGAGCAAAACTGGCCAGGGCACAGACAGAGTTTTATATTATCATAGCAGTTGACTGATTTAAATCAGTTTTCCTTTGGAGCAGCACCAGACCCACACAAACCTTATGTGTGATATTTTTTTCTTTCCTGTAACACATTTTAACAAAATGTGGGTAACTTTAGACCCTACAGACCTTCACTTTTATAGACCCTATAGACCTATAATTTTATAGACCTTCCAATTGTTCCCACCTGGGTCCCCTTCTCAGGACTCTTAGCTCCATTCCCCTCACTCCCCAGTCATGCCTTTTGCCTTCTCTCGGCACTTTTCATTTCCCACTCTCCTCTCCTAGATGAAATCAGAGAATGAGTCTAAGGGAAGCAAAATAATAACTTTAAAAAAAAATCCTCACCTGAGGATATTTATACGTTTATCTTCAGACAGAGTGGGAGGAAGAGAGAGAGAGAGAAACATCCATGTGAGAGAAACATACAGACTGGTAGCTACCCACACGACCCCAACCGGGGCCGGGGATGAATCGCAACTGAGGTACATGCCCTTGGCCGGAATCGAACCTGGGACCCCCTGGTCCGCAGGCTGACGCTTTAACTGCTGAGCCAAATAGGCCAGGGCCAAAATAATAACTTTAGCTTCTTCTCTGTTTTTACAGAAAAAAATCTGTGCGTCAGAGGAATTCTGAGTGTGTGCAAGAGAACCCTGCTTGTGATCATGGAAAGCAATGTTCTCTTCAGCAAAAGCATTGCTCTGGGCCTCAAGAGGCTTCCGTTCTAGTCTTGTCTCTGTGACCTAGCTGTGTGACATGTCACTTTTCTCTCTGGGATCCGAGTTCCCCATTAGTCAGACAAGGAGCAGAAATTCCCCAGCAGGTCTACAAAGCAGAGAACAGGAGGAGGAAGAGCCGGAGCTAGTTTGGTAGACTTTCTTCGGGATAAATCAACTTCCCCTTATTACCTCAAAGCCTACTGTCCACTTTGGACTTCCTCTAAAGTGGCCTAATCCCCAGTCCTAGGATAAAGGAGAGGGCAGCCATGAGGAAGAGCTAGCAGACAGCCGGAGAGCCTTAGACTGCATTGGCACAGTGTGTGCTTGTGACTGCCCGGTGGAACCCATTTCAAGGTGACGTCTTGATTTATCCAGTGTGTGTCTTCTCTCTAACTTGGAATAAACTGATATATAAATATACCAAAGTTCCTAGCCTATTATGCAGAAGTGTAATCTCAAAGATGGAAACAACTTCACTCTCTAACGAAACAAGCAGCACACTATGCTGTACACCTGAAACTAACATAAAATAATATTGAATGTTAACTGCATGGACACCAGATTGCTTCCAACTCCCCACCTCCAAAATACTGCTGTGAGGAATCCCCTGGCACTGTGTGAGAATCTGCATGCTGGGCCACAGGTGTGCTTGCTGGGCACAGGGCATGCAATATACTTAATTTGCCTCAGTACTGGTAGATTGCTTCCCAGAACAGCCTCACGGGCTGCACTCACTCATGGTCTTCACATTTGTTGTTCCCTCAGTCTGAAATCATGGTCCCCCCCCTGCCCCCCCTCCCCGCTCTTAAAGGGACTTCCTTCTGCTCATCAGTGAGGTCTCAGCTCAAATATCACTGCCTCCGAGAGGCCTTCCTCAATCTTGCAGTAATCCCCACAACCCACCCTCCCTGGATTACTCTCTATCATTTTTATTTCCGTTTTTTACATCATAGTTATTTTCACAATTCGAAAGGATCTACGATCACTTATTTATTATCTGTCTTCTCCATTAGGTAGGGAACGCAGTTCTTGTCACTAAGCATCTAGCATAGCTCTAGCATATGGTAGGCACTCAACAAACATTTTAATTAATAAATGAAATAATAATGATAATAAATAGTCCTATGATATCAACCTGTTTCAAACTCAAAGGTTAGAAAAGTATGGAACATAATGGGTGGAAAAAGCTTTTTAAAAGAGACCTGAAGGGCACATTGGAGGCCCTAGTCATCAGCCCCTCTGCCCTAGGCTCAATTCCACAAACCCACACGCTTATATCCATCCCTAACTTTTCCACTAGGTTTCCCTGAAGCCCCACCCTCCTGGTCGGCTGGTGCAAAGCCCGAGAAGCCCGCAAGGGGGCGCCCAAAACACGCAGTCTAGGGAGAACTACGACTACATTTACCAGCATCCCCCGCGCGCCGCCGACCCACTTCCGGAGCCGCCGGACGACATGGAGGCGCCGGAGGAGCACGATTCTCCAACTGAAGCGCCCCAGCCGGCGGTGGAGGAGGAGGAAACTAAAACATTTAAAGACTTGGTGAGGGTGGATGACTGTGGTTTCCCTGTACTGCTGGCGCCAGGCGCAGGCAGAGAGCAGCTGCGTCCGGTCCCGGCCGGTGGCGTGCTGAGCCGCTGGGGCCTAGCGTAGGTGCGCCCGGAACGTGTGACGCTCGGGCTCGGACGCCGCCCTTACCCTCTGGGTTTGGGTGGGTGGTCGGGCTGCCCGGCCCGGGCTGCGAGCCCCGGTTTGCGCTTCTCTCCATCTTGGTGTGGCGACGTTTGTGTCTGTCCTGGAGGTTGTGCATGCGGCGAATCGGCTTTTTAAAAACAATCTTGGGCTTTGGAATAAGATGAACCAGGTTTGAATTCTGACCCAGCCTCTCGCCGGAGGCAAGTGGTTACCTCCCTGTGTCTCACTTTCCACACCTGTACACCGGGGGAATACCGCGTAGAATTGTTAGGATTGCATGAAGTTGGTACCGGTAAAGAACTCGGCCTTGCCCCGGGGAGTGGAAAGTGCTCCGTGTCTGGAGCTCGGGTCGCCAACACTCGGAAGGAGCAGACCGAGCGGGCGCACGGCGGGTGCCTGGAGTCGGTGTACGGGGTGCGCACGCCTCGCCGGCAGGGGGCTCTGACCGTCATTTAACTAGGAGGGAGGTGAGTGCGGGTTGTTCTTTGCTCAATTGTGTGTTTCTGACTTCAAAGGGTGTGACAGATGTGTTGTGTGAAGCTTGTGACCAGTTGGGATGGACGAAGCCCACCAAAATCCAGATTGAAGCGATTCCTTTGGCCTTACAAGGTAGGTTAAAATGAAAAATGTGGCCTGGTACAGATTCAGTATGAACTTACACTCAATTAAATAGTGCCGCTTTTGAGAACTGTTGCTTGCATACTTGAAGTGATATAAAAATATGGTCACAAAAGATACAAGGTTGGTGGCTTATTGGCTTTTGAAAAAGTTATCAGGTTTCACTGAGCTAGCTTACTTTAAAAAAAAAAATAAATCTGATTTAAGAAAAATTTCACCCGAGTATGTGTTTACTGAGAGAGAGAGAGAGGAAGGGAGAGGGATGGAGAGGAGGGAGGGAAGGAAGGAAGGGAGGGAGAGAGGGGGGAGAGAGAGAGAGGGAGAGAGAGAGAGAGAGAAAGAAAGAAAGAGAGAGAAAGAAAAACATTGATGTGCACATGCCCTGGCCAGGGATTGAACCTGCAACTTGGGTATGTGCCCTGACTGGGAATCGAACCTGGGACCCATCAGTGCATGGGACCAACTGACTGAACCATACTGGCTAGGGCTAAGGTTACTTCCTATATCAGGATTTAGTGTCTGCAGCAGATGCTGTCTTAAAATGTACTGGATTAAAATATACTAACAAGAAACTTGTTAGAAATCGTGAATAAGTGCAGATTTACATAAGGGTGCCTGGAATCTATGTTAGTATCTAGAGGTGTTAAGAGCTCTTGCAGTTAAGACATGCTTATCAGATTTGCAGAAGAGTGGCTGAGACTGAAACTAACAGGATGAACTTTAACAGAGTAGAGGTTAAGTCCTGTTCTTAGATTCCCAAAACTCAGCTTTATAGGATTAGGGTGGGTTAGGTAAAAGAGACATAGAAGTGTTAACTGAAATTCATTAAGATCCTCAGAGAAAGTGAATGCAGTCTTAGATATATTACCATAAGAGAAGGGTGACCTTTCTGGGGTTTCTTATCCCTTTTGAGAACCAAATAAAAATTTGAGTTTCTTTCTAGAAGAAAATGTATAAATATATCTACACATAAAATTTACTCCTTGCCCAGAATTCCTCTCTCACAAGGCCCAGGTGAAGAACTGAACTAGTGCCCTGGCCGGTTTGGCTCAGCGGTTAGAGCGTCGGCCTGCGGTCCAGAGAGACCCGGGTTCGGTTCCGGCTAAGGGCATGTACTTCGGTTGCAGTTTGTCCCCGGCCCTGGTTGGTTGTGCGGGTGGCAGCCACTCGATGTGTCCCTTTCACATCGATGTTTCTCTCTCTCTCTCTTCCTCTCTCTACCTCCCACTCTATTTGAACAAAAAATGAAAAAATGTCCTCTGGTGAGGATAAAAAAATAAATAAATAAATAAAAAAGAACTGAACTAGTTCCCAGCCAGTGTGGCTCAGAGGATTGGGCGTTGTCCCGTGAACTGAGAGGTCCCGGTTCCATTCCCGGTCAGGGCATATGCCTGGGTTTCAGGCTCCATCCCCAGTAGGGGGCGTGCAGTATGCAGGTGATCCATGTATTGCTCTCACATCGATATTTCTCTCTCTCCCTTCCTCTCTCTCTAAAGACTCAATAAAAACATATTTAAAAAAAAAAAAGAGCTGAACTAGTGCCCTGGCCAGTTTGGCTCAGCAGTTAGAGCGTTGGCCCGCAGACTGAGGGGTCTCAGATTTGATCCCAGTCAAGGGCACATACCTGGGTTGCAGGTTCGATCCCTGACCCTGGTTGGGGTTGTATAGGAGGCAACCAATCAGTGTGTCTCTACCCCTCCCTCCCTTCCACTCTATCTAAAAAAATTAATGCAAAAGTAGACTCTTCGGGTGAGGATTAACAATAACAAAAAAAGAGCTGAACTAGTACTAGAGAGAATAGTGCTTTGCACTGGTTAGAACACACCTAGAATACTATGCTTAGTTCTGGGGACCAGTTTTTCAGGGACCAGCTGAGTGGCAATGAATGTGGGAGAGTATCAAGAATAGTCACAAATAGTTAAAGGAACTGAGTGCAGGTGGTCTGGAGAAGAGTAAAATTAGGGGTGGGATATGATAATTGGCTTTGATGATTTGAAGAGCTGTCATGTGGAGAAAGAATTAGACTTATTCTCTGAAATTCCATTTGCTCATTCCATAAATAGTTACTAAGTGTTTCTGATACAAGTATAATGCAACAGGAGTTAAGGTTCTGCCTTCTTCAAGAGGTAATTATAAATTTATTACAAGATGAACAGGGACATAAGAAAGTTCAAAGTGCTCTGAGGGAGTAGAATAGATTACTTCTGATTGAAATAGAGAAAAAAATTTTTTTTTTTGGCTGGGGAATTTGGAAAGACATTTGAGTCGAGTCTTGAAGACGGAATAGGAGTTAGACATTTAGATATGATAGGAGGGGAGGACTTTTTAGGCATAGGGAACAACATGGAAAAAAGCCAAGGTGGCTGGAAAATGCCCATGTACTTAACAGAGATTGGTGGGAAAGATTAGTAAGGTGATTGGAGCCCAGTCATGAAGGGCTGGTATGCTGGGTAAAGGAATTTGGTCTTTGTAACATAGTCAGTGGAGCAGCTTTGGAGATTATTTTTTAGCAGAAGAATGAAATCCTTAGAGTTATATTCTCAGAAGATTAATCTCATAGTTGTGTAAGATAGTTTAGAGATGAGAGACTGTAGGCTGGGAGATCAATTAGGAGGCTGTTGCAATAGTTTGGCAATAAATTATGGGTAGGGTGGTGGTAGTGAGAATGAAAAAGAGAAAATGATAGAAAAAGAACCATCATAATTTTACAACTAGTTTGTTGAAGTGGAAGGCAAGGGATGGGGAAACCTCAGACTATTGCAGGGTTTCTAGCCTGTGTGTTTAGGACATATTATTGGTGTACCACTTATATAAACACTAAACACAAGAGGAAAAATAACTTCAGGAAAAGTGAGTTAGGTAGGAAACAATTTCATATATCAAGGAGATTGAGATGACCAAAGCACAGTTGGAATAGAGGGATTTGAGCTTGATTAAGAGGCCAAGACTGGATAGACGTCATGTCCAGAGATGTTGTAGCAGAAACTGAAAATGGGTGAGGTTGCTGGATGAGGCCAAGAGACGATAGAGAAGAAATGGAGGCTCAGTAGAGGGCTGCGAATCCTGAGTACAGTTTCACACACATTAGGTCAGGGAGAGAGTTTCAAGGAGGGGATAGTAAACACTCTACACTTGTTTAGAGAAGCTAGGAGGACAAGGACTGTATAAAGGCCATTTTGGGGAAGAAGCCTCAGCAGTGCCAGAGTGGCTTTCATATAACAAAGACGGGTAGGTACGTTGTAACTTTTTCTGGCTTACCCTACGACACAGGTGGGAAGAATGAAGCAAAATTAGGTGGCGGTAATAATTCTAAAATTATTCATAACATTTCCAGTCCAAAAGTTTGTATTTAATGCAGAGAAAATATGAGTTAATGAGAGATGACTGGGAACTGAGTGATGTGATTGAAATAACACCACGGAAAATGTGTTTATTCTTGTTCCTGAACTTGTCTCACTTTAATGAGTAGTTTATAAATGCTTCATTTGAATCTCTAGATTCAGGCCCTTAGCAAATGATTTAAGTAATCTAACTAAGGTTTTCTCTTTTATTCTATTAAATTAACTTTAAACTTTTGAGTACTAATGAGGGTGTCAGTGTTTATAGTTACTGAGCCCTGGGTACGTCCATTGTTCTTAAACCTTATAACAATCCTGAAAGGTAGGAATTATTATTTTATTGGTGAAATTGAGACTTGTAGGGTTAAGTATCTTAGCTAGAGTCACGTAACTACTTATTGAATATAGATTCTTCTGGCTGAAAAGCCTGGGTTCTTGGCCCTATATCATAGAGTTTTACAATGGAGAGAGCAAAATCTTTTGGTGGTTTTTGAAGATGCTTTCCTTTCCATCTGTTAATGTATTAAATTTATTTCTATTTCAGAGATCACTAAGAGTCCTCTAGGAATTTCAGACAGGTTTTTGAATGGTTGCCATATACCAAGCACTTGTGTTAGGTGCTGGCAATATGGCAGGTGACTATGAATTTATTGTGCTCTTAATGGAGCTTGTTATTCAGTGTATTTTACACTGCAAAGACTTAGGTGTCGTGAGAGGAAGAAAGGAGACAATAGAGAAATACTTTACGAATTATACAAACAGTATTATTCTGAGGGGAGCATGAATAAACTGAAAGCAGTGCACATGTCACCTGGTGGCCGCAGGCATTGCTCACAGCCACATGGTTGGGTGACTTAAGCTCTTTTATGTCTTCACATCTTTTTTATTTAAAAAAAGTTTTTTTAATCCTCACTCGATATATTTATTGATTTTAGAGAGAGGGGAAGGGGGGAGAGAGAGAGAGAGAGAGAGAGAGAGAGAGACATCGATGCCTTTTTAATTTCAGGTCAACGTTGTCTTCTTGTGTCCTTCTAGCAGCTAGCTGTTCTCAGTTTCTTGTTAATTCTGTCTTCATTCTCTTTTTATATCACTCAAACACTACTACAATTTCATATCTAGTTCTGAAGCTTTAACGCTGTCTGCGTCAGTGAGTCTCAGCCAGTGCTCATGAGAATCCCCTTTGAAACTCTTAAAACAACAGAGATTTCTGGACTCTAACCTAGATCTGAATCAGAGTTTCCAGGTGTGGGACCCAGACATGTATAGTTATAAAAACCTCCTAGGTTATTCTGCTGTGTCTGCCCCTGGGGGAGCAGCACTACTAGATTGTTCATAGCTCCCCCATCTGTATTTCTTTTTTAACAAACCATTCTAATTTTAGAATATGTGTTGCCAAAGCAAGCACCACACCTGTATTTCTAACCCACGCTTTCTTAGCTCCAAGCAAGTATACCCAGTTGGTTTTTAGATATGTCTCTCTGAGCTTCCTGCAGGAACCTCAGGTTCCCAGTGTCCAAACCAGAGTCATTGTTTTCCTCACCAGAACCAACTTTTCTGTAGCCCCTATTTCAATCTATGGCCTCTGAGTTTCCCAAGCTAGAAACCTGTGTTTACATTTCCTGTGGTTACTTTCTGAATCTCACTTGTTCTCATCCTCACTGCCTTGCCTCAGTTCAGCTCACCATCATAGCTCCCCTTCCTGAGCTCTCATTTTCCTGTGTGTTCCCCATTCTGGGAGTTTGGGCCGCTTTAGATGGGAAAGAACAGAGTCATGTTCAGGTTACTGCAGGGAGAAGGGGTTTATTATAGGGTTAATGTCTAGGTAAGGAAACCTCAGCAGTTACATACACAGTCAAGGAACAGTGCAAACAACAACTGTGGTGGTCACTGCTCAACAGGAAGCACTCCCGTGGGCACTGTTCTAGTGGTTTGGGCTTGGGAGGTAATTTCCAAATCTTATCAATAATGGGTTGATTGGTGATAACAAACCATGGGGACCTGTTCTTAAGGAATTACATATGAAGAAGAAGAAGTGACCTGGGCTGTTAAGCTCCTTGACTCCTTCCTGTGCCATCAGGCCTAGTTTATCTTCCTGACGAATAACTTTGGTCATGATATTCCCTGCTTCAAATCCTTCCGGTCCTCTCTCTAATAGGAAGACATCAAAACTCTTTAGCAGGGCTTATGAGTTTCCTTTCTAGCTTTATTCTTCTCCCCTTTCCCCTTTATTTTTTTATTTATTTATTTTTTTGTGCTTCTTTTTTTATTTTTATTTTTTTTATCCTCACCAGAGGACATTTTTGCATTTATCTTCAGATAGAGCAGGAGGGAGAGAGGGAGGAAGAGAGAGAGAGAAACATCGATGTGAGAGAGACACATCTAGTTGCTGCCATCCACACGACCCCAACCGGGGCCAGGGACAAACTGCAACCGAGGTATGTGCCCTTAGCGGGAACCAAACCTGGGACTCTCCGGTCCGCGGGCCGACGCTCTAACCGCTGAGCCAAACTGGCCAGGGCCCCTTTCCCTGTTAGACTTCTGTGTTCCAGCCACATTGTACATCCCACTCTTCCTGTGCATGCTGTGGTTTTTCAAGCTTTCATCCTTTTATCATACATCATATGGGAATGTCCTCCCTTTCCTTCTGTGCTCACTTCCAGGTTTAATTTAGCCATCCCCTCTTTTAGCCTTTCCTGACTCTTTAGGGCAGTAAGTTACTTCTTCCTTTGTGTTCTCACTGTATTTTGCAGGGTCTTATGTTAAAGCCCTTACCACATTATAATGTGTTTGTGTATCTCATCCCTGGATTTTGAGCTTATCTAGAACAGAGACCGTGTCTTGTGTCTGTTCAACCTTCCTCTGCCCCAATTCCTCATATATTTATTCAGTGTCTACTTTGTGCTCAGCATTGTGTCATTGTAGAAAATGTGGGAAAATGCAGAGACAATTTTTTTTCTTTCTTTCTGCCCCCCTAGGTCGTGATATCATTGGGCTGGCAGAAACTGGCTCTGGAAAAACGGGGGCCTTCGCTTTGCCCATTCTGAATGCACTGCTGGAGACGCCCCAGCGTTTGTTTGCTTTAGTTCTCACCCCCACCCGAGAGCTGGCCTTTCAGATTTCAGAGCAGTTTGAAGCCCTGGGGTCTTCTATTGGAGTGCAGACTGGTAAGTGTCCAAGAGGAAAGGAGTCTTGGAGTTTCTTCACTAGTGGAGAATGAGTGTGAAAGCAGAATGGAAGGAAGTATAATTAACATAAGTTTATTGATGGAAAAACTGATGTGGTATTTTAGCTTTGGGGAAAGTTGTAAATTTAAGTAGAAATCTAGCATTGGCTTTAAAAGATGATCAATGAATTATGGAAAAAATTAAGGATCTCTTTTCTGTGTGTGTGTTGTGTGTGTTTTTCCTGTAGCTGTGATTGTAGGTGGAATTGACTCAATGTCCCAGTCTCTGGCCCTGGCAAAAAAGCCACATGTAGTAATAGGTGAGTAGTTGCCAAAGGTAAGAGACATTGACAGTGATGAATTGGTGAAGACTACCAATGTTGGGTGTAACTTACTTGTGTGGAAATGTTAGCGGTGAATGCAGACGTCAGTTCTTGAGTTTGGCTAGGAAAGAATTCAGAGCCAAGAACTCTAGCACAAGAGGAAGTTCATTTAGCAAGCAAAGCAAAAGTACGCTTGAAAGGAAGAATTGAGCAGGCTGCTTAGAGAGCTGCCCTGGGGTGTTGGCAAGGGCTGCTTTTAGCTCCTTCTTTAAGCTGACCTATTGGGGCCTGTCTGTTCTCATCTACTGTTCTTGTATGGGAGTCATATGAGGCTATTCTCCAGCCCCTTGTTCCTCCTCTAAGGTGGTCTAAACCACATGACTAATGACATGGTAGAGGGGAAAGGTCACCCTGGGGGCAAGGTCCTAGCCTATAATAGTTGGTTCTCTAGTTTTGCCCCTTGCTAAGCACCTGGGACTTTCTGTCCTGGTGACATTTTATACATTGCTGCACTATTCATGCCTGTCTAACTGCCTACTCTATCAGAAAGACTTAGGAGAATGGATTTTTGTAACCCTCTTTAATTTTTTAATATCTGAAATTGTGGGGGAGGAGGAGGGGCTTATTAACTTTTATTTTGTCCTTTTTTAAAAAAATTATCGATTTTAGAGAGGAAGGGAGAGATAGAGACATCAGTTTGTTGTTCCACTTATTTGTGCATTCGTCAGTGGATTCTTGTATGTGCTTTGACTGGGAATGGAACCCGAAACCTTGTAGTATCGGTGACGCTCTAAACAACTGAGCTATCCAGACATGGCTGTCCTTGTTCTTAAACGGTACTCTTTCTCCTTGACCTTTCTTGGTAGCAACTCCTGGTCGACTGATTGATCACTTGGAAAACACAAAAGGTTTCAACTTAAGAGCTCTCAAATACTTGGTCATGGATGAAGCAGACCGAATATTGAATATGGATTTTGAGACAGAGGTAAGCTCTCAATTTCTTTCCTCCCCTTGGAGCTTCTCATGTGCCGTTTCAAAATTTGGTTTATTGTACACCTGCTTTATGTGAAGTGCTACATCATTATCAGCTAATTTAAACATCTCTGCTGCCTTTTTATTCTTTTTTATTTATTTATTTTTATTTTTTGTTTTTGTTAATCCTCACCTGAGGATATTTTTCCATTGATTCTTAGAGAGAGTGGGGAGGGGGCAGGGGGAGAGAAAGAAACATCCATGTGAGAGAGACACATCAGTTGGTTGCCTCCTGCATGTGCCCTGACCAGGGCCGGGGATAGAACCTGGAACCCAGGTACGTGCCCTTGACCAAGAATCGAACCCAGGACTCCTTGGTGCATGGGCTTATGTTCTAACCACTGAGCAACACCTTTTTCATTCTTGGTGCTCTTCCCATTGTTGATGCCTCAGCATCCTCTTTAGAATATAGTCGGACTCCAATTTTAGAGATGAAGAATGTCAGAACATGATTTTCTTTTCCATTTCATTTGATTTAGATCTCTTCCATACAACTTGAAATCTTATTTTTTTTTGATGACCTACTCATCATAGCTTATTTATTTAATACCTACTATTGACTTTTTTCTTAGATTAGTTCTAATCTAATTTAAATTGTTCTTTTTCTCTGAATCACATTTTTTTGATAGCATCTGGTGTGGTATCACATAGCAAATATTTTGTAAATTTTAGCTGGATTGAATTGAATTTTTGAGTCCCCAACTCCCATAGTGCTGTATTTAGTTTGTTACTCTATTCTCTGTCTCCTTCACAAAAAGTATTTGCAGGTGTCTAGTGTAAATGTTACATTGGTATCCTTTCCTCTTTGTGCCTTAGGTTGACAAGATTCTCAAAGTGATTCCCCGAGATCGGAAAACATTTCTCTTCTCTGCTACCATGACCAAGAAGGTGAAATTTTCTAGGACTTCTCATTTCTTCTTTATAAGAATTGATAAATGCAAACAGCAATAACAATAACAATAGTAAGACTAGAAAGAGCATTTTGGAATCATTGTACATTCTAGTTTTTGTTTTTTTTTCTCTTTAGGTGCAAAAACTTCAGCGAGCAGCACTGAAGAATCCTGTGAAATGTGCTGTTTCCTCGAAATACCAAACGGTTGAGAAATTACAGCAATATTATATTTTTATTCCCTCTAAATTCAAGGTAAGTGTTTACTTTGATCATTTGTGCCTCTCCCTCTCCTTCCTCACTAAAGCATCTGAAAATGTGTCAACTCTTCAGTAGTTAAGAGCTGTGTTACAGATTGGAGTTCTTTCTGTTTGCTTTAGAGAGCATGCTGTGGTTATACTTATTGTTCAGGTCAAACATTCCAGGAATTCACAACATACTGAATAAACCACAGCAATGAAATCATGATATAATTTCATCCCAACCCCATCCTTGAGGTAGTTTGTGTCTGTGTGCTGCTTATGTGACTTTTTTATAGTCAAGGGACCCTTGTGTTGTGCTTTGATGTGAGGACTTTTTCTGGTTGCTGAGTACAGATCTCCTTGTGCTTGGCCCAGGCTGTATGTGAAATTCATGGTTCACAGAGGTGATAATGGTGGCTGAGGAGTGCAATGCTGGCAGCTAGGGGTCTGTATGATTGAGAAGCAACTCTAAACTTAGTCTTTTATATAATTTATATGCCCAGGTCCCCAACCTTTTCTTCCAGATTCAATTACATGTATTGTTTTGGGTTTGTGACTTAGGATACCTACCTGGTTTATATTCTAAATGAATTGGCTGGAAACTCCTTTATGATATTCTGCAGCACCTGTAACAATACTCAGAGAACAGCTTTGCTACTCCGAAATCTTGGATTCACTGCCATCCCCCTCCATGGACAGATGAGTCAGGTAAAGATTCCAGCATCATCGGTGATGAATTGTTGACATGAGAAAGATAAACCTTATAACAATAGATTTATACAGTAACACATGACATTAATGCATCTTCCCATGGTTGTTTGATTTTATGGGCTTTGAAGTGCTGCTCTGAGTGCTGGTTTCCTCCTCTGAGAATAGTGAGAGACTCAGATTAGAAAATTCCATAGGTAGTTGTTGGGTATGGAAGCTGTTGAGTTGATTTATTTAGCCCTAGTGGTAATAGTGATTCTCTGATATCTAAGGATTTTTTTTTATCCTCACCTGAGGATATTTTTCTATTTATCTTCAGATAGAGTGGGAGGGAAAGAGAGGGAGAGAAAGGGAGAGAGAAACATCGACACGAGAGGGACACATTGACTGATTGCCTCCTGCACGACCCTGACCAGGGCCACAACCGAGGTATGTGTACTTGGTCAGAATCAAACCTGGGACTCATTGATCCCTGGGCTGACGCTCTACCGCTGAGCCAAACTGGCCAGGGCTGATATCTAAGGATTTTTAATAAATTATTTCCCAGTTATCTCTCTATCATGTTAAACAGTTCTTATTTTGTGTTAGTATTTTCCAGCCTTAGTCTTAAATATTTTTTTTTGTTGCTTCCATGTTTCCTTTTGACCCGTGAAGTCCAACCTGGACTTGGAGGGAAATACCCTTTTACATATTTCTGTCTTGTGTTTAGTATGTCTAGTTGGTATGTCTTAGATTCCAAGAGTCCTTGAATTATTTGCGTTTCTTTTTTTCACCATTTCAGAGCAAGCGCCTAGGATCTCTTAATAAGTTTAAGGCAAAGGCTCGTTCCATTCTTCTTGCAACTGATGTTGCAAGCCGAGGTTTGGACATACCTCATGTGGATGTAGTTGTCAACTTTGACATTCCTACCCATTCTAAGGTGAGTCCTGTTGCTGACCTGACTTTTTAATCCCAAAGTATTTTTTTTAATTGAGGTGTAATTCACATGTAATATTATATTAGTTTCAGGTGTACAACGTAAAGATTTGATATTTGTGTGTATTGCAAAGTGATCATCACTATAAGTCAAGTTAACATCTGTCACCCCACATAGTAACACACTTTTTTTCTTGTGATAAGAACTTTTAAGAATTCTCTTCACAACGTTCAGATATGCATTACAGTATTATTAACTATAATCACCATGCTATACATTACATTCCCATGATTTACTTATTTTATAGCTGGAAATTTGTACCTTTTGGCTCCTTTACCCATTTCATTCCCCTACTCTCCACACCCCTATCTCTGGCAAACACCAAATGTGTTCTCTGTGTCTATGAGCTCAGTTTTTTGTTTCTGTTTTAGATTTCGTATATAGGTTAAGATCAGATGGTATTTGTTCTTTTTCTCTGACTTATTTCACTTAACGCCGTCAAGATCCATCCGTGTTATCACAAATGGCAAGATTTAATTCTTTTTTTTTTTTTTTTTTTTTATGGCTGAATAATATTGTATCCAAAGTATATTTCTTAATGAAATGTTTACTGTTTTTCCTTAGTTACAGTGTGGGGTTTGTGTTTCTTTTTTGGGTCCATTATAAAAGTATCAGAAACTGGGAAAGCTCCTGCTTTATTCATTTGTATTATTTTGCACATGCTTGCAGATAGAATATTAATAAATGTGAATGAAGGTGGCCAAACAGAGGTATTAGATGCGCATAGCCAGAGGGGCAGATGCAACATGCTGATCGTTGTCAGTCTCATGTCTTTGGAAGTGACAGCTGGTAGTTCTTAGTGTATCTCAGGATTTATCAACCTTGGCACTATTAATATTTGGGACCAGTGAGTTCTTTGCTGTGGGAGCTGTCCTTTGTATTGTAGGATGCTTAGCAGCATTCCTGGCCTCTAATTGTGACAAACAGATATGTTTTCAGATTTTTCCAAATGTCCCCTGAGGAAGACAAAATCGCCCCTGCTTGAGAACATTTGGTATCTCTTGGCTGTGTGACTGCTGTAGACAAGGTGCTGTCTCATTTGATTTTCACAGTAACTGAGTTGGGGCATGTCTTTCTATCCCTGTTTTCTAGATAAGAAACCAGGGTTGAGAGGTTATGTGACTTGTAGGCAGCTGTGTAGCTGGTAGGTGGTAAAACCAGAGCTGTGACCCAGGTCTGCCTCTAGAACCAGTGCTGTTTTTCTCTACACCACGTTAACATGCTTTGTGACCATGTAGCTATGCATTGTAGATTTGTCTTTCTATAAAGAAGGGGAAAACGGGCTCAATTTTGTGCTGCGAGGAGAATAAAAAAGGTGAAATAGATTTATCTTAACAAATACTTTCATCCGTTTTTCCATGTTTCAACACAAATCTATTTTCTTTCAAAGGTTTGCAGTAAGACTGTACATACAATAGCTTTTTGTTTATATTCCACGTAACTCAAATTTATTTACCCTTCTTGTTTCAGGATTACATCCATCGAGTAGGTCGAACAGCTCGAGCTGGGCGCTCTGGAAAGGCTGTTACTTTTGTCACACAGTAAGTGAGTCGATGTTAGGGGCAGAGCAGTGTAGAGAAAAGAGCAGAACTCTGGAGCTGGCTGACTTGGAACCTGACTACCAGTTACTGTAATAGTGACTTAACTCCTGTATTCCATTTTTCATCATTTGTAAAATGGAAATGATAACTACCTTTGGAAAATCTGAAAACATGTGTTTGTCACAATGTCACCTGGGGGTAGAGGGCAGGAATGCCGCCAAGCATCCTACAGTACAAAGGACAGCCCCCACAACAAAGAAGTCACTGACTCCAAATGTTAATAGTGCAGGATTTTAATGAAGATTGGAGATGTATGAGGTCTCATACATAATTTGGCATATAGAAGAGGGAAAAAACCCTGTTATTTCTTTAACTGCTAGAGCTAGAGAGCAGTGACTTTCCCTCAACTCAAAGAATTAGAATAACTATTTCTGATTTTGTTTTTAAAGGAACATTTTATATATGCAGTGCTTTTCGGGGAGTAAAGACTCTTGGGGGATTTTCTAATGGGCTGTGCACAGAAGGTTGCATTTAGTCAGTGTTCTGAAAAGGAACAGTGGATTCAGTATGGTTTAACACTGTGGCTCCTGTTGCATTGTGTGGTGTTAGGTATATTTTGGAACGGGCTGACATTTACATTGTCAGTCCACCAAAGCCATGCCAGTTTTCCCTCCTCAGGTATGACGTGGAACTCTTCCAGCGCATAGAGCACTTAATTGGGAAGAAACTGCCCGTCTTTCCAACACAGGATGATGAGGTTATGATGCTGACAGAACGTGTGACTGAAGCCCAAAGATTTGCCCGAATGGTATGCAACTTATTTTTTTTGCCAACTTCTTCACGAATGATATTAACTGTGTGCTAGTCACTGTGTTGTATTTGTATTAATCCTCATAATAAACTGTAGGAGCTGGGTAATATTTTATTCCAAATTTAAGGTGAGCATGCTAAACTTTTTACCCTTAGTCTGACCACAGTGACCACATTCTCAGCCACTGTTCATGTTTCACATGTGGCAGGAAAACCTTTGGACTTGAGATCAGAAGGCCCAGCTGTGAGCTTGGACCGTGTGCCTGATTTCTCAGAAGCAGTTCCTATCCCAATTAGGGAATAATACTTACCGTGGATACCTTACAGGGTTTTATGAGCACCAGATAAGCTAATATAAACTGCACAGTGACTGATAGTAGCAGTACCAGTAGTAGTGGAGGTGAGAAGATCTAAAGGAGAATTCTTGCCAGTATTATCTGCTCCCTGGAGTTGCAGTCTGAGGGAGAGAGGAACTTCACCCATGGGGTGCCTTCTGAGTAGCTGAAGTGTGGATTTGTTTTTGTTTTTCTTCCAACATGGAATTCTTTGTTTGGTATTTTTGTTTACATGTGCATTGGGGGGAAGAATTCAGAAAATACAGAGAAGATTCAAATAGTAAATGAAACATATAAGCCACCTCCCATAGAGAAGCATAGGTAACCTTTGGCTATTTTTCTTTTTTAGCCATAATTAGACTTTATCTAATTGTATATGGTTAACATTTTTCAATTTCAAGAACTATAGAGCCATGTGTCATTTCTTTATGACTACAAAGAATTCTGTTACGAATATGTAACACAGTTTACATTGATGTGTATTTATGCTTTTTCTAAATTTTTGTATTTTAACTAGCACTGGGTTGAACATCCTAGTATGTACAGCTTTGCATACTTGTCTTGTTTCCTTAGAATAATTCTTAGCAGTAGAACTGTTGGGTTGAGGAGTATAGACAGTTAAAATTCGAATTCACATGGAATGCTGCATTGCCCTATAGAAAAGCTATAGCAGTTTACACTGTCAATAAAAGTATATGTAAATGTCCTCACATTTTGACCAGTACTAGGTAATACCATTCTCTTAAATCTTTGCTAGTCAGCCAGGTGAAAATAATAACTTATTGTTTTAATTTTCATGTCTTTGATTACTAATAAGGTTAACATTTTTGTATATTGGGACTTTGGTCTTATTCCCTTGCTAATGTGAGGTTTTAGGAAGTTACTTAGTGTTTGATTTTAAGGAGGGGAGATTGGAATGTGTTAACCCTCAGTGACAGTAACTCATTTTCATTCCTGTCCTTTGTTTTCTTGCAGGAGTTAAGGGAGCATGGAGAAAAGAAGAAACGCACACGGGAGGATGCTGGGGACAATGATGATACGGAGGGTGCTATTGGTGTCAGGAACAAGGTGGCAGGAGGAAAAATGAAGAAACGGAAAGGCCGTTAATCTCTTCTGTAAAGACTTGAGTTCTGCTTTCTGTTGTGTGAAAGGGGATTGAAGAAGAGAAAGAAACCTCCTCCAACAGAGTTTTCCAGACTGAAATCTGTCAGAATAGCGTCCAGAATCTGCTCAGCTACTTCAGTACTTACTCCCTTTCTGTGTCGGAACGTTGTTACTGCAGTGTCTGTACAGTGCTGGTGTCGAGGTTGTTCCTGCTCTTCCACTCGGCTCCTTGCTCATGACACGAGTGGAACGTGCTCTCCTGTCACTTCACACAGACCTTTTTCTTTTCTCAGCTGCAGTCAAGGACGAGGTTGATGAAGAACTCGACCTGTAATTGTGAAGAAGCTTCTGTATCTATAAAATGGTGATACCTAAGCAATCTCAGCTTGTGCTTTGTTAGACCTAATGTGAAATAATAAATTTAAATATTATTTTTAAAAAATGGAAACTTCTTGAAGATCTTTATAGGTTAAAGGACTTTATAAGTTTAAGTAAGATCTTGCTCATAGGTATCAAACTAACTGATGGTTATATGGCAAATTCATTGGTTGTCCTTAATTTAAGTTAAACATTATTTATGACTTTTAAAATGAATCAGCAAAGGGACAAGATGATGGTTGACTTTGAAAGGAAGTTCTACTTAAAAGGAGGTTGGTCATGTTTATCTTGGGGATGGCACAAAGTCCATAAGTAAGACTGCAGTGTTTCTTAGATTCCTAAAGAGGTTCACTTCCCTGGCTTCTTGGACTAAGCAGGTGGTTAGGAAGACTTGTTTCTTTTTTTAAAATCTATTTTTTAATTTATTGATATTGGAGAAGAAGGGAGAGGGAGAGAGAGAAACATGGATGAGAGAGAACATCGATTGGCCACCTCCTGCATGCCCCCCACTGGGGATCAGGCCCACAACCTGGGCATTTGCCCTGACCAGGAATCGAACTGGCGACCTCTTAGTGCATGGGTTGATGCTCAACCACTGAGCCACACCAGCCAGGCAAGAAAGGAAGACTTTTTTTACATAGATTCTTAACCCCAGGTGACTAGATTAAAATCAGGAAGCATCATAAGTAACGGGAACTCCAAGACCCAATTTCATCTGCTTGTCATTGGTGCCCATTGGACACTATTTCCTTTCTTTTGGCCTCGTTTGTTGGTTGACTTAATTCAGGAGCTGTAAAGCTGGGACGTCAGCTCCTGGGGAGGAAGTAGACGTTGGCACTGTAGGGACTGGGTGGGGCAGGGCGAGGTGATAGGAATCAGAAACAACTCAGCTTCGCAGTCGTGAGCGGTCATGTGCTCTGAGGGCTTTTGCACATATAAGATGTCTAATCATTTTTGTTGAACGTAACAGTTTTATTAGAAGAGGATGTCTGGAGCAGCAGAACTAGGATGAAGCAATTCCAATAAGATTGAGAATGAATTTTGTCAGAAGAGAAACTTTCTATATTCATGTTACGGAAAGTGCATGTTTCAAAATTGTGTTTCTTAGAGTCAGTGTGTTGGTGAGAAGTAAAAGGTAGATGTCAGTAAAATTCTCTGTGGTAGTCAGGTGTGAACTGTTGATTGCTGGAAGGCCTTTTGTAAATATAGCAGGTAGGGTGCTTTCTGTCACAAACGTAGCCTAAGATGGGTGCCTACAGGTAAGGCATTTAAAGTTCATTGGAATCTAACACACGACTCATTTTGTTTAGTTTGCCTCAAATTTCATTGCTGCTCATGGTGCATTTGAGTGAATGGTAGTTAGAGGAGTCAGGAGGCAATAGGAGGAGGAGAAGGTAGGTAGAAGAAAAGGAGAGGCAGATAGTTGAGTAGGGCCATACCTGTGACTGTTATGAGTTGTGTCTTCCACTGGAGGCTAATTCCCCATTAATGTATTTTCCTAACGGGAATCTCCAGGATGGCTTAGGATGATGGTCTCTCTCTCTCTCTCTCTCTCTCTCTCTCTCTCTCTCTCTCTCTCTCTCTCTCTCTCTCTCTCTCTGCCAAAGGGTAAAAGCAAATAAATGGTTGCTATTTCAGATCAGTGGATGACTGCAGAAGCAAGCTGAAATTGAATTGGGGTATGGGTAGTGGGTAAGGAGGAGAGATTGGAATTGTCCTGGAGTCTAAACTTTCTAAATAGGCAGGGGCCTCTAACCTAGGGCCTGTGGACCACTGAAGTAGGTGTAGGCATATTTCTGGGGAGACTAAAAAGGTTAAAAACTACCACTCTAAAGCTTAGCTGTTGTCTCTAAAGTAAATACTTAATTATGCTTTGCTAGGGTGGGAAGATGGGACACTAATGTGGACAGTGTGTCTTCAGGCATATTAGTGTCCCGATCATAAATGAGAGTCCCAAACAGAACAAGTAAAGGTATCATTGTGAAAGGCTGGAGGCACAGAAGTAAATGAATGTGATGCATTAGTAAAGGAGGACGCGGCTGTGGGTTTGTGCCGTTCTTCAGGGCTATGCTCTCCTGTCCTCTAAGACAAGGTTGCTAAGTCTTACTGCTGAAACCCTTATTGAGGTGTGTATTAGTTTCCTAGGGCTGCAGTAACAAAGTACCACAAACTGGGTGGCTTAAAACAAAAATTGATTGCCTCAGTTCTGGAGGCTGGAAGTCCCGGATCAAGGTGTGCACGGCTGTGCTTCATCTGAAACCTCGAGAGAAGAATTATTCTTCTCCTTCCTAGCTTCTGGTGGGTGCTGGCAATAGCAGGTGTTCCTTGGCTGTGGCAACATAACTCCAGTCTCTGCCTCCATCTTCACATAACCTTCGTGGTTTGTGTCTTCACTTGGGGCACACTGTAACTCCATATGACATCTTAACTAATTACAGCTAACCCTTAAACAACACAGGTTTGAACAGCATGGGTCCACTTACACTCGGATTGTTTTTCAATACATTAACAGTTTGACCTTCATGTTCCTGGGTTTCACATCCATAGATTCAAATAACTATGGCTCGAAAACAATATTTTCGATCTGTGGTTGGGAATCTGCAGATATAGAGGGCCAACTGTCTGCATTGTTCTATACCATTTTATGTAAGGGTTTTGAGCATCTGCAGATTTTGGTATCTACAGGGGGTCCTGGAATCAATCCCCCCTGAATACTGAGGGAGGACTCTAGTTAAGTTGGGACAGGAGTCAACTTATATGCAGATTTTCAACTGCATGTGGCAGGGGAGGATTTGTTACACCACCGACTCCTGTGTTCAAGGATCAGCTGTATACCTGCAAAGACCCTATTTTTAAATAAGGTCACACATTCTGGGGTTCCAGGTAGACATGAATTTTGGGGGTACACTATTCAACCCATTACAAACTCTGAACTATGTTCTTGGGGTTTAAGATTGCATTGTGGAATAGAAGTGGTAGAGTTGACTAGACAGAAAGTGGAGAAAAGACCAGGAGGCAGGTCTTCAGAAATGGTGGGATGGGTAGAAGCTTAGGAGTTTGAAACAACTTTCTTTTAAATGAAGTGTAAATTGTCTTTGCAATCAAGGTACCAATGACTCTAGTTTAGGAATGGGGAAGGAGGTCTCTGGCCTTTGCTCTGTTCCCTTCTCGATATAATTCTTCAGTTCTCTTTTCCTGATTTAAGAAACAGAGCTTCAAACAACTGACCAACCTCTCCC
This sequence comes from Tadarida brasiliensis, assembly GCA_030848825.1. NCBI lineage: Eukaryota > Metazoa > Chordata > Mammalia > Chiroptera > Molossidae > Tadarida > Tadarida brasiliensis. The sequence continues at coordinate 28,599,472 of CM061263.1, forward strand.
CATCTCCCAACTACAAACAAACACACCTGACTTTTAAGACTTAAAGGGCGTATCTCAGTAGTCATGTAATGCTGGCCTGGGGAAAAATTTCTCCTTATTTCTCGTCTGAATCATAAAGCCATTTTATATGGACCCACTGTGTCATGGCTTCAGGATCCTAGCTGGCCCGGTTTTCCCTCTCCGTACAGAGCTCACGTGAGATGAGGAAAACACTTCTACCTTATGAAGGGGTCCTGGGATCCCAGTGGTAGGGTTTCAGTTGGATAGCTATTCCAGGCTTAGAGCAGGCCCAGAATTCCAGGCGCTCTGGAATTTAAGGGCACCCTGAGGGGATTCTAGTCGTTGCCAGAGGGGGTCTAGACAAACTAGATCATGCTTTCTCAGTCCCTAAACATGTAACGAATATGCTAGAACTTGGCTGACTCTATCAAGATACCTGGCTTACGGCAGGAGTGATTTCCAGGTAGCTTCTCACCTACAGATATTTTAAAAAATCTAAATCAGAGACTGTCTTCTCCAGGTCCCTCAAAGGCCTGGGAAATGGGACCAGAAAGAACACAGGCTGTGGTATTGGTTACAGAAAAGGAAGGCATCCAAAGTTTTAAAAGCAGGTAACAAAATAACATCAAGAAAGTACGTTCCAAAGAACAAACACACACACAGGTACGTTCTGAAGAGTTGAATACAAAATCAGAGAATATACAAGAAGTTTCAATCCACATAGTTCTTCAGGTGATATCAAGCCTTAGTGCAGATAATAAATCAGGGTGTGAGTCACCTCTCTTTGGCTGGAATGACAAGAGACCCAGACCCTGGTACTAGAGATTCAAGGGTTACACACACCCACATTCCTTTTCATGCCTCACCTGTCCCAGGTATGCAGTAAAGTTCCAGCTAAAAATAGCTGTAGAAACTTGAACTCTGGGAAATAGCGTTGACCAGTCTCGCCTAGAGTCAAGAACTGATGTGTGCCAAGTGGAAGAGAGACAGGAAGAAAATGGGCTCATTAGAGACCATGTAATCTCTGATGTGATCCCCGATGTCTGCTCATATTGAAGTTTTGATCTGCTCGCAGCCATCCATCCACCTGATACCTTCAGAAAGTATTTCCCTTCATTAACCTCGAGGCCACCTGGGGCCTGGAAGAAACCAGGGGGATGGGGCAATGCGACCAAGTGTGGTGAAAGTGTGTTGTTCCCGGTCACTCTTGCTATGTGATCTTGTGAGAGATACTGAACCTCGATTTCTCTCAGTTGCTAATATGGATTAAGAGCATCGCCCTGGCTGGTTTGGCTCAGCGGTTAGAGAGTCAGCCCGTGGACCAATGAGTCATGGGTTCGATTCTGGCCAAGGACACATACCTCGGTTGCGGTTTGTCCCCGGCCCTGGTCAGGGTCCTGGGGGAGGCAACTTGTTGATGTGTCCCCCTTGGGTTGATGTCTCTCTCCACACACCCCCCCCCAACACACACACTCTATCTGAAGATAAATGGAAAAATATCCTCCGGTGAGGATTTAAAAAAAAAAAAGAGCATCTATCCTGTGTGACTCAGTCTTGAACATCGTTTTATTTTATTTTAAAATTCTGTTCCCTCCCAGTGTCTGCTGTATCCTAGCCACTGTGCCAGGCACTAGGAAGACTATGTGGAAGAAAGTCAGATGCTATCTTTGCTGAACTGTCTTAGCTGAGCTCAACCTTAGCACTGTGTTGTGACTGTGCTTGCCTAGTCATGGGTGCAACTTGACCATCTTGCAGGGCCCACCACACAGTGGATGTTCAATATCTGTCCTTCTTAAAACATACTGTGTGGCCGCAGCTTCACGTGTGTTGTGTCTAAATCCTCGAACAATCCTAAAAGGTGGATTTCATTGTTCCCATTATGAGCTGTGGAACCAGACGGTCCTATCTGCTCATGAGTTGTGAGACCTTGGGCCAGTTATTCAGCCTTTCCCCGTTTCAGTCTCCTTATCTGAAGAGCCACAGACCTACGGGCTGTGAGGGTCAAACAAACTATACTGTGGCTCACCAGAATGATTGTGTGTTAGCCATTATAGTTATCACTGTTATTCCTGTTATTACAGAGCTTAAGTAGCTTGCCCGGGTGGTATAGCTGATAAGGGGATAAATAAAAAATTGAAGCCTCTACTCTATATTATACACTGTGTTTAAATGTGTATAATTCATGTTATTCATTCAATAAATGCTTATTGAATGAATGATTGCACCATTATTTATAATATGTATTTTTTCCTTTGGAAAAATGTCTTTTACATACTAAATATTACACAAATGAGCTTTCAGACTCCACCGTATTTGCGAATCAGGAAGAGCCAGGTGAGAATGTATTTTCACTTCTACCAGTAGATGGCAGAAGGAAGAAAATATACCCCTGAATGGGATAGTTTTCCCTCAGCAGAGTGGTTGACAGTGAGCAGTGACCACAACGCAGCGGCTCATTCAAAGGCCTCGCTGTGCAATGTTTGGCCCACAGTGACGGAGGGATGGGGATCAGGGCGGGTATGAGAACTACCTGGAGGTGTTTGGAGGGTGTCAGCCTTCAAGAAGATCTGTTGGGTTGACCCAGAAGATGGGGACTGGGAGACCAAAGTAAACTGAAGTTCAGGTGTAGTAAGAACAAGCTGCATTCCAATGCATTCTCTTCTTCATGGTCCCAGTCTGCATGTCCTGTCTTTCTGCTTACAAGCAGCTTTGTTCTTTTCAAAAGTCTGCCCTTTCCTTCTGGAGTTTTGATTAAGTCGCTGCCCTCTGTTTGGGTCCTCCCCCAGCCCCCACCCCAGCCTGTAAGCTAGGAGTACTGTTACTGCCTACCCCAGTACATGTTTGTGTTTATGAACGTAAATTCTCTGAGCCATTAATTCCCTTTCACTGTATCTCTCTCCATCGAGCAAGCTTTGTCCGCAGCCCTCCGTCAAATAAGCTTGGTGCTGGTCAGCTGGTGAGCCATTCATGTGTTCACTGTCTTAGATGTGTCTTTCAGCTGCAAGTGATGATTGTCCCTCTGGTTCCAAAAGAGCAGTAGCAGCAATCACGTGTGGTGGTCAGAAACACTGGGCTAACTCTGATCTCTGTGCTGGCTCTCTTCTCCCAGCATCCTTCTGGGAGAGGCATCTACCCCGCTCAGTACCTGACCTCTTGGAAACTCTAACCAGCAGTTCTCAACCTGTGGGTCGCGACCCCTTTGGGGGTCGAACGACCCTTTCACAGGGGTCACCTAAGACCATTGGAAAACACATATTTCCGATGGTCTTAGGAACCGAGACACCGCTCCTCTATCCGTCTCCAGGCGGGTCTGCCCACACACAACATGAGGAACTGTGTTACAGGGTCGCAGCATTAGGAAGGTCGAGAACCACTGCGAGTCTAACCCAAGCTATGGAATCCAGTGCCGACTTCCAACCAACATCCTTTGTTGTGTTTTCTGGGTGGGTCAAGGGAGTAGGGACCATGAGGAGGTTTCTTATCATATATTTGTCTTTGTATATTTGTGATGGTTTGTTTGTGATTCTTTACAATAAGGCTGTGGAGAGCTTGCTGTGCAATAGGCATTTGTTAGGTGCTGGCCATATGTTATTTCATCTCCAGGAGATAATGAGTCCTTTCTTGAGGAAATATTGAAAAGCTTGTTTGTGAAGTTTTAAAACCACAACCCGGTCATTCCTTATTCTGCATCTTCTATGATTTCCTAAATTCATCCAAGGGTATTCAGGAATTCTGCAGGGTGAACTCATGCTAACAAAATGAAGTAGAGACACGGTCACATCATGGTTACTCTATGGCTCCTGTTTTCATTTCACTGATTTTGGTGAAATTCACAGGGCTGGCGTGAGGAGGAAGGGAAAAGACTCCCTGCTTCACCATAGTTTTATATTGCCACCAAGTCTCTGGAAAATGCATACGTTTGGCATTTGGACTCTACCATAATGTCCATGTGAAACCTCATACAAAAGCCAGATTTTAGAGAGGACCTTGGTGAGCAACCAGATTCTTCATGGTACCTTTGAGGATACGACGGTACTATGCATATGTTTATCGGTTTGTGTGTGCTTTGCCACGTGTAGGTTTGTGTATGTTTTATAATGTGTTCTCACGGTTATAGCTCTTTAAAGAGATACCCGAAAGTAGATTCCTTCTATCCTTCAAAAAAGTTCTGGTGGAATTTTGTTTACAATACCTGCCTGAGGAAAAGATGCTTGCTTTTCAGAACTAACATCTTAGAGACTGAAATCTCCTTTCTGAGAATAGTGGTGGAAGATTTTGGGGGACAAAAATGTGTTTTAGGTAACCCTGGTTAGCCTAACTAGTTTCCTTAGTAAATGCCAGTATTGTCCCTAACCAGGTTCTAGGTGCTATCTCAGAAGGCGTGTGGGTAAGTCACATTTCATGCCACACTTCTTCAGCATCTTTCTCCAGGTGAACTCCAGTTCACGTGTGATCAGCAGTGGGAGCCTGGAAGGGGGCAGAAAGCCCCACAAGGACAAGATTCAGGCTAGGAGGTTACGTGGGAACGAGAGAAGAGGAACCCACCTGTGTGTGGATCACCTGGGAGGGTGCAGGGAGAGAGGAAAGGAGGGAGAGAAGTGTGTCATGTAAGATTATAGCCTGTACATAGACTTCAGAGTTTTATGGCATCCTGCAGCATACAGTCATTTCCTGCCCCTTCGCTCTCTAGACTCCCTGAGTCACTCGCTGGCCAGTGGTTTGCAACTGTTCCCTGTGGCCTAGGAGGTTTCCACAGTGGGACAGTCTTTCCAGGGGAGTGTGTGACAGTTTGTTGGGGTGTGGGAAGAAGATAAAGAACTTCTATTTATACTTTCTAATTTCTGTTTTTGTATACGTTTTATAATGTACGTAAGCATTGTAACAATTTAAATACATACACATATGGAAGTATGTTAAAAATGTTGTGTTAGGGTGCACTATGAGAAAGTTTGAGACCGAAGCCCTAGGAAATTATTCTGACAGTTCTTTTTAAATTTTATTTATTTTAACTTATCTTTATTGTTGAATGTATTACAGATGTTCCTCCTTTTTCCCCTATTGACCCCCTCCTCCCTGCTCCCGTTCCCCCCTCCTGCCTTTCCCCACACTGTTGTCTGTGTCCATTGGTTAGGCATATATGCATATAAGTTCTTTGGTTTATTTCTTCCCACTCCCCAACCCCCCTTCCCTTTGAGGTTTGTCAGTCTAACAACCAATTTGTACTTCTTAATCCCTTTACCTTTTTCACCCGTTCCCCCAACCCCCCTCCCATCTGGCAACCAACAAAAGGTTCTCTGTATTTATGAGAATGTTTCTATTCTGCTTGTTCATTTTGTTTGTAGATTCAATTGTCGATAGATATGTATTTATTGCCATTTTGTTTGTTCATATCTTTTATCTTTTTCTTCAAGAAGATCCTTCAACACTTCATATAATAATGGTTTGGTGGTGATGAACTCCTTTAGCTTTTCCTTGTCTGGGAAACTCTTTATATGGCCATCGATTCTAAATGACAGCTTTGCAGGATAGAGTAATCTTGGTTGTAGGTTCTTACTTTTCATCACTCTGAAAATTTCTTGCCACTCCCTTCTGGCCTGCAAAGTTTCTTTTGAGAAATCAGCTGACAGTCATATGGGAACTCCCTCGTAGGTAACTAACTGCTTTTCTCTTGCTGCTTTTAAGATTCTCTCCTTGTCTTGAACCTTTTGCATTTTGATGAGGATGTGTCTTGGTGTGGGCCTCTTGGGGTTCATCTTTTTGGGACTCTCTGTGCTTCCTGGACTTGTATGTCTGTTTCCTTCACCAAGTTAGGGAAGTTTTCTGTCATTATTGTTTCAAATAGGTTTTCAATTTCTCATTCTCTCTCTTCTCCTTCTGGTACCCCCATGCGAATGTTGGTATGCTTGAAGTTGTCCCAGAGGCTCCTTACACTATCCTCATTTTTTTGGATTCTTTTTTCTTTTTGCTGTTCTGATTGGGTGTTCTTTGCTTTCTTAGATTCCAAATCGATGGTTTGCTTCTTGGCTTTACCTACTTTACTATTGAATCTGTGTAAATTATTCTTTATTTCAGTTAGTGCCTTCTTGATTTCTGACTGTGCATCCATCATTTCTGACTGGTCCTTTTTTATGCTCCTGAGGCCCTCACTAAGTTCACTGAAGTTCTCACTAAGTTCATTGAGCATCCTTATAACCAGTGTTTTGAACTCTGCATCTGTTAGGTTGCTTATCTCCATTTTGCTTAGTTCGTTTCCTGGAGTTTTGTTCTGTTCTTTCATTTGGGACCTGTTTCTTTGTCTCCTCATTTTGGCTGTGTTTGTTTCTATGTATTAGGTAGAGTTGCTATGTCTCCTGCGTTTCCTAGGGTGGCCTGTTGTAGTAAGTGTCCTGTAGGGTCCAGTTGCACAGCTTCCCTGATCTCCCAGCTGGGCCCTTGAGGTGCACCCCTCGTGTGGACTTTACACCCTTCTGTTGTAATTGAGTCTTGATTGCTGTTGACACATCAATGAGAGGGTATTACTCAGGCTGATCAGCTGCAAGGACTGGCTGTGCCCACTATCCACCAACCTCTGGCTACCTTGGAGGATCAGCTGTGCAGGGGCCCACCACACAGAGCAAGACTTACTTCAGCAAGCCTCTGGTACCGAGTCCATTCCTTGAGTGTGTCACTTGTGGAGGTGGTTGGATGGTGGTGTTTCACAGTGTTCTGAAGCTGTCCACTAGGTGTGCTGGCTCTGGGGCCAGGTCAGCCTCTGCCTGTGTTCTACCCAGGGCCACCAGGCATAAGCTACAAAGTGATCTGCAGATGGCTGCTTCTTGTGCTGGGCTTGGAGGTGCCCAGAAAAAGCCAACTTGTGAACCAAGGCTGGCTGCTTCTAGTGCCAGGCCTGGGGCCACTTAACAAGAAGTATGGGACTAGCTGAGACCAGATGTTGCTTGTTTGAAAGAATTTAGGAAAAGCTGAAGCAGGATCCAAGACAGGCCAATCCTATGGTCAAGCAACTGGCAACAGCTTGGGTGGGCCTGGAAGTTGGGTGGGGCGGGGCCTCAGGGAATCACCAGGGCGGGGCCAACAGTGTGAGCCAGGTTGCTGGAGTCCCAGATATGGTGGCGTCTGCCGGCCCAGGGAAGGGCTCACCAAAGGAACAAAGGCCTCTGACAGCACGTCTGTCCAGGAGAAAGCTGCCTCTCCAGCCCTCACCCCAATGCCAAACAACTCAGTTCTTCCCCGTATGACTCTGGTGCCTTTCAAGCTGCCTCCCCCACGCTGGAGCCTGGAGGGTGCGAGTCCGAGTAAGTCCATGTGCGGGCCCTTAAAGAGGAGCTGCGGGGGCTCCAGTTGCCTCAGCCTCAGTTCCCGCTGGTTTTCACGGCGAGAAGTTATGGGGACTTCTCTCCTGGCACTGGAACCCTGAGCTGGGCGCCTGGTGTGGGACCGGGACCCCTCAGTCCTCAGGGAGGACCTTCCCAGCCGAGGTGTCCTCCTGATTTTTATCCGCCACACGTGGGTGTGGGACCAGCCCGTCTCGCCTCCGCCCCTCCTACCAGTCTCCATGCAGCTTCTTCTTTAATTTCGTAGTTGTAGGACTTCCATTCAGCTCGATTTCAGGCAGTTTTGAATTATGGTTGTTCTGTAGTTTAGTTGTAACTTTGATGTGGTTGTGGGAGGACGCGATACCGCGTTTACCTACGCCGCCATCTTGACCGGAAGTGTCAGCAGTTCTTTAAAAGAATTCTTTTGTTCATTCTGAAATTAATTTTTATTTTTTTATTTTTTATTTATTTATTTATTTATTTATTTTTTTCACTGGCCAATAGATTGTGATTGTTTTAATTCTCTCACTAGATGAGATTCTCGCTGTCATCTTTAGGCAGGAAACTGTAACTCCAGCAGCCGGCAATACAGAACGCCTGTCACAGCCCAGTTTCCATTCCATCAGTCAAGTGTTTCTAGCTGTCTCAGTCGGGACAGATGCATTTACATGACTGGCTGTGCTTGCGCCTTCTTTGCGAGCAGCTTTAGATCTGCTATGCACTTGGCAATTGTCTCCTTTTCCTGCTGTGCAGAGATGCTCTGCACCACGTGCTTCTCCACCCATTTCACCATGTGCTCTTGCTCCTTCCAACGCATCATGTTCTGCACAGAGATATGATAGTCCAGGCGATTCTTTACCTCCTTGTATACTCTATGCAGCCATTCCCGGTAAGTAACCTCCAAGGCCATAGCAATGTTATTCCTCTGGACATCAAAAAGGTAGTGGCACTTTTGAACCAGTGCCTGCTGGGACTTCTCGAGATCAATTACATCCTGGATGTTTTTGATGGAAGCCTGTTTCGCTTCTTCTAGTTGGGCAATTTTTTGCTCATTGAGTTTATCAGCAAATTCCCCAATAGAGGCACCATATTTTTTAACTACATAGACAAGCAACCCTATTGTTGATATGGCAGAGATGGTCTCTGGAGTAACCACATATATTTCTTTGGATAGACAATATAGGATAAGCCCAGTTCCGAGCACATAGGGTCCTGTTACACCAGTTTTAGGATAAAGAAACTGGAAGAATTCCTCAGGGATCAGCCCATGACGAACTTTTCCTCCATATTCAGGAAGAGGTGGTACAGGTGCAAGACTTGGCTGCCCGGTGTGCAAGATCCTTGTTGCCTGCAATACCCCTGGGCCGAGGAGGGCTGCGTTCTTCAGAGAAGGGGCCGTTGCAGCGGCAGCAGAAAGTACCACCCGAGACAGCATGGTCAACGAGATTCTGCAGGGTGGTCCTGGCGTCCCAATGACCTGGACGAAGAAATCTGTCAGGGGCAGGGCAAGATGGTCGCTTGCAAGTCTCGCTGAAATTAATTTTTAAACAAAACTCTGATACAGGCTTTTAAAAAAGACTTTAGAGCAATTTTAGGGTCACAGAAAAATTGAGAGGATGGTACAGAGATTTTCCATATCACCCTGCCCCCACACATGCATAGTTTCCCCATCATCAACCTCTCCCCCCAGAGTGTACCTTTGTCACAATCACTGAACCTACAATGACACATCATTGTCACCCAAAGTCCACGGTCCATAATTTACCTTAGGGTTCTCTATTGATTTTGTGCATTCTATGGGTTTGGACAAATGTATGATGAGATGTAGCTACCATTATGGTATCATGCAGAGTATTTTCACTGCCATAAAATCTTTGTGCTCTGCCTATTCACCCCTCCCTGCACCGCCCAACTTGGCAACCACTGATACTTTTACTGTCTCCAAAGTCTTGCCTTTTCCAGAATGTCATATAGTTGAAATCCTACAATATTTACCCTGTTCATATTGGCTTTCACTTAATAATTTGCATTTAAGTTTCCTCCATGTCTTTCCAGGGCCTTTTAGCATTGAATAATATACCCATTGTCTGGATGTATCAGTTTACCTATTCACCTACTGTAGAACATCTTGGTTGCTTCAAGTTTTGGCAATTATAAATAAAGCTTCTGTAAACATCCATGTACCAGGTTTTCCCCCACCCCACTGTTATTAATGTGGTAAAATACTCATAACATAAAATTTACCATCTTAACCATTTTTAAGTGTACAGTTAGTTCAGTGGTATTAAATGCATTTTTGTTGTTCTGCAAACACTACCACCACCCACACCCACTCTCGTCTTGTAGAACTGAAACTCTCCCTTCCATTCTCCCCTCCCCCCAGCCCCGGCCATCTATCTGGCCATCACCATTATACTTTCTGTCTTACTGATTTTGACTAAGTACCTCATGTAAGTGAAATTTGACAGTATTTGCCTTTTATGACTGGCTTATTTCACTTAGCACAATGTCCTCAAGGTTCATCCATGTTGTAGCATATTGCAGAATTTCCTTTTTAAGGCTGGAGAATATTTCCTTGTATGTATAGACCACATTTTGCTTATCCATTACACTTGGGTTGCTTCCATGTTTTATCTCTTGTGAATAAGGCTGCTATGAACATGGGTGTTCAAATGATCTCTCTGACTCCCTGCTTTTAATTCTTTTGGGTATATACCCAAAAGTGGAATTGCTGGGTCATATGATAATTCTATTTTTAATTTTTTGAGAAAGCACCAAATGTTTCCATAACAGCTGTACCATATTGCTTTCTCACCAACAGTACACAAAGGTTCCAATTTCTCCACATCCTTGCCAGCACTTTTTTTTTTAATAGTAGCTATCCTAATGGATTTAAGGTGGCAACTCATTGTAGGCTTAGGCTGTTCTTTTTCTAGTTCCTTACTTAAGTTGTAAAGTTAGGGTGTTGATTTGAGATCTTGTTTTTTTATTTTTTCCTGCTCCATCACTTTTTAAATTATTTTTAAAGAAAGGCACATTTTATTTATTTATTTTTAATCCTCACCTGAGGATATTTTTCTATTTATCTTCAGATAGAGAGGGAGGGAGGGAGAGAGAGGGAGAAAGAGGGAGAGAGAGAGAAATATTGACGGGTTGCCTCTTGCCAGGGCTGGGATGAACCGCAACTGAGGTATGTGCCCTTGATTGGAATCGAACCTGAGACTCATTGGTCTGTGGGCTGACGCTCTAATCGCTGAGCCAAACCAGCCAGAGCACCATCACTTTTTAAAAAAACATTTTTTAAAATTGATTTTTTAGAGAGAGAGAAAGGGAGAAGGAGAGAGAGAGAGAAACAGTGATCAGCTGCCTCCTGTTCGCCCCCTACTGGGGATCGGGCCTGAAACCCAGGCATGTGCCCTGACTGGGAAAACCTGCAACCTCTTGGCTCATGGGACAACACCCAACCAACTGAGCCGCACCAACCAGGGCCCTTCTCCATCACTTTTAATATATATATATTTTTTTCTTTTTAATATTTTATTCTTTATTGCTTTTAGAGGGAGAGGGAGAGAGAGATAGAAACATCGATGAGAGAGAACATCGATTGGCTGCCTCCTGCATGCCCCCCACTAGGGATTGGGCCCACAGCCTGGGTATGTGCCCTGACTGGGAATCGAACCGGTGACCTCTTGGTGCATGGGTCGACGCTCAACCACTGAGCCACACCGGCCGGGCCATATTTTTATATTTAAAGTGGATATTACTGCCCAACTGGTGTGGCTCAGTGAATTGAGCATCGTCCTATGGACTGAGAGGTCCCAGTTCAATTCCTGTCAGGGCACATGCCCTGGTTGCAGGCTCCATCCCCAGTAGGGGGCATGCAGGAGGCAGGCGATTGATGGTTCTCTCTCACATGGATGTTTCTATCTCTCTCTCCCTTCCTCTTTCTCTAAAAAAAGCAATAAAAACATTAAAAAAAATAGACAAATATTACTAGGTTTTGTTTACTCTGACAGTTTCTGTCTTTTTAAATTTTTTTTCTTTTTTTTTTTTTTTCTTTTTGGTATGTGCCCCTAGCGGGAACTGAACCCGGGACTCTCTGGTCCACAGGCCGACGCTTCAACCGCTGAGCCAAACCGGCCAGGGCAAAATTTTTTTTTCTTTATTGATTTTACAGAAAGAGGAAGGGAGAGGGAGAGATTGAAACATCAATGAGAGAGAACATTGATTGGCCGCCTCCTGCATGCCCCCCACTGGGGATTTGGCCCACAACCTGGGCTTGTGCCCTGACTGGGAATTGAACCGGCGACCTGTTGGTGCATGGGTTGATGCTCAACCACTGAGCCACACCAGCCGGGCAGTTTCTGTCTTTTTAAAAAAAATTTTTTTTCTTTATTGATTTTTAGAGAGAGAGAAAGGGCAATTTCTGTCTTTTAATTGGCATGTTTAGACCATTTGCATTTAAAGTGATTATTGCCCTGGCCGGTTTGGCTCAGCGGTTAGAGCGTCAGCCTGTGGTCCGGAGAGACCCGGGTTCGGTTCCCGCTAAGGGCATGTACCTCGGTTGCAGTTTGTCCCCGGCCCTGGTTGGTCGTGCGGGAGGCAGCCACTTGATGTGTCCCTTTCACGTCGATGTTTCTCTCTCTCTTCCTCTCTGTCCCTCCTACTCTGTCTGAACAAAAAAAAAAAAAAAAAAAAAAAATGTCCTCAAAAAAAAAAATAAAAAATAAAGTGATTATTAATGCCCTGGCTGGTTTGGCTCAGCGGTTAGAGCGTTGGCCTGCAGACCAAAGAGTCCTGGGTTCGATTCTGTCCAAGGGCACGTACCTCGGTTGTGGTTTGTCCCCGGCTCTGGTTGGGGTTGTGTGGGTGGTAACCAATTGATGCATCTCTCTCACATTGATGTTTCCCTCTCTCTCTCTCTCTCTCTCCCTCCCCACTCTGTCTGAAGATAAATATAAAAATATCCTCGGGTGAGGATTAAAATAAATAAACAAATAAAAACAAAGTGATTATTAATATAGTTGGGTGAATATCTATCATTTATAACTTTTCTGATCATTGCATTTGTTCTTTGTTCCTATTTTTATCTTCCCCTCTTTGACTCTTTAAAAAAAAAATGTATTTATAGTTACAAAATTTCCCCCATAACACCATTTTCTCTGTACCCCATAAGTTTTGGAAAACCGTGTTTTCATTTTCATTCATCTCTAAGTATTTTCTAATTTCCCTTATGAATTCTTTGATTCATTGGTTGTTGAAAAAAATGTTGTTTAGTTTCTACAATTTTGTGAATTTTCCAATTTTTCTTTTGTTATTGATTTCTAACTTCATCCAGTTGTGGTCAGAGATCATACTTTGTATGATATCTATTTTTTTTTTTTATCCTCACCCAAGGACATTTTTGCACTCATCTTCAGACAGAGCGGAAGGGAGAGGGGGGGAAGAGAGAGAGAGAAACATCGATGCCAAAGAGACACATCGAGTGGTTGCCTCCCACACGACCCCAACCCGGGCCGGGGACAAACTGCAACTGAGGTACGTGCCCTCAGTGGGAACCAAACCTGGGACTCTGGTCCACGGGCCAACGCTCTAACTGCTGAGCCAAACCGGTAAATGTATTCACATTGTTCAAAACTATTATATCTATTTTTAAAATCTATTGAGAGTTAATCTATTGAGACCTGTCCTGGCAAGGAGACTAAATTGGAACTGATTAATTGTTTCTCCTAAGAGACCATAGGATTAATTCCATTATTCCTTATAGTTTTGTTTACTTTAGTCACTACTGAAGTCCAAGCAAGGTTTGGAACAGTATGGTATGCTATCATTGTTTTACCATCTATATTAAATATATATATTCATTATATATAATATGTGTATTAATATATATTTTCAACAAATATATCTCGATGCATACACAAGAAATAAGTAACACTGGTACCTCCAGGGAGGGAAGCCAACTATTTGGGGGTTGCTGAGGAAGGGAAATTCTTCATCATATATACCCTTAAGTAACTTTTGAGTTTTGAACAATGTGAATACATTTACCTATCAAAAACAAAAATAAATAACATGTAAATATGTTGAATAAATATCCTCAGTTAGCTAGGCACTGTGGAGTATGTAAGGAAACAGATGGCTAATCACAGTGTCTGCTCAGGGGAATTCCAGCCTAGTGGGGGTGAAAGGGAAATGTGCAGTTGCTCTCATGTGATTGATGCCGTGATAATTGCTATATCAAAGACATGAAAAACTATAGATGCCAATGTCTCACAAATGGCTTATTGTTTACTTATATGATTCATTTCCTAATGGTTTGGGACATTTAATTTTTGTTGATTAGCAGATTCAGGATTCTAGGCTGACTTTGGCTCTGTTCAGACATCCCCTTCCTTCTCCTCACCTGCCATTCTACCTCACCCTTATGTAACCCTCTGGGCTGGGGATAATTCAGAATTTTAAAACATTTATTTTAGAGAGAGAGAGAGAAACACTGATGTGAGAGAGAAACATCAACCGCTGCCTCCTGCATGCCCCCCACTGGGGATGGAGCCCACAACCCAGGCATATGCCCTGACCAGAATCGAACCGGTAACCTGTTGGTGCATGGGATGGTGCCCAACCAACTGAGCTACACTGTCCAGGGCCAGACTTTTTAAAATTAAAAATATGTTTAGCAGCTTATTGAGGTATCATTTATGTAGCCAAAAATTCACCCATTTTAAGTGTGGAGTTTGATGAATTTTAACAGATTTATGCAACCATCACCATAATCCAGTTTTAGAACACTTCCATTACCCAAAAGGTTTCCTTGTGTCCATTTGCTTTCTGTTCCTATTATTTAATTCTGGTCATCCTAGAGGCGGCATCTTCTTTTGCCACACCTTGTAAATCAGACAGGTTTGGTGGGTGTGGACCTGAACCTGAGACTACCACCATGTTAAATGGTGCGTGGTGACCCTCCCACTTTCCTTTGGAAGAATTCCCTAAGCCGATGCTAACAATCCTCATTCATTTCTTCCTCCTCCTCTGTGAGTTCCACTTGGAGTGGTTTGGCTCGCTTTCCTTTTTACCCCGATTTGGGTAAAGTACTAAGGCATGCAATGAGGATCTCTCCTGCAAGTTAGAAGCCAAAACAAATTCAGTGATGCCACACTGAGGTTTTCTAATTTAACTTTTATCAGATGCCAAATTGCACAAAGGACCGTACAAAGCACTGCATTAAACTGAGTCGCCAGCTGCAGCTGTGCGGTGGAGTTCGGAGGCCAGGAGCCCAGGAGCCCAGGAGCCCAGGAAGGTACCGCACTGTCTGACGCATCCCAACGCTGAGAGGAGGCTGATGTGGAGAACCGCCACAGCGCCCTTCTGCACGGTGGAAGGGTACATTTCTGATGACAGCCCTTTCATTTTTCACCTCTGGTTTTTTAAATCAGGAAACAGCGAATGAGAATTCAGCTGATTTGCTTTAAACCTCTGGCTAGGAGGGGCAGGACACAGCCTGGCCTGCCTGGGCAGTGCCCTGCTCCCTGTGGCAGGGAGACCGTGAAGGAATGGGGAAGGCTAAGGGACATCCGGCTCAGACCCAAGGGTGGTGGTAGAAACCACATGTTTTCTACATGACTTCGATGGCATGACTCTGCTGTGTGTGGGCTATGTCACTCTGGGTGTTTAAGCTCTCTGCACCTTTACCTGTCCTTATTGCAGAGGAGGCAGATAACGTCAGTCCAAGTAGATATTTGTCACTCATTCAGGTCTCTTTCTAGAGTTCCCCACTTGGTGAAGCAACCCTTGTCAACCCCCAGAAAGACAAACCAACAACCAACCCACTCACCTATCTACCCTTTAGTGTCTTCTCATTCCTCTTTGGAGAAAGGAAAGATGTAGCCACTTGGCATGGCCTACAGGGCTCTGCATGGCACTATTAGCTTCTTCAGCAAGTCTGCTACTTGTCCTCCCTCCCCCACTGGCCTTTTTTCAGTCCCTGAGCTCCTGCCTGCCACAGGGCCTTTGTACATACTGATTTCTCTGCCTGCTCTCCCTTCTGCCCTCTTCACCTATGCAAGCCGACGTCTTTGCCTATATGCCATCCCACCCTGGTACTGCGGTGACCACTCTTTCTATGCATTTAATCTGCTAAACCTACTAAAGGTAGATCCGCTTCCTGATTGAGAGGGGCTGTCAGCGTATTTCAAGCCAGGATGTGGAAGACAGTTGTGGGCTGCCTTAGGCTCTTGCAGGTGAACTCAAATATCCTTCCACACATCCTGGCCCCAAAAGGGCCTACTCATGATCATCCACCCCTCACCTTCCCATTGTGCAAGCCATGGGGTTAATCCCTGCAGAATAGCCCGACTGTCAGTGCAAAGGGTCAACAGTCAGGGCTCATGAGTGATCACCAGCCAAACCGCTCTGAGTTCATTCAGCCCACGGTTCATTCCTTCGTGACAGGCTCTACTTGGGGGAGCCCTGTGCACACTGCTAGGAGCTGTTGCTCTATCGGGTATATTGGGTTTCTGTCCCCTTCCAGAACTGGGACCAAAATCCTAGGGGCACTCTCTCCTTTTTCATCTCTGCCACAGTGCCTGACCCACACCGTCCTGAGTCACAGACACAACTAACTCAAATGGTAGCCCTGCTTGGGAGATGCCCAGAGCTTTAATCTGCTTCACTAGTATTTTTGTCTTCTTAAAGGCAGCTTGCTGCTCTGCTCGCCAGTCCCACACAGTGCCCTTTCTTTGCCCGAGGGCATAAAGGACAGAGGCACTGTGCTGGGTGGGGAATAAAAATCCTCCCCACCCTCCAAATCTCTACAAACGTTTGTGCTTCCTTTACATTCTTGTGCTTGGATAGGCTTGCATCTTACCATCAGCTTCTGGGACAACATGCGTCTTATCTGACCAAATGACTCCCTAAACCTAATGGCAGTGCCTGGACCTTGAATTTTCTGTGGGTCCCACTCCTATTTTCTCCCTCGCTGATGTTCCAGCAAAGGCTGCAGAGTGTCTTGAGACAGGGGCAAGACTTCACATGTTAACATATGTCATCAATGCAAGGGGCTCATTTTCCTGACGTGGAGAACAGAACCATCCCATGACATGTTGTGGGGCTGCGCAGGTAGCTCTGGGGAAGCGCTTGAAAAGCTCCTTGCTGCTTCTCCCACGTGAAGGCAAATTGATCTTATCAGAAACCTGTACTTGTCAGTCATTCCACGAATCTCCTTGAAGGTGAGGCACCTTGGTAGAAACACTTTTGTAAAAGCATCAGAGTAAAATAATAACTCTGTAAATGACAACAGGCTTAAAAATGGCCATAGTTAAAGATCTGGTGAGAGTTCACACACACACACACACACACACACACACACACACACACACACAATATGCAACAATTGACTTAGGTATCCATTCTGATCTTAGGCAGCTTGACCACACAAGATTCTTTACTCAAGATCCCTCTTCCACACCTTCTGCAACCTCCACAAATCTGCAGCTTTCATGTATGTTCTGCTTTTGTCCTATCTTTCCTTCCTTATTTTGAAACAATCATTTTACTTTAGGACAAAATTACCCTTTTTTCCCTTTTATCAAAAGAACAAAACAAAAACAGTTATTTATATTTTTACTTATGTCAACATAAGAAACATCCAGACCTGCAGAGAATTTTTGTAAGAGTTTATCTGAGCTAAACTGAAGACCTATGCCGGAAACAAGATCTCAGATGCTTCACAGAACAGATATTACAACCTTTTTTGTGCTTTTGAAATTAAGGAGGGGACTAAAACCAAGGTTATTGGATTACAGGATAGCTAACAAGATTATGTGCTCTCTTGAGGGTGGTTACCCTTATTTCAAAGGTGTGTTAACCTAGATACACAGAAACAATGGACAGGGCTTGCTTAAGGCAAAGATAAACCTTTTACTAAAGAAGTTATTTGCCTGGGGCGTGACTACCCACCAGGACCTGCCCAGTTAGGATATATGATCAGATCACTCTGTGAGATTACTTTCCATAGAACTCCTTTTTCCTCCATACTTTTCCTCGACAAAATTGCATCTGTTTTTTTTCATACCTTCTTTTACTGAAAATGTACATCCTACTTTCTATATATAGGGTGGAACAAAAGTAGGTTTACAGTTGTTCATGTGGAAAATAATACAATAGCCCAGCTGTTGTGGCTCAGTGGTTGAGCGTCAACTCATGCACCAAGAGGTCACCAGTTCAATTCCTGGTCAGGGCACATGCCCAGGCTGTGGGCCAAATCCCCAGTGGGGTGCGTGCAGGAGGCGGCCAATCGATGTTCTCTCTCATTGATGTTTCTATCTCTCTCTCCCTCTCCCTTCCTCTCTCTTTAAAATCAATAAAGAAAAAAATTACAAAAAAAGAAAATAATACAATATTTAATAAGTAATAATACAAGAATAAACTGTGTCTCACAACTGTAAATCTATTTTCCCCCCATCTTGTATAGTCCTTTTGTTTTTTGGTGCATCCTTATTATTTTTAGTAGTTTTGTAGAAAAACAAAACAAAACACCTTAGCTCTTTTACAAATCAGTTTAGACAAGTGAACAGTCTACAGCAATATGCATTTTTAAAGGCTTTTTTTTTTTTTTTCCTTTAGTCTCTGTGGGCAGTGTTTGTTTAGCTCCTGGGTGTTTACATTTCAAGGGTATGATAAGATTCAAAACTTTAAGATAAAGAAAGAATGTAAACTTTCTCCAAGGTGTTTGGAGTAATTGCTGTTTAAAATTGTCCTTTGTATTGGTATCTGACTGCATGGGGCACTTAGTCTGTTTCACTTTCAATCACCATACCAGCCTCCCCTTCACTCTCCTCAATTTCCCAAGGATTCCACCCCTGAGCCTCCCAATCAGGCTCTGTCACAGGCAGTAGACTACCCCCCCCAATTGATTTTATAGAGAGAAAGGGAGAGAGGGAGAGCGAGAGAAACATCGATTGGCTGCCTCCCACAGGCACCCCGATCAGGGATCGAACCCGAAACCTGGTTATGTGACTTGATGGGGAATCAAACCCACTGCTCTTACGTGCACAGAATGATGCTCCAAACAACTGAGCCACACCGGCCAGGGCACAGGCTATATACCTCAACCCACAGCAGCTTGTGTGGATTTAGCTTTATTATCCTGTTCTCCCACCTCATCTGCCAGCCCTGCACACCCTTCTCTAACCTCAGCTCTCTTCCTACTTTCTAACTCGAGTTTCAGCCTCCAGCTGGGCGTTGTGACCAGCTGATCTGCCCCCAGTAGCGGCCAGCCCACTGCACAGCCACTCGCTTCCCTTCTTTGCCACAGTGTGTTATGTGCAGTGCTTCAAACAAGCCCATTAAATCGGCTGACATTTTCAAGGGGTCCCCAGGCTCAGGCGACAGTCCATACACATCTGACATACTGGCCACCCCTCCCCATGTAGGCATAGTGGCCACTTGGGGATTTCCCCCAGGATGTCTTTTTCCCAAGACCCATTTGGTCTCCTGGATGACTCGTCAATTGTTAGGTCAGAACCTTCTCGGGAAATTCCCAGGTGTAATCTGTAACTGGCCCCTATGCATGGACTGCAAGGAGAGACAGAAGAAAGAGGCAGACCACTCCAGATTGGCGGGTGGCAGGTTTAATAAGCAATGGAACTTATTTTCCAGCTCTCTTGGGCTGGGGCAAGATGAGTAGTTTCCCCCGCCTGCCTGTCAAAATTTGAAAGTTTATATGGAGGCCCTAACTGGGTTCAGTCATGTACCCGGGGGGCTTTATCTGGGGCTAGTCATGTATGCAGTCCAGATGGTCTCAACACTCCATTTCTGTCTCAAGGCGATATCCTTAGGGCAGCTACTGGGAGCTGGAAGCTATGTGGAATGCACATTCCAAGCACAGGGGAGGGAATGAGGTGCTTCTAGTTGCTGGGTCCAGCCTGTGGGTCAAACTTGCAGTCACATCTTGTTGACTTCCCCAACAGCTTTTCTCCCTAGTTCTGGTGCACTGTGCTTTTCCTTTCTTGCTCTTGCTGCACCGATGGTCAGTGGTGTGGTTCTGTGAGCACGGTGGTGCTCTGTCCCAGCTCTGTGCCCAGAATGTGCAGTATCTTGGAGACCATGCAGGCCCAGTGACCACCTTGCATGTTTCTGCATGCTCCATGCCTGCAGTGGCCTCTGAAGCCTGCACACCCCGTGCACATCTTCCCACCAGCCTTAGCTCACCTGCACCCTGGAGAGTTGTTTCTTGCCTGTCTAGTGCTTGTGAACCAGGCCTGGGTAACCCAGTGAACTTCTCCACCATCCACCAGCCACATCTTCTCCAATGAAACTGGAGCCCAGCCTTGGGGGTGATGCCTCCTCTCCAATTTGTCTTTCTTTTGGGTATTCTCCTTCAGCTCTGGAGTATACTTCAGAGTTCTCTTTACATCTTATAATTACATTCTTTCATAGCTTCATAATTCTTAACATGAAACTTTCCCTGTTTAAATTACTGTGTGGACCTTCTGACTGGACCCAGACTAATATAGGTTCATTCCCTCTTTGACAGGAAGCTAAAATACAGAGCCTTCCTTTTTACTAGACAGGCTCTTTGGCTCCAGGCACTGTTTGATTTCCAGATTGGAATTCCTGTCATCCATGTATTGCAAATATGCAGGTATGACCTTGAAGGCATCTACATGCCTGGCCCTCATTCTGTTCCAGTTACTGGACAATTATCAGCTATATTGCCTTCATGTGCTTATCTCCCCTTTCTTTTCTTTTTAAACTTATCTTTATCTTTGAATGTATTACAGATGTCTCCCCCTTTTCTCCATTGACCCCCTCTTCCCCGCTCCTGTCCTTCTCCTGCCTTCCCCACACTATTGTCTGTGTCCATTGGTTATGCATATATGTATAGAAGTTCTTTGGTTTATCTCATCCCGCCCTCCCTCCCCCCTTCCCTTTGAAGTTTGTCAGTCTAACAACCAATTTGTACTTCTTAATTCCTTCACTTTTTTCACCCATTCCCCCAGCCTCCTTCTATCTGGCAAGCAACAAAAAGTTCTCTGTATCTATGAGTCTGTTTCTATTCTGCTTGTTCATTTTGTTTGTAGATTCAATTGTTGATAGATATGTATTTATTGCCATTTTATTGTTCATATTTTTCTTCTCCTTCTCCTCCTCCTCCTCCTCCACCTGTCAACATTTCATATAATACTGGTTTGGTGGTGATGAACTCCTTTAGCATTTTCTTGTCTGGAAAACTCTTTATGTCTATCGATTCTAAATGATAGCTTTGCAGGATAGAGTAATCTTGGTTGTAGGTTGTTGCTTTGCATTACTTTGAATATCTCTTGCCACTCCTTTCTGGCCTGTAAAGTTTCTTTTGAGAAATCAGCTGACAGTCTTATGGGAGCTCCCTTGTAGGTAACTAACTGCTTTTATCTTGCTGCTTTTAAGATTCTCTCTTTGTCTTTAAACTTTTGCATTTTGATGATGATGTGTCTTGGTGTGGACTTCTTTGGGTTCATCTTGTTTGGACTCTCTGTGCTTCCTGAACTTGTATATCTGTTTCCTTCACCAAGTTAGGGAAGTTTTCTGTCATTATTTTTTCAAATAGGTTTTCAATTTCTTGCCCTCTCTCTTCTCCTTCTGGCACTCCCATGATGTGAATGTTGGCATGCTTGAAGTTGTCCCAGAGGCTCCTTACACTATCCTCATTTTTTTGGATTCTTTGTTCTGATTGGGTGTTTTTTGCTTCCTTATATTCCAAATTGATGGTTTGCTTCTTAGCTTCACCTACTCTACTATTGATTCCCTGTAAATTATTCTTTGTTTCAGTCAGTGCATCCTTCATTTCTGACTGGTCCTTTTTTATGCTCTTGAGGTTCTCAGTAAGTTCCTTGACATTCTCACTAAGTTCCTTGACATTCTCACTAAGTTCATTGAGCCTCCTTGTAACTAGTGTTTTGAACTCTGCATCTGTTAGATTGCTTATCACTGTTTCGTTTAGTTCATTTCCTGGAGTTTTGTTCTGTTCTTTCATTTGGGACATGTTTCTTTGTCTCCTCATTTTGGCTGCTTCCCTGTGATTGTTTCTATGTATTAAGTAGAGTTTCTATGTCTCCTAGGCTTCCTAAGGGTGCCTATTGTAGTAGGTGTCCTGTAAGTTCCAGTGGCACAGCCTCCTTGGTCACCCCAGCTGGGCCCTCGAGGTGCATTCCTCATGTGGACTGTCCACCTTTCTGTTGTAATTGAGTCTTGATTGCTGTTGGCACGTCAATGGGAGGGATTTTCTCAGGCTGATCAGCTGCAAAGACTGGCTGTCCCCACTGACCACTGACCTCTGACTACCTTGGAGGATCAGCTATGCAGGACCCACCACACAGAGTAAGACTTACTTTATCAGGGCTCTGATACCCCCTGAGTCCACTCACTGAGTGTGTCACTTGTGGAGGTGATTGGGTGGTGGTGCTTCCACATGGTCTGAAGCTGTCCCCTGGGTGTGCTGGCTCTGAGGCAAGGTCATCCTCTGCCTGTGTTCTACCTGGAACCACCGGGTATAAGCTACAAAGCAATTTACAGATGGCTGCTTCTTGTGCTGGGCTTGGAGGTGCCCAGGCAAAGCCAAGCTGTGAATCAAGGCTGGCTGCTTCTAGTACCAGGCATGGGCACAGTTAGCTAGAGGTATGGGGTTCACTGAGGCCAGGGGCAGTCTCGATGTGGCTTCTTCTTTAATTTTGTAGTTGTAGGACTTCCATTCAGCTTGATTTCAGGTGGTTCTGAATGATGGTTGTTCTGTAGTTTAGTTGTAATTTTGATGTCTTATCTCCTCTTTCAAAGGTTGTTCATATATTTGTATAATGACTGGAAGATAAACTGTGTGGCAGTGAGAGTCTTTTCTCCAGCCAGTTAAGTCAAGCCACACTTTTTCTGAAAAAGATAATCTCCAAGTTCATGGTACAAGTAATATTAAACAAGGTGTTGAATGCTGAAGAGTGGTTTCAACCTGAAGTAACTATATCACCTATATATCATAGGGTGGTTATGGGAAGGAAAGGGGGATAGTCTAGGTAAAATACTCAGCCTGGCTCTGGAACTTTGAATGTGCTCATTTATTGTGAGTCCTCCTTTTTAGTCATTCATTCATTCAACCCGTTCCTAGTAAGCAGCTACCATGGACCAGGTGCTGTTTCAGCATGGGAATATGAGGGTGAACAGGTCCATCTCCTGCCCTCAAAGAATGGCCAGTCCAGTCTCCTGTTTAATATACACCAAAGTATAGGGAATAATCCTCCTCTTCATTCTGTCCCAAAGGTATGGGCTTTCAAGTCAGTGAAAAACAATTACGATTTAGTCATAAAATGTATAACACGAAGATCAATTCATACATCTAGAGGGGATTTTCCGCTGTGTTCATTTGATGTAATCTTTGACAAGCCCAAGTTATTGTTGGGCAATATTATTTTTCTGTAATTAACCATAAATACAGTTAATCACATGTGATATATATGTTATATATAGAATGTTACCACATAGGCTATGTAGTAAATATTATAAACAGTACTTAATTTAATCCTTGCAACTATGTTCTAAACTAAGCATTGTTGTCCCTATTTTGTAGATAATTGAAGGTGATGACAGAGTGGTTGAGAAAATTTTCTCAAGTCACTGAAAAAGCAAGTGTAAGACCAGGATTCAAAGAACTCCATCTGACTCAAAAGCTCATGTTTTTACCAAGCACACCACACTGCTTTCTTAAAATTTTTTTCTATATTGATTTTAGAGAGAGAGGAAGGGAGAGGGAGAGAGAGACAGAAATATCGATTGGCTACCTCCTGCATGCCCCCCACTGGGTATTTGGCCCACAACCTGGGCATGTGCCCTTATCGGGAATCGAACTGGTGACCTCTTGGTGCATGAGTTGATGTTCAACCACTGAGCCACACCAGCCGGACCACACTGCTTTCTTTTGTTAATTTGTGGCTTGGTGGTGCCAAGGACTGGACTGTCATTCCCTCCCCCTTCCTCCACCACCCAAACTCATCCTACCAAGTTGTACTTGACCGCCTTTTCCATTAGACTAGGACATCCTTGAGGGTAGATGCAATCTGTTGTTCACCTCTGTATCCTATTGTTCTGGTTATTTATCACTACTTAGCAAAACTACCCCACAGATTAGTGGCTTAAAATCACAAATCACAGTTCAGTGGAGTGACTGGATTTAGCTATACGGTTCCCCTCTTGGGGTCTCTCATACAGCTGCAGCCAGGTGGTGGCCGCGGCTGGTGTTATTTGCACATCCACGATAGTTTCTTTCTCACGTATCTGGTGCATGGCCTTGGATGGCTGGAACCGCTGAGGATTGGCCGGGCATCTCTCCAGCTCCACGTAGTTTTCCATGTGGCTACTTTGGCTTCTTCATGGCATGAGGAACTTCTTACATAGTGTCTGTTTTGCCCCAGAGTAAGCATTCCAAGAGATTTGGGTGGAAGCTGCCCGGCTTTTTATGACTTAGGCCCGGAAGTTACTCAGTATTACATCTATCATCGTCTGTTATTAGTCACAGGGCCAGCTGAGAGTCAGCATGTGAGGGAACTACGTCAGGGAATGGGTGTCAGGAGGCGTCACTCATTGGGGCCATCTCTGGAGACTAACTGCCACTGAGGGGAGAGGGCGGGCTGTGCAGGGAAAGCTCAGAGGAGGCGCTGTATACATGGGGACTCTTAGAGGAAGCGTAGGAGCAGCCAAGTGGAGCACGGGGGTAAAAGAGAAAGGATGGGAGAGGAAATTGTCTTCCAGGCAGAGGGAACCTCCTGTACAAAGACTTGGAGATAAGAAGAGGGGTTGAGGGGATGATGAGCACAGTGCATTCAGGGTCTACCATTTAATTGCCAGGTAACTGGATAATTATTTAACCTTTCTGCATCTCAGTTTCCTCATCTGTGAGATAGAGATAATCAGTTATTATTTAGTAGCATTGTAAAAATTAAATTAGTTAATGCATGAAGAGTTCTTTAGAACAATATCTGGTACTTAGCAAACGGTAAGTGTTGGTTATTGTTAGTATCATACAGGGAAACGTGGGTAAACATGGCTGGAATGGTAAATGAAGAGATGTTGCAGATTTTGTGGAGGAGAGAGTTGTCTGGATTTGAGATTTTAGGAAGCTCTTTATACTAAGGGTCTCCAGAGTGGGGAATATTCAGGGAGGAGCAGACCTAGAGACAGATCAGTTAGAAGCTGCTGTGGTCCAGGAGGGGGCACAGTGGCCTGGCCTAAGGTTATGGTCATGGGGACAGAGAGAGATGGAACTGCTAAGGGTCACAGTGCTGCTTAGTGACAGAGCAGAGACTGCAGCTGCTGACTAATTACACAGGAATTTCCTACCAGGAAATTAACCTTTTCCCCTTGTTTATTTAGGCTCGAGTTTAATATATGCTATTTGATGGAGACAGATAAGTAGGTATAAGTAACTGGGCAGGGATCATTCATCTGGGAGGCATTGCTTACGCCTGTAATTGCTAATACCAGGTATGCTCCCATAAATCACTGCTCCCAAAAGAAACTGAGCAAGGTGAGTGATTTTCTTTGAAGGAGAGTGTTTCCCCAGCTCTATTGGAAGGGTCACACCCCATCTATCATAACTGCCTCAGCTTTTCTCCTTCGAGTCACACTGGGAGGATTTATTTACTTTTTCTGGTTATTTGGGCATGTAAAACACTAGGACGATCAGTTGGGCTACTACTGTGTTGGGGCACCCCTCGCCTTCCGAGCTGTGTTTCTCAAACTTTCTCTGTGGACACAGGTTGGTTGTGGAGCCCACTGTTCTTAGAAGGTCTGGGTATAGCTGGGAACAGGGGACTCCGGGCTGCTACCTGGGGGTGTGGACTCTTGAGAAGAGACATTTGAGGTGCCAAGGGTGGCTTCTGAGACTGTGAGCAAACAATGAGCCAGGTGGTGTTATCATCCACTGAGTTAGGAGACTGAAGGTCCAAGATTATATTCTAACTCAGCGCTGATAGGATTCACTCTAATCTCTTCTCTTGTCCATCAACACCCCATGCTTGTTCCAGATTCTGTAAGGGCTCATAGAGTCCTACATGTTCTTCAAGGCACAGCTTCTCTTCGCTGTTCCAGCCCTGACCACAGAGGAACAGTAGGCACCGTATAACTCAGCACTTACCTGCTGTGTATATTGTCCTCCCAACAGGATGCTGCTCTTAGCAGCTCCCAGCTTTTCTGGAAGTCCTCTGAGTGCTGAGTCCTCCTTTGTCCCCACAACACGTGTCAGAGTTCTCGGGCAACCTCTGTTGATGGACAGATCCAGGAGAGTGGAAGACCTGTTAACCCTGATTTACCGATAGGGAAGCCGAGGAGGAAAGGGTTAAGTCACCTGCCCCAGCTTGTGAATGTTGGCACTTATCCAGGAGCTAACCAGGAACCGTCCCCAGTTAAACATTTCACATACGTCTGTGGTTGACTCCTTCCCACAAGCCTGAGAGATAGGTCCTATTGTCCATAGTTTACTGAGGGAACTGAAGCTTCCACTTTTCAAATAGCTCCACAGCACTTAGGTGCCAAACCCACCCAGAACTGAAACCCAGACAGTCTTACTCATAACTGCTTCTCGTTTCCGCGCTGCCTACCTTGCAGTGCCTGTTGACCCACCTGTGTCCTTTACTTAGACGAGTACCTTTTCTAAGGCGGGGCCATGCTTTTGTGTTTATTTTCATCCTGGTCACCCCAGGACCTAGCACAGAACCCGACGCCTAGCTGATGTTCAGTAAATGATTGTTGACTAAGTGTTAGATGAATAAAAAGGCAGCGATAAACTTACTGTGGTTCCAGCCAGCACTGCCTCCCTGCAAAGCCTAGGCTGGTCTGGCCCCCCTCAGAGTGGAATCTCACAGGCACCTCTGCTCCCCTCGAAGTGATAGCATCGGGCACCTTGTGTAGGAGAACTCTTACTTCCTGGCCTCTTTGCAAGCCCTGTGGGAAGAGGTTGGAGCCGAGGTGAGCAAGCATCTCCACTGGGGAGGGCGAGGAGCCTGCAGACCTGCTGGGCTGGTCCTCCCTTCTGGCTTTCCTCTGCACATAGAGATTTCATTTCAATCCACAGAAACCCTTGAGAGTGTGACCATCAACTTCAACCTACGGTGGTGCTGAAAAGCCATCTCTGGCCAGAGGCTTGGGGTTGGTCCTTGCTCTCCCCCCACCCAGGCCTGCCCTTGAGCCAGTTATTTAACCTTATGAAGCCCCAGTTTCCTTGCTGTAAAGTGGGGGTACAAATAATGCCCACTTCCCAGGGCTGTTGTGAGGATTACAGGAGAAAACGTGTGCGTGGCCGTGTCCTAGCGCCCAGTGGATGGCAGCCGTGGTTACTGGCCATTCAAAGGCTGGAGACAGAAGCGTGGAAGAGTAGCAGTAATAACAATGTTGCACACCGTGTCTCAGGCTCCCGTGTTCCCTCCTCAAAGGCCCTTCCCGAAGCAGCACTGTCAAACAGTGGCAATGTCTTTTCCAGGTCTTTCCCTTTTCTCTCTCTGGCTTTCTGGCACAGCATCTCCTCTGTTCCTACGCGTAGGTCAGCCTCCCGGGGTAGATCGGCGGGAGAGGGCAAAGGAAGAAGCCAAATAAGGTGGGGTCTCAGGCGAAGTCCCATAGAGGGCGGCCTCCATGGGGTCTGCCTGGACGTGGGGAGTGGGAATAAGGAGACCTGACCTACTACCTGAGACAAGGAAGTTGGAGCCTTCATGCTGCTGCGCCGCTCGGTGGTCAGCCAGGCAGCGGAGAGGCATCAGTTCCCAGGCAGTGCTGGCTCTTCGCAGGTGCAGACGAAGTGGGCTCCCAGAGGGGAAGAGATTTGGCAACGATTAGGAGAGGAGAACTGGATTACAATTTATACAGACGGTAGGAATCATAGTAACCCAATGACCAGATTAATATACTAGCATCCCATGGTAAATTAGCATTTCAATAAAAGACTCTTCTAAATACCCGTGGTCCACCCTCAGGTGGATGACAGGGTTCTAGCAGGAGATTTGGGGACTAGGTGGGCCTTCCTGACATAGCTCAGGCCAAAGGTTGGCTTTCACTTTGCCCGATGGGAGTAGACTTTAACTTGTCTCACAATGTGCCTGAACTCAGGAACCCCTGCTCATGAAGTGCCCCCTACCCCAGCAGGGGTGTTTGCAATGCAAATCATGTTTGACACTCAGGGAAAAGGGCAAGGGCACACCCCAAGGTGTTTTGACTATGTATCAGTTGCCATCACCGAGTTGAAGGCTGCAAAGTTCGTGCTTAGAACTCACAGGTGTGGCTTAGTGTTTGTTGAGTAAATGTGTGCAAGAATGAAAGGCGACCCCCTAGAGGACAGCATGTGTTAAGTGTCTTCATTGGTATGTCTGGTCTAAACTTATTCTTCAGCGTATCAGTCACTCCTACTGATCACTCAAAGAGAGTGAAATCTTTCCTGCTCTCTTTATCCCTCCAGGAGAAATCACCCTCTCTCTTTTGAATTCTGTTTATTTACTTCTTTGCCCTTAACTCACTGTACTGTAATCACGTGCTTCTCTGTCTGTTTCTCCTATTAGACACTGAGGACCTTAAGGACAGGACCTACTTTACTCAGGTCCTTAACTCCAGAGCCTGGTTCCAGGAAGGATAATAAATGTTGATTGAATGCATGAATGAATGAACCCGAAGGCTAAACCAGATGTCTGTTGTCTTAAATTACAATGTGAATATATGTATGCAGTAGTCCCTCATATCCATGGTGCTGCTTTCTGTGGTTTCAGCGCCCCGCTGTCAACGGCAGTCTGAAAATATTTGTTTTGTTTTTGTTTTTTTGGTACGTGCCCCTAGCGGGAACCGAACCTGGAACTCTCTGGTCCGCAGGCCGACACTCCAACCGCTGAGCCAAACTGGCCAGGGCAAACTTTTTTTTTTTTGGTACGTGCCCCTAGCGGGAACCGAACCCAGGACTCTCTGGTCCGCAGGCCCACGCTCCAACCACTGAGCCAAACCGGCCAGGGCTGCAGTCTGAAAATATTAAATGAAAAATTCCAGAAATAAGCAATTCCTAAGTTTGAAATTGGGCACTGTTTTGAGTAATGTGATGAAAACTGGTGCTGTTCCTCTGTCCCCCCCTGGGTGGTGAATCACCCCTTTGTCCAGTGCATATGCTTCCCCACCCACCCCTTAGTCGCTTAGTAGCCATCTCGGTTATCAGATTGACTGTCTAGATATGGCAGTGCTTGTGTTCAAGTCACCCTCGGCTTACGTAACAATGGCCCCAAGATGTAGCAGTAGTGATGTGTCAATTCAGATACACCAAAGAGTTCGGTGTTATCAGAGGTTTCAGGCATCCACTGGGGGTCTCGGAATGTATCCCCAACAGATAGGTGGGGATTACTATGTGTGTGCATTTCAAATTGTTCATCTGATGACTCCCTTCACTCAAGGCTAAATAGAAGATGGGTCAGTTCCTGGGCCCTCCAATGGAGTCAAATGACTTAGGTAGAGCAGCTTAGACAGCCACTCTTCTGTTTGAGTCCCAACTGATGCTACATGACCAGAGGAGAGTGCAGGTGGGTAGAGGGTCCTTCTCTTCCAAAGGGTCACAGCATGCCTGCGTGGCAGGTGGTGACAGAATGGCACTTGATTTTTGTACGTGTTTATACATTAATTCTGTTTTCATGTTCATTCCTTTTACAAAGTACCTTAATATCTGGGGGCTCAGAAAGCTATGAAAATTTCCCCCTGAAAAATGTCGAGTCATCCATTCCTTCATGAGCTTTCTGTAGTGTGGGGAGTTCAGGAGCCTCCCTTGTATAGAGAGCATTGTGTTGCAAGACTAGTTCAATGCTCTCACACAGTAGGTGCTTTATATAGACCATTGTGTTGAATCCAACCGAGGGAGTAAGGATACTTGCCGATGGAAAGAGTCTTGCAAAAGAGGGACAAGTGAACAAACACCTGATAACATGATCAAGGTCTTATAGGAAGACACCCCAGTCTATCAAACGAAACCAAACCTTTCATTTCCTTTCTTACCTGGCTTACGAATACTTGCATATTTATGAGAGAGACTCATGCTTTGGCGTAGGTCTGATTTCCACTAAAGTGCCCCAGGGTTAACCATTGAACCTTATCTGTCCTATAGTTCTTGCCATTAATGTGTTTATCAGCTTCTTCCTGGGAGGGGAAAGTGATTGAAATAATGGATATAAAACATGTAATGTAATGCCTGGAATAACAAGGTACCCAAAAGAGCAGATTAGAAGTGGGAAGGTGTTCAGCTGGAGAGAGGAAATATGGGAAAGAGTGTGGAATTAGTGGACTGGGGGGGACAGGAGGAGACCCAGGACTGAGAGTATCCTTTCTCAGCTCGTTTTAGACTAGAGTGGCCTTGACTGCTAGAAGTCCTTAAGATTACAGGTGAACCCTGGCCAGTGTGGCTCAGTTGGTTGGGCACCATCCTGTGTACCAAAAGTTGCCAGTTTGATTCCTGGTCAGGGCACATGCCCGGGTTGCAGGCTCGATCCCCAGTAGGGGGCGTTCAGGAGGCTTCTGATCGATGTTACACTTTCAGATCGATGTTTCTCTCTTCTCCCTTCCTCTCTTTCTAAAAATCAATAAGCTATTCTTTTTTTAAAATTTTTTAAAAAAATGTTTTTATTGATTTTTTTAGAGAGAGAGGAAAGGAGAGAGAGATAGAAACATCGGTGTGAGAGAGAAACATCGATTGGCTGCCTCCTTCATGCCCCCTACTGGGGATCAAACCCACAACCAGGACATATGACCTGACCAGGAATCGAACTAGGACCTCTCAGTCCATGAGATGACACTCAATCCACTGAGCCATACTGGCCAGGTGAATAAACTATTTAAAAAAAAAAGATTACAGGTGGGCTGGAGCCCAAGAAACCAGGTCAAGTCCCTGACTGATACCAAATAAAGATACATCCATCTGATAGTTCTGTTATGCATCTTAGGATGTATAGAAATACAGTAATAGCACCAAATATGAATCATGGAAAATTAGCTGTGAATGGAGACATTTGCTAAGAGATGCCCTCTTGGCCCCAGAGAAGTCAATTTGGGACTTCACTTGGGAAAGAGGAATTAAGGGAGGAGCTGCAGCCCCTGCCAAATTAAATGTCTAAAAAGCAGACTGTATAAGGCTGCAGGGCAACACCAGCTGCAAATGAGCTCAGCCGGGTGAGGCCGGCAGGAGGCCACGCAAGGCCTCCCAGGAAACATGGCATGGCAGAGAGCACAGCCTCTGATGTCCCTGCAAAGCCAGCCTTATGCCGGGCCAAGGAGCCAAGGGCAGGGGGGTGCAGGGGAAGAATGGCCTGACTTGGGAGTTAGAGACTGGGCTGTGTGGGCACTGTGCCACCTTCTGAAAGTTGAACAATGTGCAGGCCACTTAGCTCTCTGAGCTTCAGTTCCTCACCTATAAAAGGAGGCTAACATCTGCTTTGAAGAGTTTCTGTAAATATAATATAAAAAACGAGACAGAGAAAGCACAAGTGTGGACACTGTAAACACTCTGGATGTCCGTTGTCCTTGTCATGCAAAAGAACTAAACTGGTTGTATTAGTCTGCTGGGCTGCCATATCATAGGCTGGGGGGCTTAAACAACAGGAATTCATTTTCTCACAGTCCCAGACGTCTGAGATCAAGGTGTTGGCAAAGGTAGTTTCATTCTGAGACCTGTTCTCGTGACTTGTAGGTGACCACCATCTCATGGTGTGCTCAGATGACCTCTTTTTGTGTGTGTGTGTGGTGGAGAGAGAGAGAGAGAGAGAGGGAGAGCACTGCTCTCTGGTATTTCTTCTCATAAGGGCACTAATAATATCATGAGGGCCCCACTCTTATGACCTTAGCTAACTCTATTTCCCAAAAATATTCCCTTCTCCAAATATTACTACACTTGAGAGTGAGATTTTCAACATGTACATTTTTTTGGTTTGTTTTGTTAATCCTTACCCGAGGATATTTTTCCATTGCTTTTTAGGTAGAGTGGAAGGGAGGGAGGGAGAGAGGGGGAGAGAGAGAGAGAGAGAGAGAGAGAGAGAGAGAGAGAGAGAGAGAGAGAGAGAAACATTGATGTAAGAGAGACACATCAATTGGTTGTCTCCTGCGCGACCCCAACTGGGGCCAGGGATTGAACCTGCAACCCAGGTACGTGCCCTTGACCAGGAATCGAGCCTGAGACCCTTTGGTCTGTGGGCCGATGCTCTGCAGCTGAGCCAAACTGGCCAGGGCAACATGTATATTTTGAGGGGACACGAATATCCAGTCCATAACACTGGTTAAAAAGAAACCATTGCTTCTTATGACTATTCTATCACATATTTTAGTGAGAGATAAAACAATCTGTGGTACTAAGAAAATAGGCTTTAAGTAAACTGCCAGAACAGGGAAATGCTCATCCCTAGGCTGACCCTGCACTTCCCAGCCAGGCCTTTGTTGGTCTGCTGCTGCTGTACCCTTCACAGCACTTGTAGGGGCATCCTTTTAAAACAGAGAGCCAGGGGAAGCCTGCTGTACACTGGCAAGGACCATGTGATGTGATACAGGGTAATCCTGGTCCTCACCTTTTACCCCTCCGTGGATACCTTTGAGAATGTGATAATGCTATGGACATTTTTTTCAAGGAAAATGCACACATTTCTGACAATGGAGAAGGGTTCTCAACTTGAAATCCATCTTTGGATCCCTGGTGTGTGTGTGTGTGTGTGTGTGTGTGTGTGTGTGTTCCATGGACCTTAGGTTAGGGGCCCATGCACTACAGAAAATAGGGAACATTGGTGTTCCTTGAGAATATCAAGGAAGTTTCTTCCATTTTTTTGTGGGTCGGAGTGAAAATGCAGGATTTATTTTAAAAATGCATGATATAAAAGAGTTTGCTGTCTAAGTTGTTGTCCTTAAATAAGTTATGAAGTGGGAATTAGGGTGATATAACAGTTAGATGCTGCAGTACGAGTCTGGAGACCTGGGTTCTAGTCTTGACTTCCTAGGTAAGAAGATTTGGGACCTAAGACATGTCCCTCAGCCTCTCAACTCCAGTCGTCTCATTGGTCAAGCTTATTCCCCCCTACAGATGCCATTTACCGGTGCTCTATCATGGGCCAGACACACTATGCTATGTGTTCCCCTCACCCCCAAATATTATGAACTAATAGTTCAACACTGCAAAGCATATATATGTATCTATCTGTCAGTCACACACACACACACACACACACACACACACACACACACACACACACTGTATTGTTATTATTCTGTGGGAAGAGGGCCATATTTATTTACAGTGGGAAAATAAAATTTCCGTTTCAGTTCAGAAGTTCTTTCACAGGGGACCTAGGACAAGGCTTGGTTGTGGGAAAGTAGTAGTCATACCAGGAAATACCTGGGGCCTTCATCGTTAGCAAGATGAAGTTGGCTCAGTCTTCTCCCACGTTCCTTAAAATAGTCTTTTCTCAATGCTTACCTTTGTCAGTGCCTATTTACACTGTTCCCTCCCAAAGTCACACCCATCAGTTTCTTGAAAAGATGTTCAAGACATCTTTTGGGGTAGTACAGGGGAAATAGGGAAGTGACCGGCAGGCCAGCGGCAGGCCACAGCACACCTGTTCTACTCCCCACCTGCCGCCGGCCGGGTGTTTACAGCCGTGGCACTGAGTCCCTGCTGGGTGTGTCCCCAGGGCCAGCCCGCAGTCTCTCCACAGGAGTTTCACTTTGGTTTGGGTCCACGTTGTCCTTGGAATTAGCTAATCAGTCTCTTTTGTCCACTAGTGCCACTGGCCTGTCTCTGGGATGAGGCCAGAACCAGACTCAGATGTGTCCTGGGATTGCAAGCAGCCTGGGGACCCCTTTCATTCCACCCGCTGTGGGGCACTAGCTCTGTTGGCCTACCAACAACTAGCGATACATACACATAGCGATCAAAGGACAGGCGACAGACATCCACCAGGATCCAGCGTGTCGGAAGGAGCCTGAAAGGCACCAGAGTCATATGGGGAAGAACTGAGCTGTTTGGCATCGGAGCGAGGGCTGGAGAGGCAGCTTTCTCCTGGACAGACGTGCTAACAGAGGCTTTTGTTCCTTTGGTGAGCCCTTCCCTTGGCCAGCAGACACCGCCATATGTGGGACTCCAGCAACCTGGCTCACACTGTTTGCCCCGCCCTGGTGATTGCCTGAGGCACCGCCCCACCCAACTTCCAGGCCCACCCAAGCTGTTGCCAGTTGCTTTACCATAGGATTGGCCTGTCTTGGAGCCTGCTTCAGCTTTTCCTAAATTCTTTCAAACAAGTAGCATCTGGTTTCAGCTAGCCCTATACCTCTCTCTAAGTAATACATAGAAACAAACACAGGGAGGCAGCCAAAATGAGGAGACAAAGAAACAGGTCCCAAATGAAAGAACAGGACAAAACTCCAGGAAAAGAACTAAGTGAAATGGAGATAAGCAACCTAACAGATGCTGAGTTCAAAATACTGCTTATAAGGATGCTCAATGGACTTAGTGAGAACTTCAGTGAACTTAGAGAGGGCCTCAAGAGCATAAAAAAGGACCAGTCAGAAATGAAGGAGGCACTAACTGAAATAAAGAATAGTTTACACAGATTCAATAGTAGAGTAGGTAAATCCAAGAAGCAAACCATCGATTTGGAATATAAGGAAGCAAAAAACACCCAATCAGAACAGCAAAAAGAAAAAAGAATCCAAAACAATGAGGATAGTTTAAGGAGCCTCTGGGACAACTTCAAGCATGCCAACATTCGCATCTTGGGGGTGCCAGAAGGAGAAGAGAGAGAACAAGAAATCGAAAACCTATTTGAAACAATAATGGCAGAAAACTTCCCTAACTTGGTGAAGGAAACAAACATACAAGTCCAGGAAGCACAGAGAGTCCCAAACAAAATGAACCCCAAGAGGCCCACACCAAGACACATCATCATCAAAATGCAAAAGGTTCAAGACAAAGAGAGAATCTTAAAAGCAGCAAGAGAAAAGCAGTTAGTTACCTACAAGGGAGTTCCCATAAGACTGTCAGCTGATTTCTCAAAAGAAACTTTGCAGGCCAGAAGGGAGTGGCAAGAAATATTCAGAGTGATGAAAAGTAAGAACCTACAACCAAGATGACTCTATCCTGCAAAGCTGTCATTTAGAATTGATGGCCATATAAAGAGTTTCCCAGACAAAGAAAAGCTAAAGGAGTTCATCACCACCAAACCATTCTTATATGAAATGTTGAAGGGTCTTCTTGAAGAAAAAGATAAAAAAATATGAACAAACAAAATGGCAATAAATACATATCTATCAACAATTGAATCTACAAACAAAATGAACAGCAGGACAGAAACATTCTCATAGATACAGAGAACTTTTGTTGGGTACCAGATGGGTGGGGGCTCGGGGGAGGGGTGAAAAAGGTGAAGGGATTAAGAAGTACAAATTGGTTGTTAGACTGACAAACCTCAAAGGGAAGAGGGGTTGGGGGTGGGAGGAGATAGACCAAAGAACTTATATATATAGATGCATAACCAATGGACACAGACAACAGTGTGGGGAAAGGCAGGAGGGGGGCAGGAATGGGGAGGAGGGGGCAATGGGGGAAAAATGAGAAACATCTGTAATACATTCAACAATAAAGATAAGTAAAAAAATAAAAACAAAAACAAACAAACAAACAAACAAAAAAACAAAGGACAGGCTACACAAGTGGTGATCTGCTGCTTTTCTAGCTCCAGAGAGGAGATGAAGGGCTTTTTGATGCAAAGGGGATTTATTGATTTAGACGAAGCCCTTTAATTGGTACAGTTTAGTCTGAAACACTGCACATGTCTGGCACTTAGTAGGTGTTTTGTATCAGTTTATTGAGAGAATGTATGAATAGGTCTTCTTAGTTTTTTTACATTAAAAAGGGGAGCTGGCACAAAGGAGACCCCCAATCTATATTTGGTTCTTACACCTGTAAGGGTGGGCAAAAGTAGGTTTACTGTTGTTCATATGGAAGATAATACAATAACTAATAAATAATAATACGAGAATAAACTCTGTTTCATGTACTTACAACTGTAGACCTTCTTTTGCCCACCCCTGTAGATTTGAAAACCTCAGGCCAGTCTGTATTGGAAAGCCAAATATTTCCCTGTACTCAGAGGAGAATTGACTTAATTGACTGACCTTATTATCTTGGTAGAAATTTTTTTTTTGGTTCCACTGTCTCATCAAACAATTTCAGACAAGTCAGTTTTTTTTTTTTTCCCCTACAGATCTCAGCCAGTCTACCACTCTAGGGACACAGGGAGATCCAGGCATTTGGGGACTTAGTTCATTTGAAAATACTCTACTTCACTTTAGAAGTGAAGGTCTTCCATGTCTATCTAAGTTGAAACTGTCTAGTGTCCCAATCACTGGGAGTAGAAGTGTTTTCTTTCCCTTTTTTAAAATTTTTTTATTTTGGAGAATTTTTATAAGAGTTTATTTGAGTCAAAGTGATGTTGGGGAGCAAGATCTCAAACACTTCCAGCAGAAATGTTTTCCTTCCTGTTATTTCGTTTGCTTGGAGATACACTTGGTGGACTGAAGGCAGAGGAAGGAATTCCTGGTCGTATGCTGGGAATCTACATGAATCATCACTGTGAACAATTGTGGGAATAAAGCCCCCAAAACCTCTGACTTTAAACTTGTGGAAGATGGCACCAGAGAGGATAAAAACAAGATGGAAAAAGATTTCATTCCATCCAACTCAGCCACGTGGGTGTGAGTGACCTGGTCACGAAGTAATGTCTCATTTCACGATTCTTTCGAGAACCAAACAAGAACGCATTTCTATAATTCTGTTGGGAAAAGTTGGTGCTGAAAACATTTTATGGAATTATCCCAGTTTTCAATCTTCATCCCACATTAGCCTTTAAAATGCCTCAGAAATTTCAATATTTAGGTCTTTATATTTTTGAAACTGCCTGTTGCACTTTGTGGGTGGTGTCAAAACCATTTGGTAGTCCACAGTTATGTTTTGGAAATATGGACGTTTAATTTAAAGGAGAACTAAGTTATAAGGGCCCAGTTGTTTCTCAATAACACATGTAACAAAAGGATCTTCTTTTCAATTACAGTCAAAGCCTCAACCTTTGGAATCATCGGTGACTCCTTTCCTTTCTTTCCTATCCCACATTTAGTTCATTAAATTCTGTTGACTTTGTCTTTGGAAAGGTCACTTCATACCAACCCCCACTCCCCCCCACACACACCTGCTCCAGGTAACTACACCTGCTCCAGGCAATCTTCTTATCTCGGTGGCCTCCCTGCTTCCCGACTTGGCCAGCCCTGCCCCCAGCCCTCACAGGCATTCTCGGACAGTGTGACCCTCTGTAAAACGTAAGTCAGATTATGGCATTCCTCACCGCCAGGGGCTTCCTGTCTCACTCAGAGACAGGTCCTTACGGTGATTCTCATGGCTTGGTCAGCACCCGCTTCCTTGCCCCTTCCTCTGACTTCACTCTCCCCTTCACTCGCTCCTTCACTCTCCCCTGCACCTCCCCTCCAGTCTCTCGGCTGCCTTGCTGTTCGTTAACCTGCCAAGCACAGGGTCCAGCACTGTTGTTCCCTCTGCCGGGGATGCCTTTCCTGTATTTCTGCAAGGCTGCCTCCAGGTCTCTACCTAAACGTCACCTTCTCACAGAGGGCTTCCCTAGCCACCTTCCTCCTGACGCTGCTTAACATATGTTCATTTGGTTATTGTTTTCTTCTCTCCACTGTAAGCTCCATCAAGGACAGAGGCCTTGTCTTGTTCCCTGTGGAGTGGCTGCCTTCTGGAAGAGTGCCTGGCGTGCACAGATAGTCAGCATATTTGCTGCATGATTAAATACCCTAGGCTCAAGCCAGGGAGTGAAGTGTGGGAAAGGTAGCAGTGTGGGTCATCTCAGAGTTCTAAGTACTCAGGTGTCTAAACCACTTTTCCAAAATAGCTTCTTATGCCTGGAAAGGACACCAAATAATTTTGTCAGGCCAGGCCCTTCTCCTGAAATGCCCTCCACAGCCTGGCTCTGTCATCCTTGTGTTTCCTTACAATTCTGTTCTTAGTGATTACTTTTTCTGGTGTTTGGTATCAACCTCTTTAACAGGCATCCCCTTTTTAATTTATTATTATTATTTTTTAATCCTCACCCGAGGATATTTTTCTATTTATCATCAGATAGAGTGAAAGGGAGGGACAGAGAGAGAGACAGGGAGAGAGAGAACCATGGATGTGAGAGAGACACATTGACTGGTTGCCTCCCACATGACCCGACCAGGGCCGGGGACAAACCGCAACCGAGGTATGTGCCCTTGACCGGAATGGAGCCTGTGACTTGTTGGTCTGTGGGCTGACACTCTAACTGCTGAACCAAACTGGCCAGGGCCCCCCTTTTTTAAAAAAAATCATCTTTATAGCCCTGGCTGGTGTGGCTCAGTGGGTTAAAGTGTCATCCTGTGCGCTAAAGGGTTCCAGGTTCATTTCTGGGTCAGGGCTCACGGCCCGGGTTATGGATCTGATCCTCGGTAGGGGCACGCATGGGAGGCAACCGACTGATGTTTCTCTCTCACATCAATGTTTCTTTCTCTCTCCCTTCCTCTCTCTCAAATCAGTGGAAACATATCCTGGGGTGAGGATGAAAAAAAAATCATCTTTATAGATGTATAATTTACTTATAATAAAATCCACCCATTTCTAAAGGCACAGTGTGTTGAGTATTGACAGATGCGTAAGCTGTGTCACAGTCACCCCACAAAAATAAAGACATTTCCATCACCTCAGAAAGTCCCCTTGTGCCCCCTTGCCCCCACCCCGGGCCCTGCACAATCACTGGCCTGCTTTCTGTCATCACAGACAAAGTCTGCCTGTTCTAGAATTGTATGGAACTGGAGGCATACAGCATAGAGTCTTCTATTCTCTTGCTCAGCATGTTTTTGAGATCCATCCATGTTGTCATGTGTATTCATGGTTCATTCCTTTTTATTGCTGAGTAGAATTAGTAGGCTTAAAAAATTTTTTTTCTTTATTGATTTTAGAGAGAAAGAGAGGAAGGGAGAGGAAGAGAGAGATAGAAACATCGATGAGAGAGAATATTGATTGGCTGCCTCCTGCATGCTCCCCACTGGGGATCAGGCCCACAACCTGGGCATGTGCCCTGACTGGGAATTGAACCGGCGACCTCTTGGTGTGTGGGTCGACACTCAGCCACTGAGCCACACCAGCTGGGCTAACTCCAAGGTTTAAATCATTCAAGTTCATTCCAGTACAAATTGTCCTGGCCACTAACTCCCTGTCCTGGGCTGAGCACAGCCAGAGACAGAAAGAGTGAGAGAGTGAGAGAGAGAGAGAGAGAGAGAGAGAGAGAGAGAGAGAGAGAGAGAGAGAGAGAGAGGTCAGGACAGATCTACTGGGTTGTAGTTGCATTGGGTTTCACATCACGGAACCAGTCTGGGCACTTAATGGGACTCTGACCCAGCCTTGGGGTTACTGGTAGCACTTCTCTGGTTTCAGCATGGGGACTTCAGCTTCATAACTTTCCTCTGAATTAAGACCCTGAGTATGAGCACAATTCTAAAAAGTCAATCTCAGAAAAGGTGGGGAAGTCTGAGCTGTAACCACGACATTTTTCATACCTGATCACAAGAGGCCTGAGACAGGCAGAGCTGGGGGTTGGCGGGGTGCTGACTGCCGGCTCTGGTTCCCTACAGACTGCATTCCGGGGCTTCAAGTGTCATTTCCCGTGCACCACGCGTGTTTATCCTTTGCACACTCCACCTCTCTCCTTGGACCTGCTGGAGGTGGGAGGACTAAAGCAAGGCCACTTTGAGATCAAGCCCTGGAGACTGCTGCAGTGCTAGGCAGGCTCCCTTCAGCATTTCCCACAACCCCCAGCATACGCAAAGCTGCCTCCAGTTTACAGGTGTATTGGTTTCCTAAGCTGCCCCATCAAAGTATCGCAAACCGGGAGGCTTCAAACAACAGAGGTTTATTCTTTCACAGTCTGGAGGTTAGAAGTCTGAAATCGAGGGGGTGTCTGCAGCACTGGTTCCTTCTGGAGCTCTGAGGGAGAAACTGTCCCATGCTCTCCCTTACCTTCTGGTGGTTGCCGCCAGTCCTCGGTGCTCCTTGGTTTGTGACAGCACAACTCCAATCTCTGTGTCTCCATGGCCTTCTTCCTCTCTGTGTCTCTGTCTCCTCTGTGTCTGTGTGTTTCTTTGTGTCCTCTTCCTGTAAGGACACCGACACCAGTCATTGGATTTAGGGCCACTGCCCTGGCTTCCTGCGCCCGTGCCCTTCTGCTTCCAAGGTGAGTCTGGGGCTCCACGCTCAATCCGCCCACCGCCCACGATTCATGCTCGCACTCTGCAGGGGCAGGGCTGTTCCACACCTCTGTGCCTTTGCACATTCTGTCCTCTCTGCATGGAATGTGCCCCCCTCCTCACCCCTCTTCCCTCTCCACCTGAAAAACTCTTCCTCATCCTTTGAGGCTCTTGCCCTGGGTGAGGGCTCCCCTGAGTGCTGTGGGGAGTGTTGACCGTGGCCTTTTGTGCCCAGGTGTGGTTCTTGTGTTCCTCTGGCATAACATCGAGCAGGGTGCACTGCTTCTGAGTCATCATGTCCGTCTCTCCACCAGACCCAGCTCCTTAAAGGCAGATTTCTTTTGCATCCCTGCACAGTTAGGCAGAAGATCATCCACAGCTTCTAAATAAACATGGAATTTCCCTTCAGGGGATAGACTACGCAGCATTTTCTCATCCTTGTAGGATGCTCCCTACAACGCTCGGGTGCACAGTTGGCTCGCAAGTGCTTCCTGTGTGGTTTAGCGACAGAATGGAAAAGCCACTGCGGGCGGCAACCTGGTGGGACCTGCGGGCAGGGAGCTGGTGGGACCTGTGAGCTGACACTAGCAGTTCCATTAGTGAAATGACCGAGGAAATAAACTTCCCTTGTGCTTTTCTTCTATGTCTCAGGTGTTTCTTTTTTCTTTCTTGTTCTTTTTTTTTATTGATCTCAGAGAGAGGAAGGGAGGGAGGGAGGGAGGGAGGGAGAGAGAGGTGGCGGGGAGAGGGAGAGGGAGAGATAGAGAGACATTTATGTGAGAAAGAAACATTGATTGGGTACCTCCCGCACTCACCCCAACTGGGAATCGAACCTGACCGGGAATCAAACCTGTCACCTTCTGGTGTACGGGAACGACACTCAACCAACTGAGCCACAGCAGCCAGGGCTCAGGTGTTTCTTAAATGAGATTTAATTGAGGTCAGGGAAGGGGTCAGAGGTCTTGCTAGTGAAGAAGTGAAGGGAGAGAAAGGGGGAACCCCAGGCCTGAGGTTCTGCAGCCCCGAATTCTGAGGTGAAGGTGGCAAAGGGGCCAGGACTAAGACACTGGTAAAGCTGTCCATGTGTCCGGTTCACCCCTGCAATCAAGAGTGGGGGGCACTTTGGTGTTGGTTGATGGGGTCTGTAAGAGAGGTATGCGCAGGGACCAGCTCTGGGACCCCAGGCTGAGGCTGACCTGGCCATCCTCCCGGGAAGCGACCCCCTGGCTGGCCTTGCTGCTCTTTAGGAGTCTCTGTAGCATCTGACCAGCCTCTTTTTCAGGAGGAGAAAGGCAGCCTTACTGTGAGGCTCTCCCTCTTCTCATCTCCTCATTTCCAATCACGTGAGCTTCTCTTCTGTGTCTCTCAACAATGCTACCTGTCACTTGAAGCCAGGTCACACTCAAAGGAGGATCACTAGAGTTGGAGTCATACCTGGCTTTCCAGACTCCTTTTGTACTGTTCCTTCCATTGATATCCAAGGGCCTCAACCTTGTTTTCCAGATCACTTTAGCAGGATTATTCCATCTACTGGCCCCCTCCCTGTCCCCCTCAGGGGCATCTTAAAATTACTCAGCTATCCCACCCTGCCAGTCTCCTCCCCACATCCCAGACAGCTAGACTGCTCCGGGGTCCTGGGGCAGGGTTGGGGCTAGGAGAGACAATGTGAGGAGGTGCTCAATCTCAGTGCTCAGAGTTTCCCTAAATGATGTGCTCCAGGTATCTCATCCTGGCTTGGTGCTGGGCTGGTGCACTGATAAAAGGATGGGAGGAGAAAAAGAGGTTGAAAGGAGGGTTGAAGAGATAGTGTTAAGAGGACAAGGTGGGAAATCCAAAGTCAATGGCAAAGTGAAAAATAATGGGTGCAGGTGACAGAGGGCCGTGCCTCAAATCAAGCATCCCCACGAAGCTCTCACACACATAGCCCTGGACAGACCAGACAGATGTCTCCCAGAGAACAAGGAACAGCAGGAAAAACAAAACACACTCATCCTTTCTTATGAGGTTTCCTGAGTTCCTTGTCATGGGTGGGGGGGGGGAAGGAATCCCCAAAGTCATGTTCCCTCTGCTTTTACTCCCTCCTCTGACTTGACATCTCCCCCCCCCAATTTTTTTTTTTTTAGAGAGAGAGGAAGGGAGAGGGAGAGAGAGATAGAAACATTGATGAGAGAGAACATCGACTGGTCGTCTCCTGCATGCCCCTACTGGGGATCAGGCCCACAATCTGGGCATGTGCCCTGACTGGGAATCGAACCAGCAACCTCTTAGTGCATGGGTCGATGCTCAACCACTGAGCCACACCGGCCAGGCGACATCTTTTTCTTGATGTCATAAACCTTACCCTAGGCATGGTGATTCCGACTCCTGCAGTGTGGAGTTGGAAGAGCCCTTGGAGACCTAGTCCTGCACTGTCCCTGGGGGGGGCCACTTGCCACACGGGGCTTTTGAGCATTTGCAGTGTGGCTAGCTAGTCCACACGGGCAAGTGCTGTAAGTATAAAATGAACACTGGGCTTTTGAGGACACGGCTTGAAATGAAAGAATATAAAATAGCACATTAATATTTTTAAAAAGATTGTTTACATGCTGAAATGATCATGTTGAAAATCTATTGGGTTAAATACAATATTATTAAAATTTATTAATTCCCCTGTTTCTTTTTACTTCTTTTAATGTGGCCGCTGGAAAATTTAACATTAAAAATGTGGTTTGCATTGTGGCTTGAATGACATATCTATGGGACAAGGCTGGTCTAGTTCAACTTCCTTCTTTAGCAGAGTAGGAAACTGAGGTCCAGAGAGAAGACCTAACTTGGCAGACCACACACACTAAATAGCACTGTCATTTTCAATTCCCATCAATTCCTCAGCCCCCCCCCCCCCCACACACATTTGGGGCCCCAGGAAATGAGCAGGTGGGCTTACAGACCTGTGGGCTGTAGGCCTTAAGGGAAGGGTTCCAAAACTCAAGACATTGGCTGTGGTTTCTTGGGAGTGAAATAAAAATCTAACAAAGGTGGGGATATCCTCTTCAAGAAGTCAGATTTAAAGAAGTGGCAAGAAAGCTGAGGAGCCCTGGACCTTCCCCAGTTAATTCATTTGCACAGTAGCACAGGTTGGTTTACCAAGTGTGCTAATGGGCACCTCGATAGCACAGAGCCCCCTCCCCCAAGGCAGTGGGGTAGAGCCATGCCTAAGCCCTGACACTGTGTGGGCAGCCACTTAAGGATTGTTTGACAAGTAAACAAAGACAAGTTTCAGTAGGATTGGCTTGATAATGGAAGAGGAGTGGGCAGCCAGAGGGAGGGGGAACCAGATACCAAAGGCAAATTTATTTCTTAATTTTATCTGGCATTCCCATTCTCAACCTGCATTGTGAGGCTTTAAGAGAGGTAGTTAGGAAAGTAGAGAGATAATGATCTCTCCGCCCCCGGGGCAGCACTAATGGGTCTCCTTTGAGGACAGTACTAACAAGTGGAACCACCAGCTAACTCTGGACCCCCAGGTAAGTTTTCCTTAGCCTCTTGGCCTCTACCTCGCCTGGGCTGCTGTGGGTGGGGTGGGGCTCTTTCCCATCCAGCTAGGGTGAGAGTCGTGGAGAGACAGGGAAGGGCCATTTGGGGGTCAGCTCTGCGTTCCATTTACTCTAATAAACACGGTAAATAAGTCTGTACACGTACACACACACACACACACACACACAAACACACACGCGCGCGGGCTGTGGGACCCAGAAATTAAAATAGGCGTTGCAACCTGGCTAGCCCTTGCCCTTGGGGGACAGGAGTGCCAGGCGGTGAGCGCGGGTGTAGCTTCCACTCGGAGGTGGCAGTTTCCAGGACCGATAAGGAGCGGTCCCCGCTGGCCCCTTTCTTTTACCGGGTGCCAGGGAACTAGCCGGTGCGCTGGCCTCAGAGCTGTCTGCTAAGCTGGGCGGGGCCGGGGTGCCCTCCTCCCCATTTCAAGGGTGACTGTGCGGCTGACGTCAGGCAGCTTTTGGTTCATTCCCCGGCGCGGGGACTTTATTTTCATAACAGCATGCAGTGCCGTGGAACTGGAATAGGCGTGTCCTCTCCCCCTGACCCTCTCCCGCCCCTTGTCCCTCTGCTCACCTCCTCGCTCGCTCCCTCCCTCCGGCGACAGCCGCCTTTATAACTGCTCGGCGCCGGGAGGGCGGGATCGCTTTCGCGGGCCCCCCAGCTCCGAGCCGCCCAGGGCTGCCTCGAACGCGCGGGAAGCAGCGCGAGTTCAAGCGCCCAAGCCCAGGCACGGTAAGTGAGGCGCACGGAGCCCCGAGCGCGCGCCGCCTCGGGATGGAAGTCCTGGGGGTGAGCGGGGTCGGCGGGGGTGGAATACAAGAGAGAAAGCCTGATAGTGAGGACAGAAAGGGTTCCAAGAAAGAAGTTCCTCTAGTTGAACACAACTCAGAGTTTTTTCTTCTGCAGCTCTTCCCAGGCTCAGCTAGAGGCGGAGAGCATCAGGTGGTAGTTTCAGACACATTGTACGCGCTCTTAGCAGGTGGAATGCTGGCTAGGCAGCTGGGCAGTTCTGGGATCCAGGGGAAGAGAAAAGAGGGAGAAAGGCCTTAGAGGAAGGGAAGGGACTGGAGCCTGGAGCGGAGAGGGGTGGAAACTGGGAAAGGTGGGTAGGAGGAGAAAGATGGTGACAATTGTTGCTTTACCCAGTTACTGATAAGTTTCCAGTTATTTTGTCCTTCCACAACAAGCGTGCCCTTCTGAATTTTGGGAAGTACAGCCACAGAAGCCCTTTCTCTTGATGTGAGTGTGAGCCCGTGAGCCCACAGTATTCCCTCCGCTGCTGTCCACTGAGTTGC
The DNA here is from genome assembly GCA_030848825.1 of Tadarida brasiliensis. Taxonomy (NCBI): domain Eukaryota; kingdom Metazoa; phylum Chordata; class Mammalia; order Chiroptera; family Molossidae; genus Tadarida; species Tadarida brasiliensis. The sequence goes on from CM061263.1 coordinate 28,643,945, forward strand.
TCAGGAGCCCCGGCATGTTCAGTAACAGCCCACCTTCCACAACAAGGAAATAGGACTTGGGAATGGACCCAAAGATGCCCAACAGGGCTCCGAGGTGGGGAAGGAAAGGCCAGCACACAGGGGAATCTGCTCAGGTTCAAGGACTTTGAAGGACTTTTCGTTCCTGACTTCTTTCTAGACTGATTTCTCCTCAGAGGGTTTGTAAATGGTACACCTGCTGAAGCTTCCCCTGAATCACCCACTGCTGTGGGCTCATTCCTGGAGGGGAATACTTGAACCACTTCAGATACAACGGCCTGGCGCCCATAGAGGGGTGGGGATGGAGTCAGAGCTCCACTCTCCAGTGCTGTGTGCCAGTTGCTACTTGGAGAGGGAAGGGATGAGGGGGAGGAAGGGTCAGGAGGTTTTACTTGGGAGACTGAAGGGCTCCTCCCTAGTGTGGAGAGGTGTGTGCTCCTAGGGCAAATGGGAACGAACAGAACATTCCTGGGAAGTGCTCTCACCTTGAGTCAGGAAGCCTGATTTCTCCTCCTGACTCTACAGGTCCATGTGGCTGTGAGGAGGCAAGGACCTGGGCCTTGAGTTCCTCTTAAGGGTCTTGTGAAGGCCCCTAGCTCCTTCCCAGGCTGAGATTCTAGCCCTTCTGTACCTGCACACGTCCCCTGGCAGTCCTCTGTGGAGTCTGAGCCTTTGTATTTCACTCTAGTGGGAATTGAAGATAACAGGGTGTGAAGAAGAATTTTGACTGTGTGGTTTTATTTTTCCTATTCTGGGAGTTGGTCTTCAGGTCCACGGCTATTTAAAAATCCACAGACTGAGCTGAGGAAATGGGCAGGAAATGATGTGTTGGTTAATAGGACCTTTAACAACAATGAATTGAATAGTGTTTTCTCTTGAAGGGTCTCAGATTTTCTGAGTAGTTTGGTGTGTTTCTACTCTTATTCCTATTTTTATTGCTTTGTGATCAGAATATATAGTCTGTACATTTCTTATTTTAAGATGTCAGGTTTTATTTGTGGCCTAAAATATGCTGTTTTAGTACATGTTCCAGGACCATTTCCACAGAAGCAATCATATAGAGCAAGGGTCAGTAAACTTGGTCCATGGCCAAACATATTCATCAGCCTGTTTTTGTAAATAAAGTTTTATTGGAATACAGCCATGCTCATTTGTCTATGCATTATCTATGGCTGCTTCAGCTACGCACATAGGGACTGCAGAGCCTAAACTACTTATTATCTGGCCTTTTAAAAGAATGTTTGCTGATCACAGATACAGAAGATCTGAATCATTTGATTAATGGTGGAGATCTAGCCCTGGCCGGTTTGGCTCAGCGGTAAGAGCATCACCTGCGGACCAGAGAGTCCTGGGTTTGATTCTGGCCAAGAGCACGCCTTGCCCCAGTTGGGGTTGTGCGGGTGGCAACCAATAGATGTGTCTCTCACATCGATGTTTCTCTCATTCTCTCTCTCTCTTCCTTCCTTTCTCCCTCCAGCTCTATCTGAAGATTAATATAAAAATATCCTCGGGTAAGGATTAAAAAAAAAAGTTTATGATGGTTTTATCTTCAATGTGAATTATCCCGATTATTATAATATAAACTTTTTGCCTTGACTACACTTGCATGATATTAATACCTCAACTCTTTCCTAATTGTTTTACCTTGAGCAAGCTATTTAACTCTGTACCAACACATAATACCGGCTAAATACACATTATCTATTATTATTGCTTTTTTTGGATTTGTTTTCATTTTTTCCTTTCTTTTGCATTCAACTTTTTTGAATCCTGTTGTTTTAAGTGAGGTTCTTATAGGTATAGTATAGTTTAATTTAGTCTTTTTTCAAAATAAAAAGTTGCCATTTACATTTATTGTAATAATAGTTGCTTGCTATTGTCATCTAATTTTGGGGCATGTATTCTGCTTTCTCCATCCTCTCCCACATTAGATAATCTATATTATATTTTTAGAGCTACTAGGCTACTCAGTGGATGGTAGTGCCATTCTCAGGGCTTAGAAATACAGGCTGTAGCCCTGGCCGGTTCGGCTCAGTGGTTGGAGCATCGGCCTGCGGACCAGAGAGTCCCGGGTTTGGTTCCCGCTAGGAGCACGTACCAGAAAAAAAAAAAAAAAAAAGAAATACAGGCTGTAAGGAGAGATGACAAATTTAGCTTGGGGCTTGTTGGATCAAACATTAATATTTTACTGGTATATATGAAAATAAAATATTTAAAAAATGGTGTCTTTGAGAGCTTTTAGATGGTATACCAGTAGAGGACTTCACTTTATCCAACAACCTATTTTCCAACAACCTGGGTCTAAGAGATTTGAAAGTTTCACTCCAATTCTTAAGTGTTTTTTAAAAATGATTTTCAGTATTTTTATTTTATATTCCAGTAATTTATTTTACATTAATCTAAAGTTCACATGCTTTGTTTAGAATAGAGAAGGATGTTAATAGTCCCAGGGAACTACTCGAAAGTGAAGAGATTGGGATGAACACTGCTGTTATACTTGTTTAGATCTGCCTGTGGTAGTATGATGGTTTATTTTCTCTCAGTTACTGCACAGAAACTCGGTTCAGTGGTGTTATTCAGATGTTATTCATAGGCTGTTGCCGTGATGCACCACTTTTATGTCATCAGAATACGGATGGCTCCTCAGAACAGAGGATCCAGAGATTTCCCTGGAGACACTTTCCAATTATAACTAATCCTTCATCCAGGGCAGAGAAATTTCTGTGGGACTCCACCCTTGTCTTAGAACTCAGCCTAGATAAAAATATGAGGATCAGCACATATTCATCTTAAAACATTCTCCCTCCCCATTACTCACACTTGCTAATAAATAACCTGCTTTGAGTAAATATTCAGCAGTCAGTCTTATTCCAAACATTCGTTCAGCAACTGCTGTGCAGAACACATAGTGAGGGTTACTGACAAACAGAAGGTTTGCTGTATTTCTTTAATCCTTAAGAAGCTTGTTTTCTGATAGGCGAGTCAACATTGATAGTAAAGTATAATATATATATGATATATATATATATATAACCTTGAGTGCCAAGAAGTAGTTAATTTAAGAACTATGAAGAGACCTACCAATTTAAAATGAGATGGGACTAATAATTTTAAAAAATACCCTCAAAATTTGGGGCAAGTTTAGAAGAAATATTGTAAATGGGTTGTGGATAGGAGGGGCAGGGTCTTTCTGGTGAAAAGAATAATTCATGTGTTGAGGCAAAGAGGGTGACTGTATCTGAGAAGGTCTTAGATGAGCCCCAATTTCCTACCAGATAGAAAAAATACTCTTGGAAGATTTGCTAGCCTTGCATGGAGATGGAACGAAGAGTTAGGGGGGCAGGAGGAGATGGGTGGGAATACCAGTTGGAAAAAAGTGTTGAAGCTGAAATTGAGGCTGAAGCTATTATAACAGACAAAAGGTGTTAATATGTTTTTTTTTAACTGCTAAATCCAAAGATTCCTCCCCAGGCCTTCTTTTCTTTGCTCCTCTTGAAGTATTTGACTCCACTGACCACTCTGTTTTGGGAAACTGCTCCTTGGCTTCTGGGAAACCACCTGGGCTTATTTCTTTTTCTAACCCCCAGTAATTTCTTTTTAATGCCCTTTGCTGACTCTTGCTTTGGTGAGATGGTGTTCCCACGGTTCTGTCCTCGGCCCTCTCGCTCACGGCATATGCTCCCTGTGTATTCTGGTCTCTCGAGGCGTCAGACGCCTCCTGTGGGTCCAATCTGTGTGTATAGCCCAAACCTCTCCTGAGCCTCGAACCCACATGTCCAAGTGCAACCTGGTGTCTAGGAGCCTGGCTTTTCAGGGCCATGTGATCTTGGGCAAGTCATTTAATTTTTCTGTACCTCATTTTCCTCAACTGTAAAAAGGGGACCTAATAATAGGGCCATGTAGGGATGAAATGAAACTGTGTGTGGCTCAGAGTAAACTTGCAGGAGAACTTAATGTTTGTTCTTTCTGGATTCCTCCAGTGGCATGTCCCATAGTCACCTTAGATTCAACAAAGCTAAACTTGGCATCTCCCCTCATCAGCCCGTATTTCTAAGCTCCATTCAGTTGCCTAAACTAGAAATCTGGGAATTAACGTGGACTCTTTCATTCCCCAAGCCCTTCTCTTCTACTTTCCCTCAAACCTCTCACCATTTCCTGTCCATCTTCCATGCCTCATCTCCCTTGCTAAAGTTTTCCCCCCTAATCCCATTAGGTAGAATGGGCCACTGTTTTCCATGTGCCCTCAGCATTCCCTGTACACGCAGCAATTCCTTATTTGTATGTCTGTGTGACTCTATTAGTCTTCCCAAGGGCAGCAGCCACACCTGTGGTCTGAGTGACTCATACACTTAACACCCTACCTGACACCAAGTTGGCACTTAAATGTCTATTGATTGACAGGAAGATTGACCTAATGCAAGATCACTTGCTTTGGAGGCTTCTCAGAGATGATTTAAATGGAGAAGAGGCTGGAGTTGGGGAGAAAAGCTTCTGAGATTATAACTGATTTAGAGATGAAATGACAGATTAAGTTATGATTAAACTCATAAAGGGATAATCTCTCTAACGATGTGACATGGGACATGTAACTTCATCTAAGATGCAGTCTTCTCACCTATAAAGTGAATTGTAGGAATATTCAATGAGATAATAGGTATAAAAACATGTGAATGAGAGAATACACCTCAAAACAAATAAACAATAAGCCTTGTGCCTGGCTCGCAAGACAACTCGGCACGTGGCGGTGGCGGTCATTTTTTATTCATAATTGTAGTGTGACTAGTGTTCTTACTACAGATTAAACGTGGCAATTCAAGGACAGAGAGGAAATTAAAGTGAAAGAAAATCACAAACTTGCCTGTGAAGGCTCAGCTTCAACAAACACCGAAGTTATTTGATGTCATTCCCCAGGCAGTCCCAAAGGAAGGTTTTGTCCCCTCTGTTTTTAGATGACAGATGAGATAAACAGATTCATCTCCTACGGAGGAAGATGAGGTGAGCTGTTGGGGAGGTTCGGGGCCCCAGGTAATTCATGCTCAGGTACTCCAGGGGAGGGCTGCAGAGACCCATCAAATGTGTGCCGGTCAAGGCCACGTGTGGGGTCAGCACCGCTCCAGTAGCCGTGGCTTTGTCGTGCAGGTGGGCATTCTCTGTGGCCTGCACTCAGACCCTTCAGCCTCACCTCCAGCCCTGGTTGGGGGTTCGGTTAGGAGTTTGCAGCACGTATTCTTTTAATGACAGGACATGGGGCCAGAAGGAGGATGAGGGGGAGGGGAAGGAGGTTTGGAAACTTGTCTACAAGGAACTCCCCAGAGGGGTGAACAGTGGAGCTAGACATGGACTCCGACCACCTCGCTCAGCACCCGCCCTCACTGTGCAGAGGGGATGGAGGTGCCAGGAAACTGGGTCCACGCACATCGAGGCAGCTGAAACTCCTTCCTAACGGGGCAGAGTAAAGGGAGGGTTTGGAATTGAGCTCAAAAAGTGACTTTCTCCCTCCCTCCCTGCCTGTCCTCCCCCACCCCCTCCTCCTCTGGTTTGACCTTTCCATCCATGCCCTGACTCATTCCACAAGGGTGCAGGCGGTGCCGAGTGATTCCAGGGTCTCAGCTGTGGGTGCCATGGATTATCTATCGGACAGCAGGTAGTTAGCTCAGCTAGCCACTGTAACAAGTGAAAGAGTCTCACCCTCATGAGTCAAAAGTCCTTTTCTCATTTTCCAGGCCACTAAAACCTCACCATTTTCCTTCGAAGTGCAGGGTTTAGTCATCAGGAAATTGGGTGGGAGCATATGACTGGATTCCAGTAAATTCCTCTCTGCTTGCTGGGAAAGCCCAGGATTCATGGTCTCCTAGGAGACACCTGGAGTCGCTTCGGAGCAGGGTTTCAGACATGGCCCAGAGCTCCTAACTTCGGACCCAAAGTGGGATTTTAGACAGCCTGTGAGCAAGGGAGGATGGGAGCCAGCGGTGGGGGTTGGATTCCGGACAGCAGACAGGGGCTTGTGATGTGCAACCCACCCCACCCTGTCTCATGAGCGACCCCTCCTCCTGCGGACTCTACTTCTTCTAACCACAGGCTCCCTCACCCACCCTGGTGTCAGGTGCTAGGCTGGAGGCTGGGAGAGGCACTGAGCACCCCACCTCTCTCTGCAGGACCTTTTTGTCTAGAGGGAGATGCGGACTTGTCCACGGGCATGGCAGGGCTGCGTGTCAAGGGCAGTGGCAGGAAACACAGAGGCTCCCTGGGAATTCAGAGGACGTGTGTCTCACTAGATGTGGACATCAAGGGAAGCACTTTGGAAGAAGGGGCCTCTCAGTCAAATGGAGGGGGTGGAGAGGCGGGGAGAATGTCCCAGCAGGTGGGACAGCGTGCTTGAAGTGAGGTAGCGGGGCTTGTTTGGAGGAGTGACAAGAAGTCGCATACTGGGGCCGTGGAGGAGGGTGTGGTGACAAGGCATGAGGCTGGGGAGGCTGGAGAGGCAGGCGGGGGCTGAGGATGCAAAGCCTTCCACTGGTTGTGCTGGGTTACGGCTCGTTCCCTGGCCAAAACAGAGTGGCTCAGAGATGGCAAGCCTGCAGACAGAGGTCAGGCTTTGGAGGTGGTCCAGGTGGAGATGGTGGTGGGTGACATAGTCAAGAGGCACGGAAGAGGTGGAAGTGCTAGGACGTGGGTGATGGGTTTGTTCATGTGGGATAAAGATTTCTTTGGCCACTTCCCAACTCAGTGGTACACTTTTCACTTGGCTTTTAGCGCCATGCGTTGGGTTCACGGATGGGGAGACCCTGGGATGCCCCCCGCCCCACTTTCTCGTTTTCCTTATAGGGCCTCCTTTCCGTCCCTGCCTTCTTCAGTGGAGCACACATGGCCAGTGTGCGAAAGGCGGTTCTTCACTGTGTAGGAATTGGAGGGTATGCAGAACTCTGAACATTTGGGGCAGCTCACAAGGGGAGGCTGAGCTCTCGGCGGTTTAACCCATGCTCAGAGCCTAAAGCAGCACCCAGGCTGGTGTCCTCACCCCGTTTCTTTCTTTCTTTTTTTTTTTTTATCCTCACCCGAGGACATTTTTTCATTTTTTTGTTCAGATAGAGTGGGAGGGAGAGAGAGGAAGAGAGAGAGAGAAACATCGATGCGAAAGTGACATATCGAGTGGCTGCCACCCGCACGACCAACCAGGGCCGGGGACAAACTGCAACCGAAGTACATGCCCTTAGCGGGAACCGAACCTGGGTCTCTCTGGACCGCAGGCCGATGCTCCAACCTCTGAGCCAAACTGGCCAGGGCGCGTTTCTTACTGGTGGGCCCCTCCTGGCTTTCAAGTTCTTACCAGACAAAGGGGCTGTGCAGTGCTGCGTTAAGCTATGCAACACTGAAGTTAGGATCCGGTTTGAATCCTGGCCCTTCCCCCTGCTCTCTGTGTGGCTCGGTGAGTCAGCTAACCTGTGCCTCAGTTGCTGCACTTGTGGGGCAGGGCGAAGAACCCCGTGAGCTATATCATAGGGTGGTTGTGAGGGTTCAGGGAGTAAAGTGCACGAAACCAGGCCTGATGTGAATGAGATGAGACCCTCCCTCCCCCTCGGGGCAGCCCAAGAGGAAATGGTTTCTCTCCACCCCCATCTGGTCTTCATTGGAGCAAGTCCATTCTTGGCTGGACTCTAGATCTCTCGACTTTGGTTACAAACGATGTCCACGTAACTGCCGGACTCATTACATTCCTCTTGTTTGCTCCAGCCCTGCGTTCTTCTCCAGGGATATTTCTTTAACTCCTGGCAGTTCATGTTTCCAAATGCCCGTTGCTTCCCTTTTCCTCCTCACACCTGCTTTCTGGAAGTCCCTTTCAGCTCCCCAGAAGCCTGTGCTCGCCCAGCCACCTTCCGGTGTTTCTTCCTCATCTGGGCCATTCCCTGGGCGACATGGGACCTTCTCAGCTCGATAATGAGTCTGTGAGGTGTCTTTCCTCTGACTACACTGAAAGTACCAGGACAGTTTAGACCTGTTGTGTAATCCCCATCATGCTGGGGAGGGATGGGGGAGGGCTAATACAAGTCAACTGAGAAGGATAATTAGTTCAAAAAATTAGTCACTCACTTAAAAAATGTTTACTAAAAGGTTTTAAAAAAACATTTCTGAGCCCTGACCTGTGTGGCTCAGTAGGTTGAGCATTGTCCCGTGCATCGAAAGGTCACTGGTTTGATTCCGGTCAGGGCACATGCCCAAGTTTCAGGCGTTATCCCCAGTGGGAGGCCTGCAGGAGGCAGGCAATCGATGTGACCCTCTCACATGGATGTTTCTCTCTCTCTCTCCCTCTCACATCCTCTCTCTTTATAATCAATAATTAAAACATAAAAAAAATAAAGACATTTCTGAGAGAATTGAGAAATATAAACCCTAACTGGATATTTGATATCAAAGGATTATTGTTAATTTTTAAAATATGGCTACATTGAAAAGGGTTTTTTGTTATATATATGCATGTATTTATGGATAAAATGATCTGATGTCTGGGGTTTGCTTAAAAACAATCTAGTGAGTGGGGTGGGGATGTAGATTAATGAAGCAAGATTGACTGTATATTGATAATTTTTTTTTAATCCTCACCCGAGGACATTTTTGCATTTACCTTCAGACAGAGCAGGAGGGAGAAAGGGAGGAAGAGAGAGAGAAACATCGATGTGAGAGAGAAACATCGACCGGCTGCCACCCACATGACCCCAACCGGGGGCCGGGGACAAACTGCAACCAAGGTACGTGCCCTTAGCGGGAACCGAACCCAGGTCTCTCTGGTCCGCAGGCCGATGCTCTAACCACTGAGCCAAACTGGCCAGGGCGATAATTTTTGAAACTATGTGATGAGTCCATGGCCTCCATTATACTATTTATTTTTGAGCATGCTTGAAAATGCCTATAATAAAAACTCGAACATTTAAAACAGCCCACTGTGTTAGAGCAGCTCAGGGACTGTTCCCCATCTCCCTGGCAGGACTGGGTGAGAGGCGGAGGGGAAACCAGGGGAACCGTGTTTCTCCACTGCACACCCCCTGCCCATTGCTCTTTTTGGCCCCTGGTCTCTGGGTGTCAGGGGGTCCCGAGACACTCCTCGTCCTGCACAGCTGCACCCTAAGTGAGGGGCCTCGAGATCTGAGTCGGGTGCAGGAGGTCTCTGCCTTCCTGTCCTTCTGTCCAGCCCCAGAGCTCTCCTCTAGGCAAAACCTCAGCAGTTGCCCTCAAGATTCACAGTCATCAGGTCCAAAGTCCTTCATAATTAATTATAAGGTAGTTATGCTAACAGCCACTTGTCAACAAACAGCACGACTTTGAGGGGTGGGGAAGGAACAGTGGGAAGGGCAGGGATGGTGAGAGAAGTACCCTTCCAGCCAGACACCACCCTGATGATTCATCGGAGGGAGTGAAGGGCAGAGGTGAAGGTGAGTGAGGGCTGGCTGCATCCCTTCCCTTGTTTGTGCTGCCCTCTCGCTGGACGGGGTTCTGCCTCTTCTGCAACCATGGCATACACAAGGGAACACCCTCCACACCTCCCTTCCCATAGCACCCCAGGGTGGACATTTGTAGGCAAAACATGTCAGGCTTTGGGTACTTGCATTTCAGAGGCTGCCTGTATCTGCAGCTCATTTGTCTTCTTCCTCCTGTTTCTCATTCAGTGCCCCGGAGAGGTGGGACCTGACCCATGCTCCGCGCTCTGCCTGTGGTAGGGATGACGTGGTGTAATTCCCGTGGGTAGCATGCAGGGGACAGACGCCGGAGAGGGAAGGCCCAGGGAAGCCTGGGGCAGCGGTGGTAGACTATGTCTGTGTCTGTCTCTTCTTCTATGGCAGAGAACATGTCTGTTTTCTCCTTTCCCATTGAGTATCTAGAATAGTGATTGGCACTGCATGGCGCTCAATAAATATTGGTTGACTGAATGACTATATAATACAAAGTTAAACTTGGAGGGCCAATTTCATAAAAAAGTTAGTAAGATAGATTTAAGCTATACATTATTTAAATTATTTATTTTATTTAACTTGTTTTTTTCCAGCATATCACTAATATAATATTCTAATGTATACTTATATTCATCCATATATGAATGTGTATGTTGTATTGTGTATATAATTAAGAGCTCATTCTGACAGGGAAGACTCCTTCACCACTTTTCGGAACCAGTAGAGCCATTCTTACAAACCCCGAGGAGGGAAAAGGCCTTCTACTCTGAAGGAGAGCCTAGTGGCTCTGATCTCCTGTAGAGAAGTCTCCTTTCTATACAGATAACTCCTTTTATCCCTGAGAGAATGGGATGCTCCCAAACAACAGTGCCTGAGACAGGTACTTCCATGTTCACCAATTCCTAGGAAAACACTAGCCAAAAGTATCAGGAACACTGGAAGTTATTTGTGACATATATATATTTGCTGGTTAATCCTTACCGAGGATAATTTTTTCCACTGATTTTTAGAGCAGAAGGGAGGGAGGGAGACAGAGAGAGAAACATTGATGTGAGAGAGACACATTGATTGGCTACCTCCTGCACACACCCTGACCGCAGCTGGGGATTGAACCTGCAATCCAGGTATGTGCCCTTGACCAGGAATTGAACCTGTGACCCTTTGGTGTGTGGGCCGATGCTCTAACCACTGAGCGACACTGGCCAGGGTGTGACATATTTTTTGAACTGAGACTCCGAACCCCCTCAGCAGAGCACTAGGTCCTCCAGCTTCAGGGTGCATATTAATATAGTTCAGTTGCGGGGAAGGACGAATGAGGTTTGTTCCTTCCCTTCATCAGCCTTTAGGATTTGCCACGAGAGGTGGAGAAAAGTTAGTAGCTTTATCTGATGTAGTAAGTTCACGGGCAAAACCTTGGCTGAACATACAGAATTTTTTCTGAATCTCTCTTGGTCCTCTGTGCCTGAGTTTGTCAGGACGTTCACCCCCCGCTCCCAATTTGCTTTTACGCAGGACCAAATTGCCATGACCCCGTCAAGTTGCCGCGAAAACCTGGACGCCAGGTACCACAGACTTTGTGATACGGCTGTAGTTTGGGGCATCGTCCTGGAAGCAGTGGCCGCGGTTGGGGCTGTGACCTCAGTGGCCTTCATGCTGGCTCTCCTGGTCCTCATCTGTAAGGTGCAGGACTCCAACAAGCGGAAGGTGCTCCCGGTCCAGTTCCTCTTCCTCCTGAGTGTGCTGGGGGTCTTCGGCCTCACCTTTGCCTTCATCATCACACTGGACAGCAGCACGGGGCCCACACGCTTCTTCCTCTTCGGCGTCCTCTTCTCCCTCTGCTTCTCCTGCCTCCTGGTGCACGCTTTCAACTTGACGCAGCTGGTCCGCGGCAGGAAGCCCCTCTCCATGCTGGTGATGCTGGGCCTGGCTGTGGGCTTCAGCCTGGTGCAGGACATCATCGCTGTTGAATATGTCGTCCTCACCATGAACAGAACCAACACTGAAATCTTCACTGAGCTTTCTCCTCCTCGACGCAACGAAGACTTCGTCATGCTGCTCATCTTTGTCCTCTTCTTGATGGCACTGACCTTCCTCACATCCTGCTTCACCTTCTGTGGACCCTTCACTGGCTGGAAGAGGCACGGGGCCCACATCTACCTCACCGCGCTCCTCTCCATTGCCATCTGGGTGGCATGGATCACCTTGCTCTTGATCCCTACCCCCGACCCCGTGTGGGATGACACCATCCTCAGCTCAGCCTTGGTGGCCAATGGCTGGGTGTTCCTGTTGGTTTATGTTGCACCCGAGTTTCAGCGGCTCACAAAGCAGCAGAACCCCATGGATTACCCTGTTGAGGACGCTTTTTGTAAACCTCAATGCATGAAGCAGAGCTATGGTGTGGAGAACAGAGCCTACACTCAAGAGGAAATCACTCAAGGTATAGAGCCGGTCTGGGTGGAGAGTCCCTTATAGAGAGATGGGAGAGAATCCTAGGGTATTATAACTGTAAGGCACAGGCAAGTTTATCTAGCTCATGCCTCTGACAGAACAGGTAATGTCCCCAAGGCTCAGGTCCTGCTTAAAATCACCCAGCTAGTTAACAACAAGTAGAACGAGAGGCTGGTCTCTGGAGCTGTAATCTAGTACTTTCTACACAATACTATGTAGGTTTCTCTGAATCAAGAAAAGACGAAGCAAAGGAATGACTGGAAAAATGTTTAGAGACAAGTAGTGCTCTTTATAAGGGATAACTAGTTATCCCTTTTGGAAATGCGGGGCCTTCATATATTTGAGTGCATGGAGCCAAGCCACAATTTCCGGCAGTGATCACAGAGCACAGAGCGGGTAGAAAGCCCTTTTATCATAAACAAGCAGAAATCTCCATAAAATTACTCAGGATTCTGATGTAACCCGCAGAGCTGCATTGCACGGCATGTGTCGGGCCCATGGAAGGAAGAGATCGTACCTGACATAGGGAACCGACGATTCTGCTCTTGCCTGGAGTTCTGAGCAGCCAGGAGTTCTGTTGGTCTCGTAACTAAAGGAAGCCAAACTGATAGCCAGACACTGCCCATGGGGATCTATCTGTTGGTCTCCAGGGTTTGTGTCCATCTCTGGGCCTAGTCAGGGAGGGGAATGGATTTAGGATAGGAGTGAAGGGCTTCCAAGGCCAGGTTCTTGGCTGCCGCTAACAATTTCTCTGCTCTTGAAGCCTGAGTGCAAAGCTTCCTGGTGCTTCTCCCTGCAGCTGGGGTCCCTCTCCTGGGCACTAGGAAGCCTGAAGGGGAAAGGGAGGGCCTGAGGGGGTGTCTTACCCACCCATCCCCTCCTGTCTATTTCCATGGCTTCACTGTCACCTCATCGAGGGGTTCCCTGTTATCATTCCCTAACCGGTCTTCCTTCCTTGAACCCTTCTCCCCATTCATTTTATGGGCCACTGTCAGCTTACTCTCTCGAAGATACTCCCCTGGCCACCACTCTTTACTGGTCACCTACCTAACCAGCTCCCAGCACCCACTGCTTTGACCAAATCCACAGTGAGGCTTGTCACAGCCGGAACCCAGCAGCCGCGGAAGCTGTGCTCTCGGTCCAAACCAACAAGACATTTTCCAGCCTCTGCGTCAGGCTCAAGGACTGTCCGTTCTCTGCCCGCCAGCCCTTCTTCCTTATTCTTGCCCTTTTCCAGAGTCACCCATTCCCCCAGCTTTGTCGGTCTTCACTCCGCCCATGCATCTACAGGACTCTGCTGCTCTTAACCCGTCTGTCTCATCCCATGGCTGTTTGTGTGGCTGTCATACATTCCTTACTCTCCAGAGTCAGCCTCAAGGCAGGAATCATTCTGGTTAATCCTTATGTTCTCCACAACATCCATATAGAAGGTGTTTAGGCGTTTATTGAGTAACTTGAACAGGTACATTTGGCGGGAATTAATGGATTAAATTGTATTCATGACGATTGTATGTGTTTACTCTTCTGTTCCTGAGTTTAAATCCTTCTGATTATTCCCCCAATCCGTAGAAAGCAATTGCTCATCAATTCCGACCCGTTGTAATGCACATAAAAAATTTCCCCCCTTGCTGAGCAGTGAAGGAAGTAGGTAGGTCCCAGTGAGATTCACTCAAGGTGCACCTCTAGCCAGATCTATATCTGAAAAGAATGTTTTCAAATGTGTTTTTGAAATGGTCCTGGGATGAGATGGGCTCTGGTGAGGTTTTGGAAAGGTGTTTCCATAGTGATCGTATGCTGTAGTTAGTCACGGTCCTGGGCTTGAGGACAGTCTCTTCCCCCAAGAAACGTACAGGCTACCAGGGAGACAACAGATGATGTGTCATGCTCTGGTAGGTGACTCACCTGGGTGACACGGGTGGGTACCTGAGGGAGGAAACCCGAATGCCTTAATTGCTCCTCTCCCTCTGTTCCAGGCCTTGAAGAGCTAGGTGACACGGTCTATGCTCCTTATACCACCCACTTTCAGATGCAGGTAAACTATCTCCTGTTTCATCAGCAGCCTTGGCACCCCAGGAACTTGGTCCCTTGGGAACAGATGGTGTTACCATTCTGATGGCCCCTAAATGGCCACCTTGAAAGGATGACATGTCTATTTCACTGCCATCCACCTGCTGGGGTCAGGGCAGAGGACTGGAGTGTAGGGCACAGGGAGGACTTTAGGGCGAGGGTTTAGGAGAAGGGGAAGAACATGAGATTCCTGCCCAGATTGAAGTCCTGTTGAAACATCCAGGAATGGGAGAGGGTTTAACCACGCGGTGCTTCCTTTGCAGAATCGGACCTCCCAGAAGGATTTCTCCATTCCACGGGCCCAGACTCGGGTCAGCCCTTACAATGATTACGAAGGAAGGAAAAACGGCAGCTAGCTGTTCCGAAGACGGGGTGCACACAAATCTGCAGAACTAACGGGGCGTTTGCGGGATGTGGGCTCAATCCCAAGGCTTCCAAGGAAACCATACGAACCGCGACGGGAAGACCGGCCTCCCTGCCGGCCTCAGCACCTGTTCCTCTGTCCTGGAGTTGCTGGGGCTCACGAGGCTCCGTCTTCGTAGCACCGCAGTTTCCCCTTGTCCCATAATTAGGATGCTTCTTCTAGGCGGGGGTCTCAGCAACTCAGGGTTACCCTCTCACTATGCCCTGTCACTTTACACGCGACCAGAGCTCTGGTCATCTAACTGTACTGGCTCGTTCAACTTCAGGAGCCAACATTCAACGCTGGTTGTGTAAGGATTGCTCAGCCCAGAGCAGACCTGCAAATCTGAGCAAAAATCACAAAAGCCTGTCTCTCAGCCCCACCCTGCCGAAATCTACACTGGAAGGCAACTTCCTGGCACCCTCCCTTCTTACCTGGGTAGGAGAGGCTAAAGGTCACCCTAAATTTACTCATCTCTGTGGTGCTGCCGAACACAGGGCCTCTGTGGGTCCCCAGCACAAATTCACAGCTCACCCCCTGCCTTGTATCACTCCCAAACTTGCTGTCACCCCCCCCCCCCGACTAATCTCCCCTCCATGTTTTACCAGAAGTTTTCCTCCTGGACCTCACTGGTGTGGGCAAGCCCCATTGCTCTCTGCCAGGAGCACCTGCGGACTGTTCTTTCTGTACATTCTTGGCACGGATCCGATCCCAGCCTCTGTGACTAGCCTTGCACTGTGCTCACCTCCTGCGTTCTGTCAGCAGCGTTGTCCACGGAGGAGGAGTGTTCCTTGTACAATAAGTTATTCATTGTTCTTTACCTGGAGATGCAATAAAGATGTGGTGGCAACTCTCCCGCTGGGGCAGCCGCAGGATGAGTGGACATCAGTCACGTTGGAGCTGAAGTTCAAGGTTTGGGTGCACTGGGTGTGGACTTGCCGTTCTCCATGAGTCTGTGTCTAAGACCAGTGTGCTTGCCCCCATGTTTGAGGTGAGTCGCAGGGGTGAGAGGGGAGCCGGGAAGGGTTCCGGACCCGAGGTTTCCCCCAGGAAGGCGGAGGAATGGCACACTTGGAATGGGGTTTGGCAGCCCAGGTAAGACAGGAAGGAGACCTTAAAGCCAGTTTGATGATTCACCTGAAGTTTAATTGTAGGAGGAAATAAATCTATCTCCCTTATTTGACAGAATTGGTTCATAACATCTCTCAGAAAAGACATGGTACCTAACAATTATTATTTACTTAATCCCCGAAACAGCTCTGTGGGGCAGGGCAATAGGAAATCGCTCTTCAGTGGACAACACGAATCCTCATGCACAGACACGGAATGGCATTTAAAAGCATGTAGCTGAGTTAGGGAGTAACCTCCCAAGGGCCTGATGCTCGGCTTTTCATCAAAAGGGAAAACCGGTGTGGAAAGAGGTGAGGGGAGGTTGGAGGCGAGGGAATGACACATTGAATTAGGGCTATTTACATGCCACAAAGATTTGGTATTCTTTCTCAATGTCTTTGCATCAACATCAGCCAAGTTCTGTATTGAAAGGGGAATTATAAATCATGATTTATATCCTTCCACACTGTTCTGGTCTTTCCAAAGAGGGCATAACCCAGTGAGGAAAAAAACAATATAGTTTCACATATATTGTTTTGACACAGCGTAGGGACTCAGGAAACACATATTTCCTTCCCTCTTTTCTTTCCCTCGGTCTCTGGCCTGCCACCCAAGCAAAAGGGCTGAGTGAAAGGCAGAGCCACAGAGTACCCTGGAGCTGCTTTCTCGATAGAGAAAAGAGCCGCCAGGCCTCTGTATCCCCGACTGCCTCCTCAGCCAACCTCTTCCAAAGCAGGAGAGGACACCAAAAGGGACTTATCATCGGAAATTGGTTTCTTTTCTTTTGTTACCCAAGAATATGTTTTTATTGGAGAAAGAGAGAGAGAGAGAGAGAGAGAGAGAGAGAGAGAGAGAGAGAGAGAGAGAGAGAAACATTGATGTGAGAGAGAAACATCGATTGGTTGCCTCCCATATACACCCAGACTGGGGATTGAACCTATGTGCCCGGACCAGGAATCGAACCCATACTCTTTTGGTGCACGGGACAATGCTACAACCAACCGAGCCAGCTGGCCAGGGTGGAAATTGGTTTCTTCCCTAAGAAATAAAGTGGTGTCCAGTGTTTGGACAAGTAGGCCATCATTCTGCTGAGTTTTTGTTCCTAAAAGGCAGTAGAAGTCTTCCCATTCAACGACACTTGTCATGTCCGCTGCTGCTAACCTGTCTTCAGGTCTCATGTCTTCTGCACATAATTAGTCTCTGTTGTTAAAACAGGAACATTTTGGGGGCTGGAGGTTTTGGCCTCTGGCAATCACTGCGATGATGTTGGAGAACAGGTTTTCTCAGCGGTTCCTGAATGTCTCCATGTCCACCTGGGCTGAAATAGAATGTGCACATTTAGCCCAGCCTGGTCCTCGAGCAAAGCCAGTTGATTGATGGCTGGGAACCAAAATGGCATCTCCTTTGAACTAAATGGATGATAGTAAAATGAAGCTCGCAACCTTTCTCTCATCTTTCATTGTCGGGTGAGAAATAGACCGCATCTCACTTCTGCCTCTCGCTGTAGGCGCAGAGGACGTCCATAGCTGCCATACCGCGTGCTTCCACTTGATGGCGCTGAAACCTCAGGCATCAGCCGCCAGGGCGCAGGGCCCCTCGGAAACAGACTTCTAAAGCTGCTTTCCCGGAAAGGGCGTGAGGCAGAACAGCAGATACTCAGTGGGCTTGAGGCGAACGCGTCCCCTTTTAAAAGGCTCGTGTGTATGAGCTGTTTGTGTCCTTCCTCCCACCGTCTTCAGAGAATTTGCTCCTGATCTCCTCTGCCAGAGTTTAATTGCCCAGTGTCTTATTTTTGTGAAATTCTCCAAAGTATTTCCAGCCCATTTGCATGCAATCTGGCATCTTTACAGATGGTGGTCTCATATGCTGTTGTTACTAATGTCGAGAGTATTTTTGTGGTGAGAACATTGGCTTTTTGTCAGGAAAAGTGTGCCAAAACAAAGAGTACAGCCTGGCCCTGGAAATGCAGCAATAACACCCATTCTTCCCTGCTCCTGGTGCATTCTGGGTTTCCTTCCTTCATTTCCAGATTTGTCCTTACTGCTGAGAACTGGGCTGTGAAACTGATCTTCCCCTTCCTTGCCCATGACCTTCTGTTGCTACCAGGGTTGGAGGTTTGCCCCTGTCCCAACCCCGATCTGAAGCCAGATTATTTCAGAATTGGAGGTGGCGGCTTCAGAAAAACCTTTCTTCAGTGTTGACTGCCGAGATTTGGGATCTGACAAGTCAGCCTCCAGTTTGTAGACAGCTGCCTTGGGAAATTCTCTGGTCCCACCTGCGGGCCTTCTCTGGAACCCTTCCACCCAGGGCAGACAATGCTTTGCCCTCCCTGGCTTCAGGATGTTCCCGGTGTGCTGATGGGTGTGGGTAGCAGTATTTTGGTGTCTGACTCTGATGTCTGCAACCTCCAGATTGCTACAATTTTCTTGATCCTTCAGAGTGGGACACTCCGGTGCCTAAAATGTTACAGTTTGAGAAGGTCACAGAGCTTCCTTAGTTGGTACCTCACAACCCTCACTTTACAGAGGAGGGAACTCAGGTCTAAATGACTTAATACAACTGGGACCAGACTTTTGGTTCTGTGCTTTGTCTACTGTCATCACTTGGGAGGTCAGTGTGAGACACATTTCCCCCAAAAGGGTGTCTGAGTAAAGAATCAAATAAAGTGACCATGGTCGTCCTTACTTTAAATTCCTCTCATTTTCCTTTGTCTTCCCAATTGCTTTTTGTTCCCCTGATTTCTCCTCCAATTGTCTCCTCTCCCCTCTGCGTGTAAGCTGTTGGGAGAGGGACTGGAAGATAATTGACATTTTCTGGTTAAACCACAGATCGTTGTCCTGTAAACCCCAAGCCAAATAAGCATCTGTCTCTTGAGGGAGTAGCCTGTCAAAAGAGGGATTTCAAGGCAAAAAAGAGTTCTTTATTTTCCCCAGCCATGCCTTTCACTTTTCTGAGTCCCATATGAGTCAAAAGCCCCACACCTAGCCCCTCTTCCTTTCCTTTGTGTGGAGTTACAGGCCCCCTCAAGGGCAGGCTCACTCCCTATGCGGTTTCTGATGGGAGATTTCAGAGGCAGTCCTTGGAAAAACTTTGCAAGTAACGGCTGTGTGTAATGACCTGAGCTGTGTGTCTCAAGCACTAGATGCAACCATGATCTTCAACAGAAAAGAAGAGGAAACTTTAATGGAATTTGTTTACCACATGAGCAACACCCAACTGTCTGGTCCCAGCTGCTTCTAGTTCAGGCTCCCTTCCATATTAAGATCCATCAACTCTATTAAAAACCAACCAAACAACCAACAAAACACACAGACAAACAAAAAACTCTGGTAAGCCCATGCATCCATCCCTCGAGCTCTGGAACATGGTGGTAGGGTCTAGCACCATACCATACCCTGTTGTATGCAAAACTGTAACAGAAACCCAGGTTCAGCTGCCTGCCACAATGAAAGCCAAGCTTGTGAGACATGTGCTGGTAAAAAAGGAAAGAGGTTTATTCAAGTGTTGGCCACTTGAGAAGATGGGGGACTCTTGTCCAAAGCCCATCTCCCCACCTCAGTGCAGATGAGGTTTTTATAAGGAGGGAGAGGGAAAACAGAGCAAAGAGATCGAGGGGAAGGGGTTGAAAAGTTCTCTATGTGCAGAGCAGCACAGTCCATTCCAATAAGGATCTTGAAATTGGTTTGGTGTGGGCCATCCTGGTCTTCTTCATCTGGTTTTACCGTTGAAGGTCAGCAATTCTATTAGAGCTGAGATGACTGAAGGTCAGAGTCTGTATCTTCTGAAGTTAGTTCCTAAGACTCTTATACAAACATGCTGTTTATCTACAAGCTACATATTACTCAGAGTCAGCATTTACAGAAATAATGTCAAAAGAATGGTGGGGTGGGTTATAATCCCCCTTGTTACAAAGCTACTAGTTTTCTCTCTCTAAGAGGAAATAATTCCAGATCAACTATTTTTACCCACAAGAAATAGAAAAAAAAACATCTATTGATTTTAGCATGATATCTTTATGAAAAAGGCAGGGATAATGATAATAGAGTTAGGAGGTCATAAATCAAACATCTAAGAAGAGATAATTTATTAGATGGAGGTTTCTAATGGTTTCCCATAGGGCTCTGTCTTTAGATCTGTTTGGATAACGTTTTTATTGATCACTTCAACAGAAATACAACATTTATCAAAGCTCACACACGGCACAAACTTAGGAAAGACTGAATAATAAAACCAGAATAAAATGTATTGCAATAGACTGGAATAAAGGTCCCAAACCAATAATTTAGTTTAATAGTTATAAAAGTATTCAAGCCCCCCAAAATGAATCACATAAATACAGGTCAGAAAGGCTTGGTTTGACAGTGATTTTAGGTGTCTGTAAGACTGATAGGGACCAGTGATGTGGCTCAGCCGGCAAAAAGCCAATGCAGTCGTAAGCAGCACTATTACAACTGTATAGTGTAGGTCAAGGCAGGTGCTGTTCCCACTCAATTGGGGGCAAGTTACACCACATCTGTGGATCTCATGGTGGTGGAGGAGCTTCTAACAGAGGAGCTCTTTTTAGAACTACATGATATACAGAACGGTTGATGGAAATGGAGATATTTCACCTGGAGAGGAGAAGACTTTGCAGGGTGCATTATCATTGCTAACATGTATTGTGTGGTTACTCTGTGCCAGGCTCCATTTTAAGGGCTTTACTTGTATAATATTATTTAATACTTATCAAAACCTTATAAGTTAGTATGATTATCATCCCCCTTTTACTTAACACCTGCAGAAATGGAAGCTCCAAGGTGACATAGATACCAAGTGATAGGGCTGGGAGTCGTCAACAAGTGGGCTGCCTTTGGCTCTCTTATGCATAACCAACCCCAGGCTGCCTCTCGGCTGCCTTTCACAGTGACAGCATAACAGGTGGCTCAGTGATGAGGGGTTTTAGGGAGGCAGACCCCAGAATTGCTTCCTGCAAAGTGGTGGGTTACCTCCTGCTGGAGGTGTTCAATCTCAGTGATGCTCTGTTGAGGGTGATGTGGGGAATTCCGTGTTAGGAGGGAGGCTGGTCTAGATAAGCTTACGGAGTCTTGGAACTCTCAGGGTTCTGGACTTTTACTTGCCAAATTGTCATGCCTGGTGTTTGAATCTTAAGGACCATGGAGAGGTTGCCAGTTTTACTGTACAGTTTTCTTCCCCATACCTGCAACCCAAACACTTCTTTAGTCCTCAGGTGAAATGAAAACGCATTGTTTGGATGTGCCCTCACCTTCTGGGGAGTGTTATTTATTATTGGATGTTATAATCCGTCTCCTGGCTGGCAGTTTTATTTTTTTAAAAACATTTTTATTGAATTTTTTGGGTGACATTGGTTAATACAATTATATAGGCTTCAGGTGTACAATTCTATAATACATCATCTGTATATAGCATTGTGGCGGTTGTATTTTACAGAACAATTAGTCATAGCCTTGCTTTAGGGAAGGTGCCATGTAAATAGAATACAGTCATCCCCCAGAATCCACCAGGTATTGGTTCTGGGACCACCTCCCCCACTCTGTGGATACCAAGCTCTGTGGATGTTCAAGTCCCTTATGTAAAATGGCATAGTATTTGCATATAACCCACATACATTCTTCTGTATACTTTAAATAATCTCTCAATTACTTATAATACCTACTGCAATGTAAGTGCTATATAAATAGTTGTTACACTGTATTGACAAGGAATAATGACAAGGAAGAAAAGTCTGTACAACTTCAGCTCAGAAGCAACCATCATAGGCCTATCTACATACTACACATGTCAGCAACATGTAACATTTTCCCTCCAAATATTTTAAATCTGGGTTGGTTGAATCCATAGATGCAGAATCCACGAATGTGGAGGGCTGGCTGGTTGTATATGCTATATTCAATATCACTTTACTGTGGACATGGTGATAATGTAGAATCCTTTGCAAAGATACTTGAACTTTATAAACATCAGTGTCCTTCCTCAGAGAGGTGCAGTCAGTGCCTCAAATATTGCCTGATTTAGTTCTCTACATAAAAGCTTCCATTTTTAAGTACAAAAATACTAGTCCATGTTGTTCTCTGAGGGTGATTAATTACATAAGAAAGAACCCTATTATTTGTATTGCTCAACAAAATCAAAAAGGTTTGTGGGTTGCCCTCGAATAGCACGAGTTTAGTCATCTGAGTCATAAGTCCATGAATTCTCTGAACACTGGGAACCAGGATGAGGGTCAGAGGAAGCATCTGACTGGACTTAGCGAGATGAGGGGGAGAGAGAGGAGAGGACCAGGTGGAGCTGGGGAGAACGTGTGGAGTGGGGGGAGGAGATGGGAAGAGAGGGCTGATAAGTAGGAGGAAGTGTAAAATCAGAGAGTAGGCAAAATAATGAAGAGAGAAGCATGTTAAGGTGAAATGAAAGACTTAAGAGTCAGAAATTCAGGAGAACACTAAATTAAATTCCCAGAGTGTCATGAACTGTTTGAGAAATTGGGCAGATGGGTTTGACCTCATCACAGAACCTCCTAAGAAGAGTGGCTGTTTTCTCCTGTGAGTTCCCAAAGGTCTCACATCATGAAAGAAGGGGACGATGTGAGGAGAAGCAGCCTCCAAAGGCACAGACCCTGGTGTGCACAGAATGTGGTTCTTAAGATGACATTGACTCCAATCCACCCCCACGCTCCTTCAAAGGCACTGACTGAGTCTTCTCTGTTCCTTCGTTTTCTTAACACACCTGGTGGCAGTGACACACCACATTGGTACCTGCATGTTTTTGCCAGGTCACTGAGGTTAGTGTGTGTGTGTGTGTGTGTGTGTGTGTGTGTTACATTTCATTTTAAGAGAATAAGAAAATAGTTATTTATCAATTCTGCAGGAAGGATAAGTGCAGAAGTTTTTTTCTCTTCAAACACCTTTTCTAGGGGCTGTGAGTGAGGTGTCTGCTGGTGGCTGTGTGGATGTGCGAACTCACGCACACACTTACACATCTATCCATGTATACACAGATTGGATGTCACTGCAAGGTGCAGAGGGCCATTTCTGCAAGTGAGATGGAACCCTCATCTTTAACCCTAGTCACGGGCCATATGCAGATGTATCGTCAGGCCAAATGAAACACAGCTCCTTGCGAATGGGTAGCAAAACAGAAGGTTGTGTAGCTGAGAAGGAATGCATGCCACCAATTGTCCCCTACTTGGGTGAGCAACCCGTTCCTGAGACCTTGATTTCCACACTCTTTCTCATGTACCCTTAGGGCTGTGTCACACCAAATGGCGTGATGTCACTTTCTACAGCGTCCCAGATCCCTGCTTTTCTCAAGGTGTCTCTTCACCAGAAAGGCATTCCAGTCTGAGGAAATCTGAGGATATAACCTATATACATGGTTCTTGTTAATCCCAAGTAGGTTTTCTTTTAAAAAAAATATGTTTTATTGATTTTTTTTTTTTTTTTTTGAGAGAGAGGAAGGGAGAGGGAGAGAGAGATAGGAACATCCATGAGAGAGAGACACATCAGTTGGCCGCCTCCTGTACACCCCCTACTGGGGAGCGAGCTCACAACCTGGGCATGTGCCCTGACCAGGAATTGAACCGGCGACCTCTTGGTCCATTGAACCCACACTGGCTGGGCCCAAGCAGGTTTTCACAAGGCTGTTTGGTTTGGGTCTAAAGCCTTAAGCAGGGCCTCCCAATTCTCATCACCTGTGGGGACAGGAGGGTAAATGGGTGCTGCTGCTCATGGCCAGACAGCCAGCCTGGGGCTCTGGTCACCTCAGAGCCTCCTGTGCCCTGAGCTGAGGCAGTCACATCTCACCATCCTCTCATCCACTCCAGCATGTGTGGCCCGTTACCGGGTCTGCCAGGCCTTCTTGGGTCTGATCCTTCAAGTTAGAGTTCTTAATGGTTCCAGTCACTCTGGTCAGAGGCCTGTTTTTCCATAAGTCCTTCTGGAGTCTCCCCCCAACCCTGTCCCCAAACTCTTGTCCTTCACAGCATTTGCTTCTCAGCTCAAATGTCACTTTCTGAGTGCGGCCCCCACAGCCAGCCGCTGCAACGCGGGTCTCAAATAGCTAGTCTTCAGAGCACCAGTCTGTTTCCTTTTTATTTGAAATTACATTTATTAGTTGTTTTACTTGTTTCTCTCCCATCATTCTCCATATTTCCCAAAGACAAGAAATGGTTTTGTTTCTCCCTGTATTTTTGGGGCTGGCAAGGCGTCCGCACACACAGGAGCATTTGTTCACGACCGAATCAACTTTTTGGTACGAAGGTGTTTTTCGTTTGTTTATCATAATTAAGATGACGCCGGCTCACGCGGAGACCCCTGTCAGGTTCCCTCTCGGGTTTTCGGTGCCAATTTGCCCTTAGATAATTCTGATGAGTTTCAGCTGATCCACCATCAAGCTTTTTTTTTTTGTTTTCAGAAAAGAACATGGAAAGCCAATGTGATAAAAGCTACTCACAAGCCCGGGGCTTGGAGGAAAGAACGAAAATTCTTTTTACTTTTTGGGCTGAGTGCCTTTCATCAAGTCCAAGTTTCATTTCCCCGAGGCTTCTCTTCGTCAAGCTTGCGAAAGTGCTGTTTCCTAGGAGAATTACACAAGAACAAACTTCAAATGTGAAAAAGGAGAAAAGCATGCCCCAAAGCGGAACATCAGAGGAGCCTTTCAGACGGATCCCCCAAAGATAAAGTGCGATCCTTTCCCCCCCGAGTGCGTTACTTTTCTAAACGGACTTGAACCAAATGGATGAACACGGACCTTTCACACAGTGTAAACCAAACCGCGAGCAGTAAGAGTGCCACCGAGCAGGCTCAGGAAGGGCTTATCTCCCCTAATTTCCAGGCAATAGCTGCACCTGGTAGCATCTCTCAGGAACACGGGGCGAGTGTGCGCTGGATGGCGACTGGGTGGGAGCAAACGGTGAGTGGGTGCTGCAGGTGGGGGTGGGGGGCCTATACTGTGCCAGACAAGGGGAGACAGGAAGATGCAAAGTGGAGAGCTGGATGTCCCCCAGGGCCTGGCTGACTGAGAAAGTTTTCCACTGATCATGCCACACCAAGCCAATCACTTTCTGTCTTCCTGGGCCACGTTGGAAAAGCCTGGACAGTTTTTGGTACAAACCAGAGCACTGAGGACGCCTTTCTTGTCAACAGAACAGTGCTTCCCAAACTCACACTCTCTTAAGAGTCACATAGGGACTTAAAAATGCAGACTCCCTGGGCCCCTCCTGGAGGGTCTGATTTAGAAGGTCTGGGTCTCGGTATGAACATTTTTATTTGTAACAAGTACCCTGGTTGATGGTGCTGATTAGGCAGGTTTGGGGACAGGCACTGGACAGTTGGCCCCATTTGTCCTTCTTCGGCTGATCCACCCACCTTCCAGGCAAGCCCCAGCAGCTGCATTCCCAATCTTTGAACTTAAATCCATAAGAAGAATCTCAGTATATCCTCTTGGCTTATTCACTCAGAGCTAGAGTGTGGTTCTGAAACAGTACTCAGTGCCCTCTCTGGAGGGACCTTGGCGGAGACGCCCCAGTGTCAAAGGTGGAAGTGGATATGGAGGCAAAGGTGTCGGGAGAGAATCCCTGCGCGGAGGGAGCAGCCTTCTCCACCGCTAGGCATTCTTGAGGCCTCTCTCTATGCTCCCAGTACAGCCACATCCCCCCACAACTTCATCCTCTCTGTGTGCTGGGACTTCACAGCCTTCTCTTCATCTGTGCGTTTCCACGTCACACTCGGCCGGTGCGATGCTGTCCTCTCCATCCCCACACCTACTTCTCTTCCTGAACCCTCCCCCTGGGGTTACCTCTTCTGCACGTGGAATCATCATCCCCTCAGTTACCCAGGCCAGGATCCCGACATCTCTCTCTTCCTTATTTCTTACATCTAGACCTAAATATCTGCTTATGGCAGTGGTTTCCCATCCAGGCCGCAAAACAGAATCATTTGGATTTTAAAACATACCCATGACTGGGCTCCACTCCCAGAAATCCTGATGTAATTGCTCTGCGGTGATGTCAGGCCATGGAGAGCCTTTAAAACTTCCCAGGTGATTCTGCTGGGCAGCTGGGGTTCCCTCCGCGTTGCCAGTCCCTCCCTTTCACAGGCGGGAGCCTGATCCGCAGGGCGGGGCTGGGGCTGGGGTCAGCAGAGTGAACACTACGTGGGCACGGAATTCAAGGGCTGTCCAAACCCTCAGCAATCAACATCAACACTGTTTGATACAAAGTTTTTAATAATCAAAATTAATGCAAAAGAGTCCATGATAAACAACACATCAACATTTTATGAAAGCAGGCTGTTTTTGGTGTGTTTGTTTTAGAACCCTGCGTTATTTGGCAACAGGAGCAATTTCTTCCCGTCAGCCTGGGGTTCCCAGGCTGGTGTGGCTGTCACGTCCCTCCCATGGGCTTACGAAGGTTGGCCAAGGCGTGCAAACAGATTGGGTCATGAAGGGCTTGGGATTTTCCAAGAGTTTATTTTATTTTATTAAAAAAATTTTTATCTATTGTTTTGAGAGGGAGAGAGAGAAAGAGAGAGAGAGAGAAAAATGTCTATCTGTTGTTCCACTTATTTATGCATTCACTGGTTGATTCTTGCATGTGCCCCTGACCGGGGATAGAACCTGCAATCCTGGCATATTGGGACTGTGCTCCAGCCAACTGAGCTATCAACTGCCAGGGCTTGAGAATTTATATTAACTTTTTCTTTTTTGGTTCTAAACATGGGAGAGTATTTTGCTAAGTGTATACGGGGACACATTTTGCCTTTTGCCTCAGGTTCCAATACGGCTTGGCACAGCACTGATGATCAGGCCAGTCCTTCCAGTGTTCTTCACACCCGCATCTAGATTCCTTCTTCCGGGATATAAGCCCCGTGTAAGCAACAAAGCCCAGCTCTCCAGCCTCATCTCCCGTTGCATCCCCCTTTGTGCATTTATGCTCTAGTGATAGCAAATGCCTGGCAGTTCTTCCAATGTGCCTTGGTTTTCTTTGCAGCTACACATTCACACAGGTACTTTTTGCGCCTTGCAAATTTGGGTCATTGCAGTCAATTGTATGGTTGGTTTTCTTTCCTTTTGCTGTTGTCGATTTTTACACTCTACACAGACTCCTGGCTGAGATGGTGGGTGGGGTTGAAATTCAGTCTCATTCCACTTACCCAAGGAAAGAAGCTGCAGACTTGGGGCAGGGTATTTTGAGGGGGTACCTTTTCTAATTCATTTGCCCACGGTGGAGGACACTTTTCCAACTTGCTTACAAAGACTACCTGTGAGTGGCTGTCCTGAGTATCATTCCTTCTGTCTGTGCCCCATGAATTCCTACCTACCTTATAAGACAGAACTCAAGCTTTTTTTTTTTGTTAATCCTTACCCAAGGACATTTTTTCATTACTTTCTAGACAGAGTGGAAGGGAGGGAGGAGAAGGAAGAGAGAGAGAAACATCTATGTGAGAGAGACACATCGATTGGTTACCTCCCAAGCGACCCCAACCAGGGAATCGAAACTGCAACTCAAGTACATGCCCTTGACCAGGAATCGAACCCGAGACCCTTTGGTTTTCGGGCCGATGCTCCAACCGCTGAGCCAAACTGCCCAGGGCAGAACTGAAGCTTTTGACCTCCACTGTGAAGTCTTTCTTCCCCTTGGTCTCCCAGACAGAGTGACTCTGTGTTCAAGGTCACTGCCTCTCGCTCTGCATACTTTTATGATGGCAGCTATCTCACTGAATAGTAATTATGTGAACAACTGTGGGGCCGCATCGCTGGCAGATCAGTCTGGCATGTGTCAATCAAGAATGGGGTGGTTCTTCTTTAATCTAAGGATGTCTTTGAAGAACACCAGAACAACAAGGGGTAAAGTAAAATATTCATTCAAGCAACCCCCTTTTTTTTTTTTTTTTTCTTCTTCTCACCTGAGGACATTTTTACATTTATCTTTAGACAGAGCGGGAGGGAGAGAG
This sequence comes from Tadarida brasiliensis, assembly GCA_030848825.1. Classification (NCBI taxonomy): domain Eukaryota; kingdom Metazoa; phylum Chordata; class Mammalia; order Chiroptera; family Molossidae; genus Tadarida; species Tadarida brasiliensis. The sequence continues at coordinate 28,671,400 of CM061263.1, forward strand.
GAGGGAAGAGAGAGAGAGAGAAACATCGATGTGAGAGAGACACATTGACTGATTGCCACCCACATGACCTCAGTGGAGCTGGGGACAAACCAACCTAGGTACGGGCCCTTAGCGGGAACCGAACCCGGGACTCTCTGGTCTACAGGCCAGTGCTCTAACTGCTGAGCCAAATCGGCCAGGGCAAGCAACCCCTTGTTTTACTTTAGTGGTTCAGCGGCTATGTCAGTCAGGCTGGGCTGAGCCAGCCCAAATCATGATGACTTAAAATAACAGTTTTATTTCTTGTTCGTGCTGCATGTTGATGGAGCAGCCGGTATTTAAAATACCGCTTGTCACCATGCAGAAAGAGAAAAACCTCTTGAGCATCTTCACCAACAATTAATTGCTTCTTCCTGGAATTGACCTGGGAAGTGTCATCATTTCATTTAGCATTTTTTATTTTTCAATTACAGTTGACATATAATATTATATTAGTTTCAGGTGTACACCCCAGCAATTAGACATTACATAACTTACTAAGTGATCATCCTGATAAATCTTGTACCCATCTGACACCATACATAGTTATTAGAATATTATTGACTACATTCCCCATGCTATACTTTACATCCCCATGACTATTCTGTAACAACCAATTTGTACTTCTTCTTTTTTTTTTTTTTTTATCCTCACCCGAGGAAATTTTTTCATTTTTTGTTCAGATAGAGTGGGAGGGAGAGAGAGGAAGAGAGAGAGAAAGAAACACCGACGTGAAAGGGACACATCGAGTGGCTGCCACCCACACGACCAACCAGGGCTGGGGACAAATCGCAACCGAGTTACATGCCCTTAGCGGGAACCGAACCCGGGTCTCTGTGGACCGCAGGCCGACGCTCTAACCGCTGAGCCAAACCGGCCAGGGCCAATTTGTACTTCTTAATCCATTCACCTTTTATACCCATCTCCCCCTCCATCTGGCAACTGTCAAAATGTTCTTTGTATTTATGAGTCTGTTTCTGTTCTGCTTGATTTTAAAAAATTTTTATTTTGATTTTTTAGCTTCAATTGTTGATAGATATGCATTTATTGCCATTTTATTGTTCATATTTCTCCTCCTCCTCCTCCTCCTCCTCCTCCTCCTTTTCCTTTCCCTTCTGCTTCTTCAAGAAAATCCTTTAACATTTCATATAATACTGGTTTGATGGTGATGAACTCCTTTAGCTTTTTCTTTATCTGACCTTCAATTCTAAATCACAGTTTTGCTGGGTAGAGTAATCTTGGTTGCAGGTCTTTGCTTTTCATCACTTGAAATATTTCTTGCCACTCTTTTCTGGCCTGCAAAGTTTCTGTTGAGAAATCAACTGACAGTCTTATGGGAGCTCCCTTGTAGGTAACTAACTGCTTTTCTCTTGGTGTTTTTAAGATTCTCTCTTTGTCTTTAACCTTTTGAACTTTAAACATGATGTGTCTTGTTGTAGGCCTCTTGGGGTTCATTTTGTTTGGGACTCTCTGTGCTTCCTCAACTTGTATGTCTACTTCCTTCACTAGATTAGGGAAGTTTTCTGTCATTATTTTTTCAAATAGAGTTTCAATTTATTGCTCTCTTTCTTCTCCTTCCAGCACCTCTGTGATGCAAATATTGTTGTGCTTGAAGCTTTCCCAGAGGCTCCTTACACTGTCCTCATTTTTCTGGATTCTTTTTTTTTTTGCTGTTCTGATTGGGTGTTTTTTGTTTCCTTATATTCCAAATTGCTGATTTGATTCTTGGCTTCATCTACTCTACTGTTGATTCCCTGCAAATTAGTCTTCAGTTCAGTTAGTGTAGCTTTGATTTCTAACTGGTTCTTTTTTACGGTTTCCATGTCCTTTTTTTGTGCTGTTGAAATTCTCACTAAGTTTATTGAGCATCCTTATAACCAGTGTTTTGAACTTTGCATCTAGTAGATTTCTTGTCTCCATTTTGTTTAGTTCTTTTTCTGGAGTTTTGTTCTGTTCTTTTATTTGGAATATGTTTGTTTGATTCCTCATGTTGGCAGTCTCCCTGTGTTTGTTTCTATGTATTAGGTAGAGCTGCTACATCTCCTACTACATTAGGCCACTCTAATGGAGTGGCCTAATGTAGTAGGAGTTCTGTAGTGTTCAGTGGCACAGCCTCCCCAATCATCCAAGCTAGGCACTCCAGGTGCATCCCCACCCCCTGTGTGGGCTGTGTACACCCTCCTGTTGTAGTTGAGCCTTGATTGCTGTTGACACATTAATGGGAGAGACACCCCCAGGCCAATTGACTGCAAGGGCTGGCTGTGACCACTGGCCACCATGGAGGATCAGCTGTGCAGGGGCCCAGCCACAGAGTGGGACTTACTTCAGTGGGGCTCTGGTGCCCACTGAGTCTGCCCCCTTGAGAGTGTCACTTGTGTAGGGGATTAAGTGGTCCTTTGACATGGTTTGAAGCTTTCCACCAGGTTCACTGGCTCTGGGGCCTCCCAGGAGGTGCAAGCCAAGGTCAGTCACCATCTGTGTTCTGCCTAGGGCCATCTGGCATGAGCTACAAAGCAATTGGCAATTGGCTGCTACTTGTGCTGGGCTTGGAGGTGCCCAGGCAAAACCAAGCTGTGAACCGAGGCTGCTGCTGCTAGTGCTGGGCCTGGGGCCACTTAGTGAGAGGTATGGGACATGCTCAGGACAGATGCCACTTGTTTGAGAGATTTTAGGAAAATCTGAAGCATGAGCCAAGACAGGCCACTTGTATGGAAAAACCACTGGAAACAGCTTGGGTGGGGCTGGAAGTTGGGTGGGGCAGAGTCTCAGGGAATCACCAGGGTAGGGCAAACAGTGTGAGAGGCTTTGATGGAAACTCATACATGGTGCCCACCTTCTAGCTGTGTGTGTGTGTGTGTGTGTGTGTGTGTGTGTGTGTAAGAGGGGCAGGGGTGGTCTTAGAAAAGGAACAATGGCCTCTGCCACAACTGTTGTCTGGCAGAAAGCTGCCCCCAGCTCGTGCCGCTCTGATGTTAGATAATTCAGTTTCTCCTCATATGTCTCTGGTTTCTTTCAAGCTGTTGCCCCAGTGCTGGAGCTCAGAGGGAGTGAATCCAAGTAGGTCTGTGCATGGGCCCTTTAAGAGGAACTGCCTGGGACTCCAGTAGCCCTCTGTCTCACTCAGCTTCAATCCTTGCTGGTTTTTACAACCAGAAGTTATGGGGACTTCTCTTCTTGGTACTGGAACCCTGGGCTGGGGGGGCCTGGTGAGGGGTTGGGACCCCTCACTCCTTGGGGTGGGGGAAACTTCTGCAGCTGAGGTATCCCTCCCAATTTTTATCTGCCACACATGGGTATGGGACCAGCCCATTCAGCATCTCTGCCTCTCCTACCAGTCTCAATGTGGGACTTTAAATCTCTAGTTGTAGGACTTCCATTCAGCTATATTTCAGGTGGTTCTGAATGATGGCTGTTCCATAGTTTAGCTGTAATTTTTATGAGGTTGTGGGAGGAGGTGAATACTTCATTTACCCGTGCTGCCACCTTGACTGGAAGTGTCGGAAGTCATCATTTCTGCTCCAACTTATTAACCAGAGTGAGTGTCATGGTCCCACCCAGCCTCAAAAGGGACAAAAGTGCAATCCTACCATGTACCAGGAAGGCAGGAGAGTTTGGAAACATTTGGCAAACAGCACTTACGACTACCAGAGTTCTATAATGCTTTCCATAAAATCGACTGATTTCCAAAATTTCCTAAATAGTCACTTCAACCACTTGTTTTGGTGTTTAGAAAAATGAATTGTCAACAGGAGGACATGGCAATACAGCTATAGCTAAAACCCTAAAGCACGGTCTTTTTGGAAAATTGTCAGTGATATCTCTGCCCATAAGTAAGGATTCTCAGGGGGTAAAATAAAGTATGAATGAATCTCTTATAAAATGTCAAGCTTTTACATGTGAATGGTTTTCTTCAAGAACATATTAAAGTCACTAACATCCTCTTAATTTTCACATTAAAAAAAATGTGTGCCCGGAGGATTCAACCCCTAGTGGTCTGGCACATCTTTTCCAAACACAGAGTTGTTTTCACCACATACTAAATATGGTCCAAATTCTAATAGCTCAACTACTTTAGAAAATTCAGAAAGACATCCAATGGCATTTCCAATGTGCAGTTAGCAGTTCTTTGAGTGACGGATAAGATTAATATTAGAAATTCATCATTCAACTCATTTCTTCAATCTGACAGTTTAACCCCCATAGTAATCCAATCCCATTGATTTCCTTGAGACATTCTTGAAGGCAGTCCAGGAAAGGCATTCTAATAATAATTTAAACAATACTTCCGGTCAAGATGGCGGCGTAGGTAAACGCGGTATCGCATCCTCCCACAACCACATCAAAGTTACAACTAAACTACAGAACAACCATCATTCAAAACCGCCTGAAATCAAGCTGAATGGAAGTCCTACAACTACGAAATTAAAGAAGAAGTCGCATCGAGACTGGTAGGAGGGGCGGAGGCGCGACGGGCTGGTCCCACACCCACGTGTGGCAGATAAAAATTGGGATACCTCGGCTGGGAAGGTCCTCCCAGAGGGCTGAGTGGTCCCCGTCCCACACCAGGCGCCCAGCTCAGGGTCCCAGTGCCAGGAAGAGAAGTCCCCATAACTTCTGGCTGGAAAAACCAGCGGGAACTGAGGCTGAGGCGGCTGGAGCCCCCGCAGCTCCTCTTAAAGGGCCTGCACTCGGACTTACTCGGACTCCTACCCTCCAGGCTCCAGCGTGGGGGAGGCAGCCTGAAAGGCACCAGAGTCATATGGGGAAGAACTGAGCTGTTTGGCATTGGAGCGAGGGCTGGAGAGGCAGCTTTCTCCTGGACAGACGTGCTAACAGAGGCTTTTGTTCCTTTGGTGAGCCCTTCCTGAGCCGGCAAACGCCGCCATATCTGGGACTCCAGCAACCTGGCTCACACTGTTGGCCCCGCCCTGGTGATTCCCTGAGGCCCCGCCCCACCCAACTTCCAGGCCCACCCAAGCTGTTGCCAGTTGCTTCACCATAGGATTGGCCTGTCTTGGAGCCTGCTTCAGCTTTTCCTAAAATCATTCAAACAAGCAGCATCTGGTCTCAGCTAGCCCTATACCTCTTGCTAAGTAATACATAGGAACAAACAGAGGGAGGCAGCCAAAATGAGGAGACAAAGAAACAGGTCCCAAATGAAAGAACAGAACAAAACTCCAGGAAAAGAACTAAGTGAAATGGAGTTAAGCAACCTAACAGATGCTGAGTTCAAAATACTGCTTATAAGGATGCCCAATGGACTTAGTGAGAACCTCAGTGAACTTAGAGAGGGCCTCAAGAGCATAAAAAAGGACCAGTCAGATATGAAGGAGGCACTAACTGAAATAAAGAATAGTTTACATAGATTCAATAGTAGAGTAGGTAAATCCAAGAAGCAAACCATCAATTTGGAATATAAGGAAGCAAAAAACACCCAATCAGAACAGCAAAAAGAAAAAAGAATCCAAAGAAATGAGGATAGTGTAAGGAGCCTCTGGGACAACTTCAAGCGTGCCAACATTCGCATCTTGGGGGTGCCAGAAGGAGAAGAGAGAGAACAAGAAATCGAAAACCTATTTGAAACAATAATGGCAGAAAACTTCCCGAACTTGGTGAAGGAAACAGACATCCAAGTCCAGGAAGCACAGAGAGTCCCAAACAAGATGAACCCCAAGAAGCCCACACCAAGACACATCATCATCAAAATGCAAAAGGTTCAAGACAAAGAGAGAATCTTAAAAGCAGCAAGAGAAAAGCAGTTTGTTACCTACAAGGGAGTTCCCATAAGACTGTCAGCAGATTTCTCAAAAGAAACTTTGCAGGCCAGAAGGGAGTGGCAAGAAATATTCAGAGTGATGAAAAGCAAGAACCTACAACCAAGATTACTCTATCCTGCAAAGCTGTCATTTAGAATCGATGGCCATATAAAGAGTTTCCCAGACAAGGAAAAGCTAAAGGAGTTCATCACCACCAAACCATTATTATATGAAATGTTGAAGGGTCTTCTTGAAGAAAAAGATAAAAAAATATGAACAAACAAAATGGCAATAAATACATATCTATCAACAATTGAATCTACAAACAAAATGAACAAGAAGAACAGAAACATTCTCATAGATACAGAGAACTTTTGTTGGTTACCAGATGGGTAGGGGCTGGGGGGAGGGGTGAAAAAGGTGAAGGGATTAAGAAGTATAAATTGGTTGTTAGACTGACAAACCTCAAAGGGAAGGGGGGTTGGGGGGTGGGAAGAAATAAACCAAAGAACTTATATGTATATATGCATAACTAATGGACACAGACAACAGTGTGGGGAAAAGCAAGAGGGGGGCGGAAATGGGGAGGAGGGGGGCAATGGGGGAAAAATGAGGAACATCTGTAATACATTCAACAATAAAATTTAAAAACAAAACAAAAAACAAAACAAACAAACAAACAAAAAAAAAACAAAAAACAACAACAACAAAAAAAATAATAATAATTTAAACAGTGATGCACCTCTGTGCCTCCTGAGGTAACCATTTTGCAGTTCTTTAAATAAATGAGTTCTGCTGTTTGTCAAAATGCAAACTTAATTCTAACTAATCTGTCTTTGAAGAGCAGCAAACATGATCTCTCACAAGAGATCAGTAGCTTCAAACTGGCCTTAGCCAATAAGGCATTTTTAACAATTCCAAGAAAAGTCTTTCTTTACTCAGATGTCAAGTATTACTTCTCAAATGTCAAGGTCTTCATGATCACTCCCATTTAATGTGAATTGAGAAGCACCTCCCTCAAGTGCAGACTACAAAGAGGCTTTTGTACCAACGAAACAAAATAGATTTTCTAGTTTAGTTTTGATTTGATTGTGTGCTTCAAATAGATATTTAGGCTTACTCCAAGAAAGCTGCTACAGCAGTATCTTGTTTACCATTTGATACTGAAGAAAGAAAAAAAGAACCTCATTCTACCATAAGTTGAGTTGGGGTTGGTGTGTGACAGTCCTGTGTCCCCAAGTCACCAGAGGAAGTTTCTGAGAAAAGGTAGGTTTGGAATTGTTTGTGGAAGGACAAACAGAAGGATAAAAAGGCATGGATCTGACCAATATGAAGTAGATATAATCCTAGGAAAAGAGAGCTTTGATTTAAAAAAAGAATGGAGAAATAATGGGTAGAGAGAATGAGGGAAAGTTGGCCTGATCACACCACAGGTTGAAATAAGGTATGATAAGTAGAGACACTTTAAGTTTATGGAGAGATCATGAGATTTAATGTGGAGGGACATAAATCTTCGATGCTCTTTGAATCAGAAAAAAAATCGTCAAGATGAAGAATATATTAAATAATATCTACCTGGGCAGGTATTGTATTAGCAGTATGCTCTAACTGAGCTAACCAGCCATTTACATCAGGAAGGTATTTTATTTTATTTTTTAAATATGTTTTTATTTTTTTCTTTTTAGAGAGAGGAAGGGAGAGAGAGATAGAAACATTGATGTGAGAAAGAAACATCGACCAACTGCTTCCTGCATGCCCCCTACTGGGGATCAAGCCCACAACCAGGGCATGTGCTCTGACCAGGAATTGAACTGGGACCTCTTAGTCCATGGGATGATGCTCAATCCACTGAGCCAAACCGGCCTGGCCAGGAAGGTATTTTATACTGAAGTTTTTCACTGATACCCTATCTTTTGGATACATATATAAAATCAGCAAAGGACTATCTAAAATACTTAAGAGAATAAGTGCCTTTCAAATTTTGTAACCCATTACATATAAGGAAATGAGTTTAGATCTTCAAGTAATAATTATTGAATTGAGTGAGTATAATAGGTTAATCATAGTTTTATTTATTCTTTTAAATAGTTCCTCATGGATCTCAACTTAGAAGACTATTGGGGTTTTTAGCTTTATGTGAATTGCTCCATAAACTCAAAAAAAATAAAAATGTATTTTCATTAAAGTAGTCTACAATTTCATGCATCATGAATGACCAACTCAGGAGAGATTAATCCAGGAAAATAAAATTTTATGAAATTGTAGATCAAGTCTGCACCACCTGACCAAGCCAGCCACAGCTAAATGGACCAATGGTGGGTACCGGACCCAATGGCAGCCAATCCACAGGCTAATTGTAAATCTAGAGGAGGGCTGATGCAAAAGAGCTCCCGGTCAGGGACACTGATGAATAGCTGGACCAATCAGACCCCTCTCAGGAGTCTGAATTATGACATATAGGGAGAGAGTCAGTCAGCTGGTACTGAGGAAAGTGTCAAAGGGAGATGGTGGGGCCAGGGCAGGGGACCACACGCTCCTCCCAATGCCTGACAGTATTCCATCTCCATGAAGCCAGATGAGTGACGGCACTGGGTTCCTAAAGAGGGTTTAGTCACCCTGCTGCCATGGCAATACAATTCATTCCTGAAACAGCCTGAATGAAACACTTGCAACTGTGCAAACCCCCAAATCTAACTAATTCATAGGCCAATATTTGGTAAAATTGTGCTACACACTTCAGAGGCAATTTGGTATGAAAAAGTTCAATTTAGCCTTTACTAATTCCCCAAAATCATTTTGGGGAACAATTTTAGCCATTGTATATGGCTTCATGGCTTCAGTGTGTTTATTAAAATGTGTCAGCTGACTCAACAGAAACATTTCCTGCCTACAAAACAAAACAAAACAAAATAAAACAAAACAGAATTAAGTTGAAGGTGGTACTGACATTGTTATCATTTTGGGGTTAAAATCTAGGAGGATCAGTGATGGCGGTTTCCTTCCAGAGGTGTGAGGTTGCATGGCTTGCTGTTTCCTCCCGAATTAGGGTCTTCATGTGCTTTGTTAAGTAGTATGCCAACTAATCAATAGGTCTGAGTCTTAATGTTTAAACATTTCTCTCAATTTTTTTTTTTTTTATTACCAATAAAGGCAGAAGGTCAAACTCTGGTCATTTACCTAGGTACCGGTTTGTGCCGAGAACATTGCTCAGGGCACAGATTTCAAAAAGGAGCAGTTAATTTGAGTGTAGCAGAAAAAATATATGAAAATAGAACACTGTGTAGAGGGTGAGCCCTTGAACAGCAGCTGGGGACCTGGATTCTCGCTGGTTCTGTCACTAACAAGTCACGTTATCCTGGGCAAGCCCCTTTCCTCATCTTTAAAAGGAGGGAGCATTATGTTATCTCCCCCACAAAAAAATGTAAGATCTCCCAAAACAGTACTGTCTGCCTTGCCTGCCTAGGACTGAGTCTGAGAACAGTTCCTGATACCTTGCACTTGCTCAGGAGAAACTTGTTGATGTTGAAAAAGTCCATGCTGTACAGGGCTTTTTTTCGGGTATGGAGCCTTAGCTATTTTTCAAAGATCTTTCACACAGCAGGTGCTCAACACTCACTGATCTGAAACATCACAGTTGGTTCTCAGGGGAGGAGCACACTTTACTTGTTAATACAGAAATATAGGTATGGAGAGGCCTCCTGGAGTGGGGAAAAGAATTGTCTATGCTTTGGAAAACCACTAACTACTATGTGATTTTGGTCAAGTCATTCATTTCTCCAGGGTTCTGTTTCCTCTTCTGCAAGGTCAGAGGGCTGAATTGGACCCTTAGAACCCTCTGGCAGCACACCTCTGACTCTGGTCCTGTTCTACCTGTTACATATAACAAATGGGTGTTAAGGATAGATGAATCCATGGGGAAGGACAAGGGCCTGCATGAGGAATGAAGGCAAAGTAATTAGTGCAGAGGCATCGGTTCATTAGAAACTTCAAGACAGGCAGACTCTGCTTTTTATGTGCGCCAGCTAAAATCCTTTATGAGCATCAGTTGGGTGGCTCTTCCTTTGGCTGTTTTTTGTTCATCAAAGCAGGTCACTGACCTCAGCCACATATGCCGTCATGCTTGCTGTCCTGGGGTGCAGACACTGTGGGAGGAAGCCTGCCAGCTTGCAAGTCCATGTCATGTTCATGTTATTTAAAATGCCCAACTGTGGGGATCCTGAGGATTCTGCTCTGACTTTTATCACAAATGCTGGGTCACTCATGTGCAAGGGCCTTTTATAAAAAATGAAAATATTCCAATAGTGAGTCGCTACTGACCTGTAGACTCTGTCGTATTAGCATGACTGTAATTTCTTCAGACCAGGGTCTTTCGGTCTCATTAGTAAGAGGAACCAATCTGTGCTAGCACTGCTAAGGAAGGGAATCTTTCAGTTACACGAATGAAGAAAGAGACACATAGTCAGGTATGGTGGCCAGCAAGATTGTAATTAAGCTTGAAAAGGCAGTCTTCTGATGAAGGGCCCAGATGGATGGAAAGAACCAGGAAGCAGAGAAGGATGGATGAGTTGATATTTTCTTGGCAATGTGACTCTGTGGGCTCCCCAGCGGCCCATCAGAGCTTCGTTGGAATGGTCTTCTGGGTTTTCTCTACTCGCGTTTCCTGTGGGCTTCATAATTCTGCATCTTTGTGGGGGCCTGTTTCAGCCCGTGGGATGAAATACTTGTGTGGGATCAACAGTCTAGAAAGGAAGAAATGCCATCGTGAACTTTCTGAGCCAACACAGGGGATGATACTCTCTAGAACTATGTTTGAAATATTATAATTTCACCATCATTTAATACTTTGTTAATAAAAAAGGAAAAACAATTGAGTCTACCCACAACAGAACTTCTTTACCATCTTTCCCCTTAGTCCTTAACAAGAATCTCTTTGCAAGGTTCTTGAAAAGCTGATCACTGAAAATTGAATGTAATCCAAGAAATTCTCACAGGGGATAATCAAGATTTTCCCATCGTGTACATGCCCCCCAGAGGGTTAATTACAGCAAATGATACAGCTATGTCCTGGACTGTGCGTCGTTCCAGGAAAAGACAAGTCTCAGCTAACAGACCAGAGGGATTACCCTAGAGTTGCCTAGTACAGTTTGTGACTTTCACTCTTGCATTTTAGTTATTTCTGGTCCCCACAGTACAGAAATTGTGTCTGGATTCTGTGGCTTCAAGCTGTCATGGCACCAAGGCTAGTTACCTCCAATTCTACTCAGCAATGCTCCCTCTGCTTTTGCGCAAAAGGGTTGAAACTGGTACCCCCAGCTGGACATGAGAGGATGGTGACAGACCCAGCCCAGCTCTTGGGGCAGCTTGGGCAGCTGGAGCTGGACCGAGACCCCGACAGGCAGGCACTGGGTTCAGCAGATTTGTTCCGACAACTGATACTAAGAACAGACCTGACACTCATACCTATTTACAATCCCCCGTTGTGTCCAGGGCAAAAAGCAATGAGCTTGCTCCTCTGTGCCCTCAAACATACCCTTCGGGATGCCTTTGCTTTCCAGGGACACTCACCTGCATCAGACTATATTGTCGACGGCAGCGGTGATGGAGATTGGGAGGGGCTTGGGTGGAGGCAAAAGGCCTGCCTGGCCTGGATTGTGCCACCCTGGTATGGTTTAGTCTAGAAGCTCAAGCTCCACATGTCTGTAGGGATGTCCCTGCCCTGCCACTCCTCTCTCAGGTCAGGAAAAGCCATCCGAGACACAGCCTGACTGCTCTCCTAAGAAAGGAGTGCTGGCTATGGCCCTTGGTGGCGAACACAGAAGCGCACATTTACCTGCAGCTGAATATGAAGTTAATGCTACATCCTCCTGAGCTCCATCACTGTCTCGGGCTGAAAGCCAAAGGAGGGAAGGGCTGGGTTAGTGTCAGATTCACCTGGAAACAGCACACGAGGACTAGAAGACTTAATGGCCTGCAAAGAAGCTCTTGGCCCTTTAAAAAGGAATTCTCCATTGAGGCTGTTCTAACAACAACAACAACAAAATCTATGATTTAAAAAGAGTGTTTTTAAAGCTTCCAGGGAAGCTTATATATGAAGAGCCTTTTGTGTTCAGGAGAAGCTCATCTGTGTTTAGCAATTGAAGAGGCTGTAGATTCATCATCACTTTTAGAGAAAGAACACGGGCGCTGGGTCCGAGCCTTTGCTCTCTGGTATGATCACACGGCCCCGGGCATCTCACTGTCTTCAACAGCAAAATAAAGAGCCTTAACTATGTCATTTCTGAAGTGCCTTGAAGCTTCATACTCTATGCATTTTGATTCGATGTAAAAAACTGGACATACTAGAAAACATCATTAAAGATCATTTTAGATTGTTGTAGAATATCACACACGTGGTTGTTTGTTTAATATCTGTCTCCTCAACAGGACTGTAGCTTTATGGAGAAAGCAGCTGTGTTCGTCTCTAAGGCTGGGCCCTTGCTCGACATGTATTTGTTGTTTGGTCACAGATGTAGCTGGGCCACTGGGATTCACACTTAGTGGCTGTAGCATTGGAGCAGGTGGACTCTGCGCTCCCATTGGTTAGCTGTGTTCCCCAGGGCCCAAGTCCTGACCCTTCTGTTGCCTTTGTTTACTATGGGAGTGAAAGAGGGATCATGATGATCATGATAATAAATCTATTTCATAGGGTTGTTTTGAAGATTAAATCAACTAATGTATATAAACCCCATGGAATAGGGCATGATACATAGAAAACACCATAGTGTTATCCATTGTATATTATTATTGGTGTTAGTGCTGGTGGTATAGTTATAATTGATGTTCTGACATCTTCTACCTTCTGGCATTTTTGAGAGGGGTTGGATCCTGTGGAATATGAAAGGCTCTTTTCTTCTTCACAGGAGAATGAACTGTGGTTTAACTTTGTTCCTGGTAGCATAACAAGACTCCTTCATACTCAGCCCATTGGTAACCGATATTGTTATCAGACCAGATTATAAATTAGAGAACCTAATTCTCCAGCTCGCTGCCTTCTTCCCTCCTTGTGCCAGTTCTCAGTTTGTGACCTGTAGCTCTTGAGGGTGACAAAAGAGTGGGTTTGCAGTTTGTTCCTATGAAAGGACAAACAAAAATCACACCCCCTGGGACCATTCAAACTGGGTTTCTCATAGTAAGGTGCGCATAGTAAGGGAAAAAATGTTGAGAATTGTCAAAAAGAACTATGTTCAGCAAAAGTTAGTATTTGCTATAAGGAAAACAACCCAAAGGGCTTATGTTTGCAAAAACATTTTTCTCTTGGTTTCTATCATTTTATAGTCATCGACTCATTTTTATATTACATAGACTCATTATTTTTGTCTTAATACCTTAAAATAAAATCATGTTAGGTTTGTCTGTACACATTCAAACACTGGAAAGAAAAATGCCCACTATAATGTGATACTTTCAAATGTTCATGGGTCTTGCTTTTAGCAACTTGATATAAGAATATTCTAATTAGGCCAGAACAGATAAAGTCGACAATAATTATAACAGGAGCTTTCCTATCCTAAAAAACATCATGGCTGATATTCTACTATATTTAAGGTTTCCACAAATTCTATCACACTTAAAATTCTCAGTTAAAAGAACAACTAATTTTAGAAGATCAATCAATATACTGTTTTTTAGGAACACACTTGTAACAGGGCGATGAATGTTTATACCCAATTGTTTGGTGTCCTATAGTAACAGCCTGATTGCATTTTCATTCTCCATCCAGATGTTTTTTTTTGTTTTTGGTTTTTTTTTTAATCTTGGAATTAAGTCCATAAACCACTTCAGAGAGATAAAGCCTAATCTTCTTTTGAAAGACTTCCAGGGAAATGGGGTCCTTAATCCCCTTTGTGGATCCGTTTCAGTGTTTACCAATTCTTATTTTCACATTTAATTTAAATCCCTCAAGCTTTGGTTTGAGTCCATTTCTACCCATTGTCTTCAGCTGGAGACAAAAAAACAGGACAACAGCCTCTTGGAGAGAGGTCTTTATACTTGTGAAATTCTCTGCGGATCCTCTTGTCTTACTCTTCTCTCAGTTGAATAATTCTGGTCCCACAACCCAGGGGTAAATCAAATAATTATGTGACTGGAGTCACAGCTACGAACAGTATTAATCAGAAGAGTCACCTGACAAATGTATGCCTCATGGACGCGAACAAAATGTCATGTTTTAGTACAGAATTGAGGGAGAGACTTTAGATAGCCTTCGAGAACAGCACACTAAGAGCTACCATCTCATTTCATTGTCTTAGCCTTTGCACACAGGTCTGATGTTATAACCCTTTAATCATCTTTGTGGTTTCCCACCGAAACCTCTCCAAGTTCCTCACACTTCTCATTAGTGGATCCCAGGACTGGAAGGGGTGTTCTTGTTAGAGACTGACCAGTGCTGAGTACAATGGCCTGATTGTTCTTGCTGACCACATGCCTGTGTATATAGTACTGTGACTGTTTCTTGAGCAAACAAAAACAAAGGCGGTGCTAAGCTGCTTTCCCACTGTCAGCTCATGACCTGCGACACACTCAGAATGTTTCAAGTAATTGTTATTATACTGTACTTACTATGCTGTGCGTGCCTGGCTCTTATCTATTTTGTGTCTATTTGTATGTTTTTCTTAGCTAGGTGTAATCCTGTACTTTTTATTGAGTTTCAATCATTCCTCTAATTTTTGACATTTGTACTTTTTCCAGGTGACCTAAATTCTGATTCTATTCTCTAAAGCTTAAGTTTCTGGTTATTCTGCCCAATTTTGGAACACAATCTGTGTGTTCTTTACTACACTGTTTGTTTTTTCCCCTACAAAGTAGCAAACTGCATTGACAATGACTATCACTGGCAGGCTATTTTCTGCTCAGAAATGGGTTTTCTAACCATGCTCGAGCCATGAGGCGAGTCCCAGGAAACACGGTGCTTTCCCAAGCCCTTGCTCTTCCTCCAGGACACTCCTTAGAACACTTTGAACACTTGCCCAACATTTTTGAGGTATGGGATGTTGGTCATTACAAATCCCAGTGTGTTTTGGGTTTTACGAAACTCTAAGAATTCTCTCTCCTCCCCTCTCTGACTTTTGTTTCCTGGAAACATAAAACAACAATAAAACAAACACAGGAAGTTCTATCCTATCTTCTGGTGAGAACTGTGAGAAGTAGTTTCAAGAAAGATGGACTCTGCAATTCTGCCACAAACCTCAGCGATCTGATTACACATCATCAACAAGCAAAGAAAAACTGTTTTGAAAGGATATATACTGTCGGGGTCTGACACTCGGTCAACTGATCTGAAAAGAGTTAATGGATGCATCTATCTGAACAGGACTTAATTTGAATGTGTAATTAGCCATAGATTACAGCTCGAAAAAATATATGCACTTAAAAGAAAAGCTTCTATTAATTTTTTTGAGCCTAGTGAAAATTATGTACGCTATACAATATATAAAATAACATCATCTTTGCACATCAGAAATAAACAGTGAGAAATCAGATGCCTATTAAGACACAAGAATGAATGTAGAACTATGATATTTGGTTATGAATAATAGGCCAGATGTTTTAGAAAGGAAATAATGAGTTTTGACATATTTCCAGATGACTGAAATTAGCCACTATTTTCCCCAGGTTGTTGGTATCTAAGCCTCCTTATTGTCATGGATAATATACTTTATTCTTTAATAAAGGATAGTCAGGTGGCTTGGTCTTACATAAGGATCAAAATATGACCTAGAAGTTATTATGAAAATGTCACATAAGCACATTGCTTTATTTCTATTAATGATCGTACAGCTGTGCCTTTACTCAGGATTACGATTTAATGCCTCTTCCTGTCCATTTTTGTAAGCCTTGAGGGGTTTCAAGCAGTGAATAGTTTGAAAAGCAGAGATCTGGATGTTATTGGGCTTTGTGACTTTAACGAGGTGATGAGTCCTGCAAATCAGTTTATTATGATGTTTGAGCAAATTAACTTTGAGACTTAACTTTTAAAATGTCAATCACTGTTGCCAGGATTGACCTTTGCACTTGACAGCCCAAAATATCAGGACTTAGCATTATATGTCATGCAACTGCATGGTCCAAGCCTAAACGGGGGCCAATGAACTCATTTTATAGTGGGTGCCTTTCTTTACCCAGCATGAGCACTAGAGACACACCATCTTCACTTGGGGCCTTTGATTCATTTCTGTCTTAGTCTCATTCCATTGGTCTCTGTATTTTGGAAGAGCTCATTTTTCATAAAAGTTTAACCTTGATTCTGGGGCTCTTCATCTCCATGCTTGAACTATTTTGTCATCGACTAAATTCTGACCATTTCCATTTTGTTCCTTCTTTGTCCATCCTGTTGTCCTATTTCTCTCCTGTTTCTCCCCCAGAAGAAACCCCCCGGGGAAAGTACCTCTTGAGAGTTCCTGGTTTTCCGCTCTGAAGCTGCACTTGTAGGCTGGGGCTGAGCAGGTGTTGCCTGGTAAAGGGCATTGCTGTTTACACGATCTGTAGAGAATGCAGAGCTCAGGTATGATGTACAGCAGCAGGAAAACCCATGCATTGGTGACCAGGGCAATGCAGATGACAGGGTCATCCCACTGGGGCTGCCGCTGGAGCTGTGGGTTGCCTCTCATGAGCATGGAGATCCACACCACCCAGATAATGATGGAGATGAGCATAGTGACAAAGATGAACTTTCCATGCTGCTTCCAGTTCTCACATGGGCCACAAAAGGTGGCGTTGGAGACGAAGAATGTGAGGGCCATCAGGAGAAGGACATAGACCAGGAGTACAACAAAGTCCACATTGAGCTGACAGGGTGCCATATGCACAAATGTCATACATCTGGTCATTATGAGAGACACATACTCAATGGCAATGATTGTCTGCAACAGGCTACAACCAATAGCAATGCACAGCATTGTCGTCCAAGAAAAGGAGACTCCACCCCGGACCAGCCTCACCAAGTTGAAGGAATGAGCCAAGAGGCATGAGAAACAGAGAGCAAAGAGAACCCCAAAGAAAAAGTAGCGTACAGGGGCAGTTTGCTGATTGAACTGGAAGATGAAGGCAAAAGCAAGGCTAAAGAGCCCCAGCACACCCAGGAGGAAGAGAAACTGGGTGGGGAGGACATTCCACAGGCAACAGTCTTGAATCTTTCGCATGAGGAAGATAAGTGCCAAGAGCAGAATAACTGTAACCACTATGCCAATTATCGCCAGACACTCCAGAACGATGCCCCATGGCCCCTCGGTGTCACAGAGGAAATAGTAGTCCCCAGTGGACTCGAAGTCCTCATACATGGTGACTATAGGTGGACCTCTTGAGAATGGACTTCTGTTTCCCTACAGAAAAAAGATGAGACGAACTTATGACTTTACATCTACCCACAAGAATGCCTGTTGTGTATATGCAGGTTACAATAATATCTCTCAATCTTAAATAAAGACACCTGGACATACTGAATGAAATAGCCGAAAACTATCAAACCCTCACAACTATCCTAGCTCTATCCTGCTGGGAAAAACAGAACAGTCTTCACTTGGGGGCTCCAGATAATTCATCCATTTCCATCACAATTTCCACCAAGGCTTTTTGAAATTAATGCATAAAAATGGGGTGTGTGACAAGGTTTGCATGACTGATGGGATTCCAGTTATCTCTGGCTCCAGGACAAGGGCTGTTGACATTAATGGATCATTGGATTACTCGAGACACTGATGCACTGCTTGAAGGAGACAGGTGATTTTTCCTAGTAATATTAATGACTGTTCCTTCTTTAATTTCAAGTCAATTCAATGCATCATATTATTGTTAAATACTTACTAATTGTTCATCCCAGAATTATACAAAATGGTCCTTGCCGTTAAATAAATTTTTGGATAGTTTAGCACCAAAATCTATGTCTTAACAGAGGTTGCCTAGGAAAAAATTCCACATATTCATTTGGAAAAATGTATCTTGCAATTGAATACTCCTACCTCTCCTCCTCTTCAGTTATTCCCAAGCCAAATGGCAGAGTGACCTAGGTTTGTAGCTGAGGACATGGCCCCTTCATCCCAACTTACCTTCTCTGTGTCCACGCAGGAAGCTGAGGCTGTGGTGGCTGCGAGGTTGTAACTGCCAATGAGTAAGAAGGAGACAACCTCAGCTTCTTTATTCTCTCCCCAAATGGGCGGAAGGACTGGAGGCCCTCACTCAGATTCCTGCAGTGCCTATAAAAAACCCGGAAGGTCAGAAAGACACACCTATTCCAGTTTCACAGCAACTTTTCTACAGAGACTTCTTTGGTGATAACAATTATTTTCCATGCTACTGCTCACTTGAGGCACCTTGGCCTTAGGGAGGTCCTGAGGGGGAGTGACTTTAGGAAAGATTGCTTGCTCCCCACTTACACCACTGTGCTCGGGAAGCCGAGAGAGGCAGGCCCTCAGTTGCCTTACACGAGGACCTTCATTCTTCTTCTGACCTACTTCCTGAAAAGCTGTCTCCAGAGTCTTCCCTGCATCTTGATTTTAATTGTAAGATCCAAAGAGCATTCGTTCAACAAAGGGATGAGTTTTACTGGGACATAAAGAAGGGTATGTGCATTTAGAGGGCCAGTAGTTGGCAACTTTGTGAATTGGGGGAAATTTGTCGTCTCTTCTATTCTCTTTTCCTCTCTTTTGGAAGTCCTTGCTCAGGTTTTGGCTGTCCAAGTGTGGGCTTTGTTATAATTTCCCTCAGTCCTTCCTCTCCTCACCCCCTATATCTGAATGTATTTGTTCTGGGTCTCATTCCATTGGGAATTCCTAGGGCCCAAGATAGAACTCAAAACTGAAAGTAACCAGCTGATGTTGGTAGATCATATTCCTTTTCTCCTGTGGTGACATATAACAGAGTGCTGTGTCCCACTTCTACTGGCTAAGGGCACCCTCTCATCCCTCTACCCCTGCTCCCAATGTGCTCCTTGGCTCTTGTCCTAGACACTTGTCTTTTGACAGAGGACCTCTGAAGACCCCAAATCAGTACCTGTTATTCTGGTTTCAAGTTACTCTGTGACCTGGCCTTACCTTTCTCATCCACCCACATTTCTTTCAGGTCTCCTGGTCCTGTGGTTTATTCAGGTTGTTTTTCCTACTGCCTCCCAAAGAAACAGGCTCCCATCTGCTTGCCTTCTCTTAGCTGTTGTCCCTGACCGGCACTGCCTTTGCTTTATTCCTGTTTATCCTTTGTGCTTTATTCCCACTGATCTTGTTTCCTCCCCAAATACTTTTCCTACCTTTAAGATCTAGCTCACTGTATCTCCTCTATGAGCTTTCTGCCTTCCCTGATCACTGTAGCCCTCATTCACCCCCTCCCACCGTGAACTCAACAACACACAGGGTCTTTGCCGTTCAAAATTACAGAAACCATATTTTCTGCCTGTTTTATTTGCATTATTTAATTAATTAAATTTATATTCGTTTCATCCTCTTGATTAGATTTATAGCCGCTGGTCAAGTTCCACATTTTATGCCCCCATAGCACCTGGCCCTGAGCGGAGCACCTCCTAGGTGGTGGACAGTGTTTAATTGAAAGATGCTCACAGTAGAATTCCAGGCCTTGTGAAGGTACTTTTCAGCAGTGTGCTTTTCCAGCTGATGATTTTTAATGAAAACCACCTGCAAATAAGTCAGGACCTTTACAAACCCCAGACAAAGTCATTCTGAAGTGGGATTCTATTTTAGAGACAGCTTGACTTTAAAAAGTCACTTTTTTTTTTTTCTCCTTTGAGAAAAAAATATACTAGGGAGGACAGTCCTCCCCTCTACTTGCTTTAGGCATAATTGTGGTCAGACTGAAGCTGTAAAGGCGAATCTAAAGTTTACATAAAAGGGTAAAGGTATTTTCTAGATGATGAAATGTAACATCCATGAGAATTTACTCAAAAAGCCTAGGGAGGGGCTAAATTGCTGTCAGTTAACAGAGGATTTCCCACTTAGTTCTTCCAAGAGAATTCTTTTGGTGACCTCTGCCCTCCTCCCAGCCCCGCCAGCTAGTTAGTCACCTCAGTCCTCACTGTTGTGATGTTCTGGCCAGACTGTCTTCTAAGGAGATTCCTCCCCATGGCTTGAGGCAAGTGAATTAATGGGTTAATGACCACAAAGCCCTTTGAGCACCTGAGATAAAAGAACTTGTCTCAGGTACTAATTATTGTTATTTAAAAAATCTGGGGTTATAGAATTAACCCATGTGCTGCTAGGCCTTAAGGGAATGAGGCCTCCTTTGCCTACACCTCCACACCACTCAAACCTCATTTCTTTTGGCTTCTGTGTGGCAACAACATCACACCAAACAGTCCAGATATGGCTTTGATGAATCAAAGTATATTGATTACCACAAGTCCATTAAAAATGGAGATAAAACAGTCAAGAGCTCAAATGCCTTTTGTCAAACACCTATTTGTGTTGTTTCCTTCTCCCAGAAACAGAGCTGGAGGAAATGTTAGAGGTCACCTGCCTTAGCCCTTTCGTTAATAATTAGTAGTAAGGAAGCCAACTTTATCACACGAGGAATTGAATAATAAGGAAGCAGGGGCCCAGAGAAATGAAGGGATGTTCTGAACGTGTGGAATGGTAGAGGAGACAGCCAGGGTTGTTGACTTCTGGTCACATTCTTTTTTTGTTCTTCTTTCTTCTATTTGTTCTCTGGTCACATTCTTGCTGCCATACCTTTCCTGACACCTCCCACCTCAGGAGGACAGGCTCTGAAAGAGACAAGGCCTTAGACATGACACGTGGATCAGGATCAGAAAGAAAGAATAAAAAGAATAGATTAAGATTGTCTGACCCACTACACTATCTACCTGAAACTAATACAAAATAATAGTGAATAGAAACTGTAATTGAAAAAAAAAATAGTCACTGGATGTGAAGTTCAGAATAGGGAATATAGTCAATAATATTGCAATAACTATGTATGGTGTCGGATGGGTGCTAGACTTGTTGGAGTGCTCACTTTGTAAATTATATAAATGTATAATCACTATGGTGTATACCTGAAACTAATATAATATTGTATGTCATCCGTAACTGAAAAATAAAAAAGGTAGAGTTCAATACCCAAAAAAAGAGAATAGATTATGAGAGAGCACATCAGATATATATATTTTTTCAATCCTCACCTGAGGATATTTTTCCATTTTTTTTTTAGATAGAGTGGGAAGGAGGGAGGGATGGAGGGAGGGAGAGAGAGAGAGAGAGAGAGAGAGAGAGAGAGAGAGAGAGAGATCAATTGGTTGCCTCCCACATGACCCTGACCGGGGCCAGGATCGAACCCAAAACCAAGGTACATGCCCTTGACTGGGAATCAAACCTGAGACTCTTTGGTCCAAAGGCCGATGCTCTAACTGCTGAGCCAAACCAGCCAGGGTACATCAGATATTCTTCATCCTGCAACAAATTCTGCAGCTGTCATGACTGGCTGTGTGAGGACTCGCCGTGTGAGATGGGTGCATTGGCCAGGAACATATCATTTGCTCTTTTGCTCACTGTCATCTCCAAGGCTGGCTTTGTGGGGGTGCAACCAGTGCAGTTGTTCAGGGCCCCCCACCCAGAAGGATCCTGTGCTTAGAGTTCAATGCTCTGTGATCACCACCTCGAAATGCTTAGTAACTTGATCTTTGAGTTTGTGTTTTGTAGGTGAAGTCAGATGGGCAGTGGAGCATGTGCGGGGCTGAGAGCCTTGGCTTGTGTGCGATGCTGCCTCCACTGCCCCCCAGCCTCCCTGCGGCAGGTTCTCAGTCGTCCTCTCCGTGCTACCCCTGGGTGCCCTGGGTTATCCAGTTTCCCCCTTTCTGCTCCGGCCTCATGGCTGCTGCCACACTCCGCCTAGGGTCACCTGTCCGTCATGGGTTGGGCAGTGGCCCTTGGAAAAATGGATTGACATACCCACGTCCAGGCAGGGTGCCACATTTTCATTTGCACTGGGCCCTGCACATTAGGCCCCTGGCACTTCATTCAATTTTCTGGTATATGATGGTTAATGTGATCAATATTATATCAGGATTAAACATTGTACAGTCGAATTGTATATCAATATAATGTGCAGTTAGTTGTGAAGTGTTTTATCTGGATCAGCAAATTGTCAAGACCGGGTGTCGTTTATAAATGTTCAGGATATTTTCAGGAAGAAAGTTTTCTGATATTTTTTTTTCCAGTTTGTGACTATTATAGCACTTTAAGTGAAGCAGTATACATTGCTCTTATATTGGGTTGTTTTATCATTATCAGAGGAAAGAGGATGATGTGAAAAGTACAGAGTCACGTTCAAGTCCAACTGCAGGATCTGGAAGTGCAAATACAACAGTACTGAGAAAAATGTTGAGGAATAAACATTTTGATTTTATTTGAGCTGCATTATAAAAAGGAAAAGTAGATGTAGGACCTTATAATGAATATTATTTAAATGTGATTTACTAAAATATGCAAAGCTTAAAAAAATGACCGACAACATATAATATAATGAAATTATATTAGTTTACAAATGAAAACTTGAAATCTTCAAAGTTGAAAACACACCTGGAGAAACAGCGTGATATCCTGTCAATAAGTCCCTCACATGTTTCCAAAGAAAAATACATAGATGTGTCAGTATTTTCTAAGTTGTCATCTACTATTAATAAAAAAGCTTTATAATAATCTATTTAGTAGTATTTTTGGTGGCAAAACAAGAAATGGGTCACACATCTGTTAAAAAATTATTCTTCCAGGATGTATGAAATACTACACATGATTTTGATGATAAAATGATGAACCAGTTGACAAATTAAAAATTATAACCCTTAATATACCATAATATCTCATCAAATCTGTACTATTGCAGAACATAGAAAAACAATTTAAAACAAATGTATTGATTTTTGTTTTTTTTTAGAGAGAGAGGAAGGGTGAAGGAGAGAGAGATGGAAACATTGATCAGAGAGAGAAGCATCAACATTGATTGGCTGCCTCCTGCACACCCCATACTGGGGATCAAGCCCGCAACCCAGGCATGTGCCCTGACCAGGAATTGAACCAGCAACTTCTTGGTACATGGTTGATACTCAACCACTGAGCCATACCAGCTGGGTGAAAGGCAATTTTTTAATGAAAGTATAGTTGACATCCATATTGCATTAGTTTCAGGTGTACAACATAGTGATTCAACATTTGTATTCCTTATGATGTGATCACCACAATAAGTCTAGTACTTCTCTGACACCATACAAAGTTATTATGATAATATTGCCTAGTTTTCCTATGCTGTACATTACATGCCTGTGACTTATTTGAAGAGCAATGTTTTAACACAATTACAGTCTGATATAGATTTTGTAATTCAACTTGATAAAAGCTGGCTGTAAGTTGTCAACACCTGTAGTTAGATCAGATATGAGTGATATAGTTTTGACAGATGATTTTTTTTTGTATTGTTTAAATTTAATTTTACTCACAACTAGATTAGATATAACCTCCAAGTTGGAAAAATATATTGTTTGTTGATTCAGTATTATTTTAACTGGAAAAATTGTAAAGGGACTACAAGCTTGGACAGCAAATATGACCAGAAAATATAGCAGTTATTAAAAATTGTTCAGAATGACTTAACAACCATGGTTTATTCATCACGAAGCTTTGTACCTAAACAAATTTTACTTGAACTTCATGGATTTATTGAAATCAAATGAGATGTCAGTGAGCACAACTTCTAGAGACGTTTTGTTCAGATGTTGGAGCGTGACTGTATCCACTTAGTATACATGGTGGAATTCCCGGTTGTCACAAGGTAAAATACTAAGCTAAGCACGATACGTGAACTCAGAAATAAGACATAGATTTCTTGAACTGGAAAACTATCTCATTTGATGAATATTTTTGGCCATGGTATTTGGATAATAAAAGTGCATATTTAGATAATTTGGGGGCATTCTTAACTACAATTTTGGGAGAAAACTGTGATATATTTTAACATGTCAGACACACTCAAGGATTCCAAAAGACCTGGCAGTTTTAAAAAATGGCTGTGATTATCTGACATTCCTCCCATCAAGAGATGAGGTCGAATTCCCCTCCACTTGACTCTTGGCTGGCCTCAGTGACTCTTGTAACCCATAAAACATGGTAGAAGTGATGATGCATGAGTTCTAAGACGAGGTCAAAACAAGCCTTGCAGCTTCCTTCTGCGTAGGTCCCTTGGAGTACTTGGTCTCCAGGTGCTTTCTCCTGAGACACAGCTGCCGTGCTCTGAGAATCCCCAGCCACACAGAGACCACACGTAGGTGCTTTAGTCAACAGCACCAGCTGAGCCCAGCCTTCCAGCCATCCTCGCCAAAGCATCAGGTATGGCACTATCAAAAGCCCACTGGGAAATGGATCCTCTTGTTCCAGCTGTTCAACTGAACCTTCACTGAACAGAATTTATGTACATGTTTCTATGTCAGAATTACTGTATTTGCATTGCTGAGTTTTCCACAAGTTAGTATCTATTTCTACTGAGTTCTAAAAAGCCTAGTCAAAGCCAAAGGTGCACATCCCAGCAGCACCAGCATTCCACGGAAAGGATGTTCATTCCAAAGTCTTTACTGTTTTCTTATGAATATAATATTCTTTGCTGCTGTATGTTCCCAATATTATTATAACACACAGAAGGGAACATTTTTTTTTTTTTTATCCTCACCCGAGGACATTTTTTGCATTTATCTTCAGAGTGGGAGGGAGAGAGGGAGGAAGACAGAGAGAGAAACATCAATGTGAGAGAGACACATCAAATGGTTGCCACCCACACGACCCCAACCAGGGCCAGGGACAAACTGCAACCGAGGTATGTGCCCTTAGTGGGAACCGAACCTGAGACTCTCTGGTCTGCGGGCCGATGCTCTAACCGCTGAGCCAAACTGGCCAGGGTTAGAAGGGAACATTTTAAAGTCAGCTGGAATAAAATAAAACGAGAGATATTGTTATACCTCACTTTTCTTTCAAAGTCACAATTCGTACTTTTTAGAGGAAAACCTGAAGTTTGAAAGAAAGACATTTGAATAAAAGATCGATTTGCATTTCAAAACTGAATCAAAAATTGAATTAAACTTGGTGAACAAAGAAGAGACTAAATGCATTTAATGCTTATTCTGAAGAATGATTATAAAAGACATTATGGGCCTGGCTCAGTTGGTTGGAGCATTGTCCTGTATACCAAAAGGCGGTGGCTTCAATTTCTGATCAGGGCACATAGCCAGGTTGCAGGTTTGATCCCTGGTCAGGGCGCGTACTGGAGGCAACTGATTGATGTTTCTCTCTCTCTCTTCCTTCCTCTCTCTCTCTCTCAAAAAAAAAAAAAAAAAAAAAAGTCATTATGTTTATTATTTGGATTAAGATTAAAGAAGAATTTCTAGTGCTAAGTAGAACTGCTGTATTACCAATCACAACAACCTATTTGGGTGAAGTTTCAGGATTTTCAACTTTGGATTTAAAAAGAGAAAGAACGAGGTTCAACATTGCACCAGACGTACCTGTAGCTTTGTTCTCAGAAATTCTGGAATGACTTTACAAACAGGCAAGCACATGTGCTCACTAAATAAAAATCATGTCTAAAAATTTTGTTTCTGCATTGCTTATTTTGGATTTTTTAGTCTGTATAACTTATAATAAAATAATATGCAATGTTCATTCTGCTATGCTTTTATTTTACCATTGGTAATAATGGGAAATATTTTTTCATAAAACATGTTCGTGTGTGTGTGTGTGTGTGTACATGTGTGCATGCTTGTACTGGGTTGAAATGTAAAATGTATTTCTGACTGTATGTTGGGGGAAAAAAGTTGAAAAAATACTAATCTCATCAAATGAGCACTGGCCTGGACTCCGACTTGGGTTTCAGCATTAGCTGTGAACTAGCTCACTGATCTTGGAGGAGTTTCTTGATCTCTCTGAATTGAAGTGTTTTCTCTCCCCTGTGGGTATACTTACATAAAGGAAAGACATCACTGATTTTTGTAATAATTTGATCTCGGCCGAGTTACAGAGTTTTGAAATCAAAGCGATTGTATAATCATACCAAAGGTTAAATAAGACTGTTTAGCCTAGGAATACCACTAATTTTAAAGGACTTTTATACCTTAATTATCAACATGTGAACTGTTATGTTCAATTCAAATATTAGGTCTGCACACTAAAGTAGCCCATTTATTTTCTTTGAGAGCCTCTTTCTAGAAATAGTTTATCAGCATTAATTCATTTATTTGCTCGTTTACTCTTCTAATGGCTTTTTTGAGCATCTGTTTTGTGCCAGCTACTGTGCTTGTGCTTGAGACATCACTGCTAACGAGACGTGGGGCCCATTATCTGTAGCATTAGAGCTGCGCACAGACTGGGGTGGTGGAGGCGAAGCAGGTAATGAAAACATCAGTAGGTATTCAGTTCATAGTCTGTGGGTGCACCAGAGAGGGGCTCAGAGAAGACCTTGCAGAGGGAGAGACGTCTAAGCTGAGTTCAGCTTTGCGAACTGAGGGGTAAGAGTGCTCCAGGCAGAGGGAAGAGCCTGCACAATGGCCACTGTGAGGGACGGAAAGGTGGCTGTGGTGGGAAGAGTGTCCCAGGGCTTTGTATTTTAAGGAGTATGGATGTTATTCTGAGAGTAATTTTATTTATTGTACTTAAGCTTTATGTTGCATTGCATTTAGTATAATTCATTTATTAACTCATCCAACCCATGATTATGGAGCATCTATAACTATTTTGTGTGTGTGCCAAGCGTGATGAAATAGTGGTGAACAAAACAGACATGTTTTCACCATCAGTGAACCTCCAGTTTGGTGGTGGGGCAGCCAATATAATATAACAGCAAGTGAAAATTTACACACACACACACACACACACACTGATTGTAGAAAGGACTATAAAAGATGCTGTGACAGAGGAAAATGAAGTAATGGTTAGGAGGGCCTCTCTGAGAAGGCATTGTTTAAGCAGAGACCTGGAGGACTGGAGAGAGCCAGCTATACCCAAGCAGAGCGGGAGCAAGAGCATTTCAGGCAGAGAGGTCACGATGAGCAGGAGCTTGGAAGTGCCAATGAGCACGGTGTGTTTGAGAAACTGAAGGAAGTCATCATCTGCAGCAAAGAGGGGAGTAGCAAAGGATGAGAGTGGAGTAGGAAGTGGGTGTCAGATGGTAAAGGCCCTTGACACCCAGGGAATGGAGTCTGATGGAACAGGAAACCATTCAAGGGCATTAAGCAGGGAAGATCAATTATAAAAAGATCAGTCTGGCCACAGACTGTCTAATCTACTAAGGAACATGAAGCATTTGAGAATGGATTAGAGAGGATCAGGGTGGGAATCAGGAAGCCATCTCGAGTCTGGTGAGATGATGTGATGGTGGCTATGAGTTTCCTTGCATTGGGTGGGGGTGATGGAGAGCGCCAGTAAGATCCAAGACATGTTGGAAGTGGAATCTCTGTCTTGCTGGTGGTTGGGAGATGAATAATGAAGGAAAACTGGGTTCATGATGCCTCAAAACCTGCTCCATGAGCAGTGGTCCACATCTCAGTTCATAGCAAATCCATCCTTCTAGTTGCTCAAATAAAAAATCCTGGAGTCATCTTGACTTTTTCGTTCACCCAGTATATAGTCTAACAGGAAATCCTGTTGGCTCTACCTTGAAAAAATATATATACAGACTCTGATCACTTCTCACCACTGCAGTAGACTCCTCCTAACTGGCCATCTGCTCCCACTCTTGTCCCCCAGTCCAATCCCAACCCTGCATCTCTTACAGTGTATAACCAATACCGCAGCCAGAGGGATCCTTTGAAAAATTGAGTTTGATTATATCACTTCTCTGCTTAAAATCCTGCAATAGGCTTCTTCATTTTATACAGAGGAAATGCCAAAGTCTTTAAAGTGGCCTTGAAGGACTTGGATGATCTGGCCCTTCTCTGATCATTGCCTCTCTGATCTCATTCGTTGCTCATCTGCTTCAGCCTCTCTGACCTGTCCCTCAGTCACACAGGCTCACCTTGTCTTGGGGCCTTTGCACTGGCTGTTTCCTCTGCCTAGAGTGTACTCCCCCAGATGCCCACATCGCTGACTTACTCCTACGCCCAAATCTTTGTTCTCAAAGAGGCCTTCCCTGACTGTACTAGTAAGAACTTCACACCCCCCTCTGCACCCCACACTCTCTAACACTGTCCATTTTCTTATCCTGCTCTACTTTTTAATTCTGCCACAGCATTTATTACTTTCTAAAATACAATGCAGTAAACAACTTATGATGTCTGTTGTTCACTATTTATATCCCTGTTCCACAAGGACAGGGTCTTTGTCTGTTTTGTTCACTGGTAAATCTCATGCCCAGAACAATGCCTGGCAGAGAGTGAGGGCTCGATAAATATTTGTGAAATGAATAAAGGATGAGAAGGAATCAAGAATGTGTTAAGCCAGAGAGTGGAGCCAAACACCACACACCAGCACAGGCTAAAAGCAGGGTTACCAGGGTTACCAGAAAAAGAGGGTCAGCAAAATGCATGTGGTCTTCCCAACTCTCCCTCTTGGCCAGGCGTGGCTGGAGGCACTGTGGGTGTGTGTTCCAGGAGGCTCCCTATGCCCTACCCACCCTCCATTTTAAGTAAGAGAAGTTGGGAGAAGACAGAAAACAACTGGCCAGTTGATCAAGTTAACATGAGGGCTATCCAGGGAGGAGGGAATGGCCTTGTTGGCAAGAGAAACATTTTGATCTCAGATGATAGCTGCACCAGGGAGGACCATCCAGCAAACAAAGAAACCCTTTGTCTCTCCTTTAGATGATTTCCAGAGTTTTGACTTGAGCAAGTAGGTGAATGTGGTACTATTTAGAGAGATGAGGAAAAGATTTTGGGGGGGATGGTAGAGTCCAAAGCAAGAGTTCAGACTGGACATGCCAACTCTGATATCTGTGAATTACTTGTGTGACTATGCCACGTGGGT
Organism: Tadarida brasiliensis; assembly: GCA_030848825.1. Lineage (NCBI taxonomy): Eukaryota > Metazoa > Chordata > Mammalia > Chiroptera > Molossidae > Tadarida > Tadarida brasiliensis. The sequence goes on from CM061263.1 coordinate 28,700,144, forward strand.
CAGAGGGTATATGCACCTGGAGCTTATAGACTTACGTCTGCCTTTTTCTACTTTTCTTTATGTGCAACGTTGCTGTTGGCATCCTAGACACGTGCCAAGCTGGATGGCGTGCAGGCAGGCAGGCTAGCCCTCTCCATCCTCATTTCTCAGTGATCTTCCAGCAGCTGCATGAATTGGGAAATGCTTTCATTCATTTATTCCTCTCACAGTCTTACACTGAGTTTTGCTGTGCACGGGTATTCTGCTAGGAACCAAGAGTGGAAAAATAAATACTACTAAATATCAGCACTTAAGAAAATCACATCTAATTGGGGAGATATGCTGACAAATCATTGAGGTTTATGTATTCTGAATTATGTGTAACTTGAAGAATACATTAACACTTCCACCTCCCTTCCTACTGGAAAAAGACCCCCAAAAGAGAATGAATCGTATCAATTCCTTATGAGCCCTTATGAGTGATCATTTCAAAGATTTTGTTATGTCTTTTTGTTACTAAGAGAAGGACTAGTCAGTGTATGTCTCAGCAATGGACTCATTTCTTATTTCCACATGTCTGGGGGTCACATTTTGAAAAGAGATGGGATATAGAAAAAAAAGAAGTCAGGAAGAGAGGTGGGCTGGAAATGTATACTTGGGACTCACCAGGACATGGATGTCGAGAACCTATGGGCACAATCTGCATCATCATCGATGGGCTCATCTGGGGAGAGTGATGTGATGTAAAAGAGGATAGAGTGTGTCCCCCAGAGAACACCAACACGTGAGGGCTGGACAGGGAGAAAGAAGACGATGAAGGGAGGAGGTGCACCTGGGGAATGACAGGTCACAGGTGCCAAAGGAGGAACACAAGGGAGAAAGAAGTGGTCTTAGTGTCAAATGGCCTGGAGGAGCCAGAGGAGGCTTCTAACCTGATAAAGACTAAAAGGTGCCTGCTGGATGTTGCAAGTGAACATCCATTTCAGAGGAAGTAAATGTGGATGAACAGAGGGAGTGTAATGAAAGGAAAGAAAACAAACACTTTGTGTGGAATTTGTAAGGCAACTGGTGAAGGAAATGAGAAAACTGAGGTGGTGTGTAGAAAGCAAGAAAAGATTGAGGGAAGTCTTTTTTTTGTTTGTTTCATTGGAGAGTGCGAGCATGATTATGTGTGGAGAGGAAAGAGACAGGGAAGAGGGAGAGATTGAAATCACCAGGACAGAGTGAAATAGAGTGAAATTCCTAAGGAAGTGGGAGAGCTGGCCCCCAGCGCAGGTGACAAGATTAACTTGGATGGCAGGCAGATCAACCTGAGAGAGGGAAGGAGTCAAGGATGGTGTTCTCTAATGGTCATCCAGCCTCTTCTAGGAATGGAATAGACTCCTTAACTCCATTCCCTTCATGAAGCCCTTGAAGAGACATCCAAGTGCTGAAGGTTCCTCTTGATTCCTAGAATGGCTGAGCCTCTGCTGGGCTCTGCTTCGAGCTTAGGGCCCCCACTCATAAAACACACTCTGCTCACATGGCGAACACCCACAAGCTGGCAGCCCATTAAAAAGGCTCTGAAATGAGAGCAGAGACATGATTGCAAACATACGTTATATATTTGAAAGTTTTTCATAAACATTCCTTTATTTAAGGAGGGGAATGGTCCTGTGCTTGTATTGGCGGCATGAGAACTTCTTTTAGCTGAATTTTCATCGATAAAGCGAAAGAGAGAAAAGAGAGACAGGGCTGCTGATCTAACAGGTGGCAAATAGGTGGCTGTTGGGTACTCGTGCGATTCCTCGAGTTTTAAGTTCATGGAGTTTGTTCCTCTAAATTCCAGACAGTGGCATTTACCCTAGGGATATAGGGATTATATTACTGCCACTGGGCTGAGCCTGATAATAAATTATACGGGGAGGAGGGAGCATCCACCCAGTGTACTCACTTGTAGAGACATTCTACCTCATTTCCTTTCTTGTCGGACAAGGAAACCAGTCACTGAACTGAGTGTTTAGTAGTATTTGGTCCTGGAGTTAGATTGCCTGAGTTCAAACTCTGGCTTTGTCACGTGCCATCTGTGTAGCTTGGAGCATGTTCATGAAGGTGCTGAGCTGCTGCCTCGGTTCATCTGTAAACGGGGTAGAGAGGACAGTGCCTGTGGCTACCTCATAGGGTTGTTGTGTCAAATAGACAAGGCAGTTCATGGGCCGAGTTTGCATGGTGCCTGGGACAGGGTGAATGCTCAATAAAGGTGAGCTATCAATATCTCTTATTGTTTTTAATTAATAAGTTTTAAAATTAATCTACATGAATAAGACTGAGTACGTATCCATATCCTATGGGGGTGATATGGGGAGCGTAAATCACAGAGGAAGAGGGGTGTAACTGGAGGGATTGGGAAGAATTCAAAGACTCTGGGCTGGGACTCGAGGGATGGGTAGAGGATGGACAGGCAGGCATGAGGGGATTCAGGTGTGGGAACAGTGTGAACAAAGGCTTGGAGGGGGCAGGTAAGGAGTGCCTTAGGGGAATCAGCATTTATTCTTGTGCTACTAGAAGATAAGGAACCCAGCAGAAAGGAGGAGGCATAATATAAGTAGAGGCGGGGGTTTGAGCCTGCTTATAAAATGACTTTTTGATGAAAGTCTAATTAATTCATTGCCAGAGAAAACTTAATTCAACTTCTACCCGAAGTCTGATTATGAGATAGGTCTACACAGCCCACACCAATTCTGGCCACACCTTCAGTCTGCTCTGACATTTCTACCCGACATGAATTGAGTCTTGATTCTGCATTTCTGGATTTTGCTTAGGTCTGTCCCCAGATTCCTAGAATGATGGTCGCTATAGAAACAACATATTTCTAAAGAAAAAAAAAAAACACACAAAAAACTAGAGCTAGTCCAGAACATAGATTCAAAGGCAAAATCCATGGCATTCAACCAAATAAATACCCATCAACGTGGCACGCTGTGAGGCTTTAATTATGGCGCTCAAAGATCAAAGTGACATTACTCAAGAGTGGAGAAGCCAAATGTAAACGAGGGAGGTCTTCCTTAAACAAGTGGTGACCAACTCCCTGAGCTCAGCCGTGTCCCACTGTGTTTATACACAGTCACCTGATGGCCCTCAAACACTCACGCGAGCAGGACAGTGTGGTAGTGTGTGGTGCTACATGCGGGACCAAGTTTACTGGGTGTTGCTCACAAAGTACAAGGGTCTTAACCTCAGGAAGATGGCTTGGGCAGAGGCGGACATTCTTATATAAGCAGTTCCAGAGAGGCTGTCATCCTGAACACCAAACCCAGGGCATAGCTTGGATATTTGTTAATTTCTGTACTCTACTGTTGATTGTTTTCCAACATAATTATACAATCATCTTAAAAAATTGGCCATATGCTCTACTCCAGACCCTAGGTAGAGGAGGAGTGAGATGGGGCCAGAAGATCAGGTTTCATCATTTATTTTGAGAAAGATATTGACAAAAGAGTGGGTTGGAGTAAGGGAGAGAAATTGCTTTACTAGTCCATGGATTGGCAACGAGCAACCTTGGTCTCTGTGGTTGTTTTCATTATTGAATCCAGAATGAGAATGAACAACGTATTTCCTTCACTGGTGTCCCTCTTTTTTCTTAATCACTATATCCACACCATTCAGTCACTCTGTGTCCTCACTGTGGGGGAGGGGACTGACAACCGCATCCTTCTTCACCTTGAGAATGCTGTACTGTTTTGGATTTTCAAAGAGGGAGAGAGGGGAGGTAGGGTAAGCAGGAGACACTGGGAAGAGAGCTTGCATGGTGCTACCAATCCATTTGCATTGGCTCAGAAGTGAGAATGTAGAATTAAAACTTTTAAGATCCTGTGCAATCTGGCCTCAGTCAATCTCTCCAGCTGTCCCCCACTTCTCACCTTCCCAAACTCTTGACTCTAGGTGTACATACCTACTCATTGAAGAAATCACTGTAGATGAACTGCCCTAAAGCCATTCTGAATATTATTAGCCTTTGCAGCTCCCCATGAGAGAGGATGGAAAGCAAAACACATACACTTTCCCATCTCCATGACAGGCCTGGGTGGCCCTGAGTGCCAGTTCCGGCCCATTAGAAATCAGTGGAAATCTTCTGGGGGAATTTCCAGGAAATCTTTTGTTTCTTCAAAAAATGAGACAGATGCAACTGATACAGCTTTCCCTCCTCTCCCCTTTCCTGCCTTGAACATCGATGCGGTGGCAGGAGCTGCACCAGCCATCTTGCAGCCACGAGGGAAAGAGCAAGGCAAGTGCAGGGATGGAGCCATGGAGCCACTAAGCTTATCTAGATTTCTTGCTATGCAAGAAAATAAAACCTTATTAGTTTAAGCTACTGTTGGTTCAATTTTCTGTTACAGCTTAATTCATTTCTAAACGATATATGACCCTGAGCTAGGTGCTGGGGATATAATGAAGAACAAAGCAGGTATGGGGCTCCTTCTTATCAAACATAATCAAGTGTGAGAGACAGAAAAAAAAGAAATGAATACGTCCAAACATTACAAATGGTGGTTTGTGTTATGAAGGAAATAAAAAAGATAATACTGTGGTAGAGAACTCTAGGGGGGCCGTACTTTTTCAGATCAAGGGGTCATGGAAGGTCTCTTTGAGGAGGGTGGGCGGTTAAGTTAGGACCTGTAGGATGAGAAGACCCAGCCATTTGAAAAGGAGGTAAAAAGGGTTTCAGGCAGACTTAACAGCTAGTGAAAGGCCCTAGGGCAAAAAGAGCTTCGTGCGGTCCAGGAAGGACAAGCGCACAGTGGCTGGAGGATGGTAAGGGAGAGATTTGAAAGATAGGAATAAGAGAATCAGGGGCCACATCACACAAAGCCTGGCAGGTTGTAAACTGGAGTTTGCCTTTCAGTCTAAGGGCAAAGTGAGTTTTTAAGCAAAGATCCCTCTGGCTGGAGGGTAGGTAGAAAATGGAGCAAAGGGAGGTGAGAGTGGAGGTGTGGAGACTGGTTAGGAGTCCAGGGAAGGAAGATGGCGACGCGTCCTAGGATGGTGCTAGTGGAGACAGACTCAAGATCACTTTGGGCTTGCCTCATGGCACTTTATGATGGAGTTTAACACTCACTGGTCACCTCTTATTTTTTTAATTTATTTTTTATTTTCTGATTTTCCTCCTATGCCACTGGTCGTTTCTTTTATTTTTATTTTTTTTTATCCTCACCAGAGGACATTTTTCCATTTTTTGTTCAGATAGAGTGGGAGGGAAAGAGAGGAAGGGAGAGAGAGAGAGAGAGAAACATCGACGTGAAAGGGACACATCGAGTGGCTGCCTCCCGTACGACCCAACCAGGGCCGGGGACAAACTGCAACCGAGATACGTGCCCTTAGCAGGAACCGAACCCGGGTCTCTCTGGACCACAGGCCGACGCTCTAACAGCTGAGCCAAACCGGCCAGGGCTGGTCGTTTCTTTTAGATCTTGGTCAGGCTCTTTTCCAAAGTTCTCCTCTAAATATTGGGGTTCTTCCAGTTTCTTACCTAGGCTCTCTTCTCCCTTTGTTCCACAGCCTTTTCCTGGCACAGTCCATAATTCATCCACTCCATCTGTATATTGATGACATCACCCATGTATCTTTAGGTGAGGTTTCTCTTTTTAGCAACAGACATCATTCTAACTGCCCACGAGACAGCCTCACTCGGATGAACCACAGGCCTAAAAAGCCTCTGGACATTGTTCCCCAGTCAACCTGCTTCTGGCCTGTGCTCCCGCCTGAGCGGCAGCCCCACCCTGGGCGCTGTGCTCGACCCCTTCTCCCTTATCTCCCTCACCTGCTGCTCACCAAGTCCTGTTGATCCTATTTCTCCCTCCAAACTGTCCACTTCTCCCCACCCCCACCCCATGATCCTGACTGAGCCCCCATCACCTTGTACTCAGTCTTGTGATTAGTCTCCCTGCCTCCTGTTGCATCCACTTCCAATCCATTTTCCACCCTGAAGACAGAATTTTCCCTCCCAAACATGATGCTATCATGTTCCTGCTCAAAGCCACTGTCTTACTTGTCATTTTTCTTAGATAAAATTCAAACCCCTTAACATGACCTAAGGCCCCTGTGGCTGCACTTTGGGCCCTGAGTCCAGTGTGTGAGCCTGTGGGACCCTCAGCCCCCTCACCTGTGTGTGGGGTTCATGACAGCACCTCCCTCACGGGCCGTGTATGTGGACTGCATGGGGGGGATGTGAGGCACCCAGCATGGAGCTGCAGGTGGTCAAGGCTCGAGGCTGGCGTGCTTTCCCACTGACCTTCAGATCAGGGGTGCCTGTCCCTTAGAAGAGGCCACTGTTCTGAACAGCACCGGGAAAGTGATGGCAACTCCTATTCCTCTCTTCAGCAAACCCCACTGTATGTGCAATGACACCACTTTGTGGTGAGGATTAAAGCTTATTCTTATTTCTTCCCTGGTGAGCACCCCGTAGAGCCCTCACTACTCATGGAGTAATAATCTGCAGAGGGGTAGTGAGGTGGGTTCTCTGGGAAACCATTCCAGTTGACAGGGCCCACCTGGTGATCCCTGGGAGATCAGTGCACTCTCCAGGTGCCCCGTGACATGCCCTGTGACCCCCAGGCTCTTCTGTCTTCACTCATTCACCCCTCCCCACCCTTTCACTGCCTCGGGTCCCCGTTTCTTCTCCGCAGGCCCAACGACACATTGTTTCTTTCATTTCTGTCCTCTTTAGGTAATGACACTGGACCTCAGCTTTTTCCAATCTCATCTCATTACCCTGAATACATTCCCTGCCTCTAGGGTTGTGTGTCAGAGTGCAATCATTTTTGTCTTCCGGCTACTTTTCGGCTCCTGGAACCCTTGGTGGACCACAGCTGCATATGGATCCCCAATGATCCTGGAACCACACTGCACAGACGAGGTAAATATCTACGACTTAGAGACAGTCAAGCATGCGGTGCCCATCCTACCCCAGGATCACTGGGTTCATATTCTGAAGGACTGTGGAACTCTAAAGATAGGTAGGATTCCTGCCACAGTAAACACCTTCAGTAAGACTCATAACTCTGTTGTCTATAAGATGGTAGAATCTTCTTACTTTTTAGTTTTCAATTACGGTTTACTTTCAATATTGTTTTGTATCAGTTTCAGGTGTACAGCACAGTGGTTAGACAACCATATACTTTACAAAGTGATCGCCCTGATCCTTCCAGGACCCACCTGGCACCATACCTAGTTATTACAACATCATTGACTATATTCCCTATGCTGTACTTTACATCCCCAGGACTATTTTGTAAGTACCAATTTGTACTTAATCCTTTCCTTTTTCACCCAGCCCTCCAACCCCTCCCCTCTGGCAACCAAGGATGGTAGAATCTTGAAATACTTATACTTAGACTTGTCTCAGCTGTTTAAGTCAAATATCTTTATTTTCAGTTTCTTTTAAGACAAAGTCTTGTAAGAATCACAGATGAAAGATTGCACACAGATTACATTTCCCCCCTCAATTACAAAAATACAGATTCAGTAATTTTAAAACATCAGTTTATTGAGACCCAGACGGCTGGGAAAATGCTGCTGGGGTTTTCCTGGTCTCTGACCAACGTTCCAAATCAATGAAAGGGGTGCGGCCTGACTCGGCTGTATTTCCCACCACGAGGAAAAGAGCCCTGGTATTGAACATGCGTGTTTCAGAAAATGGGCAGTGACTGGCTTTGAAGGAAAGTTGGTTGAGCTGAAGTTGCAGTTGGAAGCCCCTCCTGCCCGCCCAAGTTAGGGGTGACAGCCCACATCCTGGGAGCGCGGGCTCAGTGAACCCTCAGGTCTTCACCAGCCAGACCTCATTGCGACGTCCGTAGGGCTTCATGGGCGGGTCATAGCCAGTGCAGAAGTAGATGTCACTCCGGTAGGTGGCTGTGCCCTCCAGGGCGGTGCGCAGCTGGGCGGCTTGGGCTACGTAGTCAGCTTCCTTGGCATAACCCCCAAACTGCCTGAGGGTACAAGAGCAAGGGGCTGGTTAAGAAAGGACATGGTCTCTGAGACCGGGGGATCTTTATTATGACAATCACGTTCTCGTGGTGAGATCGTGAATCTGCCACCTCCTGGATGGGCAGATCTGACCTCTCTGAGCCTCAGATCCCCATTTGTAAAACTGCGACAGGTTTTCCTTCTCCTCCAAGGGTGTTGAGAGCATTAAGTGCGCTATGGGTGTGAAAACTCTGTTGCAGAGCCGGAACCTCAGTAGTTCTATATAACTGCCAGCTTCCCTGTCTTCTCTGAAATTTCCCAGACAGGGCGGGCTGACCGTCTTCCCCGAGGCACACCTTCACCCTTCCCTCTAGCTCCCTCTACTGCCCAGAGGCTCCTTCCTCTTCTTGGCCTCTGTCTCCAGCTGGGCAAGGAGAAAAGGTAAAGGGGAGTCAGGGTGCAGCTGCAGGTTTCTCCCCCAGCACAGCCGTTTTCTAATGAGTGACCACTTTGCTCAAAAACAGAGCTACCAAAGGCAGGGCCCCTCGGCGAGCTTTAACCTGCCCCCAATAAAGAAATTACTTCTAATAAATCCCCTCCTGGGCTCAAATCACGAAAGCCTTCTTTTTCCAGTAAATAAAGAGACTTTTCCCAAATCAAGCCTTTCTCCTGATGGCAGAAGGTGGGAACAGGGAAGCAATCAAGCCTCTCTTTTCAAGATTATTATTCTCTCGTTACGTCATCTGCCTACGCTCCAAAATTTATCCTGTGGCCTACCCTAAATATACCACTCTAAATCTGAGTTACCCTAAAATCTTTATTAGAGTCAAATACATTCCCGTTTCTAACGAGCTTTATGACTCAGAAGTCTGAAGCTGCAGCAGGCCAAGATTAGGCCAAATGCATTATTTTTGGTGGGGTTCTCTGACTCACGCTTTGCTCTTTTATAAGTGGTTAGTCACGCTCCGCAAGCATTCAGCACGTTGATTACAGGGCTATTGACGTGAAAACACCCAGGATTTCATCTTTAAGAGATTGGTTATTATAATGTCTAGACAACAGCCACAGAACATGGAGAGAGCTGAGACCAATTTGGAATAGAGGAGGCTCGGCTCTTCAAATACATCGAAGAAAAATTATGAGACAGATAAAGTTGAGCTCTGGCTTCACTGAGGCTCAAATGAGAGGAAACTGGAGTGGTAGACAGAGGATGGACATTGAGGAAGTGTTTTCCTGGCAATAAAAGCCTGCCAGACACTGGAATTATTTTCAAAGAATGTCTACAGCTAGAGAACCACCTGTCTGAAAATAATCAGATGCCGGGTGTGGGAACAGGTGTTGAGTGCCCTCTGTAGCCCCTCGCATGCTGTGATACTAAATTTTCTCCTGTGAAAATGGTGTTGGCTCTTTAAGCTACTGGGTTTTGGAAACATCCAAAGGAGTGGTTCTCAATTATTTTCATTTGTCAGCTGGAAGCAGCATGGCTAGCTGTGTGCTCAACCCTTTCTAGCTCTGGGCAAATGCTTTACTTTCTCTAATCTTCAGGTCCTTCCTCTGTTAAACAGGGATGATAGCATCAGTCTCGGAAGGCTGTTGTAAAGCTTGAAGGAGAAACGACTGCAAGCTGCTCAGCCCAGTGCCTGTCACCTAGTAAGCTCACAGGAAACTGTAGCTATTATTGTTACTTCCCAATTCATTCAGCACAGCCATTCAGCTCCCTGGCTCTGGAGGTGAGGGACTGATGCTGATCTAAAGTAGAATATGGACACAGGAAGAGAGCTTCACGATGAAGAGCAATCTCACCTTCTCAATTAGGTCTAATCTCGAAACCCTGTTTAATCTTACAAACCCTCTCTCCTTCCCCTTCCTATTCCTTTGATCTACTTTTTCTTTACTTATCTTGTTCATGGTCTGATTCCCCGGGCTGTACGAAGGCAAGGATCTTTGTCACTTTTGCCCACTGGTGTGTCCTGAGCATCTGACAGTGCCTGACACCTACTAGACTCCTGGGCCAAATGAACAATTCTGGGATAAAAAGCAATGTTACTGTGTTCAGGCTGACAGACCTAAAGATGGTGGCCCTGAAGTCTGCTTGCCTCCATGTTCATGTACTCATACAATAAACACCTAACGTACATACTAAGGGGACAGCAATGGGAGTTCAAACAGGAAAAGGGGATCGACTGGAGCACGCTGTGAAGGGTCCTGAATGCCATGCTCAGGGCTTTGAACCTGACCCTAGGTAGACTTACGGAGGGGTGTTAAAGTAAGAGGCTGATATGATCAGATTGTGTTTTGGAGAGATGCCTCTGGTGGCAGTGGAGGGACAGTGGAAATGAAGTCACTGGAGGCCAGGCACAGCCCAGTGTGAGACGAGGAAGGCCTGGACCAAGGCAGCTTGGAGAGGTGCCTGGACGTGGGGGGAGGATGGGAAGAGGGGAGTCGGGATTGCCCAGGGCTTCCAGGTAAGTCTCTGGATGGACTGATGCCATTAGCCAGATTAGGGGTTCTCAGCTGAAAAGTCACTTTGGAAGGAGGGTGGGGGAGGGTTAATAATTTGGTTTGGGGTGTGCTGATTCGAGGTTGGCTCTATGAAATACATTCATGCAACAATTATTGTGTACCTAAGTGTGTGGTAGGCACTGTGAAAGTCTCCTTAGACTTGGGAAGAACTGGAGTCACAGCTGTTGATTGGGAAAGATGAGTGTAAGAGAAGAGAGAAGTATGGGAGTCACCGGTGAGTAGGTGCTGGTGAGAACTGTGGTACGGAGGGGGCCAGGCCTAGATGGTGAGCAAGCGGAGGGTCGTAAACTGCTGTGGGACTCCCAGTCCAAGTGGTGGGAAGGATGAGGACTTGGCAAAGGCCTGAGAAGGAGTTGTCTGAGAAGTACAAGGAGACGGGCAGACAGTGATTTGGAGAATGTCATCATTCGGGAATTTCTAAGGTCATAATTGGGAAAAAACACATAACTGTTTATATTTATCCCCTGGTGGACTGAGATGCTGGCAATGAGCATAAAAATTTCCCTATTGCTTCATCTTTCTACTAGAAATACGCAGAGTGGTGTGGGCTATGGAGCAGATACATGTGTTCTCCTTCCTGCCAATCTAATCAAGTCCCAGAACTGCATGAACAAGCCAGAAGACCAAACCCTACCAGGCACATAACCCTGATAAATGCAGGAAGCCCAGCTCTGGCTGCCTCACTTGTGTTCGGGGACAAGCTGCCTCCTTCCCCTCCGCCTCAGCTTCCAAGCTGTACACCAAGGTGACAACGCAGTGCCCGCAGCTCTCCGAATTCACGAGCATGTGCGAGTATGAGCTAAGGCATGCTCGTAAAGTGCCTTGAGCTCCTCAAAGGAAATAAACAAGAAGTCTATACATTATTTTTGTAAGCCTGTTAACAAGTCTCTAAGTCTCCATCTTCAAAGAAGCCCTCCTGGGGGCACTATTTTATCTCACCCAATATCAGAACTCAGCATTCCTAACAATGATTTTTGGTTACCATGGGAACCAAGGAGCTAGCACATATCTTGGATTCCAGAAACACAAAAGGCGCTGACTAAAAAGGGCTGGAAGAGTTGGGGGTGGAGTGGGAGGAGGAGATGATGCAGGTTCAAGAATGCAGAAAATTCTAACGTTATCTTTCAGGGAGTGTCTGGTGCAGGTGTGCAGTGAGGAAGAAAGAGAAATAAAATGACTGTGAGCCTGACCATCCAACTTGGTCTAAACCTTTAACAATCAACAAGTCAACACAGATTTGTGGAGAGTCTGCTACGCGTGTAGCTCTGTGCCAAGCCAAAGAAGTGTAAGACTAGCAGCTGACAATCTCATGTCCACAGGAAAGAGGCTTAACTCCATAAGGCATTTCCTTCTATCAGGCTGAACCAAGCTTACTGAGCTGAGCATCACTGAGCACAAAACACAAGCTAGACACCACAGAGCTGTAAAGATGATAAAGACGTCTTTCTGCCCGTAAGAGGTCTAACTGTAGTGGTCGGGACAGAAAGACATAAAGATAATACTGGGCAGAGGGCCCCAGAATGGAGGTAAAAGGCACAAACAGAATGACCTGAGGGTGGGCAACAGGGAATGATCTGACTTAGACTATGAAGGGAAGGCATTTTGAAGGACGTGATATTAAGCAATTATTTATTGAATAGCTCTTCTTAATGCTAGCAATGAACAATATGACAAAAATTCCTGTCCTCCAGGAGCTTCCAATAAGCAGAGACTGGGGAGAACATTTGAGAGGAGCTGGGTGATGTGAGTGGAGGCACAGAGTGGATGTTGTATGTGTGTTTGGGGGGCCACTGGGAGGTGGGGCTGAGATGCTTTGAGATCAGGTGGACAGTGGAGTGGGGCTATGTGTGGAGGGCAGTAAATGCCACATCAAGGCATTTTTACTATGCTTTCCTGCCTGGTTAAGCATTTGGAGACTCAACCCAAAGTTCACCCACCCCCCTACTCATGAGGAAGGAGAATTTTATGACTAGCTTGGGCTTTGGTCCCAGCCCTAATGTGTGCCTGGGTCAGAGGCAGGCTGAAGGTCACAACCAGAGCTGAGCAGCTGGGGGGAGTAGTGTGATTGGTCCGGTGTTTTCGGGCTGGCCATGATCAAAGCTCAAAGGACACCTTAGAAGGGGCAGAGGTGGAAGAACTAGAAACAGTCAATCAGGAGGCTATGGCAATAGCTTAGCAATGGGAGGGAAGGGGCAGCTAGGAGTGACTAGAACTTGTCCAGTAATTAGATGTGGAAGGTGAAGGAGACAGGATGACATTTGAACAAGGTGGGCAGGAGGATGGAGGGGACCTTCAGTAAGACGGAGAACACAGGGGATCAGATTTGGGGAGGGAAGTTGAGGTCCATCTGGGACACGTTGATTTGGAAGATAGCTGAGGAGGTTTGTGTAGTGATACCTCCTGGTGAGCAGGAAATGCAAGGCTGGTGCTTGGGAGAAAAGGCAGCACCAGCCCTGTAGACTTGGGCTCAACCACCCAGAAATGGTGGCCGAAACCCCTTTCAGGACCAGCCGGGGGGAAATGAATGGTGATCAATCTGGATTTTAGGTGATTTGGTTTTAGAGACAGAATCTTATCATTGGCAGGAGTCTTGGAGGCGAGGTGGCTTATACATCAGAGGTACTCAATAAACATTTGTCAAATTGAACCAAACTTCCCACTTAGTTCAAACATTACGTAGCATAACTGTTGTATGTCTGTCCAGATGGTACTTGAATTCCTCCAGGGCAATGACTTCATTACCTCATCATCTGTCCATTTTACTGATAGACACCTTATGCCAGAATGTTTTTATTTTTGAATGGAAATAAGCTTCCCTACAATTTCAGTCCACAGACACCAGTTCTTATCTCTGAAACAACACAGTCCTGAAGTATCTCGAGACATTTGTTTTTGTGTGTGTTTTCTCCACTCGAATGTTTCTTCCACTTCAAGCAGTGGTCTTTTTGCTTGGTCCCTGCTATGTTTTTGTGACCTAAAACAATTCCTGGTACAGAGCAAGTGAAAAATGAATATGTGATTTTTTGAATGAATGTGTACATGCCCCCGTCTTAGTCTTCACGATGAGTCTCATGAATGATAAGACATTCAAGGGAGCTGGGCAGGGGTCAGGTTGGAGAATTACTGATGAAAGGTGATAAGTGATGCTAGGGGGGGGACTAAGATCTTTAGGGAACACGGAAAAATGGAGAAATGCAGGGAAAGCAAGGACCAAGACCCTGGACCTTCACAAAAGTGCACCACATATTCTATTTTATAGATGAGAAAACCGAAGCTCAGAAAGCCCAAAGGATTAAAACTCAAGGATTAGAGTTGAGGTTTGAACTCAAGTGTATCTGCAGAAACTTGACCTTTTTGTTGTTAATTCTAAGAAAACTTTAATTCTCAGAGGGAGGTGAAGTCAAGAAGTAGAGAACATTTCCTGAATGTTTACCTCACATCTAGCATTGTGTAGGCATTTACAGACACCATATTCTATCCTCACAACAGCCCTATGGGTGAGGTCCCCTCCTACAGACGAGAAGCGGAGGCACGGAGAGGCTCAGTAACAAGCTGACGGTCCTAGCCATCAGGCAGTAGAGCTGGCAGCGGAGCACAGGTTGCCCTGATCATGAACTCCATTAAAACCAGGAAACCATGAAAGTTTCCCTAAAACCATCAAACCTCTGCTGCTGTTGGTCTCTCTGGAGAACCCAGTGCTGAAATGCGTAGAGGAGGCTGAGCTCTGACCCAAGTGGTCTTTACCGACAACAGAGGGAGGGAGTGCGGTGGGATGTGGCCACTGAGTGTAAGAATAATTCTACGGCCTCTCGTGAAAACAAAAAATATTCTGATAGTGTTATTTTTTTCCATAGACTTCTCTTCATTTTAAAAGCACTTGTAATTACGACAGTGAATAAATGTATAATCCCTTTGTGGACATCCTTCACAAGGTCACAGAACAGGAAGGCTGAACTCAGGGTGCAAGGCTTTCCTTTCAGAATTAATGTTGTCATCTAAGGCACTCATGGTGTCTGAAATAACGCTTTACCTTCTACTGCCTCATTCACTTTGCTGTAAGGTACTCTTTTTTTTTTTTAATTCTAATTTTATTATGCATGCTTTTGGTTCAACTATAACACATTTTTAATATTTGTTATACTAGAATATATAACCAAATATTTTCACTTTGCTAGATATATCTTATGATATGGGTTAATTCTGAAAAAGTGCCCTGCATATTTAGTCTGGGTTACACAACTCCTAAGAGGTATGAAAATCTGAAGAAAAGAATGTAAAAGAAAGAGAGAGAAAGAAAATAATTATTTAAAATTTATCAGATAATGCTCATAACAACAAAAACCTAGATGCAGGACTTCTGAACTCTGCTATGATAAAACAGCTTGTGCTAGACAATCTTCCTACAGAAAATAGCTACATAAAAAAGCTAGACACCTGGTGATGGAAGGAGACTTGACATGGGGTGGTGAACACACAATACAATATACTGATGATGTCTTATAGAATTGTACACCTGAAACATACATACTTTTATTAACCAATGTCCCTCCAATAAATTCAATTAAAAAAGAAAGATGAAAAAAAAAAAAGCTAGACAACATTTATAAAACAACTGTTTGAAGGCACTGAGAATAACCAGCATGAGCAGAACTTGGGGGGTTATAGGCGGTGGCTCTTTTACTCAAACCCCTTTCCTCACACCAGCATGGGAAATTGAGCCCAATCAGAAAGTGGCTATTCGACTAAGCTGCAGAGACTGAGGCACCGTAAGGTACTCTTAAACGCACATTTGACTGTGCAGTGACACCAAGTGGCCAGTTGAGAAATGATCGTATGCTAACTTCAGACTATAGGTTAGGTTAAAAAAAATGCACTAGCCAGGCTGCACACCATATTTGTTACTTTCATCTGTTGAGATTTCAGAGAATTAAAAGGAAATTTCCACAGACCTGGCTTCAATAGTAGCTTTTAATAGATACCCTTTCCTACCGTAAGGAATGAAGGTTTCTTAAAGAGACATCTAATTCCTCCTGTAGAACAAGAAATGTCAAAGTATGCTTGAAACATACCAGAAAGCAAGGAAACTACCATAACTATTAGAGTCATGTCAAAAGGACTAAGAAACCAACTTGAAAAGGTCCCACTGGCCAAAGATAGGACCATTTGAGCATCAATAAGAATAATAATGACAAAGAACTGAAATGTACCAATTATGTTTAAATTCCGATGTTTATATTGATACTCAAAAAACAGAGATCAATACCACCTCACCTTTGGAGGCAGTTAAGGAATGACATCATTATTCTGAAAATGGATTAACAAAGAGAAGGTATCACACTAAAGAGAAGGCATTTTGCTTTTTCTCTCTGACTCTATCTCAGGGGAACTAAATAGTAGGTAAGGGGAAGTTTTTCTTTATCAAAGGATTCCAGCCAATAAATAAAGAGGGAAAAATAGAGGACATTATTATTTTACAACCTCTAATGAAACAAGGCATCTAGGTAAGGGTGATCTATGATCACTAACATCACAAAAACAGAGGCAAGCAGATGTTTTCAGCCCCCGATCGAGGAATACAACACCACCTGTGAAATATCCTGGCACAAAACTCAAATCTGAATCTAATCATGCGTCTAGTTCCAACGAATTCACAGGCAACACAGGGGGCAGAGGAACGTGTTACAAAGCCGCAGAGAGGCAGCCAGCAGAACTCAGACTACGAGAAACGATAGGATGAACGATCCATAGACAGCAGAAAAAATGAAAAGGTGTGGTGGTGAGAAAAGCTATCGATTGATAAAAATGTGGAGGATGTACCAACCAATCGCTTATTTGGTTGGATCTTATTTGGATCCAGATTCAAACAAACTGTAAAAACAAATGATGAGATAATGGAAGAAACCTGAACACTGGATGTTTCATATTGTTATAACATTAATGAATTACTGCTAAAACTTTAGGAGTAATACGTTATTATGAATATGTACTTCAAAGTCTTCAGTAGTCGCATTGAAATATTTATGAAATAAGTAATACAAATATCTAGAACTCACCTAAAACTAATCTAGGGTAGGACTAGGTGGGAGGTTGTGAAGCCACAAGGCCCCAAATTGGCCTTGAGTTAATTATCTTTGAAGGTGAGTGATGGGTACATAGGGTTTCATTGTCTTATTCCTACCATCTTGTTATAAGTTGGAAAGTTTCCATACTAAAAAGTTAAAGAGAAACGAAAAAAATTGTACCAACTGATTATCCTGGGTCTGGTGGTGATACAAATGATTAGAAACTAGCCCCCTCTGCCTGAAGTCTTACATGGACGAATTTCATCATGCCAACCTCACTCCTTACGAAATAAGAAGGGGCAAAGGGAAAGAATAATTACCGAAACCTACTACAGATCATAAACATTAAGTAATTTATAAATAGTATCTTAGTAAATATGGAAAGATACTCTAACAATAATCCGATGAGGTAGATTATATTATCAGCACTTAACAAATGGGGAAAGTAAGTCTTAGAAACTTCCCACGCATCATCCTGGAATTCAAACGAAAATATACCAAAATGTCACTGTTCACTATGTTATACCAGGCTGCCTCCCAAGACACGGGACAGAGAATGGAAAAGAGAGCAGGAACTAGGGTGAGGCAGCCGAGACACCTAGTGTGCAAGATTTAAGGAGGCACTCACTCTCAGTGCCAATCCTGTACTTGGACAACTGTGAGAGTGAGTGCCTCCTTAAGTCTTGTACCACAGGCGCCTCACTTCCCCACCCTCATTCCTGCACTGACAAAGATACTCTTTAATTAGCGTTTGCTTTCTGTGCAGCTTCTGCAGTGAAGGCTGGAGAGTCCGAATGAAGACTGGAGTAGCGAGTTGGGATCTGCATTGCTTGCTGCCCAGCTGCAGTACACCCACTCTCCTCTGGGGGCCCTGGGTCACCTGGCCTAACTGCCCAGTTCATCCAAGCTCACATGATCAGCATGCATTGGCTCCAGAGAAAACGGTGCCCTCAGGTGTGCAGTTGGAGCAAGGCAGGCGAATAACTAAGTTTGGAGGCCCCCCTGGGAGTGGACAAAAACTGTCCAGTGCAAGATTAATTATATAATTATTTTTCATGAGGTTGTTCTAGAGCAGAACGAACCCCCCAGCTGTGGTCACTGGTGGTGAAGTTCCTGCTGTCTGCCTACACACGGTTTGGTGCCCAACACACAGTAGGCTTTTAACAAATGGAGAGTCATTGATTACCTAGAAAAGACTTGGTTTTAAGGGGAGCTTGGGCCCGAAGAATAAAGACCTGCAACCATTTGTACCTGTTACTCACTGCAGTCACGGGAACATGGCCACAAAGGAGACCTTGGAAACAGGCTCGAATGGTAATAGGATGCATGTGTGCCCTGCTCAAAGGACCGCAGATCATGAACCACTAGGGGAGGGCAGTCCAGCTCTGGCACATGCTCCCTGCCCTTCTGGCATTTAAGGGAAGTGTGACGTAAAAATGAGGTATCCCCAGCCCTTTATGCTTCCTATGTATTTATGACCCCAAACTACAGCTTGACGTAGCTTTTTTTCTGAGTCTCTCAGAACCCTGTTGTGGTTAATGTAACTGTTCAGCTTAAACCGAAGGGATATTCTTTATATCCAAGTCAATTTGTCAACCGATACAGCCATTTGTTCAGATACAATACAGATGTTTGTGTGCTGTAGGCTGAAGAAATTGAAGTGAGAAATTGTCAGGACTCAGTATTTCTTTCTTAATTAATCAACAATAGAAATTTAGAAAGTGAGACTAGAAAACAATCCCATTTACAATTGCATCAAAGAGAATAAAACCTAGAAATAAATTTAAGGAGGTGAAAGATCTGTACACTGAAAACTACATATAAGACAGTAATGAAAGAAATTGAAGAAGAAACAAATAAATGGAAAGATAATCCATGCTCATAGATTGTAAGAGTATTGTTAAAATGTCCACACTACCCCAAGCGATCAACAAATTAATTCAATCCCTTTCAAAATTCCAATTGATGTTTACACAGAAATAGAAAAACAATCTTAAAATCTTAAAAACAACCATAAAAGACCCTGAATAACCAGAGAAATCTTGAAAAAGAAGAACAAAGCTGGAGGTATCACACCTTTCCTGTTTTCAAATGCTATTACAAACCTACAGTAATCAAAACAATATGGTATTGGCATAAAAATAGATATATAGATCAATGAAACAAAATATAGAGCCTAGACCAGTCGTGACAATGGTTGTTTGTATTTGACACCCAAAATTAAAGGAAACAAAAGCAAAAATAAACAAGTGGGACTACATCAGACTAAACAGTTTGTGCACAGCAAAAGAAACCATCAACAAAATGAAAAGGCAACCTACCAAATGGGAGGAAATATTTGCAAGTCTGATAAGGGGCAAGTCTGAAAAAGGGTAATATTTACAAATCTGATAAGGGGTTAATATCCAAATATAAAAAAACTCCTATAACTCAATAGCAAAAAAGCCCAACAATCGGATTAAAAATGGGCAGAGGATCTGAATAGACATTTTGCCAAAAAAGATATGCAAAAGGCCAAAAGGTACATGAAAAGGTGCTCAACATCACTAATCATCAGGGAAATGCAAATCAAAGCCACAATGAGATATCACCTCACACCTGTTAGAATGCCTATTATTAAAAAGACAAGAAATAACAAGCATTGTCGTGGATGTGAAGAAAAGGGAATCCGTGCACTGTTGGTGGGAATATAAATTGGTGTAGCCACTATGGAAAATGGTATGGAGAGTCCTCAAAAAATTAAAAATAGAATTGCATGATTCAGCAATTCCACTTCTGAGTATATAGCCCAAATAAATAAAGTTACTATCTTGAGATATCTGAATCCCTAGGTTCAATTCAGCATGATTTATAATAGTTAAGACCTGGGAACAACCTAAGTGTCCATCTACAGATAAATGGATAAAGAAGATGTGATATATATATACATAATGGAATATTATTCAGCCACAAAAAAGAAGAAAATCTTGCCATTTATGACAAATAGACTTTGAGGACACTATGCTAAATGAAATAAGTCAGACAGAGAAAGGCAAATATTGTATGATCTCACTTATATGTGGAATTTAAAAAAATGAACTCATAGATATACAGAACACATTGGTAGTTTCCAGAGGTGGGGGTGGGGTAGGGGGGAGAAATGGGTAAAGAGGGTCAAAAGGTACAAATTTCCAGCTATAAGATAAATTAGTTCTGGGGATGCAATGTACAGAAAGGTGACTACAGTTAACATACTGTATTGTATATTTGAAAGTTACAAAGAGAGTACACCTTAAAAGTTCTCATTGCTAGAAAAAAAATTCATAACTATGTCAGGTGAAGGATGTTAACTAAACTTATTGTGGTGATTGTTTATCAAAGTATCATGTTGTATACCTTAAAGTAATACAATGTTAAATGTCAATTATATCTCAATAGAGCTGGAAAAATATACATTTTATGCAAATGCTCACTGCAGATGATTCAAGTACCACCTTGGATGACTAAGGAATGATCTCCTTGTCCTGGCTGGTGTGTTTCAGTGGTTAGAGTATCCGCCCACAAACCGGAGGGTCACGGGTTTGATTCCCTGTCAAGGGCATGTACCTGGGTTGCAGGTTCGATCCCTAGCTTTGGTTGGGGTGTGTATGGGAGGCAACCGATTGATGTGTCTTTCTCACATCGATGTCTCTCTCTCTCTCTCCCCCTTCCTCCCTTCCACTCTCTCTAAAAGTCAATGGAAAAATATCCTTGGGTGAGGACTAACAAAAACAAACAAACAAAAGCATAAAACAAAAAAACAAAACAAAACAAAAAGAATGGTTTCCTTACTTGGAGTAGACAGTGATGCTTTCCCGCTCCTCGATCTTAATGCTGTCATCACTGGGAACAGGTGGGTTGCTCTGGAACTGGTTTGGAATCCGGAACCAGACTTTGATTTTCTTCTGTAGGGAGCCATCTTCACTGGGGAACACGGCAAAGGAGATAGGAACTGTCATTCCCATCCCAGTCCCTGCAAACAGAAGGACCCATGGGTATGAGGGACAGGGCAAGGTCTGCTAGTCTCATTCTCCTTCCACAACACTCTTTCCTGGTCACAAAATTAATAATAAACACTCGAGTCATTAAGAAAATATACAGTCACACACACACACACACACACACACACACACACACACACACACACACATGACCTCCAATTTGCGTATATTGGAAGTAGGAGTGTAGTGATTCAACTCTTTTGGAAAAAAATGATTTGGTAATAGGTATCAAGGCAGTAAATATATAAGTATCTAATTACTTTCTATCTAAATATCAATTTTAAGGAAATATCCAAAATACAGAAAAGGCTACAGGTAAGAGGATATTCATTGCAGCAGAATTTATAATTGTGAGAAACTGGGAGCCATATAAATAGGCTCAAAATAGGACCACGTCTAAGTAAATTAGAGGCACATGCTGTAATATAATGTAGCTAGTAATAATTATGCCGAAGAAGACTATTTCCCAACAGTGGAAAATAGTGATGAAATAAGTAACAGAAGCAGGATATACAATTACACAAACACTATGATTATATTTAAAAAGCCTATTAAAGGGCCCTAAAGAAATACATTCAAAAGACAACGATGATTGTACTAGAAAAGATAGATGAGGGTTGCTGTTTTGTTATTTTCAAGATTTTCTTTAATGAGCTTTATAATTTTTATACATATTTTCTTATAAAATATGTTATGCTTGTGTTAAAAAGAAAAATATTTCTTCTTGACCTCCTATGGGTCAACTTATTGTCTAAAGCCTGATTACTGTGGTCCTATTAAATGTTACTAAGGTTAACACCAGTTTCTAACCTGCTAAATTATCAGCTTGAGACTATCCTTAAAATTAAACATGCTATCTCTTTTTTCACCTTGTTTTCTGACCCATTTTGGGTTTGCAGTCCAACTCAGAGAGCTTAAGCATTAAATTCATATTTAAATGTGGTCTAAATGCTAACAGGTACAGGGAAACTTCAGGCCTATCGTTTTAAAATAGGGAGGCAGCCCACACCAACTGCCAAGTCTTTAAGAGTGGGCCAGCTTTAGAATCCTCAGACCCTTCCTTTGCCGGAATAGAGCCAGGGACCTGCCATTCTCATCACTCGCTGACCCTCAGTACCCCGCAGAATCTGAGCTACCCGGGGGCTGACTCGAGATTTCCAGACTGAGGGTAGAGGTCTCCAGTTAGAGGCTGGTCCTCTCTTTGTGGCTTGGCTTACCATGGGCACACTTCACCCAGTCCACCAATCCAAAGACATGATAAGCACTGTAAGGTTAAAAAACAACAATAAACCAGAGTATACATCTCCATACCCGAGAGAAAAGCATGAACTCTGCGATATCAAGCAGGGATACTACAGAGTGAGGGGTAGGCTGGGCTGAAGTCAGTGTGGTCTCCGAAGCTTTCATGCTCACGCAGCACAGCGAGTCCACATGTCAATGAAACAGGCAGTGACAGGTGCCCCGTGGCCCCTCCCTGTGTTTTGCACTCATGAAGTGAGACCATGCAAGGCTCGCCTCTGAGACCAGAGCCACATCCTTCAGGGATACTCACCCTTGTCATTGGTGCCTCCCACATACTTCATGACTTTGGGCATTGCTTCCCGGAGGGCCTCATCCACAGGCTTATCTGTCACCTCCACTGTGGCAAACTTCCCACCTTCACAGGTCCTTTCCTCATAGGACACTTCTTCCTGGAGACAGAGAATACACAGTGCTTGGAGGTAGACAGTAGCAACCTGCAATGACTCTAGAAGCAGAAACGATCCAGTTACAGGAGGGACCACTGCTAAAGAACTTCCCACAGCGAGCCTGGTTATGGCCACAGGGTAGAAGGAACAGCCCGAGTATAAAGGGTCATGAGAAATAGACTCTGGGGTTTCTTACAGATGTAGAGACAGCAGAAAAAACTTCATGTAATCAATATTGTCAGAGTGGTAAGAGAAGCTCTTGCTTCCGAAACCACCCAGCACATGCCCAGAATGCTATAATAGAATGTTCAGAGAGCAAAGAGCGCTTGGAAATTAAGAATACACCAGAAATTTAAAAATTCAGTAGAAAGGGTGGATGATTAAGTTGAAGGAAATCTTCCAGATTCAACTAAAAAAGGTAAAGAAGTAGAAAACAGAAGAGAAAAGAAAACCAGAGGATCAAGCCAGGACACCCAACATCTGAATAACAAGATCCACAAAAAGAGAAGAAAAAATTGGAAAGGAAGAAACAAAGAAATACAACATCAATCCCACAGAATTCTAAGGCCCCGAGATTAGCCTCATTCCACTAGCAGGGCTGCAATTCAAGAAGAATCAGAGTAATTCTGTTCACACTGCGCTCCCAGATGCAATTCCTCTCCCCAGCTCATCTCACTAAATCGTACCCACCACTCCCCTGAATGCTCAGCTGCACCGTCACTTCTCCACAGTCCGACCTCCCTAGCAGTGATCCTCTCTTCTCGTCACAGCTCTCTGTGTTGTCTCTGTCCAGAGGTCATTACTCTTTCCCACATAGACCCATGCAACTCTCCTTCACCTCCTCCTTGCCATTTGATATCTCGATGATATTTGTATTTCTGAACATACTGTAAGGCGGTATTTTTCGAACATTTAAAAAATTATAGTCCATATCAAGAAATACATTTTTACATCATGCTCTATCATGAATATACATGCTATTGAAACAAAGTTTCACAAAATAATACTTTACCCTTATGGATGGGATGCATGCTGATATACGTGCCCCCCTGCCCCCACTTTTTACCCCTATTCTGTTTACTTCTATTCTACTCAAATGAATTTTATTATTTCCACTAAGAGAAGAACTTGCTCTATATTGATTTTACTATTTAGTAACAGAACACTAGAAAAATCTGCTATAAAGTCTCTGGGGATAGGAAGTACACCACAGAGCTTTATATGTGAGATGCTCAATAGATAATTATGTATTGATTAAGGAATTGCCTCTCTTATTAATGATTATGAAAAATAGATGCAACAGAGGACCTGGCTGCCCCAGACCAGTCAAATAGGCCTTCCTATGACATCCTAGACTGAAGACTCTCAGCTCCCAAAGGGACATAATGAGTCTCTGGAGAAGGGCAGGACTGTGGGGCTGTGAGTGGCCTGTATCGTGTGAAAAAGTACAGTACATGTAATTATAATTTCATATTTAGAATGTAAAAATACCTATTGTTTCTGTAATGCAAAATTAAAGGAGAGTAGTGAGAAATGGGCCAGGGAAATCTGAAAGCAAACCCCAAGTGCCAATTTCATAAACTTCCCCTCACATGGGATAGGGGAAACTATTCCAGACCAAGAATCAAAAGGCCACAAATTGGCCTTGACTTGGGGGCACTAAGCCTACTAATTCTGTGGCTTACTGTGAGGCCCTCCTTTTGGCACGTCTGACATTTCCAAAGAGCCTTCAGTGGCAAATTGTGTTATGTGAACTTGAGGTGTTTTGCTCTTTCTGGTGTTGTCTGTCACAGCAGAGACTAGACTCACCCTTCATTTGAGGTCCCACTGAGTCTAACCACTTATAATGTTTTAAATTCCAGAAATGCCACTCTGTGAACCACAGAATTTCAGCATGGAAGAGGTTTTAAAGTTCACCCAAACTAATTTTACCAAAGAGGAGAAGAAGAACCAGAGAGATTGAGTTGCTCAAGACCACATAGCTACTAAGTGGCAAAACAGGAACCAGAATTTAAGTCCCCAAAGTTTAGTCTAATGCTGTCACAAAACTTTATGCTGCTGTGGGGGATGAAGTGAGTATTTTTTCTTGAACCTCCTTCTTTAGCTCTTAAGTTCGTGATTTGTGGTAGACATTTGTAGGCCCATGGAAAACTCAGAAAAGAGGCATCAAAAGTCATTAAATGCAGCTCAAGCTCTCTTGGGAGGAAGCTAGCTGGATCTTTCCTTTTTTATTCATTCAACAAACAACAATGGAACATCTATGTGCCAAGCACTGTGGCAGGTGCTACAATACAGAGATGAAAGATATGGTCTCTGACCTCATGAGAGACATGGTCTAATAGAAGTAGCCAGGAAACAGGTGATATGTTTAAGGGGGAGAGGAGTGTAAGGGCAGTGTAGGAACACAGAAGAGAGTTACTGAGGTTAGTTTGGGGGGCATATGTTTGGGTAGGTTATGTTGACTTTGAGATGCTTATAGATCATCCCACTGGACATTCAGTCAGTCACTAATGAGTTGATTCATTGAATAAATATTTATTGAAAACCTCTGCCAGGTGCTACAGATTTGGAGTTCAATACGATATAGGCAGTCTAGTTGGTTGGTGAGAAGAATTAAAAAATTATTATGCAATGTTGTAAGTGCTCTGATAGTTTAGGAAGGGCAATTCCAGATAGTGGGAACCACAGGGTGAAAGACAAGAGTTAAAGAACAGTGTGTTGATGGTGACTAATACAAGTGGTTCCTTGTGGCTGGAGCATGACTGTCATGCAGGGCAGGGCAAGGGAGGAGGCCAGAGGTTCTGGCTGGGGCCGGATCCTGAAGAACTCATAGGCTGTCACAGGGCGCTGGGCTTGTGACCATTAGTCCAATGATGGTGATCTGACAGCAAGTCAGTTTCATCCACCCCAAATAAGTTTAACTGACTTTTGTGTGATCTAAATATAGGATTTTGCAAGTGTGTCTGAGTCTTGAGTTCTGGGGAATGGTACAGATGATGTGTACTCTCAGCCTGTTCCCCAGAAAGGCTGCCAAGAAAGTAATCGAGTTTGGTGCAGAGAGCCGAGACCCCCATGAAAAGTCTACCATCCATTAAGGCTTAACTCAACTCCACCTCCTCTTCCTGAGTGATCCTTCTTTCCTGAACTCCAAAGGCAGATAACTCTAGAGCTGGAAGGGCCCTTCCATACCTGTCAGCTCACCTGCCTCCTGCTATAAATGAACAAACTGCCCATTGTGCAGCTGGACACACAAGAGACTGGCACAGGGCTGTACCTTCGGGAGTCATCAGCAAAAAGGGGAACTAAAGCTGTGGATGAGGTTGAGGTTGCCCAGAGAACATTTACAGAGCATTCTATACGAATCTAATCATGTTAATTAATCCTCTACCCACAAGCCTTCACTCACCAAGTTCTTAACCTATTTTCAGATGGTCCAGGGATCACCTAGCTTCTACCTACCTTGTCAGCTACACCCAGAGCACCTCCTCATTGGCCTTCAGCTATGTCTTTAAATGCCGTGGTCATTCCTGCCTCAGGGCCTCTGTACCTGCTACTTCCTCTGCCTGGAGTATTCCTCTTCTGTCTCTGCCTGATGGACCCCTACTCATCCAACAGATCCCAACCTAAAAGTCACTTCTTCAGAGAGGATCCTAATTAAAAATAGCTCCACAATGATATATATATATAGTAATCCTCACCCAAGGATATTTTTGTCCATTTATCTCCAGATAGAATGGGGGGGGGGGAGAGAAACATTGATGTGAGAGAGACACACTGACTGGTTGCCCTCTGCATGACTCCAACCAGGGCCGGGGACTGAACCGCAACTGAGGTACATGCCCTTGCCCAGAATTATATCCTCGGCTCTTTGGTCCAAGGGCCAATGCTCTACCACTGAGCCAAACTGGCCAGGGCCCCAGAGATATTTGTTATAGGTCCTCGTATTTTCATAACACAATACTAATTGTAATTATAACTGAATGATAATGCTTCTTTAACCTCCATCTGCAAGCATAAGCCCCACGGGGCCAGGGATTGTCTGTATCGTTTACCACTGTATCTCTTAACATCTAGTACTACGTCTGTTTGTGGGAATAGTAGGCACTCTATTTGTGGGAAAGGAGGCCATGGAGTGAAACTGGTTTTTGCTCTAATGACAGGGAATGCAACAGCCATAGCTGGGTGGAGAGATGAGAACCCCATGCAGTTTTATTTACCCTGTAAATAAGCCACGTTTTCAGGTGGTTCTGTGGCAGCTATGGCCTGTTTTACAGCATCTTTGTCCATAACCTCTCACTGGAATCACTGGATCTCTGAGAGAATTTAGGTTTGAGAAATGTATGTTATAAAACTAGTCTAGTTCTTCAGGGAGCCGAATTTAAATAGAGTTCTATTTCTGCAGAAAATAAAGTAGCTAAATTAATACAGTTAACACAACACATTTGACTTTTATTTTATTTTTTTCAGATAGAGCGGGAGGGAGAGTGGGAGGGATAGAGAGAAACATCGATGTGAGAGAAACACATGGAGTGGTTGCCACCCACACGACCCCAACCGGGGCCGGGGACTAACTGCAACTGAGGTACGTGCCCTTAGCGGGAACCGAACCCGGGATTCTCTGGACCGAGGGCTGACACTCTAACCGTTGAGCCAAATCAGCCAGGGCGATACATTTGACTTTTCAAGTCTAATATCTTTAAGTGCATTTCCTTGTTCCGTGGAACATAATAACAGGCCTTCTCCACTCCTATTCAGGTAGCTCATGATCCCAAGCAATTACCAGATGAGGATTTTGGCCCATGGCCACAAACACCAATTTTCAACATTCAGTGGGAACCCTGGTCAAGTTCAAGTTCCAGACAGAGATCTTACAAGACTGCTTCTTGGTATGGGATTTGCAAGGTCCCCTATAAGGCCAGTTTTTTTTTTTCCCCCTTGTCACTTGGGTAGGTATACATGCTGATTTTGGAAGCCAACTTTCTCACTGTAAGAAAATATTAATCACCCTGGCCAGTTTGGCTCAGTGGTTGGAGCATCAGCCCATGGACAAAAGGGTCACAGGTTCGATTCCGGTCAAGGGCACATACCTCAGTTTCGGTTCGATCCCCGGCCCTGGTTGTAGTAGTGTGGGAGGCAACCAATCGGTGTGTCTTTCTCACATCAATGTTTGTCTCTCTCTCTCTCCCTTCCTCCCACTCTATCTGAAAATCAGTGGAGAAGTGTCCTCAGGTGAGGATTAAAAGAAAATATTAATCATCATCATCATCATCTTCAACAACCTGAGTACTTTCTATGTGTCAGGTATTATTTTAAACATTTTACATGGATTCATTCCAGCAATGCTGTGAAGAAATTAGTGTTTTTATCTTTATTTTCAGATGAAAAAGGAGCAAAAGAGGTTAAGGAAGTAACGTGCCCAAGTTACAGTGGGCAAGCGGTGGAGCCAGGATTCAATCCCAGGCAGTCGGGTCCCAACCAGTGTGCACAGGCTGGACACACATCCTATAAAGATGTCACTTATTATATCAGTCCTGCCCTGAGCATCCACAAGACCCGCCCAACCCAACACAGAGACTCTTTGTCCTCCTCCCTCCTCAAGCAATGCAGAAGGCACATGATAAGGTCTACAGCAGCCTGGGCCTCCCCTCTGGGTGCCTGGAATCAATCTTGAACATCTGCTGAGCCCAAACCCGAGTTACACGGAGCACACCATGTGCCACCCATGTGCCCAGGAGAGCAACAGTTTCTCACTCAGACTCTTGCCAGGGTAAAAGATAATTTCAGGGAGAGGCTCTCTTCAAAATAATAACACCCTGAATTTTCATACACACACACACACACACACACACACACACACATGCCAGGTTTACAAGTATCTGAATATTTAATTAATTGTTACACAGGTATTGTCATTCTCCAAATTGAGGAATTTCAGGGTTCAGAGTGGTTGAGAGGTTAAGTAACTTACCTGTAAAATTACCTGTAAAACTGAGAAAGCTAAGAGTTACCATCCCCCACCAAGTGTTAGGTATTCTATTTAACTACTTATAATTGGTTATCACATTTAAACTTCAAAACAACCTTATGAGATATGACTACTTATTATTTTCTCTCATGATTAGCTTCAGAGAGGTTAAGAAAGTTTCCCATGACCACACAGCTAGTAAGAGTGAAGCTGAGATGAATTCTGACATAATGATATTACTACCTCTGTTGGGTATATTAGTTTGTAAAACATTTTCATGTTTTTTAAAAATTTAATATTTATAGCAACTCTGGAATTAGATGGGAAGCGTAATTTTATACCTATTCCACAGCTACAAAAACTGAGTTTCATTCAGGTTAAATGATTTGCTTCAGTATTGGTAACAATATTCCAATATGCCCATCAAATGTTGAGGGAAGATGCTTATCAGGGAGCTGCATTTATCCCCAGAGGCATCAAATCAGTGGCAGGTGACACTGTATCAATAAAGGTCTAATAGGAAACAAACTACTAGAGTATTTTGAACAGAGGCACCTTAATTCAAGGAATTGATTTCACAGATAATAAAAGGGCTGAGATACCTAACAGGGGACAGCGAGGCAACCCAGAGATTAGTAAGCACCATACTAGAGTTAGAGGGAAAATTATCAGTTACCTGAGCTCAGATACCTGGGTCACTTGGTGGAAGCTAGAAGCATGGTGGCTTGTCTAGCAAGAGCCACAGAGAAGCTCCTTGTGCCAGAAACATAACAGGGTGAAGGAGAGGGAGAAATACCCTGGCTTCTCCCTTCCTCCGGCCCTCTTATCCCCTACTAGTGCCTCCCACTGGGGGAACCTCGCTGGGAGCCAGCTGACAATGCAGCCTGGGAAACAACCCACAGGGGTCAGCCCCCACTCCATGTGGAGACACAGAGCCCCAGCAGGAAATGGGTGAGGAAGGGATCTGAGGGCAAGCAGGCAGCAGATCAGTCCAGACCATCAGCCCACATTCGCATTGTCTGTTAACCTAAAAAGACCAAGTGAGCCAGATTCCACTATAGAAAGAAAAGCTCTCTGAGAGCTGTTGGTAACATGTGGATTCTTCAAGTGTTAGGTCCAACAGGGACCCTAGAGATCACTAGGCTGAGTCCACAGACTGGCATTGCTCAGGCAGGATCCAGCCACAGACAGATCCTTCGGCTTGCCGTGTTTGCAAACATTCGCCCTCAGTTGCCAACAGTTAAAACGGACATAATTGCCCTATTCAAAACTACAGCCTCAATCTCAACAGTCCCTATTTCTTACTCTCCCTCTCTGCTTTTCTTCACAGCATCGATGACCAGCTGATACATGTGGCTTACTTGTTCATTAGCCAGTAAAGTGTAAGTCCCATGAGGGCAGGAATTATGTTAGTCTTGTTCACTGCTTTATCCCCATTGCCCATAAGAGTGCCTGGTTGGCACTCAACAAATAGTTATTGGTTGAATGAGTTGATTTTAAATTGAGAGATTTCACACAAAGAATCTAGATGGCTGGTTTTCCTTAAAACATCTGGTAGCCCTGGTTCACATCACTGCATGGCAACAACTGCCCAGAGCTACCTTGTATGTGAACACCTGAGTTCTTTCTCTGATTTGCTGCAGTCCCCACCTTGCCTTGTAGCCTAAAACAGCCAGCTTCACTCATTTCCATTACCTGCCTGGCTGCTTGTAGGCATTTGAATGTCACCCTTGTTCAGGGCTAAACTGCTCATCCTATAGCTGAGGAAACTGAAATACAGGCAGATGAAGTGACAGACCTCTGGCTATAATTGCTTGAAGAATCCAGAGTCCAGTTGAGGGCTTTTGTGTGACGATCACTGTACTAGGTACCAGAACTTGGTCCCCGGACAACACAGTCCTTTAACAAATGAGGCACTGAGTTGGAAACTGTATATATAGCCACTAAGTGCATAAAGTATCTGTCGGCAAGGACATCATAATCCAGTGGCAGACTCATTGTTTGGAGGGGGCAGTCCAATTTGCCTGTTAGCAGTGATGGCAATCTCAGGAACACAACAATTATGCACTACTCTCTCATCCTGTATTCTAGGCACCCAACTCTGGGAATCCTATTGGCCAACAGCAGTTTTACAGGGCCTTTGCATATGCTTTCTTTTTTTCTGTGCATTCCTGCACGTACGTCCCTGAGGACCAGCTGAAGACACTTCCTCTGCAAAGGCTCATCCTCACCCCCTGGCGGAATGGATCACTTCTTCCCCTGCCTTGCACAATTACCTGTTGTTCTTTTATACTCAGTTCACCAGCAGTTGGGACTTTTTTAAGGACAGTACTTTTCAGTCCTTTCTGCAGCCGAGGGTTTCTCAGCAAAAAATGTTCAGAATGTAATGAACGAATGCATTCAACAGGTGCTGTCCATGTCGCCAAGCTGGGATTCTCCCCACCAATCAAGCTCGCCTGTTTGTGTCCCCTCCTCCCAGCGGAGCTCTTAGCCCTGCAGTCCAAGGGCTGGCAGTGGAGGGCCATGCCCATGGAAGAAACCACAATGCACAATCCGGGTCACATTCCTGTCCCACCTGCCCCTCAGAACCCGCTCCAGCCCAGATCAGGGTGCGGTGGGGGCGCAGACCGCCTGCAGGTCCTCGGCAGCCCTGCGGGCCTACCTTGTCCCCTTTGCTCAGGACCTGCCAAGGCCACGTCTCTACGCTCCCGAACAGCGAGTTCCTGATCATGCCCAACATGGTGTCGCCGCGGCGCTCCAGACACACCAGCGGACGGGGGTTGTTGGCAGGGGCAGCTGGGCGACCAGGGGCGACCGGGGCGAACTAGCACTGGAGGCGCGAAAGGGGGCGGAGGGAGGGGCGCCTCGGGCTCCGCCCCGCGGAACAGCGCTCGGCGGGGCGGGCCCGGGGCGGGGCGCACTCCGCCCGGGAAGAGGCGGGAAGAGGCGGGAAGAGCTGCGCTCCGCCCCCGCGGGGCTGTCCTCCCGGGCTCTGGAGAGGGAGCTGGTCAGCGGGCCCCAGGCCGCCGGTGGCTCTCCGCCCACCCCTCCTCCTGTGCTGAGTCTGACGGTTCGCGGGGTGCATGCAAACTGGTTGTACCCTGGAAAGGATTTAGGCAGCGGCAGTGATCTTCAAGGCACCCCCCCCCCATTTCTGTCCAGCGCCGTGGCTTCTCTCAGATACCTGGGCGCCACACTTGGACCCCTGGTTCCTCGCGTGCTTTTCCGGGCCTCCACCCTAAGGCCCTGTTCCCCGCCGGTACTGCGCCGTCCAGGTTCTCAGTCTTGCCCCCCCGCCGCCCCTGGAGACAGCTGAAACGCATCCCGACCTACAGATACCCTTAGTTTGCCACCCGCCCCCCTCTTCTAGGCCATTGAAAAAGCATCTGAAGTCTCTTTCTCTTTACCAGTTTCTTTCCTCCAGTCTGTTTTGATCACAGATTCCACATTAATTTTACAAAGCACGGCTTTGCTCATTCACTCCTCCCCCCCCCCCCAAATCTTCTAACCAATTTTATTACCATTTATTGAGTGCCTGCTCTCCCTGCCAAGCGTTTCGCAAATATTATCTCTACTCCTCACACAACTAAACATAAATATTTTACCAGGGAGGAACTCGAGGCTCAAAATAATTGACTTTCCTAGGGTCAAAAACCAGTGTGTGGCTTGGCCAGGATTTGAATCCCACTGTGGTGACAATATCCATGACGCTGTTATTGCACTCTGGCACCCCGACCTGTCACAGATCTGCATATACCCTCAGAATGTTCCTGACCCTGTGCCACACTGATGCCTCCATCAGGAAATCTGCCCCTTCTGATTCACCCCTTGAAATCTGACATCTCTGAAAGCACAACTTTCACTGTGTCTCCAGGAACACTGGGTGGTCCTTCTGTGGGAACTTGTGCTATTTTGTTTATTCTTTGTGCAGGCAGCTCTGAACCAACCCTGAGGCGCTTCCCGCTGAGCCTGCATCTTGAGAGAGGCACGCTGGACCTGAGCCAGGCAGTGGGAATCCATCATGGTGCTACTGATGACCTCTAGTTTTGTGGTAACAGATATTAACTTTATTAACTGGGTATAAACACGGTTTACTTTTGACAGCTATTTATGGATTGCTACAAAGTAAATGGCCATTTAATTATTTTATATTTTCTGAACTCGAAGATGCCATTGATTATAAGAGACACGGTATTTTATGTGCTACCAAGAAAGAAAACAAATGCTACCAAGTGAACTATGACAGTCAATTGATTTGAGACCTTAAAGTGTGAAATGGCATGCAGCTCACAATTCATAAGAGACTGTGTGTTGCTCTGTAAGAGTTCCTGAGTATTTTTCCTGCTCACGGACACGTCTCCTTTACAAACTAATCTCTTAAAGGGCAAAGATGTATTTTTCTTTAGCTTTGATCTCACTTGCCACACCTAGGGGTTGCTTAATAATTGCTGAATGATTAACAAGACTGTTCTTGATATTAGGTTTAATTACCTAATAGTTTAGTTACTGAACTAGGTACATAGTCCAGTAGCAAAAGCATTTGGGAACCAGAAGACATTGGGTCAGAAGATCTGGGTTCCAATCCCACTCTGTCCTATTAGTGTCTCTTCTGCAAATTTCCTAACTTCTGCAGGCCTCAGTGTCTGCATCTGCAATGTTGGGGTAATCAGGTCACCTCACAGTGCTGTTGGGATGGTTAACGGAGCTCAGGAGCTCAGGCACTTAAAAGCGCTGCATACATTGTTAGGCGCTGGACTCTCTACACCTCCAAGGTCAAGTTGGTTCTGCTAATTGAATCCAGCTGCTTCAAGAGCATTGCATGGATGCATCATTTTAAAGCACAGATTATTAGATGTTTTCCTTTATCTAAAGACTTTGATATGTTGTGAAATACTTTCTTTCACAATTTATTAGGTATTATGATAGAATAATGTTGAGTGTGTGTATACTGTGGACAAAAGAAATTATATGTGTTGTTTATGCAATGGTTTCAAGAATAAAATGTTATGAAAAAGCAGAGTATGGTAGGACAGAGATAATAATAACTTACACTCATTGAGGGCTGGCTATGAGCCAGTAAGCATTGTAAGTGCTCTATTTGGTTTATCTCATTTAACTTTAACAGTAACCTTGGGAGGAAGGTACTCTTATTTCCCCAACATTGCAGACTAGGAAATTATGGCATAAAGAGGCTTGGTAATCCACGTTAAGAGAAGGCAGCTAGTAATGATGAGTGCAGAGTTCAAAGGAAGGAAATGTAGGGCCAGAGCCACGTTGCTCTTAATACTTCTGTAAGCACCTAGGGCAGCAGGGCAGGAAGTATGAACCCAAACTCCCAAATCACCAAGCGCTGAAGAGGGTGGGAAAGAAGACACTAAGGGACTTCACAGTTAATCAGAGCAATTGCTGCAGCTGCTTGTAGTGGTTTCCCTGGAAATGATACCCAGGGAGATAGAGATTAGTTCAAGAGATCGGGGGTGGAGGCTGATATCTGCAGCAGAAGAACCCACTCAAAATATGGAGCTTGATGGGCAGAGCACTCAGAAGCAGAGCTTACCTAGCCTGAGAGTGAAGTAATGTAGATAGTAATATTTATGTGCAAAGCAGGACAAAGCAGAACCCTATCAACAAAGTTATATTGCATATTAAATTGTCTACTAAAACATTCTTGCAAGGGCAAGAATGCACGACCAGGGGCTATGGGAAGAGAGGCTGGTGAGGAGAGTGTTAGAGAGAGAGAGAAGTCAGCTACTGAGGAGAGAGGAAGAATGGGAGGAAAGAGACTTTAAAGGGAAGGTTTCCTTTCTGTTACATGAGACAGTTGCTTCCTCCATCATTAAAGCCAACATGCTTTCTCCAGTGAGTGGATTATAAGGGAAGTCAGAGTTGAGACTCACCTTAAGAGGAGGTAAGATGAGCAAAGACAGTTCAATGACTTTGGGGTTACATTTTATTGACTTTGGTTTTCAGGTGTATTCTAAGTTTGAGCTGAAGCTCAAAAACATACATACCCTGAAGGTGTGCCATTGTACACAGTCTTCCCTCCCAAATAGGACTGAGTAACGGAATCTTGTTCCATTGTTGTAAATTATTGCAATAGGGCATAATAAGCCATTTTGCTTTTGGTCTTCCCCTTTTCAGAGTGGCTTTCTTGTTTTAAAAATCACTCACACATTTAAAAAATTGGAATTTTACTTAAGTATTCATGATGAATATGCTAACAATACCACCAATAATATCAATGCAATAAAAACAGCTCCTAACATCTTTGACGTCTTTACTATGTGACAATTATACCTTAGCTACGATTTTCTCCCCTGAGAGAAAAAGCCACTCTGAAAGTGCTGGTAAGCCAAGTTCCTGAGCTCTAAAAGCTGAGGCTGATAATTAGGCTTAGGACTATGGTGTCTTGGAGGGGAGATGTAGGTTGGGAGAAATGCCTATGAAAGTCATCAGCATCTTTTGGCTAGTCACGGGCACCTTGGAAGTGATAGAATTTCCCAGGTAGAGTATGTATTAGGGGGACCGGAAAGTAATGTCGTTTCTGCGCATTTTGATATTCATTTGTCATTTATCAGCTCATTGTGTACTTCAAAATCGTGCCAAAGACATTTTAAGGTTAGAGTGACTTGTTTACTCATAAATAATTAAATCTTAATTTTTTTTTTTTTTTTTGCAATTTATTGTGAAATGGCCAGCCAAATACCAGAAGAGGAACATATCCGGCATTGTATGCTTTTTGAGTTTCACAAAGGTAGTAATGCAGCAGTTGCTACCAAAAACATTTGCGATGTTTATCCAAGTGCATTAGACGTTCGTAAATGCCAAAGGTGGTTTTCTAAGTTAAAATCCGGTAATTTTGATCTTTCCAACTCGTATCAATCAGGAAGACCAACAACTTTAGACAATGACATGTTAAGGGCGGAAGTGGAAGCAAATCCATGTCAGACAATCGAGGAACTGTCAAACACTCTTAACCAACCTTGGTCGACCATCCAAGAACATTTGCAGCAGATTGGTACAGTAAGCAGAGCAGGTGTTTGGGTCCCGCATAATCTATCCAAAGAAAACAAAGCTAACCGGTCCACCACGTGCAACTTATTGCTTCAGTGGCACAATACAGAAGCGTTTTTTGATCGCTTGATCACTGGAGATGAAAAATGGGTCCTCTATGATAATCCAAAATGCAAAAGGCAGTGGCTCTCTCCAAATGAATCGCCACGAAGTACAGCTAAGCCAGGTTATACCCCCAAAAGGCATTTTTGTGTGTTTGGTGGAGTGTTCGTGGGGTCGTTCATTTTGAAGTGCTGAAACCTGGACAAACTGTGAATGCAGACCTTTACTGTGAACAAGAGAGCACAGGACAGGACACTGGGGAACCCTAACATTCAAGGAGACAGGCAGTAGGGGATAGTTGCACTAAGGAGAATGAGGAAAGTGGTGACATAAGGAGGGGGAATCCATGGAGCCACTGAGCCAAGAAGCCAAGAGAAGAGTGTGTTCCAAGGAGCGATGAACAATGTCAAATACTGCCAAGAATTCAAGTGAGAAAGGGACCGGAAGTGTTCATTGGATGTAGTAACAAGAATGCCTCTGACCTTGGCAAGAGCAATTACAATGCAGGTTTGCGGGTACAGAGAGCCAGACTGAGTGACTCGAGGACTGAGTGCACCACAGAGAAGTAGAGGCAACAACAGTTTGGTTTTTAAAGGAGGAGGGAGGTACTCCACAGCTGAATGAGGAGGGGTCAAGATATTTATTTTTTTAAACATGGGAAAGACTGAAGCAAGTTTTAATTTCGAAAGCAAGGAGCTAGGAAAATGGGAAATGTTAAAGATTCAGAAGTGAGGTGATTGACTGCATGTTATTTCTGAGGACTTGAAAACATGTGAATCAGAACATGGGATGTTGGACATATCTTCTATTAGAAAAAGAAGGAAGAGGAAAAGATGGGTGTAGGTGAATATATTTTTGTAGGTTGGAGGTGGGAAGCTGTGGGAGCTCATGGCAGAAGGCTTTTATTTTCTCTGAGAAATAGGTTATGAGAATGATGGAACAGGTAGCAGGATAGGGCAGGTACCATTCCTTCCTTATAGGCAAGGCCTAGGCAAATCAAATAATAATTGGCAATAAGGCATCAGAACACAGTTTTAAACTAAGTTGTATACTAAGAAGGCTAGAATTTATCATCAAGGTAAGGGGATCTATTCCACTAAGATTTTCACACAAAGTGGCTAAATAATTGATGTTCCTGCCTCATGTTAGTAGTGTCTTCTGGTACAACCCAAACTCTTGTGAGTGCTGGCCCCAGGGAATGGGACTCTCTGTCCCGTGTTGGCACAAAGACTGCCTTCCCAGTCAGCATTTCTCTTCCAGGACAGGCCTCCTACCAGGTGTTGACTGTGGGCCTGTTCCAGCCTTCAGGGGAGACTCACTTCCTGCCCACAGAAGTGACGATTTTTCCTCTGCCTCCTCTTAGATGATAGCATAGAATCAGTACCACAGGCACTTATTCACCAGGGAATTGCTTTCTTTTATTTTAGCTTCTAAATTACAAAATGAAAGGTTATTTAGTGCCTACTATGTTCCCAGGTAGGCTTTGGAGTTCTAAGCAGCAGCAGTGAGCAAAACGGACAAAAATCCTTGCTTTCTTGGAGTTTACATTTCAATGTAGGAGACAGACAGTAAATAAATACACTAATAAGTCTACAGTTGGCCTTTGAACAATGTGGGTCTGAACTGGGGAGGCCCGTCTGCATTTTAGTGGATCAACACAGTTCAAACCTGTGATGTTCAAGGGTCAAGAGTATTTTCGATCTGTGGTTGGGAATCCACAGATGTGGAGGGCTGACTGAGTTATACTCGGATTTTTGTCTGTGTGGGTGGTTAGTGCCTCTGACCTCTGCATTGTTTAAGGGTCAACTAATAAGGTAGATGGCATGTGTTGAGGCAAAGGGGTGTCAGTTGTGTGCCGTACTTTAGAGACGGTGATAACCTTTGAACAGAGACCTGGGAATGAGGGCATAATCGAAGAGATAGCTAGGGGAGAAATTTTCAAGTCAGTGAGAAGAGCACGTGTAAAGGTCCTGAGATGGGATAGTACCTGGTATGTTGAGGTCAGCCAGGAGGCCAGTGTGGCTGGGGGTGACTGAGAACAGCAGAAGGTAGTAGCAAGAGTGGCTACAGGCATGGATTCGAGAGGCAAGCTGCCTGGGTTCAAGCACCAGTTCCACTGATTACAGGTTGGGTGACCTAGGGCAAGTTATTTGTCCTCTCTGTGCCTCAAGGTTCTCACCTGTAAAATGAGGATAATAATAACACCTACCTCATAGTCTTGTTATGAGAATGAATACTTGTAAAGCCCTTAGAACAGTGCCTGGCACACAGTAAGTGCTTTATAAGTGAATTTTAAACTAAGAAAGAAGAAACATGACTTGGGATGGTGTGATGGTTAATTTCATGTGTCAACTTGACCGGGCCATGGGATACTCAGAAATTTGCCTAAACATTATTCTGGGTGTGTCTGCGAGCATGTTTCTGGATGACATTACCATTTGGATCAGTAGACCAGTAAACCAAATTGCCCTCCCCAATGTGGTTGGGCCGCATCCAATCTGGTGGAGGCCTGAATAGAACAAAAGGTGGGGTAAGGGAGAATTCAAGATCTCTGCCTGGTTTTGAGCTGGAACATGGATCTTTGCTCAGATCGGGACTTACACCACTGACTCTCCTGGGTCTCCAGCTTGCAGATGGCAGACTGTGTAACTTCTCAGCTCCATAATCACATGAGCCAATTCCTTATAATACATCTCTTTACATATAATATATAAAATTATATATCATAAGATAGATTATATAACAGTGGAGATATGGCCCTGGCCAGACAGCTGAGTTGGTTAGAGCGGTGTCTTTGTACGCCAAGGTGGTAGGTTTGATCTCCAGTCAGGGCACATACAGGAAGCAACCAATGAATGCATCAATAAATGGAACTACGAAGTGATGTTTTCCTCTCTCTCTCTAAAATCAATACATAGCCCTGGCCAGTTTGGCTTAGTGGTTAGAGCGTCGGCCTGCGGACTGGAGAGTCCCGGTTTGGTTCCCGCTAAGGGCACGTACCTCGGTTGCAGTTTGTCCCCGGCCCCGGTTGGGGCAACCACTCGGTGTGTCTCTCTCACATCGATGTTTCTCTCTCTTCCCCCCCTCTCTCCCTCCCACTCTATCTGAAAAAAAAGTCAATAAATAAAAAATAGTGGAGATATAATAATGTCTTCTATATATAGTATATAATATTATCATATGCTGTCCATCTCATATTGGTTTTGTTTCTCTGGAGAACCCTGAATAATATAGATGGGGCATAAGATAGACCATGTAGGACCTGATAGGTTTGGGTTTATTCTGAGCAAGATGGGAAGCCATTGGAAAGCTGTAAAGGACTTTCCTTGCTGCTGTGTTGTTGATCGTAGACGGAGGAGCCAAGGGCAGAAGCAGGGAGACCAGTCATCAGACCCTCGAGGTGATGCAGGTGAGATGTTGATGGCTCAGATGAGGGTGGGGCTGCAGAGATGTGAGATGTGGTTGGGTTCTGGATGAACTGAAAGGTACAATGAATATGATTTAGCTGGTGAAATGGGATGTTTGGCTTGAGCATCTGGGAGAATGAAGAACCTTAAACATACAGTATGTGGGACAGCAGCATTTGGTTATCCATGTGGCCCTTTCCTAAGAATGCAGGGCAGAGGATGTCTGTTAGTTTCTCCTGTACTCTTTGTTGCCTCAGACACTCACCTCTTGGTTGCAATTGTACAAATAAGGACAGATGTATCTTCCTTGAATAACCGTTCATTTTTAGCTAGAGCACAGTCTAAGTTAATACTTAAAAATGAACATTTTTTATCAAAGGAGAGGATCCAAGAGGCGACCTCAGCTCACACACTGATAATGGCCCATCTTGCCAATGCTCAGAGAGCTGCAGCTTCCCAAACATTGCCATTTCCCACCATGGTCTCTGCTTCACATTCGCTGGACTAGGTGACCTATTTGAGCTGTTTGCCCAAACATAACAGTCTGCACTAAAAGAAATTCAAGCCTTTATTGTAACACACACACACACACACACACACACCCCATACTCAAGTTTGCAGTGTTTGAAGTTAGTTTTTTCAGCTTCTACTATTCCCAGTAAGGGTATTGAAATGTTTTATAGTCAAATGTCAGCCGGGATTGCAGCTCCTCTCCACTTCAGCTGTCATAGCAAGGAGCACTTGGTTTTGCATAGCTGAGCCCTAAGGTAATGTCGAGAGCAGGCCTATTTTCCCCATTTTACACTTCTGCCTCCTGAGTTGGCAGCTTGGATATTTCCATGCCATGAGCAGTCCCAGCCCAGGCCTTACTGGGACTTATGCTATGCTAATGTTTTGGAGCCCTGTCCAAGCTTCTCCTCATCCAGCAGAGATATTTCAGAGTTTAGAGATACCACAGCACAGCTACTACCTGTAGCAGAATGAGATGGTGTGTGTCCATGTGGGGAAAGTGAGGAGCCAACGGTTCAACCAGAATTTATGAGCTCCATGTGCCAGGTGCTGCAAACAGAATAATGACCTTCCTTCTCCTCAACCATGGAACTTCATGCTTGCAAGAATGAAGAGTGTGCAATCCTTTGTCAGAGATTGAAAGAGGGTTAAGAGACATAGCTACCAAATGCATTGTATGGAGCTTCTTTGGATCCTGATTTAACAAACTAAAGGTTAAAAAAGTTATAAATAACCCAGAAAATTGAACGGTGAATTAGTGTCCATTTTCTTGGGTACAAATCAATGTGTTTATGTTTAAAGAGTTGCTTTGATGAAGAGTATGATTTTTACATGCTCTCAAAGTATTTCTCCAAAAGAGTAATAATACAGTGAAAAAACTGAACAATAAATATCTTCCCCAAGTGATCAAAATGATTAAAATTAACATCACCAAGAAGGGATGACATACCCCTGGATTAATATTCTGAGAACAGAAAATCGCCCACGCAGCATTCTAGCCAAAGATCTGTAACCTGAATCTAACTATAGAGACATCAGAAGAACTCAAATAGAAGAAAATTCTGTAAAATTACTGGCCTGTATTCTTTTAAAATGCCAGTATCTTAAAGGACAAGAAAAGGCTGAGGAATTGATCCAGACTGAAGGAGACTAAAGAGACATAATAACTAAATGCTGTCTGTGCTTATGGATTGGACCCTGTGCTAGGGGGAAAAAAATGCTATAAAGAACATATTATCTGCAAATGTTTATTTTTGTGCTTTTCTCCCCTTTGTCTGACTGCTTCTACTAGAATGTACACATCATAAGAGGAGGAACCTTGATCAGGAATCTGTCCCTAGTACCTAGAATCATGCCAGAAACATAAACTCTCAATAAATATGTGTTGAATAAATGAAAGTGGGAGGTGGTGGGATGGTGTGGGAGGGGCAGAACTTTGGGAAAGGTGACAATATGAACATGGTTACCGGAGAGGTGCGTGCGTGTGTGCGTGTGCGTGTGTGCGTGTGTGTGTGTGTGTGTGTGTGTGTGTGTGTGTTAGCATCTAGGGTTCCATCCTACAACAAATACAATTTTTTTTAGAGAGGAGAAGAAAAAAGTTGGGTAAAATATGCTTATATTTGAAATTTAGAGGCTGATCATAATCAGCAATTTTGGAGAAAAAGAGGAATCAAAAGAGAGGAACTTTATTATGTCTGTAATTCAGTTGTAATGTCAGCTATTTCTTTCTTTTTTTTTATTAATTTATTTTTGTTACAGATGTTTCTCCTTTTTTCCCCATTGACACCCTCCTCCCCATCCCCCCACCTCATCCCCAGCTTTGTTGTCCATGTCCATCAGTTATGCATACATGCGTATAAGTTCTGTGGTTTATCTCTTCCCTCCCTCCCACCCCCTCTTCTGAGGGTTGTCAGTCTGCACCCTACTTCCACATCTCTGAGTCTACCCTGTTCCTCAGACTATTATGTTCATTATATTCCACAAATAAGTAAGATCATGTGATATTTGTCTTTCTCTGCTTGGCTTGTTTCGCTTAGGATAATACTCTCGAGGTCCCTCCATGTCGTCTCAAAGGATAAGAGATCTTTCTTTCTTACAGCTGCATAGTACTCCATTGTGTATATGTACCACAGCTTTTTTATCCATTCATCCACTGATGGACATTTGGGCTGTTTCCAGATCTTAGCTATTGTAAATAGTGCTGCGATGAACATGGGGGTACATGTATTCTTTCTGATTGGTGTTTCAGGCTTCTTAGGGTATATTCCTAGAAGTGGGATCATTGGGTCAAATGGCAATTCAATTTTTAATTTTTTGAGGTAACACCATAGTGTTTTCCACAGTGGCTGCACCAGTCTGCATTCCCACCAGCAGTGTACTAGAGTCCCCTTTTCTCTACACCCTCGCCAACACTCGTTGTTTGATGATTTGTTGATGGCAGCCATTCTGACAGGTGTGAGATGATACCTCATTGTTGTTTTAATTTGTATCTCTCTGATGATTAGTGATGTTGAGCATTTCTTCATATGTCTCTTAGCCATTTGTATGTCCTGTTTGGAGAGGTGTCCATTTAGTTCCTCTGCCCATTTTTTAATTGGGTTCTTTGTCTTCCTTTTGTTGAGTTGTACGAGCACTCTATATATTTTGGAGATTAACCCCTTATCTGATGTATCATTGGCAATTATGCTCTCCCATACAGTGGGTTCCCTTTCTGTTTTGATGGTTGTTTCTTTTGCTATGCAGAAGCTTCTGAGTTTGATGTAGTCCCATGTGTTCATTTTTTCCTTTGTTTCTGTTGCCTTAGTGAAGATTCTGCTGCGTATGATGTCCGAAATTTTGTTGCCTACATTTTCTTGTAGGATTTTTATGGATTCACGAGTCACATTTAAGCCTTTCATCCATTTTGAGTTTATTCTTGTGTATGGTGTAAGTTGATGGTCTAGTTTCATTTTTTTGCATGTAGCTGTCCAATTTTCCCAACACCATTTATTAAAGAGGCTGTCTTTACTCCATTGTATGCTCTTGCCACCTTTGTCAAATATTAATTGAGCACAATGTCTTGGGCCAATTTCCAGATTCTCTGTTCTGTTCCACTGGTCTATATGCCTGTTCTTGTGCCAGTACCAGGCTGTTTTGATTACAGTAGCTTTGTAGTATAACCTGATATCCAGTATTGTGATCCCACCTACTTTGTCCTTCTTTTTCAAGATTGCTGTGGCTATTCGGGGTCTTTTTTGGTTCCATATGAACTTTTGAAGTATTTGTTCTAGTTCTCTGAAATATGTCACTGGTATTTTGATGGAGATTGCATTGAATCTATTGATCGCTTTGGGTAATATGGACATTTTAATGATGTTAATTCTTCCAATCCATGAACAAGGTATGTGCTTCCACTTTTTTATATCTTCCTCTATTTCTTTTTTCAATGTCCTGTAGTTTTCTGCAAATAGGTCCTTTACTTCTTTGGTTAAGTTTATTCCTAGATATCTTAATTTTTTTGCGACGATGGTAAATGGGATTTTTTTTTAGTTTCTCTTTCTGTGAGTTCATCATTGGTGTATAAGAATGCCATCGATTTCTTGACATTAATTTTGTATCCTGCCACTTTGCCAAATTCATTTATTAAGTCTAGTAGATTTTTGATGGAGTCTTTAAGGTTTTCTATGTATAATATAATGTCACCTGTGAATAATGACAGTTTCACTTCCTCCTTTCCAATTTGGATCCCTTTTATTTTTTCTTCATGTCTGATTACTGTGGCTAAGACTTCCAGTACTATGTTAAATAAGAGTGGTGAAAGTGGGCAACCCTGTCTTGTTCCTGTTCTTAAGGGAAATGTTTTTAGTTTTTGCCCATTGAGTATGATGTTGGCTGTAGATCTTTCATATATGGCCTTTATTATGTTGAGATATGATCCCTCTATTCCCAAATTGCTGAGCATTTTTATCAGAAATGGGTGCTGAATTTTGTCAAATGCTTTTTCAGCGTCTATTGATATGATCATGTGGTTTTTATCTTTCATTTTGTTTAGGTGGTGTATCACATTTATTGATTTGCGAATATTGTACCAGCTTTGCATCTCTGGGATGAATCCCACTTGGTCATGGTGAATAATTTTTTTGATGTATTGCTGGATCCGATTTGCTAGTATTTTGTTTAGGATTTTGGCATCTATGTTCATCAGGGATATTGGCCTGTAGTTTTCTTTCTTTGTAGTGTCTTTTTCTGGTTTTGGAATTAGAATTATGCTGGCCTCATAAAATGAGTTTGGAAGTGTTCCTTCTTCTTGAATTTTTAGAAATAGTTTGAGGAGAATGGGTGTTAGTTCTTCTTTGAATGTTCGGTAAAACTCCCCCGTGAAGCCATCCGGGCCTGGGCTTTTGTTTGTTGGGAGAGTCTTGATTACATCTTCAATTTCCTTAATTGTTATTGGTCTGTTCAAGTTTTCTATCTCTTCCCGGTCCAGTTTTGGGAGACTATGTGTTTCTAGAAATGTGTCCATTTCGCTTAGATTGTCGAATTTGTTGCCATATAAATGTTCATAGTATTTGTTAACGATCCTTTGTATTTCTGTGGTGTCAGTTGTTACTTCTCCACTTTCATTTCTGATTTTGTGTATTTGGGTTCTCTCTCTTTGTTTCTTGGTGAGTCTAGCTAAGGGTCCATCAATCTTGTTTATCTTTTCAAAAAACCAGCTCTTTGTTTCATTGATCCTTTGAATTGTTTTTCTGGTCTCTATGTCATTTATTTCTTCTCTGATCTTTACTATTTCTTTCCTTCTACTTGCTCTGGGGTTTTCTTTTTGTTTGCTTTCTAGTTCTTTAAGTTGTGAGGTTAGGTAGTCTATTAGAAATTTTTCTTGTTTCTTGAGGTAGGCCTGTAGTGCTATGAACTTCCCTCTCAGAACTTTTGCTGCATCCCATAGATCTTGTGTTGTTGTGTGTTCATTTTCATTGGTTTCCAGGAAGTTTTTAATTTCTTCCTTGATCTCCTCAGTAACCCATTCATTGTTCAATAACATGGTATTTAGCCTCCATGTGTTC
Organism: Tadarida brasiliensis; assembly: GCA_030848825.1. Taxonomy (NCBI): domain Eukaryota; kingdom Metazoa; phylum Chordata; class Mammalia; order Chiroptera; family Molossidae; genus Tadarida; species Tadarida brasiliensis. The sequence goes on from CM061263.1 coordinate 28,744,396, forward strand.
AAATGTCTTTGCATGTTCTTGTTGCAATTGATTTCTAGTTTCATGCCATTGTGATCTGAGAAGATGCTTGATCTGATTTCAATCTTCTTGAACTTGTAGAGGCTTAGTTTGTGTCCTAATATGTGGTCTGTCTTTGAGAATGTCCCATGTGCACTTGAGAAGAATGTGAATTCTGTAGTTTTGGGGTGTAATTCTCTGTAGATATCTGTTAAATCCATTTGGTCTAGTGCTTCATTTAGAGTCTCTGTTTCCTTGTTAATTTTTTGTCTAGAGGATCTAGCCAGTGATGTCAGTGGGGTGTTGAAGTTCCCTGCTATGATTGTATTGCCGTCAATTTCTCCTTTGAAGTCCTCCAGAAGATTTTTAATATATTTTGGTGCTCCTATATTGGGTGCACATATGTTTACCAAGGTTATATCTTCCTGTTGGATAGATCCTTTCAATATTATGTAGTGACGTTCTTTGTCTCTAGTTATGGACTTCATTTTGAAATCTATTTTATCAGATGTGAATATTGCTACCCCATCAGCTATTTCTTTTTGATGACAGAGTCTATATTAAAATTACAAGTAAAATGGTAGAAGGATCTAGTTCCCACTTACATCTACATGCATGGATGGTCCTTTATTTTTAGACATTCCCCTTCCATTGTATCTTATTTAGAACACTAATTTCCCCATTGTGTTGGGATCAACACCTGGATGTCTTCACCCTCATTTCTGTGATATCTCTCCTGTAGTACTTTGATAAGTGGACCTGCGATGTGGACTTGTGTTGCTCACAGTGCTTCTTGCAACTCCTGCATCACTTGGAGAGCCTGTTAAAGACTCCTTGACCTCAAGTCAGAATCTCTGGGATGGGGCAATTGGGAAATGGTTAACTTTATAAAAATGTCATCTATATTTTAGAGTAAAAATATATTTCAAAAATTCAAAATATACTGAAGGATGTGTAGTACAGAGGTCCCTTCTAACCAAATTTCCCAGCCACCACTTCCCTTTCTCAGAAGCATGGATTGTTATATTAGTTTCAGCTATATTTCCAAGAGATATTTTTTTGGGCATAGACTAACAAATATGTGCATATAGGCTTCTCCTCACTCCCTTATTGCACAAATGGTAGTATACTATTCTCATGGTTTCTGTACATTATTATTAGTTAAAAAAATTTTTTTTCGCCTGGCCGGTTTGGCTCAGCGGTTAGAGCATTGGCCTGCGGTCCAGAGAGACCCGGGTTCGGTTCCCGCTAGGGGCACGTACCTCCGTTGCAGTTTGTCCCTGGCCCGGGGCCGTGTGGGTGGCAACCACTCGATGTGTCTCTCTCACGTCGATGTTTCTCTCTCTCTCTCTTTCCACCTCTCTCCCTCCCGGTCTATCTGAAGATAAATGCAAAAATGTCCTCGGGTGAGGATAAAAAAAAAAAAAATTTTTTTTCTTTATTGATTCTAGAGAGCAAGGAAGAGAGAGATAGAGAGAGATAGAAACATTGATGAGAGAGAACATCGATTGGCCACCTCCTGCATGCCCCTCACTGGGGATCGGGCCCACAACCTGGGCATGTGCCCTGACTGGGAATCGAACCAGTGACCTCTTGGTGCATGGGTCGATGCTCAACTGTTGAGTCACACCGGCCAGTCTGTACATTATTTTTATGTGCCAATATGTCTTAGAAATTATTCCATATTGATACATGAGGACTATCGTCATTTTTTTCTATAGCTGTGTAGAGTCCTATATATGGATGTGCCATAACTAACTTGACAAGTAGCCAATCAATGGACATTAATGTTGTTGTCAATCTTTTGGTAATAAGAACAACGCTGCAATGACCGACTTCTACATGTATTATTTCTCATGTGGTGCAAGTATATCTAAAGAAAAATTTTGTGGGCTGAAGCATATGTACATTTTAAGTTTTGATAGATATTAAATTATCTTCCATCTAGGTTGGTAAATTCACCAGTGAAACCACCTGGGCTTTGAGATTTATTTTTTTGGAAGGCTATTAATTATTGATTCAATTTCTGAAATAGAGATAGGACTACTCAGGCTATTTATTTCTCCTTGTGTGAGTTTTGGTATTCTGTGTATTTCAAGGAATTGGTTCATTTCATCTAAATTATGAAATTTGTGGGCATAGAGTTGTTCACAGTATTTCTTTATTATCCTTTTAATGTCTATGGAATCAATAGGGATGACCCCTATTTCATTTCTGATATTGGTAATATGTGTATTCTTTTTTCTTAGCTTGGCTAGAGGTTCATCAGTTTTATTGATCTTTCAAAGAACCAGTCTTTGGTTTTGTTCATTCCTTCTATTGCTTTCCTATGTTCAACTTCACTGATTTCTGTTCTAAATTTTATTTCTTATTCTTCTTACTTCAGGATTGAATTTCTCTTCTTTCTCTAGTTTCCTAAGATGGGAGACTTGATTTTAGATCAAGTTTATTGATTCAGGTTATTGATTTTAGATCTTCCTGCTTTTCCAACATAGGCTTATTCATTCTGACAGTCTCTGTCTTTTAATTGCTGTATTTATTGATATATTTGGACAAATACCAACTGTGTTTGTGACTGTTTTCTATTTGTTGCCAAATGCTTATTTTTCTGCCTTTTCTGGTTTTAATTGAGCATTTTTATATTATCCCATTTTACCTAGTCTCTTAGTTTATTGATTATACTTGTTTAAAAATTTTAAATGATTACCCTAGTGTTGAAGATATACATTTTTGACTAATCCAAGTCTACCTTTAAGTAACACTGCACCATTTCATGTGCAGTGGAGGCACTCTGCTTAGATTGTAGTAATTCGGCAGCCTTGCGGAGTTTAAAGGTGAAAGGGTGGAAGAGAAAATGATCTACTTGTTCTTTCACGGGTGGAAAGAGGTTTAAGGCTCCCACTACTATTGTGCTTCTGCCTCTGTCTTTCTGTGTCACCTCCAGGTTTGTTTTATGGCTGCTGGTGCAATGTGATTTGGAGCAGAGATACTCATAACTTTTATATCTTTACTGTGAATTACATCCTTTATAATTATAGAGGGCTTTAAAAAATCTTGTTAATATATTTTTCCCTGAACTCAACTTTGCTATTAAGATCACAGCCCCAGCTTTCTCTTCAATTGTATTTTTCTGATGCCTTTACCCTCTTTTTATTTTTAACTTTTCTGAATGTGGGACACACATATGTGAAGTATGGACAAAGAATCCTACCTCTGTTTATATGTTCTTTAATGCACCTTATATCTGAAATCACTCTCTTCATATACAGAGATCCATCCATAAATGTATAATCAGTACCGGAGAAGTTTCCAAATTGATTTGTGACACATGAGCTGCATATTCAAAGGTAATACAGGGTCAAGGTTATTTTCAGGGGCTCAGCTCCTACCTAGCAATGCAAGATTCATTTTTAAATGGACAAAGCAATATGTAGTAGAAAATCTCTGTTATAGATGCTCTTGTACATAGCAGAGTTTCACTTTGTGATCTAATCTGAAAACTTTTTCTTTTAAAAGGTCAACTTAGTCATTTCACATTAATTACAAGACTAATGTTTGGTCATAAAATTTTGTTGTATTTTCTGTTTTCACAATTTATAGCATCTTTGTTTTTTGTGTGTTTCATCTGTTAACACTATAGTATTTGTGTGTTTTTTTTTTTACAAGAGGTTTTCTTTATACCTATGTTAATTATAGCACTTCTATTTCAACTGTATTTCTTGAGATAATGCTGATTAATTCCCTACAATGACCAAAAATAATTTTAACATATTGGTTTTTCCACCTCCCTCCTTGGATTAAGGTGTTAGAGCTGCTGCAACAAACAAAGTGCCCAAAACTGGGTGGCTTAAGCAACAGAAATTTATTGTCTTACAGTTCTGGAGGCTAGAAGTTCAAGATCAAGGTGTTGGCAGGGTTGGTTCCTTCTAAGGACTGGGAGGAAAAGATCTATCCCAGCATCTTCTCTAGTTTCTGATGGTCTCAGACATTACTTGGCAGGTAGATGGCATTCTCCTTCTGTCTTCAAATCTTCTTCCTTCTGTATGTTTCTGTCTCTGGGTCCAAATTCCTTCTTTTTATAAGGAGGCAGTCAAATTGAATTAGGGACCAGCTTAATTACTTTATCTAAACTTGATAATCTGCAAAGACTCTATTTCCAAATAAGGTTACAGTCACAGTTGCTAGGGGTTAGGATTTCAACATCTTTTAGGCGGGTTGGGGGAAGGGGACATTCCTGTCCTCTGTTTCCTTCACTATACTTTCTGCAGTGTCTACAGTTTCCTTCACTCCTTTATTTCTGTGATACTTTTATTTGTATTTCCACCTTTTCTTTCTGAGCTTTCTTGAGCTTTTGTATTTCTGCTTTTTGCTTTTGTTCTATAGTGATAATTACATTAAATTTTTATAATTCATGACAAAATGTTTGGTCTAAATTTTCATCAGATTTATATAGAAATATATTTCTGTTAAGTGTCTTTTTTGTTTTTTTAATCCTTACCCAAGGATACTTTTCCCACTTATCTTCAGTCAGAGTGGAGGGGTGGGGGAAGAGAAAGAGAAACATTGATGTGAGAGAGACACATTGACCAGTTGCCTCCCATATGGAGGCCGGGGACCAAACCGCAACCGCGGTGTGTACCCTTGACCAGAATCGAACCTGTAACTCTGGTCCATGGGCCAACGCTCTAACTGCTGAGCCAAACTGGCCAGGGCTGTTGAGTGATTTTGATTCCCCCCCTTTCTGTTCCTTTCCTCCGTATTTTTCCCTGTTGTGTCTCTGTACAGTTCCTATGCTAGTTACTCAATTTTGAATGACTTGGGTTTCTACTGGATCCACTGTTCATGGAAGGTCAATGTAGGAAAGGGGCAAGAACATGTTTCAAGTTAGGGACATTTTAAAAAACAATTCTGAGACATATGTGGGAATTCATTAGGCCTTTTCTTCTTCCTCTCCAGCCAGATAAAAACAACTCACAATGTAAATTGTCTTTTTCCCTACCTTCTTATGGACAGATGATGATGATGATGATGATGATAATGATGAAGAGGAAAAGAGGAAGAGGAGAATGGAGAGAGGGAATATGCCTAGTCCAAGGGATTCTTCTTTATTTTTATATTTTTATTTATTTTTTGTTAATCCTCACCTGAGGTTTTTTTTCCATTGATTTTTTAGATAGAGTGGAAGGGAAGGAGGGGGCAGGGGAAAGAGAGAGAAACATTGATATGAGAGACACATCAATTGGTTGCCTCCTGAACAACCTGGACTGGAGTCGTGGATTGAACCTGCAAACCAGGTACATGCCCTTGATTGGGAATCGAACCTGCAACCCTTTAGTCCGAGGGCCGATGCTCTAACTGCTGAGCCAAACAGCCAGGGCAGGGATTCTTCTTTAAATATACCTCCTGTATTTTTTGGAATCAACCTCTGCAACCTACTCCTCCCTGTTGCAAACAAATTATTTTGATTTTGCCTTTCAATGTATACCTTTAACCTTAGTATAACCTATTGCAACTCATGCCTTTGCCAACTGAGATAGACAGCCCTGGGTAATGGCTCCCTCTCTGAATTTTCCTGAATCGCTGCTCAATCCTCTCTGCTTTGGCATTCTTTTGCGTACTTTGAGGTTCAAGGTTTCAAATATTTCTTAATTTTATTGAACATTATGTTTGCTTTTCTCCTTTTCCTTGCTATTTTGGGATAATTTCCTAAGAGGGAATGGATATATTCTGCTTTTACACCAATATATTTATTCAAAAGTTGGGATCTGCTTTAAAGGTGACCACAAATCCTTTGACATTCTTTTTTTTTTTTTTAACTTATCTTTATTGTTGAATGTATTACAGATGTTCCTTATTTTCCCCCCATTGCCCCCTTCCTCCCCCATTCCTGCCCCCCTCTTGCTTTTCCCCACACTGTTGTCTGTGTCCATTGGTTATGCATATATACCTATAAGTTCTTTGGTTTATTTCTTCCCACCCCCCAACCCCCCTTCCCTTTGAGGTTTGTCAGTCTTACAAGCAATTTGTACTTCTTAATCCCGTCACTTTTTTCACCCATCCCCCCAGCCCCCACCCATCTGGTAACCAACAAAAGTTCTCTGTGTCTATGAGAATGTTTCTGTTCTGCTTGTTCATTTTGTTTGTAGATTCAATTGTTGATATGTATTTATTGCCATTTTGTTTGTTCATATTTTTTTATCTTTTTCTTCAAGAAGACCCTTCAACATTTCATATAATAATGGTTTGGTGGTGATGAACTCCTTTAGCTTTTCCTTGTCTGGGAAACTCTTTATATGGCCATCGATTCTAAATGACAACTTTGCAGGATAGAGTAATCTTGGTTGTAGGTTCTTACTTTTCATCACTCTGAATATTTCTTGCCACTCCCTTCTGGCCTGCAAAGTTTCTTTTAAGAAATCAGCTGACAGTCTAATGGGAACTCCCTTGTAGGTAACTAACTGCTTTTCTCTTGCTGCTTTTAAGATTCTCTCTTTGTCTTGAACCTTTTGCATTTTGATGATGATGTGTCTTGATGTGGGCCTCTTGGAGTTCATCTTGTTTGGGACTCTCTGTGCTTCCTGGACTTGTATGTCTGTTTCCTTCATCAAGTTAGGGAAGTTTTCTGCCATTATTGTTTCAAATAGGTTTTCGATTTCTTGTTCTCTCTCTTCTCCTTCTGGCACCCCCAAGATGCAAATGTTGGCATGCTTGAAGTTGTCCCAGAGGCTCCTTACACTATCCTCATTTTTTTGGATTCTTTTTTCTTTTTGCTGTTCTGATTGGGTGTTTTTTGCTTCCTTATATTCCAAAGCGATGGTTTGCTTCTTAGCTTTACCTATTCTACTATTGAATCTGTGTAAACTATTCTTTATTTCAATTAGTGCCTCCTTCATTTCTAACTGTGCATCCATCATTTCTGACTGGTCCTTTTTTATGCTCTTGAGGCCCTCACTAAGTTCACTGAGGTTCTCACTAAGTCCATTGAGCATCCTTATAAGCAGTATTTTGAAATCTGCATCTGTTAGGTTGCTTAACTCCATTTCACTTAGTTCTTTTCCTAGAGTTTTGTTCTGTTCTTTCATTTGGGACCTGTTTCTTTGTCTCCTCATTTTGGCTGCCTCCCTGTGTTTGTTTCTATGTATTACTTAGTGGGAGGTATGGGGCTAGCTGAGACCAGATGCTGCTCTGTTTGAAAGAATTTAGGAAAAGCTGAAGCAGGATCCAAGACAGGCCAATTCTATGGTAAAGCAACTGGCAACAGCTTGGGTGGGCCTGAAAGTTGGGTGGGGCGAGGCCTCAGGGAATCACCAGGGCGGGGCAAACAGTGTGAGCTGGAGTCCCAGATATGGCGATGTCTGCTGGCCCAGGGAAGGGCTCACCAAAGGAACAAAAGCCTCTGATAGCACCTCTGTCCAGGAGAAAGCTGCCTCTCCAGTTCTTGCTCCAATGCCAAACAGCTCAGTTCTTCCACATATGATTCTGGTGCCTTTCAAGCTGCCTCCCCCACACTGGAGTCTGGAGGGAGCGAGTCCGAGTAAGTCCGTGCACGGGCCCTTTAAGAGGAGCTGCCGGGGGCTCCAGCCGTCTCAGCCTTAGTTTCCGCTGGTTTTTCCAGCCAGAAGTTATGGGGATTCTCTTCCTGGCACTGGAACCCTGAGCTGGGCGCCTGGTGTGGGACGGGGATCCTCAGTCCTCAGGGAGGACCTTCCCAGCCGAGGTGTCCTCCTGATTTTTATCCGCCACACGTGGGTGTGGGACCAGCCTGTCTCGCCTCCGCCCCTCCTACCAGTCTCCATAGGCTTCTTCTTTAATTTCATAGTTGTAGGACTTCCATTCGGCTTGATTTCAGGCGGTTTTGAATGATGGTTGTTCTGTAGTTTAGTTGTAATTTTGATGTGGTTGTAGGAGGACGCGATACCGCGTTTACCTACGCCGCCATCTTGACCGGAAGTCTCCTTTGACATTCTTTCCACTGAGAGATGGAGTCTAGTTTACCTTTCCCTTGACTCTGGACTGGCTTTAGTAATTCACTTCTAATAGAATGTGACAAAAATGACTGCATGACTTCTGAGGCCACCAGCCTCTCTTTTGTTTGCTTGCCCTTGGAGCCCTGAGCCGCCCTATAAGAAGCCTGACTACTTGCAGTTGCCATGCTATGAGAAACCCCAAGCCACAGAAAGGCTACATTAAAAAATGGGTTGGTAATTCCAGTTGAGCTCAGCCTTTGAGTCATCCCAGCCTAGGTACCAGCCATGTCATATTGGTGAAGAATACTCCAGCTTGTTCCAGCCTCCAGCCATTTAGGACATCCCCAACTGTTTAAGACTTTTCAACTGAGTTACCCAGACATTGTGAAGCAGAGACAAGCTATCCTCACTGTGCTCTGTCTGAATTTCTAACTCAGAGAAGCCCTGAGCACAATAAAATGGCTGTTGTTTTATGCCACTGATATGGGGGAGGTTTATTATGTGGCAATAGACAACTAGAATGCCTGATGATACTTTTGCAAAATAAAATTTGAGAACTACTGTCTTCGATAATTTCCACCGCACTCATGACAATTGATGAGGTGGTTTGGGCTGTTTGAATTTAGCTAAGCTAGAACTACATTTCTCGGAATTTGAAAGGTTGAAGACAAGCAGCTGCGATTTTTAATGCTCTAAGGCATCCCCAGGCATGTTCTCACTCATCTGCTGGTCTACCTTGTTGGCATGGAGCAGAAGCATGTACAGCTCTTTTGTACCTCCTGATGGGCATTTAAAAAAATATTTTTGGTTTCTTTGAGTCCTGGGCCAGGTGACAATGCAGCTCCATGATAAAAGACAGCAGAGACTGGGAGAGTTAGCACACCCTGGGGCGAAACAGTGAATGAGTACTGCTGTCCATCCCACATGAAAAAAAACAAAAAACTTTTTTTCCTCTAGAGATTGGAAAGAATGCACTTACCAGATCAATAATGTGTATAGAAGCTGTGCTGTTCCACTAAAGGTATCGCATCTGGTATAGCAACTGTGACTGAGACTCCCACGTGGTTAAGTTTGTGGTAGTAAACCAGCAGTTGTCAGAGTCAATCATTTTCTTTTTCCAGTTTTCAGGGTTAGAAAGGTAACTTCACCTGGGGTATGATGGGGACCACTGTTCCTGCCTCCTTTAATTCTTTGAAGGTGGTACTACTTCTGTAATTCTTCCTAGTATGTGGTTTCCCTTTTGACATATGTACTATCACAGCTGGAAGAGGAGGAAGGTGATTTCAGATGTTTTCACTTGGCCATTTCTACCATAATGACTGTATTCAACATGTCAAGAGACAAGTTTGAGGGTTTCCCTATTTTTAAGTATAACCATCCCAAAGATGCACTCAGGGAACTGACAAATACTGGTAGGTTCATGGACCCATTGTACCCACAGCAAGATGGACTAGGGCTAGGGCTCCATTTATCTCTCATGTTTCATAAGTTTCCATTCTAACTTGGGGAATATGATGGCATTTCAGGTCCCCTGGTGTCAGTATCAGCCCAGACTGTATCCAATAGCCCTCAAAAGGTCTGGGTATTCCCTTTTCCCCAGTATAGCTGGAAAATGGCTGCAGGTCCCTTTGGGGGAAGGAATGGGGAAATGCTTAGTGTACATATTTACAGCAGTATTGTATGGTCCCTTATTACAGGGATTAGTTTTCCTCTTCAATGGGCTCTGAGTCTCAGACATGCCCTAGATCTGGAAAATGAGATCACCAAAACCCATTATAGTGACTGATATTGGCCACGTGCTCACTAGCTTTCAATTTTTGTGTGGTTATATAAACCAATAATTTTCTCATCTATTTCCCATGTATATTTCTCCCAGTGACACAGTGGTCTATTAGCCATCACCACAAATCCTAGTAGGTCAAGGGACCTTGAATATCACTCAGGCTTGGTTTGTATTACAATAATTATGTTCACCTTGACTCTTGAGATTAGGTGCCACCACCTGGCCTCTGCTATTCTGGAATCCCCTCACCCCCATTGATAATAGCCCAGTCCACAGCAGCATCTCCTGCAGTCAATTATGGTGTACAGAGGACAGTTACTGCTGAACTTCTCAAAGCTGCTGGTGTTATCTCTTATTGCTCTTGTGGTGGGAGTGCCCTCTGGGCCTTCCTGGGGAACCCAGTTAGGCAGCAGGTTCTGTCATTCTAACATTTATAACATGCATTCTAACATATATAACACTAATTTTAACATTTATACTTTCCTGAACCCACAAATACCTTCCTCAACATTCTGTCAAGGCAGTTCAAACATTTCTATGTCATGGCAGACCAACATTGTGTCCGAGCGTCAAGGAGTCATCCCAATAGCAGTTGAGGGCTGACTTCTGGTGTCCTTGTCAGGTCAGTAAGCCCCTGGTCATGAAAGAGTGCTCCCATGTCAATAATTGCTCCCTTGTCCTGCCTTATATTCTTCCCTCCCTGCCTAATATCCTTAAGCTCCACTCCCATACATGTCCCAGTTCCTGCTGATACATGTTGGCCAGGTTTCAGATTCACTGGGTGTGTATACAATATGCTTCCAGAAGAGGAATTCCCCGCTTGGGTTTTGCTGTGACTTGTCCCTAGTTATTGGTTTGAGGGCAGTTAGGGACGATGGAGCCAGAACTTGGGGAGGACAAGCAACATTTTCTGAAGTAACTGCCATAGGTGAGATCTTTTGGGAGCCTCCAATTGAACGGAGGATGTTCTCCTTTGGCAAGGGGAAGGGAGCTGCTTTTGCCAACCTGGAGGATTAAGAGGTATCAGGGCTCAAGGTTGTTAGGCTCATGCACCCAGATATCCCCATTTTAGGCCTCTGATTCTCACTATCATCACATCAGGTCCTTGGCCTTGACATGAAACCTCTTCAGGCTGTTCAGTATGCTTTGAGCTCTGCTAGTCTAGTAATTAAATCCTGGTCGTGATTTTCAGCAGTCTTCCCCCACCCCGCCCTGCATGGCTACAAAAGATAAGAACCTCTTTAACCACTGCTAGGTAGGCTTTCTTACTTTCATAGGACGTCTTCAGATGTCTGACACTTTCACAGGATGTCCTGAATTGTAAATCTGAGCTCATAGTTTTCATTTTTATTTTCTTCAAGGGTTCTAAAGCCATGAACAAAAGCCAGCCAATTCTATAGTCTTTATAATTACTTCTTTCTTACTTATCACCAGTCACAGTGTTCTTACCAATGTCTGACCTGTAAGTGACCCAGTTCCAGACTCATTCTCAGGGTCTACTGTCTAGAACTACTTCAACAACCAACTGTTTTAGCCTAGTTTCTTAAAAAATGCAGTGTCTGAGACAAGGTCTCTCACGATGGCCGTTATTTTGGGAAATGATTCACGAAGGAACAGCAGAAGGAAGAATGAAGCAGGAAAGGAGGGAAAGATAACCTAAGAGCACCTCACTGAGTAGTTCCACTCTGGGGAACTAGGGGATAATCTTTCTCAGGATCCTGTGGGAAGTCTTGTACAGTGCATAGGAGAATTGTCTGCTTGAGAGAGAAGAAGGGAATATTTATCACTCACTCTCGTTCTTGTATGAGGATTGTCCCATGTGGTATTAACTTTCTCACATTTCCAGTTTTTAGAAAAATTATTCGGTTCTTTTGTATCCTCTAAAGGGGAGTTTTGTTTTTTTAAAAAAGTATCATAAACTTATGGACTTTACCATATTTTATATGTTTCACTTTACTGCAATCATTATTCTTATTAAAAAATTTTTTTTCTTTATTGATTATAGAGAGATTGGAAGGGAGAGGGAGAGAGAGATAGAAACATCAATGAGAGAGAACATCAGTTGGCCGCCTCCTGCATGCCTCCCACTAGGGATTGGGCCCACAACCTGGGCATGGACCCTGACCGGGAATTGAACCGGTGACCTCTTGATGCATGGGTCAACGCTCAACCACTGAGCCACACCAGCTGGAATAATTATTCTTATTGATAATGTTCCATATCTAGCTATTGGGAGCCCCTTCAGATTGTTTCAGTTTTGACCATTGGGAGCTTCTTCACATTGGTAACTGTGACCTTTCGATGTGACCCCAGTGGACTTTAATAGCGTCCTTGTTTTCCAGTATGAGTAGGTATCTGAGTCTTATTCCTGCTCCACGCAGGAACTCACCCATTTCTCCAAGGAGCTCAGGTTCTTCTTCATGAGAAATGGTACTTAGAGATTACAATCTGGGCACTAGGTGTCCTCATTGGGTTGGTCATTACTTTGAGGCCTTTTCCCTGGACAGAGCTAGAAATATGTACTCTTCTATGAAAAAGGAAAATATCTCATGAGTTAATACTCATATTTCCAAATCAAGTACATTATAGTTTTATCTAATTTCTTTTATTTTATATTTATATATTTTTACTCTTACTCATTAACATAATTTTAAAAAGTATCTTTAGCTTATTCTATGTGTATATATGGTAGTTTCAAACATCATTAACAAATTACTTATTTGCTTTATTCTATTATATACATGTGTGTAACAGTTTCATACTATTGTTATTAGCAATATGACTCCTGTATACAATTTATTTTGTTTGCAATTCTGTTTTTCCCTTTAGGATATATCCCACCAGGATGGTACAGTCAACTTGCTGTATTTTAAGTTATTGAATTCATTCTTCTCTATATAGTTATACTTGATATAGTTGATGTTTTGTTTTCAGTTTTCAATGATTGATATTTTCCTATCTTGATTTAGTTTTGTTTTATAATGATGTAAACTATTCACATGGTATCTAAGTTAAAAGCTATAAAGCAAAGTATATTCAGAGAATGCTATACACTGTATTCTCCACTTACTGTTTTCACCTAACCATATATCATGGAATTCACTCCATACCGGCACATAGAAATCTTATTCCTTTCCTTTTTCTTTTCTTTTCTTTCTTTATTTTTTAAAAGAGTAATATATTGATTTTTAGATAGAAAAGAAGGGAAAGGGAGAGAGGGAGAGAAAGATCAATGAGAGAGTGCAACATTGATTGGCTGTCTCCTGCATGCCCCTCACTGGGGATCAAACCTGCAACCTGGGCATGTGCCCTTGACCAGGAATTGAACCGGCAATCTTTTGGTGCAGAGGACAGTGTTCAACCAACTGAGCCATGCCGGCCAGGGCTCTTATTCCTTTCTACAGCTGCATAGTTCTCCATTGTGTGCATTTATAAATTGAAGACAGTACCAGTAGATTTGGAATCAGTAACAAGAAGAATAGAATTGTCAGTTATTGCAATGGGAAGGCTGCAAAAGGAACAGGTTTTAGGGAGGAATATCAGGAGTTTGGTTGAGGACACATTTTGTTTGAGATGCCTATTAAACATACACAGAGAGTTATGAGTAGACAGTTTTGTCTGTATGAGTGTGGAGCTCAGGGGCAAGGTCCAGGCTAGATGTATAATTTGGAAGTTAACAGCCAGGAAGTATGGTGAAAGAGTGAAGGAGTAAATGCTCCAGGCCGGTCAGTTCTCCCGTTTTTATTAACTCCTAACTCTGGCTGAGATTTTGGTTGCCTGATTTCATCCCCTGGGCCCCTACTTCACTGATTTCCCTGGTGAACACAGAGGCAATCAGAGTAGGGAAAAAGCAAGAGCAAGTGTAAACTTGTTTCCACTAACCTACTTCTCTCTGTAGTCTTCTGCCCCAGGCTATAGCCAACACACCTGGCAGCCACCCCCTTCAGGGGCTCTACTTTCATCTCCCCAGAAGTTCTTACTGTCCACGTATTCGTTTCTAGAACTCGTGTTCCCTTGAAGCTTTTCCTTGTTTGATTCTGGGGAAGGGAGTTAGCAATCTGTGCCAGGTTTCCATCTTTGCAGGAACCAGACATTCTGTTTGATTTTTAATTAAACAAGGAAAAGAAATATTTAGTTTTTTAAGAGAAAAAAGATGGGGAAACTCTGGTTTATCATCTCTTTCAAATATCCTGTAAAAACATCCCAAAGAGATAGAACCTAATTAGAGTTAAATTGAGGAAAAGGAATTCAACAAAGCTGGGAACTACATGCTGAGGGAGAAAATTAAAAATTGACTACTGCTAGAAAAAAAAGTATTTTATGTACAGAAATGTTATAATATTTCTGAAATTCTACCATGAATAAACTTGTGTAATGTCTCCGTAAGAGATACTTCCGTAGTGTACAGTATGCAAGGGAAAGATATCCAAGTTCGCCATAGACTATTTCATAGGAAAGTTACAATCAATGCTACATACAATCACCATTAAAATAAACAGGAGAGGTAGATTATAAAATTAAACCACATGACATAATTTGAGGTAAATAAAATTTAAATAGATATTAGAAAAGTATTTCAATGGAAATTAATATCATTTTATATACTTTCTCTTGATTGACTCTGTGTCCTTAGTATATTTTCTTTTCTATTTCTGTTCTGGTGGTAACTTATACTTTTTTTTTTTTTTTTACAAGAAATATATGCTTTTAATCCATTAGTACAAGTGAGTATGGAGTCCAAGTGAAAGTTTTCCTGTATCAGTACTCTCCTTTCATGGATGCAACATGACATACCTCCCAGAGGTAACCACTCTGGACAGTTTTGTATCTATCATCAGTCTTAGTCCAGTCTGCTCCAACAAAAGTACTGTAGACTGGGTGGCATATAAACAACAGAGTTTTTCTCTCATAGTTCTGGAGGCTGGAAGTCTAAGATCAAGGTACCCGCAGATTTGATGTCTGGTGAGAACCTGCTTCCTGGTTCAGAGATGGCCGTCTACTTGTTGTATCCTTGCATGGCAAAGGGTGAGTGAGCCCTCTGAATTCTCTTTAATTAGGGCACTAATCCCGTTCACAAGGGCCTTGCCCTCATGCCCTAATCACCTCCCAAAGACCTCACCTCAAAATACCATCACCCTGGGGACTGGGTTTCAACATAAATTTGGGGGGAAACAAACACTCAGTCCATTGCAGCTTTTTATATACATTAAACATTTTTACATGTACATATACACACAGGATCCTTTATGTGTGTGTGTATTTATATATATATATATATATATTCATATTCATATATATTTATGATATATATATTTTTCTGAAACTTATGATGGTCATATTCCCATAATAATACATTTAGATCCATATCATTATTTTAAGTAGCTGAAATTCATTTTGTACATATATTAATCATTGCATTTTTATTTTATTAAAATGACACACAAAAAGATAAAATGGAAATGAATCATACCTTTTTTTTTGTTCTTTTAAAAGTAAAACATTATAAATACTGGGTGGGGGCAAAAGTAGGTTTACAGTTCTGAGCATGCAAAACAGAGTTTATTCTTGTATTATTATTTATTAATTGTTGTATTAATTTCCATAGGAACAACTGTAAACCTGCTTTTGCCCACCCTGTATAATCTGAATAAGCAGTACAAGGTCATTGGTCCCAGTTGTATCTCTTCTAAGTTGCCAGTATATATTTTTTGCTCATTCAGTAAAAGAGAGAACAAAGTCACAGATCTATAAAGCTCAGGTGTAAGAAGTAATACATTAGTAACAGAAGCATCCTGATCTTTAAGAACTGGTGAGTGGAGGAAAATATATTCAACAATCTCAGATAAGGAAACAAAGGTGCAGGATTAAAATTAACATTAAGGAAAGGATTTGTAAGGGTTTATATGGGACAGGCAGAAAAGCTTCATGCAAAAATCCTTTCTCTAAGGTGCTTTTTCTTATTTAGGGTTGGCCTAGTGAAAAAAGGAGCTTCAGTCTTAGAAACGAGAACAAAACCTCAGGTCTCTAAGGTTAACATAGAAAAAGAAACAAGGAGAAAATTCTCCTTAAAAAAAACTTCTCTCTATAGAATGTGAGGCTTGATTGCTGAAGGAGAAATTAATGTCAAAGGAAGCCTCTTGCATTGGGAGACAAAACGTCATGAACTTAAGGCAAAGGGAAGAGGAGAGGGAGGAAAAATATTTTGGATAAAAAAGAGGAAATAACTTCCCGCAAAATTTCTTAAGAGCCCTGCCTCAATATTTCAGGCATTTTAACAATTGCCATATGCACCGGGGATGAGGCCTTGGAAGGGAGACTTAGTGTTGCTGGGTGTGGTCACGGGTAACAGGCACAAAGTTACCCAACAGTGGGCATCTGCTGCATGCCACCCACTCTCAGGAGCTGCTAATGTCCAAGCAGAGATGAACTGACTGAGGATTACAGAAGCAATTCCTCCTCAGTGGGGATTAGATTTGCAGGCCTCTGAGATCCCTTCAATACAGTATTGAGATGCAATGTTATTAAGAGAAACAACCACACATACTCAAATCCCCTTCATCAGGGCTGACATTGGACGTGGGGGTGGGAGTAAGGTGGGTGGCTCTGAGCAGTGGGGAGACTATTGGCGGGTGGAGGGGCTGCTGGGGAAATATTTCTGGCAAGCCTCATCATTCTAAACAGTTTGATTTAAAATGTATTGCGAAGTTCATGGGCATGTGGGTGGGGGCAGGGTCAGAGAGCTCCCCTGAGGAGAGAAACAGGAGTTGGCAGAGGTATGCCCCCCCAGAATGGCACTGAACCTTACTTGGTCCCAGGTATTGGAGGAGACTTTGAACATTTCAAGGAAGATACTTCAAAGCCTGGTGTGCCCAGAACAGTCACCCCTTTTGCCCAAGAGTGAAGGTATGAAGGCTGTACTGCCCTTTAGTCTGAAATTGTCCTTCTGGATTTACTCAGAAGGCATAAAATTGGAGTTCATAGGTGAACAACACCTGAGGCAAATACATTGAGTGTGATTATGATTAAAGAAGTTTTTTTTGTTTATTATTCGATTTTTAAACTAAACTTTTGCCTAATTTTATCATTTGTTAAATTTAAGTGAAAACTTAAGAACATGTAGTTTACCATGTACCAGGAACTGGAATAGATGATATATCACCAATGGGATTAATATTTCAAAACCTGGAAAATTATGTAATGGAAGAGAGATTGAAAATAAACTTGTTATTCTACTTAGAAAGGATATGTAATATGAAGCCAAAGGGTAATGAAATCCTTCAGTGTCTAATATTTCTAGTCCTAGTTTTGTTACTGGTGATGTTGGCTGATGGGCATGCTCTGGGGGAAGAGGGGTGGAGGAGAGAGCGCCCTGGGTCCTTTGTCTTGAGGGTTTTAAAGGCTGGGAGTTTAGGGGCGGTCTTAGGGAAAGATTTCAAAAGTATTCATCAGTTTTATGCTGATGTGCCAACATGAGATTTGTTCTCCTGATTTCATCAGTCCTTGGTTGTTAATTCCTTCTTTGAATTCAAGACTTACCCAGTATGGCGTAGCAGGACAACGGCAGGCCCCTTAAGCCACTGCAGAGAGTAGACCAAAATATAGGCTCTATAAGGTTTACTAGTTTGTATAATAAGAGGAAAATAAACAGCACCCATGTTTTCTTTCTTGCTAGAATAGGAAAGCAGGTAAAACATTAGAATCTGTACACACATTGTGTCTGAGAGACACAGCTTGGGTAACTTAATCCACCATGACCTCTTCCTTGTAGTTTGGTGTGACCAGGAGCAGTGGCAGAATCTGAGAACATCTGGATCACACGAATCAAGGAATGTGAACTTAGAAGGAAAAAAAAAGTTTTATTACTTATAAAGATGTCCTCTCCCCTTTTAAAACTTTTTTTTTCTAAATTGATTTCATTCCTTTCTTTCATGAATTCACATTTATCCAATGAACATCTGGGGCAATGGGCTCTGCATTGTTTAGGGCTAAAAAATTTACACAGATTTCACTACTATTCTTTAAGAACTCGGCACTTAGGGGAATTTTAATATGGTAGACATATACTCAAATGATTACAGCGCACAGATCTCTATAATAAATACTCTAGGAAGGGCAGAACAATGAAGTGTTCTGGCATGTCAGTGACACAATTAGGTGCCCTAATTATTGACTTTTAGAGCATTGATTAGGACTTAACCAGTGAGCTAGAAGTGCAGAACTAAACTCAACCAGGAGTGTAGTCTGAATATTAACAAACCAGTGCGGCATACGTCTGACCACCAATCAGAACATGTCTGACTCATCAGCTAAAACTCCCAACGGATTAGAACAACGTTGGCCAGATACCAGCTACATTCAACATTGAATCCCCATCACGAATCAGGTACTGTCTCAACAGGGTTTTTCGTCTGGTTGTCATGCTATATGTGAGGCAGGGGTTACAAACAGTTTTCAATTTTTAGCCAAGTCAAATTGGTAGGTAGTGGCCCCCTGGAGAGCTGAGTTAGGAATTCTAAAGCAGAGTGTAGGCTCACCGTTAAAGAATGTGGTGACTGCCTGGTTGGTGTGGCCAAGAGGTTGCCGGTTTGATTCCCAGTCAGGGCACATGCCCAGGTTGTGGGACCAATCCCCAGTGGGGGGCATGCAGGAGGCAGCCAATCGATGTTCTCTCTCATCGATATTTCTCTTCCTCTCTCCCTCTCCCTTCCTCTCTCTCTCAAATCAATAAAGAAAAAAAATGTGCCCTCGGCGAAGAAAGGACAAATTGTAGTACATGTGCCATGTAGTTGATGTATTTGCTTGTGATTAAAAAACAGACACACCTGCATTCAAATCCTCCTTCAAGCATAGGAACTGTGCGACGTTGGGCAAGTGGCTTTTTCTAGCTCGCTTAATACCTATCTCATAGGATTACTGTGAGAATTAAAATACAAGACTACGTTGGAGAGGTTGTGTGGAGAACATTGTGCGAGAATTCCATTGTAAGAAGTGACAGCTTCCATGCAAATATTCTGCCCTAGAGGATGGAGGTGAGACTCCAGCTTTATATTGAGGCTAATTGCTGCAGGAGGCAGAAAAGAGAGGAGAAAGCTTAAAAGTGGGACAGACCCAAGAGTGTCCTGGTAGAGGAAGACGCAGTGATGGAGCCAGGAGCAGACACCTGGGAGAAGAGATGTATCTAACAGATTTTTGGAGGTGAAATTCTATGTGTCCTGATCCCGCCCCTGTGGCCCAGTCCCCCTGAGCCTTCAGGAAAACTATACAAATCACAATATGCTTGGTCCATTGGATTTTTTTTGGGGGGGGTGGACAGGGAAGCTGGTGAGGGGCTGAGTTTTAGATTACAATTGGCAAGGGTCCCAAACAGTGTCTTCTTTTATGTGCTCGGTAAATGACAGCTATCACCATATCCATTACTACCAAGTGCTTCGGTAGACACATGAACAAGCTATGATGACGGCCTAGAGGAAAGAGAGCTAAGTTGGCCTGGGTGGACCTGCCTTTAATTACACTGTCATTCTTAAATATATGTTCCAGCCAGAGGCTTGCTAAGAAGAAGCCTTTGTTTAAATCTCAGGGCCCAGAAAGCATTTTATAGTCTGGCACACTCTATAGACCGGAAGTCTGTATGAATCTAAGCTGGATGAGCCCTTGTGTTTATATAACGTATGCTCTGGGAACATAAACCTGTTTGTCTTCATAATAAACCATGCAACTCCTGGTCATAATCATGTTCTCTGTGATAAGAATTAATATGCCACTGTACATGCCCTTTTTGAACTTCCTGATCTCAATGCAAGGCTGACTGCCTAGGCTCCTTGGTAGTTGCATTTAACCTCATGAGCATCTTTTTGGCTTTTCGCAATCTCCCTGCTCTCACTGCTATTTATTACAGTATTTTCTGTTACCTAGTAATCTCATTCTTATTATTGCTTCCTGAGTCTATCTCCTTGACACCAATGTAGCAGAGGGTACCACTCTGAGCCTGAGATGGTCTGCCATTGGTTCAGACTTGGCCATGCCTTGCTGACAGATGTAGGAATGGCTTCCAGAAGTCTGTCTGCAGAGGGACTGAGGAGTCTCCTGGGAGAACTTTACCTTACACACAGTGAAAAGTCCTAACTCAGGGCAACGAACTCAGCTCAGGAACAAAGCTTTAGTCCCTAGAGGAGAAGGGCAATTCCAAGAAGAGCAGTGCCCGAATCCCCTACCCACCACCTAGAACTAGGTCTGTATCCTATGAAGACTTGGGGTGACTAGAGCAGCAGAGACTGGCCAGATGCTCACCACACTGTTTCCTTTTCTTCCGGGGCTCACACCTTCCTGACACACATAGAGGGGTGGGCAAAAGTAGGGTTACAGTTGTTTGTATAGAAAAAGACGTTGGACGTCTTGGTTAAATTACCAGCCACCATTACCTAAAAGGTAAATCATAAATAAGGATACAAAATAACAACAACAACAATACAAATAAATAATACACTAATTAATAAATAAATAATACAAGAATAAACTCTGTGTTTCACGAACTCATTAACTATATATGTGTATATATATATATATATATTTTTTTTTTTTCTTTATTGATTTTAGAGAGAAAGGAAGGGAGAAGGAGAGAGCGATAGAAACATTGATGAGAGAGAACATTGACTTGCCGCCTCCTGTATGCCCCCCACGGGGGACCTGGCCAACACCTGGGCATGTGCCCTGACTGGGAATTGAACCGGCGACCTCTTGGTGCATGGGTCAATGCTCAACCATTGAGCCACATTGGCTGGCCTCAAACTCTTAACTATAAAACTACTTTTGCCCATGCCTGCATTCTGTGTCTGAGTTCTGGCTAAATAAATGTGGGCAGAAGTCACGTATACCACCACAGGCCTGGCCCCTACCACTTCCTGCATGACTGGGATGCAAATGCCCAGTGGAGGACTCTAGGCCCTAAGGATGAGGAAGGAACCTGGGTCCCTGAGTGACAGGGAGGAATAAAGCCCCAGTGCTGCCTATCCATGCTCTTGCCTTGACTGTGACATAAGCAGAAATAAACTCTTCTTCTCTAAAACCACTGAAATTGTGGTTGTTTGTTTTACCTTACCCTGACTGACTCACTAAGTAAAAAGGGAAAGCTCTGTTTAATGAAAATACTGCATTTGACCTTGAAGAACAGCAGCAGAGCATTTTTCTAGTTAGTATAACCTAAAAAGAAGAGAGAGGGAGTCCTTCCTAGCTGCCATTGCACTAAACAGCTTTGACATTTTTTATTTTTATTTTTTGCATTTATCTTCAGATAGAGCAGGAGGGGAGAAAGAGGAAGTGAAAGAGAGAAACATCGATGTGAGAGAGAGACACATCGAGCGGCTGCCACCCACAAAACCCAAACCGGGGCCAGGGACAAACTGCAACCGAGGTATGTGCCCTTAGTGGGAACCGAATCGGGGACTCTGATCCGCAGGCTGAGCCAAACCGCTGAGCCAAACAGGCCAGGGCCAGCTTTGACATTTTAACAGCACTGGAATATGAAGTCGTATTGACTTGTAAGAGATACAAGTAGTAAGGCCTTTTGAAGGGAGGTAGAAATGGCCACAAGGCCTGGCGTTCTCAGTGGTGCCAAGCGGGGTGAGTGGTGGCAGCTGCTGGTGAACAGGGTAGCACTGGTTCCAGGAGGAAGCAGTGAAAGCTACTGGGAGGCTCAGGACCAGCAGAAGCGGCCATGGTGTTCAGGGAATGGAAAGTATTGGGTGACCAGATTTGATCATGAGCCCATGCAGGATGCTTAGAGATTTTGAGCAATACTTGGGATATCACAAAGGTAACAAGAACTAACAAAAAAATGTGTTTCCACTGGAAGGTTTTGGAAGCTTGGGGAAGAATACTCGCTTGCAGATCAATGTAGGAAGACTAGAAGGGACTCTTCTGGCTTCAGTTGTGAGTTTCAGAAGTAGAATTTCTTTCTTCATAGCAGGCACAGCAGTCTGGCAGGTTAGTCCCCAACCACCCTTGGTTCACTTCTCAGGAAGGTAAGCCACTTGGGAAGTCAGGAAGCCCCAGGCAGTTGCATTTTCCACAGTGACCTCAGTGGGTGTTTGGGCAGTAAAGACACTCATACTGGCAGGTTTTCTCCATGTAAAAGGCAAAGATCCTGACACATTTGATGGCTGCTTTGAATCTTTCCTTTAATTGGAAGAAAAGTACATTAAATTTGAGAAAAGCCATTCTAAACCGTGGTTCCTGTGTTAAAATGGAAAACAATGTGGGGGGATGGGAGAGATTTCCAGAGAGCAAGTAAGACAAAAAGGAGGAAAGTTCGGGGAGCCAGGAGTAAGCAATGCCTCAGCATCTGCTTCTCCCCGAAAATCATTTGGGCAAAGCTGGGGTGATTACAGAGGGAGTGAAATGCCACAAAGGTTAGGCATCGAAAGCTGAGGGGCTGGAGATGCCACATCTATGAGAGGTATAAACACTCACACATGTTTATGTGCACACACAGGATTGTGTTTAAGCACACTGGTGCTTTGGGGGACTATATTGTTTAAAGCAACATTTTAATCAAACTTTAAATTGTACAACTTTTTTTCTTCTACCAAATGAGAAGGGATTCTCCTAGAATATACCCTTTCACTAAGAAAGTGGGAAGATTTCCTCTTTCCTTCTCTCCTGTGTAACCTGGCTGTTCCAGTCCACAGTACCCTCTCCTAGAAATGCAAACTCCTCTTCTGCAGCTAAAATGGATATTTTCTATATCTTGATCACCTTAAAGATTGTCTCAGTTTTCATATCTCAAGAATGTGTTCCAGTGAACGACTCTGATATGAGCAAGGCAAGCCACTACTGACTTACTGTGACCCATTGTGTTGCTCCTCCTCCCAGATGACCTACATAGATGTAAGATAAGATTTTTTTTTCAGTATAGAACCTTTATTTTTAAGGTGATTTCTGTGCATCTGGGGTATGAGAGTAATCCTTTTACAAATGGAACTGACTACTAGAAGAAACAGTGACAAAACCAAGCTGGTATTGGATGTGAATCCATAGGAGTTTAAGCTCCAAATCCAGCCAAGTAGTTTGTTACAAATCTCTTCCAGCTTTGCATCTGACTGTTTTGAGATCTTTCTGTCAGCTCTGACATGGCCCAATAGGGCTTGGTGTTGGCTGGTAACATGAGACAAGAAAGTATTCTCAAACTTCGTGGTCTTGCTGGGCTCCAGTTTATTCAAGATACCCCCTTACACCAGCATAAATAACAGCCACTTCAATAGCCATGGGAGAGTCAGACACAATTTTTTCCTGGGAAATGGGTGATGGGGATGGCTGTTAGAGTCTATCAGATTACACCTACAGGATAGTCCTAGCTACAATTTTTCATGGGAATGCAGCAGCCTCCCAGTTGAGAGGTATCTTAGCTTTTGTTTGACATTAGAGAAATTACATAACCTCTTTATACCTCAGTTTTCTCGTCAATAAATCAAGGAGGGTGGACCAGATAACATCTTCAGCATTTCTGCACTAAAATGCTGATCTCTTGGTGCTTGTGAGGAAGAACCAGGTCAGTTTCTGCTTCCTAGACCCTTCAAGCTAGGAACTGCAGGTAGACTGTCACGTAAACTGGCAATAAGAGATGAGGGTTAGAGCTCCAGGAAGCCTCGACCTTTACCTAAGAAACAAACAGTTGCCTATTGTGCGCTGTGTTTTAAATGGATTATATAATTAATACTCACAGTAAGCTTGTGCAGCAGATAGTATTGTCTCCATTTAAAAATTGAAGCTGAAACTTAGTCATACCAAGTGACTTGCCCAAGATGGCCCAGCTAGTAAGGGATTGAAATCCCGTTTGTCTTGTATCCAAAGCCCAGGGCGCATTTCTCAACCTGCGCCTTCTTTAACATCGGTTATGTCATTCCATTCTCACTGCAAGCCTACGTGGTAGTTATCATCTCCCCATTTCACTTAGGAGGAGGTGAGACAGGTCACTTGCCAAGTAAGGGCCCTGGCCACGAGTGGGCGGGAGAAGAGCCTGCAGGAGCACGCAGGGGGGCGCGGAGGTCGCAGGTCGGCTCCTCCCCCTGACCCTGCTTCGCTGCTTGGCTCCCACCTTTCGGTCCCAGCCCCGCGCACCGCCCGCTCGGAACTACATTTCCCGACAGGACGTGGGCGTGCGCACGCGCACCGGGGCCTCCGCCATGGCGACCGTGCTGTCCAGGGCGCTCAAGCTCCCGGGTAAGGAGTCGCAGCCTCGCGACCACCCCGCCCCCGCCGGGCCTGGGGAGACGGGGATGCGAGGCTCTGGGGGCGAAGCTGGTCGGGGCCTGGCCCCAACCCGGGCGGAGCTGCAGGCGAGCGGTGCAGTCCCCGTGCGCTGGTGTTCGTGGCGCCAGGCGGGTCGGGGATCGCGGGCGCGGGGCGAGCCTGGCAGACTCGCAGGGAGGGACCGCTGGAGGCGCGCGGTGCAGGTGGCCGGACGGGCGACGCTGCTGCGGTGGCGAATGTCAGCGCGCGCGCCGCGGCCGCCGTCTCAAGGGTAGGGTTGGTGAAGGGAGCATCCTTTCCCGGGCGTCGCGAACGATGTACCGCTGAGTCTCCAGCTCCTTCTCTCTTGGGATGCACCTGAGCCGGGGACGGGGGCGGAGGCGGGGGCGGCAGGACGACGTGCGACCCTCTGGAGCAGCCTCTCCGCTTAAGGACAGGTATTTTCTCTCCCGAGTTTAGAGAAGAGGAAATGAGAGGTATTTGACTAATGGACTCGTCCCAAATGGCAAAGCGGTATTGGAAAAACCTGGACTTGAATGCCGAGAGTCTTTTAACGCTAGACCCTGGGCTTTTGATTCCACCTGGGAAGCATTTAGGAGGGAAATAATTTGGCACCTGCAAGTTGCAGGTAACGTATGGAATAGTCTTTAAAGAGACACTGGTGATGTTGACAACTTCTAGAGCCAATTCAGTACTTTGGGCAGCAGTACTTTTGTTGTTTTGTTTTGAGCCTTCAGAATGGAACTGTGCTGCTAGAAACTTGCTACTTTAGTAAAGGTGTATTTTATTCTACCCAAATAAAATCTAAACGTTACGGCTTTAAATTTTTTATGGTTCTACCTAAATAAAATTTAAATATTAAGCTATAAACATTTGTTTGACGGGGTTAGTGGAAAAGCGACAGCTTTCACTGGCATCGTCAGAAAGAGCTAGTTGGGTGTCTGGTGGAGATCAGCATAAATAAGGGCAGGGGTATTGCAGGTCATTGTTCTCAAGGAGCTTGCAGTCTGCTACATTAAGCCATGGATGACTGCGAACTGGGTATGGATTTGATATGAATTTGCATTTCTGTCTCCAGACTTCATGATCTAGGACATTTCTTTTCACATGGGCTCCTTAGAACATTGGAAAGAACATTGATAATATCTATTTTGGAATGTGTATGTAACATTGAAATGAAAAGGGGGGCATGTCCCTGTACCTGCAGGATTAATTAACTTTGAAGAGAGTAGTCTTGTGTATCCTTAATATATGAGGTAATGAGATGGTCAGACATATTTAGCTTTCTTTCTTTCTTTTTAGTTTCTTTTTCCCCCAGCATAGGTAATAGTTATTCCCTGAGGATGGGAATACAAGAAAATCTTGCTTTCAAAACTTCTGAGCTCTTTTGCATTCTCACATCATTACTCCCTGGAGTATTCAGTTGCAGTAACTTGGTCATCTGATAGGGTAGAGAAAACAGTCTGGTCCTTGGGCCTGTGTTTGGATAGTAGCTTGCCCTGGTCAGTCAAGTATGCTTGATACTTTTTTAGGCCCAGATACAATAGCCATATATTCTTTTATGTGATATGGGTTGGATTTTTGTTTTGAGGGTGTGTGTGTGTGTGTGTGTATGTTTGCTTGTACTTTAGCTTGTCTGCCTTTTGCCTTTTCTCCCTTCCACCCCAAATATAACTTTTAGCTTTTATATTAGGTAAAAGTTGCTTTCTTTTAGCTCGTTTTGGATGCACTGTAATTGGGGCTGTTTGGGTTACTGTGTCATGTTACTTTAGTTAACTTCCTTACCATTTTTTCTTCTTCATTGATTTTAGAGAGAGAGGAAGGGAGAGGGAGAGAGAGATGGAAACATCGATGAGAGAGAACATTGATTGGCCGCCTCCTACATGTCCCCCACTAGGGATTGGGCCCACAACCTGGGCATGTGCCCTGACTGGGAATCGAACCGGCGACCTCTTGGTGCATGGGTCGACGCTCAACCAATGAGCCACACTGGTTGGGCTACCATTTGTTTTTAAAAGGGGAAGCAGTGACATATAACTTTATTTTTATGTGTACAATGTAATGATTCAGTATTTGTATATATTGTGAAAGGACACCACAATGGTGTCCTTCCTATTTTTATGTGTAAGGAAGAAGAATAGAATGGAGACTAAGAGCATGAGAAAGGCTTGGATTTAAATCCAGTCTTTACCAGATTAGTTACTTAATCTCCTTAAGCTTTAATTTCTTCAAGTGTAATAATAATTTTATTATGCAATATTCACTGTACTACACACACTCTACTACATATTGACATCATGGGGTTATTTGGCAAAGTAAAAGAGATGGATATACTTTAGAGGTTTGTTAACCTTTGACACATGTTAGTTATTCAGTAAGTGTTAGCTGTAGCTAGCACCATTAGTTATCATCATTAGCACCATGATCATTTATGAAAGTGATATTTGAAGGAAGGCCAATATAATAGTGAGGTAACAATAGATGTCCTCAACCTCGTGAAGAAAGAGCAGTTGCTGAGGATGTATTTCAGTCTCATGCACTTCCACTAAGCTCAAGATGGAAAGATTTTGGCTCACATGCATAGAATGAGGTTAATCAATAACAGAAGGACAATGTGACATTCATAAAGTCGTCTGTGGGACAATTTATCTCTTAAGTATATATTGTTTTAGTTCATTTTAAAATTTGAAGGTCAAATACTGAAGGAACATCAGAGCATAATGTTATTGTAGAGATTTGTTTTATTATGTGTAACTTAGAATGATTATGTGTCCTGGATAAACTAATCCATGATGTGAATTATTTACCTTTAGTTGCAGTAGAGTGTATAATATAGTCTTTGTAAAGTATACTACATATCATAGACTAGTATATATTATAGTATATTTTTCTGGAAACTTTTGGGGATGATATAGTTGTATCTCTTTGCTATTTGTATTTTCCTCCATACCATTTTGGGAATGGTTATGTAACCAGCATCCTCAGTCTTCCTGTGGGGAAAAGTGATAGCTATGGAAAGCTCATTTATATTGATATATTGTGAAATCAGTGTCTTCTCCCTTATTCTTTGAAAATCTTTTATTGGTTTAAAA
The DNA here is from genome assembly GCA_030848825.1 of Tadarida brasiliensis. Classification (NCBI taxonomy): domain Eukaryota; kingdom Metazoa; phylum Chordata; class Mammalia; order Chiroptera; family Molossidae; genus Tadarida; species Tadarida brasiliensis. Next base: position 28,771,479 of record CM061263.1, read on the forward strand.
AATGTGGGTGGTAGCTGAAATCATCAGAGAAGAGAGTGCTAAAGTGCCCTGAGCTTATAGTATGGTTTTGATGTTAGCTCCTCAGCCTGAAGAGTTGATGTTTATACACCTTTGTTATCTTTTCTGTGAAACATAGAAAAAAATACTTACTTAGGAGTTCTCTAATAAAAACTTGCAGTCTGTAATAATTAAGCTGAGGTTTGTCTTTGAACTATCTGGAAAAATATGTACTATTAATAGTGTAAAAGTAAATATTTATCTTAAGAGTTTGAACAAGAGTTGGTCCTTGTTCTGTATGATCTTTAAAAGAAAGACACAATGTCTTTCTGGCTTCTGAGTTCTTGCATACTTGCCTTTATACTTCAAAAATGTTGTGTCTGGACCACAGTTCTTGTACTTCACACCTCGTGTTTTTTCTCTTAGAACTTTTTACATATTGTGCAGGATCTTTTAGTAATGTATGTTACTGTGGAGAAGTCAGCCTGATTTTTGTTCCCATCATTAGTGACTTCATTCTTTTTCTCTTGGCCTGGCTGCTCATATGATTCTTTCTTTGTCCCTGAAATTCAATGCCTTTACTAGGTTATGTTTCAGTGTTGATTATTCTGTATCAGTTTTTCTTGGGACTCATTGTATCCTTTATTCTGCAGTTTTAGGTCTTGCTTTATTGCAGGAACTTTTTGGTATATCTTTTACTATTTTCGGTTCCATTTTCTTTTCTGTTCTCTTCTTCAGTTATACGTATATTGGACCACCTTTGTTTTCTGTAATCATCCCTTTCTTTCTAGTCCTTTTAAAAACCTTGCTCTTTTCCATGGGAGGCACATAGGTAGTCAGTACAGATTTCAAAGACAGATTGCCTGGGTTTGAATCCTTGCCCTATCACTTACTTGCTGTTTAGCTATGGGCCAGTTAGTTAAATTTCCAAACTTCAGTGTCTTCATCTTTAAAATGGAGATAATTATGTGTCTACCTCAAAGAGTTATTATGAAGACTTATTGAGATAAGGCGGTAAAAGGGCTTGGAAGGATGCATAATAAGGGCTCAGAATTGCCAGCCATTGTTATTTCCATTTCATTTTTCTTGATTTTTATCCGTCTATCCTTTATGTCTCGGATTCTGTTTTCAGCAGGGTCTTTTCTTTTTGCTGATCCCAACAAAGATACCTTTCTAAAATTGTTTTATTATTTTCTTCCATTTTTCTGAGCCCTGCTTGTTTACTTGTCATCTTCTCTATTTCTCCTTAGAAATATTATATTTTTTTCTTATTTCGGAGAAGGCTATTTTCTTTAATTTCTTGAATTCCATGGGGAAGTATCTGTTCATTATTTCTTACATTTCATGGTATCTTTTGTCCAGCATTTGTTCTTTAGCTGATTTTGTTTGATTTTTGTTGTAACTTCTTTCTTGAATATTTGTAGAACTTTGTAGTATCTCCCAGAGGAACTACTAGTGATGGCTTCTTTCTGACTGTTACTCCTATTTCTGTGGGCAGTTGTTTTACAGCCAGCTGCTGGCTGACATGTGGCAGAGGCTGGGGCGAGAGGAGTGAGCTGGGGCAGCTGTAAGCTAGAATTTAATGTAGGCCTGTTAACTCAGATTCTTCTTTCCCGACTGTTCTTTCTTGGTGATATTGCTATCCTGGCTAGCAGGGGGCTGCCAGTTTGTCACAGAGGCTTAGCGTGCTGCCTTACCATTTACTTCTCTTTGTTTATTGTGCCAGTTATCAATTTATTGCCCTGAACTCCAAATTCACCTTTGTTACCTGATCTGTGCCATTTAAATACCAAGTTTGTCCTTCCTTAGACCCTGTCTCTCAATTGTATGGTGCCTTTTAGATGTCTCTTCCCTATCATTGTTTAATAATTTTCTGTATTAAACTTGTCCTCTTTAAACTGTCTGGTTTCTGTCTCCTGATTGGACTCAGACTGTCAAAAAAAATCCATCTCTCCTCGACTGATTGCATCACAGCTACTTTTCTAACCTGCCATGCTGACAGCCAGCTTCTTGTAAAGGTAGAAACCACCATTCTACTTGTTGTTGCTATGAATTTGACGACATATAAGTGGGATCATACAGTATTTATCTTTTCGTGACTGGATTATTTCTCTTAGCATAATGTGCTCAAGATTTATCTGTGTTGTAGCATGTGTTAGAATTTCCTTCCCTTTTTTTAAAAAACTTATCTTCATTGTTGAAAGTATAACAGATGTTCCCCCTTTCTCCCCCATTGGCCCCCTCCTCCCCACTCCTGCCCCCCTCCTGCCTTCCCCACTATTGTCTGTGTCCATTGGTTATGCATGTAAGTTCTTTGGTATATCTCTTCCCACCCCTCCTTCCCTCTTCCCTTTGAGGTTTTTTCAGTCCAACAACCAATTTGTACTTCTTAATTCCTTCACCTTTTTCACCCATCCCCCCAACCACCCTCCCATCTGTCAACAAACAAAAAGTTCTCTGTGTCTGTTCTGCTTGTTCATTTGGTTTGTAGAATCAATTGTTGATAGATATGTATTTATTGCCATTTTATTGTTCATATTTTTTATCTTCTTCTTCTTCAAGAAGACCCTTCAGCATTTCATATAATACTGGTTTGGTGGTGATGAACTCCTTTAGCTTTTTCTTTTCTGGGGAACTCTTTATATGTCCATTGATTCTTTTTTTTTAAATCCTCACCTGTGGATACTTTTCCATTTATCTTCAGATAGAGTTGGGCGGGGGAGGGGGGAGAGCGAGAGAGAGAGAGAGAGAGAGAGAGAGAGAGAGAGAGAGAGAGATATGTGAGAGAGACACATCGATTGGTTGCCTCCTGCAGGACTCCCGACCAGGGCCGGGGACTGAAGCAAAACCGAGGTACGTGCCCTTGACCAGAATTGAACCTGCGACGGGACTCTGGTCCACAAGATGACGCTCTAACCATTAAGCCAAACCAGCCAGGGCCTGTCCATTGACTCTAAATGATAGCTTTGCAGGATAGAGTAATCTTGGTTGTAGGTCTTTGCTTTGCCTCACTTTGAATATTTCTTGCCACTCCCTTCTGGACTGCAAAGTGTCTTTTGAGAAATCAGCTGACAGTCTTATGGGAGCTCCCTTGTAGGTAACTAACTGCTTTTCTCTTGCTGCTTTTAAGATTCTCTCTTTGTCTTTAACGTTTTGCATTTTGATTATGATGTGTCTTGGTGTGGGCCTCTTTGGGTTCATCTTGTTTGGGACTCTCTGTGCTTCCTGGACTTGTATGTCTGTTTCCTTCACCAAGTTAGGGAAGTTTTCTGTCATTATTTTTTCAAATAGGTTTTCAATAATATCCCATTTTTGTATATAGCACATTTTAAAAATCCTGTTAGATATATTCATTTAGTTAAAAAGAACACTTTAAAAATTATTAGGGTTAATATTATTACAACAACCTATGGTTCTGTTTGTAAATTATCATAAATATAGTTACCTGAAATGGTTAGGGAATGAGATGCTCTAATTAATAAAATAATTTGGTTCACAGAGTAGATATATAAATTGAATGAGAGTAGCTTGAACCTGTAGTGACTCTATGGCACATCCTGAAGTACTATTTTGAATTAAGTTCCTAAAAAATTTATTTTAATAATAATTTATGCCTTTAAAAATCAAGTACAATATTTATCGGACAAAATGAATGGCTTTGAAGGTGAAAATACATAAAAATTTCTAGTTAATAGAATGTGCCAGATTACTCAGTATCTTCTGTGTGTATTTTGCAAAGTACTTAATGTTATAAAATTATTCTGTGGAATGTTAATTTTCTAATCAAACATTGATTGACTTATGTACCAAACACTAAACTTTACACTAAACATTTTACTTCCCATATGGGTCTCCATAGAGTGTTTTATTGCTTCATTTCATGTCTTGAGCACACTGAGATGTGATATGTGAAGTGACATCACCAAGATCACAGTGACCAGAGACCAAGAGTAGGATCAAGAATGCTTCTTTTTCCCTTTTTAATTAGATTTTTTATATTTCTTCTTAACAAAAGATTTAAAGTAGCATTTACATTAGTAACAACTTACCAGGTAATTTCCAAAACAGAAACTTTTTCTTGGTTTTTACTTGGTTTTCACATGAAATAAAGGTGTAAAATCATCTAGTCATTGGCAGTGAGGGCCAAGGGGTGGCTTGCAGGGAGGTGTTCTTAAGCCGTCCTGTAATTTCCACCTCTTTACCACCCCAAATAAACATAAGGTCTAAGTAAAACAGGTGCTTGTTGTGCAGACCAGCTTCAAGACAAGTCTTCTACCTCTGTGTTCTTGCTCCATTCCACTCCTCCCGGAATAAGTGCTCAGAATAGCATTTTTAGTGATAAACACTGTTTGCTGAAACATGTACTGAAAGGGCATCAGAATCCCAGGAAGGTTCTCAGGAGTGAATTTCCAGCGAAACATCTCCAGGTGGCATTTAGCATTCAACTTTCTAAGTTGTTTCATAGAAACAACCGGGAAGCCACAAATATTGGACTATGAGAAGCAGCGTACAGAGAATAATTGTTCTAAAATTTTAGGGAAGTCCCAGGAAAGATCGGACCATCACATATCTAAGAAAATAAAAGAAAATACGCACATTAGGCATATTGAAGGTTGATGATGTAAGAGCCACGGTCTTTTTCATTAGTGAGAGTCAAACAAATGAAGAGTTTTGTAAAAACACACAAAAAACCTAAAAGAGTATTTGAAAGCTGTTTCTTTTCCAATTTCTTAAACTCATGAAAGCAGTAATTCTAGAACACTGTGGTTGCCCCCCCCCCCCCCCCGCCATTCTTTCCTCCATGCTGGCATCTATTTTGCAGAGCCACACAGGTCCAAGGTTTGCAAATCTAGATCTGTTTCATTTTGCTTAGTTCTGTGTGTTTTCCTAGGTGTTTGCAGTTGCCATGTACTTGGTGAGGGTTTCTTCTTCCTTGTTCTCCTTGAAGCTCTCTCTCTCTGTGTTTTCAGGGAAGAAGAGCCCAGACCTAGGAGAGTATGATCCCCTCACACAGGCCGACAGTGACGAGAGTGAAGACGATCTCGTGCTTGACCTGCAACAGAAGAATGGAGGGGTCAAAAACGGGACGAGTCCTCTGGGGGAAGCACCAGAGCCTGACTCCGATGCTGAAGTTGCAGGGGCTGCAAAGCCACATCTTTCAGAGGTTACCACAGAGAGGTACCCCGTGGAGCCCCTTGGAGGCCTGGAGCAGAAGGCAGCTTCTTCCATCGTGTCTTATGTGCGCACATCTGTGTTTCTGCTGACTTTGGTGGTCTCCATGGTCCTGGTGCTCGTGTGTGCTTTCCTGATCCCCTGTCCCCCCAGAGATCTGCACAGCACTTGGAGCCGCCACTTGGGCCCCCAGGGAGGTGAGTTGCAGGATTTTCACCCCTAATTCTGTAAAGCTTCTGATTATATTGAACATTTCCTCCAAGTCTTTAAAAATTAATGTGTGTCATAGGGCATTTCTCCACCTGTGTGTAGAGGTGCCTTTAGGAGATTAAGATTTGAAATAAGACAAAAAGATGGATTGATACAGCTCAAAAAACTTGGGACGGTCACTGCTTTGTTGTGTTTCTGTTGGCATTGGTTTTTAAAAATATATTATTTTCAATTACAGTTTACTTTCAGTATTATTTTTATTGGTTTTAGGTGTATAGCATAGTGGTTAGACAATCATATACTTTAAAAAATGTTCCCCCTGATATTTCTAGTACCCACCTGGCACCCACTATTCATAGTTATTGAAATATTATTGGCTGTATTCTCTATGCTGTAGTTTATATCCCTGTGACTATTTTGTAACTACCAATTTGTACTTCTTAATACAGTGGAATATTACTTGGCCATAAAAGAGAATGAAATCTTACCATTTGTGACAGCATGGATGGACTTAGAGGGTATTATGCTCAGTGAAATAAGTCAGTCAGAGAAAGACAAATACCATATGATTTCACTTATATGTGGAATATAAAGAACAAAATAAATGAACCAACAAAATTGAAACAGACTCATAGACACACAGAGCAGACTGGTGGTTGCCAGAGGTGGGCGGGGGGACTGGGTGAAAGAGGTATTGGCATCGGTCTTAGTTAGACACGGACAGGACAGAGCATTGGTGTGCTGGTTCCTGCTATTCAGCCAGCACTGTCCCAGGGAGAGCAAAGCTGTGGGAAGGGCTCTTTACAGAGAAAAGTAAGGCTCAAGGCCTGGCCAGACTAGAAGCCAGTGTTCTTGTAGGACCCTCAGACATTCGTTAATTATAGAAGCCTGACCTAATTTGAATTTTAAAATAATTTATTTTCAAGTAAAAGAGAGTTGCTTTCCCTACAGCAACTTTGCTTTCTTGCTTCTAATGGTTAGTTAAGATGGTGCTGCCCAAGTCATTCTAACTCTTTGGTCTCATTTTGGAGCAGGTCTCTTTAAAATAGCTTGCTCTGGCCCTGGCTGGTTTGGCTCAGCGGTTAGAGTGTCGGCCTGCGGTCCAGGGAGACCTGGGTTCGGTTCCCGCTAGGGGCACGTACCTCGGTTGCAATTTGTCCCCGGCCCTGGTTGGTCATGCGGGAGGCAGCCACTAGATGTGTCCCTTTCACGTCGATGTTTCTCTCTCTCTCTCTCTTCCTCTCCCTCCCTCCCACTCTATTTGAACAAAAAATGGAAAAATGTCCTTGAGTGAGGATAAAAAAAAATAGCTTGCTCTGGGTCAAGAATGGGGATTGTATCTAAACTCTCAGTGCTGAGCCATCCTGTCTCTTGTAAACTGCATTAAGCTGAAAGGGTTCAGAACACACCACCCCCAAATATGTCACTTTGGCATATTGATTATTTTGACTTAAAGGCACTTGAACAACAACAGAAGCAAGAAGGCCATTCTGATCTTCAATTCTTTCTGAAATCAGGAGAAGAAACTCCCATGGTCTTCCTATAGCAGGAAGAAAGAAACATTCTTATCACCAGACACATGGAGTTGGGCCAAGAGAAATGTGTACAACAGCCCTTGTTAAAATACCTCTTACCTTCCTGTAGTCTCCACATATATTCCAGGTACTTTTCTGCAGTTGTCACTCTTTTTTTTTTTTAATTCCTCACCCGAGGATATTTTTCTACTTATTATCAGATAGAGTGGAAGGGAGAGAGAGAGAGAGACAGAGAGAAACATCGATGTGATAGAGCCACATTGACTGGTTGCCTCCCGCACGACCCGACCAGGGCCGGGGACGAACCGTAACCGAGGTACGTGCCCTTGACTGGAATCGAACCCGGGACTCATTGGTCCGTGGGCCAACACTCTAACGACTGAGCCAAACTGGCAGGGGCCAGTTGCCACTCTTGTTGGACCTGGGGTATAAGCACTTAGGCCAGGCCACCCCAGGTCTTCATTTTCCTGTGGGGACTTCCAGTACATGTACAGTTTTCTTAAGTAAAATTTAAATGCTTTTCTCTTGTTAATCTGTCTCATGTCAGTCCCAGCTAGAAACCCTAAGCGGGTAGAGGAACAGTTTTCCCTCCCCTACAATATTCCCACACCCCTGTATCATCTTGATCCAGAAATATTTCATCTCTGACATTTCTCTAATCCTAGTTGAATTAGCTTCTGATGAGTTCTGTGTTTTAATCTTTACTTTCTTTTAAGGCAAAACTGGGTGGGTGTGACTTAAGTTATGTTTCTACCACATAGAATATCTCTTCCTTTCTTTTTTGATTTTTCCAAATGAGATCTTGTAATATTTATATACACTGTAAAAACCAGTAACAAACTGTTGGTGTATGCAACACCCAGTTTAAGAAATAGGACATCATAACGACCTCTGAAATCCCCCATGTGCCCTCCTGCCTGTGTCCCCCTCTGCCCACCAAAGGGTTCCACTCTCCTGAGTTATTTTTTTTAATCCTCACCTGAGGATATTTTTCCATTTATCTTCAGATATAGTGGGAGGTGGGGGAAGAGAGAGAGAGAAAGAGAAACATTGATGTGAGAGAGACACATCGATTGGTTGCCTCCCACACGACCCCAACCAGGGCAGGGACCAAACCGCAACCCCGGTACCTGCCTTTGGCTGGAATCAAACCTGCAATGCTCTAACCGCTGAGCCAAACCGGCCAGGGCTCTCCTGAGTTATCTTTTAACTTCTCTTTATAGTTTTACCACATATATGTCGTAACCAAATAATCTCTCATTGTGCCTGTTTTTGAATTTTGTGTAAATGTAATCTTCTGTGAATGGCTTTTTTGTTTAATATATTAAAACTATTTTTGCAGTTCATCCATGTTGAAGTGCTATAGCTAGAGTTCGTTCATTTTCACCACTGTGTAATTTTCCATGGTATGAATATGTTTTTTGTTAGTCCTTACCTGAGGATATTTTTCCACTGGTTTTTTAGATAGAGTGGAAGGGAGGGAGGGAGGGAGAGAGAGAGAGAGAGAGAGAGAGAGAGAGAGAGAGAGAGAGAGAGAGATATCAATGTGAGAGAGACACATTGATTGGTTGCCTCCCGAACGACCCAGACTGGGGCTGGGGATCAAACCTGCAACCCAGGTACATGCCCTTGACTGGAATCGAACCTGCAACCCTTCGATCTACAGGCTGATGCTCTAACCACTGAACCAAACTGGCTAGAGTGGAATGAATATGTTATTATTTAATCCATTTTACTGTTTATGGACTTTAGTTAGGTGGCTTTCATTAAAAAAATAATGCTGCTAAGAAGATTCTTGTACATGTTTCCTGATGCAATGTATAAGAATTTCTCAAGGAAATAAACTTAGTAGTGAAATTACTGGATCATATGGTATGTGCCTGTTCAATCTCAATAGTTTGTGTTAAATTATTTTCTGTAGTGGTTGTACCAGTTTACACTTCCACTAGCTGTGTGTGAGTTCTCCAAATTTGGCAGGCATCCTCTGACTCCACACTGTTGGGGGTGAGGAGCTTGGTGACACTACCTACCTTGTCCCTGCCAGGTGGAGATGGAAGTCCAGGCAGCCACTAGGCCTCTGCTGACACCCCTGGTGGGCTGCCTTGTTAGTGCTGGGTGGGCTAGAACTAGAGGCTTCCCAGGTGCGGGGAGGGCCTTAGTGCTGCTATGGGGTGCGAGTCCTGGCTCCTCACCTGGCCTTCTCTGACATGGCCCTGGTTGGGGAGGAGGGGTGCCTTGTTACTGCCGGGCAAGATGGAAGTCTAGGCTCCCCACTTGGCCTTTGCTGTGGGGGTGGGGCCAGTTTTATCTGTGTTGCTTGGCTGGACTACAGCAGTTATTATCGAAAACTGGTCTGTCTTGCTAGGCGAGGGGAGCCAGCCTTTCTTGGGGCCTTTTTGTCTCAACCTGTTGGCCTTTCTGGGTTGCCGGCTTCTGCAGTTCCCTGTCTGGGTTATATGAGGCCAAAAGAAAACCCAGAGGAGGCATCACCTTGTCACTCCTTGGGTCTCACAGTCCCTAGCTGGTCTGCCTTCTCACCACCTTCCAGAGTCTTCTGTTTGTTTCATGTACAATGCCCAGGGATTTTAGCTGCATTTGGTGAGAGGAATAGGCAAAATTGTGTCTACTTTCTCTTATCTGGGAACTGAAAGTCTGCCTGATTTTTATGGAAGTGCTGACACTATGTATTCATTCCTTTTTTAACCAGTTTGTGGTAACTTGCTGTTTTTTTTTTGAAATGTGTTTATCAGGTGGGGACCTGTCTCCGTTGGAGTTGGCGGATGTGAATGGAGATGGTCTGCGTGATGTGCTTCTGTCCTTTGTAACGTCAGGGAACGGGAGTGCAGTCGGTAAGAGATGTGTCTTTGGAGGCTGCTGCAGGAGAAGCTCATTGATCGGAGGGGCTGTGAGCGAAGAGAAAGCATCCCTGATGGGCAGTGTAGGAAAGGGTCTGCAGTGCACAGAAAGTCACCATGGAGCTGTCATACAAGACAGACCCTGTCAGGAGGTTCCTGTGTGTAAATATAGCTCATTTCAAGAACCACAGAGCTCTGTAGCTGGAAGGAGCTTTTAGTGGTCCCCAGTCCAGTGAAGAAACTGAGATCCAGAGAGGAAGTGACTTGCCCACATACCTGCAGTGCTCAGCATTGGTACTTCGGTTTCCTGAGTTTTCTGCCAGTCAGTTTTCCACAGACTTTCCCACCTTCCCATTCCCCAGCAGAAAGCTTTTGTTCATGTACTAATATGTCTGTCACACTTACATCTTGGCTGGGTGTTTTCCTCTTACTCCTTCGTTTCTGCTCTCCATTTTGCTCCCTGCTTTGGGAGGCTGACCTGTATGGGTTATATCAGGGGTCTCCCTTGCCTGCGGACTTCCAGTTGGGTTTGCCAATGGAGAGCACAGGCAAGAAACTGGAGGGGAGGGAGAGAGTGTGTGTGTTCCTCTGGCCCCCTCCTGCTGGGTGACCTCAGTCTGGCCACATCCTTGGTCACGGGTCACAGCTCCTGTCAAGGTGGTTGTCTTCCAGGACTTTCTTTTTCTGGATTCCAGTAATCACTTCCTCCACTGTCCCTCTGGGCCTGGGAGTGGTGACAGTTCAGAAGGACTGCACTGTTCTTGGTAGTTTCCCTACACCCTGACCACATCTTGTCACAAACTACCCTAATTGAGTGTCTGTTTCCTGGGACCCCCGATGTTACACATATCAACTGCAAAAAAAAGAGTGTTGCATTTTCAGCATCGGGACACAGGAGCTTTGGTTTGTCCTGCAGCTTCCCTTAAAGTCTGTACACTGATACAGGAACTCAAGTTTGAGGCTGAGGGTGTCCTAGTAACTACTTTTTAATCAGGCCCTGGAATAAATGTATAGGTCTATTTTAGAGAACTCTAGGCTGTGTGCCTCTCTGATGTCATAAGAAATACCTTTCTGGGGTTTGTGCACTATGTAGAAGCCATTTGGGCATGGATCTGTTACACAGAGAATCTCCAGGCAGGAAGCTGACTTTTATGGGATTGAACCCGAGTTACACTTTTTTCTGCCTATGACTCTTTGAAGTAAAAATTTTCCCCCATCCACTTTTAGATTTGGAGATTTTTTTGGTCATTTGGTATTTTGCATGGTTTGCTGCATATCAGGACTCATAATGACAAGATCATGGGTTTGGTTGGACATAATATGAACCAGCCTGATTTGGTCATAGATTGTAAAAATAGTATCGCTGCTATGTGGTACTTTTTATGTGCTTTGCACCATTGTAAGTCCATAACATACAGATGAATTTATTCCTCAACTCAGTCCCATGAGGTAGACTAATATTATTATCCCCATTTGTAGATGGGGAAACTGAGACATAGTGAGGCTAAGGAACTCCCCCAGTGTCCCCCAGCTGGTAAATGATAGAGCTGGGATCCAAATCCTGGGAGTCTGGCTGTGGAGTTCATGTTTTTGACCCTATGCCCATAACCCCAGACAGTGGGTTCAGAGATCTGTGCCCCTGAGCATAAGAAGGATTGCGTTTTTTATTTGTTCGTTCTGTTCATCCATTCATTCAGTAACTATGTATTGAATGCCTGCTGTGTACCTTACGTAGAGCTGTGCTGGTTATATTGAGCCAAACAAATGAGCGTGGTCATTGTGTGAAGGAGTCACGGACTGGTGGGGAAGGGATAACCCATCACCATCCAGAAAAGGATGAGTCAGAATTGACGTGGAGTCAGTAGGGCCCTTAAAGAAGAAGGGCAGCACGGTATGTTAATCAGAGCATCCCTGAGAAATCTGGACGTTAACATCTATCACCACGATTTGTCCTGTGTGTCACTGCTTCTGGCTGCCAAGGCTGAAACGGCGAGCTGCTGTGCGTCCCGAGTTTAGGTTGTGTTTGATCAGCAGCGCTGAGGAATAGGTGCCATGAAGCTGTTTAGCTGTTGCTGGGGGTGGAAAGTGTGTTGGATGGGTCCGTGTCCCGAACTGGACGTGAACGTAGAACTAGCACCAGAGGAGGTGATTATTCTGCTATGTTGATTGACGTGAAAGTGTGTTGATTAGAGAGGTGAGCTGCTCCAGTCCTGGGCCTGTTCCGTTTCCCCAAGCAGCACTCTTTCCTGACTGGAGCCGAATCCGCCGATTCCAGGGAACTCTGGACCAGGAAGACCTGCTGATGGTTGTTAGTGTAATCTTCAGGTTTATTATTTTTTAGATATGTTTTCCTGCTCTCAGGGAGCATTTGCTAGTGAGGATTAGAATTCAGGTATTTTGCTCCCTGCCTTGCAGATATTCTAGTTTAGCCTCACTTTTCAGAGCATGCCTTTCTCTCCCCTTTTTTGTTGTTGTTTTTCTCAATAGCTACTTTTTTCCCTCAATAACTACTTTTTCTGAGTATCCCCCCTTGCTTTTTTGGGGTTTTTCTCAATAACGATCCTTGATTTTTTTTGCTCCTGTCTTCATTCAGAAAACAATTGGTTGCTATATACTAGGTGCTTTGTAAGGCACTGAGGGTACAGAAATTAACGCAGTAGTCTTTATCCTTAAGGATGTCAGTATTTTGTGGGGCTCAGGTGACAGACACAGAAACAAATGTGTTGGGAGAGGTGCAGGAGTGGAGTTGATAAGGTGGCCTGGAAGAGGTCCTGGCTCTTGTCTTGGATGAGAGCTGTGTTGAGCAGACATGATACTCTGTTTCCATCTCTTGTTGCCAGAAATGTGGGAGGGAGCTGAGCACACAGGTGTGGGTTGCTGCCTCACCATTTACCTTTGGGTTTTTGGCCTCCTGCTCATCTCCGCCTCTTATTTCCTCTGCCTCCTTTCCTTTCTTCTCTCTTTTGTGTGCTTTTAGGTATCTCAAGGCCACCTGCTGTTCTCGTGTGCCTTTCGGGGATGAATGGCAGCACACTCTGGTCTAGTCCTCTCCCTGAGGAGGCTCGAGATATTACATGTTTGGATCTGATGCCAGGAAGCATGCCCGGGACCATCTGCCTTGTGACAGGGACACACAAGATGCTCAGCGCTTTCAATGCGACATCAGGTGAAGATCATTTGCCACAAAAAATCTCTGGGCCATAATCTCAGATTAGAACAGCCTGGTGGGGAAGGGACCTTTCCACTCTCACATGGTGGGAAATCTGATTTACTACTTTGGAAGGTGATTATTTAGGGAGATAACAGAAAGGGTTGGAATAGCTTGAGTGCTAGATCCATGGTTTGACCTGAACAGAAACTCCCTGGAGGCCTTTGGTGTCTAAGTAGTCTCGCTACTCTGTTCTTTGCACAAAAGACATTTGCCTCTTCATATTTAATATATATGGGGTCCATGTGTAAACTTGGGCATCAACTACTTAGAATATGTCAGTGAAGAAGGTAAGGTTTGTCAGGGCATGTTGATTTGGCCTTTTATCTTCCTGAAGCATTCAGACATACATGACAAAAGGAGTGAAAAAGAATCATGTAATGAAGGCTCTTTACAGAGTCATAAGTGTGCTACAGGTATGCTTGTTAACACCTTGGACTCAAGTGAGGCTAAATAAAGATCCTCCTCCCCAGTTTTAGAGGTTGGAGTTTGGTGGTGGGTACTTCTGAGTGGAAATAATTGCATGTGAGTTAACTCTTAGAGCTGAGGTCATGAAAATTTCCTACAATTTCTCTACTCAGGTGAACACGTGGTAGGAGAGAGAGTTAGTCTTCTGGTTGGCTGCCCTGGGTGGTTCCTTAATAGTAATAATCTGTAACAGTTCAATTCCTCTCTCCCAGATAAGTGGGCTTCTCTCTCCTGGGGAGATGTTAGTACCTCCATTTTATCTAAAAAATCTAGGTGTGAAGTTATTACATGGGTTTGTTAGCTAGATACTTGAGGATTTCAGCGCACACTCCTTGCTCCCTTCCTCCCCAGTATGGTAAAGGAAAAAGAAGTAGGAGTTGCTGTCTGTTGTTCAGCCACTGGGTTCCTTTTCTGGCCTGGGGGCATTGTGGCTCCTTCTCCGGAGGTAGAAAGCCATAATTGTGATCAGCTCATTTGTCCTCCCCTAGGGAAAGCTATTTGGACTTTAAACTCAAACTACCTATCCAACGGTACCCTGGCTGCCCCAGCGGCGGTGCTGCCGGATGTGGATGAAGATGGCGTTAGAGATCTTGTGGTTCTGGCTGTTGGGGAGCCGCAGGTATGCTCTATACTAAATGGTCCTTGTTCCTCACAGGGGCTGCTTCAACTTCAGTTAGTTACTAGTATCACTATTATAAATGCTGCTTGAAACCTCTTATTACAAAGACTTAGATTTAAATAAATCTGCTGTGTGAGATTAAGTGGATAAATTGTTGTTATGGACCCATGTCCCTGGCAGTCTCAGTGTGGTTCCAGTGACGTGGCAGGTGGAGCTTTGCAGCAGCTAGATCTGTGTTTGAATTCTGCTCCTCCCTCTGTAGCTTTGTGGCCTTGGGTAAGCCGTGGAACCTAGCCAAGCCCTGGTTTCTCCGTATGTAAAATGGGATGTTGTATCTCCTGGCAGGATTGTTATGAAAGTCAGAGCTAACGTTTAAGGTGTCAGGAATAGTGCCTGTGTTGTACCATATGTATGTGTTGTTAGTTTTATCATATTTAACTTTTATTTAAACTATCAAACAAAAAGGCAGACTGATAGAAAGTTCATAAAACAAATACAGCAAAAATTTTAAGTCAGACAAGAACTGACAACAATGATCAAAGAAAGGAGAGTCGTAGTTGAGGCTGTGACAATACAGACTTTGATTCTAGTACAGTGGTCCTTAGGTTACGCTCCTGCATTGTGCTTCCCTGGAACGCCAGCGCCTTGGAACTAAGTATCCTGTGCCTAGGCAAAGTCACTGTAGGTATCTTTTCTCCCTGAATTACAGAATTAATGAACAGAACTGTCTCAATTTTGAGTTTTTATTCCTGAAGCTTTTCTTGGAGCTTATGTCAACGTTTCTCCAAGACTTCCTCCTGCGAGTCTTCCAGGAGGTGCTTGTGGACAAAACAGTTGAACAGCTGGGAAAGAATAGTTGAAGAAAAATGTGGCTACGGATCGTTTTGCCTCCTTTGTTAATTTTAATTTTAATGGACCTCGTGTTTGCTCTTGTGGTTTTTGTAGTGCATATCTGAAGTGGAGTTGTAAAATCCACAATTAATATGTAGAACAGAATTAAATCTGTCAGCATTTTATGGTTTTCTGCCAAGAGCAGCGTGAACTATGTTAAAATGCTCCGCCAGTCATGAGTTTTGAGGAGCACTGCTCCATTACCCCAGGCGAACCTTGTGACTGTGAGATGAGCGGAAAGAACATAGAGGAGGAGAGTTTCTGGAGGCTGCTCAGTTTTAAGGGTACTTTCTGTTAGTTTTTCTTCAACTAGCCGGTAGGTCTTGAAGTAGGCCGAACCAAGAATTCTGGAATTATTCACATAATCCTTTTTATTGCAGGCACTGTGAATAAAGATAGGGTCTAGGGAAAATTTCAGTAAGTACATCCATCAGGCAGTGATTCCCTGAAGGCCCCAGAGTGGGAAGTATGGGGAGGGGCGTTTCTTTTCCACGGAGTTATGGTTAGCAGAGGCAGAGAAGACATTGAAGAAGTTTAAAATGTAGACCTTAATACCCCATCTGGCATCTCATTAGCAAGTGGTGGTTGGTGGTTGAGGGGACAATGGTTCAGGCTTTTAGAGACCCTTCTGGTGAAGTGGCCTCTAATAGAGGAATTGGCCTCTTGCCAATCCTCCTCTGCCTTTTGTCTCTACCAGAAACCAAAAAGTGCCCAGCTTGCCTCGGAGAATGTACTTACTCATTTGCACAATAGTGTACGGATATGGAGTCATCTCCATTCTGCCTAAAAAGTGGTAGACTGTACTAGGAAAACCTTGGCGAAGTGATGGGGTTAGAGCTGTAGCTTTATCTTTTTACTGATGTCGTTTGACCTCTGTACCAGCAACAGAGAACTTCTCTGAGGAACCCATCTACTCTAAGCCACAGATATGCAAAGCTCTTTCTTCAAAGGAATGCAGCGTGTTAGGTCTGTGCCTTATGGCTGCTGCATTCTGAGACCTGGGTTTAGAGTGCAGTGGGCTTGGGACAGCTGACCTGGTTTGGCATTAGAGGAACTGATCTGGCCTAGAACATTAGTGGGAAGGGACCTTAAAAGCCGTGTGGTTAACCCCTTCATACATGCTGTGTTCTCTGGGGCAGTATTGCAGACTCATTGGTACCCATACTCTTCTCGAGTGCTCAGGCTGATGGGAATACACTGATTTGTGAAGCGGTCCACTTCATTTTTTGGTCAGGTCTAGAAAATTCTGTTATTGATGAATAATTACAGAATAATAAATCTTTCTCATAGCTTCCATTCATTGTCCAGCTTCAGCCCCGTAGAACCACTCTGAATGGATCTAATCCTCTTTCTACATGAAAGCCCTTTACCCGTTAACCTCGTCCCACTAAGCCTGCTACTCTAAAGGCTCAACACCCCCAGTTTCTTGGACTGTCCCTCATGCCACAGCAAGTCAGGACCCCTCTTTTTTTTCCCTTCCCTTTGTACTCCAGTTTATCTGCATCTCTCTTAAAAGGTGGTACCCATATCTGAAAACAGTATTCTATTCCTAAATAACCAGTTATAGCAACATTAGGAAATGACTTCTTTGGATATAAACTCTGTATTTCTGTTAATGCAGCCAAAGATTGTGGTACCTTTATAAGATTCAGTTTTTGTTTATAATCAGTTAAAACACCCACGTCTTTCAACTGATCAGTGCATCAGTGGCCTGATTTCTTCTTCTAGATTTTGACCCATCTTCCAGCCTAAGACTTTTTGAATTTTGAGTTTCTCATACAGCATATTAGCTGTCCCTTTCAGCTTTGTGATGAATTTGAATTCTGTTCATTCAAGTCTGACAGGAATGATAAGTAGCATTGGGACAAAAGCAGAGTGCAGTGACATTCCACTAAAACCTCCCTTCGCGTTGTCACTGACCCTTCTCTGGGTGTGCTGAAAATCACTTGTCTTTATCTTGTCCATAAGAACTCAGAATGGTAAACTTTGTCAAAAACACGACTGAAGTCAGGATATTGATCTAGTCCTCATAGTTCCCAACCAGCGACTCTCTTCCCAAAAGAAAATCCTTTGGAGCAGGGGTTGGCAAACTATGGCCTGCAGACTAGATATGGCCCATTGCTTGTTTTTGTAAATAAAGTTTTATTGGAACACAGTCATGCTTATTCATTTATGTATTATGTATGGCCGCTTTCATGCTATAGTGATAGAGTAGTTACTACAAAAACTATGTGGCATGCAAAACCTGAAGTATTTACCATCTGGCCTTTCACAGAAAAAGTTTGCCCATCTTTGCTTGAGAGTAAGGTTGAGAGTGGCCAGGCCAGATATGTAATGTTATGATGGGAGATCAGTGTCTGAATTGATTCTTGTTGGGACCAAATATTACTGGGGATTTCTGGGTATGAGAGTAGAGACCAGGGGTCAGCTGTCCTATATTTAGCTCTGGGCTAGAATTCTGGTCTTAGGAGACTTTTCATCAGCAAAAACTGTGCTTCAGTGAAATTGCCTGAGCTACCGTAAAGATGTCCTTTGTGGGTATCTAACAAAGGAACAGGACATTTGCTTCTCTTACTTCTAGGGAAATGGAGTAAAGCAGGTTGGGCTGGGTGCTTTCCAGCTTTGGAAAGTGTTTCTGAACTCTTAGCTAAAAACGAAGCAACGACTCTGTGGAGACTATTTGATTAGGAAACGATAGGCTTCTGTTGACTCAAACCCCTTTCAATTCTTCAGCCAGATCTGTGCTTTCTGCTGGTGTCCGGCCGGACAGGGCGTCCAGTGGGCCGACCTGTGAAGTACAACGTCGTGGGAGTGGGGAATCTGATTGGTCCTCAGGTTTACATCACCGCGAATGGGGCTGTCTACATCCTGTTTGGCTTCGGTAAGAAGCAAGGCTGGTTTTTGCTTCTGTTCCCCGTCGATGTATGGGATTAGGTCTCTTGTGAGACAGGGTGAAAGCTCGGGAATCGCTGACACCAGCCCTTTCGTCACCCCTAGAGCAGGGACTGCTCACTGCCCCCACCTGTTGCAGGTCATTAACTCTGCTCTCCCTTTGCTGCCTTCTCCAAAGAGAAGACTCTGTCCAGCATCTGCATAATCACTTCCTGGTTCACTTCACGTTGGACCAGTCTGGGTGGGCTCTATTAGACTCATCTCATCAGGCTCTGTGTGTCTCTCAGATCCTCATCCTGGGAGAGTTCTATTACATTCAACTTCTCAGTGTTGGCTCTTCTTGTGGTGCTAGGAAATATCCAGGCTGTTGCCCTGCGGGACATTTTTGTTCAAGCCCAAAATCGAGACAGCTCACCACCTTCTCTGCAGATCGAAGAGCCAGAATGGGAGAAGCGAAGATCCATCAACCTGTCAGAACTCATTGACATTTACAGGTAGGGCCTTGTCATTGAGGTTTCCTAAGCTCTCGTGCCATGGTGTCTCTTCAGTTTGGTTGGGCTGGTGAGTATGTGGGCAGAGGTTTGGCGGGGAAACAGCGGTAGCTGTAAGATACCATCTTCTGATCCGGTTAACGGGAGTGAGAGCTTTTCTTTTCTTGATAACATAATATGTTGATATCTGTGTGTTAGTGACCATGGTGAGTGATCCCTTTGCACACAGGTTGCAAGGAAGAATATTTGTTTAGGTTTTGAGTCAGAGAGGGCAGGGTGAGGCATGAGGCAGGGGAACCTGTAGGTGGGGAGATAGATTCATTAACAATAACTGTTCGTAAAACTGTGCTGAAGTATCTGCCCCGCTCTTCCTGTAGTTTTCTCTTAGTTGAAGAATCATTTTGGCAGAAGCAAGAATAGCAAACATGAAATCTTTTTTATTTTTGTTTCTTTCTTAACTAAGAGCATGTGGTTTGTTTGTCATACGCAGTGGATTTTACCCATTTAACCCCAGGCCTGCATAATCATTGTCTTCATTCTTTAATACTAGAAGTTTTAAATCATTTTCTAGCATTTCCTGAGGCAGTATCATGTTCTAGTGAATTTGGCAGATGCTAAATAAAACGGTCCCAGTTGTACAGAGAAAGAAATAATTTGATGAAATGTGTACCAGGAGTTGCTCTCCAAGCTTGATGACAATTTCAGCACTCCTGTCCAGATCTCCATCTCCCTTCCCTGCCCTTCTCTGCGGTTCTGTTTTCTTTCCCAGAGTATCCAACATGAGCGGTGTGCGGCACTTCTCTGAGTTCCTTATGCACTTGCATGAATTTTCTAGGGATCCTTGGTTTTAAAGGTCAGGAAAATGAGATTAAACTGGGTGACACACTTCCTGTAATGGTGGGAGAGGAATACAAAAGTATATGCAAATATGTATACCGAGAGAAAAAGTCAAAACAAGTGGGTCAGGAATCTCATCTATCCAGAGACTGACTGTCGTGGTCTTGGTGATTCAGTGATGGTGTTGAGCTGCTCCAGATGGTGAAGGCACCGGACTCCAACTGTAGCAACCTCCTGATTACAACCAGACAGGTGCTGGTCCTGCTTCGGGGGCAGAATCTTACTCCGTACTGGACACTGGGACTTCCAGGCCTGCACAGGTTAGCCCGTGCTCCTTCTCACGTGTGCTGTTTTGATCCACTTTCCTATGTCTAACAACTGCCCAGAGCAAGGGTTTGATATCTGGGGCTGGTGCAGGAAGGGAGGGAAAGGGTCCCTTGTTTTCCTCTTTTTCTTATTCACTGTCAGTCATGTACTTTGTTCTCATTTGTAGCCAGCCTACTCCTGGGTATTTCACTGATGATCAGACATTAGACTTCCTTCTGCAGATACAGGATGGAGTTGGGATGAAAAAGGTAAAACCTTGGGACTCAAATCAATCATATGGTATATATTTTGTGTTTTAGCTCTGCTAGGTACTGGGAGAAATTAAAAAAAAACACACAACTAAAATATGTTCCTTCCTTCAAAGAACTCAAAGTCTAGCTGAATGGATAGAGTGAAAACTCACAACTGAGCACTAAACTCTATAGCACTGGAAGCTTTTCTAGCCAACCTTTGTGCGCAGGAGTGCCTTCTTCTGGGTTCTAGCTTACAATAGCAATAGGAGCCCTCGGACGTCTCTTGGTGGGGAGAGGCAGGCATAAGTAAATGTAATACTTCGGTACATACAGTACACACCTACGCTTTCAGAGAAGGCAGGGTGTCTGTGGTGTCTGGGTTGTTATGGAGGACTTTACATAACAAGAGGGGAGGGGAACTGGTCTTGAAAGTTGCAGTGTATTTCTGTGAGAGGAAGTGGACAGGGAAGCGTGCCAGGTCGGGACGCAAGACCAGAGGCCCAGAGACAGAGTGGTGCGGCACGTCCCAGGGACACCGAGTAGTTCTTTCTGATTTTACGTGAGATTGCATATTGTGAGGGTATAGTGATTGGACAGACAGTTTTTATTTCTTTAACATTATAAGCTGAATTAGAGTTTTTAAAATTTCTTTTTGATAATTGACCTAGCTTTTTGGTTTATCTTCACTGTAAAATATGTATCTGTGTATTGCACGCTGTTCCCTGAGAGCGAATTCAACACACACGTAATCATCCCCTCTAATGTGTGCCGAATTCTGTGTGGATCCATGGCTGATGTCTGTGGAGACAGCGTGAGTGAGGCAGGGCCACTGTCTGTAACTGGCTGGGGTGCTGTTCGCACACAGTGCCGCTGCCACACTGTGCTGAGTGCTGCGATGGGGTCACACTGCCACGGGATGTGGAGAGCAGATCGAGGGGAGGGACTCGAGGCACTTGGAGTTGGTCGGGGGTTGGATGTGCAGAATCATGGGAGTGGAGAAGAGGTTTGCTGGATGGACAGATAAGGATGGGCTGAGGGGTGTTCCCACCAGAGAGAGCGGAACGAGGTCGGCTGATGGAGGGCCGTGAAAGCCAGGCTGCAGAATTGGGAGGAGGTGTGGACGCAGTGGCGTTATTCGATCACGAGCAGAGGACAGATCCGGTGAACAGGTGTCATGTCAGGGAGTCTTCCAGCAGTGCTGTACAGGAAGGAAGCAATGTCTGATCGTCTTTCAAAGAATTTCAGGCAGAAATTGGAATTTTCATTGGCATTCCTGGGAGGATGGAGGGAGAGGGTATAAATAGTAGTTTGGTTAAAGGGCAGAGATGCTGAGGGTGAAGACCTGGGTTTTAATCTCGGCTCTACTACTTTCTGGTGACTTTGGGCAAATTACAGAATGTTGCCCAGCTGCAGTTTCTGCATCTATAAAACGGGCAACAAGGCTGCCTACTGCTTCACAGGGTTGTTGTGACAGTTAAGTGAAACAGTATGTAAACTGGATAAAATTGTTGAGTGCGGTGTCTCTAGACTTCTTTTCTTCCCAAGACTATCAGAGGGAATCTTGTCTGTTTTCTTCTCTGCTCCCTCAGAGGAGTTTGTCTCTCTAGGTGGTTGGTTCTAAGACCTTTGTGAGGCTGAGTCTGAGCATGGGCGGAGAAGCAGGACCCAAGAGACAGGAAGAACAGGGGAGAGATTGTCGAAAGAACATATACTGAAGAACAGAGACGCTGAGGAGAAAGGGCGAAAGGCACTGGGGCTGGAGTAGACGGGGAGGTGGGGCATTCCAGGGGATTTTGACAGACAGGCTCTAGAACTGTGGGGTGTGAGGCATGTTTCTGGTGAAAGGAAATATAAATGCTGCCAGGGATTATGAATTAAAGTTCTGTAATATTTTTTGAGAGATGCAAAAGGAGGGAATGTTCTCTTAGTTTATTTTTTGCCTGTTGAGACTGTGCTGTTTTAAATTTGAGACTCCCTAGGGCTGAGGTACACATGCCACCACACCGAGAGAGTCGAACACAGGACGCTCTCAGCACAGCGCACAGGGTGTAGCGCTCACTCACTCCCTGTTCCCCAAGTGTCCTGCCGCTGGGGGAGGGAGGGAGCAGGAGAGGCGCTGCTGTTACTCTGGTTTCAGCACCACCACGACAGCACCGCTCCAGGATGGTCAGAAACATGAGACAATCTAAGTCACTTCCTGTCTCCGAGCCTTTGTTTTCTCATCTGTAAAATGGGAGGTGGACCAGCTGAGTGATGGATTTATCATGTCCCCTTCCCACCTGAGAATGCTGTGGTCCTTTACACTCCACAGAATGGGAATAAGGGCTGCAGGAAACTGGGTCCTGGTTCCAGGCTGTTATTTAATGCTCCCTGAATACCTGGTTTGTTCATCTAATAAGCTCAACCTGTTAGGAGATGTTTTTTGAGTATCTGTGTGTGTGAGTGTGCGCGCTTGGCCTGCCGCCCCGCGGATGGGCTCTGCTCATGGTCTTCTCTTCTACAGATGATGGTGGTGGACGGGGGCTCTGGCTCTGTGGTTTGGAATTACAGTGCTCCGTGTCACATGGAAAGATCACCAACCACCTCAGCAGTCACTTCAGACCAGAAGTCTGTCTTCCTCTTTTGGGCTGAAGGGTTGTCTGCGGCACCTCCCAATTCCGTGAGTGAGCCTGGGAGGATCCCTTTGTTGCTGTGTCAGATGGCAGCTGGCCTGGGGGCTGCTGGTCTGGAGGTGCAATGAGAACAGCCACACTTCCCAGTGGTTATGGTAGACCAGAGTAGCCTCGAATGGGCAGAGCCGGACCTGCTTCCTCCTGAGCCTCACTGCCCACCTTTGCCTTGCAGCCAAGCAGTGTGGAAGCTGACCACAGGCCTTTGGCTACTGGCAGCAGCAGAGGGGCACTGCCAGGCTGAAGGTGACAGTTCACATTGGGAGATTATGGGAGAGAAGGTCTGATAGGTAGACGGCAAAATTTAGAGCACACTGCGGTATTTTGATGGGGTTGATGGGTCGGGCACTACAACAGGTGCCTGTGAGTTTTTAGGGAGACCCACCTTGATTTCGTTCAACAGTCTTGACCAGTACTTACTATGTGCCAGGTGTCGTGCTCTCTGTAGGGACCCAGAGGTAAACTGGAAACAGTGTTGGCCCTCCAAAGAAGGCAGCGGTCCCTGATGATGGGGTGGGGGTGGGGGGCCTGAAGGAGGAAGAGTCCTGAATTCACCAACAATGTGCTTTCAGACACGTCACTTAACTTTTCTGAGCATCCCGCCCTTTATCCTAGAATGAAGGTGCTGATATGGTCCCTCATATGGAGGGTCAGATTGACTTAACATCTAGATGATAGTCTTAACTCTGCTATTCCCTAACATGGGACCATGGGCAGTTCACCTGGCATTCTAACTTCCAGGCTTTTTCATCCAATAAAATGAGGTTATTGGACC
The DNA here is from genome assembly GCA_030848825.1 of Tadarida brasiliensis. Taxonomy (NCBI): domain Eukaryota; kingdom Metazoa; phylum Chordata; class Mammalia; order Chiroptera; family Molossidae; genus Tadarida; species Tadarida brasiliensis. The sequence goes on from CM061263.1 coordinate 28,794,658, forward strand.
AGAGGACTCTCAAATGTAAGCGTCTAAAAATAACCACAAAACAAGGGCATGTTACATATGTTGTAACAGAAAGTACAAATAAGAATTTTAGATGGAAGCACAAAAGGAAGGAGACATTTATTTTGTCTGGGGCGATTAGAGAGCTTTTCATGAAGGATGTGGCATTCAAGTCAGGGACCTAAGGACGAGGTGTGTTCTAATGTGAGGAAATGAGCTGGATAGGATAGTTAGACAGTCTAAGGAGGGAAGAAGATGGGCAAAGGTTAGACAGAGCAAAGTGGAGCATGTGTTTGGGTAATCATCAGACATTCTTGAAGCATGGGGTACACGGGTAAGTAAGTGTAGATAGCTGGAAAAGGCAGATTTGGATTAAACAGTGTAAGACCTTGGTTTTCATGTCCAGGAATTTGGGCCAATGCTGTAGGCAGAGAGGAAGAGTTTGGCTATTCTCTTGTCTTGTTAGCGAAGCCCGAGATCTGTCCCCTCATGCCTGGTGTCTGGGGTGTGTGGAAAGCCTTCTTCCGCTTTGTGAGCATGTGGTGGCCGCAGGCCTCCTGCCCTCGCTTCCCACTCAGTGGACTTCTTCCCGTGCTGACAATATAGAAGCAGCGGGATAGTCATTTTTCAGGGTTTCATTTCGTCCTCGAGGGGAGGCCCAAGATGGTCCCAGGGAAGGGGAGGTGCTCTCGGGAGCTCAGTAGTAGAACAGCTGTTTACTGACCCATGTACAATATTTCTGTGCTTTGACAACTGCATGGCTGCACCCCTGTGCTCCTGCTGAATGCCGTCCTTGCACAGAAGTTACACTGTTAAAGGAAGTTCCAGGGTGCATTTCTCCTGCTACAGGGAGCTTGGAGATGGACACTCAGGCCTTGCAGTTTTTGTTTTATAATTAATGACTTGCTTCTGCTGGTCAACCTTCTGTTCATTTCTGTAAATGATAAGATTTTTGTGATTTTTGGCCTGACCCTTGCAATTGCTTGAATATCCAATGAGAGGAAATGTCTTTGGCACACTGTGTTTTCACGCGGACATACTGTCTGCACACATCCCCCCTGCTGCAGGGATGAGCCAGCAGCATCCTGATGCTCCCGTAGGCAGGAGACTGGGAGGTCCCTGCATCAGATTTCTGTCCTGGGCTGTGGACATTTCCTTTCTTCCTTTTTTTTTACCCTTAAAAGGGAGAAAGTGTTTTCTAACTGTAGAGGTTTGAAGAAGTTAGTGATTAGTCAGTGTTCTGAGCTCTTTGAAATATGTCCCTTGTATATTGAGAGTTTGTCTCTGTGTAGTTGGGATCAGGTCTTAGCATCTGAGAGAAGTACCTGCCACTGTCTCCTCTGCCCTCCCTCAGGACCATCACGTGTGGGGATGCAGAATTACTTTTGCTTTTCCTTTTTGCTTCTCATTGTCAGGATGTCATCCCAGGAACCGAGCCACCCGGCCTTCACCACCTTTACCTCCTGCACCCAGCGTTCCCTTCGATTCTCCTGGATCTGGCCAATGCCACGGGCACAGTGACGGCCTCAGAGGGTTAGTCCCAGCGACAGTGGGAGTCTGTGTACACAGACGGCGGGGAGGACGTGCTGGCTGTATGTGAGAATACCACTGTCCTACCAAGGAGAGGATGTATGCTTTCAGACGACAGCAGAGGGTGTGCTGAGCCACTCCCCTTTCCCTGGTGTCCCCGGTGTCCCTTTGGGAAGAGCAGAGGCTCACGGGTGAGGGCCCCTACCCTCCGGACCTGCTGCAGGCCGAGGGGAAGTGCAGTCCATCCCCAGAGGGTTCTGGTGGTGATGATCCATCTACTCGCCCAGCAGACGTTAGCTGAGCCTCAGCTGCACCAGGGGCTCTGAGTACAAGTAACAGTAGTTTCTTGACCCTTTAGGAGCTCAGGACTTAGAATTAACTGGAGGGATATGATGGAGGTAGAATGTTTTCTCAGGGTATTGGTTTGGGATCAGTGGAGACTTTCCTTTGACTAGTAAAAGGGAATGTGCCCATTGTCTTGAAACGGCAGCCAGGAAAAAAATCAGGGGGAAAAAGACCACTCATTACGACTGTTAACGTTTTGGGAGTATTCCTCAACTTTATATGTGTATCTAAATAATACCATATAGCAAAATTGGGATCATATGTTAGGGACCCATAATTCAGGAAACTGAAGGCCTGGAAACTCCGCCACTGCTGCCTGCTAGTCTGGAGGCGGCTGGGGGTCTCCGCTTCAGAGGTTCCTTGCCTCAGGCTAGGGGAGTCTGCTGTTGCTGCTGGGGGCGGGTGGGGAAGACAGACTGGCCACGCTCCTTTCCCTCTTTCCATGTTCTCGTGCCATTCAAAGACTTGCTCTCTCCTTACGAACTTTGCCTTAAAGTTGAAGCTAATGCTCTGTGTCTGCTGGGCTCCGCTGGGCCTCGCAGTGTGCTGTGCACAGGCAGTGTGTGTCGAGGGGACAGTGGGGAGGTGTCAGCTTCAGAATCCCGCGATGGGTCTGAGTGAGCTGTCCTTTAAAATCAGCACAAAACACTGTCATTCAGTGCACATTTAATAATTAAGAAGAATCAAGACCATTTTTATTATAACACCTATTTTAAAGATGAGGTGAGATAAACACTGGCTAGGTAGGATGCACTAACAATATAGAATTTCTCAGAATTTCAGTTTGTTGTGCTCACTTTTCTATCGAATTGGCACCACAGTTGGCATAGCCTCTAGTTTCCTGATCTGGGGCTTTCTTAGAAGCAGCTTCAGAGAAAAAATGGTACAAAGACCCAGAAGAATGTGCAGCTTTGCTGGCATCCAGTCCTTCACACTATGTACCCACTGTTTAGCTCAGGGCCTTGCATCTGTTAGGTGCTCAATATACTTCTTGTATGAATTAATGGCGGAGTAAATGAACGAATGAATCTAGTTGCTGAACTAAACCACTTTACTGTTGGTGGAAGTCTTCCGTCCTTGTTAATGGCTGGTTTTTGTCCTTCCTCAGTTGGAATTAACGACCTCTGGAAAGACGCCTTTTATGTTACCAGGACAACGGGGCCAAGCTCCAGAGGCCATCCAGCACCCCTGGTGGTCAGCAAGCTGAGTCTGCGGTGGGCACTGATGGAAGGCCAGATGGTCCAGCTAAAGGAGACCACCCCCAAAATTGGCCGAGGGGAGCTGCGACGATTCCTCTCTAGGATAAAGTTTGTTGATTCTCCCTTGCAGGTGAATAGCTTCTGACACAAATATTTGGTTACTGTTGAGGGTTTAGGACAAGTTCTACCAACTCCAACATTGCTCTTTAGAAAAGAGAGAATGGGAGCCTTCTTGAATAGTTGGGTATCAAGAACCAGTTGTTTCTGACCTGTGTTATTTTCTGAGGGTGCTTCATCACTATTGAGAAATGGTACTCAGTTGTTTTCAGCTGGAAATGGTACCGCCTTCCTCAGGGCACATGGTGGGGTCATGGTTTTTATTGTCCCAGTGACTGAGGGGTGGATACTACTGGTGTTTTTCTGGGTAGGGGCGAGTGATGCTAACACGCTGGGCTTGTGGCAGTTACACAGAACAAAGAATTACTTTGCTCAAAATGCTAAAGCTCCCCTCCCCCCAAGTCCTGTGGTCTAATCCAATATTCAAGAGCTTATCATGGAAAAAGATAAGTCTTTGGGCCTTTCTGGAGGGGCAGCTGTAGGGGCTACACAGAAGGACAGGAACACAGAGGAATAATCTGACCTTTAGATTTCTTCCATTTCTCTACCATGAAGAAAATTCCGGTCACTGATATTTGCACCTTTTCCCTAGATCTAGTCTGATGGAACCTTTAGTTTAAGAAGTGAACCGAATGGATACTGTCTCTCTCCTGTGAGCATAAAATCGGTTCTTTGGAGAGAAGGAAGACGTCCCAGCTCCCTGTCACCCCCTGCGTGGCTGTTGCAGAGCACTCTGGAAGGCACGCCGGTCCTTTGGCAACGCACGGACTGTGTAGTTGGGGTATTTTACCTGCTTTTTCAATCTGTGCAGTAACCTCTCCTCTAAGCACCCTGTGTGGATAATTTGGAAATGTGAATCTAATAAGTGTTTTATTTTTTGTATGTCTAATTTATAAACTCTTGCTGGGAAATCCCAGTGAAGTTCCTCACTAGAACATTTTGTTTTGCATCATGCTATGTGTGTGTATTTTTCAGCGTTGTGATGAAATATTTTCTAGATATGTCCTAAGCACCAGGGACACAGTTTCTTGTCCTTCTGAAATACATCTGGTTTGTGTGGTCATCTTGAGGTTTCCAGAAGGCCTACCTCTGATTTTTAGGGCCACTCATCATTTCTGTCCTCCTTCTCTCCCCACCTGTTCCTCAGCTTCTTCCCACCCTAAGCGGCAGTGAGAAAGACTGAGAGCGGCAGCCAGGGGTAGCCATCCCAGCATCCCCCTTCCTTGTCTTGTGTATCCTGCCTCCTCTCACTCCCCATGTCTGTATATTTAGTGACCATAGAATAACCGTATTCCTATCAGTGGGATAACCACATCCCTACCACGTTGTTTTGATTGTTCTGCCGGTCACGATCTCTGTCACTGCGGTAACTCCGGAAATGCTTGTGTTATGCTGTCCTCCACGTCGAGGAAAACTGAAGTCAGGAACCTCAGGCAGATTATCCTCATCTCTGCTCGTCTCTGCTCTGCTCTCCTAGCATCTTCTCCTGGGCGTGCTCCTTACTGCTTTTCTTTTGCTCTCCTTTATTCAGGGATATTTTTGCTTTGCTTGCATGAGAGCAAAGCTGTTTCTGGACTTTTCGTCTTGCTCGAGTCCGGTATGCAACCATTTTACCCTTGCACATCTCCTTTCTTGTAGAGCCTCTGAAGCACTGTATTTTGAGAAAAATTCCTCTGTAAATACTGTAACTTTTATAATTGGTTAAGTTCTTTAGAATTTTCTCCAGTGGTTTTCCCTTCTTCTATGTAAATAAATTACATCTATTAAGTACTCTATTGAACTTCTAGGTCATTGTTTTTTCAGCAGAAGAGCCCACATTAGCCGGAGAACTGCTTTTTGCTTGGATAATTTTGATAGGTCATCTCTGCGTGCAGCTCAGGTTCTGTCTTTATTTGGGCCTGTCTCTTTTTAGCTCGTGTTAATGAATTCCAGAAAATGTAGGGATTACAGGAAACGAGGGATCCTAGATTCAAGGGATGGATATTATTGCCCCACTGTTAGGCACTGTGACATCACAGAAGGTTGGTAGCCCGGCCTGCTCAGGTGTGCAGCCTGGCCTGCAGGTTGGCCTGGCCAGGTTGCTGGGCACCTCGCTGCCTTAAGCTTGTGGAAGCAAATTTGGTTTCAACACTTTGGAAGGCATGTGTTGGGGCATGTGTAGGTCAAGCTTATTGTAAACTTGGGGGACTATTTACAGGGTCCCCAAGAGTATGGGGGTGGTTCCAGAAGTACTTCTAGGGTTTGAATCTACCTGGGTAGAGGAGCCTAGGGTCTAGTTTGGTCTGTAGCGAATTCTAAGACTAATTTGTGGTTGACTGAATACCTAAAACCTGGGTGGTGGTCCTGCGGCCTGGGCTGAGCCACCGCGTCCTGACCCTGGTTCTCTGCCATGTCGAGGCTTCTGAGAAGGCAGCCCCTTCAGATGGGAGAACAATGCGAAGTTGTTTTCTGAGGACCTGATTTGGAGGGTTGTTTTGGGCAGAAGATTGTATTTATGCTGGGTGAGTCCCAGAAGCACTTAAGAGGAGCTAGAGTTCTGGCTGGTTTGGCTCAGAGTATCCACTGCAGACCGACGGGTCGCAGGTTTGATTCCCGGTCAAGGGCACATACCTGGGATGCAGGTTCGATCCCCGGCCCTGGTTGGGGTCATGTGGGAGGCAACCAATAGATGTGTCTCTTTTCTCACATCGAGTTTCTCTCTCTCCACCCCACCCCCCTTCCATTTTGTCTAAAAATCAGTGGAAAAATATCCGTGGGTAAGGATTAACAACAACAAAAAGAAGCTAGAAAAACAGTGTCCCTAAATTTTCACGGTGTGTTTGCAAACTAACTTAACACAGATTGGTTAGGCTGTGATGTTTGAATCTCTTTGCTGAACATGGTACGAGTGCTAGGTTTCTTCTCCTCTCGCAGCCGGTACAGGAGGTGTAAATGGTGGCAGAGACTGTGGAAGCTTCATCTGACCCGTGTGGGTGCTGGTTTCTTGTTCAGTGTGTCTCCACACTTCCTTTTCCTCTCAGGCAACCACCCACCCAGATTTCTTTCTTCATTCCCAACATGACAACTACCTAGAAATAGTAATGATTTCTGCAAATGCAGGGGTCTTTCTCCTTCCATTCTCTTCTTTTTTCCTTCCCTTACAAATCCTCTCCATCCCCCAGGTGGTCTCTGCTGTCCCTGCTAGGGTGGTACGATGATACCTGCCCCTTGAATGTGAATTGCTACCCTTACTGACCATGTTAAAGAAGAGCCAGCTGGTATATTGTCAGGAAGCACTATTTAAAATGTGAATTGTTACAGAACAAATAAATACCATGGATGGTTACATACTTGTGTGCCATTCTCATTCTTCTTAGCCATCACAGGTCGTTTGTCGTTCATTGTGGATGGATGCGAAGGTGGGGATCCAGGGAGGATGTAGTGTTCACTGGGAAGTCTCCTGTGTGGTTCTCCACTGGGGAACCACAGGTCCTGAGTAGCCTCAGTGGGCCATTTCTGGAAGTGAGCCTATCCCTGCGTGTGGTAGGAGACTTCTCATCCATACTTATCTCCGAGTGGCTTCTAGGATAATATTTAATTAAAGCTCCATGCACTGTGTGGTACAGAACACATGATGGGCAGTGTGAGGGACATCTGTCCTACATATCAGAGTTCCTAGGAGTACCTTCTTCTTCCCTTCTGTGACCGCCAGGAAATTCAAGTGCACCGTGGAAAACAGCCACAGTCATCACTAGCTGATTTGCTCACCTCCACTTCTCCAAATCCCAGTCAAGTGACCAGATTCATAAGCCCCTAAAGGGCAAGAACTGCATTTTATTCCTCTTTTTGTCTCTATTGCTTAGTCCAGAACCCAGCACATACAAGAAATCAGTAAAGGAGAGAAGGGATTTCCGAACGTGTGGGAGATGGGGGTGGTGAAAGGGGACAGTTGTGGAGGGAAAGGGAGCAGTGGCATCCAGGCCTCCCCCCGCCCCCGACACACGCACGTTGTACTTGTACTTGAACATTCCCTTGTTCTTAACCTGTAAAAACCACGCTCAAGACACAGACTGGCTTAAGTACATGTTGGTAACAAACATGTAAGGTTGGGCTCAGCCTGCTCTCCACATCCACTCACTCCTAACACAGCTCTTCTACAGATGACCCAGCCTGGTCTTCTGTTAGCTCGTGGCTGGTGCCTTGTTGGAATCCCTTGTTGTGTAGCTCTGCATAGAAGTCAACTCCTTCGGAGACAGAGCGGATGGGCTGATTCTGGTACTGGCGGTAGCTGGTCAAAGAACCCCCAGGGTGGGCTGCACCTGACAGCTGTTGGAGGAAACCCTGGTGGTGATGTGGGAGGCAGCTCAGGTTTCCTTTGAAGCTCTTACTGTGCCTGCTCTTGAACTCCAGCAGCAGCTTGGTGTACGTGTTGAAGGTGGTGACGGCTGACGCCATGCAGCAGGTGAAGGAAACCCAGGCTGTGCTAGGGACAAACATACAAAAAATGAGTCAGAATCCTCCCAGGTTTGAAAGAAAAATGCCGCGATCCCTTCCTACTAGTAAGCTAGGCTGATGCCTCTTAGGGGTTTGGGGGCCTGACCGTGCTGTGCTGTCTTCCACTGTGTTGCCAGGAAAGAACTGTGGGCACGAGGACGTAATTTGGTCTGTCTCAGTAGGGTACGTTCTGGATGTTTTGTAGTAAAAGAAAAGGACGCGTGTAGTATTAACGTCAGACTAGGAGTTCAGCGGATTCATTTTCACTGAATTGATTACTTGTTAGTGCTGTGCTCTTTTGTACTTGGTGTGCCTGTTTTTTGGATATGTATACATACACACACATAACTGTCTGGACTACTGTTTCTCTAGCTGCAGTTATCCCCGTCTGATCTCCAAGATTCCACAGACCTGTAGCTTGGCTGTATACAGTGGACACAGTCCAATGTAATACCCCTCCCCCCGCCCCCACCCGACCTCCCACAAACACGCTGCCAAAGATTTTCCTTCACTCAGATGCCGGAGTGACCATCCCTCCTCCATCGTCCCTTGTTCTGAGCTCAGCAGTTTCGGGGGCCCACAAAGTTGAGTCTCTGAGAGCCGTTCAGGAAGCACTTGCTGCAAATCGGAGGTATCACAGACTGTACTAGTGGAATCTGCCCATTACAGAAACAGTGTGGTTCTTGGCTTAAGGGAGTTTATAATGGATGAAAGAGAAGCTAGAGATTAAGAGGAGCTGGATGGAGTCAACAAAGAAGAAAAGACATCAGGGAACTTTATCAAACATAGTCCTAAAAAGTGAAACCCTTGACTCTCCCCGTGATTCTGGGTAGCCCAGGAAGCAGGAAGTTGTGTGAGGTGAGGAGGGATTTCGTGAGGCCGAGTGACAGTTACAGCCAGGCCACATGCCGAGACTACATGTTCCTGTCTGCTGCGCCGACAGACGAAGTAGACTCAGGCTGGGGAGGCTTCTGGTGGGAGTTCTGCAGTCTGAGCTCTGTAGTAATGCCAGCAACGGCTTGAAGACAGGCCAAGGTGAGAAACAATGGGTCTGGGAAATGAGCTAAATTGATATGGTGGCTGGAGGAGTAGACCAAAGGCCCAGCCTGAATCAAATAGCACGTATTACACCGTGAGAAAAGGGACAGGATCTTCTAACAGACTTGTGGAGCTTTCCGTGTGCCTACTTGAGCATGGAAACCCGAGCCGGCGCTGTCTTTTCTGCACTGTTCAAGGACTTAGCACTCATCCAGGTGGTTCGTGTAAGTCCAGGTTGCCCCTGTGCACTGAATAGAGCATGTTCTTCAGGGCGGAAGTGGGGGAGTCTTAAACAAAGGGCATCTTTACCTTGACTGTGTTTGTTTTGTCACGGTTGCCGCTTCTCTTTTTTAAAGAGTATCTAAAATCACTGACTCCTTACTTTTTAAGGGCTAGAGAATGATTGTCGGGGAAGTTTTATTTCTAACACAGTTTGGTGGAATAAGAATAGGAGGTAGGAAGAACTTACCCTTCCTTACAGGAGAGTAAGCCATTCACAGAGAATAGAAGTCAATCCGAATTTCAAGGCTAATTCCCCATTCCTCTGTCCTCTAATATCTCGAATCATAAACTATATAAACTATAGAGCATCATTTCCATAAGCCATACAACATCAGTCACAGTTTCCAAGGGCAACATACTTATCAGGCGAAGAAGCAATTGCTACAGTTGTACCAGCAGAAAAGCTGCACAAGACAACAGCCTCACAAAACAAGCTGGAGGGCCTCTCTGTATCTGTTCAGAAGGTGGGAAGAATGAGCGTGGCCTGATGGTCCAGCCCTGTGACTGATAGGCTTCTGGGATGAGGGATGAAGAGAAGGCAGAAGAACAGGAAGCAAGTGTCTACTTGAGGGGAGCCAATCTAAGGAAGGTTTGCGGGGGAGGGGCCAAAGGGTCAGATGATGGTAAGTACTTACTGGAAGGCCCAGCCATAATTCCAAGCATGTGGCCTCCAGTCTTCTGGACCCAAGTTGGCAGTTGCCTGGAAGACCTGTGAGTACATCATATGGGCCACCATCCCCAGAAGGCCTACAGAGGGGACAGGAAGGCAGCACCCTTAGAGGAAGGCTGACGTTGCCATCTACAGGGAACGTGACTTCAGAGCAACCTCCGCATTTTGAATTGAGTGCAGCCACATCTCAGGAAGACGACTGTGTCGGGGGCCTCCTGAATCCGTATCTGCAACAGGCTGCCCCGGCCTCAGGTGGGGAGCCACAGCTGCTGCTCCTTTCGCTTCTCCCCGCCCAACCCCCAGTGTGAGCTTGATCCTTGATCTCACATATGCATCTCTTATTCACCCAACAGTCTCGAAAAGCTGTGTGTGTATATGTGACAACTGAAAAGCAAACCCCACTAATGTACATATTGAGAAATCTGCAAAGAAAAAAATACCTAGAGGTAAACCGTTTCACAAAGTACATAATGATCTGATATAACATTTCACGTCATCTCAATTTAAAATGAAAGATGCCTGTAATGTATCTCATGCCTCCATTCTTTATGCTGCCTCTGGGTTCCTCCTTCCTCCTCTCAGGACAGACTCCAGCCTGCCAGCTAGTGCTTCAGAGGCGGCAGAGGACAGCCACCCTCTCCCGCGCTGGGGGCGCTTACCTGACAGGACCGAGGAAATAGCAGCGAAGGCGCTCAGCTTGAGCCCCCAGCCAGCGTTCCCGGCGAACAGCAAGTCCGTTAGTAGCAGGAGGAAACTGATGAGTTCAAGTCCAATGTAGGCGAACTGGGCTCCCAGTGATAACCATAGGATCCCTGTCAGAAACCAGGGGAAGAAGCACCCTCACCTTGCCAGTTAAATGACTGAACGGTGAACGATTAGACGAGACATTAGAGGAGGCCTATTAGAAGAGGAAAGCCTCACAGCATCAGAGGATGGGAGGGTGAGACAAACCTGAAACCTGCCAGGAACATTCCCTAATTTGGGGTTCTTTGCTATCACCCCACAACTCTCACTTTGCTTGGTACCCAATATATAATCAAGTAAGCTTGATTGACTGTAAATATTGTTAGATTTGAGGAGAAGTCATCCAAATCTTGCAGGGATATGGCTTTGCTAGATCATTTTTGTTTCTCTTTTTTCTTAATTTTGGACACTCAGTTTTGTTTCCTCCCTCCCTCCCTTCTATTTTACATAAAACAAAAATTATTGGAGGAAAAAAAGAAAAAAATCTAAGCTTTTCAACATGGTTACTTGGCAACGAGTAGGTTAGAGCTGTGGTGTGTTGTTTGTGGACATTATTTATCCCTGCTGTTCCTTGTTTTGCATTGCTGCCTATGAATGAAAGTCAGCTTTGGAAGGAATTTGGGTCACCCTGTGGGGCTCAGAAGAAGAGAAAAGCTGGAGATCACAGTCCGATTTAGATCCAGAGAGGCCCCCAAACCCACATACTTGCCACAAGCCCCAAGGGAGGGTGGGGGAGGAAAGCCTTCTCCATTAACCGCTTCCCTCCAAATCGGAGAGCGGGGTGACGTGGGCGTTGCAACGTGGCAGATTCCAGTAGTCCTTTCTCACCTCTCTCGGTTGGTGGTGTGAGTTCAGGGAAACTTCGGCATTTCTCCCCTAGAACAGACAAGGGTCAGTTTCTTGGAGGGGCTTGCTTGGGAGCGGGGAGGAAGTCTGTCCCCAGTCCCACACCCGGCACAGTGGGCAGCAAATGTCTCTTTGAAAGCAGTTAAGAATGGGTGGGTGGATGAATGAATGGCATAAATAAGTCACCCAAAATTAACTTCTCTCTCCTCAGTTCCTGATAATGAAGATGACAAGGTTTCCCTGAGAGGGAAATGTCCCCGTTCCTGTGTCAGGAAGAGCTAAGGACCCTAGTGTGGCCAATGCCATTCGCTGCCACTGTGCCACTGGTCTGAAGGACTCTAAGCTGTTTGGGGACTGGGGCTGGAGCTGCGTTAAGTGGGCAATAATAAATGTGAGTGTAAATATAAATGCAAATACACACACATTTATATTCCTCTTCTGAACCCTTTTCCCCCTAGACCAAATCAGGAGACGTAGCAGATGGCAGATTATCCATGATTTGGGGCTTTAGAAAAACTTCACCACCAGGTGACTTTTGAATGCTTTGAGCAGGAAGGGGTGACCTTGGTCCAACTGCTCCTAACCTGAGGACCAGGGGTGACTGGAGCATGCTGATACAGGAGCCCCCCCGGGGGGGGGTGTCCTTACAGGGTCTAGTCCCCTCTCTGAGCCTCAGTTTCCCTACTTTAAGAATGATAACAGAAATACTTAGAATAAGAAAACCCTTTATGAGGGGGAGGGGAAGGAAGGGGCTTTAAGGTGATCTACTTGGATCCATCTCACTTGTGAGAAGATCGAGGCCTATAGAAATGGAGTTGTTCAGACAGGTGACAGCTGGGCAGAGCAGGGCTGTTTCTGCAATAGTCCTCTCTCCTTATTTTGTTTCTAAACAGGAATTCTAGTTTGCTAGAATGGAAATTCTTATAATGTTGAAAGTCTAAATGGAACCCTTTAAGGGTAATGCTATTTTAAACCAGCAAGTCTACCAGACAGGCAGGAAGTGAAAAGCCAGATGGGGGTTCCTAAGGAGAAGGGACGCAGTACAGAGGCGGGAGATGCTGAGCTTGGGGGTGAGGCCGTTGGGGGTGGAGGAGTGCTGTACACTTCCCACTGGTTCTTTGTCTGCCTGAGATCCCATGGGGAAAGCTAGGCAGCTGGAGGTGAGGAGGCTACCTGGTTCTTCCACAGTTTCCTCACAGGATAGCCACATGCCACTCCGGAAGGTATGGAAGGAGAAGCGCTCATCCCCAGTCTCCCAGCTGTGCTGCACCACCTCCTGGGATGATGTGTTGCTGTTGCCCCCATCCAAGGGCACTGGCACGTCAACGCACTTGGTTGCCAGACCTTTTCCGCACAGGGGCTTGGGCACCTTCTGTGTGCCCACAAACCAGTTGTTGCTAAGCAGGGATGCTGTGGAGAGGCTGAGTGATAGCAGGTTGAGGAGGGCAGATAGGAATGTCCGTTGGTCAGAGAAGCCCTTCGGGAGCTCCATCTGTAACAGACAAACAAGGGGAGAGCCTGAATTCAGAGCCTCCTTGGAGATCTGGACACACTTCCCTGCGGCTCCCTAAACTCAGGCCACTTTCCTCCGACCTGCCGGGCACAGCCAGCCACTGGGAGTTTCCTCCAAGGGGCCGTGGGGGCGCGAGCTTCAGGAGTGGCCCAGGGTAGGCGCCATAGCGATGGTGTTTACTGCAGCTGGACCTTATTATACTATAATGCGCACTGAGGATGACCTCGGTAAGCATCAGATAATAACCTCAGTCAGAATGTGATTAAGCCACTGAGGCGCGTATGTATGTCAGATTGAGAAGAAGAATTGGGAGCACTCTTGCTGGGAATCATTTTTGGTGTTGTCTACACTGAGAGATAGAAGCACTGACTTGCTGAGGTGTTTGTTTTGGGAGCTGAGTTTTTGGTGTCCTCTTCCCTGCATCATAGATTCCTCTAGGAGGAGGAAAGGGGGAAATGCCCCATCAGCCAGTGGCAGACTGGATCATGGGGGTGGTGCAGATTGAGGCTTTGGGGCCTTGACGATGAAAGGAAACAGTGGACCCACTGAGATGTGGGGCTCTTGAAGGCCCTGGAGAGCAGAGGGAGCTGTGGGTTCTGAGAGAGCTGGTTATTTGGGTCCAGCCTTTCATCCACTGCCACTGAGGTGCATGCGTCAAATGGGAGATGGCTGCGTGGTGCCCATGAGGCTGGACGCCAAGTGTCATGGCATGGAGCCATGGAAGGGTGACCTTGGCGGTGGAGGGGAACCTGGAGGGGCAGTGAGTGACTCACAGTGGGGACACATTGTGGCAGCAGAAAGATCTGTGGCCTGTGTGGCTTTGGCTGGAGCTCCTGGCCTCATTATTTTTAGTCTGAGAAGAGAAGGGCTAGTTGAAAAATGACCCATATTTAGATGTTTCAACTTTGGGGAGTGGTGGCTTGGAGCCAGATGTAATTTGATTTAGAAAAATAAATGTGACAGGTTTTGCACTCTGTGTTATGGAGGGGTTTATACTATTGTGTTCGTACACACTGAGTGGAAAGGAAGGCCACACTTAGTTGCTGACAGATGCTTCTTAAAGTAAACCATCCTGAGCTTTCCAGGGGATCTCTCATAGCAGAATTAATCAGCCCCAAATCTGCTTAGCTTAAGAGACGTAAATAAAACTGTAGCTAAATGGGATAGGCCCATTAATCAGCCTCTCTCATCATTTCCAGCTCAACATTTTCTACATTTAACAGAGAACTTTATCTCAGAAATATAACAGTTTGTGCTTTAAAATTTCCAGGGACCGAAACAGCGCAGGCTGCAGACAAAGTGTGGATTATTTTATGGCAATAAGAAATATACAAGGTTCATATGTATGTAAAAACCAATATCCAAAACATATGGTAAAACAGTTTCTGGAAAGCAATCTGCTAATTTGGTCTTTCTTTTTTAAGCACTCAAAACAAACCAAATCCATCAAGAATTGTCAGACTATGCAAGCAGACCCTAGGTGAGCTTGGTAAGGACTGAGAGACCACAGCACCTGGAAGGAAGAAAGACCTTATATTGCTGGATATGGGAGTCATATGTTGGCCCATCCAAAAAAAAAAAAAAAGAATGTTTTTATCTTGTTTTTGGTTATGAAATCCTATTGGTTTAGCTATTATTCTGTTACATGAGTTTATCCTTTGCAATTATCTTCATATCCATTGCCTGAATAGGAAATAAATTTCTAGGTAACACATCTTCATTAATCATTTTGTCTAAAGATTGAACTAAGGATTTAGGCAATTCTGCATTTTCAACAACTTTGTTTTCCATCTTCTATGGCTTGGAAATTTATTATCATTACATCACATCAGATTTTAACTGTAGCCCCAATCCATTTCAAGTTACACATGTTTATAAGTTCTGCAGGTTATTCAGAAATAAGAAAATGAGCCCCACACCATGTACAACCAGTTTGCGGCACCGAGGTGACAACTAATTTAAAGAATAAGTGGTTTGAGAAACAAAGGATGAGAAGAGCTTGGAATAAAGCCCAAAGAGGCTGCTTCCAGGAGTATCCCAAGGATAGACGTAAGGAGCCTCTTCAAGAATTATTTTTATCATTGAATGGGAATTCATTCAAGAGCCTTTTCAAGAATTGTCTTTGACACCTATAGTACCGTACTCCTCATTACATATTTTATGTCTCCTCCAAATCATGCCCTTTTCCTCCAGGATCCACATACCTCTTGAATTGGAAGAACAAATCTAATTTTGCAGTGGTTTCCTTAAGGTGATCATGAAGACGTAGCAGCCATAAGGAAAGTTAGATCTTTGCATATGCTGACAAGCCCCATACCAAGGTGACTCTACTGTCTAGAAAAGGCACAAAAAGTGGCTTCCCTGACATGGGTTCAGATCATTAGGAAATGCACAGGTGCCAAAATGCCACTAATTCTTGCATCAACATAGGTTAACAGAAAAACTCATAGTTAACATAGGCTTAACAGACAACATATTGATGAGACAGGCATACCTCTTAAAAGAATCAGGTATGAAATAACTATGCAATGTATGTTCTAAGCAATAAGGAGGGGAAGCTGTTTACCTTGGCCATGGTCAGCCTTGCAGCTTGTCTGGAAGGACTGCAGGATGCTGTCTGGGCTCCAAATCTCTTTGGTTTAATGTTGAAACATTGAAAACTAGCCTTCCCACCCTCTCCCTCCACCCCCTACCATCCCTCCCCTTTGCTCTCTCTCTCTCTCTCTATTATTATTTATTTATTTTTAGTTCCTAATGATTAAATGCTGCCTTGCAGGGATCTTGGGCATTTAGTAATTGACAATACAATCATGGCCCAGCTGTTCTCGGAGATTACATGAGAGCACTTGCCAATGGAGATCTGGGATTAATCACAGAAAAGCAAGGACTGCATTCACAGAGGGAAGTTTCTTTTAAAAGTAAATGATGATTTGGTTTCCATCTCACTGCCGTTCCCTAGGTAACTGGTGTGAATGGATTGGGCTTTCTTTTGTGGCAAACACACAAATATTACGGGGTCACCATTAATACAAAGGCTCTCATTCCCTTGTGTAGGGTTTTCCGTCCCTTTAATAAGCTCTATTATCTGCAATGTCAGGGCTTCATGGAGCCCATGGATATGAAATAGCTTCCTTGGGTCTTGGGTGGTCTCCACCCTGCAGTTGGCATCATTACTGAGGATTATTAACATCACCCTTCACGTGGAATGCTGAGACCGGGAGTGTTGGGTGGGGATGGGGATGAGGATGCAGATGCATTAGGATAGGAGAGAAATAAATGCCAGGATCAGCAATGCTATGGCTACCTACCATTTCTCTCCTGATCTTCAGGCAAAGGAATGACAATTTTTATCTTTTAAAAAAGTGTTTCTAAGACTTGAAAAAATATCTGACAAATGAGTAAGGGGTTCATTGCATATATTCTTGCTGCTGGTCACCTAGAAGTATAAGTTGTTCCTTCAGTCCTTAAAAATCATGCTAATCAATTGGGATGACAAGGGTGGGAGACATTCTGCAACTGCTCATGACTTTCTCAACACCCCATGGACGCTCATCCTCCATGCCTTTGCAGATGCTCTTCTATCAGGAATGTCTTACTATCTTTCTACCTGGTGATCCACCTCTCATCAAGACTGGTGTAAAAGTCACTCATTCTTCAAAAATGGTTCTTTTCTCCCTAACAGCAGTTCCCTCCTTTCTGTCCTTGTCACACTGTACCCCTCTCATAACACTTCCTATATTCCATTATAATCATTTGTCTTGATTGTAAAGGCCTCAAAGTCCTCTCCTTTATTTGAGAGCAGTAGTTCTCCATTCTAAGTATCAGAACTATCTTTGAAACTTCGGAAAAGATACAGATTTCTAGGCCTCATCCTGAGAGATCCCACAGTAGTTCTGGGGTGAGACCCAGGAGTCTGTAATTTTAGGACACTCTTAGTATACATCCAGGATGGACTTCTTGTTCCTGGTTCCACATGTAAGGAACTTGGAAGTCGCCACTCTGACCTAACAACCAGTAAAAAGTCAAATAGACTGAAAAATAACCAGGGAATTAATGTGCCATAAAATAACACCTGTTTGTGACTCATTTTGGGCTTACATTTAACAAAACCCTCTATTCCCTGCCATGCCCTTCCCCCACCTCTTCCAGATTCGCCACCAACCAAGTCAAGATTTTTCCCTTTCTTTATTTGTGCAGTTAGTTTAGGAAATCAAAGGCAGGCTCTCCTCGGAGTGTTTGACTTAGTCTGTATTTTAGCCAAACGAGACTCTCTGGATCTCACTTCTGTCACCCAATATATTCTCCATCCTTCTCAGACTGATGCTGACAGCATATCTGACACACATGTGCTTGTGCCCACGCACGATTCCCCTATCACCCAAATGACCCTTTATTCACTGTGACAAAACTTCCTGTCCATTGGGACAAGGGAGCAGGAATTCTATGGTTACAGTTCACGGTGGAATTGGCTGCTGGTTTTCCTGGCTACAGTATTCATCACAACGCTGGGTGGCACCATCTCCTCAGCCTTTTTCTCTTTGGCCACGTGTCCCCTACCAGTCAGCCAGTGCGGGTGGAGGTGGCGGCTCCTCCCTGCTGGATTGCTCTCTGTTTCCTCCATCGGCCTCCTCCCCACACGCTGATCTATAGAACATGTGTCAGTCCTATGGAATTCAGGGCTCAGAATGCACCCAGGATTGCTTCCTGTAGCACATTTTTGTGGCCAATTTCAATTTTCAGTGATTCAGTGGATCCTTAAGTACTTCCCGTGGGAAATGCACCACCACAGTATCAGAAAATACAGTTAGGGATGTTTCCTGATGAATTCTGTGCACATTCTTATTTACTTAATCGCACCTCATTCCGTCCATCTCAGAACAGTGAACAATTCTTTCCCCCCCTCTCTGCTGACACCCTTCGAATACTTGCAGATACCTCTCATATCCCACTTGAGTCACCATTTGGCACAGTCTTATGTCTTTGGTTTTTACTGCCTCTGCTCATAAACCGCACCCCCTTGTGTCTTAATGGACTGAAATTTGCCTTCTCCAGGGAAGGGGATTGGGAGTGACAGAGTCTTACATGAGCAGGCCTAGAGGTGGATTTAGAATAAAACGAAACTTTAGCTTCATTGTCCCCCACTTACGTGGGCCCCTTCCAAGACCCTATTACCTAATTTGTACTTGTCATTTTGTATTATATTTCTTAAAGAGGGCCTTGAAAATTATATTATTTTAGACTTCCCCAAAGCCTGAATCTACCCCCTGAGGAGGCTGTGCATTTTGTGTGCGTGCTTGGCTGGCTGGCAGGCTACTAATTGTGACCAGTCTTGAGACCCCCACCTCCACCACCGTGTACCCTAAGGATCCTGGGCCACAATGTCTAATTTCCTCTTTCTGACAAAACATGAGTTTCTCTGCCTGGCCACAAAACTCGGAGCCTAGCATCCCACTCACTTCCTTTCATTGTAGTTTAGGCATGTTAATATTTTTTTCTTCTCTTTCCTCTCTTAGAACAGAAGAAGTAATTGCTAGTCAATGCAACATAAATATAATTAGGTTCAGCTCAGAAGCTCATGATTCAGCACAGACACGAAGATTCCACATCTCAAAACAGTATTTAACTTCTGTATGTTGAACTGTTACCATCTCAGGATGATCCCCACAGGGATAGATATGCAACTCAGCATTGATGACATCACAAAGCCAAGGGTTGGGACCAAGCTATATTTGCTAAGGTTCTCAGTCACTGTTCCCTGCACTGTACAAAACCATCTTTCATAGGCATCTATAAAGAGAAACAATGGTCTTGGGACACCCACACATACTTTATAAACAGGAATTCAATTTATTGTTTGTGAATACGCTGTAGATAAGAGGTGATTAAAACAATGGGTAAGACTGCTGAGCCAGAGAAGATTGTATAGCACACCACTTCCCTAATGTCAAAGCCTGGGGCTAAGGGATCCAGAGGGGGCATTTTTCATGTATCCATGGACTGGCATCTTCTACCAAGAAAGGCTCACTTGCCCGCCTGGGTTGTAGTTCTCTGTCTTTCTCCCAGAAGTCAGATTTCTGACCCATGCCCATTAACTAACTCCTTCTTGTGACTCAGAAGATAAAAGGCCAGAGTGGAGTGTAAATGTGTGGGCTCTCACTGGCTCTGATCTACATGCCCCTATTCTCTGTTCCGGCGTGTTTTGTTGTGGGCCTCTCTCATGTAGCTCATCACATGGTTTACTTGTCTTTAAGTAGCTAGATATAGTAGCAGCTAGATTTTATTCATTGTTAATCCTTAGAGCCTAGCCCTAACATCCATAAATGAATGAAGTTTGTAATGGAAGAGGCTCATGAATACAATTAGGGAGCCTATTAGATGAAGATAAGATGTGAATAAAGAAAAGTGTCCCAACAGTTGCTATTGCTAAAGAAGAATCCTGATTCACATACATAACGGCAGTGAGAAGCTAAAAAGAGGGTCCACAGATCCACCGACACACCCTCTGCCTTTCTCCACAGACTCACACATGGTGTCATCAAACAGATCCTCGGCCAATACATTTCCTCCCACCTGTGGAAACATTCCTGCTTTTTGATGAGCAAAGCCCAGATAACAGCAATGATCTCATGAGCGAGTATTATCTTTAGTTCACAGAGACCAGGGTACAAACACATTGCTCAAAAGCCAGTGACAGTTTGGAAATGTTTTGTCCTTTCCCAAGCTCAGTGATTCCCTACGGATTAGAGCCCTTATGGATGATGTATCTTGAACCATCTGAGATTTTGCAGCTATAATTATGTTTTTACTTCAATGCCTCATATTTGACTATTCACTGATGAACAGGTTTTCACACAAGACCTTTTGACACTGGAAGGGAAGAGTAATGCCACCAAAATGTCCATGCTGAGTGTCCAAAATATTAATGTCACTATTGGACACTTAGCTCTGGGGTCTCCCAGCTTCAGGTTAATTTAAACTGTAACCATGTTTAATGTCCACACGGCCTCAAATGCTCACAGAATAAAAACGACCCCTTTCTTCCTAACATGGGTCTCAAGCTCTGGGAAACCTTCTACTTATGTTCTGTGGAAAGGACCAAAGAAAAGCATTTGGGGGCCTCTCCTCTGTGTCGCCTTTCCCTTTCCGCTTTTTAATGTAATTGTTTGAGGACTTGAGCTCTAGCAGTCATTTCCAGGAGAGGAAGCCGCCTTTCTTCAGTGCCCCAAGCATCTGGAGTGAATCAGAGGGTCAGCCACATGTGCACATCCTGTGGGGCAATCGCTCACGCGCGGTCAGGGCGCCCTCGGGCCCGCTGGGGCTGTGGGCTCTGGGCTCTTGGGGACCGCGGGGTGGGGCGGGGCTGCGGGCCTAACTCCAGCGGCCTCTGGAAGGGTGTTTAGGGCGCGGCCGCCAGCAGGCCCGGCTGGGCCGCCCCATTTCCATTCCTTGTGCGCCGCCCTCCTCCCTTCCTTTCCTGCTCCCCCCTTCTCCCCCCGCAGTCGGGGTGCCGGAGTCCAGCCGAGTCCCCGCTGGCTCCCCCTCTGCCCCCTTCCCTGGATGAGTAACACCAGCACTCGGTTTACTACGGCTGCCGGGTCGCCTAGCAACGGGTGCGCGTTGCCACGGCGACGCGCCGGGAGAGTGTTTTGAATTGTTTGGCTAGGCCCCGCCCTAGCGGCCGGGCGGCTGGAGGGCCCCGCGGGTGGGGCGGGGAGCTGGGGTCCCGTCTTCCTCTCCGTCTGCTGAGAACCCGTCCCAGGGCCCCTCCCAGAGGAAGAACCTGCGAGGCAGGGAGGGCGGGCGGTCCTTGGGGCCCAAGGACGCGACCGGGCGTGGCAGAGGGCCCGCCACGTGGGCGCCGAGCTGGGCCCGGCGGCCCCAGCCCTGCACTGGGCGGCTGGCCGCGGGAGCCCGAGACTGGGGCGTCCGTGCACTCCTCACGCCCAGGCCCGTGGGCCCCGGCTCGGGAGGTGGGGTGGCTGTGGGACCCAGCATCAGGCATTCCCCTGCGGCCACCTGGCTCCTGTTCTAAAACAAGGCCGTCTTGGCCTCATTTCGTGGATCTAACAGGGGAATCATTGGGGCCACGAGTCCCTAAGCGGATCTGAGTTCCAGTCACTCCTTTCTCGCTAAGGGACTGTTTCCTCAGAAGTCAATTAGGAGAACAGGTTGGGGAAGGAAGCCACACTGTGTACCAGACACCTTGCTAGACGGTTCACAAGCATCTGATTGAATCCTCACAACCATGCTAGACACAAGGAATCAAATTCAGAGCATTTGACTTGCTCAAGGCCACAGCGCTAGTAAAAGGTGGAGTCGGTGTTCAAAACGCCTGACTCATCAGCAGGCTTCCCCTTATCAAATTGTTCACTTCGCAGGCCAGCTTGTGGAAACTCACACGGAATGAAGCAATGGATTGATTAAGTGTACTTTACACTTCACATACAGACTGATTAGCAGACTGTCCCATATTCCCTGTCTCTCCTCATAAACCAATAGTAAATAAAATTTACTCCGGCTGGCTTTTTCTATCGTATTCCTATCCATTTCTGAAGGTTCTTCTATGGACGATCTATTCACTGTGGGCTGCTTCTGTGTCGGGGAGCCCATTCTCCGATGGCTCTCAGAATCGCTAGTTCTGCTCTGTAGTCCCCAAAGTGTCCCTTTCTTAGGTCCTGTCTTATCCTTTCTTAGGTCCTATCTTATCCTTTCTTCTGAGATCCTTAACTTCCAACCAATGAACAGCATACTACATTACTGTGTGTGTGTGTGTGTGTGTGTGTGTGTGTGTGTGTATGTATTTCTCTGGCCAACAGTAAGCTTCATTTTTCTCTCTTGAGAAAGGCAAGATACATGATAATGAAAACTTTCTCCTTCTTAGGAACCCTTTGAGCTGAAGGTTGGCAGTTCTCAACTTTTTTAAATGGGAGGCAAGTCCCTTCCAGATGTGAATTCTACCCTAAACAAGCCAAGACATCTTTGCTGGCTGTGAGGGTCTTCCAGAGTCTGGGAGGACCTCTACAGATTCAGATTCTCTGAGGCCAAAAGAGCCTAAGGTTATGCTCTCTTTCTTAGTTCCAGCAGATTTCAGGCCAGAGCTGGCTTCTACCAGGACCATGCAGGTGCCTCACCATTCTCTGGAAGAGAACTTAATATCTACTCTTTCAGTTCAATAGAGTGCTACACATTTTTTTTGTTCCCACCACCACTGAGTCTTTTATCAGGGGGCCAGATTTCGGCAACAGGAATCATACAGATGGAGGGAAAAAGGAAAAGCTAGGGCCTCTAAGAAGCCCTGGGAGCAGAGAGGAAAAGTAAGTTGAAGAGACAAAGGAAGAAGAAATGGCAGATTTAATGGAAGAAGATGAAAAAGTAAAAGGCCAAGGTGTGGACAGCTCTAGGTTTATCACTAAAAACTGGGCTTGAGTGATGTGTTTTTATTCCATTTTGTGTAATCCTGCAGTGTGTTCTCAAGCTTCTTACCGTAAGCTTGTGAAATAAATTGATAAATTTGTATAACCTGTATTACAAATCTAACATTGAGGGCACTGCACGTGAGATAGTCATGAGATTTCAAAAATAAAGGTACCTACCTTCTGGGTGAGACAAACATTTTGAGTCAGTTGACAGGGATTGCTCATTCACTTTTGAAGTTCTCAAAGATGTTTCAGTTTCTCTTCTTTTCTGTTTTAACTGGTTGTGTGGAACGAGTATCTAGTGTGAAGATGAATCAGCCCCCCCCTTGCCTGCAGAGGTGGTGTGAGGTGCTGGACAGGATGGAAAGACTGTCCTTCAGCTAGGACACCAGTCAGGGTGGGGCTGGCTGACACATGAGGTTTGCTCTGTGACATCACAGTGGCAGGCAGGGATCTCCTTGCTGCTTCCTCTACCTTCCCCTCCCCCAACCTCCAGAAGGATAGGGGCCACTCTAGGGTACCTACCAGAGGCCTGGATGTCTTCTGAGTCATCCAGCTCAGTACTTCTATGACCGTGCATAAGAATCACCTGACTGGGGGTATGGGGGGGGCATGTCTTTGTAAGCTAACAGATTCTGAAGGTCTGGGATGGCTCCCACATGATGCTGACCAGACCACACTGAGTTGTAAGGCTCTAGACCAGTGCTGTCAAATAGAGCTCTCTCTCTCTCTCTCTCTTTCTCTCTCTCTCTCTCTCAATATATATATATATATATTTAATTTTTTTCTGGTAGCCACATCAAAAAAATAAAATGGACACACACACTGCAATACAACAGTGATAACGCAGTGCCAGTGCCACAGGTAAAGTGAAATGCAGTCCTCCCCAAAACAATGAAGTCAGGTTCAATAGAAAAATATTTTACACTGCTTCCATTTAAAAAAATTTAAATGAAATCAAATGAGAAATTCAGTTTCTCAGTGACACTAGCCATATTAGAAGGATTCAAGAGCCACATGTGGCTAGTAGCTGCTATATTGGATAGCGCAACTCTAGACCATTCCCTGAAAAGGTAATGATGTACAGAAATTTCCATTCTAAAGGACTCGCATCTGGAAGCCTAGTAGATGTTCACTAATTTTGGTAAGTACATAATGAGGGTTTGAGACATAACTCAGAGGTTGGAAGAGAGGGGTGGTGGCTTCCCCACTACTGCAGCTTGGAGTTGGGCTGGGGGCCTTCTGTCCTGTGAGACATATCCACTCAGTCCACATCTGAGCTTTTACTTGGGTGCCCATCACTGGGATTCCTTTATCTTTGCTGCCACCCCACCTAAATCCTATACAACCTTTGGGGCACATGATTCCAATCTTGATCCAGCCTAAAGTCTTCCCTTGTTATCCAGCCTTCATTTCTCTCCCTTTCCTCTGAGCTTACATAGCATGTGTGGTCTGGCTGTACAATCGATAGCCTCTTTACAGGGAGTCTTGAGTTCCTTGTATTGCTTTAGGTGTGTTAGTCTGTTTCTCTTATGAAATTCTAAGCTGCTTGAGGACAGAACCTACTTTTTTACTTTATCTATAGTGCTTAATATAGTGTTGAGGGCGTCACAGCTGCTTAATAAATATTTATTTTATTTAATGGGCTAAGATACCTAAGTGTCTAAGAGAGAACATCAATGCATTTAATAATTTGAACAAAAGGAATAACATGTCTTGTTCAACTTGATCAAGAGGTC
The DNA here is from genome assembly GCA_030848825.1 of Tadarida brasiliensis. NCBI lineage: Eukaryota > Metazoa > Chordata > Mammalia > Chiroptera > Molossidae > Tadarida > Tadarida brasiliensis. The sequence goes on from CM061263.1 coordinate 28,818,567, forward strand.
AGTTCTCCCTAAGTTATTTTTATTAAAAATTTTTTTTTCTTTATTGATATTAGAGAGAGAGAGGAAGGGAGAGAGAGAGAGAGAGATAGAAACATCCATGAGAGAGAACATTGATTGGCTGCCTCCTGCACGCCCCCACTGGGGATTGAGCCCACAACCTGAGCATGTGCCCTGACTGGGAATCGAATCGGTGACCTCTTGGTGCATGGGTCAATGCTCAACCACGGAGCCACACCAGCTGGGCAATTTGTAAGTTTAATGTAACCCTAATACAATAACCAATGTGAATTTTAAAAGAGCAAGACAAGCTGATGTTAAAGTTTGTGTACAAACACAAATGCACAAGACTAGCTTGGGAAACATTGGAAGGAAAGAGTTCTGAGGGGGGACTAGCCCTAACATATAGTAAGGTATACTACAAAATTCTGGCACAGGCAATTCATAAAAAAAAGGAGAGACATATAATGGCTCTAAATATATGAAAAATGTTCAACTTCATTTATAGTAAGATTAATGCAAATTAAAACTACAACGAGATGTCATTTCTTATTCATCAGATTGGTGACCTTAAAAAGCTTGACAATGTACTCTGTTGATGAGGCTGTGGGGAAACAGGCACTTTCATTCATTGCTGATGGCACTCCAAAATGGTATTGGTACTGTTTTAATGAACCCAGTTATTAATAACTGGAAAGAAGCAAAGGGAAGGCCAAATATTAGATACATGCCCAGTAAAGTCTGGGTGATGTAGGAAAGGTACTTGCCTGTTAGTCACACCTGGGAACAGGTCATTGGCCAGAGTAGTCATGGACACTGCAAGCACGGGGAAATTTGAGATATTTAAACTCCTAAATAAAGGAGTTTGCTCTCTTGGTTTGTGCTCTTGCCTCTTGGCGTGTTGCACTTGGCTCCTGGCTTGGGGGGCTCTCACGGTCCTGCATTTGCCCATGGCCACGGCCATATGGACTCCACACACAATGGACTAATGGACTGCAACTAGTCTAATGTTACAATGGACCCAGCTCCACCATGGAATGGAAACTTTGAACGCTGGCTTTGCTTCTAGCTCTGCTGAATCCCCAGCTGCACATCTTCCAGGGCTGGATTAAAGGAAATGGGACTTTGGAAACTGAGGGTTGTAATTGCATGAAAAGAAAAACCACTCATCGTCCCGTGAGAGTCTCAGAAAATTCTTTTTCTTGAGCTATCGTAAGGACCTCACTCCCACTAGCAATGGAGAAAGCCCACCCACACATTTCTACAATAAGAATATCATCCCTATGGAGGAGAGTTTGGCCATGTTTAACACAACTACATGTACATTTATCTCTTGACCACAAAAATCCTACTTCTGGGAATTTGCCCTGAAGATGCACTTTGAGCAATATGAAAATATGTATGCACAACGTTCACATTGTAGTTGAACTTTGTAGTTGTAGTTGTAAAATATTGGAAACTACCTAAATCTCCAAGTATAGGTGATTGGTTGAATAAAATAGGGTATGTACACACAATGGAGTACTATGCAGCTGTATAAAACAAACCCCCAAAACAAAATGAGGGAGATTTCTCTAAACAGATATGGAATGATTTCCAGGAAATATTAACTTAAAAAATAGAAAGTGCAAAATAGAATATATAGTGTTCCATCTTTTGTGTAAGAAAGCAGGGGAAATAATACACACATCTATCTATCTGTTGTTATGAAAAGAAACATAAGAAAGATAGACTAGAAAACAATGAAGTTGATTATTTATTGGAGGGAGAGAATGAAAGTGATTCAGGAGGGAGTGCTTCTTCCCTGAGAACGATTTTTTTTTGTATTGTTTTGACTTTTGGCAGCATTAATGTTCTACATTTTCAAAAATAAAATTAAAGCAAGATGGGAAGGGAAAGAAAAACCTAAAACTGGAAACAAATGAACCCAGTTGTATTTCAAATAAGTACTACAACCACACTAAAGAGGAAAAAGCAAAAGCAAGAATAAATCCAAGTAATTTATGGATAGTGTTTGACTATTTACCTTCTGTCTTGGGTGAGGTTGAGTGGGGGAGAATTGAAGCCAACTCCTGAATTCTTTTTAGTATATATACCTTATTCATCTTGTGGTGGGTGTGTTAAGCAATTTTTAAACTATTTTAGATGTATTGTGGCATTGGGCAAATGAGGAAATGTGTTCATGCTGTTGGGAGCTAGAATTCTCACATAGGAAAGGGACATCAGTATATGGATGGGGGAGGGCAAGAAGGAAACTCATGTGGGGGTTGGAATTAGAAGCATCAGTGTGAACCATGATCTTATATATGTCTATACACACATTTGTATACATATATACACATATGTATATGTACACATAAATATATATATGCATATATATTGTGTGTATCTATCTATATGCAAATAATATGTGTATGTGTGTTATATTTGTATGTACATATGTAAATTCAGGTATATTTTTTCTAGGTTTGTCTATTGAAAGGCATGTCTTCTCTGAGTCTATTGCTTTTAATCTATAACATAGAAAAATGGAATATATAAGAATTCTGTTAGTAAAGGGACAAAGGTCTCAAAAACACTACCTCTTCTTGCAAGCCTTTCCTTCCTTTAACTCATAAAGGTTGGTGGTCCCAACTTTGCCTTCTTTCTCTGATCCATTCAGACATCACAGGCACAACATGATCCCAACTGACTCTATGAATAATTCTACCTCTTGTCTTTTTCTTCTTAAATCACTGTTTGGCTGAGAAAGGATCTTATACAGGTTTTTTTAAAAAAAATATCCAGTTGCATATATGACTAGTCATACTCTTCTTAATTAAATTCAATATACTTAAATTTCTCATCAGTAGTAATAAGAATAATATAATAATACTATATTATTAGTAATTATATAATATAATATTGGCTAGCTAATATTAATTGACTACTTCCAGTGCACTATGCTATGGGCTTTATGATTTGTTGTCTCATTTAATCCCCATAATGCTGTCAAGTAGGCTTATTAATATTATTTTACCCAGGACGAACCTGAGGATGTGACTATACACATCATGATGTGACTTCCTGACCATTTACAGCAGAACTGCAATTCTCAGAGTTCTGTGCAAGCAGGTGCTAGGGCCTAGACACATATTCTGTCCAGCTTACTAGGGTGATTAACAAATATGGCAGAAGTTCAGAAAAGGTGAATCTCCGAGGAAGCTACTTGAGAGTGGACAGGGCTTTTGGGGAGGGATTCCAGTGGAGTTTGGTGTTTGCTGAAACATCAGTGATTCCAACATAACTGCTAGTTTTAAGTGGATAGGTACTCAAGGGAGCCTGCTCCAGGTTCCAACCATCACTGGCATGATGTGGCTTTGAGAGAGTCCAAGGAGTTTTCTTAAATGCAGGTCATTTCCAGCTTGGCTTTAAAGACTCCAAACCGTCTGCATTCTCTATTGGGTAAAGGGTAGATTTTAAATATTTGGATGCAATGCTACCCATGTAGCAAAGAGCAATTTAAAAATGCATGGATTTTATATATTTTGAAAATTAGAGTCGTCCCTCGCCACTTCGTGCTCTGACTTTTGCAGCTTCACTCTTTCGCCGTTTTTTCAAATATATTCATTAAAAAGTTGATCGAGACAATGAAAATGATACAGCGCACGCTCGGTTGTCTGAGTCAATTATACACCCCTGTATTACAATTAAAATTAAAATTACTGTATGTATGTAGGCCTGTGTATTTGAGCACCCCAGGAATCCTTCAACACCAGGTGCAACCGCTAGAGTCTGGAACGGATTAACCGCTATAAACGAGGGACGACTGTAATCTCTTACCTGATGTTATCATTGGCAAATATATTCTCCCTTTCAGTGGGTTCTCTTTTCATTTTGATGCTGGTTTCTTGTGCTGGGCAGAAGTTTTTTAGTTTGATGTAGTCCATTTATTAATTTTTTCCTTTGTTTCTCTTGCCCTGGGTGATGTATTTGGTGAAAATTCTGCTTTGTGTGATGTCTGAGATTTTGCTGCCTACATTTTCTTCTAGGATTTTTATGGTTTCATGGCTTATATTTAAGTCTTTTATCCATTTTGAGTTTATTCTTGTGCGTGGTGTAAGTTGGTGGGCTAGTTTCATTTTTTTTTGCATGTACCTGTTCAGTTTTCCCAATACCATTTATTGAAGAGACTGTCTTTACTCCATTGTATGCTCTTGCCTCCTTTGTCAAATATTAATTGAGCATACTGACTTGGGTCAATTTCTGGGTTTTCTGTTCTGTTTCATTAATCTATATACCTGTTCTTGTGTTAGTACCAGGTTGTTTTGATTACAATGGTTTTGTAGTATAACCTGATATCTGATATTGTGATTCCCCCCAACTTTGTTCTTCCTTTTCAAGATTGCTGTGGCCATTCGGGGTCTTTTTGGTTCCATATAAACTTTTTGAAGTTTTTGTTCTAGCTCTGTGAAGTATGCTTTGGTATTTTAATAAGGATTGCATTGCATCTATATGTTGCTTTGGGTAGTGTGGACATTTTAATGATATTGATTCTTCCAATTCATGAACATGGTGTATGCTTCCATTTTTTTTTTCTATGTCTTCCTCTATTTTTTTTTTTTTTTTCAATGTCATAGTTTTCTGAGAACAGGTCTTTTATCTCCTTGGTTAAGTTTATTTCTAGGTATCTTAATTTTTTTGTTGCAATGGTAAATGGGATTGTTTTTAGTTTTTCTTTCTGAGTGCTCATTATTGATGTATAAACATCCCATTGATTTCTGGATTTCAATTTGGATCCTGCTGCTTTGTTAAAATCACTTATTAAATCTAGTAGATTTTTGGTGGAGTCTTTAGGATTTTCTATGTACAGTATCATGTCATCTGCAAATAATGACAGTTTCACTTTCTCCTTTCCAATTTGGATGCCTTTTATTTTTTTCTTCTTGTCTGATTGCTGTGGCTAAGACTTCTAGTACTATGTTGAATAAGAGTGGCAAAAGCAGACATTCTTGTATTTTTCCTGTTGTTAAGGGAAATGCTTTTAGTTTTTGCTCATTAAGTATGATGTTGGAGACAACATGGAGGGACCTGGAGAGTATTATGCTAAGTGAAATAAGCCAGTCAGAGAAAGACAAGTATCACATGATCTCACTTATTTGTGGAATATAATGAACAAAATAAGCTGATGAAAAAAATAGAGCCAGAGACATGAAAGTAGGTAACAGACTGACAAAGCTCAGAGGGAAGAGGGGTGAAAAGGAGGGAAGAGATACAACAAAGAACTGGTATGCGTATATGCATAATCAATGGACACAGACAACAGTGTGGTGAAGGCAGGGGGAGGGGTGGCAGGAGTCAGGAGGAGGAGGTCAATGGGGGAAGAAAGAAGGGACATCTGTAATACTTTCAACAATAAAGATAAATTTAAAAAAATGTGTGGATTGCACTTCTGCTTATTCTTCATTCTCAAGGCTAATTATGGCATTCTCTCTTGATGTGAGTAGTTTCTGGTACCACAGAAAGATGATGGGATGGATTGTAAGTAGAATGGATTTGCAGGGTTAGTACCCAAACTCTTCAGTAAGTCACTGAAACTTTGGATAAATCTGTTTCCTTGCCTTTAAAATGGGATTAATAAAGCCTTTCCTACTTACTTCATGAGGATGTTATAAATTCAAAATGAGGAAATATAAACTTTTAAAGAGCTTTGGATTTAAGCAGATCTTGGTTCAAATCTACTTTTTCTACTTGCAAGCTATATGACTTTGAGCAAGTTTATTCAAAATTTCTCTAGTCCTTGTGACTATTTTGTAATTGCCAGTTTTTACTTCTATTTTTTAGAGAGAGGGGAAGGGAGAGAGATACAAACATCGATGTGAGAGAGAAACATCAACTGGCTGCCTTCTGCACACCCCTTACTGGGGATGAAGCCTGCAACCCCAGGCATGTGCCCTGACTGGGAATTGAACTGGGACCTCTCAGTCCATGGGACGATGCTCAATCAACTGACCCACACCAGTTTGTACTACTTTTTTTTTTATCCTCACCTAAGGACATTTTTGCATTTATCTTCAGATAGAGCTGGAGGGAGAGAGGGAGGAAGAGAGAGAGAGAAACACCAATGTAAGAGAGACACATCGAGTGGTTGCCACCCACACGACCCCAACCGGGGCCGGGGACAAATTGCAACCGAGGCACGTGCCCCTAGCGGGAACCGAACCCGGGACACTCTGGTCCGCGGGCCGATGCTCTAACTGCTGAGCCAAACCAGCCAGGGCCAATTTGTACTTCTTAATCCCTTCACCTTTTTCACCCAGTTCCCTAGCCTGTCTCCTATCTGGTAATCATCAGTTTGTTCTCTATATCTGTGAGTTTGTTTCTGCGTTAGTTTATTTTATTCTTTAGATTCCACATATAGGTGAAATAATAAAGTACAGCATAGGGAATATAGTCAATAGTATTGTAGTAACTATGTATGGTGTCAGGTGGATACTAGACTCATCAGGGTCATCACTTTGTAAGTTATATAAATGTCTAACCACTATGCTGTACACCTGAAACTAATATAATATTGAATGTCAACTGCAATTGAAAAAACAATCTCTAGTCTTCAGTTTCTATATCTGAAGAGTAAAAATAATAGTCGCTACTTCATAGGGTCTTAGAGGAATTAAATGAGATAACAAATATAAAGCATTTAATAGTGCAGGCACAGAATAAGCAGCTCATTAATGGAAGCTATTTTAATTAATAGTCATAATTGACATACAAAGGAATTAAAAGGCTCTAAGGAATTGTGCAATATATTAGTTGTAGTTGTAGTAAATGCAAGGCTTGCAAAATCTAAGCATGCCTTTGAAAATATGCAAATATGTTTTTATTTACTAAGGACAGTGAGCAAGGAAAATATTCTTGTTCAAGCAATTATTTTTGACATAGAAGTACAACCAAACACTAATGATTTCTTTTTCCCCCACTAGGGACATTGTCCACCTATAATTAGATTTCATGTACTCCTGTTAATTCTGGCGTTTTGTGAAGCATTTCATCTCGTGTGTAACTTGATATGCATCTTTTCCTACTTCCTCTTCAGACTGTAAATTCCTTGAGAATAAAGACAGCATTTTCTCTGTGGCCAAAGAGCCCTGCAGGGCTCGGTGAGGACTGCGTGGGTGTTCAGTACATTAAGTACTAATTGGTGCAGGAGTGCAGCAGGACTTGTTATTAACTTTTCCACCCAGTGTGATTCTGGGGAGTTGTGTAGAGTCGGGAGTGAACAGGGGAGAGTCTCATGATTTCCCAGGGACTCGGAGCCTCTTACACAGGGAAGCGCACACACTTCTTTCCCTGGGGTTGACACCCGCCAGTGCCATTAATGAAAGATTCTGTAGCAAAGCGAGGTCGATTGGTTATGCCTTCTTCCTTTCTTTTTTGAAGTACTGCCTTTCATTATTCAGACACCAGAGCCTATGCTCTGACACTCTCTAGCTGTGGGAGCTTGACTATATCATTAGGTCACTGTAAGCCTCAGTTTTCTTATTTTTAAAATAAGGTTGATAATATCAGTTTTATCTACTTTGCGGGGCTGTCATAGCGTCTGATAAGATAGCATATATAAAAGCTATGTGCACTGTAAAGCTTGGTACACAGTCATCAACCTACACAGGTACTATTATGATGTCACCCACCTAAGGGCCTGGGTCTTTATTGGTGGCTTCTTGCCCAGAGATGACAATCAGCTACATTCAAAGCATCATACACTTCGCTGGCTTCCAGGAGGCATTGCTATACAGGGCACTGTAGGGAAGGTTCCCCCTCAGTGGCCCTGGTTCTCCAGCTCACAGGCTGTATCCTGTCAATTGCTCCAAAAGACACATACCTGACTCTCCAGAGGCAGAAGGAGATGTGCTTGAATATATTCTCACCACTCCAGCACTTGTATTTGTACTGACTAGTCACTGCTCGGTACAGAGCCCCCTGTGGCCAATGGCAGGCATTTAGGTGGCACCTGGCTGTGTTTGGGGTGCTGTTGGGGACCTCAGAACAGAACTTCCCTGTGGGAAGGTAACCAGTCCCCAGCTGTTTGGCTTCTTGGTACTTTAAGGGTCTTTTACCCTGACACCTCCCCATTCCACATTTTGCCAATTTTTTCCTTCCAGATTCTTTGCTTTAACCCATGGTGCTGGGTGCCCACTTGTACACCTGGTCCACGAGGTTTGAAGCCTGACCTGGCTAATGACAAATTCAGTTGCTTATGCCACATAGGTCTCCTGTCTGTGCTTCCTTGGATCACTCAGGAGCAGGGACACTGTCACCATTACCACCCACTTTTGGAGGAGATTTCCAGAAGGGAGAGGCCATCTGAGGTTGCGTTTGTCCCTTGCATTGGTGATCATAAGACATAGAGTAGGACAGAGGTAGGACCTCCTGAAACAACACTTGAAGACACTCGTGGGCAAATTCTCTTCCTGCTACTCTCTCAATTTTATTTCTTGATCTGGAGGAAGACGTTCCAGGGCAAGTACAAGCTCCTTTAGACTTTAATCACTGAAGTTCAGAATTGGAAGGGGCCTTGGAAACATCTCTCCTAAGTGTTTCATGGGGACACATGTGGAGGTGATTTAAAGTCCTGGAGCCAAGCAGGGGACAAAGGGACTCCCAACCAGATGCTCCCTGTTCTCTCACAGTGCATGGGGCTGACATTTTTCTTTATAATAATTATCATAAACTGGAAGGAAATTAGAATGTTTGTTCTAGTCCTCTGACTGAGGCAGCCTCAACCTGGCACCCAGACTGTCCGAGGACCTATTCACTTCATCTTCCTGTATGACTTTCTTTTACTGAGGTCTCTTATAAGTCTCCCCACAAACTGTATTTAAAAATTATTCTTTTATAATCAAGACTCAACTACAACAGGAGGTCTTACATAACCACACAAGGAACATTCTTGGAGCACCTAGCTCAAGTGATCAGGGAGACTGTGCCACTGAGCCCCACAAGACACCTACTACGTAAGGCCACCCTACCAAGATCGGAGGGCATAGCAAACCTACCTAATACATGGAAACAAATACAGGGAGGCAGCCAAATGGGGAGACAAAGAAGCATGGCCCAAATGAAAGAACAGTAGAAATCTCCAAAAAAAGAACTACACAAAATGGAGGCAAGCAATCTATCAGACACAGAGTTCAAAACAATGGTTATAAGGATGCTCAAGGGACTTGGGGGAAGAATGGATGAACTCAGTGAGAACTTTAACAAAGAGATAATAAACATAAAAAAGGACATAGGAACCATAAAAAAAAACCAGTCAGAAATGAAGAATACACTAGAAGGAATCAGCAACAGGCTGGATGAAGCAGAGAATCAAGTCAGCCATTTGGAGGACAAGGTGGCTAAGAACACCCAATGAGAGTAGCAAAAAAAAAAAAAAAGGAGAGAGAGAGAGAATAAAAAAGAGAGAGAGAGAGACTATTTTAACCCCTGGTCTTGTAATGTCCTTTCTTTAAAAAACAAAAAGTGCAGAGTCAAACAAAGCAGTGCTACACTAGGAAAAGACAACTGCATCCCTGCACACTGGTTTCTCCCGGTACATGGGGACACCAGATCTGGTCCTGCTTGTCCCTTCTGCCCTTCCCTCCCATTTGTTTTTAACTTAGATGCTTTCACCAAGTTCCCTAGGCCCCAAAGAACACCCTGTTTCAGAGAGCTCAGTCACTTCTCCACCCTGTCTGCTACATGCCATGGAATTCCAAGTCAAACAGCACTTTCCTGCCTTTTCCATTCAGCACAACATTCCTGGGCTTGTTTCCTCTGCTGGCGTGGAGCTCACACATGGAGGAAAATGGAGCAAGCCTGGGAAGAAATAGGCTCACTACCACAATGGAAATGATGGAAAAGTAGATAAAAAGTATAATTCTTGTAGTGACAAGTCAATAAATAGGATTGTTATCTTAAAAAATCTTGTATATGCAAATGTAAAAATGATATGCTTGGAAATGTTTTCAAACCTACACAGGTTATCCAGGAGCTCAGGGGCTGTGTTACCTCTTTCTGGTGACCAGTAATTTAGATCCAAACTAGGACTCTTTTGAGAGTGAAAGGATGTGTTACTAACAAGGATGCCAGTGGTCTTTGAGTTTGAGCTTGAATACCTTTACCAAGACTAGGCAGTCCATCCGTCTATGGATAGCTCTGAGCATCAGCTAGAATTAGCATCTTTGCCTTTGTGTGGACTCTCCTCCTTGGGGTCATCAGGCAGAACCTCATTGTTCAGCCCATGAGAACTGATCAGTCAGATTTAAGGCTAGTTCTCCTGTCTTCTGTGCCTTTTCTTCTCCATTCTAGATATCTCTAGTTCCTTCAGCATTTCCTTATTTGGTGTAGTCTCCTGGTCTTTGGTCAGCCTGGTTGCTCTTCTGAGTGAGCTCCACTTTGCATCTGAACACACGCCAAACACAGTCCTTCTTCCTCAGCCTCTAGCTATTAGTTGTCTCAACCTGACCTGACAGGAGCTTCTTAGACAGACTTGAGGAACACACACTCAACAGTGCCCCCTTATTTTTGGAACCTCCTTCTACATACTTTCTCGGGCACAGTGGATAGATTGGCATTCATCCATGATGAGACCAGAGGTACAGAGGGAAGAACAAGGGCAGAAAGATGGGACTTTAGTCCCACCTGAGTTGGTCAAATCTTTTATGAAATGAAGAGGATTAAATAGCTTTGTCTCTCTTTCTGTCAAGAATTTAGTTTCCAGAATCAAACTACTTGGATTCAAATCCTGTCTTGTACCACTTATGAGATGTTTAAAATTTTTTAACATTTCATTTTTCAATTACAGTTCACATTCAATATTATATTAGTTTCAGGCGCAAGATGTTTACATTTGAGCAAATTAATCTTCCTGTGCCTCAGATTCCTCATCTGGAAAATGTAAAATCATACTGTTGTTGTCAGGATTAAATTAAAGGATCTGAGAACAGCATCTGGCGACGTGGTAAGTCTCGCCCATGCTATTATTGTTACAAGTGTTATTACTCTCCCTGCCCTTTTTCTTGGTGCTGTCGGTCACTCCTGGGGAGGTTTTCTGAAGCAGCAAAAACTGCATGTCACCTGAATGCTTCAGGCTGAAAACTCACCTTCTGCCCTCTTGATTGCAGGTGTCTCTGTGGGAGGATAATAACACCTAAAGCCTGTCATTAATCCCTTTCAGGCTCCTGGGGCCTTTCATCCTAAAGGATTCCAAGGCCCTTGAATAAAAGAAGCAAAAACACTCATTAAAACATTAACATTTATATGGCAGGTACAACAAGTTGTTTGGATACAGCATCTCATAAAATTGCTGGTTATCTGAAGTTTTGCTTTTAAGAGGTTAGTTTATCCCAAGTAATCTTTAAATTTCAGTGACTTAAATTCAGAGCTTAACCCAGAGTCTCCTTTCCATCCTTTCTTTCCTTCCTCTCTGTCAAACCAGAGACCTGAGCACCCCCTCCAGCTCAGGCACAGGGGCAAGAGGAAGATTCCTGCAAAATAACCTCACAAGCAGCAAAAACAACTGGGCCTTTCATCTTAAGATCTCAAAGCTATTTATACTTGACATATGAGTTATCTGCTGTCAGGTATAATTGTACTTAATTTATAGAGAGAGTATTTTGACTTGCCCAAGGTTAGAATTTCACCTTAGGTGTAAACACCAACAACAATATTGGTTTGGAGATCAGTCTCATTGTTTCTGATTTTTAATTAACTCTGCAATGTTCATCAATCAAAGATGTGCCTGAGGGCTGCTCTGGTCCCAGTTCTGGGCAGCATGGTTGGCCTGGCTGTCAGCACCAGAGGGGCACACAGTGGGTGATTTGGAGGATGTCATGTGCACAACCGTGAATGGTAAAGGCTGGCCCTCTGGTCTAGCTCTCTAGCATTCAATCACATTGCAAATCCCTCATGCCCTAGTGAAAGAAAGAAGTGGCAAAATTCCCTCTCCTGATGGCCCATGTGAATACTCTCAATAGAGTATTCATTTGCTTGGCGATGACTCGGACCTATAAGATCAGGACCTATTCAACTGGGCGGATCTCTTCACAACACAGGCTTTTGAAGATGTGTTCCCATCTCCAGTGGCAAGAGATGCCTGGGTTTTCCTCTTGGCCTCTGCTCCAGACATGACTGGCTGGGATGGAGACAGCATTGATGAACTGGCTGGAGTCTCTCACTGTCACTGCTTTTTGGGTTTGGTGGCATGTTTTTATCCCTGATTTCTTTTCTTTCTTTCTTTCTTTCTTTCTTTCTTTCTTTCTTTCTTTCTTTCTTTCTTTCTTTCTTTCTTTCTTTCTTTCTTTCTTTCTTTCTTTCTTTCTTTCTTTCTTTCTTTCTTTCTTTTTAGGAGAAGTAAAGAGAGAAGTAAATTAACATTCAGTGAATGCTTATAATAAATCAGACACATTGCATACATGACGTCACAGGTTGTAATGTTACCTGAAAGCCTGTTTTTGGAAAATCCAAGTTAAGAAACATGGTGGTGATATGTACTTTGGACCAGAACACAGGAGATAAGGGCATGGGAAGATACTCTGCAGAGTTTCCTCTCCATTCTCTCTACTCGCAAGAGATGAAAATGCTGGAATGCTGTCAGAGTCTAACACTGATAGATTCCCACACTTGGGGACTTTTTGGGAGTACAAGTCCTCATTTGTAGATTTGTGGAATGATAGATTTGTAGTATTTTGTGGACTATTATACTCAATGACAGTAGCATTTTGGATTTGTGCTGGTGACTATAGAAACAATTTAGTATCTTAGCATAACTCATTGAGAGCATTCTCAACTCTTAGTTAACCATGTGCCTGAGATGCACGGCTGTTAGACTTTGGGGCCATGACCAAGGCACTGCTACCCACCTTGCAGGACAAGCATCTTGGGGGAAATAAATGTCCTGAACACCTCAAACATGTGTAACAATGGTAATAGCATAATAACTATTTGTAGTATTATGTGTATTATTACAGTATTATTTGTAGCTTAAGTCTGGTTCTTGTTGCTTTAGTGTTGCTTTTGCCCATAAGAGTTATTGCTTGCTGACCATAATAGCTCAGAACTTAATTCCATGAACATCTTTTTGGACTGGATGACATGCTTTGTGGCTCCAAAATCTCAGGAACAGGGTGAAGATGTGGCTTCCCAGGCTTGACCCTGACTGTTTTCTGTGGGTGGGCAGATGGCCTGTTCCACATGATGAGCTGCTGAAAAGAACTCACATGAATTATTACAGTTTACTTTGCATATATAAATACTTAAGTCTGTGCTTAATAATACGCTTGATGCAAATATCCTATGAACACATTAACTGCTAAATCAGCCTTTCAGATAAGTCCAATGGGATTCCCATCCCACAAACTGCTTCTACCAGCCTGTCCTCCCCAGGCAATGAAGCCTGTATCACAGAGACAGTAAAACTGATGAAAAACAATTAACATTCTTGCCTATTGAATTTTCTTAAGCTTCTCCTGATAATAGGTATGAAGAACGGTGACATATGAGATTCCATCCATTTACAAGTGTTTGTTGGGCATCTGTATCATAAAGCTCAGTGTGGATGCCTGATCCAGGAGAGATGGGTGATATGATCTCTGTCTTCAAACACTAATAACCAAGTCAGGGAGCTAAAGATAACACTAAAGAAGTGAGCATAGACTTCTTGACAATACATATAAATTATGTGACTAACCTCTTTCATGGAGCATTTGAAAAGTCATCATAAAGACAAATGAATTGGGTCTTAAAGAAGGTGTAGCATTTGTATTATTAATAATAATCATTTATAATGGAGCACATTAACATTTAGAGTAAGCTCTTTCTATGATTTCTACACCATCCCTGTGAGACAGGGGTATAAAGAAATAATAGAATTTGTTGAGCAACTGTGCAAAGTGGACCACGTGACAGCTGCACACGAAAGGGGTTTCATTACAGAAGAGGAATCCTGAGTTTAGGGAACCCCAACTTTTTTATTATTTATTTATTTATTTTTAATATTAATTTATTTTTGTTACAGATGTTTCTCCTTTTCCCCCCATTGACACCCTCCTCCCCCTCCCTCCCTGCCCCGTCCCCAGTTTTGTTGTCCATGTCCATTGGTTATGCGTACATGCCTATAAGTTCTGTGGTTTATCACTCCCCTCCCCCACCCCCTCTTCTGGCAATTGTCAGTCTGTACCCTACTTCCATGTCTCTGGGTCTACCCTGTTCCTCAGACTGTTATGTTCATTATATTCCAGAAATAGGTGAGTTCATGTGATATTTGTCTTTCTCTGCTTGGCTTGTTTCGCTTAGGATAATAGTTTCTAGGTCCTCCCATGTCGTCTCAAAGGATAAGAGATCTTTCTTTCTTACAGCTGCATAGTACTCCATTGTGTATATATACCACAGCTTTTTTATCCATTCATCCACTGATGGATACTAGGGCTGTTTCCAGATCTTAGCTATTATAAATAGTGCTGCTATGAACATGGGGGTACATATATTCTTTCTGATTGGTGTTTCAGGCTTCTTAGGGTACATTCCTAGGAGTGGGATCACTGGGTCAAATGGTAATTCAATTTTTAATTTTTTGAGGTAACACCATAGTGTTTTCCATAATGGCTGCACCAGTCTGCATTCCCACCAGCAGTGTACTAGAGTCCCCTTTTCTCCACACCCTCACCACCACCTGTTGTTTGCTGCCTTGTTGATGGTGGCCATTCTGACAGGAGTGAGGTGATACCTCATTGTTGTTTTAATTTGCATCTCTCTGATGATTAGTGATGTTGAGCATTTCTTCATATGTCTCTTGGCTATTTGTATGTCCTGTTTGGAGAGGTGTCCATTTAGTTCCTCTGCCCATTTTTTAATTGGGTTCTTTGTCTTCCTTTTGTTGAGTTGTATGAGCACTCTATATATTTTGGAGATTAACCCCTTATCTGATGTGTCATTGGCAATTATGCTCTCCCATACAGTGGGTTGTCTTTCTGTTTTGATGGTTGTTTCTTTTGCTGTGCAGAAGCTTTTGAGTTTGATGTAGTCCCATGTGTTCATTTTTTTCTTTGTTTCTATTGCCTTAGGTGATATATCAGTGAAAATTCTGCTGCATATGATGTCTGAAATTTTGTTGCCTACATTTTCTTTTAGGATTTTTATGGATTCATGTGTCACATTTAAGCCTTTCATCCATTTTGAGTTTATTCTTGTGTATGGTGTAAGTTGATGGTCTAGTTTCATTTTTTTGCATGTAGCTGTCCAATTTTCCCAACACCATTTATTAAAGAGGCTGTCTTTACTCCATTGTATGCTCTTGCCACCTTTGTCAAATATTAATTGAGCATAATGTTTTGGGTCAATTCTGGGTTCTCTGTTCTATTCCATTGATCTATATGCCTGTTCTTGTGCCAGTACCAGGCTGTTTTGATTACAGTAGCTTTGTAGTATAACCTGATGTCCGGTATTGTGATCCCACCTACTTTGTCCTTCTTTTTCAAGATTGCTGTAGCTATTCGGGGTCTTTTTTTGGTTCCATATGAACTTCTGAAGCATTTTTTCTAGTTCTGTGAAATATGTCACTGGTATTTTGATGGGGATTGCGTTGAATCTATAGATTGCTTTGGGTAGTATGGACATTTTAATGATGTTAATTATTCCAATCCATGAACAAGGTATGTGCTTCCACTTTTTTATATCTTCCTCTATTTCTTTTTTCAATGTCCTGTAGTTTTCTACAAATAGGTCCTTTACTTCTTTGGTTAAGTTTATTCGTAGGTATCTTAATTTTTTTGCCACGATGGTAAATGGGATTGTTTTTTTAGTTTCTCTTTCTGTGAGTTCATCATTGGTGTATAAGAATGCCATCGATTTCTTGACATTAATTTTGTATCCTGCCACTTTGCCAAATTCATTTATTAAGTCTAGTAGATTTTTGATGGAGTCTTTAGGGTTTTCTATGTATAATATCATGTCATCTGTGAATAATGACAGTTTCACTTCCTCCTTTCCAATTTGGATCCCTTTTATTTTTTCTTTATGTCTGATTGCTGTGGCTAAGACTTCCAGTACTATGTTAAATAAGAGTGGTGAAAGTGAGCATCCTTGTGCCTGTTCTTAAGGGAAATGTTTTTAGTTTTTGTCCATTGAGTATGATGTTGGCTGTAGGTCTTTCATATATGGCCTTTATTATGTTGAGATATGATCCCTCTATTCCCAAATTGCTGAGCATTTTTTATCAGAAATGGGTGCTGGATTTCGTCAAATGCTTTTTCAGCGTCTATTGATATGATCAGATGGTTTTTATCTTTCATTTTGTTTATGTGATGTATCACATTTATTGATTTGCGAATATTGTACCAGCCTTGCATCCCTGGGATGAATCCCACTTGGTCATGGTGAATAATTTTTTTGATGTATTGCTGGATCCGATTTGCTAGTATTTTGTTTAGGATTTTGGCATCTATGTTCATCAGGGATATTGGCCTGTAGTTTTCTTTCTTTGTAGTGTCTTTTTCTGGTTTTGGAATTAGAATTATGCTGGCCTCATAAAATGAGTTTGGAAGTCTTCCTTCTTCTTGAATTTTTTGGAAGAGTTTGAGAAGAATGGGTGTTAGTTCTTTGAGTGTTCGGTAAAACTCCCCCGTGAAGCCATCTGGGCCTGGGCTTTTGTTTGCTGTGAGGGTCTTGATTACATCTTCAATTTCCTTCGTTATTATTGGCCTGTTCAAGTTTTCTATCTCTTCCCAGTCCAGTTTTGGGAGACTATGTGTTTCTAGAAATTTGTCCATTTCGCTTAGATTGTCGAATTTGTTGCCATATAAATGTTCATAGTATTTGTTAACGATCCTTTGTATTTCTGTGGTGTCAGTTTTTACTTCTCTTTCATTTCTGATTTTGTGTATTTGGGTTCTCTCTCTTTGTTTCTTGGTGAGTCTAGCTAAGGGTCCATCAATCTTGTTTATCTTTTCAAAAAACCAGCTCTTAGTTTCATTGATCCTTTAAATTTTTTTTTTTGGTCTCCATGTCATTTATTTCTTCTCTGATCTTTACTATTTCCTTCCTTCTCCTTGCTCTGGGGTTTTCTTTTTGTTTGCTTTCTAGTTCTTTAAGTTGTGAGGTTAGGTAGTCAATTAGAAATTTTTCTTGTTTCTTGAGGTGGGCCTGTAGTGCTATGAACTTCCCTCTCAGAACTGCTTTCGCTGCATCCCATAGATCTTGTGTTGTTGTGTGTTCATTTTCATTGGTTTCCAGGAAGTTTTTAATTTCTTCCTTGATCTCCTCGGTAACCCATTCATTGTTCAATAACATGCTATTTAGCCTCCATGTGTTCAAATGTCTTTGCATGTTCTTGTTGTAATTGATTTCTAGTTTCATGCCATTGTGATCTGAGAAGATGCTTGATATGATTTCAATCTTCTTGAACTTGTAGAGACTTATTTTGTGCCCTAACATGTGGTCTATATTTGAGAATGTCCCATTTGCGCTTGAGAAGAATGTGAATTCTGCAGTTTTGGGGTGTAATTCTCTGTATATATCTGTTAAATCAATTTGATCTAGTGCTTCATTTAGAATTTCTGTTTCCTTGTTAATTTTTTGTCTAGAGGATCTATCCAGTGATGTCAGTGGGGTGTTGAAGTCTCCTGCTATGATTGTATTGCTGTCGATTTCTCCTTTGAAGTCCTCCAGAAGATTTTTAATATATTTTGGTGCTCCTATATTGGGTGTATATATGTTCACCACGGTTATGTCTTCCTGTTGGATTGATCCTTTCAGTATTATGTAGTGGCCTTCTTTGTCTCTAGTTATGGCCTTCCTTTTGAAATCTAATTTATCAGATATGTGTATTGCTACCCCAGCTTTTTTTTTCCTTTCCGTTTGCTTGGAAGATTTTTTTCCATCCCTTTACTTTCAACCTATGTGAGTCTTTTGTTGTGAGGTGGGTCTCTTGTAAACAACATATATGTGAATCATGCTTTCTTATCCAGTCAGCTACTCTGTGTCTTTTTATCGGAGCATTCAATTCATTTACATTTAAGGTGATTATTGATATGTACTTATTTATTGCCATTTTTGTTCAGTGTGGTTCTATTTTTCTTCCTATTTCTTCTACTAATTACAGCAGTCCTTTTAACATTTCTTGTAGTGCTGGTTTGGTGCTAATATATTCCCTTAGCCTTTTTTTTGTCTGGGAAGCTCTTTATTTGACCTTCTATTTTGAATGATAGCCTTGCTGGATAGAGTAGTCTTGGATTCAGATCCTTGTTTTTCATGACCCTGATTCCTTCATGCCATTCCCTTCTGGCCTGTAGTGTTTCTGTTGAGAAGTCAGATGATAGCCTAATGGGGTTTCCTTTGTAGGTAACCTGTTGCTTATCTCTTGCTGCCTTTAGGATTCTCTCTTTGTCTTTAATTTTTGGCATTTTAATTATTATGTGTCTTGGTGTGGGCCTGTTTGGGTTCTTCTTACTTGGGGCTCTCTGTGCTTCTTGAACTTGAATACCTTCTTCTTTCACCAAGTTAGGAATGTTTTCTGTCACTATTTCTTCAAATATATTCTCTAACCCTTGCTCATTTTCTTCTTCTTCGGGGACTCCTATAATGCGAATGTTATTACGTTTCCAGTTGTCCCACAGTTCTCTTAAGCTATCTTCCTGTTTTTTAATTGTTTTTTCCTTTTGGTTTTCTGATTGGTTGATTTTTTCTACCCTGTCTTCTAATTCACTGATCCAGTCCTCGGCTTCCTCTACTCTGTTGGTCAGTCCTTCCAATGTGTTCTTTATTTCTGCTATGTCATTCTTCATTTCCACTTGGTTGGTTTTCAGTGTTTCTATATCTTTACTCATGGTGTTGATGTCCTTACTCATGCTGTTTAGTTTCCTCAAGATCATGGCTCGGAACTCTACCTCTGATAATTTGCTTAACTGCATTTCATGTATCTCATCTTCGGTAGAGTCCTCTTGTTCTTTCATTTGGGATTTGTTTCTTTGTTTCACCATTTTGGCTATCTCAGTGGGTTTTGGAGCCTGCCAAATTTTCCCTGTGGGTGTTGGTGTTCTGCTATTTGTGGCTCCCTCTACTGGGTTTGGATGAGTGCGGAGGGCCCTCCTTAAACACCACTGTCAAGTCTCACTTTCCTGGGTAGATATGCAAGCTCAGGGAAGGTTCAGTTATCCTCTAGCTTTTTGCCTGGAGGCTATTAGCCTCAGTTACTTGAAAAGTCTTAGGTTCTCAGTTGAATGAGAAACTCCCTCAGGTGTTTATAGTGTAAGAGGATTTCCCGAGAGTGAGGCCAATACTGGTTGTTAATGAGCCTCAATTTGCATTTCTTTGCTCGCCTGGTTTGGGTCAAATCTCCGAATCTCCGAGGGAGGGGCTGCCACAGTTCCAGAAGGAGCAAACTGGCACCGTTCTGTGTGACTGGGAAGGAGCAAGCTGGCCACTGTCCTTTGTGGCCGCGACTCAGCACAAACTCTGAGCGCCCTCCAAATCCCGGGTGTCCCCACAGAGTTCCAGTCCAGTCCGCCCTCCCTCTGCCGGAGCCCCAGGTGAGTGGCTGTAGCTATTTAGTGCTCTGTGCCGGCCCTCTGCACTGTGGAGCAGCTTGGGATCTTAACCCCGAGGGTGAGATGCTCACAGCTAAGGCCGCTGCTGTCCATAGGCTCCCAGCCCGCCACCCTCTTGCGCCTCTGCAGGCTCATTCAGTGTCCCTGGTTGTATGGTCCTCTCCCGCTGCTTTTCTGTTGCTTTTTTCCGATGATTTGTCTTTATTTTAGTTGTAATTCCCGTTTGGTCCTGGGAGATCGTCTGTGTAGCTTCCATTCACTCTGCCGCCATTTTCTCTCTCCTCCGAACCCCAACTTTTTATAATGGGAAGTAAGTCTTCTTGATTTTTGCTCCAAAGAAAGACTCTATCTTCCAAGGCAATTTATTACACAAATGTCCTTGAAAAGATAAATGTGGAACAAAGATTAGTCAGCGCCTCTCTCATAAGACATGTGAACTTGTGAGAGACCCATGGAGAACTATCTCCCAACAACTTGCTCAAGGTTACCCAGCTAGGTAACCTGGGGTTTAGGGTTAGGACTGGGACCAAAGTAGTCAAGATGTGCAATGATCTCACTGATTCCCTGTCCAAGACATCAGACTCAAATTGATCCCAACACCTGGGACCACCGCTCATCCTATTTGGGGAGTTTTGTTGCTCGTTTGGCTCACATGAGGCACCCCCCCATTAATGACTGGGCTCCTTCTTTGTCCCTTGGGCCAATCTCCAATCTTGAGCTTTATTCTTGTGATGATTCTTTCCTCGTTCCTTAGGACTGAAGTGCCTGTCCTGGTCTTCCGCACAGTTCCACAGTCCCAGGAATTCCACTGCCATATCCTGGGCCATTCTTGGCCAGCATCAAGCCTGGATCTTTGTGCCACTGTACTTGGTCCAGTTGTCACACTTGCAGGAGCTCCTTGATGCTGACCTGCCCATCAAGACCTTTATTCTGTCACTGTCTCGACTGTTTTAAGGCTGCTCCCTAGACCCAGCTTGACTTCAAATAAATATTGCTGTATGCTTGCCTGACCATCTTCAGTGTTTTTTGTGTGTGTCTGGGTCATTGTCCACTTGCTTATATGATCACTTCAGTGGGAGGAGGACGTGGTGATGGGAGATCAAGGGTGAACAGCATAAGCAGAGTGCTGCAGGGGGATGAGTGTAGTGGACCCACCAGGAGGCCAGTCTGATTAGAACCAAGGGGAAGAGTGGCACAGGGAGACTCTGAATGCCAGGTTGAAGAATACCCATAGAACACAAGACTGGCTCACAGACATCATGAGACTTCATGGTAGTGTGCACAGACTGATAAAGAGAGCTTGGATTTTGGAATCAGACAGAACTGGTTTTGAATCTTGGATCTGCTACATACTAGAGCCTGACCTGGGGACTTTTGCTGTCTCAGTTTCTTATCTATAAAATAGTGGTGATAATACATACCTCATGGGGCTGCGATGAGGATTGTAGTAATAGAGATAAAGACATGCCCTGCTTTTCGAAAGTTTGCATTTCGCCACTTGGCTTTTACAAAAGACCTACTACATTAGTATCTGTTTTTCCTAGCTGAAAGAAGTCTGAAGAGGATTTTTGATTTTAAGAAAACAAGTGAAAAGTGAGAATAGTGTTCAGCGTTTGTGTTTCTGCCAGCTGTTAGAGGCAGCGGGCACCCCAAGCAGCAAGAGTGGCTCCGTCAAGCTCCCCAAGAACCACACCCAGCATCTCAGCATCATTCTGCCAGAGCTTTGAACTGTGTCCGCGAGCATCTGGGCTTTACCTACATTTATTCTGTGCATTCATTAGCAAGATGTGTCCTAAGGTATCAGAAAAACCTAAGAGAGCTCATAAAGGTGTTACACTTAGCACCAAACTGGATGTAATTAAACATGCTTGGTATGCTTTCGTAGGTTAGTTTTTGGGTCTGGGAACACTCAACACTTTTGCCATATAATGTAATGGTAATTGCTTTGTCACTTTATGATGAAGCCTTAAAAAGGCTTCCATTTTCAGGAAGTGAGGAAACCTGTACAAGATTAGTGCAGTGACTTCAATTTTTAAATGCCCACTAACTGGTAGCTGTTATACATTTATCATTATGAAATGTTTGCCCTGGAATAGACCTTAGGGTTTATTTTATCTAACCCTCTTATTTTAGACATGAGAACAAATGAGGCACAAGTGATCTATTTGCCCAACCTTGCCAGCTAGTGACAGAATCTTACTCATGGGGCACATTAATTATTACACCGTGCGAGATAGTGTACGGTCAGCCATTTATTAGCTGATGACTTGGCTGCAAGCAGTCAGGAGCATCCTCTGGAGACAAGACAATGGGTTTGATTCAGGCTTACCCTGTGCAGGTGAGCTTTCTTTTTCAGCCATTGACCATCTAAATGTCAACCAGTTAAGTGTCCTGTGATGCAGCCAGCCTCCCAGCCCTGAGCCTCACCACCTGTCTTCCATTCCTCAGACCTGCCACACTCTTTGCTGCCACTTAGGGCCACTTTATTCAGCTCTTTTCTACTCATCCTTCTCATTCCTACTCAGCTTAAGTGCCATTTTTTTTCTCAGCGACGTCTTCCCAGATGTCCCCAGCAAGGTGAGAGTGCCGGTCATATGCTCCTGCAAGGTCCTGTGTGCTTCCCTTCACAGTGTTCCTGTGCTCTTATGACATCATCAGCACCCATCTTTCCTGCTGGGTGCTGATGATGTCATAAGAGCAGCAGTTGGTTGGTCTTGTTCCCCGGGATATCCCCAGAGCCCGGCAGAGAGTAGATGCTTAACGAATGTTGGTTCAATGAATAAATAAGGTTTTCTAACTGTAATAGTTGTTTCAGAATTTTGGAGTTGTGGCTTAGAATGTCAAAAATACTCTAAAATTGGAACGATAATAGACTCAGAATAAAGAAAAGTTCTTCCCAAGGAAGGCAATTAGGAAAGTTATACTGATATTTACAAATATATGTGATATGCTATACTTACACACACACAAGCATATTGCACTGCTCTTATTTTTCTCATTTCGTCTTGCAGTGACAGTTCATCATGGACTTAATTGGCCTGAGGACTGGCATTTGGAAACTGCTATGCTCAGAGTCGTAGCTGTTAATTAGCGGTAACAATTGCCATCCCTGCACATCGCTGAGGAAAGCAAATTTCAGACCCCCAAAGGACAAATGTTCCAAATATGCATCCATCTTTTATTTCCTCTTGGTCCAATTTTTTACACCTACTTCTACTTTAAAAAAAAAAAAAAGAAAATCCCAGCTCACCACAGTGACTTATTTAGTTCCCAGGGCAGCGCACACTGTCCAGACAAGGGAGGCAGCAACACGTTCCTCTGGGAAATCCCTTTATGAATAATAGTGTCTTTGCATGGGCCCAATTCTGCCTTACGGGGAGAACAAGAGACACCGCCTTAAGGGCTGGGGCATGGGGACACCATGTACAGCTGTGCAGGCTGTACCCTGCCTAGGGTCCCCAGCTCTCTTGCCAGGCGATGCATTCAGCTAGGGGCTAGCTCTGCTAGGAGTACAGGGCCACATGTTTCCAGGTCACACAGAGGAGGAAGGGCTGGAGGCAGTGGCAATGAAGTGAGTCCACAGTGTTTTAGAGGATGTGGGCTTTGCAGGCACAGAGACATGGGTTTAGATCTCTGCTCCATCATTCACTGTGTGACTTGGAGCATGTTTGTGAGCCTCAGCCTCCTCATCTGTAAAGCAGGGATAACAACAATATCTATTTCATGAGGTTGCTGGAAGGATTAACTGAGGTAATATAGCCCAGCAGAGTGGCAGGGCCATATTTAGCACTTCATAAATGCTGCTTGTGTGGATCATCGATGGTGCCAGGACATCCATGGCCATCCAAGAAGTCGTCTTGGATAGATAATTCATTTGCCCTTTGCTCTCTTCTCCTTACCTTACTGCCCTCTCCCAACCTGGGCCTCCCCTTAATGTCAGTACCATTCTTTTTACTAAAACCAGAAATCCATAGTACCATTCTCTTCTCCCTCTCCTGTAACAGCTCAGTGGTCGCTGAAGTCTATCAATTCTACCAGCTCGGTCTCCATCTCCTCTTCTCTGACCCCTGTATTTGGACCAAACTGCATAATTCTTCTCTTGGATGATGGCAGCAACCTCCAGGCTGGCTCCCATCCCCAATCTTTCAGGAAAGCAAATCTAAGCTCATGCACTCTCTTGTTTAAGACTACCTCTGTTTATATACAGAATAAAGCCCCAAGTTCTTTGGAAGTTAATTATGGCTCTGCAAGATCTGGCTTGTTTCCTCACTGCTCCTACTTCGATTCCTGTGTCCCAGGGACACAGCACTCTCTGTGAACTTTCAACAGCTTTATGGGGTGTCAGTCTCTGTGTTAGACATGTCGTTCCCCTTCCCAGAATGCTGTTAATAATGATGATGATGATGATGATGAAGAGGAGGATGATAATAAGAATAATAGCCACCATGTATTGGGAATTTACAATATACCATTCTCGGAGCTCAGAGCTTTACATTCATAATCTGCCTTTCCCCAGCTTTGGTCACCTGGTGAACTCATGAAATATAATTATGATCTTTTAAAATAGATCTTTGTATTTATTCAAATGAGTGTTTCACTTGTAATCCAGAAGGCTTGATTTTGCCTGTGTCTTTGTCTACAGGGGAGCCCACGTTGGATGTGTGGAAGCCAGTGCTGCAACTTCTATTCATTTGTTTCTCTTTTAAATAGATTTTATTTCTTGGAGCAGTTTTGGGTTCACAGCGAAATTGAGCAGAAAGTACAGAGAGTTCCTATACACTTCCTATCTTCCATCTACACTACAGCCTCCTCCACTATCAATGTCCCCACCAGAGTGGTGCAGTTGTTACAACTGATGAACCTACACTGACACATCATTGTCACACAGAGGGCACAGTTTACATTAGGGTTCATTCTTGGTGGTGTACATTCAATTTTGGCAAATGCATAATGACATGTATCCACCACTTTAAAGTGATGAAGTGTGATTGCACTGTTCTCAAAATCTTCTGTGCTCTGCCTAGTCATCCTTCCCTCCCACCAACCCTTGGCAACCATTGTTCTATTTACTGTTTCATAGTTTTACCTTTTCCAGAATGTCATATAGTTAGAATCATACAGTATGTAGCACTTTCAGATTGGCTTCTTGCATTTAGTAATATACATTTAAGTTTCCTCCATGCCTTTTCATGGTTTGATAGCTCATTTTCTTTTTAGCAGCGAATAATACTTTATTGTCTGAAAGTACTAGAGTTTGTTTAGCCATTCACCTACTAAAGGACATTTGGTTGCTTCCAAGTTTTGGCAATCATGAATAAAGCTGCTATAAATATGCTTGTGTAGGTTTCTGCGTAGACATAAATTTCTGTCTCCTTTGGGTAAATACTAGGGAGTGTGATTAATCACTTGGTTAGAGTATGTTTAATTTTTTAAGAAACTGCCAGACTGTCATCTAAAGTGGCTGTACCATTCTGCATTCTTACCAGCAGTGAATGAGAGTTCCTGTTGCTCCCTGTCCTCCACACTGTTTGGTGTTGTCAGTTACCGACTTTGGGCCATTTTAATTGGTACATAGTGGTATTTCATTGCTGTTTCATCTGCAATCCCCTAATTATATACAATGCTGAGCAGCTTTTCACATGCTTATTTGCCATCTGTATACAGTAAGTCCTCACTTAAGGTCATTGATAGGTTCTTGGAAACTGCAACTTTACACAAAACTATGTATAACAAAACCAATTTTACCCTAGGCTAATTAATATAAACAAGAATTAAGTTCCTACAGCATATTTTTGATCACAAAAAACACCACCAAACTTCTAAATAAAGACACAAAACATGTCTAATATTAAACACTGAAATAAATGTGAGCTATATATACATTTAAGAAAGATTAATACAAAGTAAGATGATAATTGTTCTATCTGCTTATAGGTGGCCAGAGCGTATCCCAGCAGCTCAGGGCGAAGGTGGGAACCAACCCTGGACGGGACGCCCTTCCATCGAGGGACTTTCCACGCTCCCCACACCCACACTCACTCAGGCTGGGATGATTTAGACCCCCAATTTACCTAATGTGCACATATTTGGGATGTGGAATGAAACTAGAGTTGTAGAGAAACCCCACACAGACATGGGAGAAGGTGCAAATTCCACACAGATGGTGACCCCAGTTAGGAATCGATTTATTTTTCTCATCAATGTTATAATGAAATGACATTGAATAAAATGACCTTATTTGAGGACCTGCTGTATCTGCTTTGATAAGCTGCCTGATTAAGACTTTTGCCCCTTTTGAAATCAAGTTCTTCATTGGGTTCTTTGTATCTTTTGAATGAGTCTTTTATCAGATATGTCTTTTGCAAACATTTTCTCTCAGTCTTTGGTTTATCTTCTCATTCTTCTGAGCTCTGACTCAGTTTCAAAGTGCAGCTCAGAGCTCACCTGCTGTGACAATGAACCTGTCCCTTCCCTTCCCCTGCATTTGATCTCTGCTGTCTTTGTGCTGTCACTGTACCTTTCATGGTACTGTAAATACAAACATCATAGTATTATAAATACATACCCATCAGATTGTGAGATTCTTGGGGAGATGGTCATGCCCCTCATTTTTGCATTTCCAGGGCAGAGCACAGAGTCTGACACTAATTAAGTACCCCACATAAGTGTGTTGAGTGAACTGAGATGTAAAATGAAGACATATGTGAATAGGGCATCCCTGGCTCTCTCAGAAGCACAGGGGGAGATTTCCTTCAGCACAGGTAGTGAGAAACATGCTCTGCAGATGGCATTCTGGTCTTGGCTACATTACATCTTTACCTAAACACAGGTATTTTTGCCACATCCCAGATACAGTCGCTACCAGAGAAGCCACATGAGCAAGAAGCTGAATGCCCTCCCCATTCAGGACAAGGATGTTTTAAAATGCTCTGAGGCTCTCCATGGGCAGGAAACCTTTTCATCACTGGCATGCAATTTTTCGGAGAATGTATCCCGACTCAACTCTTACCACTCCTCTTTCCACGTCTGCATAGCTAGAATCTGTCTGCCTCCAGACGGTTTCTCTGGTTTTCTGAACAGAGCTGTACATGCATGTACATGTGCAGGTCTAGGAGGTGAATTCCTTTTGAATTCTTTCATGGGTCAGAATGTTGCAAACATTTAAATCAAAACCCTTTCCTACTCTTTTCTCCCTCTACCTCGATCTCCCTTCGGCTTTTTCTCGTGTCTCGTCTTTGCCTCTCTTTCCTTGGACTTGCAGTGTTTTTAAAAAAATTTCCCCTCCCTGACCATCTAATGGCATTTAGCTCAGAATGCGTTCCATTATGTTTAAGAACACTTTTCTCTCAATGGGGCTTCTATTGGGGCCAGGCTCAGCATCTAGAGTTGGGCTAAGCCCTAGGGGGAATGCAGTTGGGAGAAGAAAGAACTTTCACATCATTTTATAGACTTGTGACCATTTGGCTTAACAGACATGAATGCTGAGACATTCAGATGACAAGTAAAGAAATCCCATAAGAGATCACCAGATGTTTTGTCTCCAAGACTTCAGGCTTTTGATGTTAGGCAGGAAAAATATGTGGATTCTTGACTGAATTTTGCAATTTTCACAGGGTGTTTCAAGGATATTTAAATAGTAGTCATTATTAGCATTCTAGAACATTTTAGTAGTGATTTAAAATTTTACCAAAGTATTGCATGGGTGTTGTAAAAAGTCAAAATAATGTAGACATCTACAGAACAGAAGCTTAAATGTCCTTTTAGGGTTTTTTCTCCCTCCCTCCAATTTTTCTCTTTGCTAAGATAAAGCACAAACTAAATATGTATGACTTTGGACATTTTTTATGTACATTTGCATACACTTATAGTTCTATTATTGTTTTTTTAATGTAAATGGTGATTTTATACAATTCACTCTGTGATGTTTTCAATGAACAATAGCCCTTGGAGAGCTTTCATGTCAGAACCTACAGAACGATCTCACTGTTCTTCACTGCTGCATAGAGTTTGGTACATGGACGCTGTTGGGGGTAGGGACAATTTCCCTTTTCCCTCTTAGTTCTTCTGGTTGGTAGAATTATTAAAATGACAGAAGGCAGATTAACAGGAGAAAAATCAAGTTTTAATACATGCATATGGGGAATTCACACAGCATGAACCTTCCAAAGACAATAAGATAAGATAAGGTGTATGTGTCATTCTGGACCAAGGAGAAGCAGGGGTGTAGGACTTCAAAGGGAAGTAAGGCAAATTTGCAAGGGGGTGACATGTTTGCTGGGCCATCTTGAAGCAGTGGAATGCAGGGAGGACTTTCATCAAATGGGCCTTGCTAGGTTACTCCTTGTCTACCCTATCTAGTTCAGATTAAACTATAGTTATTTATGATGATATCACCCTATCTTAAATTCTTTTAGATGGTAAAGGGGAAGCCCAAATTTCTTCCTGAGCCTTCTGGGCCTTGTTTTCAGCACGAGATAATCAACATGCCATAGTGACACATCTTGGGAGATCTGTTGTGAAGCCCCATAACACAGCCATTTATTTAACCATTTCCCTGGGGGAGGGGTGCTTGGCTTCTTTTTTTTTTTTTTTTTCATTTCCTTTCTTTTTTCTTTTCTCTTTCTGTTTTAAACAATAACAATAACAACAAAATAACAAAAAGCAACAAATATGCTTACATGTAAATTTTTTTCTGTGTGTGTATTTCTGTTGGATGTTATCAAGCTTTATAAATTTTTGCTAATTCTAAGTGAGATTAAACATCCCTCCCCCTCTTTTTTGGTTCATTTGTTTTTTTTACTTGTTAATTTGATTTGTTTACTATTCTTAAGAGTTATATGTTTTTAAATTCATTTTAGGAGGCTTTTCCCCAATATTTTATTTTGAAAATCTCAAGCATACAAAAAAGTTTAAAGAATTATGTAGTGAACATCTATATACCCACCATCTAGTACTGGTAATAAATATTTTGCTACATTTAATTTGTTACATATCTTTCCATCTCTCCATCCCTTTATTCTGGTATCAGTCCACTGTATGTTTGTGCATTTCAAAGTAGATTGCAGATATCAGTACACTAAATGCTTCAAATGCTTATCAGTAACAGAATTTAATATTTATTTATAGTCCTTTTTATTTTTTGAGTTAAAATTTACATACAGTAAAATGCACAAATATTTTTTTTTTTCCCAATCCGCCTCTTACTTTTTAAAAAAATAATTTTTGTTTATTGATTTTAGAGAGAGGAAGGGAGAGGGAGAGAGATAAATATATCAATGAGAGAGAACATCGATTGGCCACTTCCTGCGTGCCCCCCACTGGGGATTTGGCCCACAACTTGGGCATGTGCCCTGACCAGGAATCAAACTGGTGACCTCTTGGTTCATAGGTCGATGCTCGACCACTGAGCCACACCAACCAGATCTGCCTCTTACTTTTAACTTTGTTATGCTATCTTTCACATACAGAAATGGGAAATTTACGTAGTCAATCTATCAATAATTTTCTTTATGTATTCTAGGTTTTATATCTTACTTAAAAAGACTTCTCTCATTCTAATATTATTTTTAAAATTTCATATTTTTAATGCTTTAAAAATCCATATTAAATTATGTTTTTGTGTAGGGAGGGATATAACAACTTTTGCAATGGGGAAACCAGTTGTCCCAAAGCCAAACATTCTTTTTGGAATTATCTCCTGTAGTCTTAGACTGACAGTTTTCTCCAACCTTAGAAGAAATTGGAAGAGTGAAGAGAGAAAAGGCAGCAAGAAAGCAGAAAGCAGGGCAGTGGGGAAGAGGAGAGACAGGATGAGTTTTTTTGAGTAATGGTTGTAAAGGTCTCACTAAAATTTTTCTGCAATGATGAAATGAAGTCATTTCTGGCATAAAACAGGGAAAATGCAAGTTTAGTTATTAACAGTGTCTCACAAATACTATTATTTTCTAACTTAAACAATATAATAAAATGATGCAGCGTTTGAGAATTACATAAAGAACAGTTTCTGTTTCTTTTTTTGGACATGTCTGTGAAAGAATTGGAGTAAAAGTGTGAAGTTTTTAAGATATAAACTACAGCATTAGTGATTGATGAGTCTGTAGACGTGTGAGAGCAGAGGGAGGGGGGAGAGAGAGAGAGAGAAAGAGAGAGAGAGAAGACAGCAGCCGAAAGCAGGCCGATGAAGGCTCTGGTGTACACCCTGCTGATTCACTTTTGAGATGGGCAATGCAGCTTACTTAGGGTAAGTGTTGCCATTTGAGAAACAAGGAAGTAAAAACAATCTAGATTGTTCTTTTGAGAACACATCTGGAACACTTCATTCAGTCTTGGAGATGCTACTGTTGTTCAGGGAGACAATCAATTGGAGTCAGTCAGAGAAAGGGAAGGAGAAATTACTTGGAAGGATATGTTAAGATAATACATGCAAAAACATTTTGTAAATTGCATTGTGTAACACAAAAGCAAATTATTTCTAGGATTATCATAATATAAGGAAAGGAGAAGAAAGTATTATATTTTTTTGTTTCATGATAAACAGTCGCAGACATCAAGAGAACTATATGTAGGGATTCACATCTATCATGCTTTTCTCCAAACATGATATCTATTCATTCAGGATCTACTAAGAAGATAATACTGTACCATACAAAGTAGCCATTCCACTCTTAGGTATTTACCCAAGAGAAATAAAAGAATGCATCCATGCAAAGACTTGCACATTGATGTCCATACAGCTTTATTTGTAATAGCCCCAAATTGGAAACAATCCAAATGTCCATCAACAAGTGAAGAGATAAACAAAATGGAATATCCACACAATGAAATACTATTCAGCAATATAAAGCAATGGACTGATATAGCCAACAGCATGGGTTAAATCTCAAAATAATTATATTGAATGAAAAAATCCAGGAAAAAGAAAGCACATGGTTTATTCTATTTATATAAAATTCTGGAAAATGCACATTAGGGGGGAAGGGGAGACAG
The DNA here is from genome assembly GCA_030848825.1 of Tadarida brasiliensis. Lineage (NCBI taxonomy): Eukaryota > Metazoa > Chordata > Mammalia > Chiroptera > Molossidae > Tadarida > Tadarida brasiliensis. The sequence continues at coordinate 28,849,109 of CM061263.1, forward strand.
GGATGAATTACAAAATGGAGGGAATGGGTATGTTCATTATCTTGATTATGGTGATGGTCTTTGGATGTATATATATATATCAAAACTTTTCAAATGGTAAAATTTAAAAAGTGTATTTTATTGTTTGTCAATTATACCTCAACAAAACTGTTAAAAAATATCAGAAGGCACTTATTTACTTTGAAATCTTTTCTAAAAGATTCAAAATTAAATTTTAATCAAGCAAGACTTACTGCTGCAGTCAATCCACAATTTGATTTAGAAAAATCCAGTTTATGCCACTTATTTTTAGAATTAAAAATTTTCAAAGACTTTTTCTTAGAGTAGAAAAAGTCCATGTTCATCATCTGTGAGATGAAAAATGGGTTAGAGGGAAACTTAAGATATTTATGAAGTCTTTATGTTCACCAGGACACTCTTAGGGTTATAGAATTCATTCTCCAAAGGGAATTATAGAAGCCGCATTGCATAATCAAGAAATTTAACTATACAAAGACTCAGCTAAGAACATAGCTCAGTACTTGTAAATGCTTCCATCTGAAGATACAAGCTTTTCCAAACACCTATTAAAGTTTCACACCATGCCGGGAGCAGAGGGGTGCAATCATCACTCCTTTTACAGACAGGAGAATTGAGAGTCACAATCCAAAAGAGCTCAGACAGCCAACCTAGAGTCACCTGGTGAGGCAGCTGCAGACTCAGGGGTGAGGTTTGAGTTCTGCCTCTTGGACCTTCCTTACTTAGTCTGACAAAGAACTCCCTGGCCCTAAACCAGACTATGTTGAGGGAAGAAAACTCATGCCTTAACTAGTTTGCTTTGGAACTGAGATGGTGTTAGAGGCACACCAAGGGTGGGATCCCTTGGGTCCATGCTAATTTCATTTCCTCACTTCCTCCCTCACTGTTTACTGTTGAAGGCTAAATTTTCTTGGTAAACTCAAGTCAGGATTTTCACCCATTTGCTTTTCATCTCTGTTGCAAAGGGCTATTTAGCATAAAGCAGAGATTCTCTCCACTACATGGAAGCTCTCAATCCTGCTGGATTGATTATGAGATCAAATTAAAGTTTCTGGGCCCCAAGGAGGGAAAGCTTGTTAGACCTAGAGCACCAGCATATGGAAGATTTGGCATATCCTGGGAGAGTCGTACTCCTGAACTTTGAGGAATATTGTACCCTATTTAGTAAACCACCACTCCCCCCTGCCCCCCCGCCTTGTCTGGAGTGTGACCTCTTGGCTTTGGCTCACAAGTGTGGAGGAACCAGTTAATTTAAGTGCCAGATTTTATGATCAGAAGCGATCTTTTCCTGGATGACATATGGTGAGAGGTTCTAACCTATGTAAGACTCATTATTATGAGTTTCTATTGTAGCTCTCACGGTAATGCTTGACTTATCTGGGAATTACTCATATAGCAGGCACAACCACCTGAAACACAGCTGAGAAACCAGAAGGAAGCCAAAAAGGCCTTTGGGTGGCCAATGTGGGCACCAAAAATTCATAGAGCTACTCCTCCTCTCTTAAAGACTATGTACTTTTCTTTCATAAGCTTAATTCTGATCTATAGCAGATTAGAATCAGTGTGCTCATGGGGCAGATTGGAACTTTTAGTTATAGAAACAAGAAGCTGGCAGCTTCCCGTGAGGAAGGAGACAGGAAAATTATAAAAACACAAATAAGAATGCAAAAGAACATAATCTGAGGTAAGGACAAAGAGCTCTCCATAATTCCAAAGCCCAAGAATTCATTATTTTTCTACATCAAAGTTCAGTGTTGGAGGTTGTAATTATTTGTTCTACAAACATATATTGAGAGCCTAAGTACTCCTCCACCAGGCACTGGGTATGTAATGACAGAAATGGGTCCGTCCTTATGGTGGGAAATAAGTTATGTTGGGGGAGTTTTATTTAGAAAAATAGAGAATAATACAATATATTTAGAAAGATACCCATAACAATGAAAAATGTTTAACTGATTTGATTTCCCAAGTTTTAGGCTCTAACACTCTGGGAGAATCAATTATGTAGAGCAGCTCATTCCCCATTGGACCCAATAAATGAGGCATTAATTATATTAACATGACATTGTTATTAGTTTTAAATTAAGAGTGGTATGCAAGTGTTATTTTCTGAAGACACAGATGTCTGCTTTATCCTTTAATTGTTGCCAACTCCTGTGACATTATATATTTCACAGGAATATTAAGACAGCCTACTGCTCCTTGGGGTGAGGAGACTGGGTTGGGTGGGGATATATTCAAGGAAGGAGAAAGTAAAGAGACAGAATGGGGGATACAAGGGCCCCTCTATTGTCATCTGTTGATGGAAGTCCCTCATTTTATCAACCTCTCTCAACACCTCTCTCCCAGTTCCCCTTTTAAATGCACAAAACTAAAGTTCCAAAATGAATAGATTTAATGGAATTAGAACAGAGGGTGGGGCTGCCTGGGGAGGTACCGTGCATTTAAAATAAAACAAAACAAATGCCTTTTGACTGCCAAGGCAGGAACTTTCTGCCCAACTGGAAGGGCTGGTTTGGAATGCAGGAATCCTTGAAGGGCCTTTCTGGAAAGGCTGGAGGGGGCGTGGCTGTGGGAGAGCAACCCCAGGTTTTCAGTCCCCGCTGCTGCAGCCTGGCTGGGGTAGTGAGTCAAGTTCACCAGGGGTGTCCCGGCAGTGAGATGAGTCTGATCCAGTAGACGGGGCAGGTCAGACCGTTACCACATTTGGCAGGGTCAGCTCTGTGTCAGGGAATGCTGTGGGCCCAAACATGTTTGAATAGAACAGCTAGGCAGGATCAGAACCAGAGTCAGCATCAATCCATGAATGAGGCCTCTCCTCACCCAACTTACTTTGACCGCAATCTTTTCTGTGCATTTTTCTCATCACTGTACTTTTAGTACTCAGTACAGCTCCTGGCATGAGGTGTGCTCAGTAATGTTGAGTGAATGAATAAAGGAATGAATGGACTTAAGACCAACTTCTTTGCTATGGTCTCACCATATAATAAACTGTATTTCTGAAATACTTGCCATTTCTGATTTAAAACACACACACACACACACACACACACACACACACACACACACACACCAAGAAACAAAGCAAACAAGCAAAAGCCACTCCAGGAACTTCTAGCACAGTAAGATCCAAGGAAATTAATCAGATGCTAAAACTGGGAGAAGTCAGGCAAATTACCTGCACATTATTATTGCTCACTACTTTACAAAAGTTTCCATAGAATCAAAATAAATGTTTAGTTTTCCCCTAGAACAGAGTTTGCTGGTTTCTTGTTATTACTTTATTTATCCTTAGTAATGAAGTGCACACTCAGAAGTTTATGGTTAGACAAGTTTTACCCTGAGGAGTTAGCATTCCAATTATAATGAAGACAAACAAGCAGAAATACACATAAGTGCTTCTCTCATGAAAATACCCTCCAGGCAGGGCCTCTGTTCTGTGGCTTCCAAACACCCTATCTTTAACTACGGTGTCCAGGGTGTCAGTGTGTTCTGGTATCTGTGGTGTGGGCTGACTGCATTTGTGGAGGTGGAATGGTGGCTCTGCCTGCTTAGCCTGATCTTTGAACCCACAGGTGACAGGTAACTGTCCTTCCCCACTGTTCTATGGAAAGCACTACGCAGTGTCCACAGAAGCCAGTCCACAAACTGCTACCAATCAGCCATCAGGGAGGGAGACTGCACTATCACCAAGCACACTGCTAGGTTCTATCGACTTTTTAGAATAAGACCTGCGAGATAAAGGGTGGCAAACCTTTTCTGTAAAGGACCAAATATTAAATACTTCAGGCCTTGCAGGGCAGTTTCTGTCACAACTACTCAACGTTGCCATTTAGTCGCACTAAGGCAGCCATAGACACGCATACATGAGTGGGTGTGGCTGTGTTCCAGTACAATTTCCGTTTTAAACAAAAGTTGGCACAGGTGGGAAATGCCCAGTGGATTGGGTGTGGCTTGGGGTTGGGGAAGGGGCTGTAGTTTGCCAACCTCTGTTCTAGATGAAGGAAGCTCCTCATGATTACATTCTGGTGCTAGTTCCTTATCTTGAGTATCACTGGACAGGCAACCACATCAGGCAGGATCCCCAGGCCCATCTGTCTGTTGCAGGTGAGAGCACCAACACAAATATTGTGGGGAGGAATATAGTTTCTCTCCGTGGATAACGATTTTATCAGAGTCAGCATCTACCCCTTGGCCACATTGCCTTTTCTCCCAAACTTACCAATGGCTTTAACACCATTACCTTATAACTTCATTTAGTAATGCCCATCCCCATTTTGCCCTATTTCCTTCTCAGTCTTCTACATTACTACCTACCTTCTTGCCTCTTTCTTCTGGTTCTCTGCTCTGGTTAACCTAGTTTTTGGCCAGTCAACCAGCTCCCGCTTTCTACCACTAAGTGCTTCGTCTACTAATATCTCCTGAGGCAGATGCTCCTTTTCCACATGAAGTGTCAAAATGGTCAGGGGCAGGATTTTTTGGTCATTTTTCTTCCTATTTAGGTGTCACGACCTTGTCTTTTGAGTTCTATGCTGTTTAGATCTCCTACCTCTTATTCCTCTGGGCCTCGTACTTGAAGACTTTCTTCCATTTACCACCAATAAAGACTCTAATCTCCAAGAATAAGTTTCCACGCTGTGCTTCTTATTGCTGAGTGATTCTTTTCTACCTAGTTTCCCCCTGAGCTCACCTCTACCATTTCCTAAATTGTTCCCCTGGCCTCATGATCTTCTCTTCTGGGTAGCCATCAAGAAGCACCGATGTTTTCTCTGTATGAAAGTTACCTAATCAACTTTTCTTGCCTCTATCTTTCTTGTTCCATTCAGGTTCTTTGACACTGAACCTTTGGTTTGTACTCTCACAATCAATACATTGAACCATAGTTTTTTTTCCCCAGGAGTCAACCTCCTTCACTAGGTTGACAGAGGCCGGCTTTTTAAAATCTTTAGCTCAAAACATCTAGTTAGTACCTGGCACTTGGTGTATGTTGTATAAATTTACATATCCACCCTCAGCCCCATGATTTCTTGTAACTTGGCAAATGCACTCTAAGGATAGGCAGTGGTAAGGCTCCAGAGGGGCTATGTGGCCCTTGGCCAGCTGGACTCTAGACAGGGTCTGTTTTCTCTCTCTAAGTGGGTCTTTTCTCCACCATTGCATTATCTACCCTATCTTCTTAGAGGTGACCACTCTGCCTCCCGGACTCTTGCAGGTTCTACAGGAATCTTCCAGAGAAGCTGGATTGCAGACATCTGTAGAAGGGTTTCATGTACCTGACTGTGGCAGAGATCAGATACAGAAGATGAGGACAGCTTTGACTTCCCCCTGCTCCTCCAGTGATGAGATGCTCTGGATGGAACATAAACTCTTCTAGGGGATTGCTTGTCAGTGATTGGCATCACCATCCACCTGTCACTGAAGCCCGAAACCCAGGTGTCCCATAGATGACTCCCTCTTCCTCATCTGCTCACATCCAATTCAATGAGTCATGTCATCAGAGGCATTAATATCTACTTCCTTTCCCCCCAGTGCCACTTTAGTTCAGGTGACTATCTAAACTAAATTCAATTTTTTGGATCACTATAAAAACTCTCTTTTTTCTGGTCTTCTTGCCTCCAGTTTAAACCCTAGTAATCCACAATCTCCACTGTAGCCAGAAAGACCTCTGTACAATGCAGATGTGATCTTTCAATGGTTTCTCATCTTTTTCAGGACAATGACCAGATTTCTTAGCCATTCCTCATCTGCTCCTTGGTTACCTTCCCAGACTCACCACTCCCTACTCCAAACACATTCCCCTCACTTACTTTTTCTTTTGCCTATGTCCTTGCCTACTCATCCTTTAGGTCCCAGATCAGACATCATGTGGTCACCTCCCATGGATGACCCTTCCCCAGAAGAGCGGGGTAGGTGTTAAGAGCACAGTCTCTGAAGTTGGACGATGTTCAGTTACCAGCTTTGCCATTTACTTGCTGCATGACCTGACTTAAGTTACATACCATCTCTGGGGCTCAGGTTCATCCTCTCTCTATTTTCTTTTTTGAAAATGGGATTGATAAAAAGGTTACCTATCTCATAAAGTTGTCAAGAGGCTTGAATAAGTTAATATACATAAAGTACATAGAATAGCATCTGACACTCAGTAAACACTCATTATATGTGAGTTATTATTATTGTTGTCCTTGTCATTGTTATTTTCTCTTCCAGGATGGAGTTAGGTGCCTCTTGTGTACACTTCTGTTCTACTGCTTTTACCTTTATCCAGCACTTACCACACTGGACTCTATAATCTCTTTTTACTTGTCTCCCTGTGAGACTGTGAACTTTTCCTTCATTGAACCCAAATGATCAGCACAGTGTCTGACACAGAGCAGATGTTCAGAAAACATTTCTTGAATTAATGGATGAGTACAAAGCAAAGATTTTTGGTGGCAAATTCCTTCTAAAATGAAGTAGTAGGATGAGATAAGAGGAGAAAGAAATGGAAAACAAAACAAAACACTTTAGGACAGCTGTATTCCTCTCCTTTCCAAAGATACACACGAGTGCTCTGCACCACCAGCAGCTGGAGCTCTTTTGTTTCTTGCCTCAGTCAAGCATCATCAGTGTTCCCTTCAGCTCCTTGTTTCTCCTTGATCTATTGTGATGGGTGATCAAGAGTTGATTTATCCCCCCAAACCTTTTTCCTCTTTTATTCCTTTGTTGCTTCCAGGTCCATGGCCCTCTGAGGATGTCAAAAGGCTGATCTTTGGATAACGAGGTGTTAGAGGCAGATCTTAGGATCACTGTCAAGAATGGAATGGACCCTCAATTGCTCAAACCCTCATGGCAGAAAGCTAGTGTTATTAGTTCAATAACCTAAGGCTTCTGATTTCTGCAGTGAATTTCACTGGCGGTGGTGGCCGCACCAGAATTCACTGAATTAAACTCTTTGTTGCACGTGGTGCCATGATGAACAATCTGGACGGTCCTCATTTTCTAATTATTGGACTTTGTCAGACATCTTCTAACACAGCTGTGCGTGTGCTGCTTTGGAAATAGAACAGCTCATGTTTAGGTGTCTTCAAAGAAGGGATCGAATGTTTGAGAAGAGTTTTGTAGAGGTGGGTGGGGTAAGACAGTTCCCTCAGACTCTAACTAGGGTGTAACCAGTGCAAAATGCTAGAATCATTCAACTTTTCTTTCAACAAACGTTTATCGAGCACAACTGTCTACTGGATACTGCACTAGGCCCAGAAGACCCCAAAATAAATAACGTAATTTGCTGCTTTTCAGAAGTACACAGCCTAGAACAGTCTGTCTGGGGACAGTCAGAGAAGTCACCACATGATGCTGTGCAGAAGAGTCACATCTTATTCAGAGATTTAGTGTAAAGTCAGCATACAAAGTAAAATGACAAATATTCTAGAAAATCACTCCCTCAAAAATCCCCTAAATCAACTCCAGGAAGTTTCCTTCATTTTTCTTTGCATTTTAGCTAGAGCTTCCTTTTTCTTATTTTATGAAGCTAAGGTATATTTTGTAGAGAGTGGGAAATAAAAAGAGGTCTTTCTCTTTTTGTTTTCTATTGCCTTTTCCTCTTTCCGTTTACTGAGTTTATGCCGTTAAATCCATGCAAGTTAAATGTGTGTATGATGCAGCCCTTCGGTTATCCCTACAATGGAGTTTTGTAGGAATGTATAAAGTGCTCTGAAAGCCCAGAGGGAAAATGTTCTAACTGTGCCTGAGGCAATCCAGGAAGGCTTTACTGAGGAGGTGTCATTTGAACAGGTGGAAGGTTAAGAGCTTTCTAAACACAGAGAATAGCATGAATAGCAGCCTGTCACTGAGGCAGAGCATAGTTTCTTCATGATCTAGAGTTTATGTTTGGGGCATGGATGATGATAATGCAGAAGGTGGGGAGTGATGGGAAAGAGAGGTTCATCAGGGCAAGCCCATGAAGTGATCAAAACATACCATTGGGCTGACACAGCTGGAGAAAAGAGTGACCAGAGACATTGTGTCCACTCCCTGGCAGCCCACTATCCTCCACCTTCCCTTCTCATCACTCGAAACTTCCCTTTACTGTTAACTACTTCCTGAAAAGGCCAGATACACCATTCTTCGCCTCTGTGGTGCCAGTTCTGACTCATGGAGTGTTGTTTTCTAGCTGAAGACAAGGATGTGTTTCTATTTCCTAAGCCTCTTGTCATGTAAGGATCACCAAGTCATCTGGAGACATTGAATCACTACTAATCTCTGTGATGGCCCTAAATGTACCTGGGTTTCATGTGTCTGTTTAATAGACTGTGGCCCAGCTGATCTCAGGGAACCAAGGAACCAGAGTTTGGCCTGGATGGGAGCCTTGATATTTCACATTCTGCTTTGTCATTCAGACCATGAGATGGGCATCTTCAGGGACCATGGAAATATTGTTTTCTTCTATTTCCTGGGAAGAAAGAGAAAGCGAGTTCCATATTTAGATACCTCTGGAGAAATTGAGGAAATGACAGTGGAATTTCTGGATTAGAATTTATTCAAGATAACTTAGGTGTTATACTTACAGCCTGGAGGGATTCTTTATCAGTTAGAATCAGATCAGGTCACATATAACAAGGAAAACAAAGTAACAGTGCTTTAAATAAAATAGAAATGTATTTTCCTTTCAAACATAGGACGTCTAGCGGTGAGAGGTCTGAGGTTGGTAGAGTCATACACAGGGATTCAGATTTCAGTCTTTGTACTGTTATCTCTTCATGTGGCTTGCATCTCATGGTCCTAAGTGTCTGTTCAAGCTCCAGCCATCACATCCACATTCTAAACAGTAGAAAGAAAGAAGGGACAATTAAGAAGGGGTGGGGTAGGGGTGAGGGAAACGGCACCTGAAAACTGTCCTAGAGAGAAATTTCCTGGAAGCTGCCGCACATCACTTCTGCTTATAACACATTGCTCAGAACTGAGTGGGAGCTGGGAAACGTCATTCTCCAGCCGACAAGGTAAGAATGCATACTTCATTAAGCAACTAGCAGCCTCTGTCATAAATCCCAGGAGCAAGAACCCAGCTCTATCATATGATCAGAGAGTTGACACACCCTCGCCTCTCTTCTCTTCTTGGTAACAAAGGGCCTGTGCCTCAGAGAATCATGGAGCAGCTGTAAGAGCCATTCTAGAGAGTCAGTAACCCCCAGACCTGTGTGATGGGATTAGCACTGGCCTTACTTACATGCTGGGAGAGGAAGGATCATCCCATTTGCTACCACGCTAGCCCTCTAGGTTTCTTGAGAACATCAGCATGGATGAATCCTGCCTATTGACATCTCATCCACATAACATTCACTCATTCCATGCAGAGTCATAAATGTCAGGGCCCTTATGGGGTGACTTTCTCCAATTCCCTACCTTTTCCCCAGACCCTCAGCTGTTTGAATGCTGCACAAGAGGCAGCTGGCATCTCTTTAGCAATTGTGAATATGAATTTCCTCTGTAACCTAGACAACACATATATGAGTGGTGACCAAAGACACAGGAGGGAAAGAGGAGGAGGAGGAAGTAGCAGTTCCAGTAGAGAAGTAATGCCGGGCGGAGAGGAGGAAGGAAGTAGGTGGGGCCGGCCCAGCCCTGTACAAATATGTGAATGAATCCAGTTTTTTTCAGGGTCCGTCCCTATCTTTGGACAGAATCCCTCTCAGTTGTTCCCCATGTCCTCACACCCTCTAGTCACCTATCCTTAGCACAGACATGACCAATCTTTTCCTCCCTTTGTCCCAAATAAAAGCAACATCTGTTGTCCTATGTCTCCAGGGATTCATATACATAACAACATCTAAATAATGGTTAATAAATCACAGGCTCTCAAAGTATGTTATATTTATCCACTCTCCCCAATGAGTTTGATAAACTTACTCACTTCCATCATTATCAAGATAAGAATGTGCTCCTCCCAGAAGCCATATTTACACTGGAAGAGATTTCACCTTCAATAGAATCCTAGCAAAGGGAAAAAAATTAGGTAGGAGGTGTCCCTCTAGGACTAGGGTGGGGGTTCTAGGACCTCAGCGGGAAGGAGGGAGAGATGAAATAGGGCTTACTTCCAGCACCAAACTGGTGTGCACCTTGCTCCATCCTAAGGGACCGACCCACAATGAATAAACACTGAATGGAGGCTTCATGAATAGACAATTTACAAAGCTGTGGGGTTAAGTTGAGAGAACCAGGAAGGGATGAAGCACTCAATATATAGAATGAACACAGTGGGAAACCCACCACCACTCAGCATGAAGGCACAAGGGGAAGGAGTAGCTATCAGCCCTGGGGAGAACTCTGGCTCCTGGAGAGGGGCCATTTGATAGGAATTGTGGTATTTGGTAGAAGAACACAGCTACTGACCAAACATAGCCTGGCAGGAGGGAATAAATCCCGGACCTGTCTCTCTTCCCACCCTCCAGTCTTCCATCTGTGCCTCCTATTGGCCAAACCCACTGGAAGCCAAAGGTGCAAGTGGGTCTGGGTACTAGTCTGAAGAGTTGAGCCTCCCAAGGGCAGGATGGAGAAAGGTAGAAAGTGGACCTGGGAGGCAAATAGGAAATGTTTTAACACATGAAACTTTAGAAGTTTATACTTTAGTATAGGAGACAGACTGATGATATGCACATAAAAGGCAGTGAGATAAGGCAATAGAAGACCAGGTCAGGTGACTGCTGGGGTAGAGAGTCCCCCTTAAGAGCTGAGGTAGATAAAGTTCCATAGTTACTAGGATCAGTTGGTGGAGAATTTAAAGACTCAGGGTTGAAGAAACAAAATAGTACAGAGCAGACATCAAGGTCATTACGAGAACATATGATCTGACTTGTGTTTTTTTTTAAATCTTCACCCAAGGACATTTTTCCATTTATCTTCAGATAGAGTGAGAGGGAGAGAGGGAGGGAGGGGGAGAGAGAGACAGACAGAGAGAGAGAGAGAGAGAGAGAGAGAGAGAGAGAGAAACATCAATGTGAGAGAGACACATTGACTGGCTGCCTCCCGGACAACCCCAACCGGGGCCAGGACGAACCGCAACCCAGGTAATGCCCTTGACCGGAATCGAACCTGAGACTCTTTGGTCTGCGGACTGATACTCTAACCATTGAGCCAAACCAGCCAGGGCTATCTGACTTGTTTTTAAAAAAGATTTTCAGTGGCTGCTGGCAGGCCCTGAATATTGTCTGGAGGACTCCAAATCTTCAGATCAGCTATTACTAGCAAAGTAGTTCTTCCCCTTTCTTTCTTCCTGTCTTTCTTTCTTCCTTCTAGCAAATATTACTTGAGTCCTTTGCACAAGGCAGGCACTGTGCCCGCCATCTGTTCCTGGTTGGTTTCCGTCTTGGGTGGCTGTTTATCACCATTGCCCCTTTCACTCCGTCCTGCAGAATAGCCTTTCCAGACCCGTTTTATCGACAGTGCTATTTCATTGTTGCTTGCTAGCAACCATTGTTGCTTAGGATAGAAAGAGGGAAATGTGAAGGATTTTCAAAAGGAGTAAACCATGTGGAATATTTAAGGTAAAGTGTGGACAGAGCAGCGGAGGGAAATACTGAGAGTCTGGAAATTCTGGACTGGAAAGTGAAGGCTATGGGGCAACAGGAAAGAGACTATTTTTGAGATTTAGTCAATGTCATAGGGCGAGATGTATTTAAATGATAGCACATGCTGCTTCCCTTTCACCCCGTCCGCAAGCAATCAGCACAAATGTGGACAAAGAGCTATCTCAGCAGGTGAAGGTAGAACCTTCTCTCAGCTCTCCTGACCCAGAACTGACCGGTTTTTTTTAGATCTAAAGCAGGAATTCAGTAGTGTACAAGCTCCATTCAAACAGCCCTAGGACCATTAAGCAATGCTGACAGGCTCTTGGACACTTTGCATGAATTTCTGGCAGTTCCTCTTGCCAACATGTCTCTCTCACCCTGTCTATAGGGACCTGTCTGTTTATCTTTCCCTCGTTCTGCGAGTGGTCAGTGACTTGATTTCATCATTTCTTTGGAGAACTATTTTTTCATCTGTCTATTCTCTGTCCCTTGGAGCCATTGCTCCTTAATAACTCAGTATGTCCAGCCAGATTATTCTGAAGTGTCATTGAGGCATCCCCCTAGATTCTAGTTTTTGTTGAGTAGCTACCTGTTTGCTGACAATGCATTTCATTGCTTTTACAACTACTCCTCCCTTCTCTGATGGGTGTCCAATGTAGGGTCTCCCTCTTGGTCTCCACTTTGAACAGCACAGTGGTCAAGAGCACTAACATCAGACTGCCTGGCACTGACATCTGCTTCTTCATTAGCAGCAATGTGATCTTTGACAAGTCATTCACCCTCTTTGCACCTTAGTTTCCTCATCTGTAAAATGGGAATGATAATATTTATAATTTTTTAGGACTGTTGTGGGGATTAAAAGAGTCAATATGTATAAAATGCTGGGCCTCATGTCTGACCCACTGTGAGTTCTCAGTAACAACATGCCTTTATTATTATCATTGTTGGGTTATTTTATGGCCCAGGACATAGCACAGACCCCTTCAGAACACAGTGTGCTGATTTAATCCCTACATTACTTTCTGTGTTTGGTTACAGGGGTCTTCTGGCATAGAGATGACTTCACAGTTCTCAGGTTTATCTCCATGTAAAACTATCTTCTCAAGAGGAGGAGACTAGGGTAAGGTTCAAGTTCTGGCCATTAAAAGCAGCTATAACCTTCTAGAGCTTTCTTGCAATCAGAGAATTAACTGATGTTAGTCCTTAGAGATCTTTTAGACTACACAGGGCACTTACCAGTTAAAGAAAAACAAAACTTACAAGTTACGATCACTTCCTTAAGGTCACATGGGGCCCTCGTGGCAGCTTGGACAAGAAGCGAGATCTCTTAAATCCTAATACAGCATTTTTTTTTCTACACCACCAGGGTTTTTCATGTTTTATATATTTTGTATCTGTCTGTCTGTCTTATCTATTTGAATCTTTCCCCTCAAATTAAATGTTTTCCAGAGCCCCAGTTTATGAAGAGGGAAAGCTGAGCTGCGCTGGCTGAAGGGAGATGAGGGCCTGGATCCCCACGCTCTGGCTTTTTCTCTGCCCTCTGCAGCAGCCCTCGAGACTGCCCACATCACCATCTTATCAGGACTTGTGCATCTGTTTCTTTGACATGGTGTCAAATTCCATTTTTCTAACCAGTTTTTCTAGTAGATGGAGTTTTTGAACTTTGTCTTAAAAGGAGGTTGCTGGCAAATGTTCTCCATCTAATATACTATAGATGGAGGAGTTTTTGGACAGATCACCTTGACTTTTGGTCTTTGCAAGGAGCCTGGAAGCCAGCCTGACTCTATAACATTGGCTGAGGTTCTGGAGGATGGGAAGGACCTTAAAGCAAACAAGCCTACACCCCTCTTTCATCAACCCAAACATTTCTGTCCTCAGCTTGCAGCACACCCAGGACTGAGTTCCAGAAATTCCATTTAATTTTCTTGGCTTCCTTATTCACTCAGTTACAACTGGACCAGAAGGAGCCTTGGCACTAAAAGCCTGCAAGGAAAAGGCTGTTTCTTTGAACTTTGTTGCCCAACTTTGCAGACATTTTAGGTTCAGATAAGGTTTTGGGTGGCCAGTCAATTATTTCTACATGTTGTTCTGAAATGAACTCAAACTCGGCTACCTTCTGAGATTGCCTGGTCAAATCATGACAATAATAAGCTGACATTCCAGGTTTCAAAGCCAAGTTTTCCTAAAGGTCCTTTCTCTTCCGTGCCCCTGCTCCCAGCCATGCAACTCTCTTAGACTTCAGTTCGGGGGAGTGGAGTCTGAGCCTCTTCCTCTGGCTCCCCGAGCGGCTGCTCAGAGGCATGTGTGTCTGCTCTGGCTGCTCACTGGCAAAGGTAAGAGGAAGGTTTTTGAAAGCATTATCTCAGCTTTCTCAGCTATTTCCTACCAAGCTGTGCCCTAGTCAGTTGAGCCTTTCACTGCAGGGGTTGTAATGAGAGCTAAGTGTGTAGTTTCTTTCCTACTTAGAGAGGAGAGAGAGAGAGAAAGGGTGAGTTTAAGGAAGCTCATTATCTTCTAAGCTCCATGAGGTCAGGGAACATATCTGCCTTGTTTAATGTTGTACCTTCTTCTGTCCCTGTCACATACCTGGTATATAGTAAATGCTCAATAAATACTGGTTGAAGGAGTGAATGAACATCTGCCTTCTTGTATCAGTAGATCTTCTCTTCCATCTCAGAGTTAAAAAGTGCAGCAGCATCTGAAATCCAGACATGGACTTCAGTAGATTGTCTGATGTCTGTGGAGACTGCTCAGTAGGTCGTCCACCTTTAAGTCTAGGAGGTTACTTATGTGGAATGTTTTGAAGAATGTTGAGAGTTCTTAATGCCCCCAAATAATCCTATATTTCAAGGCTTAGCGGTTTACCATTTTAGATGAATGTACTGGCATCTTGAATGTTTGTTTAGCAGGAGTTCTCAATGAGAATGTTGATGTTCCTGGAGAGACATCCCTGTAGGATTTGTTAGGGAGATGAAAAAACAAGGTGTGGTGGGTGGAGTGAAGGTTCCAGAGTCAGATGGACCTGACCTAACCTCAGTTCTATCATTTTCCATCTATGGGACTTGGATAAATTATTTGACCTCTCTCAGTGGGCTTCCTTATTTATAAAATGGGGATAATAATATCTGCCTCTTAGAATTATAAAAATGCAGTAATATTGAGTATGTAAGGTGATCAGCCACATATTGGGACACAGGAGACACTCAGATTATATGAGGTCTTTTTCCTGCTCTTCTCCTTCCCAAGAGCAAGAACCGAAGAGAAAGGTGTTGTGGGGGAGGGGTAAGAGAGGGTAGGGAAAACAACTATTGTCTTAGATTTAAAAATTTGTCTGGGATTAGTTCCATTAATTAATATTGCTTAATAGGCATGTGAAACTAGTAAATATGAAACCTTTTTCCAGTTATATAATTTTGTTGGGACAACCCGACAGGCTTAGACAGTTCCTTTGTGCAAGTTAGAAAAGGTACTTCCATGGGGGTATCAGCCCTCTGGGTGTATGGCTTGGCAATCAAACTGCTTCTGCACACGTTTGAAAAAGGACCGTTTCCTCTGGGCCAATGCAGCCGTAAGTCAGGCACCCAGTTTGGCAGGACAGCACAGGTCAGATACCAGTTCCCATCTGCCCCCCTCGGCCAGCTGCGCCTGTGTGCGGTGGACTTCATTACAATTAAAATATTTATGCTTCAAAAAACACTGTCAAGAGAGTGGGCTGCAAACCCACAGAATGGAAGAAACTATTTGGAAATCATATATCTATTAAGAGATATTTAGAATAGATAAAAACCTACAACTTAATATTAAAAGACAAATAACCCAATAAAAAAATGGGCCAAGTACCTGAACAGACATTTTCCCAAAGAAGGTATATAAATGGCCACGAAATACATGAAAAGATGTTCAACATTATTAGTCATTAGGGAAATGCAAATCCAAACCTCAATGAGATGCCACTTCATACCCACTAGGACCATTAGAACCAAGAAGGAAGATATAACAAGTGCTGGTGAGTATGTAGAGAAACCAGAACCTTTATTTACTGCTGGTAGGAATATAAAATGTGCTGCCATTTGGAAAACAGTCTGGTAGTTCCTCAAATGGTTAGATATAGAGTTATCACATAATCCAATAGTGTCACTCCTAGGTATATGCCAAAGAGAAATGAAAACATGTTCATACAAGTAGCTGTATATGAATATTGATAGCAGCATTATTCATAATAGAAAAAGTTGAAAACAACCCAAATTTCCATGAACTGGTGAACAAATAGACAAGTGTGATATATCTATATAATGAAATTTAATGCATCCATAAAAATGAATAAAGTACTGGTATATGCCACAACATAAATGAATCTTGAGAACATTGTGCTAAGTAAAGGAAGCCAGCCCCAAAAGACCACATATTATATGATTACATTTATTAAAAAAAAGTCCATAAAAGGCAAATCTATAGAAACAGAAAGTAAATTAGTAGTTGCTTTGGGCTGGGGAGTATGGGATGATAGGGAGGTAGCTAAGAGATAAGGGATTTCTTTTGAGGTGATGGAAATATTCTAACAGACTGTGGTGATGGTTACACACACATGTGAATATACTAAAAACCACTGGCTTATGCATTTTAGTGGGTGAATTGTATGATATATGAATTATGTTTTAATAAACCTGTTATTTAAATAAAAATGTTGGGAAAGGCTGCAATCACCTGAATTATTGATAGGGACTGGAGGATCCACTTCTCAGTTGCTCCTGGCTGTTGTCAGGAGACCTCCATTCCTCATTATGTGGGCTGCTGAATTAGTTAGTGTTATCCAGACAAGCAGAACTAATAGGATATATAGATAAAGACAGATATAGAAATATAGATAGAGATATACAGACATGTTGAGTGGCTTCACAAGATGGCAGCTGGTTTCTCCCAGAGAGAGTGGTCCATGAGTAGAGTAAGGTGAAAGCTGCAATGTGTTTCCTGACCTGGCATGGAGGTCACACTCTATCATTTCTGCAATATTCTATTGGCTGTACAGGTCAGCCGGAATCACCGTGGGAATGGCTACTGAAGGGCATGAACACCAGAGGGCCAGAACCATTTGGAGCCATCTTGGGAGTTACACTATCAAATGAGAAAATGAGTATAAAACATTTGGTAAATTTTAACTTGCTATTTAAATATTACCATTTATTTTTGACCTGGATTAACTGTCCAAAGCTAATGGCAGTTTGCTTATTAATAGTCCCTGCTTTAGTTGCTCAACATTCTTAGTGTCCTGGAATTCTGCAACTGTCCGCAAAATAGAAGTCAGTTTTTGAGACTATGTATCTTGTTGGCATTTAGTTGACAGGAGGAAACAGAGAGCAGGGATAATAAGCTGGTGGTTCTAGGGTTTACTGAGAGTGAGAACTGATGGACCATTTTAATTTTAGCTCAATTCTGCAGCTCTGCTTTTCAATTCGGCCTTTGTTTCCTCACAGCTTTATTAGGTGGGCTGAAAAGATGCTACAAGGAAAATTGCAAAATCAACAAAGTCGAGGGAAAAGAAACCCAAGACTGGGACTCAAGAAGAAACACAGTCTCCCTGGGTGATTTGATTGTCCAGGGAAAGATGAGTTGCACCTCAACTTATGTGGAATCTGGTCCAGCTTCAGGCAGGCCCCAGAGTGCAGTCTCAGACAGGATGGAGAGGAGGGTGTGGTAGAGCTGAAGCCAGATGGCTGGAAACACCGGCTCCTCCCTCCCCTGTGTGTTTAAATGGCTTCTGGAACACAACACTCCCCAGCCTCTAAGGCCCTTGACAGCAGTAAATTTCAGGCTGCCTTCTGGTGTTCTTTGGTTATGATTCTATCACAGACAGCATGTAGAGTTTAGGCTCAATACGATTATAAAAATATAGTCCCAGGTTCACAAGTTAAAGAACGGAATTTGATTATTGAGGTAGTTCCTGCCATTGGCCTGGATGTTTCCTTCCAGCTTCCCGAGTCCAGCCGGTCTCTATCTCCTGAGGCTCTGTTACACTGTCAGCGGGCTAAGAAATCTCTTCTCTCACCTATCCACTTGTATCTCTTTCAATTTTATAAATATGAATTAATATCTGTTAGACGTTTCCAGAATGTTCAGGTATCTTATCTCATTGAAACATCAGTGTGACCCTGTGACACAGGTAATGTTACCATCATTTGAAGGCTGAGAAAGCATGAAGGTTGATCAATTCCTTTAGTAGCACACAATTAGTAACTGGTTCTTAAATCCGAGTTCTCTGGGCTTTCTCCTGACCTCCTTACCCCTCCTGTCTTCAGCCCCAGACACTAGGGTTTCCCTTAACTTACAGCACCGCTGTTCTTTCTTGGGGAAGAGGGTGACCTGCTACAAGTGACCTACCTAGACATAAGTAAGGCTTTATACATTCTCCTTAAACACTCTGTTCTGGTTGGGTCATTCCTAGGAGCTCCGGTATAGCCTGTTTAGAAGTTGAGGAGACAGAGGGAATCCTGGAAATGGCAGAGATCACTTATAGATGAGCTGACAAGAATTCAAGATTAAGGGCAGCTCTGCCAGCCCCAGATGAATTCTGGACTCATTCCTACCTCTGGGGCTCCTCCAAATTAGTCTTGCTCAGAGGGGTCCTGGAATTGATTTGGGCTCCATCCTAGTCTGGATTCCTACCTTGTGATGGGGTAAACACTGGATCATCCTCTGTGGGCATGTGGTGGCTGGAGGGAGCACATAGTTACATCTCATGCAGAGAGCTAATTCCCTGGTTATCTTGTGACACTCCTTAGCACCTAGCACAATTTACCCAGCAAGTACTCAACAGATGTTTTTTGAATTTAATCAAATGGTAACCAATATTTTGTCGGCCCCCTCCAGGAAACCTATTCTACGAATGAAATATACTTCACTGAAGTTCCTCTCTATCTCCCTCCCTTCCTTCCCTCCATTTTTTTCTTTTCTCTTTTACCTCCTTCTATACATTCATGTATATGGACTATTACTATTTGAGATTGCTTTTCAGTCTCTGTAGCCCTACAAAGAGGGGCAGAATATAAGCAAATAATTAGCCCCCCAAATAATCTTATTTGATCTTTTACCACTTTTACTCACATTGCATATAAAATATAAATGATCATTAATTTATTCCATCCCCAAACCAAGTGTTTATTCTATTTTATTTCTCACTTCCTGCATTAAGAAGCTATTATCCACAGTCTTCCATTCCCATCCCCAGGGAGAGAAAAAAACAACCCTATTGTTTTCTGTGGGTGGCCTGTGAGTGTTCCTGAGCAGATGTTCAGGGAGTTAGATTTCAGCATCTGTACATTAGTGTCTGGATCACTTTGGGAAGCTGTTAGTATTTAATCAACTGCTACTTGAATACCCACCCATCACCATCTTTATTACTTTTTTTCCTTTCTGTTAAATTCTATGTTATTTACATAGCTCTTCTACTGTCTGAGGGTATAGTGCATTAACAGTAATAAGTACCAGTTGCCTAATATACAGCAACAATTTCAAAATTATTTAGCTTGTACATATATTGACAATTCTTTTCTCAGTGACTTAAGGACATCAGAAAAGTGAAATTTAGCAGATAGCCTCAAGAAATGGTACACAGTCTTTTGACTAAGCTCCATAGTTTTCTTTGAACAATTTACTCAAAGATTTTCAATACAGAATGCAGGAGAGCAGCCCAACAATTTCTGTGGATATCTTCTTCGAAAGAAGACAGCATGGGGAAGTGATGCAAAGTAAGATCTCCAGCTCATTTAGGAGAAATAGCCCTTTATGGCCAAATGGCGGAGGAATCAAATCACGGGGATGCAAACAGAACTTGTGATGTGATACTCGTGTCCAGGGAGTAAGTATTTAAGAGTTTAAATTTAGGAACCGATGAAAGTGACCATACATTTATATGTTCTAAAATGTATGATTCTAAAAGACAAAAAGGAAGAAACCTGTAAGAGAAAAAGAATAAGAATCAACTAAGTGAATTCCAATAACTCTAAGGGTCCCCTGGGAAGGTTTTTTTTTTTTTTTTTAAAGACAAAGAAGTCTAAGGAAACTACTTATTTCATAAGAAAACATTATAGTTTTAATAACATAAGAAAAAAATGATCTTACACCACGAGAAAGCAAGGAAGGCTAGAAAGAAATTAACTTGGCTGGGTCAAGTTCCTTTAAAATGATCTTGGAAGTGGAAGCTCACTGAGCTACCTATGAAAAGGATGGAAAAAACAAAAATAATTTGCTGAGAAAACCAGAAAAGCTAAAGCAGGAAATGAAAAGCAACTAGCAAAGGACATAAAGAGAAATAGGATAAATAAATAGTGTTATTTAAATACTTAAACATAGTGAGAGATATAGAAAAATATTACCCTTCGTAAGTGAAATAAGAAAGCTAAAAATATAGGATACTTAAATGCCAAAGTTAAAAAAATTAAATAATGAAACTAATTTTTCACATCAAATCCCTCTATACATAACCATTTTGTGTGCATTTTGAAAAATATTTTGGTGCATTTTCTTCTGGACTTGAACTATATAATACTTGAAATGTAGTTACTTCAAATCGAGATGTACTGTGTCAAATATACACTTGGATTTTGGAGATTTAGTAAAAAAAAAATCCCATTGATAATTTTGTTAAATACAATATATTGTTCAATTAATTTCATCTAAATTACACAGCTGAGTCACATTATATTTCTATTGGACAGTGCCATTCTACTTTTTATTTTCTATGCATAATAATCAGGAAGTCTTTGTTAACCTAGAATTATCTGAAGTTAATGAATGAAAATGGGAATCAAAATTCATAAGTGGTGTTAAATTAATCAAGCAAGGAGGCCATGAGGCTGAGGTGGCTCTAATCCCATGGCAGCCTATGTAAGTAAACCAAAATCTAAGCTGTAAATGCCTCAAGGTTATGAAATCAAAACACTAAGGACAGCCAATCACAAACAGCCAACTAGGCTTGAAGCTATAGCCAATCAAATCATTTCCTTGCTTTGCTTCTGTAGCTTCTATCTATGTCAGTCTTTCCCCTGACTCCTGTCCCTGGGGTGCTCCTAACCACTTCTGGTTTGGTGCTGTCTGATTCAAATCAGTTTTAGCTCAAATAAACTCTTAAATAGTTTAATATGCCTCAGTTTGTCTTTTAACAGTTCTTAAAAGAGTAATTGTAATTTTTATCTTGAAAATGTAATAAAAATATACAAATAATTTTATTATAAACTTTAAAAATAAAATTTGGGTTATACTTGCAATTATATACCAATTCTTAGAAGAAAATATCAATAAATAAAATGATAGGAAAGGGAGTCAGGAAGTAATTTTCCCCCCAAAAAAGGAAAGATAATTTAAAACTACATGTTTTACTTCACATTGAATTATTTTGTAACACAATCATAAAGTGGTCCAATTTTGTAAAAAAGTTCGAAGAGTTCATCAGTTTCTTCAATAGCCTCTCATTCTCCCCCTCCCCCCTTTATTAATTTTAGAGAGAGAGGATGGGAAATGGAGAGAGAGGTAGAAACATTGATGAGAGAGAACATCGATTGGCCACCTCCTGCATGCCCCCCACTGGAGATTGTGCCCTGACTAGGAATCAAACTGATGACCTCTTGGTGTATGGGTTGACACTCAACCACTGAGCCATACCGTCTGGGCTCTCATTCTCTTTTGCATGGCCTATCTTGTCATCTCTTAACTTTTTCTTCAATTTTTTATTGATCCTTGTTTTCTAGAGGCTTTACATGTGATTTGTGAAGCTCTACAAACTCCCTCTCATCTTATTAAATTTTGCAACTATGGAGATTTGGATAATGAATATGTGGATAATGAGGTCTCCTGTGTACATTTACATAACTGGGTAACAATGTAAAACACATCAATACCTTATATTGCCACTCAACCCTACATCACAGTTATTTCCCAATATCTTTAAAAATTCTTTATAAACATCACTATGAGTGAATGACTACATGGTAGTCTATCCATCTTATGGATAAATCATAATCTACAATTTATTGAATCATTTCCTTAATTTGGATGTTCATGTGGTAGTTTTTTTTTTGGTTTTTGGTTTTTTTTGCTATCATAAACAATGCAACAAATAACATCTCTGAACACAAATCTTTATTACATTCCTCTTTTGATTTCTTATATTTCTAAGTATAATTGCAAGGTAAAAAATTGTGGACAAGTGCCTACAGGTCTTTTTGAATTTGTCCAGTAGGTCTTCCGGGTTTTACCGGAAGGCCCTCCCTAAAAAAAAAAAAAAAAAAAAAAAAAATTGTGGACATTTTTGCTTAATCTGGCAAATAGTATTTTCTGAATATTACTAGTAATTTGTACTCTTACCAGCAGCATGTGAGTGTTCATGGAATCATTGAATATCACCAAGAAGAAAATATTTTTAATCTAACAGTTAAAATGATCTGTCTACTTTTTTTCTTTAATCCTCACCCAAGGATTTTTCCATTGATTTTTTTTTTTTAGATAGAGTGGAAGGGAGGAAGGGGGAGAGAGGGAAGGAGAGGAACATCAATGTGAGAGAGACACATCAGTTGGTTGCCTCCTGCACAACCCTGACTGGAGCTGAGGATCAAACCTGCAACTGAGGTATGTGCCCTTGTGCCCTTGACCGGGAATCAAACCTGCGACTCTTTGGTCCTCAGGCTGATGCTCTAACCACTGAGAAAACCGGCCAGGGCTATTTTTATTTGAATTTTTTGATAGTGGGTTTTAAGATGTTTTTTTAACTATTATTATTTTATTTTCTGCAGACTCTGTTTATGTTATTTTTCACTTTTCTCTAGTGGATGTTTTCATATTTATTTCCAAGAGGTTTTTTATATTAAAGAAATGAACCTTTTGTCTAATATATTTGTAAAAACCTAGGTTTTATTTCTTTTTATTATTAAATATTTCAAACACACAGAAATGAGTAGAAATATTTGTAAGAATTCTTTATACTCACCACTAGTTTTAAAATCTCAAGTTTTGCTGTATTTGGCAAAACAGTGTGGAAATAATTGAACCTCCTATGGCACTCTACCCATGGTTGCCACCCTCCACTATTCTCCTCCTCCCCCAGCAACCATTTCTTTATGCTTCTGCTTGTCATTTTCATGCATATTTTCAGATTTCCTGCACATTTATATGTCCATACATTATACAGAGTATTGTTTTTCATATTTTAAGAATGTGTAGAAAAGGTATCATACTATATGTTGTCATTTAGGAGATTTTTTTTTTTTGGAACAAATTAATTTTGGGGAAATTTATCCATGTTAATATACTTTAACTGCTATAGATATTTAATCATAACTATTCATTCTTCCGTTTGTATGTTTTTGTTATTACAGGTAATGCAAAACACTTTAAAACAAGCTCCCCTGTGTATTGGTGTTATAGTTTTCCTAAGGTGGATATACTTGGAATGAAAATTGCTGGGTCCTAGAGAGTGAATGCATGACTTTAAATGTTTCTACATATCGCCAAATTTTATTCCATAATGGGTTGTACCAATCTGTATTCTCACCAGCAGTATATGAGAGTTCCCATGTTTCTGCATCCTTGAGAAGATTGGTTATTGGCAAGGTTTAATTTATTTTTAACTTCCATTTTCCTGATTCTAGTGATGATGAAAATCCTTTTATAAGTGGATTGGCCATTTGGGTTTCTCTTTCTGTATATATCTTTTGATTAATTTTCTATTGGGTTTTTTGTTCTTTCATATTGAATTATATAAGCATTTCATGTGTTTTGGACACAAAACCTTTGTTGATTATATACATTGAAAATATAGTATCTTAGTCTGTGACTTGTCTTTTCACTTTGTTTTCATAGCTGTAATAGTGCCGATTTTCAGAAAAACCAACTTAGTTAAATTAACCCATTCTTTTTTCATATAAAGTTAATGCTTCTTTTGTCTTGTTTAAGAAAAACTATACTCTGAGACCATAAAGATATTCTTCTAATTTTCTTCTAAAAGTTGTGAAGTTTTCTTTGTGTTTAATCTATTTGGAATTCATTTCTGTGGTTGGTGGGAGAGGTCAGATATAATTTTGTCAGTAATCAATTATATCAGAATCATTTATTTATTTATTTTTTATCCTCACCCGAGGACATTTTTTCATTTTTTGTTCAGATAGTGTGGGAGGGAGAGAGAGGAAGAGAGAGAGAGAGAAACAGCGACATGAAAGGGACACATCGAGTGGCTGCCACCCGCACGACCAACCAGGGCCAGGGACAAACTGCAACCGAGGCACATGCCCTTAGCGGAAACCGAACCCGGGTCTCTCTGGACCGCAGGCCGACGCTCTAACCGCTGAGCCAAACCAGCCAGGGCCAGAATCATTTATTAACTATCCCATCTTTACTTTAAAAACATCTCTATTGATTTTTATAAAGGTCACATCTCTCATATATCAAGTTTTAATTTACATAAGAGTATTTCTAAGCTCTCTGTTCTATTGGCTTATGTTCATCCCTTACTAATACACTTTGTCAATAATTCTTCTTTATTATAAGTATTGATCTCTGGTAGGGCAAACCTTGCCTCTCACTTTATTTATCTCCTTAAGAAGTGTTTTAACTATCTTTAGCTCCTGTCTCTTTCATATGAATTTTAGGATCAAATAAATATTTGAATGAAACCATATTCCTTTTATAAATTTATTTAGGGAGAATTGCTATCTTTCCCATATCTAATATTCTTGTACTGACATGTTTTATTTCTACATTTATTCAGGTGTTTTCTTTTGTACTTCAACATTGTAATTTTCTCAATAAATAAAGGTATTATACAATATTAATTATTTTCTAGATGCCTTACAGATTTTGTGAATGAGGTTATTCCATTAAATTTTTAAATTGTTTATTATTTATTTATAGACATTTATTGACTTTTAGCAGCTTTATTGAGATGTAATACATATACCACATAATTTATCTATTTAAAGTATATGTGTTGTAGCCTGTGTCAGTACCTCATTCCTTTTTAATGCTGAATAATATTTCACTGCATGTATATACTCTATTGATTTTTATATTTTGATTTTGTTTCTAATGATATTGCTGAGTACTTTTATTGATACTAATTTTCTATATAGATTTTCTATAGATAATTTTATCCTCTGCCAGTATGGGCAGTTTTGCAAATTCCTTTTACTTTATATACTTCTTATTTCTAATTGTTGTCTTATTTCATTGATTAAGATCTCTAGTACTGAATGGGATTGCTGATACAAGCATTCTTGTCTTATTTCTGACTTTAATATAATTGCTTTTAAGATTTTACCATTAAATATATATCCATAGGATATTGGTGAACACACTTTTGGATTAAGAACAATATACTTTATTTTTTGCTAGAATTTTTTTTCATGACCAAATTAAATTTTGGTATCTATTGAAGTAATCACATTTTTCCTCCCTTTAATCTGTTAATGGTGGTTAATTAATTAAAACATTTTTCTGATGTTGAATTCCACTTAATTAATTCTTTAATCATGCAACATTATTGACTGGGTACCTATTATATGTCAGGTGCTATGTTAAGGGTAGAAATACAAAGATAAACAACAGAAAATGCCTACCATTTCCTTAGAAAAGTAAGAGAAGATGAAGGAGGGAAGGTGAATAATAAGTATTCAATGTTTTCTATGCACCAGTTACTCTTTTAGATACTTTAGAAATGTATTCTAATTTAATACTCCCAATAACCTTATAAGTACAAGGGTTTTATCCATTTTATAGATTAAATATCTTAGGCTTTCATTCAGAGAAAGACAAGTATCACATGATCTCACTTATTTGTGGAATATAATGAACAAAATAGATCCAGAGACATGGAAGTAGAGAACAGACTGACAAACCTCAGAGGGAAGGGGGGTGGGAAGGGCAGGAAGAGATAAACCAAAGAACTGATATGCATATAGGTATAACCAATAGACCCAGACAACAGTATGGTGAAGGCATGGGGTCGCGGGAGCAGGGAGGAGGGTGTCAATGGGGGAAAAAAAGAGGAACATCTGTAAAACTTTCAGCAATAAAGATAAAATTTTTTAAAAAAAGAGAAAAACCTGTAAAAAATCTGAGCCTTTGAAAATTTAGTGATTTTGTCCAAACCTGGATCCAAACCAAGACTTTCTAGCTCTAAAGCCCAAGCTATTGCAATACGTGAGTTGCAGGTGTCATGCTGAGAACATGGAGAGCCACGATAAGTTAGGGTGATCAGGGTATTTATGGTTTCCAGAAAACAATGGATTTAAATGATCCCTTCAGTGGTGGGTAGGCATGAGGTAGAGAGGAATAATAGATGGTAATTGAAGCAGAGGTGGGGAAGGTGAACAAAGGCACAGAGTCAGGAAAGCCCAGAGATCAAAGGGTAGACCAGTTGGTTGTGCTGTACAAGTTGTGTAAGCTTGTCTTGAGTAGTAAATCTAGATAGGTTGGAGGATTATCTTATGAAAACGCTTGTGATGACATGCAGCACAGATTGGAGTAGAAAAATTCAAGATCTCAGGCAGAAGAGCACTGCTGTGTTAAAGTGAGCAATAGTAAACTCTTTATTTGCTCCTCATCAATCTTAGGATGGAGTCCAACTAAATAAGTTACCCTGGTTGACCAGGCTTGATATGGTCTTTCCCTTCTTTCTTCTCTAGCCTCATTTTGCCTCTTGCTCTCTCAGCTCCAGCCTCACTGACTTCTCTCAGTTTCTTGAACTTACTATGTTTCTTCTGACACAAGAGTCTTTGAATAAATTATTCTATTAGTAAATAACGTTCTTCTATCAGCATGCCATGTCCATTTTTCTAATCAACTTCTACTCATACTTAATGTTTCAACCCGTAATTTTGTTTTTTTTCCAGAATACTCATTTCAATTTGTAGTTATATATTTGTTAGTATTTTCTTGAGCACCTTATACCACTTTATAAATTCCGCTGCTGGAGCAGAGGCAGTCTGTATCTGTTTTTGCTTACCTAGTTCTAACACAAAGCCTGGTGCAAAATAGGCACTCAATACACATTTGTTAAATGAATGAATAAAATAATGAATTACCTGAACTCGGGAGCATTAAGTTAGTAGGGATCAAATGAGTAAGAAGGAAAAGAGATTGCAAAACTTTTTAGAAAGAACTGATTTGACTTGGTTATTGAATAAATATGAGGATGAAAGAAGTGGAGGGATTAGGAATGTTTTTGTTTTCTTTTAATCCTCACCTGAGGATATTTTCTATTGATTTTCAAATAGAGTAGGAGGGAGGGAGGGAGAGAAAGAGAGAAACATCGATGTGAGAAAAACACATCGATTGGGTGCCTCCCGCATGACCTGATCAGGAATGAACCGCAACCAAGGTATGTGCCCTTGACTGGAATTGAACCTGAGACTCTTCGGTCTGCAGGGCAACGCTCCAACCATTGAGTCAAACCAGCCAGGGCAGGAATGCTTTTTAAGTTTAGCCCCTAAGTGACTAGTTAAGAGAGAAGTTGTATTGCTAACAGAAATGCAGAAACCTCAGAGATGATGAATTTAATATTAGATACAGCAAATCACTATGAAGACCCTGAGGAAGACAACATCTAATAGGCATTTTGGTATAAGAGTAGTCATATATAGAGATATAGATTGTGGATACATTTTCAGAATGAAACAAAGAGAGTGAATGAAATTAACAAGGAAAAGAAAATAAATAGAATAGCAGAGGCCCTGGGAACTGAATCTACTAATGTCTGTATTAAGGAGGCAGGAAGAGGAAGAGAGCTGACAAAGAGGATCTGGGAGCAGGCAGAGAAACAGAAACACGAAGGTTGGGTGCTGCCACAGGTGCTGTGGAGGAGCGAACTCCCCTGGGTGGAATACCCACACTGCAGAGGAAGAATGAGGCCCGAAAGCTGGTCACTGACCTTTAGACAATTCCTCGGTGACCTTTGGAAGTCAAGTTTCTATGGAGCATGAGGTGGGGAAAAATACTGTTTTGAGGAAAAGAGACTGCTCTATAGACCACTGATTTAAGAAGTGTGGCAATGGAAAGAAAATAAAAATAGGATTGTAAAGAGTGAAACAAATATTAAGGACCATTTTTCAAACGATAGAAGTCTGAACGTGCTCATAGACTGAGGAGAAGTGTGTGGAGAGAAATGGAAGGTGCCGCTGGATGGAGGCAGTGCTTACTGAAGGAGGAGGGCTCAGGAAGACGTGAGGAAGTAGTTGGTGTGTTACCTTGAGGAAAAGAGGTTCCTTTCTGGAAGAAACAAAGTCTTTTGAGATGGAGAAGGAAGGTCAGGCATCAATCTTAGATAGGAGATTATCATTTCTTGGCAAGACTGCTGAAGATATTCGAGTGGGAAGGGAAAACTGAGTGCTTGAAGGATGTGGAGCAATAGTGAATGATTCTAGGCATCCATGTCCCCAGTGTTCTTCACTTGCACAAGCTCAGACTGGGGGGAAAAATGAGTTGTTGCCCTAAAGCAAGTTGTCTGTCTGCCAGGTCGGTAATGACACAGCCTCTTTAAAATGCTCCAGAAGCCATGAGAACCAAAAACAGAAAAGGAAAAAAAAAAAAAGAGCTGCTTCAGGGGCTGACTTGGACCAGCAGCCACAGTGCATTGTGGGATGGCACTCACAGCTGGCCCTCGCCACAGCGTGCCCCAGCCACGGCCCCTGTGAGGACTGTGGGAAGAGGCGCTTTCCTGTGTACACAGGTGGAGAACACTACATTTCTAATCTTCAGCCCTGCCTCTGGCCCAGCCCAGCTGCTGACACCCTTCCTCTGGGCTGTGAACCTTACTGCATGGTCAGGCATAGGGCAGCTTGGAGGCAGTCGTGAAAACCCCTTGCATTTCCTCTCAACAATTCCAAAAGGGCTTTCCCAAAATATGATCTCATTTCATTCTCATGGCACTGTGGCATTACTGTCCCCAATTTAAAGATGCCAATCATGAAACGTCTTGAGTGAGGCCACGATGCTAATGTGTACCTATGCCTTTTGATTGGGAAACCTGGCTCTTCCAATCATCCACACTGCTTACAATGGACTGATCCATTTTGGTGGTGAAGAGGTGGGTTCTGGGAATTGGGAAGGAAGAATGGGGGGGGGGGGGAAGATAGATGACAAACCTGGATGGCAAAATACCTGTATTTGCCACCCAGCCTGAGCTTGCAGAAGATAGTCACCCCCCTTCCTTGGTTCAGGAAGCAATTCCCAGTTCTGCTAAAGGAATGCTGAGAAATTTAAAATCCTTTCATTGAAATAGCCCGGCCGGTGTGGCTCAGTGGTTGAGCATCAACCCATGCACCAAGAGGTCGCCGGTTCAATTCCTGGTCAGGGCACATGCCCAGGTTGTGGGCCTGATCCCCAGTGAGGGGCATGCAGGAGGCAGCCAATCAATGTTCTCTCTCAGCGATGTTTCTACCTCTCTCTCCCTCTCCCTCTCTCTCTAAAAATCAATAAAGAAAAAAAAATTTTTTTTAAATCCTTTCATAGAAATAAAAGTCTTAGTGTTCTTAGAAGCAGAGAGCAGGCAATTCATGTGTGTGGGTGGTGCCGATGTTGGTGTTTGGGACATGGACAGGAGGGAGAAATGTCTGAAACTATGCTGGTCAATCTTAGACAAACCCCATTACTTGAAACACAAGAGGGAAATGGCCTATTTCCTTCTCCTTCACTGTGGCTGTGTGCTGGACCCCTCCCAGGTGAAGGGCACTGACCAGCCGTGTGACCCTGGGCGAGTCTCTTCGTCTCCCTGGGCTTGGGCTTCCTTTCCTGGAAGATGATGAGGCTGTACTAGGTGATTCCTAAGGTCTGACTAAACTTAGTGTCTGAATCTATGATTCTTAGGGAAATAGAAACCATTAGAGGAGGAAGAGACATCTCTTCATGTGAACTTCCTGCTCAAGGCCTTTCCTGATTTCCCATAGGGGCAGTGAAGTCATTAATGGATCTGTGAGACAATATCATTTTCTCGGAGGTGTGTTCCACCCCTGTGCTATTTGCAAAACTGACTGACTGAATAATCAATTAAACAAGTACCTATTCAACTAATCAACTGACTGACACATACCTGAACAGCAGCCAGGGAGCAGGGAAGGAGCTGCTGCAAATGCCTTCTTCCGTGAAAACCAGTGGAGGGCGGCTAACACAGGGAGTGGTGCTGAGAGTTCCCTCAGCCATCCCGGGTCTGCAGGCCACGATCACTTACATGGCCAGCAAGTGGTCTTACAGCCAGGCCACTGTGCCCTGGAATTGAATCATTTCCAAGCACGAATTTTCTCTAAGGCTTGAACGGCGGGAAGGAAGCCCCGGATGTTTCCTGACACAAACCTGTAACTGCCTAGTGCTCCTCCACTTGCAGGGCACCGGTGACTTCGGTTTCATGTGGCCCTGCCAAGTGTGGAGGGGCCCCGTGTGCACTTTCAGTCACGTGACCTGGTGACTCAGGCCCTTTCTGGTTCATGCTTGTTGGAGTATGGGAACCAGGGAGGAAAGGTGAGAAAATCTTTTGCAGTAGCTCTCTGGGAGGGTCTGGGATTGAGTAATAGTTTGTCATTATATGGGTTGCCCTGAACCCTTTTTATGTGTGCATAATAAAGTTATCTTATAGCTGCAGAACTGCCATTTCCAGAGGAGATTCCAGAGCTCATGTATTCCATCTCCCGTCTCCAACAGGAGTAAGCCAAAACCATCTGAAGGGGAAAAAAAAAATCTACATTTCACCACTTCCTTTAATGAAATAGTTTGGTATTTAACTCCCTCATCGCCAGAAATATTTTTTGTGCCATCTAACCTGAATCCACCCAGCCATGTTTCATCACAACTGCTCTTCCTCTGGGAGACAGAGTGGAAAATTCGTTCCACGACAGTAGGAATGTCTGAGTAACCTTCAGAGAGGATGCTTTCCCCAACTTTATTTTCTCTTCCCTGACCATCTACCGCCCTCTGTTCTTTCAACTAGATTTCAAAGGTTGCTCCCTTCAGGAATCTTGCACTGTTGAACCCTTTCTTTCCACGAAGAGACCGGAACACATAAGCTCAGAGTTTATGTTATCATGCATTTGTTCTTGTTGACACGCTTTTTAAAAAATACTGTGAGTCTATTTTAAGGAGAAGTGCTCTGTATTGCTAAGCAGGGCAGATTCTTTTGAATGCTACGATGGTCTTGAGACAAGTGCCTGGGCTTGGGGTCAGAAGACCTGGACTTGTCACTTACCAGCTGTTACTTGAGGCACATTCCTCCACCTCTGAGAGATTCCGTTTACTCATTTGGAAAACAGAGAAAATGGGGCTTTAACTGCAGGAGGTCATTGTGAAGGTAAATAAAGAAATGTACTATATAAAAGTGCTGAGAATAATGGCTATGCTGAGTGGGTGACCCATAGACACGAATTCACATTTCTTAAGGCCTATAACTTCTATTTCTCTAGTTTTTCTAGTTTTTCTCAGGACGGTGCTTTGTCCACAGGGTAAGCTTAATGAGTATAGCTGATTGCCCATCTTTTTGGTAGCTGACAGCAAGAAAGCTGATCAGGACTTAAGGTCATTTTGTGGTCTGCTG
Source organism: Tadarida brasiliensis (assembly GCA_030848825.1). Taxonomy (NCBI): domain Eukaryota; kingdom Metazoa; phylum Chordata; class Mammalia; order Chiroptera; family Molossidae; genus Tadarida; species Tadarida brasiliensis. The sequence continues at coordinate 28,880,225 of CM061263.1, forward strand.
AGGTCTGGAGAAGTCAAAATTGAGGGCCCCCATGCCAGGTGGGTTGAAGGAGGGGGAAGGAGGGTGCAGTGTGTGTCTGAGTTAGGCAACCAGGTGAGGTAGGATCCATGGAATAGGAATCTAGGGGAAATGGAAACACTGAAGATTTGGTTCTAAAGAGAAGGCTGATGCAGGCATATGTGGAAGAAAAAAGGGGCCAGCACGATCCCTGTGGAAAATAACATCTGTCTCTTGTAACGTCACCAGCTCTTAGAGTTCATCTTTGTGTTGCCTTCTCTCTATTTCTGTGTTGCTTCAGCAAGCCTGTTCTGATCCTTACCTGTGAGAAGTGGGGGCTTCTTTTCCAGGTGTTCAGGTTTATTACCTAGAAGGGTGCAGAAGTTAATTGCTGCAAAAATAATTTATTTTTTCCCCCAGAATACACAGCCTCTTGCTTCCAGCTGGTTCCTTAGCCCTTCTTCTGCACAAGAGTCCAAGACCCAGGAGATGGCTGCATTGACTTTCTGGTGAGTACAGGGGACAAATGTCAACACTGCTTTAATGTGACTCCAGATGAAGTAGGCAGGATTACTTAGGGGTTGAGCAACCGGCCCTACAAGGGTTCTGTGGAAAGAAATGAGATTTGGGTGGGAAACACTAAGCCTGGAGATTACTGAGGGTCAGGGAGAGGTTTGTTTATAGAGGGTGAGGCCTCTCTTTTTTTCCACTGGACCAGATGAATGGAGGCATGAGGGGCAGGAGACTGTTGGAAGGTCATGTCCACTCCACAGCTCCCCTCTTTGATCAAAGCAAGTGAAGCAGTTTGGCAGTAGCTGCTCATTTATTTTCCTACCCTGAGTGCTTGACCCACGGGAGGATACCAGGTAGTAAATACTACTTGTGAGCAGTGATTTTTGGTTTGTGGAATGGCAGATGCAGAGAGCTGAGTTAAACACATTCCTCAGTTCATTAACAGGCTGTGCAAGGTTGCACCTGGCTTCATTTGGGTTATTTCTTTTTCCCTTTCATCTCCAATCTTCACTCCCATTTTGCTTCTGTCCCTGCCTCACTCCCTCACCCTTCCAGCTGCCAATCACTGGCTCACCTAGGACAGTCTCTAATGATAGGACAAGTACCCTTGTAGTTCCTCCTATGGACCTCTGTAAGAGCCTCTCTGGGCACAGACCCAGCTCGGGGGATTGCTGGCATGAAGTATATTAATATTTAATTTTTACTCAATACTCCCTGGTTGCTTTCTAGAGAGGCCATGCCAGTTTGAGGCTGCTCCAGAAATACATGAATAAGTCTATTTCCCTAAATCTTCTCCATTACTTGGTATCACTCAGCTCTCTAATCATTGTATATTGGACGTGTAGTAAGTCATTGTTTTAAAATTCTTATTTCTCTGATTTCCAGGTCTTCCTAGAAATACACATCTCATACTTAATATCTATTTCTAACTTGTATATTCTGTGTTTTGTTCACTTGTCTTTTGGTTTTCCAATCTTTTTCATGTTGATTTGCAAGAGTTTCTTGTATACGTGAAACATAATAATTATCCATGGATGTAGATACTATAATTTTCTGTGTGTTGTTCTTATTCAGTTTTGGAATCCAGGTCATACTTATTAATCTCATAAAATGACTGAACTTTTAATTTCGATAATGGTTATTTATGTGTGCAAGTTTTAAATTTATTCTTTGCTGATTTTGGCACTTTATAAATTCACTATAATGTGTCTAGATATGGGTCCTCCCAAAGTCTCATAGTATTCTCTTGTACTTATTTCTCTTCTTACTGGAGTACTTCTTGCAAGAGACTATTAAAAGAGGTTTACATATGCCTGAGCTATCATAAATTTACCCCAGATTTTAAAGGTAGTTTAATCAGTGTGAAAGTTTTAGGTTGAAGTTTCTTGTCTTGTAATAATGAACAAATTATTCTCTTGGCCAGCATCCAATGCTGATATTAAGAACTCCTGTTCTTTTTGGGAGACTCCATGCCTTCTCTCTGGAAACTTTTAGAATTGTTATTTTTGTTTTTTTGGAATACACATTTATTTTCTTTACCTTTTGAGCCCTCATGACATGACAGCAAAGGAATTAAAACTGGTACAAATTTCAACAATGAAGAGACCGTGGGGCGGGTCTTCAGTGGATGAGCGATGGTGTGACATGTGGATTACAGGGTGAAGAGGAGGACCGATGGCTGATGAAGTGAGGTAGCAGAGGAGGGTGCTGTGAAGAACAGATAGGCTGCAGGGGCTCTCAAGGACAGGTTTTCTCGGCCTCCCGGGAGGGCTCAGTACTAAGAACTGTAGATTTGATGGTAGACAAGAGGGAGATACAGTCTCAGAGAAACCCCCTTGCTTCTTCACCCAGAGGTCATGAGGAAGGATTGTTCCTCTGTAAAGAAGTTGAACAAGCTGTTCTTAGTGTGGGAGCGAATGCCACATCTGCTCACCCTGAAATGGAGCCCAGTAGTCAACAATGGCTGCTGGTGTACACTGAATTCATTATGGTCGGTTTTGCTAATCCCACCAGTGACTAGGTATTTGAAAGAATTGTGATACATAAAAAAGAAACACTGTGGAATAGAGAAATGACCAAATGGGAGAATAAGAGATAATTCAGGGTAAATAAGGAGCTTGAATGAAATAAATTTGTGTCCTCAGAGACATTTATAAAGACTCTATCTACATCAATTACACAAGAAGACAAACCTAATTAAAAAGTTGGAGGATAAAATAGAAGAAAAATTAAAGAAAAAGACATATATAAAATGATTACAAAAAAAAAAAAAATACCATTTAGAATAACCCAGGATGGTCTGGTAGTTCAGCTGGTCCTGATATGCCAAGGTTTCGGGTTCAATCCCTGGTCAGGACACATACAGGAAGCAACCAATGGATGCATCAATAAGTGGAACAACAAGTGGATGTTTCTGTCTCTCTCTCTCTCTTTCTCTCAAGAAAAAAAAAAAAAAAAGTTCTGCTTAAAATAACCCAGGAGCTCAACATCCAACTGACAGGAAAGCTAAAAAGAAAAATATGTGAGAAAGAAAGAAGTATTTACTTTATACCCACCATAATAATAAAAGACAGCAAATGCAATATTTAAAAATTCAGAACACTAATTATTGAGAGATCTTAAATGTTTCCAGAGAGAGAGAGAGAGAGAGAGAGAGAGAGAGAGAGAGAAATGAAGAAAAAATAATAACCCACACATAAAGGGCATTAGAGACTTATAAGAACAACACTATATACTGAAAGACAATAAAGAATGCTTCAAATTATGAAGAAAAATGACTTTCCACTAGGATTCTATATCCAGCAAAAATCATTGTAAATTTTGAAGGCAGAAGAAAAGACATTTTCAGACAGGTGAGGTGCTTAATTCTGTACATTAAAAAAAAATAATTAAAAAGATTTTTTAAATTACAGTTAACATACAATATTATTTATATTAGATTCAGGTCTACACGTCTTTTTAAGGAGGTCATTTGAGAATGTACTCCTGCAAGATGAGCGAGTAAAGTAAGCTAGAGGGAGACGTAGGATTCTGGAAGCTGATCTCCAACCTCGGAGAGCAGTGAAGAGAGACACAGATGTCAATTTTGCTGTAGGTCTAGTGAGAGATCAGTACAGATGTTGCAGCTGAAGGAAACACTAATTTTATCCTTCACCACGTGTGAAGACATCATAAGCACACAAAAGTTAGGTCAATGGACCGAGATCACACAAGTTGTAAGTAGTAAGTTAGCGATGGGGACCCAGCCAGACTGACTTCCCAGCCTGAACTTTTACTCCTTATCATACGTTGTTTTTTTTTTTTTTTTCTTGTAACTTATCTAAGTGATGAAAGGTTTCCATTGGGAAAATGAAAATAGCAGTACGTTCTGTGTGTGCAAAACACTAATTTGTTAGAGTCAGAATTAAAAAAAAAAAGGCTATGTAAAATTGCGAAATGAAGAAATAACTTTAGAGAAATCAAGAACTAGTTTCTAGAGAAAAGAAAGTAACCGCCAGGAGAGAAAATGTAAAGAATGAAAGGTGATTTAGTTGCGGGAGGGCATGGGCACATATTACTTTGAAAAACTTGAAATGTTATTTCTGTGTACTTTTAAAATGGTAAATAGAGCTTGTTTGGAAGATAAACCAAATGAAGAATTATAACAATACGCAAAGGCACAGAGAGGAGACGTTCATGTCTCGGTGGAGAACAGCATGGCTTAGATGACTTGATTGTGGCGTGGCTGGGGGTTGGTAGGAGTAGCTGGAGATGCCTCTGAAACAGTAGACCAGGGCAAGGCTGTGGAAAGCATCACATGCCATGCTAAGGAGTTTGGAATTTCCTTTCTTGGCAGTGGGGAACTGTGAAAGATCCTGAGCGGCGTGATTCCTTCCACCTGGGTTTCAGAAGGCTTGTCCTCATGGCAGTCTGGAGTGGGGTTTGGAGTGTGGGAATGACAGGAAGGACGAGGGCCAGAGCAGAGGCAGTCACAACAATGTAAGCGACTCCTCTTATGGGCCTGAATGAAGGTTTTCAACCTGCGAGGAAACTGAAGTTTCAGAACTGTGCCTGGATAACACATCTTCCTGCCATTATAGCTGTCTCCCTGGACTGCCAGCTGTGGTCCAGCACCCTCCTGTTGACTGGGTGGCCCCTGCCTAGTGGCACACTGACGGGGCAGCAGCTGGGTGGCAGTGAGTGGGCCACGTGGCATCACTCCTCCCCGCCTCATTCGGGAGCCACTAGGAGCCCACGCCTGGGTGGTGTCTCATTTCAGCTCCTTAGACCTTACTATAAACTATTTTTTGGCCACTTTTCAGCTTTTAGTACAAGATTTTTACCAACTTCTCCCCACCCCCCTCCACACCCTTTTTTATAAGGAGTTTTTCAGTTTTTTCCTTCTGCCTTGCCAGCTCATCTAAGAAGTAGAATTTTTTCCCCTCCTCCTTTTATTATTAGTATTTTAAAAATAATAAAATGGAAAAATGAATGTAAACTTCTGGCCTCCTGCTTTCTAGGTTCACACCCACTGGTGTCCTCCCTCTGAGGCTAGTTAACATTCTGCCCTGCTGGGTGTGCGTGTCTGTGTGACCAGGAGCCCTCAGCTGGCTGTAGCCCAGTCTCCCTGTTACCCTTATTTCCTGCCTGCCTTCTTACCTACTTCCATCCCTGCCTTTCTCCTGCCCTCTCGTTGCCAGGCAACATAGCTCAGGGGCAAGAGAGGCTGGCTGGCAGTGCCCAGCTGAAAAAGCACTGGTGTTTCTTGCTCTCGTAGCAGCCTCCTGGCTGGGAGTGGGCAGCTTGCTGCAGGTCAAAGGCAGCCACCCATACTGTGGCATTCTCTCCACTAGGCGTGAACCTAACTCCAAGGGAATAGTTGAAGGCAGGGAATGGAGTGAAGTAGGGCAGTTCGTTTTCCCTTCATGCCCAAGAGGCCATGTGGCTCTTGCTTTCTGGCAGGAAAAGGTCAAAGTTGAGCTGAACAAGTCTTTGTGCATTTTAAGAATGTGAATTTCATGTCCCTTTACGCCTCTCATTCCACTGACTGCTTGAGATTTGTTTATTTTGTTAATCCTCACCTGAGGATATTTTTCCATTGATTTTTTTAGATAGAGTGGAAGGGAGGGAGGGAGAGAAGGGAGAGAGGGATAGAGAGCAAGAGAGAGAAACATCAATGTGAGACACATCAATTGGTTGCCTCCTGCACCACCCTGCCTGGTGCCCTACAACCCAGGTACCTGCCCTTGACCAGAATCTAACCTACGACCCTTAGAGGGCCAGCATTCTAACCGTTGAACCAAACCAGCCAGGGCTGACTGCTTGAGATTTAGATTTGACACTGAAAACATGACAAATTCACTTGCTAGTCAAGGTTGAATTTTTGGGTTAGAAGTCTACTTCCCTGTATCATGTTACTCAAAACATGGTCTGGGGACGAATAGCATAAGTATAACCTGGGAGTTTGTTAGAGTTGCAAACCTCAGTCCCACCCTAGATCTGCTGAACCAGAGTCTGCATTTTGTCAGAATGGCCAGGTAATTTTTATGCACATTAAATTTGAGAATCACTGATTAAATAATACTCTACAGTCAATTTGGTTAGAATGAGAGCATGCAGCCCATTGCAGGACTTTCGTGTTCCAGGGATTTCTACCTTTCCCCTGCCCAGCAGTGCATCAGAGAGCCACAGCCCTGGGGTCTTATGTGGACTTATGGAGAGGCGGATGTGCAAATGCAGGGACTGTCTCAGCCTGACAGGAGCCCCTCCCCCTTTCTCCTTCGATCCTTATCTTACACAGGTGTGAGAACAGGCATGTGCAGATGTGTTATCTCACTGTATCCTGGCACAGTCTTATGGGATAACAAAGCAGGTCTATTAGTCAAATTTTAAACAACAAACACGAATTTTACTGATGAGGAAACAACTATCTAGTTCAAGTTCACAGAGCTAGGAACTGGACTTACCATTGTGCTTGTTGAATATCTCACTTTTCACCTTTTGCATGTGACCAAGGTTAGGACTTTCAGTTCTTTTCAACACGAAGCTCAGAAAAATAATTAGTAGGAAAAGAAAAGGCAATCAGAAACAAAATGCTGGGTTTGGGTTGAGTCATAAATTCCACCATGTAGGGATAAAACGAAGGACTTTTTCTTGAGCCTCTGCAAATGATTCCAGTAGTTCAGAGGCCCTTTTGAACAAGGGGTTACATGGATTGAGTTTCAAAGAAAAGAATGTTGGAAGAAATCTTCCAGATGAGAATGGTCTCCAGATGTGGACATTGCTCTTCCAGATGTGTGGAAGCATGGGGTGGAGGGAACGGGGGAGTGAGATGCCTCACATGTCTGCAAAATGAAATGGAAAAACAGCTCTCAGCCATGGGGGAAAGTAGGGCAAGGGGAAGAGAAATGAAATGAGAGAAACAGGATCCAAGTTAAACTCTTCAATGTGGGATCAGGCTAACTGGAAGGAATCGTTCCCACGTGGGCTGACATTCTAAATATGCGGTCAACATAGAGGCCACGCCTCAAACCGTGCTGCTGGAGAGAAAACTCAGAAGGTGTTGTGCCTGCAGGAACTCACTCCTCTCAGCGCTCTGATTCAGCCCTCAGAGGAATTTCCCCGTGGACAACTGTCAAAGCTGCAGAGCAGGCCGGACGGGCTCTGAGTCTAAGTTGCGGGAGGAGAGAACCGAGGCCAGAAATGCGGAAGAAAGAGCCAGCGACTGCATAGTCCTTTCTTTCTTCAGCTTCTCAATCAGCAACTCATTCTCTCGGGGATCACCTGTTTTGTTCCTTTACAATGGTTAGGAAGTCCCATGTTTCACAGATGAGTAAATCTGAAACCACAGAAAACAGGCTTTGTGGCCAAGTGATCGTGGTGTGTCACATCTCTGAAACCTGGGCCACTGTCCAACTCCTGGCTGCATGGAATAAAATCCCTTTATTTTCCTCTGTTTAGCATCTTCGCCTTCTCCAGAAAGATCGGCCAAATTACTCCTCCAGGTGCACGTCTCCTGACCTCCCCACTTTCCTACTCCTTCCTCTTCTTCGATGTGAAGACTGTCCTGACCCAATTTCTATGTCACTCTGGACATGTGATTTTTATTCCCTCTTATGTCTATAGTTTTCAGCGACTTAACTCACTCTGCACTGGTCTGACTGGTGGTGGTCCACATTTTTGTCTCTCTCTAAGAGTTCTCAGGATTTAAAGAGCATATACCAACAAAATCAGTAAATTTAAATTGCTAATAATTTATGTTATTCAAACATGTGCACGTGTAACAATGCCTACATACTGATCGCACACACAAAGTCATAATCTCTGGCCAATGTGCAAATGATACAATTAATAATGACTAAGTGGTAAATATTAACTGGCCACTTTCCTATGTGGGACCTAATCTTTCCCTATGATCTGCAGCTCAACACATTTCTCAAAACTCATACCAGTCAGAGGGTAGATTATCCAGTTAGAAGGTTCTGAGATCATTGCTAGGCGAACCCAGTTTCAGTGTACCCTCGGTACATAGATATATGTCATTACTCTGGGAATCAAGCACCAGGAAGTATAGTAGTATCATGGTCATGATGATCATCACCATCATCACCATCATCACCATCATCATTATTGACTAATTATGAGTTATTTCCTTTTGTTTTAATCTAATTGGAGTTGAATTCTTAAGCTACTGTTTAAGCCTGATTCTGAGCAAATTTTGATATTCCAATTAGTACCTAATTCCATTTTATAAAATTGATTCTGTCCTGGCACACTAGAATGTACATCTTTAAATTTGTATGTTTAAACCCACTTGGAATTGGTTTCAGGCTTGGGAAAAGAAGTAAGCTAGATTTAGCTCAGTCTGTGGTTCAGAACATGAATACATTTCATTCTGACTTTTAACTACACACTTGGTGTATTTCATGCCTTTGAGTCAGATAAATTCTGTTTGGCATTTGTGGCGGCAAATTATTTTGTCCTTGTAAGTTGATTGTATTCATCGTTTTAAAAAAATTCCAGAGAACATGGTGTTACCATGAACCTACTTTTCCCCAAAATGCTGCATCAGGTTTATAAAGATTGCCCTCTGTCTTCTTCTCTAGGCTTTTCCCACACCTCCTAGCTGAGTCAAACATCTACTCCAGGAGAGATGGTGTTTTTAAAATTAAAAAAATTTTTGACTACATTCCCTATGCTGTACTTTACATCCCCATGACTATTTTGTAACTACCAATTTGTACTTCTTAATCCCTTCACCTTTTTCACTGAGTCCCCAACCTTCTTCCCCTCTGGCAACCATCAATCCTCTGTACCTCTGAGTCTGTTTCTATTTATTCTTATATGTTGTTCTTTAGATTCCACATAGAATTGAAATCGTATGGTATTTGTCTTTCTCTGACTGACTTATGTCACTTAGCATAATAACCTCTAGGTTCATCTATTCTGTTGCAAATGGTAAGATTCAATATATATATTTTAAAAATCCTCACCCGAGGATATTTTTCCATTTATATTCAGATAGAGTGGGAGGGAGGGAGGGATAGAGAGAGAAACATCCATGTGAGAGAGATGCATCGACTGTTTGCCTCCCGCATGACCCTGACCAGAGCTGGGGACAGAACGGAAACCGAGGTATGTGCCTTTGACCGGAATCGAACCGGCAACTCCTTAGTCTGTGGGCCATACTCCAAATGCTGTACCAAACCAGCCAGGGCAGTAAGATTCCATATTTTTATTGCTGAGTAATATTCCATTGTATACACAGGGTGGGACGAAAGTAGGTTTACAGTTGTGAGTACACAACATACAGTTTATTCTTATATTATTATTTATTAATTATTGTATTATTTTCCATATGAACAACTGTAAACCTACTTTTGCCCCACCCTATATGTACCACAGCTTTCTTATCCACTCGTTTATTGATGGGTACTTGGGTTGCTTTCATATCCTGGCTATTTCAATAGTGCCACAATGAACATAGGGGGTGCATATATTCGTTGCACTTGCTTCCCTGGTTCCAGACGGTCCTCCCAGAGAGAGGGCAAATGGCTTTCCTCCTTTCACAATTCAGGTCGCTGCTGGAGAGAGGATCTCAGCCCCGTCCGCTGTAACAAATCATACCTAAGCAGTGACTAAAGCTTAAAACCCAGCCCCTGTCTTTGGATTCCAAAGGGTGTAATTTCATTTGGAATGTTTTCTGTTGACTTGTCCTCCACCTTTCTTTTCACCTGTCTGTTACGCTTAGTTCTGCCCTCTTGCACGCATGTGTTAATTCTTATCTGTTGGTAATTTAAGCTAGAGAAAATGCCTCAGGAATGAGCTGTGCTCCATCCATGAGTTCTTTTCTGCATTCTACGCACCTAGTCCTCTAATGTTAATCAATTAGATTAAATCTACATTTGTTACATGCCTATGTGCCAAGCAATTTACTTATACTTATCACATTTATTGTTACCAACAACCCAATCAGCTAGATGGTATTATGCCCATTTTATAGATGAGGCTCAAAGAGGCTGAATACCTTGCCCAAGGCCCTGCAGCTAGAAATCAGATTAAACCTGGCCTGTCTGGTTACCCCAGGCGGCCCTCTGTGATTTCAAGAAATCCTCAAATGCCCAAACCAATCTACTTGAATTCATTTTGTTAATAAAAATAATAATGCCTATATATCTCATAGGTGGTATAGTGAAGCGAAAAGAAGGAGAAAGACACGTCAGAGCTTGCAAGGTTAGAAGTCACCCTCTCTGCTCTGAAAGGAAGATTTCGGGTCAAAAATTAGACGTTTCCCTTAGAATGACTTGCCATAGGAGTGTGAACCAGCTACCACCCTTTTCATTGGGCAGATTGATTTAACTCTGTAGCTGAACCTGATTGGGGAGATTCCTTTCAGGTTCATGACCCTGCTCTTGGAGATACAGAATCTGTGACTGGAACAAAGGGCTGGAGTATCAGAGTGAGAGAAAACAGGATCAAGGACTTGATATTCATTTTATCGAACAATTAAAAGTGCAGCTATTCATGCTAGAACTTGCGACAAGGTAGTGTTCCTATTAAAAAAGGTATAAACCATTGCCCCTCAAGTTTATTTTCTTAGGCATGCCCCCTGACGCCTTCAAGAACAACCTCTCTTGGCCACCAGAGGCCAAGTCTATGTGACTATGGAATAGAAGCTTGGTTGAGGGTAGGTTTAGATGGTCATCCTGCCTCCTTCCACAGAGTACCTGAGGTACACAAACACGAATGTGAGGCGCCAGCAGTGCCGTTGTTTCCAAGGGTGACAATCGATGTGCTGCACTGTGCCTTGGGGCTCGCAGACAATCCTGGGGGGATCAAACTAGTCCCCTGACAGAAACCTTAAAGCTGAAAGTCACAGTATAACTTTGCCATCTTATCAAGAGAAATGGTGTTTCTGGAGATTGCACAGAAGGCCACTGAATCCAAAAAGACTGCAGACAAAAGGGGTTTAATTTCTGAGCCCTCAAAATAAACTTTTAGAAAAGTGCCTTTTCATTTTTTATTAACTGCACATAAAGGAGAGAAGGCCATGCCTTTCCCAGGATCCCCTTTTGAACGTTGTTCCTTAGAGAGGGGTCAGTAAATAAACATGAGGATGACATGGAGTATGTCATCAAAATGGCAAAGAAAAGAGTGTGAAGGGAGCACAGAGGGACTGGGTGTCAATGTCTCAGCAGTGCATCCTGGCCCAGGTCTGTAGGACGGATGGCCGAAGACTGGTTCGGAGGGTCAGGGAGGCCACATGGGGATGTTATTGTTGATGCAAAGGGGTGGGAGTCTTCAAGGTGAGTAGAGGGCTGGGTTATACACGAACATGACTAGAGCCATGAGGTCATCACGCTAAACCAGGTGATAATGGGTGTGGGACAGAAAAGAGAGGAGCCATATACAGGTCCTGAATCAGATAGGAAATGGTCTGTGAAGCTAGTTATTCTGGGCAGCTGCTATGGTATCACTTAACATAACAAAACAAAATAGAAACCAAAGCAATTCCTGAGAAGATAGCTCTAGTAGTCTACATGGAGAAGCAAAGATGGTCTAGTGTTGATGCTTTTGGGATGGAGAAAAATACCTCAAAATAGGAAGTAAGGCAGAGCAGCACTTCCAGGCAGGATTCGGGGGCGGGGGGCGGGGTGGGGGGAGGCCGTGGGATTGGAGGAGTAATACTGAATGTACTTCTGTTGAATCTTGGGAGTTTTGAGTTGGAAGAACCCTTAGTTCAATATCCAATATCCTTTTGTACAAATGAGGAAACCGAGGCTCCATCAGGTTAGTAAAGAAGGTGTACACACAGACATGCACATGGTCCAGTGAAGCTCAGTTAGCCTTGTATATTAAAAAAAAATAATAACATAAATATATTTTAGGGTTTAGACATAGAAACTTCCATGATATAATTGGGACATCAGAGGAAACATAATGCTGGGTTTGGGTTCATGCTTCTGCATACTGATTCCAGAAACTTGACCCCTAATAAACCCTGATCCTGGGAGACCTTGGGTGGATGGAGAGTTGTATTGGGGCTAATGTGGATGGAGAGAATCCGGTCATCAGAAAACCTTTTGTGAACATGGTAGGTAGAGAACTGGTAGGATCCTGGAGCTGCACCCTGCTCCTGGGGGCTCCAGGATCTGGGAACGATTTGAGTGACTGGATCTTTTCCAGTGTGCCCCGTTCTGGTCCGGGTCACCCGGCTCCCACCCAGACACACGTCAGCTTCACATGCTGTGTGATTATCCATGACGCTTCAACCAGTGCCAACTCTTCACATCACATTATGCCCAAAAACAAAAAACAAAAAAAATTAAGAATTTTCCCATGGACTAGGAATGCATTTCATTTAGCTTCATTTATAATACATTGTTAGAATTGTGTTCCACAAATCTGCCAAATACTATAAATATGTAGAAGTCTAAGGGGCCTTCTGCATCCATGGAAAGGCCAGGTTTTGGATGGATGACAGACAGGGAAAATTTTAAGTACATCCTGTTCCGCTGAAGCTTCCTCCCCGCCCCCCATTCTATTCTCCCTCTTTATTCTGCTCCCTCCTGCTCATCAACCTCCCCCACCCCAACCCAACAGAAAAAATAATTGATGTGAAGGCTGAGACTGGGTAGAGTTGAAGATTTCTTCTTTCTCTTCCTTAAAGTGCTGCGAAATCTTAAAACTGTGCGGGAATGCCCCACCCCCATCCTGTGCCCCCTCAGCTCTCCTCTGGCAAACAGGAAACTGCCTGGGCTGTGGGGATCCTGAGCCAGGAAATTGGTCTTGCTGCTCTGGCTACCTTCCCCTCAGGTTCTTCCTGGCCATTCAACACAGTTAAAAATAGTAACTACCAAAACCAGAAGACAAGATGATTTCACTGTCTACCCACTGCAACTTGTGGCCTGATTTGGGTGGTGGCCGATGGATCTAATCCTCTGACTCGGAACCTAGAGAATTCTCTTAGGGTCAAGGTTGGTCCTTTCCACGAGATTTCAACACCTGGTGCTCCTCGAGGAGCTGGCCCATCTCCGGAGGACTGGATCAGGCCGAACTGGCTCGCCACACACATGCTTGTACAAACAGGTGCACACGCATGTGCACACAGACTGCCATGGAAACCATCGACCTCCCCTGGGCACAGCCTGTGCCCAGTGCAGACGGCACACACCCATCCTGGCTCATCCAGGCAAGGCTGGGGCAAAACCTCTCTGCGGTTTGAGCTGTCACTCCCGCTGGTCTGGGTCATGGGCACCCTTCCCTGAACCCGGCAGGCACAAGAATGTGTGCAACACGCTGAATTCCACTCAGCATTAGGGAGCTGTCAGAGGGACAGATGCCGAAGGGACCTAATGGGCTTCCCAGGCAAGGAGAAGAGAAAAATAATTTGCGAAGGCATAAAGGGCCACCGGCAGTTAATTTTGAAGGATAAAGGGGAAATCTCTTTTTAGCATGAAGTAGCCCACTTCCACCTGCTGCCATGCAGATTAAAAATTTCAGAATGGAGGTAAATTCACAGTGATGAAAAATCCAGGTAACCTCAATATACCTGGCCCTCAGTTTTGCTGAATTTGCTACACAGCTAATCAGACCAGTGAGTTTTAAAATAGTAACTTCTATCTATGTGCCTGGCACAGGAGATATATATGGTCTGTTTACTATTTTTATGGACTTCGTAGTTACTTAAAGAGGAAGAACTAACTTAGCTGGAGTAAACTGGAAAGAAAACACACCAAGCATTCAAACCATAAGTACTGAGCACCTACTAGATACTGCTCTGGGAAAGGCAGCCATGAAGAAAAGCATAAATAAAAACCTTCCCTCAGGGAGCTTATGTTCTAATGGGGAGGCAGGGAATCACTAGAAGGATTCAACAGAATGTATATGCTAGATGGTGTAAGTGCTCAGAAGAAAAATGAGGCAGCGAAGGGGCGGGGCTGCAATTTCAGAATAGGTGACCAGAAAAGCTATTATTGAGGGGATGATATTTGAGTAAACACATGAAAGACTACCAGTACTGAAATTTCATGGTCCAGGCTGGATAAGTCCTTTAGTAGAAGGGCAGCTCGGTGAGTAGCCAGAGGAAATGCATGCAGGAGTGAGGCTAGATCTAAATCTTTGAAAATTGAGAAAACTTTCTTCAGTCAGAAGAAATGAGGGACAAATTGATATAAAAATGTACTGAAATTCTGTACATTGCAATAAATGTTTTCTCTGTGTCTCATGTTACACACTTTAAAGAAAAACAATTATATTGCCTAACTGTACCCTTTGGGTAGATGCGTCAGCATGCAGAAATTTTCCAGGGATGTCCGGCATCCCCATCACAGCCTCTGGGACTGGAAGGCTGCACAGGTGTGAGGGTGTCCCTTGCTCTAGTAGAGTTTGCTGAGGAGATGGCATGGGAAAAAAACCAGGGCTCTGCCCTCAGCCAGAGGGTTGTGGGTTCAAGTCTTGCTTGGCCACTTGCCTTGTGTCTGGGCATGCTACTTCATTCTCTGATCCTCAGTTTTCTCATCTCTAAATGAAATACCACCTTTAAAAGAAACAAGGCTGTTGAAAGGTACACATAAAGCACACGGAAAGTCGTACCCATTATTATCATTATCATGATATCGCATAACTATGTGGAATGAAATGATGGCACCCTATGGTTGTTGTGGACTCATGTCACAAGTCTGAAGGGTGCTAATAGTAGTCAAACTCATATTTCACCGTAGAGCTTTCAGCCTGGGGTGACTAAGTTGGGGACAAAGAGAGGTTAAGGAATGCACCCTGGTGACTAGACACTGAGGGTACAGTTGGATTGCACCCTCTGCCCTGGGGCCACCAGAACAGAGAGCACTTCTAAGGCCTTGGGGCTGCTGATGGGAAAGGGGAGTCGAGACAAGGTAGGGAGAAGGTAGATGGAGCTGACCAAGAGTAGATTTAAGGCAGGCATCAGCCAAGGGGCCATGAGCTCCTGGGAATCTTCCTACCAGAAGGTGGTAGTTTACCCGCATCAGAGTTGATGATTGCCTACTAGTCCTTCCCTGAAAAGTATCATTCGGGGTGGGGGGGGGGACCAGGGGAGAGCTGGCCCTGGGACTTCTACCTTTCCCATGCACTATTTCTTCCCCTCTCATATTGATCTTGATAGTTCACCTATGTGAGTGCTCAAAAGTCATATGATGGAATCCTGGTAAAGCCAACTATGACACCATGAGAAGTTTCAGGCATTTAGAAGTGGCCTGCATAAGACCCAAGGGAATGCATCGTAATTGAGTCAAGAAGGCCAGAAGGCACTTGGAAGGTTGGGAAATAAAGCATGAGATGGAGAGAGCTGAGTGTTCCAGAGCAAATTAAAGGTCCATGGAGTGTGACAGAGGCTAGCACTGCGGGCGGCAGGAAGACCAGGAGCTGCTGCAAATACCACATTTGGCTTCTTGAGTATTTCAGCCACTTTTCCAAGTCCATTGAGCTGAGGTCTCCCTTTCAGCACAGGGGGCAAGCGTTTCTGCAGCTTTGTACACTGTCCCTTCATGCACGATCTGGGTTCCATATCATAATGGTGACTCAAACCTCTCTTTGCTTCCCACGGGTCTCATAGACAGGCATTCAACTGCATGCTGATTCATTATCAACAAGGCAGCTACTAAGACTTCTTAACCCTTAATTTATTTTAAACATTTATTGAACCCTTATCACATGCTAGGCCCTGTGCTTTAGCTGCATCACCTTGTCTTATTCTCATAAAATCTTTACGAAGCATGTACTCTTATGATGTTTGTTTTGCAGAGGATGAAACTGAGCCTTAGAGAGGTTACATAATATCCCAGGCCTCACACTTATCTAGTTGTGAGGTCGAAATTCAAACTCAGCCTCTGTCTAACACCAGTGTGCTTGAACACAGTGCTTCAGGGCCTCACGATCCACTATTGCTTACTTTTTGGCTTCTTTATGTCTGTAAAGGTGAGTTCCTAAAGGTAGGAGATGAGCGGTTTTTTTTGAGGAGGCAAGGAGTTTAACTTATGTATAGTACATTTTCACAATCATCTATTCACTTAAAAATATATTTTGTCCAATAAAATAATAGAGCAACTGTGCTTACTCATGGTTGTTGTTTTTTGTTTTTATTTTTCTTTATTGATTTTTAGAGAGCGAGGAGGGGAGAGGGAGAGAGATAGAAACATCAATGAGGGAGAATATTGATTGGCTGCCTCCTGCATGCCCCCAACTGGGGATTTGGCCCACAACCTGGGCATGTGCCTTGACTGAGAATCGAACCGGCATCCTCTTGGTGCATGGGTTGACACTCAACCACTGAGCCACACTGGCCAGGCACGCATGGTTGTTAATTTGTGAGGATTCAAACACAAAAGATCATCTTGCCTTCCAGGATCTCGCCATCTGATGGAAGGGGGAGACAAATAAGTCAATGAATATTGTGTTTCCTTATGATGAGTGTAAAGACAGGTGGGCTCAGAGGCTGCGGGAACTCCTAGGAGGGAAACAAAATCCACACTCGGGTGGAGGGTGTCTTCCTGGTGCCTAAGCTGAGTCTTGGAGACTAGGTGGGAGGGAGAGGGAATTTCATTAAAGCAGGCCATTGAAGGTTTGGAGGTGTGCTAGAACAGTGTGGCTGGGATATGAGACATAGGAGTGGGGTGACATGTCGGTGAGGAGTGGGACTGGTGAGATCGGTTGGATAAGACTGTGAAAGGCATTCAATGCTGGTCAAGCAGTGAGTCTGTATTCCAGCAACAATGGGCTGCCATGGAACCACTTTCCATAAAGGAGGGCCATGGTGGTTTTGGAGAGCTAGTCTGAGAAGAGCAGAGAAGAATCAGAAGAGGGTGCCTGGACTGGGAGGACAAGATAGGAAATGACCAAGTGGGGGGACAAGAGATTCAGGTGAGTGATCAGGAACAGGGCTGCAGAGGGCTTTGAATGGTTTTTTGAACACTCAATTCCCCTCCATCCCAAATCAGAAAATACATATGATGCCTCATATCCCTAATGTTATTAACGTCATACTTAAATTAAAATCGGTATTTCTAGTTTTCTTATATCTAATACTCATTGATTATCACTCATAGAGCCTCCAGACATTATTGAGAGCCTTGGTGGCAAGTATTGTTCAAGGTCCCTACATATGTCATGTCATTTCTGGGATGAATTTTAGTGTCTTCATTTTAAAGATAAAAAAGTTGAAGCTTGGAAAGGTTAAAAATTTGCCCAGAGTCCTTCCAAGTGTCAAAGCTGAGATTCAGGCCAAGCCCATCTTCTCAGTGAAGTCCCATCACAAATTTTTGGTATTTGTTTTGGGGGCTCATTTTTTACTATTCCACCCACACTTTATAATTATATGTTAGTCATCAAGATCCTATAAGAAATTCATTTGTATACCCTCCAATTCTCATATTAAATAGGGGTTTTAGGTGGTGTCAGGCTCTGGAACAAAGGTGTTGCAGTTCGTAAAATATTTTCACCCTCATTAGATCCACATGTATTCCAGTGAGGTGGGGAGAGCAGTATTATTTCCATCTTACAGATGGGAAAACTGAGGCTTGGAGAAGCAAAAGCTGTATTATTATTGTCCTTTCCTTTTTATTGTCTTTTATTGACTACATTAAGATGGCAAATGGCATCCCATGACAATCTTTGGTGCATAGAACTCTGGGAAACAATTGTTTGACGCTCTGGTTGTTTCTGTCCTCACCAACCCAACTAACTCAAGCAACACTGAGTACCTATAGTGTCCAGGGACTGGGTGTCCAAAGATGCCCAATTTGGCCCTTAGGGAGTGAGTGGTGCACAGAGGGATGGACACAGTTCAGCTAAGGGTGAGACAGTGAGGTCAGTGCCATCGCAGAGGAAGGCACTCATGGGGCGAGATTACTCATTCTACTTAGGGTGAGGTGGAGGGCTGGAGAAGGCTTTATGAGAAGGTGACCTTTGAACTGGCTATGGAGGTAGAACAGCATTTCTTCAGGGAGAGAGGGTATGACAACAGCAACAACAGCAGCACAGGTATCACTCCTTAAGCCCTTGCTATGTGCCCCAGGTTAAGAACCTGACAAGTATTATTTGTTTGCTCCTCCCAATAGCTCCATGAGGAGTCAACTAGTATTATCCCCATTTTACAAACGAGGAAACGAAGGCTTAGAGAGGGTTTGCACCCATGCAGTCTGATTCCAGCACATTCTTTCTACCCCTGCAGCACAAGACCGGGCACTCAACCTGGAGACTAGAGCTTGAGCAAAGCCTCAGGGGTGAAAAAATACCCAGCGTGTTCAAGGTGCAGGGTGGGTAAAGGAGGGCACAGGCTGGAAAGGTGGTTGGGACCAATGTGTGATGGGCCTTGCATACCACGATTTTATTTTGGCAGTCATGTGATCCGATTTGGTAAGATCTGTGTTTCTTATCTACTGCAAAGTATTGTGTTTACAGATAACTCTGTTGGCTGGAAACAGCAGGAGCCACAAACCCCCATGCCTACAGGGAAGCAGGCCCATAAAGCCAAGGAATCAGACCATGTGGAAAGGAGGAGATGTCCCCGCTGAGGGTGGCAGGCTGCACGCCTCCAGCTCTTCCTGGTTTAGTGCTGCCCCGTGGGGATGAACTCCTTTTGTTGCCAGTCCCTCTGATTTTTAAAAGAAAATTTGGAAAAACCAATTTTTTTTTGAAATTCCTTACTTTTAAAATGTAGGCAACTCATTCACATGATTTTCAGAACTTTTTCAGGGCCAAACAAATTATGTATGTGCCTGCTAGTTCAAAACCCCAGGTACAGAGGACGGCTTGGAAGAGAGAGTGCTCAGAGGCAAGGAGACTAATGTTAGGAGGCCACTGTTGTGACAAAAGAAGCCCTGAGCAAAGGCCATGAAGAGGAGGGGTCAGGCCTGAGATACACTATAAATGGATTAAATCAAACTTGGTGACTTTGAACATGGAGGGTAGCAGGGGCAAGAGTCTAAATTGACTGGGTGGATGATGGAGCCATTAATTCATTTAATTTTTGGACAATTGTTTATTATCTACTGCAAAGTATTGTGTTAGGAGCTGAGATACATTAAGGGCTGACATAGTACTTTGCTGTGAAGGAGCCCAGACTTTAGTGAGGAGGTCTATTGGAGGGTAAGCACAGAGAGATTTGGGGGCACAAAGGAGCGCCTCTTCCAATCTTAGGAATTGGGATGTCAGGGAAGGCTCTACTGTTAAGAAATACAAGAGAAGCACGTGTGGGAGAGAGAAGATCACAAATCTGATTTTGGATTACTTGAGCTGAGCCTTATCTCCAACCCAGCAAGTTCTGTGATCTGATACCCTCGGCAATGCTTTTAGTTCTGCGAGTTAACAGCCCAGATGGCTTGCTCATTTTTATGGCACATTCTCTTCTTGCAGTCATGTTTTCCTTTTGTCTGCTATTAAATGGTCAGTATAAGTGGGCACAGTGGAACCTTGGTTCTCGAACTTAACTTGTTCTGGAAGGCTGTTCTAGAAGCAGTTGGTTTGAAAACTGAATCATTTTTTTTCCCATTAAAAATAATGTAAATTGAATGAATCTGTTCCAGACCCCAAGTGATTCCCTGTTTTAACCTTTCTTATATACAGTACATGTCTAGTGTACTGTTTAATCTAAAAACAAACACCTCTTTTCTTAAATTTATGGAACCACCCCCTACTGGCCTTAAGGGAATCACTCTTAGCACTCCTTCCAGGGTGTCTCTCAGGAGGTCACCATGCAGCATCTCCGCTTTTTCACATGTCACCAGCTAACTGTTCTTCATTTATCCCAATCAACAACAGTTTTTCTACCTCTTCAGTTGCCTGTGATCATTGTTTTGTGAGCACTTTCACACCCTTAGCCCCACTAGCACTCCTGATGGCCTCTTTATGTTTGAAAAGTTTGCTAATCATTGATTTCACCAGCAGCAAAAGCATTCTCTCTTTTTGTCATGCTGAGGTATCAGCAGCAAGAAAAGGTTTGTCAGGTCGAAACCTCAAGTTTTGTTCCACAACTGAGACATTGTTTCTGTGAACAACTTGGTCAAGAACCAAATTGTCTGAGATGGGAGATGTTGGAGAACCGAGTGCAGCAGATGCTGGTGTTACTGCCATTGTCCACGGCTCCCCCAGGCCTCTCCCCACTAGCTGTCTATCTTACGTGTTGCAATATTTGTAAAATGAACCTGTGCTTGCTTTTTTAGTGCACTCATCATTGTTGTGGTGAATGATCTGTTTCTTTCAGGTATTACTATTATTTGGTGGATTAATTAGGGGGAAGCACTATAGGTGGTTAATCCCTCCACCTACTTCCTGAGAGTTCCCCACATTCTTTATTCAAATCCTTTCACAGGTTCTGTTTCATTCACTCAACAAATATTTACTAGGTGCTGACCAAGTGCCAGGAACTGTTCTAGCTGCTTGAGATGCATCGGTGAATAAAGAAGGACTTGTCTTCCTTTTGTTGAGTTGTATATTTTGGAAATTAACCTCTTATCAGATATATCATTGGCAAATATGTTCTCCCAGAGAGTGGGTTCCCTCTTCATTTTGATGCTGGTTTCTTTTGCTGTGCAGAAGCTTTTTAGTTTGTTGTAGGCCCATCTGTTTATTTTTTCTTTTGTTTCTCTTGCCCTAGGCCGATATATTGGTGAAAATTCTGCTACGTGAGATGTCTGAAATTTTGCTGCCTACGTTTTCTTCTAGGATTGTTATGGTTTCAAAATTTACATTTAAGTCTTTTATCCATTTTGAGTTTATTCTTGTGTATGTAATCCAATTAAAATGGGCAGAGGACCTGAATAGACACTTCTCCAAACAGGACATACTGGCCAAGAGACATATGAAAAAATGCTCAAAGTCACTAATCATCAGAGAGATGCAAGTTAAAACAATCATGAGGTACCACCTCACACCCACCAGAATGGCTACCATCAATAAATCATCAAACAACAAATGCTGTTGAGAATGTGAAGAAAAGGGAACCCTAGTGCACTGCTGGTGGGATTGCAGGCTGGTGCAGCCACTATGGGAAACAATATGGAATTTCCTCAAAAAATTAAAAATTGATCTGCTGTTTGATCCAATGATCCTACTCCTAGGAATATATCCTGAGAATCCTGAAACACCAATCAGAAAGAATATATGCACCCCTATGTTCATAGCAGTGCTATTCACAATAGCTAAGATCTGGAAACAGCCCAAGTACCCACCAGTAGATGAGTGGATAAAAAAGCTGTGGTACATTTACACAATGGACTACTACACAGCTACATATATATAAAAAAAGGATCTTTGTGTCTTTGAGACAGCATGGAAGGACATGGAGAGTATTTTACTAAGAGAAATAAGCCAGTCAGAGAAAGATAAGTATCACATGATCTTACTTATATGTGGAATCTAATGAACAAAATAAGTGGATGAATAAAATAGAAACAGAGACATGGAAACATGGAAGAGACTGACGGATCTCAGAGGGAAGGGGAAGGGGAGCGGGAAAAGATTAACTAAATAACTTACATGCATATATCCATTACCCAGGGACACAGACTATAAGGTGGTGAAGGCCTGGAGCGGGACAGGAACCGGGAGGAGGTGGGCAATGGGGGAAAATGCGGGGGGCGGGGGGCATCTGTAATGCTCTCAATAAAGATTAAAAAAAAAAAGAAGGACTGTACCCTCATGTAGTCTTTGCTGCAGCCTAAATGGTTGAGCTCTTATTGATTTCTGTGTTGCTTTTTTGGATGTGCACAGATGGACGGCCCCCTTCCAGCCAGGAGAATGTTCCCTCCAGCTCTCTCTCAAGTGGGGCTGTGTTCTTCATCACCTGAGCCTCTCCATTCCCCTAGTGTGGATTTCCCACAGCATGGCAGCTCCTTAATCTGGCAACTTGGGCTCCACTGTCCCAAATAGGACCTCAAGTGCTTTGCCCAAGTTCTAAACATCATTGTTTTAAATCCCATAGAAGGCAACCCCTCTACATACTCTAAAAACAATTTATGTCCTCTTTTGAGAAGATAAATCCTCAAATCCTCCCATTGACCTATTCATCAGATGTACAACTTCTGTCATAAAACCCTTATAGTCTTTAATTCTTTGTCTTCAACTAAGAGTTCTTTCTGGGGGAAAGTCTGCAGTATGCCCAATGGGTGCCTGGAACGCAAGCTTGAGCTGGTTCACTAAATTGAATTTGGCAGATAGAACAGGATACTCAAGCAAATTTCCGTAGGGAGGTTGCTTCTCATCAGATCACCAGGAATGCAAGATAAACCTGGAATGAGGAACCTAGACATTTGCCCACTCAGAGAATATTGGTGTGGGTTGTAGGAAGGGGTCTCTTGGAGTCACAAGCTGCTCCTTGAGTGTATAGGAAGCCACCTGGAGTAGTTCAGAACCGCCTCACATATTAGGAGTCCTCCACCCTTTTGGGCCATCCTGGATCTACAGCAGACCCTTTGTAGCTTCCACAAGCCACCAAAAGGTAAGCAATGTAGGGGAAAGAGAAAAGTTGCAGCAAAGAAAGAGTTAACAAAAACCCATCTAAGAAACCTAGATGCTCCTTAATGGTTCTGTAGCCTTGGTCAAGCAATTAGGCTGTTCTGAGCCTCAGTTTTACTCTTCCATTAAGGTTAAAAGAAAAAAAGAAGTTGAAATACAAGGAATATATATCCATAAGATGCTATGCAAATGTAAATTTTTACTGTTGTTATTATTATTCTTAGCAGGCCTCCCTCTTGGAGTCTATACTATTCTGAACCTGAATCCTCAGGGCTTCTCCAAGGGCAGAAGGATCAGCAGGCTGAGGACAGTCCAACAGCCAGTGTCATGAGTCAACCCCTCCCTGCCCTGCCCATCAGTCAGCCAGCATGGGGCTAAGGAATCTGTGCAGCTGTCACCTTGCCACCATGTAGCACGGACCTTGCATTTCATTACTTCTGAGCTGGAAATTCCTTGACCAGCACAGACTTGTCTGCTTCACTGCACCCAGTTTGATGAGGGCAATGCACGGTACTAGGAGGCAAGGAGCTATAAGCTCATCAGGGACAGATCACTGGCACACATCCTGTGGCCTCTCTGAGTTCAGTGTGGGCTCCATCCTGTGCAACTGGCCAGGGTCACATCTCGAGCCATGGGATTAAGGCATACAGTGAGAGTAAAATGATGCCATGAGCCTAGAATTTTGGGAAATGGGTGTGCTCAAGCTGAGAACACTAATGAAGCAGTACATGGAATTTAGCCAGAGCTAAAGAATCTTAAAAATCTCAAATTCCTGGCAACCACCCAGCCCTATATATTTAAGGTTCAGCAGTCCCATTTGGATTCATGTTCTCAGATGAAAGATCAGAAGGACAATAGTATGAACTGTTGATCACAGTTGATGAAATTAAAAAGAGAAAGAAGAGTTTAGAGAGAGCTGGTTAATGTCCATTTATACATGCTTCGGGGAAGTGACTATCATAAAATGTTAATATTAAAAGTGTTACCAGTGAGACAATGAGACCTCAGTTCTTGTCTTCTTGAAGGAAAGATTTCAATCAAGAGACAAAGTGCAGCAAAGCAAGCAAGAATGTATTGGCTGCAGCAAAAACACACTTAGGACAGTGAAACAAGGAAGGGCATAGAAGCAACAGGAGAGCCTAGGCTGGGCTGCCTTGGCTTGCTGGGAAGTCAGAGAAAAGGGGGCCTTGAAGACGGGTTCAGGGTTTTAGCCTAGTATGAGCTGCTGCTGCCCATTGCTCCCTGGTTACAAGTCTCCTGGGGTCCCTTAGAGGGGAGAAGGGGGAAGGGAATGGCATGGGCATGCTTCCCTGGGGGAGAGCACTCACTGGGTCCTTTGTGTTGAGGGTATGTCTCTCTCTCTTGCAGGTGGGAATCTTAGGGGAGGACTCAGGGGAAGGTCTCAACAGAATATTCATCGGCTTTCCAAGTGTGCTCTTTCAGGGTCTTGGTCTCCACTGCTTGGTAGGAGCCTGGGTAGGGGGTCATTAGTCAATGCAGCTAGTCCTGAGGCAGCCACAGTGACACTTGTCTGGTTTTGCTGCTTTTCTGAGCCTGGAGCTGAAATACAACTGAAGCATAGATGTTATCTATAGCAAGGAAAAGGGCAGGAGGTCTTAACCACATGCCTAGCCATATAAAACATCAGGGGGTCCAAACCACATGACTAGTGATACGCTAAGGGAGGAAAGGTTACCCTGGGGGTGAGGTGCCCCCCCTCCCCCAATTTTTGCCCTTGTTAGGAACTGGGCTTTTCGGCCCTGGTGAATGTCTGTATCTGGCCCATTGTCCTTGTCCTGCTCATGCCTGTCCAACTGCCTATAACAAAAGGAAGCCTCAAGGTCACAAGGACTAGAATCCAGAGTGCTTAAGTAAGTTTTCTAAGATTGCTCATAATTGAGTGATGAACTCTGTACTACATGCCAATCCCATGAAGGGGGAATAGAATATTCAATAAGATGGAAATATGTCATTACACGTGCAGATATGTTATGTACAAGGATTTCCACGACAGTACTGTTTATGGTGACAAAAATCAAAGCAACATAAACATCCATTTGTCCATTAATAGAGAATTTAAACACTATTTTATGGTAGATGTAGGTAATGGAATACTTTGTGCCCGTTACAAGTTACAGTGTAGGTCTGGATCTACGACATGGGAAGCTGAGGGATGAGCTAGAGGGACACGTGTGACCTGTTGTGTGATAATAGCAGATGTCAATGCAGCATGTGCATCATCGTGGGTGATATTTAATATATGGATACATATATATGAAAGGATATTTACGATAATTATCTCAGAGGCAAGGTTTTGGATGATTTGAATTTTTATATTTACATTTAATGCCTTATTGGAATTTTGTTCAAAGATAATGATTCATTTGCCCTGGCTGGTGTGGCTCAGTTGGTTGGGCATCATCCCATGCACCAAAAGCTTGCCCGTTTGATTCCTGGTAGGGGGCGTGCAGGAGGCAGCCGATTGATGTTTCACTCTCAAATTAAGGTTTCTCTCTCTCTCTCTCTCCCCCCCTCCCCTCCTCTCTCTCTAAAAATCAATAAAAATATTTTTTTAAAAAGATAATGATTCATTCTTTACAATCAGAAATCAAATAGTGAAAGCACATCCTTTGTTGGGCCATGAATCCTGTGTGCAGTTTCAGAGGTTTGCAGGATGGTGGGAGTGCATTTCCCCACATCGGCTGGTTTACAGTTGCTTTTCCCTCGATATAGGCAAGTGCTGTCAAGCACACAATCCAGAAGGAAGGGCATTTAGAGAGCATTATCCCTTGAATCTTCGAATGAAAGTTCTTAGTACAAAGGGTATATTAAGACATCCCAGAACATCCAAAATAAAGTCTTCATTTAAGAGTAAAAATTAGGAAGAATAGTGGTTAGTTTGAGCCTCTGTGGATGTGATCCCCCCCCAAATAGTCACAAAAAGAGGCAGAGATTGATGGACCCCCAAGTCTAATTAAGGTGCTTGGATATAGTCACAGGTAGATATGGCTAAGGTGCACTCTAATTTTACTGAAGGCCTAGTGTGTTAGCCAAAGGGGGATGATCAGTGAGGGGTCTGGAAAAGAAGCTTTGCTTGTTGGTCAACATTTACCCAACCCTGCTAGGAAAGGCCGGCTGTAGGTCCTGAGACCATGGACTGCAGGTTCGAGTGCCTTGAGACACCTCCCTGCACGCTACCCACAGGAGTGGGATAAACTTGGCACCCGTGTGTTTGGAATGGCAAATGCCACCTTGTTGTGTGTGTGTGTGTGTGTGTGTGTGTGTGTGTCTTAAGGATTTGAAAGAGGTCATTTAAGTCTTGTAAGACCTAAAAATATTCAACTAATCACCCTCAAATTTAACCAAAAAGAATTTCCAATGAGGTTGAATTATTGAGTCACTCTACTTAGTTGTTTATTTTTTTAAAATCCTCACCTGAGGATATTTTTCCATTTATTTTCAGATAGAGTAGGAGGGAGGGGCAGAGAGAGAGAGAGAGAGAGAGAGAGAGAGAGAGACAGACAGAGAGAGAGAAACACTGATGTGAGAGACATACATGGATTGGTTACCTCCCACACAACCTTGACCAGGGCTGGGAACCGAACTGCAACTGAGGTACGTGCTCTTGACTGGAATTGAACTCTCGACACTTTGGTCTGTGGGTCGACGCTCTAACCGCTGATCCAAACTGGCCAGGGTAACTCTCTACTTAGTTTTTATGTGTTGTCACAAAGACACAATTTGTGAGCTTGAAAGTGCTAACTTGGTCTCAAAGGTCACTCCTAGAGTGTCCCTATATGCTCTGCTGACCACACAACCCTAGTGGGAAATACATTATAAGAAACCCCCCAGGCTGGGCTTTCTGGCCCCCTTCCACGACAATTTCCTTGGGCAAATTTAAAAATAATGTGCTCATTGCTTTTCTTATAGCTGTGGGGGCTTAGCTAGAGGGTGCTCTGATTGGCAGCTGAGTTTGAGGGGGAAATCTTGGAGGAGGACACCAGACCCTCTTATTTGGAAATCGGACACTCCATTGATTAAGTGTACTAGATTTTAATGGAGTACCTGCTATGTAGGCAGCATCTACCTACTGGACCTGCTGCTCACTCCATGCAAAGGGAGGGACAGTCACTCTTTCATTACCTATGAATATTCAGTAGCAGCAATGGTCAATTAAGCAGTAGGACCCAGGCATTCAGGAGCATGAGGGGCAAAGTGAAGAAGAAGATATACCTTTAAGATCTCCCTTCTGGTATTGCAGTTGAAGTCAGTGGAGAAAGACAAGATCTTTTCACTTTTTATTTTGTTTGCTTGTTCTTCTTCTCTGGCTACGAAGCCATAGCCATGTAGACATAGCTTGGGAGGTCTGTTCTTTTAGCCATTTCGACCATCCACACACATCCCAACTGCCTGAACACGTTGATTACAGCAATTAATATCAATCTGTCACTGTCCAAGGTGGCAGTGTTGGCTTATTTCACCTGCCAGGTTCAGCTGTCATCATCCACATAGCCATGTCTCTTCTACTACTCTGTACATCACAGCGCTTTGCTACAGAGACTTTCCGCTCAGGTGCAGATGCCCCGCCAAGGGCCCCTAATCTCAGAATGTTGGAGTTTTATCTTTCAAAGCAGTTTCAGGACGAGCTCGCTAAGAGACAAGAAAGGGGAAGACTAAGACCTCCGATTTTGTAAACATATTAAAATGACATCTCAGTGGGAGGATTTTAAGAAAGCAAACACTAAAAGCAGGGAGAAATAAAGAGTAGAGCGCAGCAGAAAGAAGTGACAGGGAGAAAGATGAAATTTCTAGTAAGTCCTCAGACGTCAGATGGGAGTGGCAAGGAACACACATTCATTCGGCTTTGGAAAATAGTATTTAATATTTGTTAATGGATTTACCTTTCAAGCAGTGGTTGCCAATATGAATATTGACAGCCCCCCCCCCACACCTATCACAGCTTTGGGGAACATGTTTGAGATTCTTTTGGCTGAGTTTGAGCAAAAATAAGTTCAAGCTATTCTTAGTTTTCTTTCCTGGGGGCTACTGGGGGAAGGGCCAGACCTACTTTAGGAGATATCTCCTTACATCTAGTCATTAAAAGTCCTGGTTCATACATTCACCTGAAGTATTTATGCCAGTTCACACTTGAAAATCTGCCCCAGATGGCATCACTCCAGAAGATGATTCTTATTGCTTCAGAAGGAGGGGGAAATACTGCCTGTCTGGGAGGGACTGGAGCACTGGGCAAGAAGGAACATTCCTTCCCAAGAATATATGGCTTTATTGGGGTCAAATGAAACTTTGCCCAGTTATTCACTCATGTGGAAAGTGAACATGTCTAATCCACTTTCCAAAGGGGGGAAATGGGAGCACAGAGCAGGAAGGCAGATTACCCCTATTTGTTTGAATAGACTGAGGAGGCGCCAGACAGAGCTGCATTCTCCAGCCCCGTGTGGTTTTAAACCCCTGAACCTTTTGCTATCCGCAGACTTAAAATTGTCCAGCTCCCAGCCATGGAAAGAAACAGGCTTAATGTTTTAATTCCTTTCAGAGGCACAGTGAACTGGAAGCTTCAGCCAGAACAGATTCAATTTCCTTCCCAGACTTGATAACTTTGTTTTATAAAAATGAGCTCAATGACATTTCAAGGGTTAATAATGAGCCTTTAGAGATCCTGGATGGGCATTTGTTTAAAAAAAAAAAATTTCCCCTGCCTGGTTTGGCTCAGTGGTTAGAGTGTTGGCCTGTGGACCAAAGGGTCGTGGGTTCGACACCCGGTCAAGGGCATGTACCTGGGTTGCAGGTTCAAATTCTGGTCTCCATCGGGGTCATGCATGAAGGCAACCGATTGATGTGTCTCTCTCACATCGAAGTTTCTCTCTCTCTCTCCCCCTCCCTCCCTTCCACCCTATCTAAAAATCAATGGGAAAATATCTTTGGGTGAGGATTAACAACAACAACAAGAAATGTGTGTGTTTTAAGAGCTCAAAGCATTTAACATTTTCTCTCCAAACCCTACATCTCCAAAAGTACATGGGAGGTGTGATTTATTAGGCCCATTTGGAGGGCTCTGGTATCTACTCACTTTCAGGTTGAAATGTAAGAGGGCAGATCACTGGTTCACCACAATGCCAGGCAGTGGGAGAGGAAACTAGAACTGTTTTCTGAGTCCCATTTTCAGAACCCTCCCTCAGTCCACTGCCTCTCCCTTTCAAAGCCGGCATGCACATGCAGAAGGGCCGAACACTCCTCCACCTAAGTGCCAAGAAGAAGTCTCTGCTTTTTTCCAGTTAACCCTGAGAGGGCAGCAGGAGGGGGCATGCTTCCCTTCTAAGGTTCTCTCGTCCCGAGATTTCTCTTTAAAAATGTCTCAGCACCCCAGGACTCTGCCTCTAGAGCCCAGCCCTTCTTTACAAGCTGCTGGGGGAAGAGAGTTTGAAGCTGGCAGAAGGCTTTGGAGGTGAAAGGCAAAGGAAGGGTGGGAGAAGGCAAGGGAGAGTGGCAGAATGCTGCTCCCAGGGAATGTGTGTCATTCTGTTCCTGTACCCAAGAGGGCTCCTGGGCCTCACCATCCTGCCCTGCCCCGGGGTTAGGCTGCTCAGAGATCACAGGGATGCAACCGCTGCTGGGAGTGGCTCCTCTCAAACAGGCATTTTTATTATCAAACAAGTGATTGGGGAGGAGGGGGAGGAAAGATATGAGAAACTGAAGCAATCTGTTGTCACATCATCAGGTTTTCGTGAAAAATCTACTGTCTCATCCTCATAGGGACAGAATTCAGTTCTTGGACAAGGGAAGATGTGGCATCAAATAAGTGTGTGTGCAAGTACATGTGTGCATGTATGTGCATGTTTGTGCGTGCATGTTTGTGCATGTATATGTGTGTATAGGCATGTGCATGTGTGTACATGTGTGTGCACGTGTGTGTGCATGTGTGGTGTTTTCTCTATCATCTACTTCAGGAAATATTCTCTCCTTTCCATTATAAATTTTGCCCTAGAAACCAAAGTTGTATAGGTTCATTGCAGAAGATTTGGAAAATATGGCGACATGACACAGAAGAAACAAAAATTCACCTATAATTTTACCACCTAATGTTATCAATATCTTGGTGAATAGCCACCAGTCTGTTTCCACTTTTTTTTTATGGAATCTAAGTTCCAAGAGCATACACAGGAATCTGCTCACATCTGTGACCCAGTGCTCTGACGGTGCCCAGGACATCATGACCTGTAGATGCTGGTTGAATAAATGAATAATAAATAAAACTATAGAAGAATAATTTGAACCGAAATAGGTTGTCATGATGCAGCAGAGCGTAATAGAAATGGAGTTGCTTGGATGTGACAAACTTGGAAGCAAGCTGCTACTGCTGATTTACTGTGTCTCCTTGGGTTACTCACCTCACTTCTCTGGGCCTGAGTTTCTTCTTCAGTAACCAGCACTCCAGTTAACATGGCCTGAGTGCTTACTGTGTGCCAAGCATTGCTATAAGCTCTCTACGTGTCTTTCTCAGCCTAACTCTATGAGATAGGTACCTTCTACCCCCATTTTACACACGAGGAAACTGAGGCATGGAGAGGTTGATTCATCCACAGGCACACAGATACGAAGGGGAGAGCTGGGCTGGAACTCAGGCATCAGCTCTTCTCTCCAGGGGAGTGCCTTGGCTGGGATTCGGTGACTCCCTGGCCCCTCCGCTCCGGTGCCCATCGAGAGAGGAGTGGTGCAGGAGGTTGTGATGATTGTGCTCTGGGCCAAGCACAAGAAAGCCAATTGTGGAGCAAGGTCCACATGATTAGTGCATGGAGATCAGAGAGCAAAGTTCTCATCCGGGGAGGACTTCCTCCCGAATATGGGGAGTCCACATGGGCATTCACAGAGCATAATGATAAAGCAGTCTGCTGTCCAACCAGGGCTCCTCCGTCCAGAGGCAACGTTACCTGGCCTCTTGCTGTGTCCCCTTCCACCTCCAGGGCCTCACCCTACAGGACAGTGCACCGGGGTCAGGCAGGGAAGTAAACGAGAAATAAATCAGATCATTCTTGGCCGTGAGCAGCAGCTGATGCATTTGAAGGGAGAGGAAAAATGGGGCTCTCCTTCGATGATTAAATAGGATTTCGAGGGGCTGGACACTGTCCCTTTCCCTCCCCCTCCAACTCCCCCGATGAAGTTTGGGCAGATAACTTGTGTTCTGCCTTATCCCCTTGGTAACCGAGCCTCCCTTTGGGTGAGGAGGAATGGGCTTCGGTAAACAGATCTATTTGTGTGACTCCTATTACTCACTGAAACCTCGTCACTCCTTTTTCCACTGTGGTCTGTGCGTCTGAGTCAGAGGGAGCCCAAACAGGCTTCTTTGAATTGATGGCTCACTCCCAGCCTCTCTTGACTGACTGCCAACCTAGCAGGGCGTAGCTTACCAACAAATCTTTTTTTTTTTTTTTAAGACAGACTGATTCATAGAAACTCCTTTAAAACAGTGAAAAGAAACCGCCCATCACACACCCCAGCACACTAGTGCAGGAAACTTATAACCTCAGGAGGCAGGTCCCTCCCCTCACTGTGGTCACAAACTTCCAGAAGAGCAGACCAGGCAGCTGCCAGCTCCTGCCACTCCTGCACCTCCGTCTCTGGGACCCTCAGGTAGGACAGCTCCCAGCACTGTGGGGAAACTCAGAGAATTCTCGTTCCTTTCCACCGCTCTCCTTCTTCTGTCCTCACCTAAGTTTTGCTTTTTCTTTTTGCACTTTCTCTATAATTCCTTGAATCGAATCCTTGAAACTTTTGGCTAAGAGTGGACACTGAGACAAGTTTTTCCAAACGGTTCAGAAAAATGTATTTGGAAGGCTGGGTGGGGGGAGGGCCAGGGAAATCAGCAGGACCCGGTTGTGATTATATCTTGCAGTCCGTGGGTTCCTGCTCCGAAGACGTGAAGGGAGCAGGGACTTTGGAACACACCTGGATAGGAGAGTCTTTATGGAGGAAACACTGCAAACCTTTGAAATGACATGCTGCCGTTGCCAGATGTTTTCCGTGCCTCCATTTTGATTCAAATTGCTTGTTGGTTGTTTGCTGGTCTTTTTGGGGTGCCGGTGGCTAGCGAGCTTGCTTTTCGGTTTATTTTTGCAGTGCTCTTTACTGTTGCCTTTTTGCTTGTTCCTTCGTTTCTGTTTGGATTGAAGGACTTTTTCTCCCCCACAGGTTGGGAGAGGAGGAGTGGGTTTTGTATAAAGAAAACCGTTAGAGAAAGAGAGAGAGAGAGAGAGAGAGAGAGAGAGAGAGAGAGAGAGAGAGAGAGAGAGAGAGAGAGAGGGAGAGAGAGAGGGAGAGAGAGAAACAACTGGTGTTTCAAATAAAACTCGGGAGGGGTTCACTAGACGGAAGCAGGAGCCTGATGTGGATTCCAGAGCTCCTTCTCTCCTGGGCCAGATGTGCCAGATGGGAGAGGCAGGAGGGAAGCTGGAACTGGAGGAGAGGGTGGGGCAGGAGAACTTCATCTGTTCCTGTAACAAAGTTGTTGAGAGGCTTTGTGCTTCCACTCCAGAAGTCGCTGAATTTTAGTGCTGAGTGGAAAGTTAGTATATCAGAAGTGATAAAATAATTTTTAAAGGTGGATGTGGAATTTTTCTGTCTGGAAGACAGTGATTATTTCGGGACATTTATCTTCTCACCCTTGTCCAGACTGCGGTTGCACAGATGCTAACACTCGTGCTAATCACCAAGTGAATCTGGAGAGAGGAGGGAGGGTGACTTCTGTTTGCTTTTTTATTTTTAGGTTAGCATTTTGGTTGAGGTGTGGCCCATTTTAACATAGATACTGGCGGATTTTTTTCCCCCTCGAACATAAACAAGAGGAGAAAAATGACAGGATTCAGCTTGTCTGATGAAATTAGACTTTTCCTTTAGAAATGCAGTCGTTGGAAAAAAAACAAACAGAAACTCAGTGGTTGGAAGGGAAGATTGAATGTAATCAGCCTGTGTACCTTGTACAGGCAACGCTCCTAGTAAAACTGCCCCCAGGGGGATGATTAAGTAAATGCAAGGGCAACTTTTCAAAATGTAGGAACTCCCACAGTTGCTTAAAAGTTTATTATTTCCAGATTACCTGGATGTGGATTAGGGAAGCCATTATTAAGTTGATAGTAATGGTGTTCTGTGAAGTTAGTACACATCTTTTAGTTCTGTGCAGGTTAAAACGAATAAGCCAATATTCTAATTCAGCAGATAGAAAATACTGAAAATTCTGGGGGCGTAAACCATCAGAGATTGCATTATTGGTGCTGAGTTTCGTGTGAGACTGTAGTTCTTTAAATGAGAAAATAGGCTGCATGTTATTTCCTTTGGATTTGAGGGCAAATGAAAAAAATGTAATTCTGATTCCTGCTTTCCCCTCTTCCTCTAAGAAGCAGTGAGCGAGTCCTTGACTGGGGCAGTTTTTGTAGGTTGCAGCTGGAAGTCTTGACAACCCAGGCCTGTGAGGGCTACATTCTCCTACCCTTAGAGGAGGCTCGGATTCCACCCCAGACTCTAAAGAATGGGGTGGGGGTGGAGCGCTGTCTGGAGGGCTGCAGGACCTCCGGTCTGGCGCCCAGTCAGAGGACCCCCCAAACTGGACATTGTTTGAAGGTACTAAGTCCTGGGAGTTGTCAGGAGGCCATCAAGAACCAACCCAGAACAGATCACATCCCAGAACAGACGCTGGCTACCTTCCAGGAGTACAGGGCAGACCTCTGAGGAAGGAAAGACATCCTTCCACAGACCACTGAAAAGACTCACTGTGGCTTTCTCAACTCTTCCCGCTTCCCTCCTGAGACCAGCGTGGGGCCCATGCAGTTCCCGGGGGACACCCAGATACTGAATGGGCTTCACCAAGACCATCCTGGGGACACAGATCCTCTTGGCTTGGGTCCGGCTGGCTCTGTGGGTTTGGGTTCAAGCCAGACTCACTGAGATCGATGGGTCTCCCATGAAGAAGCAAAACAGCTTTTTATAGACTCCTCAGAGTCTGATGGGGAACATATCTGAAATGTTCACATGTCACAAATGGCCACAGAAAAGGGCAGGAGGCAAATTTAGTTATATTCCATTATTAATTTTGTTCATCGGATTCTCAGTTTGGGAGGGATCTTGAAGATCAACCCTTTCATTCTCCTACCATATGCAGAAATCTTATTTTTACACCACCCTGGACAGATGGCCATTTGGCATTGCTTTAACATTTCAAGGGGTGGGGGGGGGGGTGGGTGGGGGGGGCTGTCCATGCCCATCTCCCTCCGCTGGACAGCTCTAATTATTAGTCTCTTCAATCCAGCAAAATTGGGTTTTCTATAACTTCTATTCTTTGTTCCTAGTTCTGTGGTCCTGAAGCGACCCAGAAAATATCTATTCCATTTTTGTTTTTGTTGTTGCTGCTCCACCCAACGCTCCTGACCCTCTAAACAATTAACCCTTACTTAATAGTTAATGGATAAAACTTGATTGTTATGAATATTATTGCCCGAGACTCAGCAAGAGAGGCAGGTAACATTTCGAAGCCTCGAAACTATGCACAAAGTATAGCCATATGATTTGAGTCCAAGGTATTTTATTTTCTACACATGAATAGGGTTCCTTCTTTAACTTACCATCAGTATATACAAAAGCTCAGAGATGTTTGGGACTCTCAGATATGCATACTCAGGGGGACACACCCAGTTATCAGACACAGAGGCTTCTAACTCGGCCATGTGGGGGTTGTTCCTTAACTTGGTCCAGAGTTCAAGCAGCCCGTGCCTTTTCACTGTCACCACCTGTCATGGTGACTGCGGGAACAGGCTGCCACTCTGCTGTAACCTCGGTCTAATGGCTGGCAGGCAATCTGGACGTCAATCCCTTGGGGAGAGCTCATCCTTAACCAGAACTGGGATTTTCTGACCACGAACTTCCCATTTCCAGTCCTCTTCCCAGTTCTGCCCAGATGACTGGATTTCTGTGCAGTGATCAAGGGAGCCCAAATATGGTCCTGATTAGTAGTTTAATGAATTCCCAATACCCCACCCCAAACATGTCTCAAGATCATACTTTGTAAGACTGCAGTTCCTGGTGCTGACGAGGTAAAATCACTGCTCTCAATTTAATTGGAAGATTCCCAGATATGCTGCATAAAGATAAAACTGCAAACCCTTGTGGAGATGGCTGTTTCTCTTCCTTTTTAACAAAATATTTGGGTCAACATTTCCTCTCCTGATGTGGAAATGGTGTTTTCCTGGAACTGAAACGGACTCCTCTGCGCCTGGTGCCGGCGGCTTTATGTGCAGGTGGCAGTTTTTGTATTGTCTGAGTCTATTCCATGAATTCTCTCTTCCAGTGGGGTAAGTGAAACTGAGAACTCTTCAGGTATAGGTTGAAACTGGTGGCAGAAATCCTGGAGTCGATGCAAGACGGCTGAACAGGAGGCTGGAGGGGCTGTGGTCTCGTCCCGACTCTGCCGTGTGACCATGGTTACGTCACTTGTCTTCTCAGTTGAGGGAACTGAACTTGGTGGTACCCAAGGCCCCTTGTGGCTCTGAAACTCTATTGTACTAAGGTCCTAACATTCCTATTTTGAGAAATCCTTGGCTCATGCTAGTAGCTAGTTTAACCCATAAAAATTGGTAGGAAAGTGAAACACGGCAACACAGTGCATTGACACAGGCCTTTGCGAGGACCGAGGACCCAGGCACTTTCCTCTGATTCATCCGCTGGGAGCTTCCTTAGGCGCGGGGTTCACAGGCCTCCTCCTGTAACAGCTATGAGCGTCCATCCAGCTCTGGGAAGAAAAGGAAGAGGTTTGATTAACGAAACACTAAGAAGCCAGCTCAGGTGAGGAGGGACAGACTATCTAAGCCTGTTAAGACAGAACAGTCAGGGACCCAACCAGGCTCAGGGAGAAACCGAGCAGGTCCTGGGAAAGGAGCTCCACCCTCTTCTCAAGGAGGGAGACCCTGCAGCAGGAGGGTGTGGCTGTGAAAGTGTGGATGGGAGCCAATGAGGAGCAAATTGAGAGCAGGAAAGGGAAGGTGCAGGAGGAAAGCGGGGGAGGGAGCAAATGGGACTGCCTGTGTTTCCCTAGGGCCCGTGTTTTGGGGCAAAGAAGAGGGGCAAATGGAAAGGCCTAGAAGAGAAAAAGCAAAGTGGGAAGAGAAAGACCAAGGAGGTGAAAGAGCAAGACTGAAGTGTGAGGGTGTTTCCACTCCTAAGTCCCTCTCCTCTTGTTTGGGGACCACCTGCCCTCCATGTTTCAGGATAGTCCTTAGGGTCAAATATTCTGTTCACTGTGCCTGGTGAAGCATCTTTTGTTGCTTAGGCACAGATGTTGGTCAATACATCCTTGGTATCATTTGTGTTTCCATGGAATACTTGTGCCAACAGAGCAGTGATTTTCCCAACATTCATCCTCTTTTCAGAAAGATCAGATCAGAGCTGAGAGCAAAATGAGGTCCTTGATACTTAGACTTCTTCCTTCAAATAATCAAAGGCCCCTCCTCAGCGGGCTGGAGCTACAGGGGATTGGAGAGGATGACTACCCTGAAACAATGAGTCGGGTCGGTGTGTGTGTGTTCACACTTAGCTCAGAGAAAGCTGGGGCCTGGAGCTTCCCTTTGCTTTGTGCTTCAGCGGGGAGGTGTGTGTGTGTTGGGGGGGGGGGGCTGGGGGACTCTGTGCTGGGGGGTGCAGGGTGGAATGTTTGAAGCTTGTCTCAGGGTTTGCAGTGTGGGGATAGGTTTGGGCCTTTGGTGGCCAAGTGGGAAGAAACAGTGGCCCTTGAAAGACTCTTTGTTTTTGCCAATGGCACTGTTTGGAGGGGCTGTGTTGACCCTCTGATTAACTAGGAGGTAGCAGGAGGAACGGAGTGGAGGGTAGTTCTAGAACTTCTGCTGAACCCCAAGACAAACATAGGAGTGAGCTCACACTGGAGTGGAAGAGGCCCGGCCCAGATGGCAGGAGATGGTGGGCTTCAGTTCTGATTCTGTTCCCCCCGGGGACCTCCATTTCCTCCTTTGCCAAGGGATTGGACTGAATAACTTAACCGCCTCTGAACTTCTAAACAACCAATTGTCCTCAAAAACCCGAAGCCCCGCTGTGCTCTCTGGCACCTCTGGCTGAGGGGCAGGTCCCTCCGCTGTCGCCACCGTCAAGGCTGCAGCTCGGCTGGTTGGAGCGTGTTGCGCCATCTACTGTCGACCCGCCCAAGCGCCGCGGGGGCCGGGCCACACCTTGATTTTCTTCCCAAACCCTAGTTATTATCTTGGCAACCTCTCCCTTGAAGATGTTCTGGACGCCAGAACACTCTTTGTCAGAAGCAGAAGACACTGATACTTCCGTCCTCGCCCAGGCGAACTCGCCCGATGGCCCGACCAGCTGTGGTCTGGGGGTGTGGGCTGGCGCGGCTTCTTCGCAGCCCAAGCCTGGCCTCAGCATTTGCAGATGTGGCCCTGATCCACCCCCTCCCCGGACACGATGGAGGACAAGGGGAAATAAGAGAGACATGATATTCTCTTTGGGAGCATTTGCAAAAACAAGATTCGTGCCATCTGTGTGCTTTAGCGCAGTGGTCGGTTCTCAGTCTGCCCGAGAAGCTGAAAGCCCGTTCGCTGGCCCAAGCCTCTCATTTTACACAATTGAACACAAAACGTAAACAACCGTAGAGCCTTTGCTCTGTGTTGGGCCCAAGCCCTTTCATCCTCACATCAACCCTCTGAGGTTTACAGATTACAGTTAAGAAGCATGGAGTCAGTCCTGGCAGGTTTGGCTCAGCGGTTAGAGCCTCGGCCTGAGGACCAAAGGAGTTGCGGGTTCGATTCCGCTCAAGGGCACCTACCTCAGTTGCGGCTTGTTCCGGGGCCCTGGTCGTGTGGGAGGCAAGCAATCAATATGTCTCTCACGTGGACGTTTCTCTCTCTATCTGAAGATAAATGGAAAAGTGTCCTCGGCTGAGGATTTATAAACAAACAAACAAACAAAAAGCATGGAGTCAGAAAATCACCACAATGTATACTTTAAATGTCTTTCAATTTTATATGTCAATTATACCTCAGGAAAACTGAAATTAAAAAAAAAAAAAAAGTCCAGCCGGGTGTGGCTCAGTGGTTGAGCATCCACCCATGCACCAGGAGGTCGCCGGTTCGATTCCCAGTCAGGACACATGTCCAGGTTGTGGGCCTGACCCCCAGTGGGGGGCATGCAAGAGGCGGCCAATCGATGTTCTCTCGCATTGATGTTTCTATCTCTCTCTCCCTCTCACTTTCTGGCTCTCTAAAACCAATAAAGGAAAAAAAAAAAAAGAAGTGGTAGAGTCAGGATTTGAACTGCAAACTTGTGCGTCTTACCGTTAGGTACTATCTCTCTAGGAACTACTGACCAGGGAGGGTTTATGATTTTCCCAAAGTCAGCAGTTGGTCAAAGGCTGGATGTGAGCAGCTGGTTTTCTCACAGGGGCTCTCTCTTCTTCTTTTGAAAATACATGCTTGTCCTCTCACCTCCACCCCCTGGTTCCTTCTCCCTAACTGTGTGAGGATCTATGCTAGTCTGCCTATATTGGTGCCAGATAACACTGCCCTTTGTCTAATAGCCCCCAGTGATGACAGCCCACATTTGGGACATGCAGTCCCGTTGCCCTCAGGACCATGAAAAAATAGATGTTTTCCATGAAAATGTAGATCCCGGTTACTTCTGCTGCTTGATGGCTGATGTTTCTCCAGGTCACAAAAGTGTCCTTGCACGTAAAGATGTGTGCACAGTGAGGAGTGACCTGGAGTTTTCCGCCCACACCAAGCGTCAGCTATCCCGGGGCCGAAGGAAATGGTTCTGTAGGAGCCTTTCTCTCCACATGTTTCCCACGGAGAAATTAATGTCCCCCTCTCCCATCCCTACGTAAAAACAATATTTAGAATGGAAAGTACACTTGATATAGAACAACAATAACAATGGCCAGAAAAGCTCATCTAAGGTCTCATCCACTCGGCCTGACTTGAATCCCAGCCTTTTCCTCCTCCGGATACATCCTCTGTGGCTGCTCCCAAAAGAGAATATTTCCTCTTCTGCTTTTGTGTTAAGTGGACGGCCACTTTGCCAACGCAAATGATCCTCAGTGGGAAACAAACACATGAAAAACAAACCAACAGAAGCAGAATGATCTTGACGTGTGGAGGCTAGGAAGGCATTCGTGCCACCACTGTACACGGTGTCCTCAGGGAGAAGCAGCCGCCGCAGTTTCGGGTGTCATGCTGAGGAAGATGGCAGGGAGACATGGGCTGACTCATGGAGATCATATGACCCGGAGCAGCCTGGCCTTTCATCTTTTCTTGTGCTTCAGAGGAAGCAGCCTGTCTCTGGGCAGATGGTGCGAGAAAGCTTTCTTCAAAGTTTGCAGTTATCCAGAAAGGGTGGGATGTCACTGCTGGAAAAACATCAATCAATGAAGAGGCAGAGTAGTGTCTGGCAGTCAAGTGATCTCAAGACTGTGTTCTAACATGACTGAGATCTGGGAACCCAAGTGATGTCCTCTGGCTAATTTTCTGATAACCTGAAAGTTCTGTTGCAAAGGTAACCATTTTAGAAAAGGGCTAAAGAGGAAGCATGAGACAAAGGCGGGACTAAGGTCAGGATTAGTTGTTGCCAAGAGCAGACTCTGATGCATTGTTAGGAAAACCTTCCTAATCGGGGTTGTCTTGGTAGGTGGTGAGCTCCCCGTGACCAGAGGAGTTTAAGTATGATTTAGGTATGTAGTTCCTTAATGTAGCTCTGTAGATGAGTTTCCATGTACTGGGGAGAAACTTTAAAGCCCCCTGCTTTCCAGAGATTCTAGAGATTCTATAACTTAAAGAAATAAATAAAAAAGTTAAATATGCTGACAAATGAGTGTTTAGAAATTTAAGATATTATCTTTGCACTCACTTATTTCCTCTGGAATAAAAAACAATAAACACATATATACCCCTAAATATTCAAATGTCAAAGGTACTCAGGAGATATTCATATGTTTACATAAGTATTTATATGGAAATATACAACAGAGAGTTTGCATGTAATATGATGCTCAATATATAGTTATAGTAATATATAAATAATGTCTAAAAATAATAAAGGACAAATGTTTATGTATGTTACAAAAGGAGACATTTTCCCTCTTGAATTCTGTTCTTTATTATAAAGCCTCCAGTCACTTTGACATTATTTTTCTATCAAGAAGAAAATATTTATTTGCTCACCAAACAGATATTTATTTGATACCTATCATAGACAAGACTCTCCCTCCAGGAACTGAGAATCTTCGGGATGGCTAGCCAAACATTTCCAAAAATAACTCTCTTACCAGCCAGGCTACCACTAGTGGTTTTAATAAAGGGCTATAGAAAGGCTATAGCATAACAGAGGGGAAATGACGACTCTGACCTCTGTGTCTGGGAAGGCTTCCTAGAGGAGGCAGAATTTGAGATTTTTGAAAAGAATTTGGAAGGTAGTTACTGGAGAAAGGACACCTTTTCTTTTTGAAACCAATTTCCTGGGACTCCCACATTCCTAGGCTTCCAGGGCCGGCGTGCATGCAGTGTTAGAGACTCTGTCCTGCTGGCGGGGAGTTGGGAGGATTTTGAGCAGAGGAGTAACATGGTCAGATAACACACAGGCAGTGTGAGGATATACTGGAGGCGAAGTTCAGAGAAAGGACCTTGTGGGAGGCTGATGCTATGGTCCAGGCTAGGACCTGACCTGGACAAGGACAATGGGAAGTCAAGAATGGACATGAGATAAATAATGGAGGAAGAACTCATGGCCTGACTGTGATGTTTTGGGCAATAAAATCGGGATGAGGGGAAAGAGAAACAGGGAGCTTAGCATCTGACTGTTACTGCTCTCTTCTCCCCAGAAAATCCTGGGCCATCTTAGACTACCAGGGAAATAACCAAACTGCCTCTCCAGCCAGCCAGAGCCTCAGGCTTCTCAGAAAGCTCTCTTGCACCATCTGGTAGAGGATGTCTCCACGTTGCCTTTTTCTGGGAGACTCTCACCACTCTCAGATTAATCATGGACATTTGAGCTCTGTGGGACTCTCCTGCTGCTCACACAGCCCCCGGTCTCCCTGTTTCTAAGTATGTTATACCGCCAGGCTCAGGGTAGTTCTTCAATGACTCAAGCCCAGGATTTCCACCACTTCCTTTGCTGGAGAAGTATGTGTTCTGGTTACTCTATTTTATTGTATTGCTCCCAATTATTGTAGCTCAGATCACCCTTAAAGAACTGCTTCCCCCAGACTCCGGTGGCAGCTTAAGAAACACAGACAACAGGGCAGGAAGAAGGTATCTGACCCTGAGCTTAGCAACCATGAAACCAATGAACAGCATCTTTAGAAGTCAATGCTTCCTAAAGTCTCTGCAGTACTAGTTGCTCATTTAAAAAGGAAAGGTGTCCACAAGGGCCTGATTAATTTCTCATGGTCACAGGACCTTGAAGTGTTAGGCTACCTAACAAAGGCAAAGAGGCAAAGCAAGGCAGTCTCAGAGCTATGTTCCTTTGATTCTTTCATTTGCGGGGAGGGGGTATAAGAGGGAGTCAAGAAACCAACAAATATTTGAAGTGGATGGAGACAACTGGAGAACACAATTAACTCCCTCTCCCCCATGAGGTAGTCATTCACAGCCCGTCACCAGCAATTGTAACCCTCAGGGCCATTTCCACTAACTGGAGTAAAATTTCTGTTAGCAAAGAACTTAATCCAAATCTAGAATGGTCAGTGGTTGTGAGGCTTGCATCCGGGACAGGTGCATAAAGAGATTGCTTTTCTCATGTGGCCCGGGCATTGTGGGGAGGAAAGAAGCGTGGTCAGGAACAAAGAATGGTGGCGGTGGAAGGGCAACCGGCAGGCCTGTGTGTCAGGGCAGAAAGAAGAACCGAGGAGGGATGACAGAGAACCCACATGGGGCTGAAGTCTCTCATCTCCATTTCTCTTAGCAGTCACTTCTCTCTAGAGTCAACATTCATGCCTCCTACGTTTTTGTCAGTTTTCCACCCAGCCCCATGAGCCTTGACCACTCCTGTCCTGGGCATGTTAGGTTGGTGAGGGTAAAGGGGAGATTTTCTTCAGTTTACAGTGGTGGGTGGAGAAATGTGTTCCTGGAACCCCACATGGTGCAGTCAGTGGATGTCCTATCCTTTAAGGACGCCGAGTTGACTAGCTCTGGTGGCCTGGATCTGAGAGTCTAAGCATCACAAATAATGCTATTGTTACGGGAGTTCCCCACAACCAGTTGACAAACTCTGGGACTGCCCGGTGCACCAAATGCTCGGAGAGAGGCAAGCATTGCGCCCAAGTATTCATTGTACTTGTACTTATATTTGTACTCATTGTACTTGTACTCATTGCCATTGTACTTGTCATTGCCTGCTTCCAGGTTCAAGCTGCCCAGCTGTGACTAGAGGTATGCATTTCATTGGAGAGTGCCATCCATAGCATTTTAGAGAGTTGTGAGGGAGAAGCCAATTATTGTTTCAGTGAAACATACTGCCAGGAAAGAAAGTTTATAGTAACCAATATTTCCAATGATACAAATGCTCAGAAATGCTCTCGTTTTAGTGCTTTTGTATGAAACAAGATACCAGGGCAGGAAATAAGTCTCCCTGCAAGCTACACTGCAAGTGATGAGTGGGTAGACGTGGAGAGAATGGGATCTGATGTTATTTAAACCCATTCTGCTCTGCTCTTTGTTAGATCCCCAGACATTTCCCATTAGGTACCACTCATTGTCCGTAAGGTCTAACGGTTGTCTCCCATATTCCTTCCTCAGGATGGGTTTTTTTTTTTTTTTTCTGCTGGGGGTTGTTAGTATAGGAACTGAGTAACTAGAGATGATCCAGGCCAGAAATTTAAGAATACAGTTCATTCTGTTTCCACAAGTGTTGGGAGGGCCACTGAAAATAATGGAAGCCCCTCTACGCTGACAGTGGACAACACTAAGAAACCTGACAAATCTGGGGCAGTGAAAAAAGGAAGTTATAGATATTATGTGATAGCTCCACTAAACAGCCCCTACCTCTGGCTGTATCCAGCAGCCAAGAGCAGAGAGAATTGTGTGCTCTGTACACTAAGAACACTTGCCATTTCGAGACATTGTGCTCCTTTCCTTGGTGAATGGATGTAGCACGATCACAAAAATCTAAGATGAAAGAGAATCACTTCTTTGCTTGATTCCCACCCCTGCACCCTCTCCTCCTGCCTGCACTTGGCAGGGGACAGTGGCTGGGTGGGGCTGTGGTTTAGATCAGAAGTAAGATATGCAGGCCAGGAGCTCAAGTGCCCGGGGGTGTGTGGATGGGCCAAAGTGGGGTGCAGGGGGAAGAGGGTATTTAGAATGCGATGAGGTTCAAGTCATCAAAATGGAAAGTGTGAGCAGGTGTAAATCAGGCTGACCACAGAGACAGAAGATGCTGTTGAATCCCCAAAGACGTGTAAGGCTGAGAAGAATGAACTTTCTCCTCCTCTTTCTTGAGGGTGTGTTTTAAGTGGTCTCCAACTCAAGCGGCTAAGATTAGTCATAATGGCAATTTCTAAGAGGACCAAAATGATTTTATACACACGCCCTGGTGAACTAGATGGCAGGCATCCTATTACTTGCACTTAACATGGGGCAGCCTGGTGACTAACTGTGTTGGGTTGGCAACAGCTACTCAGTTTCATATAATAATAATGGTAATACTAATAATCATGAGCAAAGCAACATCCTTAGTACCTGCCATGTGCCAGGCACTGTGCTACGAGTTTCGCATGTATGATCCAATGTAACCCTCATATTTCCCCGTACAATTGGTGTTGCAACCCCTCCCTTCACATAGGAGGAAACTTGGCCCAAAGGGTCAAATAACTTTATGTGATTCTAACT
Organism: Tadarida brasiliensis; assembly: GCA_030848825.1. Classification (NCBI taxonomy): domain Eukaryota; kingdom Metazoa; phylum Chordata; class Mammalia; order Chiroptera; family Molossidae; genus Tadarida; species Tadarida brasiliensis. The sequence goes on from CM061263.1 coordinate 28,923,595, forward strand.
CAACTTCTGTCTAATTCCCAAACCTCTTTTCATGGTGCATTCAAATCAAGCAGAGCATTGTGGAGGTGTGCAAGAACCTGAGAAAAGCAAAACTGAACTTGAATGTGTGGGGAGAGTATTCACAGCAGACGTGAACGCTCCAAGTTCTCCCCTGAGGCGGCAGGAGAAACTTCATCGTTTTTGTCACTCACAGAGAAATTGGACAAATTCCTACAAAAGAGCCTGGGTGGGAGGGAAGTGCTTGGATTGGGAAGGAGGGCGGGGCTTGCTGGAGCAGGGGCGGAAGCGGAAGCCACTGTCTGCCTCTCACGTTTGGCCTGTAAAGAGCAAGTGTTTCCTGAGTGGAGATAAAAGGCATCTGAAGTGTTGGGATTAGTGCTCTCCAGTAAATACCTGGTACAGCAGGAAAGTGGCTCAAGCACACTCAAAGCTTCAATTAAATGAGGTGGAGAGAGAGAGAGAGAAGTGGGACGACTGCAGGGTGTGCAGAGCCATCTCCTCCCTCGATGGGAAGTCCACACGGCCACCCTGCTAGGGTGTGAACACGCCCTTTGCTTTGAAGTCCCTGGGGGGCCTGCACTGCAGGTAACTGTCTTGGGTAGACACAGCACCCCTGCAGCTGACATAAATTAGAATAGCCTCCCATGTGCAACCTTCACACTTCCTTTACTTTCCGGGTTTTATGATCAGTGGGCTCGCTTTTCCTACATTGCTGAGATTATGGCTGAGTGCTTTTGTTTATCCACGCACATTCTTAATCTATACTAGCTCCCAATTCTCCCACCATGTGATTTATGCATTTGCCCGTCTTCTGTACTGAGTCTTGAAGGACTGGAATTTGTATAAATGTCATGCACAAGTAGAAGTCACATTTGGTGGTATCTCAGGCTGCAAGCTTCTAAAGCTCCCTAGAACTGTCATCTTGAGTCCTAGGAAACATAACACGACTCCCAGACCAACAGCAGCTTCCCTGCCATGGGCACACACAGCCCAAAGGCTCAGGTGCAGTGATGCAAGTCTGAAATAGTCAATAAGTAGGTGATCAGACCGTTAAACTGTAATTAGGCTGTTATAATTATGGAATACCAAACAGCATGATAATAATAGAAGTTGTGGCTCTCACCTTTTATATCTCACCTGGGATCAAATTAGTAGCCTATTCAGTCTGTGGGCTCAGTCTACAGCCACCGAGTAGTAGCTGCTATTCTGTGGAATCATCCATTTCTATTACAATTGCTGGATGCACAGTTTGACAGAAGCAAGGACACTTCCCTAGTGGAAATGGAAATTTATATGACATTGCCGCACTGAAAATTATAGTTGTCAAAAGGTCTTTTAAAAATCCAAGTCCTGCTTTTGGCCTTTAAAACACCCGTGAAATAAAATATTAACAGTTATCATAAAATGTCCTTTATTTGAAATAGGCTCTTTTGGAGAGACGGGTATATAAATACCCGAGATGCAGAATTGTGTTTATATTTTGGTATATGTAAATAGACAAATAGGCACTTCAGGAACCAGGCTAACGAAGTGTTCTTAGGAATTTATGATGAAACTGTGATGGTTTTTATTGCAACTTCTTCCATTTTGAGCAGAGAGCCCACGTGTGTGGGAAAGCTGAAGTATCTCCTTGCCTCTGACAGTAACCCCTTGTTTCCCCCTTGTTTTCTCCTTTCTTCTCAGGACTCTGAACCCTCCAAGTCATCAAAAAGCCAAGATGTTGGTATTACTGGCTGGCATCTTCGTGGTCCACATCGCCACTGTCATCATGTTGTTTGTTTCCACCATTGCCAATGTGAGTAGTGTTCTTTGTTCCTTCCTTCATTCAGAAGTTATTTAAATATTTACATAAAGTGCTACAAAAGACATTTAAGTGACAATCCCTGCCCTTCATGAATTTTCAGCTTAGTTGTGGGAAAAAAAAATAAACATACACTCAGACTTCAAATAACTAAATAACAGGAGGATAAAGTTGTCAGTGCTGCATGAGGCTGGAGAACTCAGTGAGGCTTCTTCAGTCTCCATAGGACCTTCTCAGCTCAGGTGGAGCTTGGAGGCCTGCTGGATGGCTGGGCTTTCTCTTGGCATGAGATGAACAGTGGAAAGACAACAGGGATACATCCCAGGCAGGGCCCTGGGGGGAGGGACAGGCTTTGTTTGGGGTATAATGAAGACACCCAGGAGTCAGGAGCAGAACTTCTCTTCTTTCTGGAACCTTGATTAGGAGGAGATGGGAGTGAGACGATGAGAAGCTTCGGTTGCCAGACTGACTGATTCAAGTTCTGAGCAGAGAGTAATCACATGTGAAAGTGGGGATTTGCAAGACTATCACTCACTCAAGCAGAACAACATACAAATATCCTGGAGGGAGCAAGTCCCTTCTCTCCGAACCTTGAGCTATTCTGCCCTCTAGTGCTACTTTGTAGCATCCAATTTGCTTTTCTTGTGCTTTTCTCAGGGAAAAAAAAAAAAAAAACAACAACCACCAAGACAACTCCTTGGATGCAAAAACCCAAAACACCAACTGCTAGATAGGCAAATAATGATTCAAGAATCTGCTTAGTTCCCTGTTACAGTTCAAGGATAAATGGGTTGTAAAGTTCAGACAGAAGGGTTTTGCCAACATCGGTGGATGTGACTGAACAAGGCTAATGCCACCCTGACTGATAAGACAGAACCTCTGCCCATGCAGACTCCTCCAGACTGTCATTCAGCCATTCTTACACCCATCCCCGAGGCTCTCAGGGTAACAGTTCTGATCAATGACCTCAACCCGAGTTAGCGGATGCCAAAGTGCTGAATACTGAACCAGGAGCAGGCCATTGCACATCCTTGACTCTCCTTTCCAGTAACACTCATTGTAGCAGACACTCCGAGAGGACAGCGTCGGGAGTTTGCTTTCCATTCCAGAAGGGTAACTGCTTTTCTTGGGCACAGTGAGCAGGGGAGCTGGCACCGTGGTGAGGCTTGGGGAACATTTTCTGGTCACTTTCCCACTTTCAGCTGCCCCGCAGGAAAGCTCTTGCTGTACTGTTTTGTAATGAAATTACTTTGCATGTTTTGACAATCAAAGTTTGATCCTTCTGTTTAGATGAATGTGGCTTATCAACCACGCAGAGTCATTGCTATTTTCTTAGTTACCCTTGTGTTTTCTTAGTTGTCTCCAGTTGAACACTTTTCCTTAATTTTTCTTTTTAGCCAGGCCCTTACGTGACACAACCTTGCTACAGTGTATGGATTGTGCACACTTAAAACCAATTTCCTCATCCAGGGTTTCCATGTCTTAGAACCTTAGAATTTTAAACCATTGTGATTAAATCAGTCCCCCCCCCTTTTTTAAGTGATGAGGAATGTGAAGTGCAGAGAGGCTAGGTGGCTTTCCCTTGGTCACACAGTCTTCTCTTTATTCTCTTGGCACCTTTGTGACTTCAGTTTTAGCCGAATCTTATTTCCACCAAGAGATGGGGTGCATACCCATATTTGTGGCCACCTGTGGTATCTTGCTTAAGATTTGGTCCTGACGCAAGCTGATTTAGTATTTCTTTTTGTTTTAAAGTGGAGGGTCAGTTTTTAAACGACTTTTTGTTTTCTCCCTGCGTTTAGGTCTGGGTGGTTTCAGATTTTGGAAGAGCATCAGTAGGTCTTTGGAAAAACTGTACCGCAGGTAACTGCAATGGAGGCTTGATGTACGCCCACGAAGGTATCTATAAAGATATTGTTTGTATTTAATGCTGACAAGTCGTGTGACCGGAAACGTCCAGCCTGACACCCTTGTCCTCCCCCTGTGTCCACAGACGCGCTCAAGGCTGTGCAGGCCTTCATGATCCTTTCCATCATCTTCTCTGTCATCTCCCTCATGGTCTTCGTGTTCCAGCTCTTCACCATGGAGAAGGGGAACCGCTTCTTCCTCTCGGGGGCCACCATGCTGGTGTGCTGTGAGTATCTCGGGCGCAGACTCCAGTTTACCCAGGCAAAGCTTTTGAGTAGATCTTACCACGGGTGCTCCTGGCAACTTGAACAGATGAGCACACGCTCTGGTTATTTTTTCTCTTTTTGAGAACCCCTGATAGCTGCTGGGAATAAGAACCCTTATCTGCTTCATTGTTTAAGTCTAGTGCTCAGAGGCAGCCCCCAAGTGGCGAGTGGCGGGGACCACCAGTAGCACTTGTGTATAAGATGTTTGAAGAGGGCCGATGGGTGGGAGTCCTCGAAAGATAAAACCACTGCCACAATGCTCACCACTGTTGCCAGTGTCCTTCATTCTTCCCAAATACACACAGTCGGGCGGCGTGCTTGCATGCCCGGGCAGCCTGCCTACATGTGCTGGGTTGCGGACATGATGTGCCGTGTCTCACTTCACACTTGCAGCCTCCAGCCCAGTGCAGGTGTGAGCGCCCATGCACCATTAATTCCTCAACAGGACCATCCAGCTCGGATCAGGGTAGATCAGCAGAACGACTTGGGGGCCAAAAAGCCAGATTTCATTTTCCCATCGCAGATGAGGGAAATTGGATCTTTTAAAAATTATAAAACCTGTTCTTGGTTTTAATTAAAAAAAAAATAAGTAAATAAAACCAACCAAGCAAAACCTAAACTTTTTTTTCCCCTTGCAGGGCTATGCATTCTGGTCGGGGCGTCCATCTATACTCATCATTACGCGGATGGTAGTAGAACCTTCTTTGCCAAAAGTCACCACGGCTACTCCTTCATCCTGACCTGGATCTGCTTCTGCTTTAGCTTCATCATTGGCATTCTCTACCTGGTCCTGAGAAAGAAATAAGGCTGAACTCGTTTATGGGGATCTGGGGGGTGGGGAGGAGGAAGCCACGGAATTTGGGAGGGAAGTGAAAGTTGTTCTGCAGGAAAAGCCAAGACGGGGAGGGGGGCGGGGGAGGGAGACATGAGGGTGGGAGAGGCTGAAACCCAAACCGTTACTCAGGAGGTCACTACTGTCAAGCCCCGCCCTTGGGAGAAAGTAGTTGGCTAGAACTTCGATGCTCCCTTGATGTGGGCCAGAGAGCTTCTCTCCAGCCACCAGACTTGGCCTCCAGCTGTTCTCAGTTACACACACAGCGGGGGGGCCCACCAGCTGCCACACCACTCCGAGGGTGAATTCTGGGTCTTGCACTGTGGTCCTCAGACCTACTGCACCAAGTTAAAATAGCGGTACAAGTTCCGGCAAGGGCAGAGATTGTTTTTGTACTGAATATGCTAAGCCTGGAAGCCATCCTGCCATCCCGCCCTTCCGACCCAAAGAAAACATCACATTCCAGTCTGAGGGGCCCACAGGAGGGCTTTGGCCTGAGAGCCGTTATTTCTCTTTAGAACAGATATTTAACTCTGTGGAATTCAGTGGTATTTGTGACAAAGTGGTAGGAAGGGATATAGTCATGAAGCCAAGTTGGTGGGTTAGTGAAACCAAGGAAGAGAACTTTGCATAGTGGAAGGCCCAGGGGGTGGTCAGAACCCAGACCAGACCTCACACAGCTGTCCCTCCTGGAGACCTCTTGCTGCGGACTTTGCTAGGCCTCTCGCTTCAAGTCAAGGTGGCTCTCCTGGAGTTTCTGTAAAGCCACTACGACCAATTCTGTGGTGAAAGCACCACCCACATTATGGGATCAAGGGGCAGTCTCGCAACAATACTATATTAGGGTTATGATTTTAGTATTCCCTCTCCATGCAATCAATGTTTCTTTTAAGTATGTAACGAGAGAGAGACAGACATAGCTCCTTATAACACAATCTGTTACTCTCCCTTTAAATTATAAACTTTTCAGGATGTTTTATCTAATTATTCATGTTGGGGATCAGGGCTCCTAGGCTCAGTGGCAGCTTTAGCTTTGACACTGGCTGGAGTGATCACCTTTCAGAAAACCTGCCTATCTTGCTTTAGAAGTGAGACAGGACAATTCTGGAAGCTTATTGAAACACACAAAAACCAAAATCAACAACAGGTCCTTGGGTGAAAGGTGCTATGCATTGGAAAGTGTTAAGCATACTAGATTTAAGTCATGAGAAGAACAGAGTGTCTGTGCTCCCAGGAAAATAAGAAAAGTTCCCTGAGATAAATAAAAATATAGGTGATGGGCAGATATCTTCTTTAAGGAAAAACAAACAAACACCTCTTGTGGTGCTGTCAGATGGTAATTGATCTGTCTGTCACCACAGAGCATTTCTATATAGGATTTAGAAGTAGTGTGTTATTCCTGGTTAAGCAGGCACAGCTCTGGCCTGGAGCAGCTATTTTAAGCCATCTCAGATTCTGCCTAAAGGGTTTGTTTTAGGAAGACATTTCCTTTATCACCCTGAGAAGATCTACCCTAGGGAGAACCTGAGACATCTTGCCTACTTTTCTTCTTCTAGCTCTCTCCTCATCCCATTTCTTATATACTTTTCCTTTTTGGAGAGTTGTTATGCCACGATTGCTGGTATTTATGTAAAAGGACTCTTAACTAAATATACTTCACTGTGTTCATTCTGATTAAGGGAATGTTGAGGACAGACCACCGAATTCTCTGGGCTGAAGGTAGAGAGGTTGGCAAGCAAAAACTATGGGATGATAAACTTTTTAATTATCATTTAATTATCACATGATTATAGAAGGCTGTCTTATGTGCAGAAGCATACTTACATATCTGATATATCCAAAAGAGATAATCGCATTATGTTAAAATGTCAGACTATGACTGGAGTGAACCATGTATTCCCATGTCTTTTACTTTGTTTCTGTGCCATTTATGTCTCATGTAATTTGCATTACATTGGTGGGTTGTTCTAGTACTGTATTTGGCTTCTTCTTTAATAGATTGATATTTCATATACTATAATTGTAAATATTTTGATACAAATGTTTATAACTCTAGGGATATAAAAACAGATTCTGATTCCCTTCACCGTGTGAATGTTTTCTTTTGAAAAAAATGTAGGAAAATATGGATAACAGTGACATTTATTCCTAATTAAGTTGTCAATCAGTTTGATTTGGACAACCTGGCATTTATTCGAGACACTAAGCTACTTTCTGGTAACACGTTAAGCATTTCTACAATAACCCTTTTAGGCAATTGAATGTTATTAAGTATAGTTTTATCTTACTTTAATTAAACCTCTTAAGCACAAAATGGAACTTCATAAGCTAATACATTAGAGAGAGGTTGTGATCTTGATTCAGAATGGTTTATGACATTAAAAAATGAGGTACTTGCAAAGTTTCTTTGAAATAACCAACTCCTCTAATGTGTCTTTAATTGACATACCAATTCACAAAGGTATGCAACACATACATTTGCAGGAGCCCATTCACTGCATTAATTGGGGCATATCTGTATGGCCTCTTTGAGAAAATAAAAGTTTTACTGCTTTCTATGAGCCATAGGATGGAATCAATGGTAGAAAATTAGGGTAGATAGCGTGTGCCCAGCACCATGTCAGCACCAAGATGATAAGAATGATTTTAATGCGGAGCAGGCAAACTCCCACTCCTCTGTGGTCTTGGATGAAATGACTTCACGGAGTAATATGCATAAAAAATACACAAGAGACTCTGAAAATCAAACTTCACATATTTTAAATTCAATTAATTAAATTGCATTAATTATTGAGACCCTCTTAGAGACCTATATAATTTCTTAGATTGCTTCTGGGATACCATTATGAGATGCTACTCCTCTTCCTTAGCTCTCCCAGGAATTCTTTCCCCCACATCATATGCCCAGTCATGGATCAGACCTCCAGAGCATCCCTTCTTCCCTTCTGCCTATAGGTCTTTAGTCAGAATCTCCAATAAACTCCTAGCCCTACCCCAATTTTTCTGTTCTGTCAAGACAGAATCTTCCACCTCAAAGACCTGGATGGTGAATGGGGTTGTATTAATCGGGATTCTCCCAAGAAACAGAACTAATATAATGTGTGTGTGTGTCTATAAAGAGATTTATTTTAAGGAATTTGCTCACATGATTATGGAGGCAGGCAAGTCCAAAATCTATGGGGTGGGGAGCTGGCAGGCTAGAGATCCAGAGAAAAGCCTATCCTGGAGTTCAAGTCCAAAGGCTGTCTGCTGGCTGTTCCTTTAGGGAAGGTTAGTCTTTTGTCCTATTCAGGCCTTCAACTGATTGAATGAGGCCTACCACATTATGGGGGCAAACTGTTTTACTCAAAGTCCACTGATTTAAATGTTAATCTTATCCAAAACACCTTCACAAAAACATCCAGAATAACATTTGACCATGTATCTGAGTTCCATGGCCCAGAGAAATTGACATATCAAATTAACCATCACGAGGGGAACATCCTTATCAAGCATGAGACACCGGCTTACTAAACATTTTCAGAAATGATTTAAAAGAAGCCTAAACAGCATTTACAGTTGACACTTAGCTCTCTTAAGTGGTGCCATAGTAACATGGGGGTCAACTTGCAAGATGATCTTAGGTATCCTGTGAAGAGACAGAAAATTGTCAGAGTCTCTTCTATAGGAGCTAAATAACTATTTGTTGAATTAAATGTCTTAGGAAGAATCAAGTAGAATTGACTATTGAAGTATTTAATTGAGTATTATTCAATACTCTTAGAAGACATTGGTCCAAATTATGAGAATAGGGAAGATGAGCTACAGAGCTCTTCATTACCACTCAAGAATGGGACCTATGGGCAAAAGACAACTTATTTACTCATCAGAATGATAAAGTTGTGTGTGTGTGTAAAAAGATTAATCAAATGGTTAATAGACAGCTACACCACTCTGCTTTGGACACAGCCATTACAGTCCCTGTGCAAAATTCCACTGGTTTTCAGGTACAGAAAATAATATTTCAGAAAGGCCCGGAAAGAACGCACAAGACTAAAAACATATTGTGCAGGATTCTACACTTAAAGAAAAAAAGAAGCTGTCTCCTATGTTTAGTAAGAAGTAGCCAGAATATACCAAAATAGTGAGAAAATGCTCCAGCAATAAATGTGTAAATGAGTTTAAAAAAACCCTTCATCATGGGGAAGAGAGGGGAATGGGGTCGGGTGGTGAGCTGCAGGATGAAAAGAGAAGAGCTCGCTGGACATTTTGGAGTAGATCTTGAGGAGGAGTGATCCATTTTTAAAGACGTGTTTGCAGTCCATAGGATCAGGCAGCTCCCAAGCACACAGGAAGTACGGAAGGCTCCACGCCTATTGCGTGGAACCCAAGGAGGGGAGTGTTTGCAGTCCCACCTGGCCTTATTTCTGTAAGGATACATGTGAGGCCTGCTCATGGGGAAGGGGGTGACTACTAAAAATGTATTGATACACTACTAGACACTAGATGCTGTACCTAGAGGCTAGGGAAAAAAGATCAAGCAGACATGTTTCCTGTCTTACAGTCTAGTTTGGGGGTAAGCCCCCCACCCGGAGAAAATAGAAGGGGCTCAGAGGGAGCAGAGGAGATGGGGAGAACCTCCACTGCAGGGAGGAGATAGAAGGTAGAAGAATGGAGACAGGAGGATAGAAAGGATACACCTTGCTGTATCTCTTACCTGCCCAAATCTCCCTGCCCCAAAGGCCACTCCTTCATTCCAGGCTCTCGTTGTCTTCCATCTGGATAACTGCAGGTGAGAAACATTCCACTGGCCTCCATGCCTTCATTTACAGTCCCTCCTCCCTGTCCTTGATGCTGATGTCAGGATGGGTGCTGACGGATCCTTCTATCACTGCCAGGGAGCCAATCCAGGGTTGGGAGGACCAGAACTCCAGCACAGGATGCCAATGCATATAACCGTATGGTAGGTTCACAGCCAGCTTCCTTTGTGCACTTTTGGCTCCATCCCTCATCATGAGGAACCTTGAGTGCTTATGTGTGGAGACCCCGGCCCACACACCTAAGACCAGTTCTCACTCCTCCCTCATCCTGCAAATGGCTGCCCCTCAGTTTTCTGGATCTAGTCCCATAAGAACTACAAATTCAATCCATTAGGTTCCTCCCCTTATCTCTTGCATTCCTGATCTCAGAAAGTAACCAACTATCACTAAGATGCACAGGTCAGAATCGCAAGTGTCATTCACAATTCTGCTTTCCCCCTCATTCTTTACATCTAATTAGTAACTGTATTTTGTTGATTCTAATTCCTAAACATTTCTAGACTCCTTTTCTTTTCATCCCCTTTGCTATGATATTAGTTTAGACTTATTTATTTATTTTTTAACTTATCTTTATTGTTGAATGTATTATAGATGTTCCTCTTTTTCCCCCTATCACCCCCCTCTTCCCCACTCCCGCCCCTCTCCTGCCTTTCCCCACACTGTTGTCTGTGTCCATTGGTTATGCATATATGCATATAAGTTCTTTGGTTTTTTTCTTCCCACCCCCCCTACCCTCCTTCCCTTTGAGGTTTGTCAGTCTAACAACCAATTTGTACTTCTTAATCCCTTCACCTTTTTCACCCATTCCCCCAACCCCCTCCCATCTGGCAACCAACAAAATGTTCTCTGTATCTATGAGAATGTTTCTGTTCTGCCTGTTCATTGTGTTTGTAGATTCAGTTGTCCATAGATGTGTCATTATTGCCATTTTGTTTGTTCATATTTTTGATCTTTTTCATCAGTAAGATCCTTCAACATTTCATGTAATAATGGTTTGGTGGTGAAGAACTCCTTTAACTTTTTCTTGTCTGGTGAACTCTTTCTTTATATGTCCATCAGATCTAAATGACAGCTTTGCAGGATAGAGTAATCTTGGTTGTAGGTTCTTGCTTTTCACCACTCTGAATATTTCTTGCCACTCCCTTCTGGCCTGCAAAGTTTCTTTTGAGAGATCAGCTGACAGTCTTATGGGAACTCCCTTGTAAGTAACTAACTGCTTTTCTCTCGCTACTTTTAAGATTCTCTCTTTGTCTTGAACCTTTTGAATTTTGATGATGATGTGTTTTGGTGTGGGCCTCTTGGGGTTCATCTTGTTTGGGAGTCTCTGTGCTTCCTGGACTTGTATGTCTGTTTCCTTCACCAAGTTAGGGGAGTTTTCTGTCATAATTTTTTCAAATAGGTTTTCAATTTCTTGTTCTCTCTCTTCTCCTTCTGGCGCCCCCAAGATGCGAATGTTGGCACGTTTGAAGTTGTCCCAGAGGCTCCTTACACTATCCTCATTTTTTTGGATTCTTTTTTCTTTTTGCTGTTCTGATTAGGTGTTTTTTGCTTCCTTATATTCCAAATTGATGGTTTGCTTCTTGGCTTTACCTACTCTACTATTGAGTCTCTGTAAATTATTCTTTATTTCAGTTAGTACCCCCTTCATTTCTGACTGGTCCTTTTTTATGCTCTTGAGGCCCTCACTAAGTTCATTGAAATTCTCACTAAATTCATTGAGCATCCTTATAACCAGTATTTTGAACTCTGCATCTGTTAGGTTGCTTATCTCCATTTCGCTTAGTTCTTTTCCTGGAGTTTTGTTCTGTTCTTTCATTTGGGACATTTTTCTTTGTCTCCTCATTTTGGCTGCCTCCCTGTGTTTGTTTCTATGTATTAGGTAAAGTTGCTATGTCTCCTAGGCTTCCTATGGTGGCCTATTATAGTAAGTGTCCTGTAGGGTCCAGTGGCACAGCCTCCCTGGTCTCCCAGCTGGACCTTCGAGGTGCACCCCTCATGTGGACTTTACACCCTTCTGTTGTAATTGAGTCTTGATTGCTGTTGGCACATCAATGAGAGGGTTTTACTCAGGCTGATCAGCTGCAAGGACTGGCTGTGCCCACTATCCACCAACTTCTGACTACCTTGGATGATCAGCTGTGCAGGGGCCCACCACACAGAGCAAGACTTACTTCAGCAAGGCTCTGGTACCCACTGAGTCCACTTACTGAGTGTGTCACTTGTGGAAGTGGTTGGGTGGTGGTGCTTCTATGTGGTCTGAAGCTGTCCACTGGGTGCGCTGGCTCTGGGGCAAAGTCAGCCACTGCCTGTGTTCTATCTGGGGCCACCCAGCATAAGCTACAAAGTAGTCTGCAGATAGCTGCTTCTAGTGCTGGGCGTGGAGGTACCCCGGCAAAGCCAAGTTGTGAACCAAGGTTGGCTGCTTCTAGTGCCTGGCCTGGGGCCACTTAACGAGAGGTATGGGGCTTGCTGAGACCAGATGCTGCTTGTTTGAGAGAATTTAGAAAAATCTGAAGCAGGATCCAAGACAGGCCTTTCCTATGGTAAAGCAACTGGTAACAGCGTGGGTGGGCCTGAAAGTTGGGTGGGGCAGAGCCTCAGGGAATCACCAGGGTGGGGCAAACAGTGTGGGACAGGTTGCTGGAGTCCCAGATATGGCTGTCATCTGCCGGCCTCATGGGGGAAGGGCTCACCAAAGGAACAAAGGCTTCTGACAGGACATGTCTGTCCTGGAGAAAGCTACCTTTCCAGCCCTTGCCCCAATGCCAAACAACTCAGTTCTTCCCTTATGTCTCTGGTGCCTTTCGAGCTGCCTCCCCCACTCTGGAGCCTGGAGGGTGTGAGTCCGAGTAAATCCATACGCGGGCCCTTTAAGAGGAGCTGCCTGGGGCTTCAGGAGCCTCAGTTCCTGCTGGATTTTAGAGCCAGAAGTTATGGGGACTTCTCTTCCTGGCACTGGAACACTGAGCTGCGTGCCTGGTGTGGGACGGGGACTGCTCACTCCTCAGGGAGGACCTTCACAGCTGAGGTGTCCCTCCTCATTTTTACCCACCACACGTGGGTGTGGGACCAGCCCGTCCATGCCTCCGCCCTCCTACCAGTCTCAATGTGGCTGCTTCTTTAATTTTGTAGTTGTAGGACTTCCATTCAGCTCGATTTCAGATGGTTCTGAATGATGGTTGTTCTGTAGTTTAGTTGTAATTTTGATGTGGTTGTGGGAGGAGGCAATACAGTGTTTGCCTACTGGCCATCTTGACCAGAAGTCTTCCAGTAGTTTAGACTTCTACTAGGATTTATTTGAAGTAGCTGAATAGTCTCTTAAGAATTCACTGCTGTAACTCATTTTTCACTTTATTACAAAAATGGTTGTCCTAAAAGTAAATATGATCATTTCCTTCCTCTGCTTATAATCCTTCATTGGTCTCTTCATGTTGTTCATGATAAAATTTAGAGTCCTAAACTCATGGCAGTCTTTCCTCCCCATGTCCCCTCCATCCTTGAGCTAAAACATACTACTCACACCATGTTTTGGGGAGTGCTTCCCACACGCTATTCCTTTCTCCTGAAGATCCTTCCTTCCTCTAGTATCTGGCTAGCTCCTCTAATCTTTAAGACCCAGCCCATTCCTCATCTCTAAAAGGGTGGCCCGACTACCCCAGGCCTTACTGGGATTCTCTTTGTCACTGCTTATTCCAGCAGAACATTTTTTACAAACTATTTTAATAGTGGGTTTAACGGCATGGCTTCCTTATTAGACTGTGAGCTCCATGAAGGCAGGGAGCTCATCCTTCACTTTCTTACCCTCAGCATTGAGAACTATGCCTGACAATTAGTAGATGTTCAATCCAGTTGTGTGACGAGTGCCAGGGAAGGTGCGGGGCAATGTCACAATGGGTGACAGAGCCTGTCCCCTGCGGTGCTTTCCGTCTAAAGGGAAACTCATGAGACAGGTGGCTACAGTGCAGGTGCAGTGTGGTTGATGCTGAGAAGGCAGGGAGGGGAGTTACCTCTAGGTGGGTGTTTTGACATCTTTTTAGGTTTATTAAATTTGGTAAATGCCATCTCTGCAAAAATGTACATTTTTCCCCCCATAAAACTTAGGATGTTCACAAATTCCCCTGGAGCCATCCATGGATTTCCAGATTGGCTCCTGCCTTAGAGCAATCTGCTCTGGCCCTCATCCAGCTGCCCTCCACAGCCACATGTATTTGAGGAACATTTGAGATGAACTTGAAAGGTGGCTAAAATGTTGGAAGTTGCACCTGTAGGAGGAAGAAGGCATCTGGTTCAAAAGGATGGGCCAAGGAAAGCATGGAGATGGAAATGCTAGCTGGAGCAACTGACCTGTTGGGAAAAGGAGATTGGGGTCTCTGCTGCAGAAAGTCCTGACCCTCAGAGTTTGGAATTCTAAACGGATTTTGTGGGATCATAGAGTCATTGAATGATATAGGGGAAGAGAAAGAAAGTGGAGAGAGGGTTGGGAAGCTGTTACAGTGGCTGAAGAAAACCGTGTACTTGAAGTAACTGGACAAAGTGGGTGGGACGGGAATGGAAGAGATTAAGACCAAAACCAGAGCTTAGACACCACGTGGCTCAGCAAGAATTTAAGGAGAAGCAACAAAAATTATTCTGAGGTTACAAGTCTGGACGCTGGGAAACTGGCCATGCTGTTAATGAAACAGGAAAGCTGGAGAAGAATCAACTTTAGGGGGACGATGACAAACTTAGATCTGGACATGCTAAGTAAGGAGCCAGCTGAACACTGAAGTCGCTGCCCCCACCCCCACCTCAAGTCTCTAAAGTGGTTCTAGGATAATCTTGAAGGGCTCCATTCCAGAGTGGTCCTGGAAGTCCCTGAAGCACCCCAAAGATAACTCCTGAAGAGGCTGCATATTTTCCATGTTTAAACTCTAGATAGTTAAGGTTTTCTGGGCACATCCATCATTCTGAGTCAACTCACTGGGGACTGACCCTTCTCATATCTGTTTTAATCCAGCTGTCTTGTTTTAAATTTTACTTTTAAACTTTTTTGTTTTTTTTTTTGCCAAATTTAGTTCCCCTGAATTAGCATCACAGTTTCTCTTTATGTTAGCTCCCACCCGGATCCTGTACCCCTGTGGGAACACGGCAGTGGCGGGCATGGGCGTGGAGGGGTGACCAGAGAACAGGGCATGGATCTGAGTCACACTTGGAGTTTTAACTTGGTATCCCATAAAACTTCTCGTTAAAATATCCGGTTTGTTTGAGTTTGCTTTAAAAAAAATGCTGCCTTTTACTACATTTTGTTTTTGAACATTTTAACATCTGCTTTTGTTTTTAAAATGGTTGTCTTTTCATGGAAGCAGGGAACAGACTGACAAACCTCAGAGGGAAGGGGGGGGGCTGGGAAGAGATATACCGAAGAACTGATATGCATGTAGCACAGCCAATGGACGCAGACCACAGTGTGGTGAAGGTGGGGTGGGGAGGGAGGTGGGGAGGAGGGGTCAACGGGGGAGGAAAGGGGGAACATCTGTAATACTTTCAACAATAAAAGATAAATTAAAAAAAAATGATTGTCTTTTTTCTTTTTAAAATACATCTTTTACCTTTGTCCAAACTTTCTTACCCTCAAAATGGAGACTTCTTTTGGGCAAACTATTCTGGTACAAAACCTCTGAATATCAATCTCACCAATTAGAAAGATCTAGAATAATGTCTGGACACAGATAGCAGTGACCTGGCATGGACATTAGTCAGACGATATGAGAAGGCTCATGTGATACCAGGATATATGAAGAACCATGAAGACGAGGGACAATAATTCCTCTATATTCTAAATTGGCAGGATTATAGTCTCAATTAGAGGACTGTGTTGCTCACCATTGTTCAAAGGGATGTTGAAGAAACTGGAGAGACTGCAGAAACAAGCAACAAAGATGATGAAAGCATTGGAAAATAGGTCCCAGGGTGAAAGATGAAAAGTTTTTTTGATGTCTCTGGAAGGGATGACTCAGGTGGGACATGTTTCTGAAAGGGTTTTATAAGGCAATGGATGGTTAGCGGAGAGCTATAACACGAGAATGTATGACGGAGGAAGATGGTGAACAACCCTAAGGAAAAATGCTCTATCTTAGATAATTTAGGCCATAGGCAACCTTGTATCCTTTCCTGAACTCCTGGCACACATTACTAATTAACCACAACACCCTTCTGTGGAGTTGGGGTCAACTCTCAAAATCCTCCATTTGGAATTCCAGGCAGCCTCTGCCAGTCCTTTGAAAATTTTACTTAAGAGGAAACCCATTTGCTACTCTAGGTTTAGACATTCAATTTTCTGAGGGCTTGAGGTTTTACCAGATGATTTCTCAAAGCTCTTTGCAAAACCATGATTCTACTAAATGATTTGGTTAAATGTGTTTCATGAGGAAGAAACTTAATTTACAGAGGATGATGGATCTTGGCCCTTTGAGCAGACTGGACATCTTTGGAATGCTTCAGGGAAGGAATTAAAGATGTGGCTGCTTATTTCATTTATTTATTTATTTTCTTTATTGATTTTAGAGAGAGAGGAAGGGAGAAGGAGAGAGAGATAGAAACATTGATGAGAGAGAACATTGATTGGCTGCCTCCTGCATGCCCCACACTGGGCATTGGGCCCACAACCTGGGCATGTGCCCTGACCGGGAATCAAACCAGTGACCTCTGGGTGCATGGGTCGATGCTCAATCACTGAGCCACACTGGCCAGGCAGTGCTTATTTTATCACACAAAGTTTAGTTGTCTTCTCAAATAAGCTCTTCACAGGCATCTTAGAAAGTCTCATAACGCTTGAACAAAAAGAAATATATGGATGGAGCTAGTTATTAGGGAAGTGTTTCTACCAAGATCTTCTCTTGAAAATATACTACTTGGTCCAGGAGAAGAAAATTGGTTTTAGGTTGACCTTGAGTGCAGGTTGGCTGAGGAAGGCATCGTGACACTCTAATGAAGCTTATTGAAATCCCTGCCTTTTCTGTAGCTCTTTGTACGTTATTATGAGAAAACCTGATGAACAGTGGTTCTGACAGGAGTCTCTGGGAGGTAAGCAATGATGAATGGCAGATCAGGACGCCGAAGGGCAGAAACCAGGACTTGCTGTTACTCTGTAGTAAATTATGAGAAGGGTTGGACTAGACGGACAGATGTTGCTTTTCAAATCACGCTGTTAGAACTTCCGTTATTTATAAATGTCCTCCCTCCCTGCAGGTCTCAGTCTCTGTCTTCGTCACGAATGCCTTCCTCACGTGGGGATGCCTATCAGGGCAATATAAAAGGTGGCAAGTGATCCAACTTGTTAATGTCTGAATTTTCTTCTCTGCCATCTAATTTCTCTAGCTTTTCTAGTGATGACTGGTATAGTTTATTTTGTTGAAGGATCACAAAATGGATTAAAATAAAAATAAAAACAACTAATTGTGCTTTAAAAGAACCTTAAGAATTTCCTAATGCTAAGTTCAAGGGCAGCTTCTTTCTTAATGTCATTTGGCTCACAAATACAGTCTGGAGTCACTAAATTGGAAATACAAAAATAAGACAGATTTTTAAAAAACCATTTTGCTTTCAGTGAGGCCAGCAACCATTTTTACCACTTTTAAGATAAATGCACCATGTTCCTCCAAGTCAGATATTTACATGTACTCACTTGAGGTTTCACCTCTGAAAAATAATAAAGAAAAAGAAATCAGCCTTCAAAGATATTTTTGCTGTTTTGGGGAAGTTCAACTGACCTTTAGTGTTTATTGATTTTTCTGTCTTTTTCTTATTTATATCCCCCCACCCTTGCCTTTTTTTTTTTTAATCCTCAGGATATGCTTATTGATTCTAGAGAGAGGGGAAGGGGGGGGAGAGAGAGAGAGGGCCAGAGAGAGCCTGGGAGAAATATCAATATGAGAGAGCACATTGATTGGTTGCCTTCCCTACATGCCCAGACTGGGAATCGAACCTGTAACCTAGACATGTGCCCTGATTGGGAATTGAACCCGCCACCTTTCAGTATACGGGGTGACACTCAACTAAGTAAGCCACACTGGCCAGGGCTCCCTTGCCTTTTTTGTAAAAGAATAGAGTAGTTTCTTGAAATTTGTGCTAATAAGGCTGCTGTTAGGAAATTTATTGTTTTTAGTTGCTGATTAGGCTGATGGTCAGAGGAAATGTTTGAGACCTCATTGGGGAGACTTCTTGTAGCCCCCACACACAGCTATACATATAGTGCTTTATTGAGGCTTACCTCAGTAGCCATGGGGCACCTCCAGGGACAAGCCCAGATTGGGTGTCCAGAGTCAAGATTGCAGAGAGAATATTCCCAGCACAGTGCCCCTATCACCCTGGAGCCTGGCACCTACAGAGGGAGGGGTTGACTCTTCTCTCCCCAGACTGCTTGCCTACAGACTGCAGATGCATCTGACCAACCTATAGACCAGAGCTCAGAAGGAGGGGGAGCCTCCTGCCAGATTCTGTAATGATTGTTTTTAAAGAGAGAGAGAAAAAATTAAAAAAAAAAAAAAAAAAAAGATGCCTCACCGGTGTGGCTCAGTGGATTGAGCATTGTCCCATGAACTGAGAGGTCCTGGTTTGATTCCTGGTCAGGGCACATGCCCGGGTTGCTGGCTGGATCCCTAGTAAGGGGCGTGCAGGAAGTAGCCGATTGATGTATCTCTCTCACGTCGATGTTTCTATCTCTCTCCCCCTTCCTCTCTCTCTAAAAAATCAATAAAAACATATTAAAAAAATAAAAATAAAAAACCAACCAGGAGAGCCTTACAGACCTAAGGGCTGCAGGGCAGAGGTATGGTGGTTTGAGGGGCTGACTCAAGGCCAGATCATAATGACCATGGAGCCATGATCTAATGAGCGCCAGGCATATCCCTCAACTGCAGTGCCTCGAGGGCTTGTTGTATGTGTTTTCCTCATTGTTTTCCCAGAGCTGGCCACACTGCCAGCTCATAGTAGACACAGAGTAAACATTCATTGAACAAATTAAACAAGAGAAGGGGTAAAATAATTTTAATAATAGTGTATAATTCCATAGACTCCTGTGGAAGCATCAGGGATATAGGGTATACCTACATGGGAATTTCTTGGCAGGGAACATGGCTGAAATCTGGTATGGGTTTTGAGGAAGTGTCATGTAATCTAAGGGGATGCATGACCAGGAGAATGTCAGCAATTCTGGAATGATTTCAGCAGATTGCCTGGAAGAGGGTGTGGACTAGCTACTCCAGGCTCTTATCCGTCTCTTGGGGTTGATAGTTCTGATTCTCAGGAAGTTTCCCCTGTTCCCTGCTCCTCTAACTGGCTGAGTCTATTTTCTCAGATCATTCTAATTTCCTTACAGTCACCACAGTGCCGGAGCCAAGGATCCTAAAGTAGTTCTGACAGTGTGGTACTGGCAAAGCCTTTTTCAGAGCAAAGATGATAGCTTTTCAAATACATTAATGACTCAGGTGCCTGAAGGACTAAAATGTGAGAGGGCCAATGATCCCTCTGCTAAAAAATATGGTGCATCATTATATCTTGGTGCTAGCCATCAAGTGTTAAACTGATTCGGAACCTGCTCCCACCCATTTTTCATTTTTTCTTCCCTTCCCTTCCCTTCCCTTCCCTTCCCTTCCCTTCCCTTCCCTTCCCTTCCCTTCCCTTCCCTTCCCTTCCCTTCCCTTCCCTTCCCTTCCCTTCCCTTCCCTTCCCTTCCCTTCCCTTCCCTTCCCTTCCCTTCCCTTCCCTTCCCTTCCCTTCCTTTCTTCTTTCTGTGGCATCTGTTGACCTATATTGTACATTCTGTGTACATTCATATACCGGAAAAACTGAAGAATAAAAGGTCATGTATAAGACAGAGAGTGGGTTGGAGAGGACCTGGAATAAAAGGACCTGAAATAAGAAGACAATTTATGAACACAGAAGCCATGATTTCTGATATTTTTTCAACAAGAAGGTAAATAAGCCCACAGAATGCTGTCTCAGTCTTACATCAATAAGACATATTTTACACTAATAAAAATAACGCATTTCCATTTTCCGGGCACCTCTTTGCTCCTTCTGTCTTATGGCCACCCGTGAGGGGGTGGAGTTCACAGGGGCTTTCGGGTGGACCCTTTGGGGCCGAGACCAGGAGCCACTCCTTAAGGAAGGCTGCTTGTCAGTTCAGTTAACAAATGAGATTAATATCCTCATCTTAATGAGTGGCTGGTTCCCAGTCTGTTATTTCACATTTTGACACTAGATGTCAGG
Source organism: Tadarida brasiliensis (assembly GCA_030848825.1). NCBI lineage: Eukaryota > Metazoa > Chordata > Mammalia > Chiroptera > Molossidae > Tadarida > Tadarida brasiliensis. The sequence continues at coordinate 28,943,449 of CM061263.1, forward strand.
GAAAGACTTAGCATTCTAATCTGCAGGTCTCCACACCACCCCAACAGAAAGGAAGGCTGCCTACCAAGAGAAGTCAGGTGTTGAAAATTGGAAAATTTCCCCTTGTGACTACTGGGGACACCAGGGTTCTTATGCCAAAACATCACTACCCTGCACATGCCCCATTGGACATACCCTTGATGCTGTTAAATCCCATTTACATGTCCTGGCTGGGTAGCTCAGTTGGTTAGAGCACTGTCCTGATACCCCAAGGTTGCAGGTTCAATCCCCAGTCAGGGCACATACAAGAATCACCAATGAATGCATCAGTAAGTAGAACAACAAATCTCTCTCTCTCTCTCTCTCTCTCTCTCTCTCTCTCTAACAATCAATAATAATAATAAAAAAGAAATCCCATTTACAGAATGGGTTAGATCAATGTCACTTCAGAGTATTAGGTTTTTGGGGAGGGGAGAAATAAGAATCACTAATTTACTCTTTCAACTTTATTATAAAATGTATTCAATTTTACTTAGAAAATTAAAACAGTAGTTATAACATGGGCATGTTCTTATAATCCTTTTTGTTAGTGAATTAGGAAACAGCCAACCTGATTAAAAATTACATGAATGTCTCATAAGATCATTCCAATACTGTGGTAGTTCCTTTCATTTTGTAAGAATGGCATTTTGTTTTAAATGATGTTAAGTAAAAATGTGGTTTTACAGCAGAATAACTAAATCTTGACCTGCTTTAGTTATATTGATAGATTCCCAAGGCTCTCAGCCCCTTAACAGACTTTCTGATGTAATAAAAAAAAACCATGTGCTTTTTCATTACTGTGGCTGGCACATTCAAAACATTTTCCTCCTTCCCCTCGCCGCCCCCCTCCCCCCAGCTCAATTCCTCTCTCTCTCTTTCTCACTACCGACCTACCTGAGGAAGGCAATGTGAACAAACTGAAATCAGGCAGGACAGTGGTAAAGGACAAAGGCAGAAAAGAGTATGTGATTCTCCCCATCGTACACACTTCCCACCCCACGATTCTTCATCCTTAAAAAATACAGTCATCTACTCGCCCAAGGTTAAAAATAGCACTCCCACAGTGGGAGGAGGGTCCACTCAGACCTGGTGCAATAGTCCCGCCTGTGGCAATACGTTCCAGGAGTCTTCGTGGTGATCCTGAAAGCCATTATATCATCCTCAAAAATAGCATTTTACTGTCACAAGGGTGTGTCCTTCATTTATTTGTGAGCTGGATGTTGGGCAAGGCCCAGGGAACATGAGAAGGAAAAGACAGAGCTTTTCTGGAAGCTCACAGTGCAGACAGGAGAGAAACAGGCCAACAAATCATTCGAACGTTCGTGATGGATATTTGCAGGGATTGCGGGTTGCCGCACACAGCAGTCTTGACAACCCTTTCCTGTTGGAACTCCCAGATCAAAATTGATGTGGACCAACAATAAAGGTAGTTACTCAGTGTAACTCAGATTAGAAGATTACTCTGACAGGAATAAAAATACGAAGGGCTGTCAGTATTATTGATTTATCGATTGATTTGTTGACTGATTTAAAAAAAATACTCACATGGCACATACTATGTGCCAGGTACCAGTCTAAGAATTTTGCAACTCTCAACCCATTTCATCCTAAAATCAGCCCTACTAAGTAGGTACCAGGATGAATCCTATGTTACAGATAAGTAAACTGAGGCACCAAGAGGTTAAGTAACTTGCCCAAGTATTGACAGCTAGGGCTATCATCCTGGGGTACATTTCACTTATCTTTTCTTCTCCCCACCCAACAAACTATACTTTTTCTCTTGCATTATGGAGTTTTACAGCTTGTGATGTTGGAGTTAGTCAGACCTGTGCCTGCCTCTTAGTAACTGTGAGTTTGGGAAAACTTTTACTTAACCTCTCTGAAACCAGCCTTCCTTGTAAGGGACAATGATCACTAATTCCTACAGTTGTTGGGAGAATAAAAGGAGATCTCACAGTAAGATCATGTAGAATAGATGGACGTTCTTGCTTCTCGTGGAAGCCAGCCTCCAAGCTCTCCTCCACGGATCTTGCCTCCCGAGGACCATGCCCTTGTGGATTTCCTCCCACTCTGAACAGGCCTGATCTATGTAACCAACAGAGCATTGCAGAAACGTCAGAGTGTGACTTCAGAAGCTAGGTCATGAAAGACAGCAGCCTCCGCTGTGCTCTCGTCGATCACCCACTCTGGGAAGGCCAGCTGCCATGTCATGAGGACCTTTAAGCAGCCAGTGGAGACCTCTGCATGGTGATTGCAGCTTCCTGCCCGCAGCCAGTGTCAACTGGCCAGCCCTGCAAATGAGTTGCTATTATCTTTTTAGCAATCACACTGTCTGAATCGTCTCATTCATTCCTTCATTCACTTGTTTTTGTGGTCCCCACCCCCACTCCTCATGTCACATACATTTCACAAGAGCAGGGGTTGTCTCGTTCACTCACCGCATCTCCAGAGCTTTGAGGAGGGCTTGGCACATGGAGCAGGCACAGCAAATATCCCAGTCAGCGAGCTCCTGACTTGGTTTTGTTGGCTATGAAATGAGACTGGATAGTCATCGCGTAGAAATCAGGTGTATATTAAATCCAGTAGCAAAGCACCTAGCACCCGTTCCTGGTATATATTAGGAACTCAATAAGTGTGATTCTCCATTCTCTCTTGGCTATATTGCAAACTCATCTCAAGGTTCCTAAAACGATAAGAATTCTATGCCTCTGGCCTTGGTTCCCCCCTCCACAACCCCGGCCTACTTTAGTCCCTTATCTCTTCCCATCCATGTTCTGTTCAATGCCTACTGTTGACACCCCTACTGGACCTGCTTCTTTCCTGGTCTCTTCCACGGTTGTTAGGATAAGTGTGCCCCCTGGTGTCCACTTCAGATATGACACATTGTGGAGGATGGAAGGATGAGTTACTGTTTATGGGTCACTCTCAAGCAATTTCAAGAGGGAGATACCAGCCCCAAGTTCAGAGAAAAGTGTGGTCCACAGGACGACGGTCTCCATATCCATTCTTCATGAAATCCACATCCCTCTCCATGACCTCCCTGCCTGGACTCAGTTTGGGATCTAGCATCTCATCTGGATTATTGCCTCCTCTCATCAACAAAATCAGCCTCCAGTTTATTTCCTTTCCACACATTCCCCTCCTTCAGGTAGAGCACCATTTTCCTAAAGCTCATATGTTCTCAGGCCATTAATCTGCTCAAAAACATCCAATGGCTTCCAATTATATGAAGAATAAAGTCCCGTCTCCTCAGCCTGGCGTCCCAGAGACTTCAATGTCTGGGTTCAATTGGCCTTTGCAGTTTCAGCCTGTTCTACTCTCCTCCTGCCTCTCCACCTTCATATGCTTACGTGTCCGGCACTTTATCCATTTCTCAAAGCTATGCCTCTCCTCCATCAAAGCCGTGTCGACCTTCACACTGTCTGAAATGCTGTCCCTCTGCATTTACCCGTCCCTTTAATCCCACGTGACTCAAAACCAGCTCCAAGGCTCTGACTTCCATGAACTGCCTGACCATTGTTCCTGTTGCCACCATGACAATTACACTCCGTCTTATAATTGGTTTGATTTTTTTTTTTTTTTTTTTTTTTTTTTTTTTTTTACAGATTTGCCTTTGCCAGGTTTGTAAGTTCTTTTAGCGCAGGGGTGGTATTTGATCAACTTTAACACAGTGTCATGTGCATAGTAGGCCCATAATACTTGCTGAACTGGTAAACGAATACCAATGCTGAGGCTGGAGTCCATGTTTTCAGGAGCCCAGTCAGACTGATCTGAGAAGAGGCTACCTATGTTGATATTGGGACAGAATCTTTAAAATGGGAATGGCCTTGGGCATTCTGGGATGCATAGTTACTGTAAACTGAAAGTTGGGTCTCCACTGCTGTCTGTGAGCCTGAGCTTCCTCAGAGAAAGGATGCACACGTTCCTTCCTGAATCTCCTTCTTTATATGGAGAGAAAGAAGGTGAGGATCTCGGGGTAATGTCTTCTATACTCTGATATACCAAAATAAAAGGCAATATGTGAAAGTTCATATTATTGGACTATCAATCACATGTGTATGGGCAATTGTATTTCTGCAACACTATGTCTTTCCAAATTTTAATTGAGTTTTATATTTCTTTGGTTTGTATCCCATGGTAGCTGTATATTACCAGTAATTAAGACAAACAAGACTGATACTGTGATATAATCTCGTAACTAATGTTGAGACAAAGGACTCAGTAATATCTAGTGGATGCAACACAATCCTGGAGATTCAGTAACTAGACACATAAATTTATCTTTTTTTCCTGAATCACTTTGTTGTTTTTCTTAATGATCTTTGGGCTCAGTTTTCTCATCTGAAATTTGGAAATATATGACTTCCAGTGTTACCGACAAGTTGGGTGTCTAGTGAAAACTAATTGAGTCAGCCCTCTAAAATTGAACATTTTCCAGAAAAATGCCCATTGTCTTAGAAAGAGTTAAATTTGAAATTGCGTACTTTGGACCCGTTTTTCAGGATCATAGACCTGCACTCTAAGACCAGCCTTATAGGGTGCATTGTCCTCTTGGCTTTTGGGGAGGACATTTGCCTGGCTCAGAGAATAACCTTCTGATATTCAGGTCACTGGGTTTGTAATATATACTGTCAGGCTCTATACAGAAGGCTACATCAGGCCAAGTCTCAACAACCCAACCTCAACAGGAGGTCCAAACCAGCGAGAGAGACTGGTGGGAGCCACTCAGCCAGTCTCTGGGTTTCTATCTCTATTTCCGGATAGAAGAAAACATTTTCTCACAGGCATGTCCTACTGATAATAAAAAGGAGGACCAACCATATTGCTTACAATCACTCACTCACACCATGTGGTTTAATAAGCAAGATACGCTACAAATGCTTAGCTCTATGGCCGAGGGCAATGTAAACCAAGTACCTGAATGTAATTTTTGGAGTAATTAGAATCTGGTGGGTTTGGGGCCGGCTTCACGTTCCCTGGGGTTTTTGAACACCCTAGGCCAACCTTGGATCTTAAGTACTTTGAAGACCCGTTAAGTGGGACTCCTTCTCGACTACCCAGGACGACTTTTCATCTGGCACTCATCTGTTGGAGAGCTTCAAAGTCATCCTCCAGCCAAGGTTCAGAGCTTTTTTGAGGGGACTAGCTAAAACTTGGCGCTCTCAGGCCCACCATGAGGAGAAAGTGTTCCTGTGGGTCAGATCTTTCATGCCTATGCAAACTTGTAGAAGAATTATTCCAAAAGTCCCAGTCACTACTCAGGAAATAGCATAGAATTAATATCATGTACCTGGCAAACTTAAGCTCCTTTGTAGGGCCCTGCAGTTTAGACCGGCAGCCACGAGAACAAAGCCAAAGCCACATTGACAGAGTTGTGTACATTCCCTGGCAAATGGTTCATAGCTCACCATAGTCTTCTCATAACCAGATCAGGTCTGTGATAAACACCAATTGCCTGGTGTATGGTTACTTTGTTTTAGTTGAAGATCTCTTTAAAACAAACCACCCACCGGTACTACTACCAGCCCTGGAAAACCAGAGGTGCCCTCTCATAGGCTATATACGAGCCAAGCTCAACAGCTTTCATGACTGTTCAGGGGAAAGGCTGCCCACCAGGGCACTTGCTGCGGAGCAGTGCAAACACACTTACAGATGGGTCGGTGAATGCATGTGCTAGTGCCCTGTGTTCTGAGAGTGAACACTGTCTTCCATAATATAGAAGCAGTCTTGGCCAAATGTATATTCAACAGTATATTCCTCTCAGCCCTGTTCTAAGCAGATAACAGATAACGCTATTCCATTGGCTGGTGTGAAGTGGGAGAGGGTCAAGAAAACATTTGCAGCTTAGAGCAACAGGTTGTGAAATACATACAACCTTATGTACTCCTAAAACTCTGGGTATAAGCTACATAACCAGAATTTGTAACCAACAAAGAAAAAAAATTTTTTTGGGGTTTAATCCTCACCCCAGGATATTTTTTTTTCATTGATTTTTAGAGAGAGTGGAAGGAAGGGAGGGAGAGAGAGAGAGAGAAACATTGATGTGAGAGAGACACATTGATTAGGTGCCTCCCACATGACCCCACTGGGGCAGTGATCAACCTGCAACCCAGGTACGTGCCCTTGACCTGGAATGGAACCCACAATCCCTCAGTGCACTGACCAATGCTCTAACCACTGAGAAACACCAGCCAGGGAAATTTTTATTATAGGTTAATTTTTATGTGAGATTGAGCTTGTGTGAATGAGTGACAGAGAGGTAGAGAGGAAAAGAGGGAGGGAGGGAGAGAGGAGAAAGTGGGAAAGACAGTGACAAAGATGAGTGAGAATGAATAATGACAGAGATAAAAACAAACAAACAAAAACCCCAGCAACAATACTATAAAACAGAAGGCTATACATGAAGCAATAACATCTGATAATTGTGGAAATATATCACACATAGAATTGTGGAGAAGAAGGGATGAGGACGGTGAGCAGGAATGTGGAGAGCATGGCTGTAGATAGAAGAAAGATGACACGAATGACAGGGGAAAAGAGAGGAAAAGAAGAAGGGTAAACACTTGAAGAAATAGGTAGGAAACAAGTGTGCATTTGGAATTTAAATGAATTATTTTGTCTCCCAAAGTTTTAACTTACGATGTGCTCTGCCCATGACAGTCTAATTCCCAATTAAGATATGCTAATAAGGCTGACCACACACCATAGCCCACCACGCCTGATAAGCAGCTTATTTTCTTTTTGAGTTGGGGGAAGGCAGTTATCTTGTCTTTCCACACTTAGTTTCTCATTGGCATTCCTCCTCCAAAGACACAGAATGACCGCACGTTGTTCTAACTAATATTTGTTTTAGTCGAATACACTTTCATCTCTGCTGAATTGACTACCAACTACTCCTATAAACTTATTCCTCCATCTGCTTTCAGTTACCTTGATCAAAAATAATATTCACTGGAATCATTTCATTAATGGGGAGAATTGATTTCATTCTGGTCTGTTTATCTGTGGATAAATGTAATTATTTTCCAGTATGTAAAGCATCTTAGGAGGCTGCTAAGAGGCCTCAGAAGTAACGTTGACAGAAAGGGGGAAGTTGTGCCATGGAGTCGACTTTGCTGACCTGCCCAAAATAGACAATGACTATGAGCTGAATCGTGGCGATGGAGTGAAAATCTGGATTGTCCTTCAAGGGATGTTAGAAAGAGCATCAGAAAATGGCAGGAAGGCTTAACATACATAGCAGCCAATTACTGGGCATCCAAGCATTGTGAAACACTGTGCATGCTGTCACCTTTCACAGAGGTGAAACTCACTCTGTTTGCATGCAAATGTCTCCAGTTCTCCAGTGAAAGTCCCTGAGCCAAGGTACAGTGGGAACTCCAGGATCCTTCTCAAGGGTTCTAGGGTTCCCAGGAATTGCTTATAGTCTCCTGATGTTATTGCCAAGCACTTGCTTCAGGATTCTCCCAGATTTCCTCCACTGGGCTCATTTTCACCTCTTCATGGTGACCAACATTTCTGGTGCACTCCACCCCAAAATGTCACCAGATCCTCCCTTTATTTCCCGAGCTAACACAAATGTAAAGATGTGGAGAGTAGTTGTGGTTAAGATTATGAGCCATGTGGTCAGACATCATGAGCTCAAATCCAGGCTCTGACCCTTACTTGCTGCATGGCCTTAAACAAGTTACTTACTACACCTCAGTTTCTCTGTGAGACGGGGGTGCAAATAATAGTTCCTTCATAGAGTTGCTGTGAAGATCAATGAGTTAATATGAAGAGCACCTGGCACCCTGTGAGCCCTCAATATATGTTAGTTATTACTAGTGATAGGTTGTAACGGTTGAGGAAATTTACCAAAGACATGAGGTTATAGGACAATCACAGCCTTGGGAAGAACAAGGTGAAACTGGATATGAGACGCTGCTGCTGCTGCTGAATCCATTGGCCACTCTGTGGTGCAGAGACCTCGACGGGTTGTTTTCTCCTTAGTCCTCAGCCTCCGCGTCCTGCGGTGATCCCAGGCTGCCTTAGTTCCCACATTCCTCTCTCATCTCCCCACATCCTGGACCACAATCCCTAGCCTCTGAGTCACGACAAAGCCAGACATTGGTAAACAGCATGGCAGTCTCTGCACTCAAGACAGACCATTCTTTCACTTTTACTCTTTAGAAACCTGAGACTTCATGGTCTTCATCTCTCCCCCAGACTGGGCACCGTGCCTCCATTTGCAGAACCACAAGTCCCATGGAAGAATTTCCCAAACACATGGTCTCCTCCCAAAGAGGAATTTCCTGCTATTCCCAGTGGAGTGGGAGTCCCTCCAGAGTATCAGGATTCATCTGTTAGCACTGAAAATATTAAAAAACGCATCCCGAGACTAAAATATGCTTGTTTTGAGCCCATGAAGCATGTTTGGTGGTGTTGATGATCATCACCTTGTGGGAAAACCTGAGGTGCTTCAAGAAATGGTCTAACCAATGATTACAATTCTGGGTATATCTCCAAAGAAACCCAAAACACTGAGTCAAAAGAAGACATGCACCCCTATGTTCATTGCAGTATTATTTACAATAGCCAAGCTATGGAAGCAACCCAAGTGCCCATCAATAGACAAATGGATAAAGAGGATGTGGTACATATATACAATGGAATATTACTTGGCCATAAAAAAGAATGAAATCTTACCATTTGCGACAGCATGAATGGACCTAGAGGGTATTATGCTAAATGAAATAAGTCAGTCAGAGAAAGACAAATACTACATGATTTCATTTATATGTAGAATGTAAAGAACAATATAAACAAAGAAACAAAACAGAAACAGACTCACAGATACAGAGAACAGACAGATGGTTCCCAGATGGGAGGGGTGTTGGGGGACTGAGTGAAAAAGGTGAAGGAATTGAGAAGTACAGATTGGTAGTTACAAAAGTACAGCACAGGAAATACAGTCAATAACAGTGTAATATGTAATGACTGTGTATGGTGTTAGGTGGATACTGGAAATATCACGAAACACTTGGTAAAGGATATGATTGTCTATCCACTATGCTGTACACTTGAAACTAACAAAATAATATTGAATGTAAACTGTAATTGAAATTTTTAAAAAAAGAAATGGTCTAAGAATTGGATGAGTGAAGAGATAAAGCTGGTGTCAATGATTCTGAGAACTGCTTATTGGAAATATCTGATGAAGCCGGGAATTGAAGGCAATGAACATATTTTCGTTCTGTATGCTTCTCTCACTACAGAATATACTGTTTTTATGTTCTAACCAACCTGGCTTGTATTTCCATCAAGCTGCAGAAGCGTTTCCTTGAAAATCATTAATATTCTCCAAGTCGCTACATCCAGTGGCTTTTTCTTAATCCACATCTTCCTCCTCAATCCTTCAGAACACTTGACATGATCACAGTTCTGTTCTCTATTGGATCCTGCTCCTTCATCTCCAAAATTTCCCGGAAGCCCTGCTTGTTTCTTCTCTAATGTTTTTGTGGTTTTTCTGTTCTAACCCTATTTCCCCAAATGTTATTATGGCCTAAGGCTTTATCCTTGACTTTTTTTTTCCTGTTTCCCACACTTTCTCTTCTAGTAAACTCGTTCATTGCTTGAGTTTCAAATACAATTTTTTCTGCAGATGACTCCCAAGTTCCTACCTAGAGCTTTGACGTTTCTCATCTGTGCTCACTCTTTCAACTGCCTTTGTCCCTTTCTATTTAGATATTCAGCTGAAACCTTAAACCCAAACTCAGTCCATCTTCAAAACCACAGACATTTGTTAATGTATCTATTTTTTTTAAAACCAATGGTACCAAAATCTTACATTGATGCAGATTTAAAATCTCAAGTCAATGTTTCCAAAAATTATTTTTTACCATGATCCACTGTAAGAAATACATTTTATGCCCTGGCTGGTTTGGTTCAGTGGTTAGAGTGTTGACCCGAGGACCAAAAGGTCTTGGGTTCAATTCCTGCAACCAGTCTATTTGTCTCTCTTACCCTCCCTCCCTTTCTTCCATTCTGTCTAGAGATCAATGGGAAAATATCCTCAGGTGAGGATGAACAACAACAACACAAAATTAAAAAAAAATCATTTTATATCATAACTGATATACATACACATACACACATATACAGTTCACAAAATAGTACTTACCCTTACTATGTGTGATGCTTTCTCATCTATTTTATCATAATCTATTCTATTCCATTAAAAAAAAAGTCTGATTGTGTGACCCATTTAATTGATTTCATGACCCACTAAGGAGATATTGCAGTTTTAAAAATATTGCTTTTATATAATCTTTGATTCATCTTTCTTTTTTAACTCCCAAATCTAATCAGTTATTATGTAACAGGTTTATTTTCAAAATGTCTTGCCTATTCAATCTCTTTTCTATTTTCTCTCGGACTCTGTCGAATGCCCCTCCCTTGGGAAGGCTTCCCAGGTGTCCCCAGCTCGGACACTTCCACCCTCTCCTAAGCAACTCCATTTCTTTAGTTGCATCTCTCTTAAATAAGTATCACACTTCACAACTTTCTGTTTTCTTGTCTTGTTTTATTTTTTTCTTCTTAGAACTTGTCACTTGACAGTATGCAATGTATTTACATGTTTATCTTCTGCCACTTTCACTAAATTATGAGATGGAAGACTTTGTATTCCCAGCAGTAAGGACTGAGCTGTGCTTAGCTCAGAGACCACTAATGAAACAAGGCTGGAGAGAAGAATGAATGAAGGACTTCCAGCAGCAACAGGGACCAGGGAGAAGGAACCTCCTACAACCTCCTTTTTAAATTATTTTTATTTTGTTAATTCTCACCTGAGGATATTTTTCCTTTTTTTTTCTTTTTTTTTCAGACAGAGTGGAAGGGAGGGAGGGAGAGAAACATCAGTGTGAGAGAGACACCTTGATTGGTTGCTTTCTGCACAATTCCTGACTGGGGCTGGGGATCAAACCTGCAACCCAGGTATGTGCCCTTGACCAGGAATCAAACCTGTGGCCCTTTGGTCCTTGGACTGATGCTCTAGCCTCTGAGCCAAACTGACCAGGTCTTGTTTTTTATTTTTAACCAGCTTGGCTCTTGTAGCCACTCTCATGGCCAAGGGATTGACATTTGCATATTTACTTAATACCTTGATTTATTGCCCTGCCCTGGATCATCCACTGTGTATGGTTCCAGTCAAGGCCCACCTTACAGCCAGGAGTGGTGTTACACTGTAAAAATGGGGGAGGAGTTGGAACAGATGTTGGGAGGCAATCCAAATGCCCACTGCAAGAGACACATACCTTCCCTTCCCCAGACCCACCCTTCCCTTCTCCTTCAGCTAAATCTTTTGGTCTACAATATACAGTACATATCATTCTCAAAAATACATAAACAGGATATATGGTCACACTATAGGTTTGAATGGAGTGACAAACATGAATGATTGAATCGGCAGTTAAAATTTTGTACAAACTAATTATGCACCAATAGAAATGGGAATGGTGCAGAACTCTATCCTCTACATTCAAAGATGTCCTGGGGAGGAAGGTGGAGGGACATTCAGAGACATTGAAAGCACTGCTGGGAATTTGTTGGGTTGTGGTTGTAGAGAATTCTCCCAGAGGAGGTCACTTCTATAACTTGTGGGTGCTCTCCAGCTGGCAAGGCCCATTTTCTACAGGAGTCCCTGAGCCAGGGTGGGACAGTGGGTTCAGACCCTCTGAGACTTCACCATGCTGACTCTTTAGTACCCACCGCATATTCCTATATATAAAAGAGAGTTACGTCACCCTCATCACTTTTCTCACACCTTGAATCCGCTCTTAGAAAGATAGAGCCAACTTCTGTGGCCAAAGCTCAGAAGAGCCCTCTCAGTCAGTGAAGTTGGGCGTCTCTAGTGGGGATAATGTTAGCACATGTTGACACAATGATCCTAACTGCTCCGTGTGGCTTCCATAACCCTTAGCATACCCAGGCAGGGAAGGGCAGATTCAGTGAGTGCCCCAGGCTCTGCAGAGACCTCATCCATCCCTGCTGAGAGGACTCAGAGATGCAGACATCGGTGAGGCAGTGAGAGGCAGACAAGTTAATCTGCACTATGGAAGACCTCAGATTCCTTTCTGTCCAAGTCATCTTGGTCAGGAGGTCTTTCTTTCATCAAAACTTCCTTTTAAGCCCCAGCCAGATGGTTCAGTTGGTTGGAGCATCATCCTGTATATTGAAAAGGTTGTGGGTTTCATCCAGTATCTCATTTGATTGTCCAAACAACCTTATGTGGCAGATCTTATTTTACAGAGAAGAAAATCGAGGCCTAAAGAGAATGTGATTTTTTTCACTCATCTGTTCAGAACACTTAATAAATGCCTGCAATGTAATAGATACTGTACTAGAAGCTGGGATACAGAAATGAAGTAAGGTAAGGCCTCCGACCCTGAGGAATTCACAATTAAGTAGGACAGAAAGATAGTGAATTCATACTGGTAATCCTACCTGGAGTCGTATATGTAGCTGGCTAATGGATGAACTGGGATCATGACTCAGGTCTCAGAACTCCCAAACTAATATTATTTTTCATTGCATCACACTGTCTCTTTCATTGCAGCAACTGATTTCCTGATGTGTGAAATATAGCTAATGCATGAAATGTGGCATAGGTAATAAAAACGATTGCAGTTCACCTCTTGTGGAAGACTTTTCTGAACAGCCTTAATGAATCATAGGAGATAAAAATAATAACCAGAATACTGCAAAATTGTCACTGTTCTTTCTCTACACCGAATCACTCAGGGATGCCTCCTCCAATAGAAGGTGGTGTCCACAGCCAAAAGAACCACAGTGTAGGTTCTGTGCTTCATAATTTTGAATTATATTAAAATTCTTCCTTTTGCAGAGTAGCATTTCTTTCCCAGCCAAACTCATTTCATGGCCTTTGCTAATCTGCATGGTTCTCTAGCTCCATTAGAGGGGCAGGTAGAAGGAGGGCCTAAGGAGATGTCACCTGTCCAGAGCATTGAAGAGCTGCCTGAAGCAATGCCACACAGATGACAGGAAGTCAGAGTCACTGATGATAATATCCTGATGTCCCGATAAGATCTTAGAGATCATCTCTCTCAACCTTTGTGATGTAATGAGGCTCAGGGCAGTGGAGTGAGTCATCAAAGTCACAGAGCAGGTGAGTGTCCGAGTCAAGACCAGGTGGAGTTCAAGTGTCCTAACACCCAGTCCTTGATCCTGATGCTGTCTTAGCAGGGTGAAATAAACTGTTTCTTTGGCCAAAACTTTGAGAAGAGACAATCCAACAGAGAGGAATGAAGCTGCAGAAATTGAGGAATCAATTTTCATAGTTATTATTTCTGGAAAGTCACTGAACCATGTATGTCAAGCTACCTGGGTTACAGCTGTGGTCTGTCCTTCTTTATCCAAATGACCTTTTAACCATTAAAACACACATTCTTAATCTTCTCTTTGGATAGGGGTGAGTTGTGGGTCTCTTGAAGACGTAATGAAAGTTGTAGACCTTTCCCCCAGAGATTTGTATACACATTCATAATGTTACAAACATTTTCAAGGGAAGTTCTTGAACCTTATTCATGGAACAAGCACAGCATTCAGATAGCTCTAAAGAGACTCTAGGGCTCAGGGAAGTTGACAAGATATGACCATGACTTATTTCACCTGTTTCCAGGAGTCTCTTGACGGAGGGCAAAAAGGAATTCTGCCAACAGGCTGCCTTTGGATTCAAACCGCACACATTCTGTTGGTTTTATTTTCTGGAGAATCTTGATTGATACAGATTTTCCCAAAGGGTAGTGATGTTAAAATTGTGGCAAAAAGGAATACAATGTACAGAGTGTATCTTGTTTCCTGATAGTAGTAGCTGTGCATACCTCTGACAAGGGGCAGATAAAATGTGTGCTTGTTCCAACTGATACATGTTACAACTGCCCTTTGAGACTCATTATTTTCGAAAAGTGTAAGCAATTTATGCACTTTCGAAAGCACCTGGATGGTCTAACAGAATCCTAGAATTTAGTTTATGGGAACCGGGCATAGAGTGATCAGGCCTGTCAATAAGACTGGGCTCCAGAACAGAACTAACAGATTGATTGAACTATTTGTAGTTGTCCAAAGCTGCCATGCAGCTTCATGCCTCTGTGCCTTTGCCCATGCTGCTCCCTCTGCCTAGAATACCCCTACTCACATTGTGTATTAGTTGGGGTTCTCCAGAGAAACAGAACCAATGGAAATAAACAAACACAACAACAAATATATAAATATTATATATATAAATACAGTAAGTTCTATTAACTATGTTAATAGGTTCTTGGAACTGCAGCAAAAAGATGTTTACTGTAATTAATTTTACCATAGGCCAATTGATATAAACAAAAGTGAAGCTCCTACAGCAGACATCTCATCAATGTTATAACAAAACAGTGTTATTCGAGGACCTACTCTGTGTGTGTGTGTATAAAACATATATGGAGAACATATATATATGAAGAGAGAGAGGGGAAGTGGGGGAGACAAAATAGGTAGATAGATTTATTTTAAAGAATTGGTTCATGCCCTGGCCTGTTTTGCTCAGTGGTTAGAGCGTCAGCCTGTGGACCAAAGAGTCTCAGGTTAGATTCCGGTCAAGGGCATGTACCTCGGTTGCGGTTGGTCCCTGGCCCTGGTCGGGGTTGTGTGGGAGGTAACCAATCAATGTGTCTCTCACATCGCTCTCACATCGGTGTCTCTCTCTCTCTCTCTCTCTCCCCACACACACACTCTATCTGAAAATAAATGGAAAATTATCCTCAGGTGAGGATTAAAAATAAATAAATAAAGAATTGGCTCACATGATTATGGAAGAAGGTGGTCAAGTCTAAATTCAGTAGGATGAAGAGATGATGCTGCAGTTCAAGTTCTAAGGCCATCTGTTGGCAGAATTCCCTTTTGCTTGGGGAAGGTCAATCTTTTGTTCTATTCAGGCCTTCAGTTTATTGAATGAGGCCCACCCACATTATGGAGGACACTCTGCTTTATTCAAAGTCCACTGATTTAAATGTTAATCTCATCTGAAACATCCTCACGGAAACATCCAGAATGATGTTTGATCACATATCTGGGCACCAAGGCCCAGCCAAGTTGACACATAGTTTGCCTGGGACTTCTAACTTTTTAAGGTCCAGCCTAAACATCTTGCTCTTTCTCTGTTCCGCCACTGGACTCAGCACATTCTTAGATTCTAATCCATATTCCACAGTATTATAATGATTTGATTGCACGCCCGTGAGTGAGCTGAGGGCAGGGACCGTGGGGTCTATTGGACACAATATTTCAAGATGATATGCTTGGCTCTACTCAATGCCCAGCATAGGCAGTTGCTCAGTGCAATTTGTGGAATAAGTGATGAATTAACAGAAGGATTCAGAAGCTAGAAATAATAGCAGCATCATTATTTAATCTCCAATGATCTTTTTTCCTGAACATTGGGTGCATTGACCATGCAACAGAGCCTGGTCACCTTGTCCCAGGAACACATGTACACACATACCTATGTTCATTTGACAGACCCTGCAAAGATTTTCCAAGGTCATTAGAGGTGGGCACAGTGATGAGCCCTTTCTGCCTTTCTCAGGGCAGAATGAAGCAGAGGGAAGAGCCCAGGTTTATAGGTTTGAATAGATTTGCCTTTGACTCATGTGGCAGCCCCTTATTAATTGCCTGAACTTGGGCATGATTCACATATCCTCAAAGCCCTGTGTGTGTTTTTAATCAATTACATGAGAACAACAACAATAATACCTATAACACAATGCTACTAGAAAAATGAAATGCCTAGCTTATACAGTAGAGCCCCCTTTCTGTGGTTTCAATTACCAGTCTGTAGTTCGAAAATATTAAATGGAAAAATTCCAGAAATAAACAATTCATTAATTTTAAGTTGCATGCCATTCTGAGTAGAGTGATAAAATCGCACGCCATTCTACTCTGTCCCGCCGGGCAGCTGAATCAGTCCTTTGTCCAGCGTTTCCACACTGCAGATGGTCCCCACCCCTTAGTCACTCAGTAGCTATCTTGGTTATCAGATCGACTGTCATGGTATCGCAGTGCTTGTGTTCAGGTCACTCTTATTCTACCTAATAATGACCCCAAAGCAGAACAGTAGTGATGCTGGCAATTTGGGCACCCAAAGAGAAGTTGTAAAGTGCTTCCTTTAAATGAAAAAGTGGAGGTTTGCTACTATCTGTGGTTTCAGGCATCCCCCGAGGGTCTTGGAACGCATACCCCAATGGATTAGGGGGACTACTACTGTAGCAGGTCCTTAGTAAAAGTCGATCCTCTTTCTCTCTTCCTTATCTATGTTTGAATGAATATCTAGTACAGAGTGCATTAACTATTGAATAACTAAGAATATGTTGATGAGTTCTTAATATCTTTTGATGCTCTAGTCTTCCTTTTGGTTTTCTTTCAATTTTTGACCGAAAGGGAGACTATAGATTGTGTAGGAGATGGTCTCACAGGAAAGAACAGAGGAGATGGCTGGTGTTTGCACCATTTTGTTCTCAATTGCAACTGGTAATTCCTAATCTTTCCTGGGACACAGCCACTTTTGAGGATCTTTAGAATCTAAGGGCTCTTTCCCCAGAAAAAATGCACATACATGTGACACTTTGCACATAATCTCAGGGAGTTCATGGATCCCACAGACTCCAGATTAAGAACCCTGGGTCAAAATCTCCTCATCTGTTATCCTTTGTCTCTTGCCTCACATGTTCTCTCTCTCTCTCTCTCTCTCTCATCTCTGCTTCTATCTCTCTTTTTCTATTTCTATCTATAGTGTCATCTACTTCACTAATGTGTTTAGGATCAGGATCTGAATTGTGCATGAATACATGGATAAATGGATAGGAGAGTAGAGGGCAAGAAAGAGATATGTAGTTAGAATGGTTCCTTTTTCCCCCCTGGAAAGTTCATTGGTGTGTCACCTTGGAGATGTTAATCTACTATAAGGCAGAAGGTCGTAATGGTTAAACTCATAGCCTCTGAAACTAGACTGCTGGGTTCAAATCCTGGCTGTGTGTGACTTTGGCAATTAATGCCATCAGTCTTTCAGTTTCCCTGTTTTAAAAAATGGGGATATTGAATTGTTGTAAGAATTAAATAATCTAAGATATATATGAATTTTAGAATAATATATTTTAGTAAGTGCTCAGTAACTGTTAGCTGTTTCTATTATTTAATTGGATGATTTAAAATTACCAATAATATAATTACTTATATGCAAAGCATGACATACTACAAATAACAAATTCAACACCACTAAGAGAAAAACTGCAATTAGAAATCCTCCTTTCAGAAAACCAAAAACAAAACCGTCCCCTTCCCTGAAGGTGACTTACTCTTAAATAGGAACTGTTGGTTAACAGGGTAACTAGGATACCATCCTGGATTTTTTCCTGAGACCCAGTGAGAAGTGGGATCCATTGTTCATAAGATGTTTTTTTTTTCTATAATAACAAGACCTTCCTATAGGAGAGGAACCCCAGCCTACTTCTAGACATCACCAGGGGGGTTTATGTCTTTTACTTAGGAAGGGTCTCTAGCTTGGTAATTATTATCATACCAAGGCAAAAGCTATACCATTATATCAAATTATAAAGCTGACACTTTCCCATGAGAGGTTGCTTTAAAGAAAAAAAAAAGATGAAAAAAGAAATGTAAATGTGCAGTCATCACTGTTAACGCTTCACATTTTTAAGGTAAAAGGCTGTCTAAAATGGAATTTATTTTTCCTAATTTATAGGTCTTGTTTACGTTTGGCCCTTCATTCTTCTCTTACAATGTGTGTCTCCTTTTCCTTTTTAAAAGGAAAAGATTAACTGTTGCAGTGCTGCTGCAGAACTGTCCAGTTTATGTAGTGTTACCAGAGGGGAAGACTCATTCATCTGGGGCAGCTCCTGGCACCCCACCCCCCGCTACTGGACGGGGAAGCTGCAGCTGAGTTTGTGTCCAGAAGATGGCGCTGCCTGCAAAACCTGGGAGGGAGGGGTAGTCAGGGCCAAGAGGAAGGGAGCAGTCAGTCACCAGGGGAGATGGGAGAGCAGGTGGGGAGGAGGAGGGAGGGAGGACTGGGCGGTGTCAGCGGTCAGACAGTTCTGGGAATGTCTAGAAACAGGGTGAGCCGGCTCTCCTAGTAGCCCATTTGCTTGAGAACTGAGGCTGCTCCTGGGACAAAATCATCCTGAGAGGAGAAGGAGGGGTGCTGAGCTTGACCAGTAACAATTTGTCCTGGATCCCTAAGCACTGAAAATGGCTCCTGAGTCATGAACACAAGCCTGTCCCGTGCTGCAGAGAGAGAGAGAGAGAGAGAGAGAGAGAGAGAGAGAGAGAGATCCATGTAAACACCAGAAGAGACGTTTCACTAAAAATCCTATAAGGCACTGAGGTACAAGCTACACAAACTTGGGACTCTCTTGGCAGAGTGTAACACCAGCAGTGGGCCCAGAGCAGGTCCCAGGTGATGGCCGACTAGGTACCCAGGCTGTGACTGGGCTGGTGGGGACTTTGCTAGTAATGACCTTAATTGCCATGTACCCAGAACTTATTTTCTGCCAGGCCCCATGTAAGTGCTTTGTAGTTTTCTCTCATTTACATTTCAAAACAAATCTAGAAGGTAGATTCTATTTCCAGTCTCATTTTACAGAAGAGGAAACTGTGGGTGACTTAGCTTGTGGACAGAGCTAAGAAGCTGCAGGATCTGGGTTTGCAGCAGGTGGACCTGGTCCCAGGGCACATGGCTGCTGCCATCCTTGCCCTTGCCTATTTGAACTCTGTGCTAGTGACAGGACTTGCCCACCAGATGTGCCCAGAGGACAGATGGGTTGCAGTGGACGGTTCAAAGCAGAGCTGATGACATTGTCTTGAGGTCATTGTAGCCTACCTGGGCTTGAGCCAGGCCTTGAAGGCTTGGGTTTGTGAAAAGTCAGGCATTTCAGAAAGGGGCCTAGAAGGGAGAAAGGAGTGAGGCAGGGAGGGTAAGGTGTGATCAGGGGCAGTGAGAGGCCAGTCTAACCAGGTGGAGGGGGTGGTGGCATGAAGCCTGTGCAGGAGGGGTGAGCTGGAGGTGGCAGGCTGGAATGACATTGTTGACGCTGGCACACATGTGCACAAAGAAAGCACAGTGAAGGGAGGGTGAGGTGGGCTCTGCTTCCCTGTGACCCAGAGACCTATGTTTCTTCTGTCTGTAGGCTTTCTCACCAAGTTTTCAGTTCTTGGTGCTGACCAGAGGGCATGGATTATTTATGGGTTCCGGTCATCCCAGTTTGCAAATTGGCATCAGAAATGAAATTTTTTTTTTTCTGAAGAAGGTTGCAGAGAAAATAACTTTATTGTCAATTCTCAATTATCTGTGAGGAAATAAGGTTAATTGAAATCTAGAGATTTCAATAGCTAATGGCTTTGCCTTCTTTGGCAATCCATCTTTCACCACTGCTTCCAGAAAATAGCAAAATCAACTAATCAGATTTTCACTTTTCCTCTTTTATGTTCTCCATCTGAAATGCTAATAAGTAGCAAAATGGCCCAAATGTGGACAGCAGGAGCAAGAGGAAGGGAAGCAGAGGTCTGGATAACTGTCCTCCTAGATGTTAAGCTCCTAAGAAACCCAGAATTGAGCATTGGGGTGTGTTTGTGCCAATGTCATTGTGGCTGGCCACTGGTGGGAACCAGGAGATGGGATGTGAGGGGGGATCTGAGGCATAATAGCTGCAGATGTCATTGAAATTCAGAGTTCAAGGGCACCCACACAGTCTACATGTTCTAAGAAGTTTGACAAACTATCCTGTCAGGGAGGCTGACATAGGGGACAAAGGTACAGATTTGGGGTGAGCTAAACTGAGCACCAGCTGGTGGGGTGAAGGAATTCAGTGAACAACTCCATTCCCCTCAATTCCTTTCCTCCTCTTTCCTCCTGGATAGTGGTTTTGTGTGGTATATTTATGCAATATCTGAATTATTGGTGATGTCATACATGCCCTTATATCTCAGAGCATATTGTGATTTAGAATTGAAATTCTTCATCATCCCCGTTTCTCCTGAGGAGGATTTATTCTTGATGTGATTGATGTGAGGATGTGAGACCTTGAAAAAACATTTATGTCTGAGAAAAAAGGGCCTGGTGTGTAATCTAAGAGCATCCCTCCTTTCTCTTATAAGCAGGCATCATGGGTTTTGGCTAAATAAGGACACTGTAAGTGAGGTGAAGGGGCAGGGGGCTGGGGAGAAGAAGGTCAAGTATTTTCCACTTTTTTTGACAGTAGAGTAAGGAGGCAGTAGAATGGACAGTAGAGTAGACAGTAGGAGTAGGCTGTAGAGTAGACAGTAGTGTAGAGTAGACAGTAGAGTAGGCTGTAGAGTAGACAGTAGAGTAGAGTAGACAGTAGAGTAGAGTAGGCTGTAGAGTAGAGGAGACAGTAGAGTAGACAGTAGAGCAGGCTGTAGAGTAGACAGTAGAGTAGAGTAGACAGTAGATAGGCTGTAGAGTAGACAGTAGAGTAGGCAGTAGACAGTAGAGTAGAGTAGGCAGTAGAGTAGGCAGTAGACAGTAGAGTAGGAAGCAGATGCCCCAGGGTGGGAAGAATCAGTCTGCAGCCAGGGGAAAGAGGGTGAGGCAACCTGGTAGGAAGAAGAGGCAGGGATAGGATGGGCTCTGTGTGGCTGCAGCCTCTGCTCAAACCCTCACCTACCATTCTGACAGAGCTTCACAGAGAGAAGGAAGTGCTGCGGCAATTCCTTTTCCCTTGGAGTGTATTGCTCCTCCTTCTGTGGCTTATGACTTCTCACCCTTGACAGCTGCCACTCTGGCCTCTTGCAGCCTAAGAGCCCAGGAGCAACGCCTGGCCTTTGCAGCTTCTTGCCACACTGGGCACCCCCCCCCCTGCCCCCGGAGCCCAAACCTCAAGGGAATTTAGGTCTTGATGGGGATTTCCATGAGCTGGGTGCCTGGAGCTACATATCATGGCACATCAAAGCCTGGGAAAGGAGAGTAACACCCTCAGAGAAGAGAATCCCTGAGGACGAATACCCACCAAGGCTCTTCCCACACTCCTGGTAACATCCCATCTTGTTATATCTGCCTATTCTACTCTACTGCCTACTCTACATCCCACCTTGTTATGGGATGTGAGTGACTATCATGATGGTAAAGAGAGGGAGTTGGGCATGAAATTTGAGTGCTGTTATAATAATGGAGAGGGGATTTCTCTATATGAATTTTAGGAAAGTTTACTCCCACGAGATCTCTTGAGTCATTGTGTTGGTTACTCTTGATGTGAAATAAAATCCCCTGGGATTCTGGAAGTAGATGTTTTCTGACCGTGATCCTGATGACTCCAGGGAGATTCCACTCTTTTTTTTTTTCTCCAAATAAACTAATGTCATTTTTAATGTTTTAAAAATTTATTTTATATATCTAGAGAAACTTATTTATGCATTCATTGGTTGCTTCTTGTATGTGCCCTGACTGGGGATCGAACTTGCAGCCTTGGCATATTGGGACACCAAGTGAGCTAAGTTGCTGGGTGGGAATCCTCAGATTTGGTGCTAGGTTCCTAGAAAACCTGCCCTTGAAGATGAAATGGCTTATTTACCAGGTTGTCAGGAGACTTAGTTTTTGTTTTGGACTCCATGAAGGGTTAAGCGTATTATTTGACCACTTACAATCCAGTCTTGAAAAAGTCACATCATCATCTTGACTTTAGTTTCTTCATCTGAGAAATGAGAGGTTGCATGGCCCTGGCTGGGTAGTTTAGTTGGTTAGAGCGCCGTCCTGATATGCTAAGGTTGCAGGCTCAATTTCTGGTCAGGGTGCATACAAGAATCAACTAATGAATGCATAAATAAGTGGGACAACAAAATGATCTCTCTCTCTCAGAAAAATTGATGGGTTGCATAGATAATGTCAAAGGTTATTATTCACCTCTAATAGGCTTTTATTCTAAGTCTCTGGACAAACAGCTTCCCTCTCTGACTATCTCCTTATCCACAAATGGGGGTAATAATACCCGCCCTTACCTTCTAATCTATGTGGAAGCACTTAGACCTCTGGGGAGAAAAGCATTATTTAAATCCAGAGTAGAATAGTTATTATATTCTATTTGTTCTCTCCTAGTCATTCATCATTGCTATGCTCTACAATTATGCCCTAGGGTGAGTTATGGGAACAGTCACACCAGGCAAATTTCTTGGTGATGGAGCTTTCTGATTGTGCTGGTGGAAAAGACACCAAAAGTCTTTTATTTAGTTATTTTAGTGTGGAACTTGCTATCTATTTATAATATAAGATCTGTAGTTATTTGGCCTTTGTGGTGGTTTTCTTGCCCTTGAATTTCTGGGGGCGTCGTTTTGACCAGTTCCAACCTAGGAAACCACAGTGCGAGTCCTCTCTGGCTCCCAGCAAGACCCTGCTAATGCTCCAAACTGTGATGTTACCTGGGGTTTAGAGCAAAACCAGGGTCCCCATGCCTGGCAAATCTGCACAGCTGAATGTGCATAAATAAAGCCAAAACTCACCTCGATAAACAAACACACAGGCTTATAATTGCTTTTGTATTTTCCCATTGTAGCCACCAGGAGCCTCCCAAACTGTGGTCGATTTTAATGTCAGTGGAAATCTACTGGGAATTAACAACAATAACAACAACAACAAAAAAAAACATTTTAAAATTGAATAGAGTGCCTATGAAAGTTCAAAGTCTGTTACCTTGTTCATTCAACATCGCTATTCATGCAAAATGTCATGCAAATCAGTCCTTATTTACTGAGTACTTTGCTTCAGTAACCAAAAAAATGCTAAGAAAAAAATTGCTTATGTTTAGCCATCTATTTTTCCAAAAATAGGACAGCAATTAAAGTAGTACTGCATGATGTGACTGATGATATCAGTGTAGGAAGAGAACGACATCTTGGTGACTGGTGCTCAGGGCTGAGCCTCTGTCCCTCATCAGAGGCTGGGTGGTGTGTCCAGTAGAGAAATCCTGGAGCACCAGGGCCATGGCCGTGTAGATGCTATGCTGGACACAGAACGATAAAAGTACTCTCTGTGGTAAATAATCGTGACAACTGTGCCTTCAGATATCCTTTGGGAACCTGATTTCACCTCTATGGTATTCATTTTCTTTTTATATAAAAAGGAGAGGTTTGGGCAATGGAATTTCTAAGTCCTTAAGAGTCTATGAGTGTTTTCTAAAACACTGAGGACCACTTATTATGCATCTGTTATATGCATTTGCAACACAAGGTAATTTGCAAACGTTTTCTCACTTAACCCTCATGACCACCCTTTGAGGTAGGAATAGCCAGCTCCATTGTTGCACATGATGAAACTGAGCTCAAAGAAATGAAGTCCCCCACCAACGGTCAAACAGGTTGTAAGTGACAATGCCGGGATTTGCATGCAAATTAGTTTGATTCCAAAACTTCTCACTGCCATATTCTCAAACTGAGAGAATAAACTCAACTAACCTGTGTCATTTAACTCCTGGGGTGCAGCATTCACTGCTGGTTGCTGGACCACTTAAGAATTGCACTAGTGGTAAGCAATAGAATAGACAAATAATGGCTTAAATAAACATGAGTTTAGTCCTGGCCAGGCAGTGTGGCTCAGTTGGTTGAGCACAGTCCATTGCACTGAAAGGTTGCTGGTTTGATTCCCGGTTAGGGCACCTGCCCGGGTTACCGGCTCCATCCCTGGTGGGGGGGAGGGTGTAGGAGGCAGCTGATCGATGTTTCACTTCACATTGATGTTTCTCTTTCTCTCTCCCCTCTCTCTCTAAAGATCAATTGAAAAATCTTAAAACAAAACATGAGTTTATCTTCTCACATAAATATGGAGATAGGCTATCTGGGGCAGGTATGGTGGTTGGGGAGTCATCACAAACCTTGCCCCTTCTGTCTTTCTGCTTAACCATATCTTAGGATGTGGTTTTCATCCTCAAGGTTGACTCGTGGTCCAAGATGGCTGATGGAGATCCAGCCTTCACATTTGGGATGCAGGCTGGAAGAAGGAGGAAAGCAAAAGAATACAGGGGGCAGGTCTCCAAGTTGAGTTAGCTTCATTTAAGCAACATTTCAAAAGGTCCACATGGCCCCTCTGCTTACATCTCAGTGGCCAGAATTTAAGTACAGTACATGGCCACATGTACGGGTGACAATGTTAAACTGACAAATGTAATCTTTATTCTGAATGGCAGACTGCCCAGTTAAACACCAGGGTTTATGTGGTTAAGGAAGAAAGGGAAAATGGGTATTGGGAAGCAAACACCTGTCTTTCTCATAATTACCAACTCCATGGCTACCCTCAGCTCTTTCTGCTATTGGAGCTCTGAGTTTTTTCAGGTTTTTCCTCTCCTCAGCCTCTCAGGCACCACTCCTCTTGCCCATGGTTGGATGTGATTAGGTATATGAACTAGTTTTGGACGAGATATGGAAGGGCTTGTGAAAAGGTTTCTTTGCTCTTAAAAATGTGATGCTTGAGAAGAGACTAACTTTCTTCTACTAGACATTGCTGTGTCTGGCAATGACACCTGGATATACAGCAGCTATCTGTGTAACCCTGTGGGGAACGTACTTCTGAGAACAAAGCTGCACCTGGAGGACGGCAGAGGGAGGCGATGGAGAGAACCTGGGTTCTTGAGGATGAATTGACCAACTCTGGAGTTGACATACTTCTGGACTTTTCATGAAACACATTTCTATGTTGTATAAGCCAGTTGAATCAGAATATTTTCTTACTTGCAGCCAAAGCCATCCTGACTGATAGGCAGGAGAAAGAAAGAAAGAGACTCATTCCTTTATGCCTTTAAATGGCAAGCTAGACACCAATCTATATGCCTGTCTTAGGATAAACCCTGTATTGCTCTATTCTTAAAGAGGAAACTTTGTTTTTTATTTCCATAGAGAGGATACCTTTATATAGAGTATTTCATAGGCTCAGGTTAGAATCAGAATATTTTAGAATTGCAAGGGATTTAACTCAATACTCAAAGAGAGTCAGTGATTTCTCCAGGGTCACACACCCAGTTAAGGGTAAAATTGGGACTGTGGCTGGGCCTTCCGGAGACCTCCCAGAAGCACTCGTTTCCCGCACCATTGTCCCTCTCCCCCAATCTGTCTCCAGTCCAGCCACTGCTGCTGGGTCTGACATGCTGTGGGTCTGACATGCTGTCTTAGTCATAGGAAGAGGTTAGAACTCTTCCTAAGAGTTGGCCTTGCTTTTCTGCCCCATCCATGTGATCCCCTTAGTTCCAGGCTGCAGAGCTGGCAATGTTGGGAACGTTGACTTACAATTATAGGCAGGAGGTGGTTTTCAGTGTCCCCTGTTGCCAACCACATCAGCCATGGCTGTCACCCTTCCTCTCTCGCTCCTCTTCCCAAAGCATGCTGGAAATCATGAAGATGACCATGTCTCCTTCTCTTGAAACCAGACCCCAAAGGGTTTCTGTGCACTCAAGCCCCATCTGCTCTTCATTCTAGACCATGTCATGTCACAATTATTCCTAATCATGTCTCATTTGGCCAGTCAGCTTGCACCTGACTGGGAAAAATTGCCCCAGTGAGAGTCAGAAGTGTGTGCAGCTGTACAGCGCTGTGGGAGAGATTCTCTGGGACCTAAGTGACAGGCTCAATCATGGTATGTGGAAATTCTCCAAGGAGGCAGTGTGACAGTCCTGGCTCAGAAGTCAGACTCAGCTTAGTCACCTGGTAGTTGTAAGAGTTTGGACAGTCTATTTAAATGCCCCATGCCTCAGTTTCCCCACTAAATTCAATATGATAATATCTATCTAGTAGATTTTTAGTAAATAGTAAGTGATATACACAAAGGATCTAGCAAACCCTCAATAAACAAAAAAGTATCTAGTAGGCACTCAATAAACTATTAATTAAAAAATAAACTTTTATCATGCATGTAACTAAACGCAATTACAATAGCATTTAGGCTTTAATTTGTGTCTTGTCTTTTTCTGAGTTAATGCTCATTACTCCTTGGTTTGACTTGATACTTACTGGTTCCCTGGAACCCAGGGAAGAGGTTAAGTGTCCCTCATCCCCAGCTATAGGTTCTTAGAGTTGAAGGCAACTTGGAGCTCTGTATTCTGATCTGCTTGGTCCTGGCCTCTCATATATTATTGCTGAGCAAACAGCATTAAGACAAAGGAAGGCAATTCAACAGGTAAAGCCTGAGTGACCATTACCCCATGAGTTGTAATCAACTGCCCCCTCTCCCAAGAAGAAAATATCTTTCAAGGTACTATTGAAGCACCAGAAAGAGCAGCACCCTATTAAGACCTTATGGTGGAGGCCAGCCTGGCTTTAAACTGTCCCGTCGCTGCCTATCCAGGCCATTCTGGGCCTACTTCAATTGGGGTTGCTGCCTTTCCTCTGAGGTTCCCTGGATCATCTGGCCTTGCAAAAGGTAGACACACTTAGAGAGAGGGCAGCCCCAGGTATTGTCTTAATCACACTTAGCAAGAGACGAAACTATGGGATGTATCAGGGTGAATAACAGAAATGGTAACTCCTTTGCTCTGTGCACTGAGATCTCCAGCTCGTGCTATGATGACCAGCTTCGTGTGATCTTGAGAGTGTAATATTATCTTTGATATTTACCATCCTCCCTGGAGGTAGAGTGAGAGGAATTGAAGACCTTGAGTTATCCCATGAGACTCTTAGATTTGATCAACAATGACCTCGTAATAGCTGTTAAATTTGGTTAATTCTGTCAGTATCCTCAGTTTAAATGCAGTGGTCATATTAGCTCCCTGTTTACCTCTTGCTATCAGTGTCTTGTCTGTCCTGATGCCTTAGGGATGCAAACTCTACTGTGGTGAGCATGCTGTCTATATTGGCGCAAGCGTGCTCACATCAGCTTCACCATAATTCAGGGAATGTCTTTCATGTCTTCTAATAGAAAATGGACCAAAGCATAGTAAATGAAAACAAAAAAAAGTTAAATAGATTCTTAAGGGGAACATTTGCTATTTTAAGATCTGAGTAGCTGAAGGATATTTTATGATAAAGCCAGGCAGTTCTCATATCATGGGGACATTTGAAAAATCCTCACTGGGCATCTGTTCCAGAGATTGGCCTGCATGCACGGGACAAAAGCTGCTGGGAAAGAGACTGCACTGCTGTGTCAAGGGGCCAGCCCCTGAAGACTTCTAGAAGACCCTGTCCTCTCTTGGCTGTCTGGTCATAAATAGCAGAGGACAGGCTGAAACTGTGAAGGACAGAGAAGGCTGTCCTTAGGAACATGGCTCATGGAGAATGTGTGAGACAGTGGTTGTCTCCAACTTGCCCCAGAGATAATCAAATGAGAGGGGGCACCAGCTCTGGATTGCACTGATGCTATTTCACATCCGCAAGAGCCCTCTCTTATCCTCTGAGCTCCAACTTCTGTTGAGAGGCAGTAGATGGCTCCCTGTGCAACACAGAGGGCCAGGCTGCTTGGGTGTTGATTTCTCCAGCCTTGGCTTACTCACACCCTCACTTCCTCTGTTCTTTATCTTGTTTTTCCCTTCATATGGGTTCCTCATTGTAGCTCCTTCCCTTTTAATTCATTGTCTCTTTAATTCCCCACTGGCTTTTTCATTCTCCAACTTCCAGCATTTTCGGGTCTCTCCTCCTTATCCCCTAGCCTGCATTCTCCTCTCTCAAGAGTTCCTTCTCCTCTGTATGCTACCCACCATTTTACCCTTTATTCTCTCTCCCTGTCATCATCCTATTTGCTCCATTCTGTTATCTTTGTGCTTCTCCACAAAGCATTCTCTGACATATTTTAAGGCAGGTGTTAGCGCCCTGATAAAAACAAGAGTTTGACACTGAAATATTTTTGCCGAGAAACCCTAACTCTCTATTCATCCTTAGGCTCCGTGGTGGCTCACACGCCCGTGTCCTGTGGTATTACTCACCAGGCATATAGTTAGCTGATATTTCACTCCAGGATAAGGCTGGTTTTCCCAAGATCAGTTATTAGTTTCTGAAGTGGGCCATTATTATAGATAAGGAAGCTAAATGGTAGAGCATGCTTTTGAACAAAATATGTAACAACTAAGCTGAAAAGAACACTCTGTTAGGCTTGGAGCCCAGAGTCCCTGGGAGGTCCTCCTGGAGTCCCCAAAATAGATTAGGTGCTCCACCTATGTGCCATTGTGCTATGTATTCTTCCCCTTGAGTCATCCTTGTCACCCTGCCTGTGTGCTTGTCCATCTCCCCAGCCGAAGCATAACCTTGCATAGTGTTTGCTATGCAGTAGGTGCTCAGAGCATGGGGTCCACAGAATACCAAGAGACCCTAGTGGGAACATTTCTCCTAAGCACCTCTGGAGTGGTGAAATTTCCTTGAGTAGCCACACGAGATTCCCATTGGTAAGTGAAACCAGAGAGCATTTCATTCTGAATAGGTATCCCAATGAATGAGTCAGCATTTCTTTCCAACAAGCACTTTCAGACCTGTGCTAGGAAATACAGGTATCAGGGACACTCTAATAAACGAGCACGCCTCCCGTCCTTGAGGGACTGAGAGTCTCGTGATAGGTCTTTCCGCAATCTTAAATTTGATTTTTCCCAAACCCCCAATTTTGGCTATCTTTGCAGTTGTCTGCCTGGGCAGCCCTCAGTTTTGTCCTTCCAGCCCCACTGGATGTGAGCCGTGCATCTGCTGGTGTGGCTCATGGGGCTGGATGGTGAGCTCACTTCTGTGGGATTTTCCATTGTATAAGTTACCCATGTTCAATGCACAAGCATTTTCCTAACCAGGACCTGTGTAGCACTTGCTATCAGGTACATTGTGTGTTTTCTGGAGATTATCATCCCTATATGATTTTTGTTTACAAATAGGCCCACAGTCTGTCCCTTGCACCCCCACCCAGGATTATTTCCAGAACTGTGAACAGGTTGAAAAATCACTTGCTTGTAAAGCTACATTCAGTTCACAAGAATATTATTGAGCTCTGTCATGGTTACCAGAGCCACTTTTTATCCACAAAATCACTTTGCTTAGGAACTGGTTCAATTTAAGGGAATCAGATACTCACTTACCCCCAGGAAGAAACCTTTGGGCACGATAGATGAGTTTACTATCCTGAGTGCAGAGATGATTGACAGGTGTCTACGTATGCCCAACCCTTTCAAATTGTGCACCTTAAATATAGGCAGGTTATTGTACGTCAATTATATCTCAATAGAGCTATTAAAAAACCCTCACTGGACCCAAAATATCTCTCTTTTCTCTACGTCAAATTCACCATTTCGTTTTCATTCCTGTCTTAGACTTCATCAATCAGTCATTTTCTTCTATAAGATTTTATTAAATAAGTGCTGCTAGGAAAGTAAAAATAGAGCCAGCAGAGTTTCTCATTCTCGATCAGTTAAATCAACTTACTTACTTTTTAACAACTGGGGTTCAGAGCTCTAAGCGTACCAATTGGAGTTCAGATGAACTCGGTAACCAACCAGATTCTGGGGAGGGGTCCCAGGAGATAAAATGGTTAACTTGTGTGAATTTGTGTCAAGGGTCGACACTGTTATTGATTGGTGATCTGTTCTCTCATTCTTCTATTTATTGGTATAAATGGTCGATCTACTGAGGCTTTGAAATCAGGTAAATGTGGACCCGACTACTCATCCAGCACTGGTTAGATGGATGACCTCTGGCAAGTTTTTCAACTGACCTTAGCTTCAATTTCCTGGTGTGTAAAAGGGCATAAGCATGTTAATCTCCTCTGGGTGTCGTGGGGCCCACATGGGTTAATAAAATTGGAGAGCTTCACCTAGTACCTTGCACAGACTGGGACTATTTGTTTTCCCATCTCCCTCTACACTTTCCTTACTGGTACAAATAGTTTACCTAGACTGCTGACCCTTGAACAACACTGGTTTGAACTGTGTGGATCCACCTATGTGTGGATTTCTTTCACCTTGTAAACAGACAACGGAAACTTTTGGCATCAATAAATACAGTGCACTACTGTAAACGTATTTTCTCTTTCTTATGATTTTCTTAATAACATTTTCTTTCTCTAGCTTCCTTTGTTGGAAGAATACAGTATATAGTACATATAACATACAAAATATGTTTTAATCGACTATTTATGTTTTCTGGTGAATAGTAAGTAGGCTATGAGTAAGGTTTTTGGGTCAAAGTTATACTCAGATTTTTGCAAACACCAAGTTGTTCAAGAGTTAAGTGTATATATATATTTTTTTTCAGAGCAAGAGGAAGGGAGAGGGTGAGAGAGATAGAAGCATCATCAGTTGGCTGGCTCCTGCAGAGCCCCTGCTGGGGATCTAGCTCACAGCTGAGCATGTGCCCTGACCAGAATCAAAGCAGCGACCTCTTGGTGCACAGGTCGATGCTCAACCACTGAGCTACACTGGCTGGGCAAGTGTATATCTTTTGAAGCCTCATCAAACCCATTTTAAAAAATGTGTGCATACATTTTTTTTTCTAATTACAGAATTAAAATCCATTTTAATGGTTTTGAAAAATGCAGAATACAAATCCATCAATGGGGGGGGGGGGGAGAGGAATCTTCCTTCCCTATGAGTTCCAAAGAGAAAATGAACACCCGAAAATGTAAACATCGATTCTAATCCTTACAGACCCCTGTTAAGGGCAAACAGCTTTACTACCTTTGGTCAGCTTTGATCTCTTTTTGATTCTGGAAATCCAGGCTGACACATTTTCAGAGATACCATTGCCTTATTTTCAGCCAAAGCTAAAAGAAAAATCTGGCATAATTTTAGATCGCAAAGTTCAAGAATGCTTGCTCAGTGTGGAGAGCGGAGGGTGGATGCACCACGTGACCCCAAGCGGATCTTGCAGTTTTGCGGTCTCCTTGTTAATAAGGCCAAACCCAGGGCACCCAATCTCATTCCTGCCTCGCTGCTTTCCCAGCGTCCTAGGACAACAAAACCAGCCTCTGAGTGTTCACTGCCGCTTCTCCTTCCCCTTCATCACCAGCTCAGTCACCGCACCAGCCTGGCCTCTCCGCCCTGCACACGCTGCTGGGTCCTTTCTGTGCCTCGCCCACCGTGGCGCTGCTCCACGCACACCAAAGCTTCCACTCCTGCCAGCTGCTCCACCCTAGTGCCAACCAGACACTCCTTCCACTTTTTATACAGTCACGGTACCCAAACCTAGACGAACTTCAGAAGGCATCTCCTCTGTCATTGCGGCCAGGTCCCTGAGGCCTGGGATGTCCGCGAAGGGTGGGGCCACCGCAGAGGAGGGGCCCGTGAATGGTGGAGCTGGCAATCACTCTTCAAGCAAGGGAAGGCGCAGGAGCCCCTCGGTTTCGGCATTTTGTGTATCCCAAGGAAAGACTCTTCTTTCAAAGTGGTTCATCTGCTTGTGCTGTTCTTAAACCTAAGACCTTCCTGCTCAGCCCCGTTAAGTGGAGGTGAGGTTCCATCCCTAGACTGAGAGAGTGCCTCACAGCTGAGGCCAAGCACTCGTGTCCCTGCCCCACACACGCCGCGGACACTGCAGCCACACAGAGCAGCTCCTGTCCAGCCCTCGTGCCTTGGCACACACTGACTGGCATGTTCTTCCCACTTTTCCCACGTAGAAATGCTTAGTCTGGTCCCTCCTCTGTGACGCCTACCTCGGTGGGGCCCTGCATGCTCTCACAGCCCTCTGATAACCCTGACAGTGGTGACTAAGGAGAAGGACCACAATGGGAACGAGTATTTATTGAGTATGGCCTGTGTGTTGGGCGACAGGTTAATACATATTCGTTATTTATTTAATTGTCAAAAACAACTCTATTAGGACGCTGCTTGTAAGAAAGAGGAAATTGAGCCTTGAGGAGAGTTAGTTATTTGCCCAAGGTTACAGCTAGGAAATGGCAGCCTGGGGTTCAAACTTCTGTCTGACTGGAGCCCAACCCCTAATTATGACATTGCCCCTCACCACCAGTCCTTGAACCAAACCCAGGGACCTGGGTAGAGGGATGTTCGCCCGTGCCCAGGAGCAGCAGCAGCAGATGGTGCCGCTGGGCTAGCTCTCCCTCCACTCCTGCTCTGAGCTGTGCACCCTCCTCCTTCCCTCCTCCTCCTCCAAAGAAGCCCCATGGTCGAGGAAGATGGCCAAGTAAGGCCACCAGTCGTCCAGCCGGAAACACCTGGCTGGTCAAAGACGTTTGCAAAGCTTTGTTTCCACAATTACCCTTTATTCCCCCCGCCCCCTAGATTTCATGCAAGCCAACTGGTATTTCTTTTTAAACAGCTGAGAACACCAGATGGAAGGGTAGGGGGAGGTGGAGGCACAGAGAACGGCAGGAAGGGGACAGGCAGGGGCTGTGGATGAGAGGGGAACGTTCTGAAACATGTGATGCCTGGAAAATGCCAGACAGGTCAGCAGAGGCAGGAGAGGAAAAAAGAGCTGAAAAGGCGAGCAGCCACCATATGTGTGCACGCACATACATGCGGGGCTTTCAACATACCATTAAAATAGAGAAAGAAACGTTCTGGTTTCCGTAGCAACAGGCCTATTGGTACCTCAGCCAGAGAAACTTATTGGGAAAAAAAAATGGCATTTATCTGTTAAGAAGCCTGATGAATTGGGAGATAATTATACAGCGTTCGGCCACCACTAAAGACAAGCAAATACACTCCAGAAATTATTTTAAAGAGCATGGATTGCCCCAACTCCCACGAAGGCAGGGTGGGAGTGAGAGGCAGCAGGCAAGGAGAAAAGGCTACTGGAATGATTCAAGGTGAACGCGCCGGGGGTTGGGCATTTGTGAGGGACAGGCCAGAGCCAACTCGAATGACAGTCTTCAGTGACCTAGTGTGAGGCAAAGGCTTGACATCTTTGTATCTGATCCGAGGGTGCTAGTACATTAAGTCCTATTCTTCTTTGTCCCTTCAGCAAGTGGGTGGGTGGACTTGTAAAATCTAAATGATTAGATTCAATATGAGAGTGTTTGCTGACCAGAGTGGTGGCATCTGTGTTTATTAGGCCCTGATACTAAAATGGAAGAAGCCACGTGAATCTCATGGTACATCTGGTTCCTCAGATGGGGTGGAACAAAAGAGGAGATGTTTTAAAGTTGAGCAGGGTAATGTAAAATCATTATTTTGTACTCCGCATAGCACAAAGCTGAGCATATAACAATTGCTAAGTATAATATGTAGTGAATGAATGAAGGACTGAAGGACTGAATGGATGAATGGATGGATGGTTGGTTATGTCAGTGAATTGATGAATGAATGAATAAAGAATCATGAGTAACCTGGTCCCCATCTTCTTTCCTCCTGCCCATCTCTAAACATTTAGTTGCAACTCAGTCTTGTCCTTCAGAAGATGAGCACGAAGTGGGCACACTCTCAGAGGTGGAGCTTTGAAGGAGAGTTATGCTCTGAGACAATTCTCTAGGTCCTGGAGCTAAAGATGGGCCAGCATCTTCAGGAGACTCTTTGAGTAGAAGGATTTGCTGCAGGTGTTCTTCCCCACCATGGATGGTATACCCTGATCTAGAGAGAAGAGCTTGCCCACTTCATCAAAGTACCACGGCCACTGTCTGTAGCTTTTGGGCCTCAGGTGAGCCCTCTAGAGCTTGAGAAAGTATCTCTTAAATCAGGTTTGTGTCCTCTGATTTCCTGTAGTGCTTGGTGAGCTCCTCATATGACCCTTTACCGTGCCAATTATAACCGTTATTTATTATTTCATTTTTCCTATGTGTATGTCACATTTCTCCAACTAGACTGTGCTCCTTAAGGGCAGGGACCTCCTAGAGAACCTCTTCATCAAGGGAGCTCCTAGCAGACAACCTTGCATACCCGAAGCATCGAATGCCTGCAATGTGGACACCAAGGAGAAGAGTTGATCCTTGGCCTTTAATAACTGACTGAAGGCATCAGGCTCCACCCCAAGCTAGGATCAGCCCCATGCCAAGAAGCTCCTTGAATAGCAAACACACCTACATCCACAGATACCATTTTGCGGGTGCTGTCTGGTCTGCTTGCATTTCTGATGTGGCTGGAGGGCTGTGTGAACTGATGGAAAAGAAAGGGAAGGAGTCAGGGAAAGTGATGGAAGAGTCATCCCCCTGTTCCTCACAGGCACCTGGCCTATTCTTAAACTGAGTGTATCACAGTCATGCCCCAAAGGGGTCCTGCCAGGGAATGAAGAACCAGCATCAGAAAGCTTCTCTGACCTGGAGGTAGAGATGAGGGCAGGAGCACCTCGAGCACCACTGCTCCTTATCCCCATAATCCTGAATGTGCATTTTGCTTATATTGGTTTTCTAGACAAGGAAACAGAGGTTCAGAGAGGTTGAGCAGATTGCTCAAGGTCACACAGCTAGTGAGTGACATATATTGGATTCATATTAAAGATTTACAGTGTGTTTCAAGTGTCCAGGCTCTCAACTTCTGTCTGATATTGACTCTTGTGACTCAGGCTCATGGAAGGCACTGGGGGTGGGGGTGGGGCAAAGTGTGTTTTGTTTTCCTGAATAGAGGCCTCTTCTAAAATACAGCTGGTTTGGGAGTATGAAAGAGAAACCAGGATCAGAGCTCACTGCTAGTTAAAATGAAGATAAAGGAAGCAGAGTTCAGAGGAGGGGAAAACTTATGTCTTATTTTGTGTAAGCATCATATTAAACAGATTCCATTCCAACTATAAACAGATTTTCACATTTCCACCTTCCTCCCTCCCATTCCCCTCCATAAGCCCCCACCGTCCCCAACAGATTGTTCTCTTCCTTCTTGTTTAGATTACAAGTAAGCAAATTGGCTTTCCTTTCGTTCTCCACACTCTTCCCCGCTCAGCACCATCTGGGGGTGCATATTTCCTAGCCCAGTTTCTTTTAAATTCCTCTCTTTGCATACTGTCCAGCGGCCCATCCGCTTCAGAAGCTCTGCGGAGAGTTTCTCTGCGGGCCGCCAGGGGTCGCGGTCGAGCAGCCGGAGCCGGCTCTCCGCAGGGGCGCAGGGGCGCTTGCCGGGAATCGCAGGCCCATCTCCTGTATATATCAGCGCGCAGCATTAATCAGGCCGCAGCTCTGCAGTGCTTTGCGAAAGGAGTGAGAGACCAGGGTTGGGAACGAGATCGGGCTTTTTCAGGCTGCTGGAAGCCAGCCACCTCAATTCTCTTGCCCCAGGCTCAGAGCAAACAGTGCTCAATGAAGTGGAGCGAGGCCAGCCACTCACCCTGGCCCAGGGTCCTGCCCTGTCTTTCAGGATTCTCAAAGGGATCAGGAGCCAGAAACCACACCGGGCCTGGGGGACTGCGGAGGGAAGTGCCTGGCCAGGCGTGACTTCATCAGGAGTGAAGGGGCTCGGTGGTACAGGGGCAGCCCTTCATAGGCGGACAGGTCATCTCTCCCACCCCTCTTACTGCTCCCCAGAAGCAAAGGGCCGCCCTCCTTCTGCACACACGTGGACACTCACTGCTCACCAGTGATTCCTCTGTCACCCAGACAGACAGATTTGGCCCAGCCTCCCATGGTCTCCGTGTGTGCCTGGAAAGCAGGGCCTCTGCCAGAATTTTATCAGATCGAATGCAGAAGTGGGGGGGGGGGGGCACGTGCCTCCTTTAGCATGCATTTTTCAACATTACATTGTCATCTCGGCCCTATAGCTCTCAAGTCCCTCCCATTGCTCTTTTCAGAAATGGAGCTGCTTCTCAAGATTTGATTTTCAATTACTGGGCATCTAAGCTGGAGGCACAGGGGGAAGAAAGGAGGACAGGGAGCAGAGCGGAGGGCAGGGGATCTGCCAGCCAGGATGCCGGCAGAAAGTCAATAAAGAGGAGCTGGGGGATTGGCCAGCGGTGGGAAGCACAGTGGAGCACTTTTATTCCAGCCAGTCAGGTGCACCAGAGGCCCAGGAGGCTTTCACCTTCCTCATTTCTCCTGCCCCTCCCTGTGGTTCCTCCTTTGCTTTGTTCCTTTCTTCCTTCCTTAGGGACAGAGGCAAGCACACATGTAGACAAATATACATGCATACATACATGCTTATCATACGAGACAGACTTTGATCATTCACAATACAATTTAAAGGAATAAGGGGCTATAGGAAGATAAATTAATTTTAATGGAAGGACCTGGTAACTTTTTTGAAATAAGTAGCATTTGTGTTGAATCTTGAGAAATGGGAAGAGGCATGCCAGGTAGAAAAGAGAGCTTGAATAAAGACCAAAAAGTGAGAGATGTCATAGCATTTGGGGAGAGCAATGAATAGGCTACAGTGGTTCAGTGACAGGTAGAGGGGAAGAAGATGTATTGATAGAATGTATGCATGCAAAGGTAGGTTGGACCAGAAAATGGAGACACCAGAAGTTTCCACAGCACTACGGAGTTGTGGTTGAGGGGGAACCCTTCAAAGGATGAGTGGGTAAAGGGTTGAGGGGCTAGGGGGCTGCTGGGTATGGGAGATCTTTAAGGAAGCCATTGTGGTTGTGTGGATGGAGAGAATTCAGGCCTGAGCTAGGGCTGCTGTACTGGGAATGTAAAGAGAATGGGAGAAACTGTGAACCAGGCTTTATGTTTGCTCAACACCCACTCCCTCATTTCCATCACTGTTCACTGGAAACGCTTCTCCCAACCACTGGGTCTATACGTGTACCTGTGTGTGTACCATTGTTTCCATCTTTCCTCCTCCTGGCATGCAAAAAGTCTCCTTATCAAAGGCCAGCGCCTCCCCTCTGCTCTTCTAAAGGATGTTTCTTCATTACTTCTTGGTCTCCCTCTTTAATATTTATTTTAATGCACTATATGGTTCCCCACCTTTACTAAAGCTTCAGTTGATGCTGTATTTCTCTTTACCTGTAGCCTAATTTATAGTAAACCTTCTCCAAAGTATTGTCTACAGACACTGCTTCCACTTCTTCAAATTGCTATTCAGTTTGATCCAATCTGGCTCATGGCACTGCTTTGCTAAAATTACTCTTCAATCTTTATCATCCTAAGCACAGTGGGTTATTTTCTGGTCTTATCTTGGTCTTTTGGTCATGTTTGGCACATTTGATCCCTCCCTCCTTCATGAAACACTCCTCTTTCTGAGTTTTATAGCATCATACTCTCCTGGATTTTTTCCCATATCACTAGCCTCTGCTTCTCATGCAATTTTTCTGGCTCATCCTATTAATGAGGACCTCCAAGTGCTGACATGCCTCAGGATATTTTGTCCTCTTCCCCTCCCATTCCTTCCCTTCTTTTCCTTTCCCTTCTTTTCTATCTCAGCTATTCTTCCCCTTCATCTGTGCACTCTCATGGCATAAATTCTATCTTTACAATGATGTCTCCATCTCAGAACTCTTCCCATGGAACTTCAGGTACTTACATCCAACTGTCAACCTGACATCTCCACCAGAATGTCTCCTTGGCATCTTAAATTCAGCATGTCTAAAACAAAACTCCTAATTCCCTGCTGTAACCACTGCCAACTGGCCCTGTTCCTCCTCCTATGTCCACAACTCACGAAAGAGCATTATCATCCACCTAGTTGCTTATACCAGAAACCCTGAGTCATCCTTGATGCCTCCTTTCCCTCATTTCCATATCCAATCCATCAGCAAGTTCTAGCAGGCTTACCTCCAACATATATCTTAAATTGGACCATTTCTCACCATGATCCTGCAGTTCAAGCTGTCGCCGCCTCTTACCTCTCACCTGGTCTGGTGCAAAAGTGTTGAACTTGCCTCCCTTCTCCACCTCATGCCACCTTCTCTCCATAATTCATTTTTCATGCATCCATGAAAGTGAACTTTTAACAGTATAAATCAGATCAGATTCTTGCTCTGTTTAAATGTTGCCATTTGATTTCCCATCACACTTTGAATAAAATCCAAATACATTCAATGGCCTCCAAGGTCCTTCATGATCTGGCCTCTGGACCCCTCTCATCCAGTCTAGTCATGACTACTCCCTCCTCCATAAGAACTGGTCTCATTGCTGGTCCTTGGACATGTGATGCTCTAGCTCTCCCTGTAGCCTTTGCATCTGCTGACCCTTGAACCTGGATTGTTTGCTGTTCCCTTTGGTTTTTCTCTGAGAGGGTCCCTTCCCATCTCCTAGAGATGTCTTTTCTGACCACCCTCATGCCTCCAATTGTCCACATCACCTGCTTACTTCCTTCATAGCATCAATCACACTCTGTGACACATGCTTGCCTATTTGTCTATTGTCTGTCTCCTGAGAGTAGGAAACTCATCTGTCTCACTCACCCCTACATTCTCAGCAAGGAGCAAAATCCCTGGCTGTGAATTAGTAGTGTTATAAATTAGGTATAAATGAATTAGTAGTGTTATACTCTGTATATATATTTACATGGGCCCAGCCGGTGTGGTTGAGTGGTTGAGCATTGACCCATACACCAAGAGGTTGCCAGTTCGATTCCCGGTCAGGGCACATGCCCAGGTTGTGGGCCCGATCCCCAGTGAGAGGCATGCAGGAGGTGGCCAGTCGATGTTCTCTCTCATCGATGTTTCGATCTCTCTCTCCTTCTCCCTTCCTCTCTCTCTAAAATCAATAAAGAAAAAAAATATATACATATATATATATGACTTGTTTGTGCTGCTGGGGCTCCAGTGGAGAACAAGATATATAGTCTATTCTCTGCAACCTAGAAGTTTATGTTCCAGTAGAGTGTAGAGAAATGAGAGATGTGTAGTCAGAAACTTGGCCATGACCAATTAGAGGTTGACCTTTGTCTGCTCCTGGGAGGTAATCCAACCTCTACCAGGGGTGGAGAACTTCCCACCCGAAGGCCATATAAGGCCTGAGAAATTGATACCAGCTAACATCACATGCCTCACCAAATTAGCCTGATCAAATAAATATAGCAGGCTAATTTTTAAGTAGATAATTTTGTATGGCCCAAGAATGATGTTATAAATATCCAAGTGATCCTTGGCAGAAAAAAGGTTCCCCACCCAACCCTTGGAATTCCCTGAGTGATAGGAGGTCTTTATTTACAGGGCATGAGGGTGCTGCTGAGTTTATACAAATGAGGTGGCTCATGGTAGACCCCTTGGGCTGCATGATGGCAACTCCACTGCTGGGGTCAGGGTAGCTGTAGATTGAGTTCAGCCATGTGGGCAGTAATTCAATCAATCATGCCAACATAGTGAAGATCCAATATAAGTTCTAGACACTGAGGCTTGGGCAAGTCTTCCTGGTTGGCAGTTCTCTGTGTGCAATGTCACATGGCATAGTTAGCAGGAGGCAACAGTGAGTGTGACTCCATGGGGAGAGGATGACCACAAGCCCTACCTCTGGACTCCACCCAGACTACTCTATGTGTCTCTTCCTTTGTGGATTCTAATTTATATCATTTCCCTGTAATAAATGTGACCCTGAGTATATTAGTGAGTTCTGTTCATCATTCTAGCCAGTTATTGAAGCTGAGGGTGGTTTGGGGAAATCCATGAACTTGCAGTTGGTGTCAGAAGACTCCGGCAGACTTGGCATCTAGAGGACTATGTCCTAAACCCTGCATTTTAGCTAACTCCAGGTGATAGACAAACAAAAAACCAAATTAGTGGAGAAGTGACTTTCAGATAGTGATAAGTTCCTGAAGAAAACAGAACGGAGTGATGTGAAAAATAATGACAGGGGTGGGTCTATGTGGACTGCGTTATTGGGGTCTGGAGCTGAATTTTCAATGACAAGGCAAAGCCAATTTGACAAAGATTTGGGGACAGAGCATTCCAGGCAAAGCCAACTGGGGCACAGATAGTTTGTATGGCAGGAACGAACCAGGTGTTTTCAAGAAAAGGAAACTAGTTCAGTGTGGATGGCATCAGTGAGGCAGAAAGGAAAAGAAGTGGGGACAGAGAGGTGCATAGGTTCAATTCTGCAGGGCCTCATAGACCAGGTCTGGCCTTTGTGTTTTGTTAAGCACGATTGGAAATTCACTGGAGGATTTAGGCAAGTGAGTGACATGAGCTGCTTATGTTTTTTAACATGACAGATAGATTTTTACATAAAAGGGGTCATACTATCCATCTTATTGTGTAGTTTACTATTTTGCTCAGGAGTATGTAATATCCAATTATATCTATTTTGTACGGGAGTGTAATGATGTGCATTTGCAGAGGGAACTATAGAGGAGGGGCATTTTCAGCCTTAAGGAATCATGAAAACTTCTTGGAAGAGATGCTGAGCCAGGTCACAGAAGGTGAGAGGTAGCCAGACTAATGAGGAAAGTAGTGACGGGAATGTCAGGCAGTGGGGAGGAACATTCGAGGGGGTGGGGCAGGTCACCTGGGTGGAACACTGAAAGGGTAGAACAGAACAAAGGGACCACTGGGATCAATTTTTAAAAATTGAGACATAACTGACACATAACATTATATTAGTTTCTGGTGTACAACTTAATGATTCCATATTTATATACCTTATGAAATGATCACTACAATAAATCTGGTTAACATCTATCACCACTTATAGTCACAATTGTTTTTTTCTTGTGATGAGAACTTTAAGATCTATCTATTAGAGCCAATTTTTAAGAGATGATTAGCAATCTTTAACAGATCAGCTTCTGGGCTGTTGTGAGGATGCGATTTAAAC
The DNA here is from genome assembly GCA_030848825.1 of Tadarida brasiliensis. NCBI lineage: Eukaryota > Metazoa > Chordata > Mammalia > Chiroptera > Molossidae > Tadarida > Tadarida brasiliensis. Next base: position 28,984,034 of record CM061263.1, read on the forward strand.
AGGCATTATTGGATTACAGGGATAGAAACCACTCGACTAAGAAGGGCAGCTGGTTATTTTAAGGATATTACAGACAGTCTAATACATATCCAAGAACAGCACACATTGGCGTTGGAACTAGAAAGTCAGGAACCAAAGCCACTCCCTCTGTTTTTCATAGTGAGAATCTGATTGGCTGACACAGTACATTATGGGACCTGTCCACTCTAGGTCCAATCAGCTTAGGCAGGTTGACAATTTTAAAGAAAGGAGCATGGGTTGGACAGGCTTCCTGAATGTGTGTTCTGCAGCTGTTCTAATGATTAAGAGCCAGATCAAGAGCCAGATCAAGAGACAGAATGGTTGGGTCAGAACCCCTGCTCTACCATTTACCAGCTGTGTGATAGTAGGCTAATGGCTTACCCACTCTGTGCTCAGTTTCCTCTACTGAAGAATGAGGATACTAATGATCGTGTTTAGTGAACAATATTATCTTGGGGGTGACATGAGTTAATACACAGTATGTAAGCACTTAGAACAATGTTGGCAGATAGAAATATATTAAATATTATTTTTTAAGGGCCTGATGAGAGAATGAGGAAAATAGGAAAGAAGAGTAGTATACTCGAAGAAGTTTGACAGTGAAAGAAAGGAAGAATCGTAGCAGTAGTTTCCTGGGAAATCAGGAGGGATGGAGGATATATCAGGTCACAGGAAGTATGTGTACCTTCATTGTTCAGGGAGCAGAGCCAGCAATGATGCAACATGTGAGAGCAAGATTATCGAGCTGATGGCACCGTTGCAGAGGACATGAGAAGGTGCAGCATTAACTACAGGAGTGGAGAAAGAGCAAAGGGTGGTGGGGATGTGGAAGGACATCGGAGAGGGGAACATTCACGTCTGATGGCCATGCTTCTGCTGTGAAAGTGTTGGCAGTCTTCTGCTGAGAATGAAGGTCACAGTATACTGGGGGTTTAAGGGAATCAATAAAACTTCAAAATAATTTAGCTGTTTCTCCTCTATGAAATTAAAAAACAAAAACCTCATAGGCATAATGAGTTCCTCTCTTCTTCTTGCACCAACAGCATACAGGACACACCTTCCCTATAGCACCTATCGTATTTTATTCTAATGATTGTCTCTGACTCACCTTCTTGAATGTTATCTCTGGATGAAGACAATTCAGAATAAGGGATGCAGAAGTACTGTGTACTTGCTGAGCTCCCCTTCTGTAAATTAAAAATAAAAATCATACGCAAACACTGCTTTGGGTCAGAGTCAAGGATTGGTGAGCGAGTTTCAGCTCCTTCAAAGGACTGTTGCATAAACAAACAAATTATGTTGATATGGTGAATTTTATAAGAACTGACTAGAAAAGGGAAAAAGAGGTAATGAATTGCTGGGCACATTCTAAGCTCTTAAAACATATTTGTTGAATGAATAAATGAGTCTCAACTGAGGTGAGGAAGGATGTGTCTTCCATCCAAGTCTTCCTGTTTTGTGATTTTTATGACCAAGATAGAATCAGCTTGTGTAAAGAGGCTGCAAAACCCACTGGTTGGATTAATCTGCAATTACAGATTGGCAGGGCATCACAGAGGAGGATCCAGTGAACAGATTTTTTTGTCTGGTGGCCCTCAGAACCTCTGGAACTGATCTCAGAAGAGGTCCCTTAAGGATGCTTTCTCAAAACTATGCAAAACTCAAAACATGGCAGCCTATTAGTTCCTGAGGTGCCCTTCGGTTATTCTGGTTACAGGGTGTGTGTGTGTGTGTGTGTGTGTGTGTGTGTGTGTGTGTGTGTGTGTGTGTAGGGGGTTGTCTTTTGACCACCATCTCATGCTGGTTCCCTGGTGCACTAAGGCCAGAGAGTACTAGCCTATGCTGATCTTTCCCAGCCCCGGGAACTGACCAGTCTTCAGAGCAGGATGATTCAGGGCAGTGGCTCTCAAACTTTGGAGTAGATCAGAACCATGTGGAGGGCTTCTTAAAACATACACTGCTGGCTTCACCCCTAGAATTTCTGATTCAGTGGCCTGAGGAGAAGCCTGAAAATGGGCATGTCGAATATTTTCCCAAGGGGCTGCTGCTGCTGCTATTTCTGGACCACACTTCGCCCAGAGTTCTCTTTCTTCACATCTTCCACTTAGCTTGGCTTGATAGAGAGCCATATCTTCCACCAAAGTGCTTGACCCTTGTTCTCCCCCCAGGCTTTTCTCCTTCAGCGCAGGGTACTCAGAGCGCCGTGCCCACCATTGTTGGCAAAGGTTGGGGCATAGCTTTATTCCTCTTCAAAGAACATTGCTACTGGGGCCCAGGTCTGTGGCTTTGGTCTCTATAATGGAGACCTCGTTTTTACCTACTTGGCAGAGGACCCTGCTCTGAATGAGGACATGCTCCAACCTCCACTCTCGCAACTGTTCCGCGTGTCTCTCGGCCCAGCTTCAGTGGCCAGTCCAGCCCTTCTTCCCAGCCAGTTTCTCCCCTTCTTTTTTCAGTGCTCCCAATGCAGGCCCCAAGCACTCCCTCCTCCCACCTTGCCTCCTGGCAATTGTGACTGTTTCCCAGTTATTTATTCACTTTTCTTGTGTTAGAACATCCCCAGAGGGAATGGCTTATTTTACTTTGACTGTCTCCCCCACTCCCTCACTCTGATATCTAGCCCAGTGTTGTGTGGGGTAGATGGTGGACACTCGATAAATCAAAGTTTTCCAAACTAGAAAGGAAGGCCTCAGTCTCATTCCACTTAGAAACAGTTCACCTGATCTCCATTTCTAACAATTTCTCTCACAGCACACACATTTTGAGAGACTATGAACTTTCAAGAATACTTAAGTTCTTGAGGTTGTATTGGAAAAGAGTCAACGCCAGCTTCCAATCAGGGGTCCAGCCCCAGCATTGTAATCACTGTTTGGGGAAATTCTTTCACTGGCATTCAGAATGAGCGGGCCTGTGGTACACTTACACTGGGTGCTCTAAAGGCACATGACTAATGAAGATGGTGTCAGCGGAGAAGGAGGTTTATGATTATTGGCAACCAAGTAAAGACTACTGTGAACCAAAAAAAAAAAAAAAAATTCAGTTCTACATCTTTGTGTTTCCATTTTCTATCTTTGTACTTCATCTGTCCGATTGGATAATGCCACCTGCAGAACTTACCTGTGATTTTAAAAATACCCAAGATGATGACATGCTTTGAAAAGTGCAAGGTGATATGTAAATACAAGACATTCTATTTCTGCCTGCACACAGACTTTAAAGTTTCAGTTCTGACATGATATCTCTTAGCCATTAAAGAATATCTATGGGCCACTATGTGTGTGAAATACATACTCAGACACACAGATGCTTTTTTTCCTTTATCCACAATATAATTTATTGTAAAGAAAATGTTACAGCTACAGTTAAATTCTACTGGGTACTCCTTCCAATTTCATTTCTCTCCTTTCTTTCTTAGAAATAACCAACACCCTGAATTAGGTGTTTATCATTCCCACGCATTAAAAAAAAACTTTTATTGTACATATGGTCATAAATAATATGTAGAATTGGCTTTCATATCTTCAAATTTTATATAAATAGTTGTATACCATATATATCATTCTGCAACGTTCTTTGGTTTGCTTAGCAATGTGTATATCATTGAAGAATTGCTATACAAAAAATTGTGCACATTTAATGTATACATCTTGATGAGATTGGACATATGTATACACTTGTGATACCATCGAGGTTCTAAACAGATCCATCACCTCATGGACACTTTTAAATACAGTCTGCGTGTCTGTGTGTGCTTATTTTTATACCAGCAAGGATTTTGTTTTAAAAGATCTCTCCATGGTGAGTGTATGTTAGGGATATCATGGTAAGACACATGTATGTCCAGGTTTAGTGAGGTGAACTTAAAGACAGGCCCAAAACATGACTAGGTAAATCATATACATATTTATTAAACATACATATAGATTTATATATATCACAAGTCATGTTCTATCCCCTCTGAACACAATAGGCACATATTGCCAAAGTCTGATTTAATAGTTAGCTTCCCAGGAGGTGTTAGTCCCATGCCCTGATCCCCCCCATTTTGGAAGAATTTCTTCTGTGCTTTAGTCTTTGATTTTGGACTAATATCCATAAATTGGCACTAACTGTTGAAAATCTAGTTTTCAGAGAACTGTCTATTTATCCTCTCTTATGAAAAGCGATTACTCGCTAGCCCAAGAAACTCCCTACGCCTTGGTGGGAAATGTCATTTCAGGTCAAGGTCACTGAGACTGGGTCCTACAAAGAAAAGTAAGAGTTTGCAATACAAACATTGTTGGGAAACTCAAGCACACTGATTGTGACTTATAAGCACTACAGGTTTATAATAAACAAAGATCCCATTTCACATAACTGATTGCATTTGACTAGACCTTGATCCCAATAAGTGAAATTGCCAATTGCTATTTACAGAGGTTAGCCCAATGTCTGTGATGTGTAACTCAGGCTTTCTTGATTTAGAATTTGGGTTTTATTTTTTGTGTTAACTACAGAAAAGATTATGCTATAAGAATTGGCAACCTGGAAAGTTATAGTGGGGATACATGTAACATATGTAAGCATCATTTAAGCGAACTGAGCCCTCTCCAGGGTGCCTTCCCAGTCTGTATTTGAGTGGTTGCAAAACAAAGTGGGTGTGGGCTGAACACAGCAGCACTGCGTGAAGACTGTAGCCGGAAACTGTGGGATCCAAGGCTGTTCCTTGACCACCAGTTGCTTGCTCATGGCATCTCTGATTCTCTCTGGCATCTACCCCACTTCCTTTCCTAAACCATTTCTCTGTATTCCTGTAGTTACTGGGGCTTGACAATTTCAGTTTGCGCCTGGCCACTGTGCTCTTACTGGCTCCAAACACCAAATGCTGAGTCTCCTAATGTTGTCTGTTACAAATCCCCTACATGAAGACTGTTTTCTATACAAGACTTCAAAGTCTGTATGTTGAAGGCCAGACCAATATTGATAACCCCTGTTCTAATCAGTCTTCCATAGTTGGGAAAGAGTTGCATATTTCAGGTCATGGCCACCTTAGCAGGGCAACGTCTCTTAGAATTGGAGCACCAGGCAAGTCAGACATTTAGTAGTTGGCTGCTTTGGTCCACTTGGTCAAAGGAAGGAAATAGTGTCCTCAAAGGATGAGACTTCAATCCTAGGCACAGTCACATCCTCACCTGGAAATCTTGACCTCCCCTCATCTTTGTTTTGGTTCTATGTAAAATCAAAAACTTTGACCTGGGGTCTGTTTTGGAAGTGAGGCACAGGACCCCTGAGCTTGTGATGTCTTACATTGTCCAGTGATAGGTCTTTATCCCTCTTCTCTTTTTCAGACTCTCCCTGAGGAATCTTTACCCAAGCTCAGGGTGTCAGTCATCCCTATGATGACCCTAAATCTATGTCTCCCACTCAGGTCTTTTCCAAGCTCCATACTATTGTGTCCAGTGTCCTCCTAGACAACTTAGCCATATATCCTATAGTCATCTGAAATTCACAGGTATAAGTCAAAACTATTGTCTTCCTAAACTTCTTATATTTTCTAACTTCTTAAATTTCCCAATTTAGTGAATGCCAAGAATCTCCCCAGCTGTCCAAGTCTGAAAAGTCTTAATAGTCTTGGAAAGCAGGCAGCTTCTCCTTGGTTCCACCGTGACAGCACTAGGTACTTCTCTGTCGTCCTGTCTCCTATTTATACGTGCCAGCTGCTACCTCAGCACCTGGGAACCTCACACTTCATATCTTTAATTTAATTATTGCTCCAACATCCTAGGGAGGTGAGGCAGACTCAGGTATGGAGTAGAAAAATGGAGACACAGGACCTTGGACTTCTCCACCATTCCCATATGAGAGTCTGGGGAGGTCAAAAGAAGGGCAGACCTATTGACCCCTTGCTGAGGCCTCCCTCCGTTGGACCTCACAGATGTTTTCCCTGCCACTCACAATCCATCACATGGTAACTGGGTTCAGTGGTGGAAAGACAGGCTGTGAGGGGGGAAAAGTCAGAAACATCGTCGAGAAGCCCAGGGGAGCTTTTCAGGAGACAGCACATCTGGTAGGGCTTCAAACTCAGACTGGCCCACATTCTGTGGTGAAACAAACAAATGTGGTAGATGCATTTAACTCATTGAAACCTGGTGAGAGGTTTTCAGTGACTTCCCACTGCTCTCTGGATAAAGTTCTAAATCCTTAACAAGGGCCCACAATGCCCTGCAGGGTCTGGTCCCTGCCTACCTCTCTGGTTTCCTCTCTTACTAGTATTTTCTTGCTCTCAACAGCCCAGCAAAGCTAGTTGTCTTCCTGTTCTTCAAAAGTGGCCATGGCCTGTGCTCATGTTACCTCCTCTCCTTTGATTGTTTCCCCTTCCCATTTCCTCCTCCTTCATCTGGGTAACTCACATTCCACTTTAGGTGTCTGATTAAATTCACTTATTCAAGGAAAGCTTTCCTGACACCCTAGGCTAGTATTAGTTTGTGTTCTCAAGAAAAACAGAACCATAGGCTATATATTTCTCTATCTCTATCTCCATCTCTCTCTATTTACCAACATAGATATACATAGATAGAAGGATGAATAGATAGATAGATAGATAGATAGATAGATAGATAGATAGATAGACAGATAGATAGATAGACAGAACATTTATTATAAGGAACTGGCTCATGTGACTTCAGAGGCTGAGAAGTCCCACAGTCTACTGTTTGCAAACTGGAAACCCAGGAGAGCTGGCGGTGTAGCTAGTGAGAACTGAAGGCCTGAGAGGCAGGGGCACTCGTCCAAGTAGAGGAGAAGACCTATGTCCCAGCTCAAGTAGTCAGGCAGAGACATAACTCTCCCTTCCTTCATCTTTTTGTTCTACTCAGGCCTTCAACCAGTTGGATGATGCCTGCCCGCATTGGGGAGGACAATCTGCTTTACTCAGTCTACCAAATCCAATGCTACTCTCCTTTGGAAAGACTATCACAGACAAAACGAGAAATATTTAACCAAATATCTGGGCACCCCATGACCCAGTCAAGTTGACACATAAAATTAACCATTACAGTCTCCCTTCTATACATAACATATCACATAGTAACTAACTAATTTGTCTGTGGCAGTATGATTACTACTTTAAGGTAGGTCTTTCCTTTTTAGCCTATAAATTCCATAAGGAATTTACTTTGTTCACCACTTTATTCTCAGAGTATAGCACAGTGCTGGAATAGAACTGGCACTTAATATGAATTTATTGAATTAATAGCTTTCCATTAAAATCCCACCAATTGCTAAGGAAGATATTACTGAAGAGATTGGGAGGTAGAGTGTTTCCAATTCTATTGCAAATTGTGAGGCGAAGCACTTCATCTTACATTATTCTTTTCCTCAAAATTTTATCTCCCTTATTCCTAAGTTTTAGCAATTATTGAACAAGTATTCAGTGATAGAAGGAGGAACTAATGGCATGACCATGGGGGCGGGTATAAAAAACTAAAAAAAGCAGGCCTGGGTCTTGGGCTGGGTCTTATGTCAATAACTTGTGACCTGACCCTGGGAATTTACTTGACCTCCTCCTGCTTCACCTCTAGGCTGGGTCTGTGTCTCAGCTCTGCTGTCCTCTGGGCCAGGAGCAAAAGGGTCTTTCCATCTCTGTGCTTAAGAAGGGAGGAATGGCAGACACATGTCTTCCTGTAAGTCTGCATTGAGAAACCTTGAAATGGCTCTCCAACTAGGTAAAAAGGCAGGGAGAAGTCAGTTAATTGAAGGAGGGTAAACTCAGGTGGTGAGGACAAAGTGGGAAGTCAGAATGAGTACCCTGAAACACTGGAGCAGAGAGTTTATCTAGTTCAGGCCCATATTTTACAGGAGAGGCACCTGAGGACTAGGTAAGCTCACTGGTTCATCCAAGCTTAGTGATCAAGCCAGGATTCAGATCCACTGCCTTAGATTTCTTACTCAGGGCTCTCTTGACTCCATCATTTCCCCTATCCATTTTAATGACTTGTGCACACAACTTAGCACAGACATAAGCAGTGTAATCAATAAATCTATGTAACCTAGGTACTAGCTGAAGTCCCCTTGTCCTTTGAAATGCAAAAAAGACTGGCCTGAGACCCTTATTCCATGGGCAATGGAGAGCCACCTTCCCTCCTAATCTCTCCAGAGATACTTACAGAAACTTACTCTTCCGCTGGTCCCCTTGGGCTTTGAGTTCCTGCTTCAACTGAATTAATACAATTTATGGATCATCTGGGCAACTTGGGCATGCCTGGCTCTTTCCTCACTAAGTTACCCACTTACTGGACAGGGTCCCTTCACCTCACCCAATTGACACCATCAGGAGGCTAGGTGTGTAGCAGACTCAAGTGAAAGTTTGGGGCCATGGAGTTTATACTGCAGCCTCTGAAAAACTTCACTACATAACAGACACCCCATTCTTAAACCTGCTCGGGCACTTCCTACTGCCCACAATTCTCAGCAAGAGCGACCTCCAGCAGGCCCCCGTTTCTCCTCTTCTCTCTCATCCTACTCCAAATTGGGTTACAATTTTGTGCAAAAACACTTAACTATGTCATCAACTGTCTCCTTTTAGATCAAACTCTGGGCACCCATCTTCTGCACTCCAGTAGACATACTAGGGTATTTCCCTAAACAAAGGCAGTTCTCTTCCTGAGATGAACTTTATTTAGTGTCATCTGTGTGCACGTGTGTGCATGTGTATGCGTGTGTTGGTGTGTAAATATATTTCCACTCATTTGTTCTTCATATTTGCCCAAATTTTCTATTTGCTACTTTAGTTTAACCTTCCAAAATATCTGTTAGAAAAAAGTGAGAGCTGAAAGAATGATCAGGAGGAGAAAAATGTAAATGGACATTACAGGCAGGTAATGAGTGTGCTGCGGAGGGGTGGGAAAGTCTCTGAAAGCCCTGGCCCAGCTCAGCCACGAGGGTACTTGAGGACTTACCTAGCTGCTGCCAGAGGCCCTGTAGCAGTGAAGTGAAACATATCCTCAGAAAAGTGCATGCTCATAAATATACATCTCCAAGAACCAATAACAGAGTGCCCACACCTGTGTAGCCAGAACCCATCAAGAAGCAGAACATTATTACTAGTATCGCACATGAAGAAACTTGAGTGTCAGTAAATATTTAAAACCTTTTCCTCAAGTGGTGTGGCCATTTGTACTCCTATCAGCAAGTTCTGGGAGTTCCAGCTGCTCCACATCCTTGCCTAACTCGACTCATGTCTTCATTGTAGCCTTTCTGGTGGATTTCTAATGGTATCCCACTGTGGTTTTAATTGGAATGTCTCTAATAATTAGTGAGGTGGGCTGCCTTTTCCCATCATATTGACCATTTGATAGTCCTTTTTGTCCTCTTCTCTCCTATTGAGTCATCTGCCCTTTTCTTATTGACTTGCAGGAGTTCTTTATGTATTCTGGATACAAGTCCTTTGACAGACCAGTCTATCGCAAATATCTTCTCCCACTCTGTGGCCTGTGTCTCACTCTCTTATGATATCTTTGCACAAAAGTTCTTAATTTTAATGTAGTCCAATTTATTGATTTTCGTCCCTTTATTGTTAGAGCTTTTTGTATCCTGTTGAGGAACTCTTTGCCTACTTCATGGTCATGAAAATATTCATTTACGTTTCCTTCTAAAAGCTTTATTGTTTTACCAGGGTATTAATTTTTTAAAAATGATGTTTAGATGTTTCAATTATGACAATAAAGAGTTGCAGTTCCCCTGAGAATAATTGCTACATCTGTCTTAAAATGTGTGTCCTCTTTTAAGCAGATCATGTCAGATTTATGTTGGATAACCTCTGAAAGCACCAAATCCTAGCAATGGTTGAGATTATTTAAGGCTAATGGATTTTCCCCAAACAATGTTTACTGTTCAAGTAAGGTAATTAAGCAAGAGTTGTATTGGTAGAGAAAGTATCTCACTTTATATTTCAGCAAACAAATGGTAGGTATCAGGCCTGTTTTGATTGCAAATGACAGAAAGTCAACTCCAAGTAGCTTAAGGGGAAAAAAAAGATGAGAAGGATGGAGAGGGGATTGAGCTGGCTGTAAAATCTAATAAGCAGGAAGGACAGGATGGGTTGACTTCAGGTTCAGCTGGATCCAAGCACTGAAACAACATAGTAGGGTTCTACCTATACATCTCTCTCTACATCTGCTTCTCTATGTATTTTGGCTTCATACTCAAGAGGAAGAAAGAATGGCCATTAATAGCTCTAAGTCAATGTTCTTAATAATTTATAACCCAGGTAGAAAGATCCTTTTCCATATTTTCATGTCTTACATCTCAGAGAAGGCTCTGATTGTACTTATTGGTGTTATATGCTCACCCCTGAACCTCTTACTGTGGGCAAGGAGATGAAATACTCTACATGGTCGGCCTGGTCACATGTCTACCCTACAACTGCGGGGAAGAGCGCTGGGTTACTGTGAACGACTGCTTACTCTGCACACAGGGTGGGTGTGTGGCTCTTGGTAGGAAAGTGAGGCAGTCTTTTCAGACATCCACTGAAATACATTTCTGCTGAAGTGGCAAGAAAAGGAAGGATCTTTTGGTGCCAAGGGGTTTCCTTAGCCTTTCCCGGAATTTCTGCTTTCTACAAAAATCTGTGTGATAGGACCTGTACTAGGTGCTGGGGAGACAGACATTAAAAATAGCCATTTTCTGCACCTTTAAAGCTCACACAATCTTTTTGATGGATGGAAACAGCAAAAGGTAAATGCGAGACAGTGTGATGTTTGCGAATGGAGACCTGCACAAGTTGCAATGGGCACATCTGCCAGTGTCTGCACAGTGTCAGATGAGGAGCAAATTGAGCTCACTCTTAAAGGGGTAAAGTTTTCTGACAGATATGTAGGGGAAGGACAAGGGTGCCTTCCAGACAACAGCTTGGCCAGCACAGCTTGGCAAAAGAGAGAAGCACAATGGCTAAGGGCGTGTTCAGTGGACATCCAAGTTCAGTGCCTGAGAGCCTCTTTGCACTGCGGGCTCCCTCCAGGCCGGGCAAGACATGGGAACAGACATTGGAGGGGCAGGCAGGTGATGCACCTTCGGTAGTCAACCATAAAGCCAGAGGAGGCATTTGTCTCTAGAAGTGACTGTGTTTTGGCCACAGTAAAACGTCATCTTGTCCAAAGCGACTGCTAAGAGCTTTGGGGAAGTATGCATGAAGAGGCTAAACCCTCCCGAGTCTTCTTATCAAAACAAGGTGTGCCCTGCTGAGCTGTTGTTACTTTGAGGTGCATTTGTGCTTGATCTAAAGTCAGTGCTGCCCTTCACCCAGTCCTTCTCCTCTCCTCCTCTTCTCCGCACATGCATGTGTGTCTTGAGCCCTTTCTCTCATTTTGAGAGTCTGCCTGACAAGGAGAAGATGAGCTGGGAAACGTTGCAGCTGAATGGTCTCAAGGGAGATAACTGTGTCAAATGCCAAGCAAATAGGAAAGATGAAGGCCCACTGGGGTCCATGGAGGGGGTGACCAAGTGAGTGTGGCCTAGGGCTGTCACCATTGGTGCCTCCAAGATGACCTTAGTGCTTGTTTCAGAGCAAGCTAAGGGCAGGGGCCTGTCTTTAGGGAAGGGTGGAGTGAAGGTCCTTTTAAAATTCAGGACCCAGCCCTGCCGGCTGGGCTCTGGGATAATGAGGGAGACTGACAGATGAGTTTGGGCATGGAAGATCTGCAGCCCTTTCTGGGGTCTGGAGAAAGCAGCTTCTTAACCAAGGACACGTTTCAATCCTCCAAAGGGGTTTTAAGTGCAGCTGGTAGGTAGGAGAGGCAGAAGTCAACAGGAAGCTATGAGTTAGACGGATTTTCAGGACTCCTCCCCCAGTTCCATTCTGAATTCCCAGGACACTTTTTCCAGAACCTTGAAAATTTCCAGATGCAAATAAACACAACCACAGGTACTTCTATGAAACCATAGTATCTGTGGTGTTTGGACAGGAATTAGTTATATTTGGAACATTACCTGAGTCATATTGAAGCCAAACCCACACACTCAGCATGCGACAGGTTGGGTTCTACAAGAAGCAATGCTTGCGTTTTGGGGAAATAGGAAGATTTTTTTCTTTATTCCATGTAGTAAAGGGTCATTTCCCATTTCTTTCACCCAGGATCACGTGAAATACTAGGTTTATTCAACAAAAGCCATATCTGTCGTAATCTCTGCATCCCAACTGGGCAGAGACATGTAGAAGGCAGCAGGTGAGTAAAATTCAGACACCAGAAAGAAGACTGAACCATCAGTCTCTAAAACCCTGATCTAAACAGCAATTACTTCTTTGATTCACACACATTCCCCCACGTTCATGAAGTGCCTGATCACGGGAATAGGACAATGGGTATTTTCTAATCATTCATTGATTTGTTGAATAAACATTATAAGAACTTATTTTGTTCCATGATAGTGGCTTTGGTGGCCTTCAGAGAGCAGCAATACGTAATCCCTGATTCAGGAATCTCATAGACTCATAGAAAAATGATGAAATGTAGACAAATAATGGTAATTCAATGGAAGCAGTAATTAGCACCATAACAAAGGTTTAGATAAAGGGCTATGTATGCCACTTCTCACTGATTAGAAGCAAACTATGGCCACCTCAAGCAAAAAGAAATGTATTAGGATCCTGAGATAATACATAGACTAAACTTCAAAAGGACAGAAATAAAGACAACTCCTGGGAACCCAGACATAGATTCAGTTTTTAGAATGCTGCCCTAAGCTCCCACCACAATTCACCTGCTACGCCTTTTCTGTTCCACTCAGATCAGCTTGCACCAATTTCTTGCAGTGTCTCTTTCTTATGGTATCTTATCAGATACTGCCAGAAGTAGCCAACCTTGGAAGGAGGTGGCTCACACTGCCACCCATCCTTTATCAGGTCAGGCTATCCCATATCTTAGAGAGCTGTCAGCTTCACCATCCTATTTGCAGGTACTGATAGCAAGGCAAGGTGGGTGAGATACTGTGCTTGGATTAGCCCGGATCTGTTAGAAAAAGAAAAGGTGGAGGGAAGGATGCTCAGCAGAAAGGACACCAAGCTGTCACTTACAGGTGAAATAGATACTCAGAGAGAAGAGAGGTTATGACTAGATGGTGGAATCAGAGAAAACTTTGAGAAGGATCTAGAATTTGGGCTGGATTTTTGTAATAGGCAACTTTTAGGGAGTCTGTCTAGGTCATGCCTTGCTGCTATGAAAATGTTCCCCTCTCAGCAACACAGATATATCCACACAGAAGCTTCATCAAGTTACATTTGATGACCATCACCTCCTTGGCCATTGCTGAACAGAATGGAGCTGAACTGAGTTCGCCCACTGGGTAAGTCAATCCAATGGCACCTCCTTCCTGTACATTGGGAATTGGTATACATTGCAGGATGCTTGTCAGTTGGTTAGTGGGGTTGGAGGTGAGAAAACATGGAAAAGCCTTAGGTGGCCATGTTTGGTCAATGTCTATGAAAAGGTAGAGAAGGCAGAGTCTAAAAGCAACAGAGAGACTCGTGGGAGGAAGTAGAGATAGAGCATATTTAGTGAAGGAAGAAGGAGGGAGGGAAGAATGGGAGAAATGAATCGTGGCTCTCTATGGCTTTCAGTTTCTATTTCCAGTTCTTAATGTATAGCTGTACTTGGTACTTTTGGTTTTCATGAGATACCTTTCTATCATTACAATCAATTCTTTTGCATTAATTTCTGTCTCTTACTATTCTTGAAGGACGATGGGACGGGCACCTGTAGAAATGGGCCAATAGGGGAGGAAGAACATTACAGGCAGCTTGGACAAAGTCTAAAGGTGGCAGTGTGTGGGACTTAACTAAAGAACAGCAAGACTACTTCAGTTGACTTGTTCATTTTTAAACAAAGGCTAGGAAGTGAGATGGGGAAGAAGGTGAGGACAGATTGTGAGGACCAAGGAGTTTGGAAGTTAATTGGGATGTAGGGTTGAACCATTGCATTTTTGAGTTGGAAAATGAGTTCATCAGACCTGATCTGGGAAGATCATAGTGAGTGGACACCACTTTTGTAACCAAAGGAGGTGCAAACTCCTGCTTTCCTAGGAGAGGGGACAAAATGCCTTCTTGCCTCATTTCCATAAGATCTGGCCTCAGACAGCTTATTTCCTACTGGATAGAGACCCCATTTTCACCCAAAACAGAATCTGAGATTCCTCTACTGTTTCCCAGATACGTCATATCTAATCTGAGTGTAAGAATGGGGAATAGGAATTAAAAAACCTGAATGGTGAACATTTTTGAAGAGATCTATTGTCAGGGCAAATATCCTGTCACCCACAATAAGCAGATTATACAAAAACAAGGCATCCTGAGACATTCTGGTTTGGGAACATTGTTTGGATGATTCCAAAAGGGTAGAGAGAAGTTGCCTAATGATGGAGGTTGTTTACGATTTTTCCTACACCAGCTGTACAGAAAAACACCTTCGTGCCCACACCTGAGCTCATCTAGCCACAGAAAATAAGTGAAGCGTGGACTGCAGCCTCGAATTCCTCAGTGCCTTGTTTGTCACTGCATGCACTCACTTTTATAAGTCCTCTGTGATAGGAAGAGACATGTAAGGACCACAGGAACAGTGAGTACCAACTAATTTAGCAGCCAGCCTGCTCTCAGCAGCAATGGCTAATAATCAGGTTAGAAAGCAGAGATGATTTTAAATAAAAAAGATTGCTGAAGGTGAGCTGAAAGAGTCCAATAATGGCTTAGTTAGGCAGGTGTGTTCTGGGGAAGCTGTGAGGGGCTGAGGGGAGATCTTCTTTCATTTGAGGTGGGAGATTCCATATAGACAGGCAATGAAGAAATATACCAGAGGGATAGCAATCACACTGTTGCTACGGCTGCTTGCTGGCTACATAGCAGTTCTGGCCAATTAGCCAGGGCTCGTCCCCATCTCTAATGCTTGCCAGAACTGCTAATGGTGGTGAGGTCAAGAGGGTATCCTCACTTCAACATCCACCTCATCACCGCCTGACTCCCCTTACTAGCAGTCAGTCCTGCCGTTGACAGTTCTCGGCAGCACATGTAGAGGTACCAGTGGAAAGGGCACAATCCCAGGAGGAAAATAGAGATTCAAGCAGTGGAGAAGCTGGCAAGAAGCAGAAGGTTAATGGAGAGTTGGTGTTCCATTTATGTTTGCCTGAGTTGTAGGAAAATGGGGTCTCTCCATGGCTCAAGAGAAGGTGCCCACTCTGGGCCCCAGTTCTATGGTCTATGAAATGTGGAGCTTGAAACAAGAGGCCGATGGGCTCGTTTTAATGCTGATGTGGTGTGATTCTGTGGATTACTGAGCTCACTGGGGTTGGTTCTCCATCACTCAGAGGGGAGGTGGGAGGGGAGTCATGACTGAATGAGAGGTTTGGATCACAGATTGAAGAGGAAATGGTCATGATACAGCCTGACAGGTTTCCTGGGAGGTTTGGACTTGGTAACGTTCTGCTACATGTTAAGAAAAAATCTTACCCTGCCTAACTTTTTCAAGTGTGGGCCAACAGCCATACCCTTCCCAGCGGCTTGGGTAGGCAAAGGTTGAACTCTGTACACCCAAAGTATGTAGAATGGGATGAGTGTTCCCCCTTCATTTATTCAAGGTTTGAAAATTACTATTTCAAGTTTCTTTGAACAGTGGGTTCTATATCTCTTTGGCTGATATGATTTAAATGAATGGTATGTCAACAAGTTCAATCATCTCAGCAATGCAGAAATCCTGTCTATAATTTATTTTTCCTTGCCTCCCTTCTCCCTCTGTGATAGACATTTTTAATATATACATGTGGTCAGAACAGGGCAATAAGAATGGATAGAAATTCAAGTGGCTCATACGTCAAGTGGGAGCAATAGTCATGTAGCTACAACATAATATAAATCAATATTATAAATCAATATATAAATCATAATATAAATCAACATAAAGCAGGGTATCTGGCACATGATAGAGGTTACTGAATAAATTTTTGCCAAAAAGAGAAAAGAAAAGAAAGAAATATACCCTTAGTAGTTTTACTCTGGTTTTGGAGGAAGCCTTTTTCACCATTAAATAATTGTCACAAAAGCCTTTCTTCCTTGTTGAACTGATTTCTGTGTCCCTGTGTTTTCACCTTCTCTTCCTTCAAAATCATCCTTCGAGAATCTCAACAATCACTTTTACTTGCCTTTCCCATCCCGTCTTTCTCCTTTGTTGGCCAGGGGAGTGACTGACATTCCCTGCAAGGTGCTCCAGAGGGGAAAGTCTTGGGCTGGCTCGGCTGCCTTGTGACTCTCCTTTCCTGGGGTTGAATTCTGTAGAGGCAAAGGCTCAAAGACACCCCAGCTTACATGTTCCCTAACTGGGCTGTACCAGGGCCAGTGCCCACCGCACCTGTAATCCTGCAGCCCATTTACAATACATCTTCTGGGGGAAGGGCCGTCCTTTACTCCCACAGGCACCAGAAATGCTAAACGGACAAGACCAGGCTTCGCTCTTTGCAGTACTAGGCTTTTAAGTGTTCCGTCATAATTTAGGAGTAGTAAAGTGCCACAATGTATAAGCACGGCCGTGGAACTCTACGACCACCTCCATTGTGAAAGGGAAGTGGGCGCAGGGTCCAGTTTGTAGCAGTGTTAACAGTGTGTGAAGAGGACTCTCAGCTGTGATTCCAAATCTGGTGCGAGTATCTTTCTTGTACGATGCTTCATTGTGATACAGACCTTTCTCCTCCTGCACAGTCTCCTCGGGGGCTTAAATTCCTTTAGCAGAGTTCGGGTCTGTTGTCCTTCTAAGCCCAAGCTTGTAATCTGATTTTGATCATCTAAATTTCAAATTTTGTTCCCACCAGCTCTTGTTAGGGGTCACAAAGGTTTTTAAAGATGAAATAAAATGTTTTCAGGTTTATGAGGCTGAAGATTCTTGACTATAGATTGGGGATAATAGCAGTGAAAGGGAATCATTTGAAAACTTGCTTTGAGGTATGAAACAGTTGTATTTGCAGTGATTTTGCAACCTGTGGCCATTTATGTTGAAGTTGTGATGCCACAGGTTGGCCACTTGCATTTTCTCTATCAATTTCTCCTCTAAGCTTGGGGCCTCAGCTCAGCACAGGAGTATCAGTCTTTGAAATGGGGCCATGTTGCTTTGTGTATTGGTTTCCTGCCCTCCACTCGATTATAGGTTTTGTTGTTGTTTTAACAGATAAAGCCAGAGCTTGCTGCTCCTTGCAGACTGAGGAGGCAGCACTGTTTGTGGTGGTCCACAGTGCCAGAGAAGCCCCTCTCCCTAGTCCCAAACATGGCCAGGGCAGTGTGTTCCTTCCTCTCAATATAATACCACTCTCCCGCTGTATCAGCCCCAGTGAGCGAGGGAGTGGAAGACAGAAAAGCACATGTCTCTCAGCAGCACGTATGCTCCTCTTGGCTTTGGGCTTTGCCTACGTTGACCAGGTGGAAACTCATGGAGATATGGCAGAGAGGAAGGCAAATCCAGCCCAATGCAAAGCCAGGGAAAGACAGGGCTAATCTGAGCAACATTTTAACTATTTGCCATGTGGCCCGGACAAGAGATTGGCAGAGTGGCCTACAAAAATATTAGCAATTCAGCTCTTGAAGTTTTCAGTTTTCCATTGTGGTTCCGCCTCCCTTGTAAAGGATTTGTTAGATCTTTATTGACATGAGAAAAACTTAATCCGTACGCTGATGACTCTCCAATTAGCATCGCCAATGCCAGACGTCAAACTGCCTCCATGACATTCCTTTTGGATGGTTAACGGGTAACTCGAATTTCATATGTTCAACCCAAGATGCTGAGATCCTTCTCCCACACAGTCCTCCCCATCTTAGCATCTTCTGGTTCCTGAGGACCAAAACCTTGGAGTCATCCCTGAAATCTTTCTCTCACATCCCATATTGTTTATAAGTGTAGTCTCATTAGCTCTACGTTCAAACCACATCCAAAATCTGGTCACTTCCCTTTGCCTCTGTGGCTGCCATCCTCATTCAAGCCACCATAATTTGTCCCTTGGATATTCGTAATATGTTCCCAAACAAGCCCCCTCCCCGACCTGCTTCTACTTTCTATTTGTCTCCCTACACCCTATTCAGCACAGGACAATGAGTGACCCTTTCAAAATTAAGTCAAACTGGGCCACTCCTCTGTTTAAACACAACACATGAGGCCTAGAGGCCCTACATGACCTGTCTCCTATCTCCCTGACCTGACCTCCTACTACTCTCCTCCTTACTTACTCCACTCCAGACACTCTGGTTCACTTGCTCTTTGTCAGCATGAGTGGCACAATCCAGCCTCAAGGCTTTTTCATCTGCTTTTGCTCCTCTGAATGCCCCTCCTCCAGAAATCTGAGTGGCTTGTTCCTTCATCTTCCAAGTTTACTCCCATGCCCCCACTGCGTACTTCCCATTCTGCTTCCTTATTTTGTTTTTCATCTTAGGACGTATCACTACCTTGCCACACTCTGACATGCTGTAGGAGTTGGCTAGTGCTGAGTAACAAGCTGCCCCCAAACCCAGTGACAGCAGTCAGTTACCTTTCCTGCTAGCACATCTGTGAGCGGGTTGAGGATTAGATAATCCAGGCTGGGTTTGGCTTTGTGCTCTGCTTCAAGCTGTAGGTCTGTCTGGTCTGGCATCCTCCCTGCAGGTAAGACTCAGGTGGGCTCCGTGTGACATCATTCTGAGGCCCACGAAGAAGGGGCAGCAGCTGCCCAAGGAAAGCTCTTGTCATAGCGATGGCAGAGGTGCAAGGGAACAGCTCAACCTGCTCGCACATTCGGGAGAAATTTTCAGCCTCCTCTGGTAGTGATAGCATGTCTGTGGTCAAACTTGTTTTGTGATGTGTTTATTCTCTCTCCTGTCTTGAGATGAAATGTTTGCATTAGTCACATAGAACCCCCTCCCATGACTCACGCTGTCCCTACTTTTGTTCCAGTATCATCTTCTCAGAGTAACTGTCCCTGACAAATGTTTCTAACATAGCATCCCTTACTCTATCTCCTTGCTCTGCAATATCTAAAAATAGCATTCATCATAACATTAGTGTAAATGCTTATTTGTTTGATTCTTTGTCTCTTCTATAGGAAAAGAAGCTTCCTGAGGGTAGAGAGTTTGTCATGTGCACTGATGAATTCTCAACACGTAGACCTGCTTGGAGCCTAGAAGTCTTCCAATAAGTACTGCTGAATGAATTACAAAAAAGTTATTAAAGAGGTCTGAGATTGTGTTCAGGGAATACAGGGAGGGGTGTTTTTCCTGAATAGTGGTGTTGCCTTGTCACGCCCACTTACTCAGGGCAGAATTCTTTTTTTTTTATTCTCACCCGAGGACATTTTTTCATTCATCTTCAGATAGAGCGAGAGGAAGAAAGAGAGGAAGAGAGAGAGAGAGCAACATCAATGTAAGAGAGACACATTGACTGGCTGCCACCCACACGACCCCAACAGGGGCCGGGGACAAACTGCAACCGAGGTACGTGCCCTTAGCGGGAACCGAACCCGGGCCTCTCTGGACCGTGGGCTGATGCTCTAACCACTGAGCCAAACTGGCCAGGGCAGGGCAGAATTCTTTTTGACGCACCATCAATATTTTTTTGTGTTTTGTATTTGCTCATAGAATACTGTCTGTATCCCTATAAGAGTGTCTCTAATTTTTTTTAAATCCTCACCTGAGGATATTTTTCCATTGATTGTTTTATATATATTTTTTATTTATATATTTTTGTTGTTGGAAGTATTACATTGATTTTTAGAGAGAGTAGAAGGGAAGGAGGGAGAGAGAGAGAAACATTGATGTGAGAGAGACACATTGATTGGTTGCCTCCCCCATGACCCCAACCAGGGCCAGGAATTGAACCTGTAACCCAGGTACTTGCCCTTGACTGGAATTGAACCCAAAACCCTTCTGTCTGTGAGCCAATGCTCTAACCACTGAGTCAAACCTGCCACAGCTCTAAATTTTTCTTGATAATACATGTGATGTTTTGATTATTTCTGAGCCTTTTTCTGAGCCCGTAATATATCTATACCTCTTGTCTGCAGGCACTTTGAAAGCAGTAGAGTTGAGCTAAAAATATTCAGAAGTATCTAAACAGTCGGCATTGCTTCAACCTTGCACACTGACTGCTTTTGTGTCTTATCCTTGCATCTGGTATCAAAACAAAAATCTCTATCATGGGAAGATATTCTAGTCCTACAGCCCTCTATTGTTGTCACAGATAATGAACAAGGCAGCTTTTAAAAACACTCAAACAATATTCTCTAACCTGTCTCTCCAGGCAACCCACCTTGCTCCTACCATGAGAACGTCATAATCAGATTCATCCCAAATAGCCTTACTTTGATATAATTTAGAATTATAATGATTTTAAAAATCTCATATACAGGGTGGAGCGAAAGTAGGTTTATAGTTGTTTGTATGGAAAATAATACAATAATTAAGAAATAATAATCCAAGAATAAACTCTGTGTTTCATGGACTCACAACTGTAAACCTGCTTTTGCCCTATCCGTATTTGTATAGCATTTGTCCTTGGTCAGAGCATCTTACCTATTTTTTCCTTATATATCAAAGTAGGCGTGGCTGCTCCCATTTGACACAGGGCAAATCAGGCACAGAGGTTTGTTGACATCCTTAAGGTCACTTGGATAAAGGGTGGCTGAGTCAATGCAAAATCTCCAGCCTTCTGTGCTGTACAGATGTCGAATGTTGAAATATTAAGGCAACCTCGTCTGATTCCCAGTATAGACTCCCTATTTCCTAGATTTGAAAACATTATTAGTAAGCTTAAAAAGCAAATTTAGAAGAAATAGCAGTGAACTTGGCAAAGCTGTAAGGCTGGGGTCATCTCCATTATGTGTTCTCGTCCCTGCCTCATCACCATAATTATGAGAGTAAAACCTGATGGAACAGGATGGATGTAAAGGGCAGCATGAAATGTGAGGGAAATGTTTTTAAGAGGAGGGGTACTATGCTCAACAGTATACATAAAATGAGAAAATAAGCACATGCTCATTAATGCTCTAGGGCTTTCTCTGCCAGCCTTGTGTTTCTCAAGCACTCCCCTACAGAGGCTTAGCCTTGCCCAGTACTGGAGCCAACTCTGACCAAGATGTCAGCGGCCTCAGGCCTCCAGATGATGGGATTTTGGATTTGATGTCATGGATCAGGTGTCTGATATGAGTAATGGGCTACCATATGCTCACCAAGTTCTTGCCTTCTTTTGGCCACTACAGTGGGTTTCTGTTTAAAGCCCTGGCATTTATCTGGGACTCTGATGCCCACTTAGCCCCTACCAGCTCACATTCTGAGGGTGTGAGGGGCTGGGTTTTGCTTTCTACAGATTCAGGCACTGGCTGGTCATATGAGTGGATTGCTTGTTGGTAATGCTGCTCCAACCGCTGAACCAGCTTTAAGCATGACCTGCTGTGCTCACTGCTGAAACCTCAATGCCTTACATCCTACTTGGAACATGGTAGATAGTCAGTGAATAAATGAGTGAATAAACAAACACAATCCCTGGGTTCCCATGTCCATTCATTGAAGAAAGTCTTTTTATTTATTTATTTTTAAATTTAAAAAATTATCTTTATTGCTGAAAGTATTACAGATGTTCTTCCTTTTTTCCCACCTTGACACTTCACCGCACTGTTGTCTGTGCCCATTGGTTGTGCATATATGCATATAAATTCTTTGGTTTATCTCTTCCAGTCCTCTCCACCCCCCTTCCCTCTGAGGTTTGTCAGTCTGTTCCCTATTTCCATGTCTCTGGTTCTATTTTGTTCAACAGCTTATTGTGTTCATTATATTCCACAGATAAGTGAGATTATGTGGTACTTGCCTTTCTCTGATTGGCTTACTTCACTTAGCATAATACTCTCCAGATCCTTCCATGTTGTCTCAAAGGGTAACATATCCTTCTTTTTTACAACTGCATAGTATTCCATTGTGTAAATGTACCAGTTTTTTTTATCCACTCATCTACTGATGGGCACATGGGCTGTTTCCAGATCTCAGTTATTGTAAATAGAGCTGCTGTGAACATAGGAATGCATATAGTCTTTCAGAGACAGCCTTATTTAAAAAGACATCTGCCTGGACAAAACCTGAATTCCATAAGCTTTTTGGACTATGAGTCTTGGGTTCTTTTGCACTCGTGGGGCCCATTTGCAGCTAATTCAGTATTCTCACTTCCAGGTTTGTGGGCAGGCATGTACCTTACAAGGGTGTCTGATCCACTGGCCCCTTTATCCAAGGTGCTGTCCTGCCCTCTACCACCACTGCCTGATAGTAAGTGAAAGACTGCCCCCTCTCACTTTGGGGACTGTAAAAACCATTTCAGAAACCAACAAGGGTGCCCTTACTAAATGGATTTTAAAGATGCTTTTTAAGGAGAAGGAAGGAGAGAAATCTCTGGCTCATGCTGAGGATTTTAAAGGCAGAATTAGAGTTGGCAGTAGGAAAAATTCAATTCCATTTAACAGAGATTTATTTATTTTTTTAAGTGCTTTTATATGCTGGAACAATGGGGATGAAAAAGAGGAATCAGTCATGGATTCTGCTCTCTAGGGATTGACAAGCTAGTGAACGAGGGACACCCAATAATTGAGGTAGGAGCAATCATTGCAGCATCCAGCAGATTGAGCAGGTGCTGCAGCAGGCGAGAGTGGACACCTGGGGGCTCAGCAGTTATCAAGTATTTTGGGGAGACAGGGTAAGAGAAAAGTCCTAAACCACTATAGCTTGTCCTCGGTGTCTTCCAACTTTTTCTGGATCCTCTCTTTTAAGTTTAATTAAATTAAAATGCTTGATTAGTTCATACATTCCAACGTTCAAAAACCAAAATGATTTCATTAGACATACATTAAGTCAGAAGTCTTGCTCTCACCATGTTCCAGTTAGACCATTCCTTTCACTCCCATTTGTATCGGTCTCTTGTGTATTCTTCCAGGGCTAGTTTATGTAAACAATTCAGTCCCCTTCTTGCTTTTTTCCCCTTCACAATATATTCCAGAGATGATTCTGTATCAACAAATAAAGAGCTTCTTTATTCTTCTTTTTTAAATAAATGCATAGAAAGTCTTGCAGTTTATTTAACCAACACCCTATAGACACTGGGGTGTTTCCAACTATTTGCTATTAAAAATATTGCTAGACGAACCACTTACATACATCATTTCTCATATGTGCAGGTGTATCTGTAGGGCAAATACCCAGAGATCTGCTCTCTTTTCTTTTCCTGTCTCAAAGATTTTGCTTTGCCACAGAGACTCTCAAAGACCAAAGGAATGGATCTCTTATAATTGAATTCTGGTCCTATAAGGAGATATTAGATGGGCTCTTAAGACACTCTCCATATCTTAATACATATAGGAAGGCATTTATTTCTACATGACCTACTTATATAACTGATTCTATTATCAGATTCTGATTTCCAATTCCATCAATATTTGTTTTGGCCCATTTAGTGGCTTGCTCTGTCCTCATTCATCTGTGAAGCCAATAAATATTTATTGGGCACTGCTAGACCTCAAACTCTGATAGAACTGGAATTAGAGTGGACTAATACTTGGTCCCTGCCCTCTAGCTCATAATCCAGACAGAGATCTAAACATCTAAATACACATTTAGTATGGCAGGTATTGTTGTAAACATGAATATAGGTTGAATGTTGCCTCCAGCAGTCCCAGCTTCTCTGTACATGTTCTTGACAGCTTATTGGGTTCTCTCACTGCTTCTTGCCATATGCTCTTCATAAAGCACATAAATTAAGGTCAGAAAACTTAGATTTTGGTTTAATCTATGTTACTTATTAGCTTGTAGTTTTTCAAAATATGAAATTCATCTGAAATGCATGAGTATCAAATGATAAAAAAGCTTGAAAGTGCTTCGGAAATTATTGTTTATACCCTTTATCTCCTAAAAAACAGCACTGTGAAAAAGAACAATCAAGGACTGTGGGAATAATTTCAGTGGTAATGATAATTGTCTCTGAACCATCGGAGCCTCTCAGATGCCTTCCTTTGTCCAGGTAGATTTGTCTGGGTCACAGGCAGTCAAAGGCAGACATTAGCATTCTCCTGCAGCAGCAATGCAATTTCTCTGCTCTACCTGGTGGGCTTGGTGTGCTGCTTATGGAAGCACCAACACTGGCTACCTGACCTTGTCACTGTCAGTGCTGACTTCAGAAACACCATTGAGCCACTGATCTGACAATTTTGTGCTCACCAAGATAGGGGAGGGCTTTTTGAGGTGATGTCCCTGGGAACTGTACCAGAAACTATTAGAGTTTTACCCAAAGTATTCCTGCATATGGATGGCATGTCAGTGTCAGCACATAGGCATCTGTGACAGCTAGGGTGTGGCCAGGAAGAGAAAGCTGAGGCCACATAGTCCCACAGAAGAAATGTAATATGGGGAGTGCATCTCAAAGGGGCTGGAGGAGCTCAAACATCTGCTTGGGGACAGTGAGACAGCTCAGATTAACAACATTAACAACCTTCTACCATCCCTAGGATGGGAAAAAACAGGAGAGGAGGTGGTATTACCAGAGCCTAAGAGACAGATGCAGTGGGAGCTTGGATCACAGAGCAGCCTCAGCTCATGGATGAGGGTGTGCCCCCAAAACCCCGAAGCAGAGAGAGGGAGACATTCCCTGTCTTCTCCTTTCCTCCAGTCTCATGCTAGTGCATTCCAAGAGGTGAACCTGAGAAGAGAGTTGGCAAGGGAACCTGGGAAATGCATGTTGCCTGAGAAAGTCAAGGAATGAATCTGAGAGCAAATAGGTAAACGAATCTCACAGAATCTCAACTCACTCTTAGGCATTCCCTCTAAGTGGGGAAGATTGTCTCCAACTTTCCTCTTGTTCCTGAGGCCAAATTCTTTAGTCTTGAGGTCTATCAGGTTTTAAGTTCTTTGTTAGTCTTTTTTTCTCTAGCAGGCCCACTAAGTCCTGTGCCAAGAGGGCTTCTGGCAGCCTCCAGCTGGGACCATCAATATATATTATTCTTCCCATTCCCTTTGACACATGCACTGGTCTAGCCAGCCCTTTCTTCAGTGGCTTGGTTGGAAGCAGAGGTAGGGAAGGGGAGGGCCAGGATCAACAGGTTACCTAAAAGCCCAAGTGCATTAACTCTCTTAGAATCATAGAGAAGTCAGAACATTTGAGAAAAAGCAAGGTGATTGCTGAGGTCTTGCATTGGTTATTATCTATCAGTTCTCCAGTGGGATAAAGGGAAACCCTGTCTAAATAGCTTTACCTTTAGCCACAATCTCCTAGTGTTGATCAGAATTATAGAATTTCAGAGCTAGAAATGCTGTTAGAAATCATCAATCTCAACATTGTCTTCTCCTTTATTTTATAAACAGTGAAAATGAGGTCCAGGGAGGTTAAGTGACATGATCAAGATCACATAACAAGTTAGTGGCGTGAGCTGATTTTAAAACATTCATTTTCCATCTGCCCACATCGATTTCACTTAAGTTCCATATTGATTCACCATCTTAATGCAGTCTTCCAAAAACATTTAAACAATTCTTCTCCTACTAGTTCAGAATTTCTCTGTGTTGAAGATCAGTTTATGTCATCTCCTGGGTTTCTCTTGTAGACCAGTTTCAGTAGATATTTATTTTTCCCTGCTGCCTTCACCCCACTCGATACAAATTATTCTGAGCTTAGAAATAGCTAAAGTGAGCTCGGGTTTGAACTGGCCTATGGCTTGCATTATTGGAGGGAAGGATCGTGTGGCTCTCTTTTCTGCAAAGTGGTTTGTGGTTCAAGCACGCCAGGGCTCTTTCCGTGAAAAGTTCTGAGATTTTATTACCAGTAAAATAAAATGGAAAACCAATACTATCATTTTCACTGTAGGTTTTATTTCCCTGGTGATCCATGAAGAAATTGGTTTGGTGGAGAAGCCAGCTATCAGCATGGACATCTGTAGACCGCAGGTCCGCTAGAGCACGTGTGGAGTCAGGGGAAGGAGGACGCTCTGACGGGTGGTGGCAGGCTCATCCACAAGGCTTCCCACCAGCTTTAGGCAGCGGTTTCCTGTAGTTTCATTCTTATCTCGATATAGGAGGAGAAAAAGGCAAAGAAACCAAGAGAATAAAGATGGAAGGAAAGAAGGAGGGTGGGCACAACAGACAGAACAAAGGAAAGAAGGAAATGGAAGAAAATGCTCCCATGAGAGGAAGGCCATGGGAGAATAAGAATCAAGGGGGTGGGGCACAGGTCACCTAAAAGTGCATTTATGTATATAAAGTGTAAATATATATATTTTTGGTGGGGGCAAAAGTAGGTCTACAGTTGTGAGTACACGAGTTTATTCTTGTATTATTATTTGTTAATTATTGTATGATTTTCCATATGAACAACTGTAAATTTACTTTTGCCCCACCCTACGTGGGTGTGTGTGTATGACTTTCTCTTTTTCTTTTCTGTCAGCAGCAGCAGCAGCAGATTAATTATCTATTTTTATCAGTGTGAGACAATCAGACTCAGCCCCATTTCTTTGACTGCAGAGAAATCAGAGTGATCAAAAGACTAGGTCGGTGTGGTTTGCAGCTGCAGGGACTAATGATCTCATGTGGGATGAAAGGTGGGAATAGGGAGGAGGGGAGGAAAAAGAAGCGGGACTGTCTTATTCCACTGGGAATGGGGGCTGGCACATACCAGGTGCTAGGCACTCACTTGTTCAACTTTCATTTCTCCTCTTCCATTTGTTCTGATGCAGTCATGTTGACACCAACTTAGACATAGTACAAAGGTTGATTCATGCTTCTTTTTTTTTTCAGTTGTTGTGGCCAATACTTGGTTAGAAATTGGGCATCATCAAGTTTGGAAAGTACAGGAGAAATGGATGGGAGGGAAAACTTCATGGGTTAACACAGAGGTGAAAAGGTGTTTGCTTTTCTGGGTGGTAGTGCAGGAGAAGGACTCTTCTAGAGTGGGCTGGTGCCAGACGGTTGTAGAAAATGGAAAACAACTGCACTTTAATGGGCTGGTAGGAAAAGGGGGCAACTACTTTGATATTCTCAAAGTTCTGGGCGATTATGTTTGTTGGTGGGGCTATCAGTCATGATGCTCCAACTGGACTCTCTCTGGAACTTAGAATCATTAGCATTTGGAAAAAAACAGTTGGAGCCCATTTGTCCTATGGCCGTACCCTGACAAGATCATCAATTGGCTCCTGTTTCCTGGATTCCCGGAGCTGTCCTGGCTTCTGCTCCTTTCAAATCTGTTTGGCACCTTTATGCATTTCTTCAGTTTGGGGAGTTAACATCTATTCTTCCAATATTCTCTTTTAAACGTAAGTTAGAAAGAATCTGTTTCTATTGCTTGAAGTCAAAGGACAATAATCCAACCAATAGATGCTTGCTACCAAACCACTGACTACCCCCACTGAACCTTCTGAATCTCCAGCTTTTCGAGTAAGTAACACTTTCTAGACCTGAAATGACCAATGTTCCCTCAGTTTCATAGTAAATCTAATAAGCCCTGGCCTCTCTGGAACCCCTGAATGAGCTATTCTACCCTTATAGCCAACTGAGGAAGGTTTATAAACCTCCGCAGATAAACATATATGGATCAGACTAGGAAAGACCGCAGCATGAGAAGTGAATCCTAATTCTTCAACTAACTACAAGGCACCTGATCTCTCCAGGCATGGTTCAGTTTCCTTCTCTGTGACATGGGCCTTGTGGGTTGACAACAAAGAGTTACTGAACACCTGGCACATAATGGGACAAGTTTCCACATTTCCTTACTGGAATGTAAGTGTCAAACTCTTGTGCTTGTGGGAACACATTTAGCAATGTCCACAGGAATCCAGACTGGGGGCTTTGTAGTCCTTGGAAATGTGGGTACTAGGCCACAGTCATTGAGATCAAAACTTCTGACCCCAGGAGACAGAAAAACACCCAGGATCTTAAAGACAAGAAAAAGTCAAAGAGTCAGGGATGCAGAGATTGAAACATTAATAAAGGGAGGGCCCTAAAGAGAGGGAGAGATTAACAAAGAGAAAACATGTTCAAGGCAGAACACAGGAGACAGAAACTCACAGATGAAATGTGTCCTGAGTTTCCTCTGCTTCTGAACTCCCAGGTTGTTTTATAACCTAACATCTAATGGCCAGATTATGACAGTATTGAACCAGGGCACCAGGCATAAAGCTGAGGTCTTCTGCACAAACCACGATTTCTGCAAACTACTGAGGCTCTCATTAAGCAAACTGTAATTTCTGTGCGTTCTCTCCACTGTACCTTAAAATAAATGTATTCTTTATGATCTGGAGAGATGCCTACTCTTCTAATTTGGAAGAAATATAAATGCTGGCAGGATCATCTCTGGAGAATGTTACTACCTATCTTCATTAAGGGAGAAAGTAATGAGAGAGCAGTAGATTAAATAGTTTGTTGGGGAATCTACCAAAAAAGGGAATTGACACTTCAGGGCCTAATCTTGAAAATTGTTTTGGCCCAGACAGCTGCACACTGAGTAGAGGAGGAGTGGAATGGAGAATGCAAAATGAATAAATAAATAAATAATAAAAATAGAAATGCTAATCAAAATAAAAATACAATAAATATGAAGTGCTAAGCTATCTTAAATCACAACAATAACTTTGCCATAACATCTGTGTTCAGTCACCAGTCACATTTATTAAAATGCTCTGTTACTCAAACTGCTTCAGCACTTGGGCCAGATAGAGAATCCCAAGAGTTAAATTGGTGATGGTTGCAGCTAAATTCCTCCTATCTTTATGGTACGTGGGATGCTATTCTTGATGACAGTAACAATAGCTAAACACATCTCTGAATTGTAATTTTCATAGGGATCATTCTACCTTATTTAGCATTTTAAATCTCTCCTGCTTAATGAAATGTCATCTTTTCATAGCTGGTGACCAAATAATTGTTTAAAGGGAATCAAAATGTGAAACTTGACGCTTAATTCATTGTGATACTCAGAATCATGTCTCAAACTA
This sequence comes from Tadarida brasiliensis, assembly GCA_030848825.1. Taxonomy (NCBI): domain Eukaryota; kingdom Metazoa; phylum Chordata; class Mammalia; order Chiroptera; family Molossidae; genus Tadarida; species Tadarida brasiliensis. Next base: position 29,013,026 of record CM061263.1, read on the forward strand.
ACTAAAGGATGTCACATTTCAGGACATGTAACCTTTCACCACCCCACACTTCACCAATTACAGCAAGTTTCTCTTTATGCAGAGTAGTTGGAGATAGGTAGTTTCAATTTCCAGTGTTCTGATTAGCTGGGTATTGACATATAATTTAATTATCAGAGAATGAAAATGCATCTTTTTGAATGATAGCCTCAGTTTTCTGACCTTTCTGTTCCTTCTAATCTCTCCAGGTAAATCTTCTTGAAGAGTAACTCATTTTTTCCCCAGCTGAAAACCTTCAGTAACCCCCATAACCAAGATAAAGCTGTCACACAAGATTGTTTATGATATTCCACAAGTATCTATTTTCACCCCTATTTCTTTCCTTTTCTTTCTTTTGTTACTCCTCACCCGAGGATATTTTGTCCATTGATTTGGGGGGGGGGAGAGAGAGGTGATGTGAGAGAGACCCATCAATTGATTGCCTGCATGCACCCCACCCAGGGCCAGGGATTGAACCTGCAAACCAGGGTGTCCATGACTGGGAGTAGAGCCGGAGACCCTTCAGAGCTCTAACCACTGAGAAACACCAGCCAGGGCGCACCCCTATTTCTTTATTCTCTGTGCCCCTCACACTCTTCTCCATAAACACCTTGACCTTTCTCCATGTCAATGTTCCCTCCATTTAGGATTTGCTTCTACCCTACTTCTGCATATCAAATCCAGCCCTTTCTTAAAGATTCAGGTCAATTCCCTCCCCTTTCTAAAGCCTTCCTCAATCTCTCCCTACCCCCACCTCCTGTTTTTACTGGTATCTTCCTCTCCAGAAATCCCATATTCTTGACCTCTGCCTCTCTAGGGAAATGACTTTCCCCTTTAAGCCATTATCATTTATGTCTATTTTATCTTACCAATTAATCACAATTTCCTTAAATGTGTTATCTGTGACAGACATGTCTCTGTCAGCCCTCTAGGTACTACCACATGCCTTGCACACAGTAGGTGTTCATTAAATGAATGAACCAACAGAACCACAATTTCATCACTAATATGGGTCAGAAGGTGCTTTTCTCTTTCTTAGATGATTCATAGAACATTTCAGGATCTCACCGTACTTTTGATTTATTATGACTAACATCAACCATCATTAGAGAGGCTGCAAATAAATCTGGGTATGTGAATTTTCTGGTTTGGATTTCTGAACAAAACTGAGAGAAAGCACATTTAGCAACCAGAGGACTGAGAGAACCCAAAGGAAAAGTGTACGTGTTCATTGACTTACATACATAAAACGTGGTAAATGGCACAGGGACTTGGGAGAAAATTAAATCCATCTAGACATGAAATGATTTTGTCTGAGGGAATCTGATTAGTCATGTCAGTATGTGATCAGAATCTCAGTGTTAATACCACCTACCCACACCCCCTTCCCTGAGGAAGACTTTAGGAAACACAGCTACACCAAGGGACAGATTTCTTGTCAATCCCAGAGTCATTGAAAATACACTGTGATTCCCTGTCCCAAGAGCTGCAGGGCATGACATTTGTTTCAGAGCTACACTGTCACCACCCATGATGCCATGCCTATGGGCTGTCGAGCACCCTTGCAGAGACATGCACTTGCAGATACAAACGGTAAAGAGGGTAGTCACCACGCATGGGTGAGAAGGAAGATCCACAATGCCAAGATATGCTGGGATCAGGATCAGGTCAAGGTATTTGAGGAAGAAAGGAAAGGGAAAGAAGAAGCTCATGGAAGGATATGATCAGAGCAGCAATGGATCAACTGCCAAATAAGCCAATGGAAACCAATAAAAGAGAAGTAGATGTCAGGAAAAATAGGAAACCAGCCCAGGCAAAAAGTCAACATCATTGAAATCTGCAGAAATTGAAGGAACAAAGCAAGATGAGTTGTCAGTATGAATCAATCTTGTGCATTCTGGAGTTTCCTCTCCAATAAACAGCTGCATGGGCTCAACATCCAGAAAAGGAACCTGATGCCAGGAGAATTTTCTATTCCAGCCCCAGCTGCACTGATATGGACTCTCGCTCCAGTGAAAGCCGTTCTGAGGTCTCCTATTGTTGAGAGTTGGTGGGGCATGCTCACAGAAAGCTGGTGGCAGGAATTGTTGGGGTGATCACTGGAGGTGATGCTCCAGGCAGAATGACCTTCCCAAAACAGGTGCACACTGTTGTTTGGAAATGGACCCTTTCTGAGCATTATGCTGATCAGGACATCTACTAGGACTTCCTTTTATTAGACTTTTATCTGATCTCTCTTTAGAGGCTGTGGGAACCCAGAGACCACTTAGAATCCTCTCCAAGCTCTCTGTGTCTTGGCCTTTGACACTAACCAATATTGACTATGGTTCCTCCCACAACTGGGTATAGTGTTCTGGTGACAGCTGGCAGCAGCAGGAGCCAGGTTCACATGTCCCCCCAGAGCAGCCTAAGCCTGTCCCAGAGTAACTTCCAAGTGGACAGATGAGTACAGTTGGTTGTGTAATGAAAACTTCTAAATTATAGACTCTCTAATGCGAAAGCTTGAAGAAGACAACTTTGTATTTATAGAGACAGAAACAAGTTCAGAGTGGTTAAATGATTGGCTCAAGGTCACAGAATTAGAACCAAGAGAACCCAGATCTCCTGAATTCCTGTCTATTAAATCATATGCACAGGATCATCAGGGACCACATCAAATCCAAGTCAAACCTTTATGTTCCCATCTGATTAGTGAACAGGAAATTCTGGTCCATTTTCTATGCAGTGAAAATTGATTCTTAAAATGATTGCCATGAGGATATATAAGGATGGATGAAGATGTGTGACCTTGAACAATTTACCAAACCACTCTGAATCCCAGCCTATTTGGAAAATGAAGCCTTATTAATCCCCTCAAAGGATTATTGTAGGGATTAAACAGATAAAAATATAGATATAGCATTATCCTTGTATCATCAAAAAAAAAAAGAGAGAAAGATTGAAAAATGTTCAGTATTGGTGCTGTGTGTTTCATTGCATTAGGAATCTTGGAGCTTAATAACTCCTTCAGGTATTTGGTTTTGTTTGTTTTGCAGTGTTTTGCTGACTAGAAAGAAGTGTAGTGTGTGAGAGGAATATGTACTTACAAGACCAAGAATCAAGATATCTAGGTTCCAATTCTAGTTCTGCTACTTGTTAGCTAGACAATCAATCCTGTGTAAACCATTTTTAGTCTATGGGTATCAGTTTCCTCCTCTTTAAAATTCAATACTAGACTGTGTTTTCCATGTCTAACTCATAGGATTACTGTGAAGATCAAATAAAGTAATAGGTGAGCAAGTGTGTTTGCCATTAACTCAGTGGCTATGTGTTGAGTGTGTCAGTTTCCATCGGTCATTTAATCTCCACAATAACCCTACACAGCACACACAGTTTGCTCCTTCTGAAAACCTGAGCTCTGAAAGACATCCAGTGACTTGCTGAATCTTAACAGTTACTGAGCAGGAGAGCCAGGATTCAAAACCAAGCCTCTCGACTCCCAAATGCTTTTCTTACTATTATATTCAATCACATAAAATAGCTATTTTTGTAGGTCAAAAAAAATTGAATGTCAGCTATTTCATATGATTTAACCTGACATAACACATCTGTATAGAGAACTATTGAAATTCAAGAGAGGAGAACTATTGAGTAGTAGCTTCATCTCTGATTAGTACCATTCAGGACAGTGTTCCCTCAAACCAGATAGATACATGATCAGAAAAGGTTCATAAATTTTGCATTTCATCCAAACCAGAATTAACAGAACCCCAGTCTGGTTAGGCATATTCACACAATACTTCAGCCACAGCTCATTCATAGAAGACAAACTCTATCCATAGCACCATCCTTAACCAGGGCCCTGCTATGTTACATGGTGTACAATATCTACTCATTATATTACAGGATGTTGTAAATTCATGATGGACCTGAATTCAGGGGTAGACTGAGGGACTAAATAATCTAGTTAGAAATTGCCTCTAGCAAATGTGCCTTTATAAAGTTGAGACTATTTTTTTTTTAATGTGGACTTAGATTGGTCCGTTCATGAAAATGGCTGTGTTTTTTGGGGAAATTCCTAAATATTTTCTCCTAGGATCCTGAGACTTTTATGAGGAATGCTGGTTTGAGCATCTCTTCACTCATGCTGGAAAAAAGACTGTGGATAGGTTCTGGGATGGGCTTGGCCTAGAATTACCTGTACTGAAATCTTGATGTCCTCCATGTGGTGTCACACAAGGTTGGACGACTGACCTCTGGGGAAATGTATACAGAGTATCATGAGTGCCTTGTCTGGATCACTAAGGCCAAATTATACCCCATGGATAGGGGCGGAGATTTCCCTAAAGATGATAAATATTTCTACTATTGGTCATCCTGGGCTAGGGAAAGCAGAGGGCTTTGGACCAGGGAAGGGGGGGACCTTCTCTCTGTGGGTTGAAAGGGAGCTAGGGAACAGGGTTTTAAGTTAGAGAGAAGTTTGAATGTTCCTATAGGATTGAATTCAGCCAGCTACTTCCAGATAGTGGCTTTGCAGTGTAGCATTTAAAAAAATTTCTCTTGGAGTTGTGTATCTCTTATACCAAGCCCTCAGAACAATTTCACTAATTGGTACAGATTGGCTTCTAGGTAAGACAACAGGTTGACTATATGTATTTACTTTCACTTCCCCTAAACCCCACTAAAATGATAGAAAAGAGATTTTTAAAAAAAGTCTCTATCCATAAAGACAAAAAATAGGAGAGGACATAATGACAATTAATTTTGGAGGTTGGAAACCAGATGGAAAAGTGATAACTGGTTTAGCAGACCCGAGAATGTGTGAGAAATGAGTGAAAAAAACGGAAAAGTAATTGGAGTTACATTGAAGAACTCCCAAATTGGTGTCACTATGGAAGTGGCTGTGAAGGTGGGGCTGATAACAGGGAGATTGATTGGAAGTCTATTTAAGAAGCAGTTAAAAAAAAGAGAGACAGTTAGCAAGCCAAATCCTTGCTCCCACACAGGGTAGCCAGACAACTGCCTCTTTCCCATCTTGGCAGAAGATGAGAGAAGGTAACACAAAAAGCCACTAATGTGAGGGGACACTGGACAGTGAGAGTGGAAGTCACAGAGAGTGAAAGTATCTATGAGATGGTTTTCAGCCGAATTAATTCTCTCCATAGCAAACCCCACTACCAACAGTCAACCCACTAAGTCAGAGCCATTAGTTGGCATTTTCAACCAACACTCACATATAAACAGAACACCAAGGTTACCATACATGTCAGAGGGAAGCTCATAACATGAAAGCAGTAGATAAAAACAAATACACAAAGAAAATTAAAACACTTGGAGGAAACAGATTATACAGGCATAAGGACACTTAAGACATTTGATATTCTGAGACATAAGGGAGGACAATAAATCTATAGGACAAGATTACAATATTGCATAAAGTAAAAAATTGCAGAAGACAAGTAAGACAGCTATTGGAAATGAAAAATGAGTGCAGAAATTAAAAACCTGGGAGAGGTGAAAGATAAGATTGAGAAAATCTCCAGAAAATAGAACAAGAAGGCAAGAGATGCAAAACAGGAAGAAAATTATATAATCGGTCTAGAATGTCCAACACTAACAATATAAGAGCTCCAGGAAAACAACAACAATGACAAGGAAATTTAGGAGAAAATAATATTAAAGAAAAAAATTAAAATACATTTCATAGAATTGAAGGCCATGAGTTTCCAGATTGAAGTAGCTCACATCAAGCCACATTATGTAAACTTTGTCAACAAAGTCAATACTCTACAGGCCTACAGTGGAAGGAACAAAGTTTATATGCAAGGATACAAAATCAGGATGGCTTTGGACATCTCCAAAGGAATACTGGAAATGGAAAGACAATGGAGAAATGCCTTAAAAATTCTGAAGGAAATGCCTTCCAACATGGAATTCTCTGTTTCACCAAATAATAAATTTAGGGTGAGGGTAGAGTAAAGACATTTACAGACACATTTCTTGGCAAATGATGTGTTGCAATTAAGCAAATGACTAAATCCAGAGAGAGGAAGACCTTGGACTCAGGAAAGTGACACTCCATCATGGGACAGAAAGAAAGAGAATTCTTAGGGCAACGGTGAAGGAAATCTCAAGCTGTCAGCTGTGGAGCAGTTATAGAGTTACGAGTCTCTGTTTGAGCAAATCAGAAGATTCCAGGAGAGATTTCTTGAAGATAAAATTGATAGAACACTTGATGAGAAGATCTGGACAATTGGTGGAAGGCTTGAAGCTGAATTAGTGGTAATTATGTGGAAAACTAAACAAAATAAATAATTATTCACTCCATGGTAACAAAAAATCATGTTCAAATATAAAAGTAATCATAATACATTTCATAGCTCAGCTGTGCATAGCATTACCATATCCACAATAGTATAACAACTGCATATTGATATAACTAAAATGAAATGTATCTATATTGGGAAGACGGCAAGAGGAGAAAAATATATGGGATGAAGGGGTAGAGGGTATAGAAAAGACTTAAAGAGAGCAAAATATTCTCTTATAAATTACAGTAAATTAATACAGGGGTGGGCAAAAGTAGGTTTACAGTTATTTGTATGGAAAAAGACATGCAGGTTATGACCATTACAATAGTTTTACTAACTGTGTTTTGCATATTCACAACTGTAAATCTACTTTTGTCCACCCCTGTAGATGTATTTACATACACGTGTGCAATACACACACACACACACACACACACACACATATAAGTCAACATATATTAGTACAAGTATATTATTAATATATAAATGACTGCCTATGGGTAGGGGAAAATTGATGAGAGAAAGTGGGGGAAGTAGGGTTTACTAATTGTAATAACCTGCTTTTTAGTATTATTTTGTTCTTTAAACTATTGAGTATATATAAGTGATAAAACAAAATTCTTTCAAATGTTTCAAGACCATCCCTTAGCTGTGGTTAGAAGGTTCACAAGTGGGTAAAGAGATTCAGAGGAAGCAGCGGGGCCATGGAGAAGTCAAGTACCAGACAACAATAAATTAGTTACCAAGCTCTTGAGCAGGGATGTTTGCCAAAGGGGTCAAGGACCAGAAAGGTAGATTTTAGTAACATGTGCGCATTCTTTAAGGCTACTGGGAAATGACATGGAGAGGAAAGTCAGCTGCAGAATGAATTTCTGAAGTATGCAAGATGGTGATACTCAGAATGGATACCCAGGTGATTGTTATTTGAGAATTAACAAGGAAACTCATGAGGGCTAGAAAACATCTGCACATCTGGTTACATGCCTATATAATGAATATTACCTAACATCTAATTATACCATAAATTACTTGGTATATTATATACCATGCTACCTTACAATATACTACATGGCCTATCTTAAATACTTATATATATAAATGATATTCTGTATGCAAATCCTCATGCTCAGCTCACAGTGGTGCACCCCAGCCCCCCACCAAGATCCATGCCACTCAGCCCATACAAAGCTATTGATAATTTTCCTTATTGATAGAGAGGAGCTTTTGGTTGTTCATTGATTACTACTCAAGGCAGCATGTATCTGTTTTATGTAAATGTTATTTAAATCCCAATCAACTCTTCCATTTCATCATGGAGTTATTTATGCCAAAATATTAACATGCAACAGGGCAGAGATCCACCCTGGGGACACAGGGCCAATCTACTTAGCCTGGGGAAAATTCGAGTTATATAGCCTTAAAAATAGATGCCCAGGGGTTAGATGCTTAATGGGATTGCAACTAGGCTTCAGCCTTTACAAATACTTAATTGGACAGTAAGGCAGAAATGTATGTATGCTGGGTGGGCTAAAAGGCAGTCCTCTGCATTCTAATAAGAACAGGAGAACCAAACACATGACAACACAGAGCAATGCATCAAGACGTTGTTTCTTGAATGCACTTATTTTCATATCGATGATGTCATCGATTCTCAGATTCCTTTTACTAACAGCCTTAAAACTCCAAATTGGGCATTAGGAGATTTGGACTCTGTTCCTAGTTCTGTCATTAGTTTCCTGAGACAGAGTAACATAAGCTGTAAGGTGTCCACATGTACCTTCCATCTGTGACATTCTATGAACCATGTCCATTCTTTCATTGAAGCCTCATGACCACTTGGACTTAGACGTTAAAAGACTCACTCAAGATCACACAGTTAAGAGCTGAGAGGCGGAGCAGATGCTCCAGCCAAGGTCTTCTGACAACAGAACTCTTCTCATGGCACTGTGACCTTACAGAAAGAGAATGGTAATCAAAAGACACACCTGCCTATTGTCCTCCTCGTGCCCTACTCAAAGGACTTAGTGTTATCCATGTCAAGGACATAGTGTGCAAGGGTAGCAGCAGAGGGCTGCATTCGTTCATTCAAAATGTACTCATTTAAAAAGTAGATATTAGCTACCTATTAAAATTTTGGGATCATAGCAGGCCTACACTTGGATTCACAATTTAGTGAGGTGGACAGACAGGTAAACAGTGGGATGGGGCTGTGATGGAGGGAAGCATGGGCTGCTGGAACTTCTGGGTTTCTGGGCATCTCTCTCAGGAAATGCCATATGCTGGGGATTTTTAATTCTTCAAAGGCAAATCTGGTGGGGAAGCCCACAAGCCATGAGCACAGAAGAGGGTAGATCCCTTTGTGACCCACAGCTATAACAAGGGATGTTGTCTGCCCTAGAGGCTCCCCAACACACTCCACGTATCTAGGTGTCCCTCAAATAATAGTTTGGTCCTAACTTGAGAAAGGTTCTTCTTGGGTGACTGAGGGCTGGGAAAGCCTCATTCCCCAGAGCCAGTGTGCATAGGTCAAAATAGCCTAGGTAGTAACAGATAACCCTCAAATCTCTGTGGCTTAACACAACAGAAGTTTATCTCCTGTGTGTTGGCCAGGGGCTAAGCTCATTGTAGTCACTCAGGAACTGGGACTGGTAGATACTCCATCTCTACATATTCTCCCACAATTCCCAAAGCAGGAAAAAGAAGAGACAATACAGAAACACACATTGTCTCTTAAAAACTTTTACCTGGAAACGATACATCCCAGATCATTGGCTAAAGCAAGTCACAAGGCTACATCTAACTTCTAAGGAAGCAGAGAAATGCAATCCTACCATGTGCTGGGCAAATGAAGAGAACAGGACTATTTGTGACTATTCATGAGACTAGCAGTGTTTTAACACATTGTTGACCGGCAATTCTACTCAGAAGTTATCTCATGTCACCGGCTATTTTTTTGTAATTGCATATGAAAGTGAAACAATCTAAATAAACTTCAGTATACTTTATTTATACATAATGAATTTAAATAAAACTTTGTACATATCTGCTACATATTTTATACATATTATATATTTTAGTAATTTTTTGGTGTGGTATACTATATAGCAATCACCTTTTGAAACACACACTTTATACGTTCTAGTTGGATTTTTTTTATACCGGCGACTATTTTTGCTAAAATGTGGTCTTTTAGTTGCCCTAAAAGCCTAAAAGGTGAATCAATGTAAAGAGCTCTTTTAGAAGTACCAGAAGAAGTGTTATGTTCTGAGCTGCACTCATTTGAACCAGCAGATATCCATTCCCTAGCTACTTCAAGAATATAGAACGGTGTGCTGTTTTTTGAACTTCGACCCTCAGGGCGAAGAGTCACAAATACAATAATCCTATATTACCCTGAGTTTCAAAAATTGAAATAGCTAATGCAAGTGCAAACATGAGTTAACTTGTGAGCGGTCAACAATGTGTTAAGAGTCTGAAGCCGGCTGTCTTTTGGGATTTTACACTAGTCTGTGAGCTCCTGGAGGCCAGAGCCTGTGCCTTGTGCTTCTCTGTATTCCAAGGGCCTAGCACGATGCAGGGCATGGAATAGACTCTCAGTAGATACCTGCTGAATAAATTAATATGTGAATGGACAAAGACTCTTTCCTAAAAGAGTCTTCCCCACTGGTGACCAGAAAAGTCTACATCCTTTTCATATTTTTAAATTAAGCTTCAGGGGCTCAGTCCCATCCCTATTTGTGCTTTTCTAACATAGTTAGAAAAGCTATTCTGAAGGCCTGTGCCGTCCTGCCAGGAGGAACACGCTCAAGTAAGTGTATTTTGAGCCTCACTGGTGACTTCTGGGAATTACAGCCAGTGCAGTCCCTTTGTGCAAGTCTAAGGACGATGCTAAGGGAAAAGAGGCCGAGCAACCAAGCACCTTCCAGATGTGAGAAATGATGACCACGGCATGGCCCCGGGAGGATAGCAGGGGACCCAGATTATCCTCCCAAACACTGATGAAAGTGGTGGCTAAATCTGTTGAGAACTGAGCTCAGGCTCTATTTGCATACATATCTCTAGAAGGACACCCAGAACAGGTACTGTTTCCCAAAGTAGCAATGCTAATGCCAAGTTTCCGGTCCTGAAGGAAAGGCCACAACATCAGACAATGTAGCTACGTTCAGAAGAAATCTAAGTCACTGGATTACTGCTGACATGTGTCATTAGCAGCCACAAAAGTCAACAGACCAGCATGGGTAACACAGAGGCCGTAATCTGATATGTTCCTCATTTATCACTGCCTTTCCTGCTCCAAGATGTTTACACTCCGGCAGTGATCTCTCTCTTTGTTGAGCTGCTGTAGACAAAAAGATTAGTGATGGCTATGGGTGTACATGCAACGAGATTGGCAAAAGGTTCAGAAGAACAGCATCCATCCAGTGCTAGGTGCAGACTGTGAACCTGAAGACAATGTATGGAAGACAGGACGGCATGTCTTCCCTCAGGGCTGGGGGTTAGTAAACACGGGGCAAATAATACAGGTCTTTTCCCTGAGAGGAATTTGGGGACACCCCACCGCCTGAGCGGTGGGACAATTTATGGTTACCCTTTGTTGCTACCAGGATCTGTAGCCTTTCCCAGTGTAGGCCCCCTGGGGTAGGCACCCTGCTTAGCTTCTGTGTTTGCACACAGGCCTGCTGGGCACCATCAGGGGCTGGCCAATCACGTGTGTCTAAAGTGTGCTGGAATTATATTTGGAGTGGTCAGAGGGTCAAGGTGGTACACAGATATATATATATGTGAACTTATAGGACTTTTGCTCTTTCTTTCAGCCACTTTCCCCAAGCTGGACCCAGCGTGCTGGGACCTCTCCCCAGGGTGGTATCCCAGTTCTTCTTCCCACAGATTTGCCTGAGCTGCCTGGTCAGACTTCTGAGTGGTGGCCCTTCCTTATGCCTAATGCTCAGAGGGTAAAGACATGCATTTGAGGTCAGCAGCCTATGACTGAGGAGTCGCTTCAAAATCCTACTGATGCTATAAAATAAGAATAGCTTTCTAACTTTATGAGTCATCAGAGTCTTAGAAAATAATAGGAATTTCAATTTCTCCTGGGGAAGGATAATATGGTTGGACCAAGCTGTTTTGAATGAGCCCTTGGAGATAATAGAGACTCTAAACCCAAACCATTTTATGAACCTGATACAAGAGGTTATTCTCTACATTTTCTAAAAAGGGCCAGTAGTAAATATTTTAGGCTTTATCAGACATATATGGTCTCTATGCTCCCCTCTTCCTCCTCCTTCTCCTTTTTATTCTTTTTTCCCATTAAAAGAAACTGGCCTTGGGCTGGATCTGGCCCATAGGCCTGAGGTTACTGGTCTATGCTCTAGAGCATAAAGTGAAGAAAACCATCTAGTATCATACAAAGCATGATGGCACTTGCCAAACACAAAGTTGAGTGGGACAATGACTGTAAGTGTGTGGTTCTCGGTTGAGTTAGTTGCACAGCTAGATAGGACAAGGAGATTTGAGAGGAGCTGAGAATTCAAAAGTATTTCTCCATCCATCTAACAAGAAGAACATGAAAGTCTATCAGTGGTGTGTTCCTACAGGTCAAGGCTTACCTATCCAGGCTCCCCATGTAAAAGAGAAATAGTCTGAGAAGGTAGGATTATTTCTCTAGATGGTTTCTCAGATTAAGAGGTGAGTTAAGAGGGAGTGAAATGCAAGACAGGTAGATGGAAATGTCTGCTAGACCAGAGCATTTTGGGGTCAGAAATGAGGCTTTTATGTCCCTGGTGATTAGCACATGCTTAGCACATGTATGTCCCTCAATAATGCTTTTGAATGAATGAATGAATGAATGAATAAATGAATGAATGAATGAATGAAGCAGAATGTTATGGTATTGCTGCACAAGGATATAGAGAAACCCTTTTGGCATATTTATTTTTGGATCCTCTGAAATTTTCTCATTTTTTCAAAATGATCTAACATTTTTCCCAGCAGAACCCTCACTTATATTCCCAAGAAGGCTTTTTACTAGATTCTCCTCATTTCCCCTTCTTCGTATCTTATTCTCTCACCATTGTCCTTCCCTCAGGACATTCACTGCCTGGCTGATTTCTCTTTCTTCTCCAGACTAAGCAAACAGTCAGGCTTTCTGGGAAAAAGAGAGGCAACTCCTGACCTCCTGACCTCCTGTGGCTCTTTCCCCTCCTACTTCCTGACGATGGGATGTTCCTCGCTATCGTACAGGACAGCAGTTTGACAGGGTCAAACTACTCATCCATATAAGAGAATCTCATCCATTTCTGTTTCCCTGAAAGGCTTTTAGAAGGCAAACCTACCACACCCAGAGATGCATGTGTCACCCCAGGTGGGGAAGCTCACAGGTACGTGGCATGACAGCTCAGAGCCATGCGGTCACCCAGAGTGACACTGCGGCCGCCCCGGTGCATGCTGACACAGACATCTGTCTGAGCCTTCCTTTCTGCCTTCTCACAGACTTCTCTGCAGCCCCCAGGCTTCCTGGTCCTCCCTGTCCCCTTCAGAGCTGCTGTGAGCTGCTGCATTGACTTTCTCTCTCTATTCTTTGGTCAGTTACCCCTCTTCTTTCGCAACATTCATACTGAGATAAAATCCATATTGGCTAACACTCTTGACTGAGCTCTGTCACCTGTAATTTACTAAAATTTACGCACCCCACCACCTTGACACAGTGCTTTTCTATGGGCCCCCTTTTCACTGTAGTCACCATGATGGGGACATACAATTTTATAGCCTGGTCCTCTTAGGCAGGCTCATGACTCCTTTCAGACAAAGACAAACAGTGATTCCAGAAGCTTCCAAACAGGGCTCGACAAAGACGGTTAGTCCTCTAAAATAAAATGTCCTGTAGCTAAATCGCATGTAAACATAATGACCCCACAGGCATCTTGAATCAGTCAGGGTGAGCGAGGTTATGCTAACAAACACATCGCAGTGGTGCACTACAGCAAAGATTTCTCTCCCACTCATTCTACTTGTCCACCGCAGGTTGGCTACACTCCGCTCCGTAGCCCCCATTAGGGCCAGGCCCACAGAGCAAGCAGCCTCTGGCTGGAACACAACACATCTCATGGCAAAGGAAAGAGAGATCACGGGGACACACAGGCTGGCCCTGAAGCTTCCTCCACGTTCACTCCCATTTCACCAGCCACAGCAGTCATTTGACTAAGCCTGATGGGTATCCTGGGTGAGGGTCAGCAAATACTTCGGCTGGCAATACAATTTATCCCACATTAAAAACTTAAATTAGCCTCTGAATAGTATAAGTTATGCTCTGAATTATAATGATATAATTAATAACAATATACAGAGTGGGGCAAAAGGAGGTTTATAGTTATTCATATGGAAAATAATACAATAATTTATAAATAATTCTACAAGAATAAACTCTCACATATTCACAACTGTAAACCTACTTTTGCCACACATTGTAATTAATGTCTTCCTCTTCCTCCTCCAAGCTATCTCTTCATTCATATTTGGGTAAACGACACTAACATCTACTCTGTCATAGTTAGCCAGGATGCTGCCAGAATTGGCTCTCTGACCTATAAAATGAATCATATCACACCCCTGTGGAAAACCTTTCAGTTCCTGTCCACTGCTCATGGGATAAAGTCCCAGCTCCTTAGGGTGAGCGTTGTACTTCACAATAGGGCACCGGCCAAACTTTATAAATGGGATTAAAAATAATAAACCTTAGGTTATTTAGAATTCAAGCAGCAAAGGCTGTTAAGGGGAAGGTATAGATGGAGATAAATATCACATTTTCATGGCTTCTACACAAATGTCACCTATAGTTTGGACTCCCACCCTGTGTTCCCCCAAACCACCACCCAGGTTAAACTGGCAACAACTTCCTTTGTGCCTCTATTATATCTTAGAGAGTAGCAGCCTTTCCACTACTTTGACTGTGCCTCTCTGACACATTTGATATCACAATTGGGAACACATACATATATCTGGAGAGAGGGAGAGAGAGAGAGAGAGAATATGTATGTGTGTACATATGTATGTATGTGTATATACATACATATACAAAAATGAAACAAGGACATTAGGGAAGAACACTTATCTTTATGATTTGTGATAAATTTTGTTCTTTTCTTTCTTTTGGGATTCGCATTTAGGGCAATTCTACATTTCCCATTTGCTTAAAGCTCTCCATTCTCAGCAACCAGTTCAGCTTACTTTACAGGGGTGGGTGGGTGGGGAGGGTTGGTGTGAATAATTCATGGAGATTTCATGTAAATCCAGTAATGAATTACAAAGTGGGTTGTATCTGGGATCTAGTTGTTTGGTAGCAGAAAGGTCCTTCCAGGGTATCTGATTAGACATATTGTAGAAAGCAGAAGGCTTACAGGTATGAGTTTTCTGAGGAACAAATACACCGACTCATATCAAGCACCTAGCACAGTGCCTGGATTATGATAGGCCCTCAAAGTATGTTTATTAAAAGAACATGTGATGTAACAACACTTTCCTCCCTCAAAACACTACCAAAGCAACCCTCTCCCCACATCTAGGATGTATGTCTTAGTCTGAATGTTATCCTTTAAAATTATTTGCTGAATTTCTACTTCAATGATGGAAAGGGAAGGAAGACTCATTGGAGTTTGTTTTAGGTCTAAGCCACCATTCCTAACCTGTCACCCAACTTCCCATCCCTCAAGAAGAGGAGGTGAAGTTAAGAGGTGGTAGAGAACTTTTTAATAAAGTTCAGTCAGCTCAGGTGCTTGGAGGTGCTTGAGGATGTAACCAATGTGTACATTCTAAATACTTACGTTACTCACAGTTATCACTAAAGGTATCCAGAGTCCCCTGTAGTTTCCTAGTTCAGACATTCAGATCTGTCCTGCATTCCCTGATCCCCAACAAGGCAAGGATTCCCGTAACTAAGTCACAGGTATTGGCAGAATGCCAAGGTGGTATTGCCAGGCTAATAGTGCTCAATAATAAATTAGTCTTATTCATTAATATTATTAACTCTCTCCCCCCAGCACTGCCTGCAATCAGTTACACGATGGCAGACAGATGCTTTCCAGATGTTCATAAAACCAGTTTTGTGAGTTTTCTTTACTCTCATCAGGCAGGCTGTCAAGATGCCCGAGGTGCAGAGAAAGGTATCGGAGGTGGGGGCAGAAAGATGGTTAAAGCAATGAATGAGCACGCGTTTTCAAAACTGAAGTTGTGTAAGCCAGGTCTGCTGTTAATTAACGTTGGGTTTGTTGAGAACATGGCATCCAGGCTGCAGCAGACAGAAGGTGCACCCCATCTGTGACTAGCCTTGGCCAGGGAGGGACTGGTTACAGGAAACAACCACTCCCTCCGCAGTCCCCCTCCCACTGCCTGGCCAGCACATTCCACCCCACACGGTGGAGGGGTGGTGGGTTCCGGGGTGACTCCACCCACTTTCCAGTGTCTAGGAAGTAGGGATTGTGAGCGTCTGAGTGAGTCACAGTTGCAGCACTAGGGACAGCTTTTCTAGAATGTGAAAAATAAAGGTTCTTCTCACAGCAACTTGGATAAATTACATCTTGCTGATCAAAACCATTCCGTAGCAGTGAAGGTATCGGGCCCAGTGAGGCCCGTTCCACAGCCTAGATTGGTGCCCTGCTGGTGCCTTTTGGCTGGTGGAGCCTGCATGTCAGTGGGCAGACAGGGCCCTGCTGCACCCTCACTGCACCCCACTCTGCAGCCAGAGCCCAGAGGCTGCTTTCCCGAGGCTCCCCTTCCCGGTTCCTGCGGGAGCAGATGGAAAGCAGGAGTGCAAAAAGCCCAGGCAACTACTGAGCCCGGTGCTGGACCACTGTAGTCATTATAATAAAAAAATGAAACTGTCACCCATCATTGAAGGTTTGCCAGGCTTGTGTTTAATCCTCACAACAACCCTATTAGTATTGTGGTGTTACTATTCCATTCTACAGATGCAAAAACAAGTCCAGAAAGTGTAAGTTGACATGCACTTCCTTTGTGGAAGTCTGCATCCACATTTATTGCTGAGAGTTGAGTCAGAATTCGAACCTATGCTGTCCAATTCCTAATTGTACTCCATTTCCCTGTTCTATAAAAACTCACCTTTCTTGACCCTAGATTTGTTTTGTAGGATAGCAGAGGTTTAATACAATCTTATTATTGGTATGGGGTGTTCAGAATTAAAATATGGTGTACTCAATGGATAAAAATTCTTTCAAGCTAAGAACGTGTGAGTCTGTGTAGTGTGAAGAGAAAATCCCGAGAGCTTTACTTGATATGAATATGTTATTGAGCAAGAAACAAAGCGTTTGGGAGCAGGGAGGCTTCAAACTTGGAACTGGTATGAAGCTCAGAGGCATGACATCATGGAATGGCCTATAAATCGAAAAGAAGGACATTGTTTAACCTTTACGATGACTGGTTATCAATGTGGGTGTTTTCAGAGGGTGAGGATTGGGTTAAAAGCGATTATCTCATATCATTTTAGGAAGATGACTTAAGTTTTGTTTATGATTATCAGAGGCATTTACAAGAAATAACCTAAGTTAAGTTTTGCTTACACATTCATGAAATAAGTTAGATTCTTTTGTTTACATGGCTTAACTGGTTTTCTCTGCTTGGAGGATTTTTTAGCCTGGTCTGCATCATTTTATTTATTTTATTTTCAGAAGGTAGATTTAGGCGGAAAAAAAAATGAGGGAAGCATGTTTATAGATGCAACATACATTTTTTAGGATTTAGACTAGAGAAACAATGACACACACACACACACACACACACACACAATCTTTGCCACTGAGTAACCGATTTCACTTCCTGTGTTGTTTGCAGTGGCTGCCTGGAGCAAGAGGGCCTCTGAGAACAGAGAGCTCAAACACAAGAGGGTAAGAGTGGCAGGAGAAGCACAGGCAGTTGTGTGGTTTGGAGACAAAGCCCTGGCCTCCAGGCTGCCCTCCAGGCTTTCTCAACCTGGGGGAGCTCACCCATCAGTTCCCCGTGTAAGGCCTGTGGAGAAGGCCCAGGGCAAATGCACCCCCAGGCTGCTTTCTCACTGGAAAATCCCTTATATTTGTAACAGGGTCTCTCCAGGGTCAGTGGGGAGTACCAGTGCCTGGAGGGCTGTGAGCTCAGGACATGGAAGTGCTTGATTGAAGCCTTTGCTTCCTACACATGGAAGGGCCTGAGCGAGGGATACTGAAGGCTGAGCTCCCAGCGGACTTGCCTCCTCTGGGCCACAGGCACTCTCTAAGACTGAGATATTCACTGGAATGTCTACTTGTTCATTTCTACATCATTACCCTTAACATGGCTAACACATATTAGGCACTGATAAATATAGCTAGAATGAATTAATAAATGAGTAACTCATTCTCCGAGGAAGAAGACAGAGATCAAGCTGTGGGAAAACATTTCACACCATATTTAATAACATTATTCATCCAGCGTCCATTGAGCTCCTTTTTATAGAGAAAGACCCGCTGTAAAGCGTAGTGAGGAAGACAAAAGGAAAACATATGGTTTCTGCCCTGGCTGCTTTGGCTCAGCAGTTACAGTGTTGGCCCGAGGACCAAAGGGTCATGGGCACATACATGGGTTGCAGGTTCATCCCTGGCCCTGGTTGGGGGTTGTTCAGGAGGCAACCAATTGATGTGTCTCTCTCACATCGATGTTTCTCTCTCTCTCCTCCTCCCTCTCTTCCACTATATCTAAAAATTAATGGAAAAATATCCTCAGGTGAGGATTAACAAAAAACAAAACAAAAACAAAAACAAAACAGAAAAACATATGGTTTTTGTCCTTGAGGAATGGAAGCTGTAGTGAGGAAGACAAATGATAGCTGAATATTTTACTCTTTGCCTGGATTCTTTTCCCTTAATCTTATGTCTAGATTCTTCCCATCTGTCAAGACCCTGTTCAAATGGTGCCTCCTCTGTATCCCCAGAGTGTTTTGCTGAGGTATATACATTTATCTACTGTTTTAGGCTATAAGCATCTTCAGAATATCATTGGAATCTGAATCATCACTGTATTTCTTTGTCCTGGAGCTTAGTGTAAACCTAGAATACAGTAGACTCTCGATGGTTTTTAAATTAATGAATTATTAAATCAACAAAATACACTAACAAAGAAAACAAATTTTAAGGATGACATGGGAATGGAGGTAGGATAAGAGAGAGGGGCTCCAGATTGCTAGAAAGGAGTCTTCATTTTGTGGCAAACAAGTTAACCATGAAGTGTATCTAAGGAGGGGATGAGTCTGCCCGAGAGCTCAGTGATGAAACAGAGCCTTGTGATTGGCTATGCTGGTTCATAGAAGTCTGTGATGTCATCAAGAATGAGAACCTCACTCTGGCCAGTTTGGCTCAGTGGTTAGAGCATTGGCCTGTAGACCAGAGTTGCAGGTTTGATTCCTGGTCAAGGGCACGCGTACCTCGGTTGCAGGTTCAATCCCCGGCACAGCGGGGGAATTGATGTGTCTCTCTCACATCAATGTTTCTTTCTCTCTCGCTCCCTTCCTCCCTCCCACTCTATCTAAAAAAAAAAAAAAAAAAAGGAAAAATATCCTCAGGTGAGGATTAAAAAGAAAAAGAAAAAAGAATGAGAACCTTAAAGTCAAGATTCTGAAGGAAGTTTTCAACATGGATTTGGGGGTCAGCAGGAATGTAGTGAAGACAGGGGTAGAGAAGAAAAATGTCTTTCAGGTGTTTTAGTGACCTAGGAAGGTACGAATGTGTCTGGGGTAGAGCTGGGAATCTGGATGGAAAAGGGATGTTAAAAGAGCAATGATTGGACAAGTGGAATGGGCTATTTCACTGGTCGAACCATTGAGAAGTCGAAGAGGCTAGTGTATTAGTGGTCTGGGGCTAACAGTGGGGAAGGTTAGCTCTTCCATGGAGCTCATACAAAGTAGAAGTTATTCAGAGAGAAATAAATACACTGAAAGATTAATTATATTTTATTCTGGGCAATAAGACCCAAGATGAAATTGATAAGTAGATTTAGGCTATAAAGGGGTTTAAAAATTTTCTGGTCAGGATGTCATTGAAAGGTCACTCTTTGAAGCCTTTCAGTGACATTCTACACATAGAAAAAAAATTTAAAAAGACAATTTCCAATGCTCAGTTATGTTCAAACACAAGATAAACATCTCTGTACAGCATCAATAAAACAAATACAAAGTACAAAATGGGCTGAAACTGGGAGCCTACTGGGCTCTGGGTCCAGAAATAGGCAGAGACAGGCAGGGTTTCAGCTACTGCAGAGTAATATGGACAAAACAAGCCCACTCCAGGAGAGGGACCAAAGTCTGTGGTGGTAGTGGTAGTGAGTGGGGGGATGGGGGAGGGCAGCTGCCACACATAAAAAGAGGCTAATGAGACTTCATCTGAATGTTTCCTGGGGATCCGGCGTACAACAAGGTGGGAGGAAGCAGACTAAGACTTTCACCTAGAACCAAGGCCAAGAGGGTCTCTGATCCAGGACATGCAATATAGGTTCTAGTTTCATACTGGAAGCCCTAGGAGGCTGCATGGAGGCAGCGACAAAACTGCTAGGATGCAGGGAGGGTGAGATAGGAGAGGGGGCTGGGGGAGCGAGGAGAGAAAAGGAGGAGGGGTGAGAAAACTCTCAAAATAAGACTGCAAACTAAAATTTCCAAAAACATAAAGGGAAAGTAATGCTGAGAAAACAAAATAGAAAAACTAGGAAATGAATCCATCCCAATGAAATGAAAAAAAAAAATTAAGCAACCTAAAGAGGACTTTAATGCACCCGTGCTCAGAATCTTGACAGCGATAAAGGAAGGAACAATAGGCCCCCCAAGAACAATAAATTGTGACACGGAATTGTAAGAAGTAAAGCAAGAAGAGAAGTTTATAAAAATAAAACAGTGGGACATCCTGGAAGTAAAAGTGATTTTTGAAGTGGACAAGATAAATTCCACAGTGGACGTAAAAGGAGATTCAGTGAATTGGAAGGTATTAGTAAGAAAGCCACCTAGAATAGAGCAGATAAAAATATGAAAGGCAAGTTGAGAGATATGAATAATAGCACATGCAATAGGAATTCTAGAAGAGGAAATAACAAAGCATCAGTATTTAAAGAGATAATAGCTAAACATTTTCCAGAATTGAAAAAAGACATGCATCCTCAGACTGAAAATGCATACAATGGGCTGAAAAAAATTTATTCCCTACACACATTGTGATGAAATAGAAGAATACAAAGTGTAAGGGAATTTTTTTTTTTTTTTTTTTTTTTTTTTTTAGATCTACCAGAGGGGGGGAAAAACTCACTTTAGAAAAAAAGATTTTTTTTATATCATCAGCAGACCACTCATTAGCAACAATAGAAAAGTCAGTGAAGTAATATTTTCAAAGTATTGAGGAAAAATAAGAGTTCTGAGGGATTAAAACTAATCTACTTTTAAAACAAACAAAATGGAAACAAACTCACAGATACAGAGAACAAATTGATGGTCACCAGATGGGAGGGGGGTTGGGGAGTGGGTGAAAAAGGTGAAAAGGATTAAAAAGTACAAATTGCCAGATATAAAAACAGTCATGGGGATGTAAAGTACAGCATAGGGAACATAGTCAATAATATTGTAATAACCATGCATGGTGTCAGATACGTACTAGACTTACCGGGGTGATCATTTCATATAATCATCTAATCGCTATGTTGTACACCTGAAACTAATATAATAGTGTATGCCAACTGTAATTGAAAAATAAGTAAAACAAGAAAACAAATCTAGTTTAAAAAATGTAATGTGAGAGCAAAATAATGATTAACTGAGTTAATGCTATAGCCCCCCCCACCGCCCCCCTTCTCTGGTCCTTACTGGCAGAACTACCACCAAGGCATTTCTCAGCCGGAACAGTGGTTCTTCATTGGGGAAAATTTTGCCTCTCAGGGGACATTTGGCAATCTCTGGAGATATTTTTGATTGTCATGACTTGGGGGATGCTCCTTGCATCTAGTGGGTAGAGGCCAGACATATTTCTGAACATCCTACGATACATACATAGGACACCCTGCCATAAGGAAATATTTTCCTTGGGAAGAGGAAAAACCAAAGAACTTATATGCATATTTGCACAACCAATGGACACAGACAATAGTTTAGGGAAAACAGGAAGAGGGTGGGAGTGGGGAGGAGGGGGTCAATAGGGAATAAAAGGGGGAACATCTGTAATATTTTCAACAATAAAGATTTTTAAAAATTTCCAGTTCAAGATATGAATAGCACCACTATTGAGAAACCCTTAGCTAAGAAAGAAAGAAACAATATGAGCCTCAAAACCAGTAAAATATATTGATCAATTAACTGTGGATTATTAAAAAACATTAGCAATGTATAGAAAGGTATAAATAAATTCTAGCAATGAGCTAATTTTCAGTAGTTAGTTAATGCATGGTAAAGTCTTGTTAAAGAGGCCAGAAATAATGGATAACTTTAGACTTTATTAAAAATGTACAGTTAAGTACATTTGTTAAAAATTTGGGGATAACATTAAATGATTCACTTGAAATATAAAAAATATAATAGAAAAATAATCTACAGATTTCAAACCAGCAAATGAGGAAAAGTAGGACTAGAGACAACATTACATATTAATTTAACAAGAGGCAGGAAAAGAGAAAGACAGAGCATAAAAGTATGGAAAACAAAAGCCACAAAATAAGATAAAAATAAGTTTAAGTGTATTAGTAGATACAAAAATGAAAAGGATTAATCTCACTCATTATAGATCTCAAGAACATAATCTTGGGTGGGAAAGCAAATTGTATAACAATATATACAGGATGATGACACTATTACATGAATGTTATTTATGGGTAAATGCATGCACAGAAAGGATTTTATAACATGAATGGAAAAGATACACACCACCGTCTGTTCTGGGGAGGGAGAGAGAGAAATGAAACAAGAACAAGAGAACATAGGGAACTTCAACCTTTTCTGAAACATTTTATTTCAGTAAAAGGAAAAATCTGAAGCAAATATGGAGAAAATGTTAACAGCTTTTGGGTAGTAGGTACACAAGTGTTCACGATATTAGCCTTCAAGCTTTTCTGAATACTTGAAATATTAAAAAATTCATTATAAGTGAACTAAAAAATTGAATAAAATCTGTCTGGAGGAAAGATGACGGAAGACAGCATTCTGATAGAGTTTTAGAAGTAAATCTGCATTTTTCATGATGACTTTTTTTTTTTGGCAAATCTGTTTTCATTGCTTCTTAAAATGTCTAACTACTAATTATTTTACTATTGTATAAAATTGATTATTCCCTTTCAATCAGATAGTCACAGAATAAACAGTATAATAATTTATATAAAAGAAACCAACAAACAGATTAATAAATGAATTCATAGATAGGTAAATGCATACATAAAATATATCAAAGATCTCCCAGGAGAATGCAGTGCCTGTAGAACACAGTGGAAAGTAACTGTAGACATGATGTGTGTAATGGGGAGAAGTCTGCTCCTGTCCCAGCCCTGCCCTGGGGGACTGTGGGCAAGTCATTTAATCACTAGTAGATCGAATTCCTTGTACAAAATAAAATAGGTTAATGATATTTGCCTGATATGGTTGAACTAATAAGTGAGAAAGTGCAAATTTAAACAGGCAAAGTAAGATATCTGAAACAGGAGAACAGAGATGAGGTAAGTTGGCTGTGAAAATTTAGTCACGGGAAACGGGAACTGAAAGAGGATGCCCCAAACCGTCAGGTATGAAGAGGGAGATGCTAGTAAAGTAGAAGAACATTTTCACTCTCCACTCAACAAGTACTAAAATTAATTCTAAGTAATCCATCCCAGAGGACATCTCCCTACCTGCTGCTTAGAATTGAGTAAACAGCAATGGTACAGGACAGGTCAGTAAGAGATCAGCCCTCACTGGAACAGTTGGCTAATGAATACAGATGGGCCGTACACTATATATATATATATAAAATAAAATTGACATATGTATGTTGAGAAAGGTAATTGCTTTAGAGGTCACATTTCCAAATACTGAGCTAACCTGGGAGTGTTAGCATAACCCTTGTCTCCTGATAGTTGGGGAGGTGGTAGGCTCACTAGCCATAGGCTGAATGAGTTGCTGCAAATTCTCTGGTCCCCATCAATCTAGTAGTTACTGCCATGCTGGTCCCTGTGGCAGTTGGGCAGCAAGTTATATTGGTTTAATATAGTTTGGAAATCTATAACACTTTTCATTTTCCCATGTATCCCAAAGCATTTAGTGTTTAAGGAAATGAAGTCAGAATTTTCTCAGGACTATAATTGGAGCAGCAGAGAATATAAAGAGCTCCAGTAGCTGCAATGATGATATTGAAAGAGGCCACATGGAAGTCCCCAGTGGTCCATGAAAAAGAGGCCTAAATAAAAGCCTTTATCATTTCCCAAAACAACAACAGCACTAACAACAACAAATAGCATTTATTGAGAGATTACTATGTGGCATGCACTTTGCTGAGAGCTTTATATGGATTATCTCATTTATACCTCACAACAGTTCTATTAGATATTATTATATTGATGCTATAGATGAAGACACTGAGGCTTAGAGATCACACAGCCAACAGTTAGCAGAATGGGAATTTCAACCCCCATTTGTGGCTTTCTCAGAGCCTGAGCTCTTAAACACTATTTTAATGTTTTTAAACCCCAGTCAGCCAAGTACTTTCATGACTTTTGCCAAATCCACCTACCACCTGAATAATTATTTATTAAATATTTGTTTAACTCAACTCTCCAACTTTAAAAGAACAGTTTATGATGAAATACAGATAGAGAAAACCACACAAATAAATATATGGATTAATGAAGGAAAACACCTTTGTAATCCTCACTCAGGTCAAGAAACAGAACTTTGCTACCAAGCTCAGAATCTCCTTCATGTGCCCTGTCTCAAATCAGAACCCCCTCCCTTCTTTCACAAGTAATCACGATCTTGACTTTTTGGGTGTTATATTATAGTTTTATCACCTCAATTTGTATCCCCGGACAGAGTAGTTTAGTTTTTCTCTTTATAAAAATATGATAGGTTTTTTAAGCATATTTTAAATCTACAGTCTCTCTCTCCATCCTTTTATTTTACTTATAATTCATTTGTCATAGATCTAGGCTGTTTGCCGTATAGAGTTTTACTCAGTCTGGACTTTGCCGATTGCATACACATGGTGCAGTTCAACATGTTCCTCCATCCTCCACACAGTCTGTAAACTTTCAGCTGGATCTAGAGGCTTGATTAGACTCAGGCTCAGTCCATTTGGCAGAACTACAGGTGGTGGTATGCTCTTTCCCTGGGAGGGCATAATACTGGTTGACTTCAAAGCCTAGATCCATGATTCATTAGGTGATAAAAAGTGATGCTATTCTAATTCAACTATTTCATTCTTCAGAAGTGACAAATTAATTTATTTCTATTATCATTATAAGTTCATAGATTTAAACATATTTAAAGGGTTTAAGTCTAGTCTGGCCAGTGTGGCTCAGTGGCTGAGCATCAACCCATGGACCAAGAGGTCACCGGTTTGATTCCTGGTCAGGGCACATGCCCAGGTTGTGGGCCAAATGCCCAGTGGGGGGGCATGCAGGAGTCGGCCAATGGATGTTCTCTTTCATGAATGTTTCTCTCTCTCTCCCCCTCTCCCTTCCTCTCTCTCTAAAATCAATAAAGAAAAAATATTTTTTTAAAAAGGGGGTTAAGGTCTATTGCAATTATAATACTGAATGAAGCTCAAAATGTCCTATCTTTGGCCTATTGAAGCCTATTTAGTTTGGCTTCTATGTTCTTTTGTGTTGACCCTAGTAGTATTTAATACCTTTCTAGCTATCTGGTATGAAAAATTTTCCAAGATTATCGTGTGTATTTTAAACCTTACACCTGGAATCTGCCATTTCTCCGAGAAGCACTGTTTGTATTAGTGAAAAATCATATTTTAAAACTATAATATGGGTTCTAGGGAGGCTTATTGTTACAAAATTCATAATAGTTTCTAGGTATTTTCAGTGGACAGGGCTAGAAAATACATACATACATATATACATACTGTTATATATTTAAAAGTAGATATCATATGACTTCATACTGATACTTCCAATTCAAAACCAGATTACAGAGATTTTGTTTAATCTTTTCTATATTACATTTTTAAATCTTGTTTTTTCCACACTGAGAACTCTGTTTTCCAAGGACACTGTGAATGTTACAATTAGAATACACCACATTTGCATTAGCTCACATCACACACACACACACACACACACACACACACACCCAACCTCAGAGTGATGATGAGTCTGAGCCTGACTCTCTTTTTGATGTTTACCTGCTAACAGCTTTCAAGCTCCATTTTTTTCTTCTTTCCCTCTTGCCCCACCTCTGGATAAACCTATAGCAAAGCTTGCACATTCCTTCTCTTAGCACAGGTGAAAAGTTTACACCATGCAAGTCCCAGACTGTTCGTGGGAACCTCCAGCCCAGCCTCACCACCAACCACAACCAAACTCTAAGCCAGATGCCCCTCCTTAATCTCTCAAGACATGTTTGGACCTGCAGGGAGCCAGACCTGCACTCCCCAGAAAGCCTCATTATGTGAGTAATAAACTTTTTCATACCCTTTTGGTGCATTTGTGGCATCATTAGTCTTGACACCTGACCTACTAATTGGGAGGAGGTCCATCCTATGTCTGAGGAATGACCTAAAGTCTCAGAATAATAATAATACTATCACCATCAGACTGATTACAATGAAAAAATTGTTAGGTATTTAAACTGCCCATTCCCTTCCCCCATAATTTCTATAATTATATCTACATTGTCAGAGTTATAGCCATGTCACACTATACTTTTTCTTTCTCAGCCCTTACTTAGTCACAATTATTTAAGTAATTATACATTTAATATCCCAGTCCAGTATAAAAGTTGCTGTGGTCATTTTGGTTATCTGAAACTTTCCTCTACTAGATTTCTTAGGAAGTGCTCCTGAGAACACTACCCCTTGGGTTCTTATATGTTACTAACAATTTGTGCTCTTTATCCTTGAAGATTAGCTGTGCTTGATATAAAATCTATGAGTCATGTTTTCTTTCCTTGATTATATTACTAATGTTTCTCCACTGTCTTCTAACATTTTTTTTGAGTTAAAGTTGTTGTTTTTTTAAATTAGTTTTTTGAGGTATAATTTAGATGCAATAAACTTTGCCAGCTTTAAGTTTCTTGAATTTAGTGGAAACATTGCATTATTCTTATGTCACTTTGCATATTGTTTCGAGATGTTGAAGGCTAACTTGGTATCCATTAACTGTAAATGACTTAATCTTTATGTCTAGAGTCCCAGAATTGTTTTTCATTACATTCAGTGTCTCAATCATTTTACTAAGCTATGTTCTAGTGTCAACCATTTGGGATCAAGTTCTTCAAGGTGCATCAGAGTCTCTTTCAATATATAGATTCAGTTCTTTTTTAAATTTTAGAATGTTTTCTTGCATTATAGTTTAGAAATGTTTATTTTGTTCTCTTGCCTTGCTTTTTTCCTTTGGAATCTCCAATTATACATACGTTAAATCTTCCTTGTTTATCTTCTACATATCACTTTCTCTTTAATATTTTTAACCTACTTATTTGAAAAATAAAGTTTATAGCTTTCTTTTTATATCAGTAAGCTATTACCATATAAGAAACCACTTAAATGGCAGGTAACAACAAGCATTTATTTCTTGTTTATCCATCTTTGAGTCTGTTGGGGTTTGGCTGATCTAGTCTGGGCTTAGTTATAAACTGTGACTTGGATTTAGGTCTACTCCATTTTCCTTTTATCCTTCTTGAACTAGTATCTATGCAAGGCATGTTATTTTTATGACATAAGACAAGAGTGCAAGGAACCAAACCCCTCTAGGAGAACACATTTCAAATTTGCATTTGGAACACGTGCCATTGATCAAAGAAAGGAATATGAATGAATCCAACATCAATGGGGCTGAAACATTTGTTTTCCCCATGGAAGTTGTGAGAGACAGGAAGTAAATATTTGTTGAACAGTAACATAATTTACCCTCTTGTTCATAAATAAATATATCCCTCTCATACTTAAAATATACTCAGTCCCATCCCAAGATCTCCCAAATCATGGTATTAGACTGGAAGACAAGGATCTCATGACCTACATCAAATATGGTTGTGGCTCCTTTTGATTAAGAGAGCTTTGAACTAAGAAGACAAATTGTTATCTATCACCAATCTGTATAAACCCAATATACAATGGCAGACCAGAAACAGGTTAACTGCACTCTAATTAACTAACGGCGCTCTGAACACTCTAACTTTAAAAGTGCAAGAATTCCAGTCACATAGCACATAGCACATAGTGGTCTACAGAAATTCTGAAGTCTTTCTGGACAAATGTCAGATTCTACTGCTTTGGGGATAGAAATATTCCTCCATTATTAGGTTCTGGTGACCACCTGTAGGAGTAATTTTAAGTTTGTTGTTCCTCATTATTGCTGGCTGCACCCTTTGGGAGTTTCTTCTTGCTTTCTTATGATTGCTATCAACACAAGTGCCAAAAGTCACACATTTTTTTCTTTTTGCTACATGTCTCTCTCTTTCTAGACTAGATTGCAGCAAATTTGAACACAACATGCTTTTATGGGATCATGTTCTCAAGCTTTCTAGTTGTCCTTTTATTTAGTTGAAAAGGTCTATTAGACTTTACCTTCATCTCTTCAGAGATATAAGCATGTGTAAGATATAAGCCACACCCTTGATTTGGTCTTTATCCTGAGGTCATCTTTTCCTGGAAGCACCCTAGCTTTGGTCTTTTCTCTGAAGCTATGTCATAATGGCAACACTTTGGATTTAGTAATAAGTAAGCACTTGTATTTTCCAACCCTGTAATTTTCCTCTAAATATTGCTTGCAAACTGGTTAGTATTGTTCTGACCTAATTACTTTCATGTAGTATCTTAGTAAATGAAACTAGTAAGCATCAGCTCACACTTTCAGTGTTCACCTCAAAACTGCTTCATCCAATACTAAGTATTCATTAGGTACATATTCTGCCTTCTAAGACACCAAAGGTGATATTTTACAAAATAATTTGTCACTGCATAACATAGATCACTACTGTTTATCCTTATATAACACTTTCTTCATCACCTACTTCTTACTCCCAAAATTAATACCAAAAATGTCAAGATATTGTTACAGCAGCATGTCACTTCTGGTACTAATTTTTGTGTGTCAACTATGGCTGCAAAACAAACAACATTAAAACTCAGGAGCATAAAACAATGAACATTAATTTCCACTTACGTTTTTGCAAGTTGACTGGGAGGTGGCTGATCTAGGCTGGGCTCAACTACATTTGGTATGAGCTGCAAGTCTTCTGCAAGTGTCTCTTGTCATTTTTGGCCCAGCTGTGGAATAAGGCATATTCTGTTCATGGCAAAAAACAGGAGTGCAAACCCAACCATGCAGGCACATACCTAGCTTCTGCCCACATCTTGTTTGCAACATGTGATTGGCTGAAGAAAGTCATATTACCATGCTCAGTGTCAATGATGATGGTGGTGATTCTTAGGTATGAGGGAGAAACTGAATATCTGATGAACAATAATCAACCCTAATCGACTATACTCTGTCTCCTAGTGATGACACTGGTTTAACTATATTTGTGCCACTTGTTGTCCATTTGGTTTTAGGGGGATATGTAAGGAATTTAGATTTAAGCAGCTGCCATCATCCTATGGGAACCTAGAAGTCCTCTGTTTAAATCAACTTAAGTATTTTTTTTTTTACTTATTCCTAAGTAATAATATCTATAAAATAAAATATTTAATGTGTCAGATGTATTTTTCTTCATACATGTAATTTTACATATATATCAAAATTTTAAGAAGATTCTTTTTCCTTGTACTTCCTACAACTCTCTAGTTTACTTTTGAATAAACACTGCATCACATTACAAAGCTTCCGCAAACCTCTGATGTAGGTGTTCCTTGTTCTTAACACCCAGACGAGAAGCATCATTAAGTCCCTCCATCCTATGGATTGTAATAGCCTAACACTTACACAGCACTCACTATGCTGTAGAAGTGTTCCAAGTGCTTTACATATTGTCTACTTGAATCCCTGAAGC